>CM050163.1:45785390-47272890 GCA_027410445.1 Discoglossus pictus
ACACAAGACTCAATGGGTACCTCGATGGATAATGGATAACACAAGACTCAATGGGTACCTCGATGGATAATGGATAACACAAGACTCAATGGGTACCTCAAAGGATAATGGATAACACAAGACTCAATGGGTACCTCAATGGATAATGGATAACACAAGACTCAATGGGTACCTCGATGGATAATGGATAACACAAGACTCAATGGGTACCTCGATGGATAATGGATAACACAAGACTCAATGGGTACCTTGATGGATAATGGATAACACAAGACTCAATGGGTACCTCGATGGATAATGGATAACACAAGATGCAATTGGTACCTCAATGGATAATGGATACCATAAGACTCAATGGGTACCTCAATGGATAATGGATAACACAAGACTCAATGGATTCAATTTTCAATCATTACTGGTAATCAATTGCTAATCAAATGTTCACTGGATTTTCTTTAAATCTCAGTTAAGACTCAAATAACTTCAGGACTTGAATTAAAATAAAAAATCAATAAATACTGAATTAACAATTTTCACTTTTATTCACAATTATTCTTTACTACAGGCTTTCATTTGGCTGTTCCTTACAGTTTATGGCTCAGGGGCTGTGTCCTAATGAGCATTTTTCAAGTCCTGAAAGCACTGGTAGTTGTAACCAGCACATTTCCATTGCCCAAATTGAAGTTTCTACTCCATTCAAAGTCTCCTCTTACATCAGGAAGTTGATAATTTGAAACTAAAATGGCAGCTTCACTGAGGCATAATTGCATGTAAAAGGTAATAAATTAAAGGTTGAATTATGTTGCATAATTTTCTGAAAATGTTTTGTGCGTCTTTGTGTCTAGTGTGTATAGTGAAGCCCTGTCTCTAGGTCTGTATAACAAAATAGGCTCCTTCTCCACATAATGTCATTTTAGACAGGTCACTTCATTAGACCAAGGTACACTCACATTTTGGTCCATGAGATCAGCTCTGGGAACCAGTTAATGATTAACTCTCTTTTGTAACTTTCCAAAAAAAGTGTGTTGTGGGGGAGGGCAGCGGGACCTTGCAGCCCCAGGACATCACAGGATATCACAGCTTCTTGCGAAAAACAAAGCTGACCATCAGATTCCTGCTCACTGTTATCAGTTCAACCCTAAGATAGAAGGAGAGGAGTCAGCATGGAGGCCCAAGCACACTACTGGGGCGTCCTGGTGTTGATGCTTCTTGTGAGCCCCATTTATGGAGCAACGGTGAGTGTGTTATGTTTTATGTGGCTATTATTGGACAGATTTCAGTTTAATTATACCCATTTGGTTATTTGTACAAAGAAATATTCAAAGGGGTAAATTTGTACATGTATTATATAGGTCTTAAAATATAATCCATTGCTATCAAAATTAGTCAAGTGATCACATATAGCATGATTCAAACTATGAAAAAAGTGAATATATGTAGAAATGGTGTGTCCTTGTGATAAAGTTTTTCCGAGGTAACAGAGAAGGGAGGAAGGGAGTTAAAATGTGCAGACATGGTGGGTACTACCAAAGTGTGTTAGATGTGTGTGTATATATATATATATATATATATATATATATATATATATATATATATATATTTATTTACATTGCAGCTTTTGTGATTTTATCACAATATTGTCTACACCAATGGCAGACAAGCTATTTCACTACAAGGGCCCCATATGTGGTCTACAAGTCGTTAAAAAGGCCTCACACCTGGTAAATTACGGATAATGTGGACATTATTTAGATACTGTAATCATTATCTAAATATCTAATACAATCCATAACAAAATCACACACATATCTATCTATCTGTCTATCTAATAATATATGTAAAATACACAGTATCATGACTACATATAAAGTAAAGGACAATAACACTATCCCACTATGCAACACTGTTTGGAAGGTCTAGTTTTTCTTGTCTGATGCATGGAGCCGAATAGTGTCCTTATATTTTAGACCCTTGTATGGTTAATAATGCTTTCATTACATTGGCACTCTTTGTTTTTGACATTTTTTAATGCTTTGAAATTAGCAAAATATCACCATTATTGTATGATACAATTTTTCTTTTATCTGTTTAACTTTCTAAAGCCTTATTACCATTATTAATCATATTAACCATCATTTTCCTTTATTGCTGAAAGAATTGTTAAAAAATATGTAAAAAGTGAATATTATTTCCCAAAAATATACTCTGCGGATCCCTGGTGTTTTGGGCTCGGAGATGATGAGATGCACCAGGCATTTAAATTATACAAAACAAGAGGGGACAGAGACTGCTTTAGGGGAATACAAGGAAATCAATAAGGCTTGCAAAAGAGCTATTAGACTGGCTAAAATAGAAAATAAAAAATGAATTGCAAAAGAGAGTAAGACTAAGCCTAAAATATTTTTTTAAGTATATTAATGGGAAGAAGGCGAGGAAGGAAGCTATAGGAACATTACATTGTGACAAAGGCCATCTGAAAATCAGTGACCAGGAAAAGGCAGATGAGCTAAATAGGTTGTTTTCTTCGGTATACACAAGGGAGGTACCAGTGGTTGGGACACCGCAACAAAATGGGGCTACACTACCTTCACCTAATAATTGGGTAACGCAGGAAGAAATCCAAAAGAGGTTGGAAAAAATAAATGTTAATAAAGCCCTGGGTCCTGATAGAATACATCCAAGGGTACTGAGGGAACTGGGCTCTGTAATAGCCACACCATTTTACCTAATTTTTCAAGATTGCCTCAACACAGGGACTCTACCAGATGACTGGAGAAAGCAGAGGTGATACCTATATTTAAGAAGGGAGCAAGAACAAATCCAGGAAATTATAAACCTGTAAGTCTCACTTCTGTAGTGGGGAAGCTTTTAGAAGGGTTAATAAGGGATAATATACAAGAATATGTCTATTCAAACAGGATTAAAAGTAGGAGTCAACATGGATTTATGAGGGAAAGGTCATGTCAAACAAACCTAATTAGTTTCTATGAAGAGGTTAGTAGGAACCTGGATCAAGGCAACTCAGTGGATGTAGTCTTTTTGGATTTTGCAAAGGCTTTTGATACAGTGCCACATGGGAGACTATTGAGCAAACTAAGAGATACAGGAATTGCAGTAAATATCTGCTCATGGATTGAGAGCTGGCTAAAAGACAGTAAGCAAAGGGTTGTAGTAAATGAACATACTCAGATTGGACTAATGTGGTAAGTAGGGTTCCTCAGGATTCAGTATTAGGTCCTATAATTTTTAACATATTTGACTTAGAAGTAGGATTGGAAAGTATTGTCTCCATGTTTGCTGATGACACTAAGTTGTGCAAGGTAACTAAATCACATAATGATGTACTTTCCCTCCAAATGGATTTACATAAATTAGAGAAATGGGCGACTAAATGCCAGATGAGATCTAATACGAATAAATGTAAAGTTATGCATCTGGGAAGGAAAAATAGCCAGGGAATTTATATTCTTAATGGAGCAAATCTAGGGGTATCTGATGTTGAAAGGGATTTGGCAGTACTTGTGGACAACCACCTAGGTAACAGTGCTCAATGCCAAGCAGCAGCTACAAAGGCAAGTAAAATATGACCATGTATTAAGAAGGGTATAGAAGCAAGGAAAGCAAATATAATTCTCCCACTATACAAATCCCTAGTACACCCTCATTTGGAATATGGAGTACAATTTTGGGCACCACTAAATAAAAAGGAAATTTTAGAGAAGAAAGGCACCAAAACTAATAAGGGGGATAGAGGGGCTAAGTTATGAAGAAAGACTAAACAAATTAAAATTATTTTCTCTAGAAAAAAAGGTGTCAAAGAGGGGATATGATTACCTTATATAAAAATATCCAGGGTCAATAAAAGGCTTTGTCAAGTGAAAATTCTGTGCCAATAGGTTTTCAAGAAGAAAGAAAAGAGTTCTCCACAGTAAGGGTGGTTAATATGTGGAATTCTCTACCAAAGGAGGTGGTGACAGCGGATTTGATAGATAACTTTAAAAACTGATTGAATATATATATATATAAAAAAAAAAGGTAATTCAGGGTTATCCTGGATCATTAGAGAGTATTGATCCAGGGAGGAATCCGATCCCCAGTATCTGGGGTCAGGAAGGAATAACAATTAATCCGCAAATTGCCGATCAGAGGAGATCTAAAAAGGCTGAACTTAATGGACTAAAAGTCTTTTTTCAACCTCAATTATTATGTAACTATGTAATAAGGCTGTTAGTCTTTTGTTCTCAGTTACCTTATAACACATTTGTTTACATTTCAATAAGTACAATAAATACTCACCCTTATGAATGTTCAGCAGATATGCAAAAACTCCCTTCCACTTTGTATCATGGAAACTTTCAGGACAAGAGGAGGGAAACCCAACCCCACTGGAAATGAAATTTGAAAAGATGAAACCATTTTGCTGCCACTCTGGGATGTACGGTCGCACTGGGTCACAGTATTTAACTAACTAACTACATTAGCAGCTATGCAAGACAAGAACATAAACTATTTTTTTTTAGAAAAAAATCTCATATTTAGCTGACACTAATTCCATATTAGGGGTAGACTTATCCTGTAGGGGCTTACTCTTCCATATAGTTCTGTTGTCATGCTAATTAGAGAGCACTGTTCAACATAACTGAATACAGATCTTATCTGGATCTACCTTTACCTCCTAAATATGCAGGTCTTGTAGGAACAAAGACAAGATATATGTCATCATTGAAACAAAGTGGAATAAAATATTTTAAATTGAAAGCTGTAATGATTTATTTTAAACACTGTAAAACATTTTGCATAGTAATATGTTTTTTCCCAAGAGAATAATACATTTTTTGGTACTTTAGTTGCAGAGATTTGAGCAGTGTTTCTAAACTTTTTTGTGTAGACCAACTAGCCACCTTCCAATGCTCTTGGGAACAGATTCTAGAACATTTGTAAAATGGTGAATCTCCATGAGGTACACAAAAAATTCATCCAGTTTTGCACTGATTCGAATATAGTGCATTTTAGTGGCAGATAAGTCAATCAATAAGCTATAACTAATTGCAGTGGTGTGTTTAAATTTGTTGGCTCTCCTCATCCCTCTATATTCCTGAATATCTGGAGATAAGGACTCAGGGACTGGCACTGGTCCTAGGTCTGGCAGTTGAGAATCACTGGCTTTAAAAGACCACCAAACAATAAAAAAATATATAAGTTTGAACATTTTGTCTGACTAAGAGCATAATTAATCAGGAAAAAAGCCCTACATCTAGATTTGTTTAATGCCTCTGTAGGACCCTGAGAGATCCATGATACATTGGTGGAAGCTGTGTGTGTTAGAGGTACATTTACATGTCTGTTTTTTTTATTTTTTTTAAAAACATTTTTTCCAGATAAATAGACATACACAGAGAGAAAAGATACATTATTTACATTTACAGTATATACATAAATACTTTACAGTATATCCATTTCTTCATTACAACAGATTACAACATTGTATACAAAGGGGCAGCGAGTTTTTGCTATTTTAACCTTACAACCTCTTATCTCTTTTCATTCATTTACTTAACCCCTCATACGTTTTCTTTAATCTCTTCAAAAAGAATAATAGACCAAACACCAACAAAACATAACAAAGAGAAAAAGAATCAAGACACGGAAAACAAAAAACAAAAAACAGAGGGAGGAGGTACTACACCTTCTACAGATCTATATCTTTATAAGGAGGATAAGAGAAGACCTAGACCAAACTATTATTTTGTATGATTCCGAGTCACAAATTGATCCCAAAGAGTCCATTTAGTTGTATCTTTGTATATCAAATCTGTACTTACGAACTCTTTTTCAAAAGCTCTATTTCTAGTCAAAAAGTATTATATTTTTCTCCAAGAGTGGATTTTCTCCGACTTCCAGTTTGAGGCAATGAGCATTTACATTTCTGGAGAGATGGGGTTGCATCCTTTGATGCACTGTCCTGCTTCTGGGTCAGTGAGGGGGAAGGTTTGTAGTGTCGATTTAAATTTGATCCTATTATCAAAGGCTCTGGACCTCTGACTATTCCCTCCGCCGCACACCTATCTCCACTGATAACTAGAAATGCACACCTCATCACCCAGTTCTAAGGTTGTGATGTAACAAACACAGAATGGCTTCCTGTAGTGTTACACAGAAAGCCACATTAAATTTGAAGCCCGTATGTGCAACGTGAGACCCGCAACGGCTGTGGGCTTTAAATGTGGCCGAGTTACAGAGCGATTAAATTAGACCACGGCACGAGTTACGGGCCGGAGACGCAAACCCGTAAACCATCCTAGCGCAGTTGGATTTGCATATGTGCACACAATCAATTAGTCAAACCCGTAGTTACGGGTTTAGACGGAGCCAATGGTAAAAGAGATTGTCAGCATTACGTCACTGAAAAATGGAACTTAGATTTCCAAGTCTTACGGGTTTCAATTACGAGTTTCGATTGGACCCACATTCCAGAAATGATGCAATATTGATAAAGCCATAAATATGATATTCTATTACATGCAAGTTCCATTATATGTATTAACACATTGATTGCCGGATCGATATAACATGGAAATTAAACATGAAATCAAATATTTTATATTGCCGCTTTGCGAGCTTGAGAATGTTGTGCTACTTATTTTAATACCTAACATCACTTTCTCTTTACCTATAAGTACAGTAGTGTGTGTATATTTGCATTTACAGTGCTACGGATAGGACTGTTACCCACTAGTGGGTCATCTCTAGCACCCGTTGGCTTCTTGGCCCCATTCGCGGATTACGGCCTTGAATGCCAGTGAATTTGTTGCAATTTAATAGCATGATTGGAAACGTAACAGTAACAGTTACGGGCTTGACAGATGAAAGGATTGGCAGGCGCGCAGTTGTAATTTCCACGTCCCATAGGTTTTTATTGCACCTAACCCGCAAGTCGTTCCCAGATAGCTTTAAGAGGCCAATTTAATATCCGTAAGTCCTGCAGGCTTCGTTTCGGGCTACGGATTTCAACATTGAGTGAATTTAACATAGCTGAGAATCTTCAAAAATGTAGATTTTCCAAATTAATGCTTTATGCCCATGAGTTACACAGCGCCTGTTAGTTTGATACATACCTGACAAGAAACTATCTTTTATCTTGATCTGCAGTGGTCTTTTAGGAACAGAAGGGAGAGGGGTAATATTGTACTTCAGGAGGGAAATAACAGAGAAAGAGGACAACAAGAACATGAACTGAAGTTAGAGGATGGAAGATGTTCGGGTAATTGGTGGAACAACCTTCCAGCAAACGTGGCAGGAACAAACACAGCAACGTAATATAACCTTGCCTGGGATAGGCATTAATTAAGCTACATTTTTTGGATATAAGAATAGGCAGACTAGACTGGCATGGCGGAGGTGATGGAGGGCATGGTGGTGGTATTAGAGATTTAAGAGGGAGACAAGAAAAATGGGAGAAAATGATGAAAAAGGAAATGAAAAGTGATGCAATAAAAAGGAAGATATAGTGGAAAGAAAGAGTTAAAAATGGATTGGAACACATGTGAAAAATGAAGGGAATGCAAGTGAGTGAAAGGAGAGGTAAAGAAGATGAGATATGAGTGAGGCAAGCCCTCCTGCCTTGATCTTCTGTAAAACTAAGTCTTTTGAGAAATCCAGCCATGCACAAACAAAGTAATAAAACATATTATAACATGCTTTGAAAAAAAAATGTATGCTGTATCAGGTTTCCCAGAGCTTGCATCTAAACTACACTGTGAATTACACAATATTAAAATCATATTTTTTTTATTAGAAAGACATATAGCAAATGGTAATGCTGGCAACTGAAAAGCCATAATATGACAAACATAGTGATTTCACGCATTTGTTACTGTCTGTGATATCAGGTTTATTTTATTATGTTGCACTTTAATTCTTGAGACTGTCAGTGAGCTGAACAAGTTCCTATTGAAAACGCTCAGTTAATTGAATCCTTGGAGAACGGTCATATATTCTGACAAGTGGCTTGTAGCGATGCAATCAAATCTTTAATGACTATTTTCTTAGCAGTAAATCGTAAACTGTAGTGTGGGGAAAACATCCAATGTATGACATTTTTATCAAACTAGAAAAAATATCAGCTGTATAAACCACAAGCATAACAGACTTTTTAGAGATAATCTTACTTTTTGGAAACCATGAGCCTTATTAAATTCCAGCCTCGTAGATAAGAGGCTTCTACTTAAATCCTACGTGCTGCAAATTTCTCAAAGTTACGACGCTATTAAATTAGCCGTGCTGCGAGCAACATGTGAGCTACGCAGCAGGGCCGTCTGTATCAACACGGAGAAAATGTACATGAGGAGTGAAAGCCTGCGAGATGATCTCATAGGCTCCCACACCTCATCAATTGCTGCGGGGGTCCAAAATGGGACCTCTGCGGCAGTCCTACTCATAAGCCCTGCCATGGGGGGTACTCCAACTACCCTCCCGGTACCTAAAATTAACCCCCCTCTATGCGGGGGTCCCCGAAGGGTCCCCACATTAACCCCTTGCTGCAGGGGTCCATAGGGACCCCCCCCCACATTAACCCCTTCCCGTAAAGGTCCTGAAAGGACTTTTCGCTAAAAAATATTAACCCCAGGCAACTAAAATTAACCCCATAACTCATGGGGGTCAATACAGTGTAGTGTTTGTACTTAGTGTCATGATGGTCCTTGAGGAGCGTCATGGCACTTATGTGGTTAATGTTAGGGTTGTAACTGCCCCATGAGGGTCATAATATACCCTTATGGGACTGATGGGGTTAAATAGAGGCTTTTGGGCTTTTTGTATTGACCCCCATGAGTTATAGGGTTAATTAAGGGCTTATGGGGGTCTGTATTGACCCCCATGAGTTATAGGGTTAATTAAGGGCTTATGGGGGTCTGTATTAACCCCCATGAGTGACGGGGTTAATTAAGGGCTTATGGGGGTCTGTATTGACCCCATGAGTTATGGGGTAATTAAGGGCTTATGGGGGTCTGTATTGACCCCCATGAGTTATAGGGTTAATTAAGGGCTTATGGGGGTCTGTATTGACCCCCATGAGTGACGGGGTTAGTTAAGGGCTTATGGGGGTCTGTATTGACCCCATGAGTTATGGGGTAATTAAGGGCTTATGGGGGTCTGTATTGAGCCCCAAAGTTATAGGGATAATTGAGGGCTTATGGGGGTCTGTATTAACCCCCATGAGTTATAGGGTTAATTAAGGGCTTATGGGGGTCTGTATTGACCCCCATGAGTTATGGAGTTAATTAAGTGCTTATGGGGGTCTGTATAGACCCCCATGAGTTATGGGGTTATTTAAGGGCTTATGGGGGTCTATATTGACCCAATGACTGACAGGGTTAATTAAGGCTTGTGGGGGTCTGAATTGACCCCCATGAGTTAAGGGGTTAATTAAGCGCTTATGAGGTTATGAGGGTCTGTATTGACCCCCATGAGTTATGTGGTTAATTTTAGTTGCCTGGGGTTAATATTTTTTAGCGCAAGTCCTTTTAGGACCTTTGCGGTCCTTTAAGGACCCGCGAGGCGGGAAATTTAAGATTTTAAATGCAGCGGGGTCACGATTGGTGCCGATCGGGGACCCCCGTTGCAAGGGGTTAAGGTGGGAGGGCTGCGGGGGTCCCTATGGGCCCCTGCAGCAAGGGGTTAATGTGGGGACACTTTGGGGGTCCCGATGGGGACCCCCAGCATAGAGGGGGGTTAATTTTAGGTGCCGCGACCGTGATTGCTGATAGTGTGCGGCGGGCCCTTTAAGGAGCCGCGGCGGGGAATTTAAAACTTTTAAATGCAGCGGGGGCCTGATCAGTGTCGATCGGGGACCCCCGCTGCAAGGGGTTAATGTGGGGGGGCTGTAGCATGGGGAGGTGTATAGGGAGAAGGGGGTAGAATCACATGTGGGTATCAGGCTGCTCCGAGGCAGCATGTAGAGGCTTTAGGATCCCTTGCTAGCACTTTTTTGTGCCCGTAGGGATTCTTCCAAGGTGCAAAATTCACCTCATAGATTTATGGCTGCGTGTTAATCCGTTGCTCTCTCAGAGCCTATTCTCAGCCATTTTTCGGGGGCATCTCGCAAAGCAGGCTGCGAGGGAAGTATTGGGGAATCGGTCCTCGCAAACAGCAAAAAACTGCCTTTTGCGAGGACCGAGGGAACTACGGGGCTAATTTAATAAGGCCCCAGGTGTGCAAAATGAACTGGGCTTATACCAGGTATCATATTTTCTGACTTCAGCCTATGGGCAAGTACGGGTAGAGCTACCTCCAGTACAATCGGTGCAATGCTAGCTTTATTGGGACCCAGTGCAGTCATGTACCTACCTAATATCATTGGATATTTTACTTTATCATACAATTCTACATATGCACACTGCATTTTACACAAAATGGAGGGGGTTGTACCCGCATATACTAAATTAGTATCAGGTACCTATGTATGAATTTGTCAAATATAACAATAAGAAAGGGAGAGACATAAGATTTTGTCTCTCAAATGGTCTAAATAATATTATGTATAAAGCATTTAAAAGATAGCTTTTATTATTATCTAAGAAATTAAAATGAAAGGGAGAAGGGAATAATAAATAAAAAGTTAAAATGACCCAAGCATCCCAATCTCATATACTTTGTTAGGAAGTAGCAAATAATTATAAAATATAGTGATATTATAGTCAAAATTATTCCTTACAAGTTTTTAATTAAAGTATCAACACTCAATATTAATGGTCTATATGCCTAACTAAAGGCTATATAGTCTCTATAGACCCAAATAGAAAGGATATATAAAGTTGTAAGAATTAAACCATGGATCATGCTACTTTGAGTGCCTGAAACCAAGACATTATGAAAGTATTAGCAAGATCTGCTAATCTGATCCTCCTTTGCAACTATGTCCAGGCCGGTAACTGGAAACCTGGCATCGGAGTCCTCAGAAGCAAAGAAGACACACTACATACAATAAATACCGTATATACTCGAGTATAAGCCGACCCGAATATAAGCCGAGGCACCTATTTTTACCACAAAATACTGGGAAAAATGAGTGACTTGAGTATAAGCCGGGGGTGGGAAATGTGCTGCCCCCTGTGTCCCTCTTGTGCCCTCTGTGTCCCCTTCTTGTGTGCCCTTTTCTTGTGTCCCCCCTCTCTATCCCCTGTGTCTCTTCTCCCCTCTCCCTCCCCTGTGTCTCTTCACCCCTCTCCCTTCCCTGTGTCTCTTCCCCCTCTCCCTTCCCTGTGTCTCTTCCCCCTCCCTTATCACTCTCCTCAACTCCCCTCCTCATTCTCAACCTCCCTCCTCAACCCCCCTCCTCATCCTCCCTCCTCATCCCTAACCTACCTCCTCAACCCCCCTCCTCATCCTCAACCCCCTCCTCATCCTCAACCCCCTCCTCAACCTCCCTCCTCAACCCCCCTCCTCATCCTCCCTCCTCATCCTCAACCTCCCTCCTCATCCTCAACCTCCCTCCTCAACCCCCTCCTCATCCTCAACCCCATCCTCAACCTCCCTCCTCAGCCTCAACCTCCCTCCTCAACCCCCTCCTCATCCTCCCTCCTCATCCTCAACCTACCTACTCAACCCCCCTCCTCATCCTCAACCCACCTCCTCATCCTCAACCCCCTCCTCATCCTCAACCCCCTCCTCAACCCCCTCCTCATCCGCCCTCCTCACCCTCAACCTCCCTCCTCATCCTCAACCTCCCTCCTCATCCTCAACCTCCCTCCTCAACCCCCTCCTCATCTTCAACCCCCCTTCTTATCCTCAACCCCATCCTCCCTCCTCATCCTCAACCTCCCTCCTCAACCTCCCTCCTCAACCCCCTTCCTCATCCTCAACCCCCTACTCATCCTCAACCCCTCCTCAACCTCCCTCCTCAACCTCAACCCCCCCATCCTCATCCTCAACCCCCCCATCCTCAACCCCCTCCTCAACTTCCTCTTCAACCTCCGACCTCAACCTCAACCCCTCCTCAACCTCCCTCCTCATCCTCCACCCCCCTCCTCATCCTCAACCCCCCCTCCTCATTATAAACCCCCCTCCTCACTTTACCACTCTAAATACCTCCCCCTCTCCCTGTCCCCTCATTTACTTCCATCTGAAGCTTCTGCTCTGGCCTCCGTTCCTTCCGGCGTCTTGACCCGGCCAATGCTAATGACGTGGCGCGCATGAGGTGTCACGTCATTGCATATACCTGGTGCTCCTAAAAAATTATAAATGGGGGAATTTAAAATCCCCGGTAGAACGGAACCACAGGCTCCCGTATACAGTCTAGAACAATAATTACTCAGAATGTAAGTATTGTCACTGCCGCTTTCACTAATAAGCAGCTAAAGGAAGAAAGTATTCATAGTGTGCTTGAATATTGGGGCAGTGTGGATTGGTATTTTTTCTATGCTGATTTATTATTATAGCTTAAAGCGGACCTTGGTTTGCTGGATTAATTCAAGCGTCATCAAAGAAGCGTCATGGCTATTTGATATATTGTAACTTCCAACTGAATGTATCTTTTCATATTGACACATTCTGGGTGCCCCCCTTGCTGTGGGTAAGCTTTTTATGTGTTTGTTGTGTCTATTTATTGTGCGGGTTGCGTCCTTGTTTTCGAATCTCGTACGTCTTTATTGGGAAATACGTAGATGGTTGGTGGTTGTAGCCTTGTTTTCATTTTTTTTCGGCAGTCATTTTTTCTCTAGCTTAGGGGATTTTTGAGTGTCTAAACTCTTTTATTTTAAGTTAAATTGAGGTGTAACAGTTTTTGAATGTCCTGGGTGCTCTCTCTTCCTGTAGGTAAGCTTTTTATGTATTTGTTGTGTGAATTTATTGTGTTTTTCATGTTTTAATGTGCGCGGGTTTCGGACGATTTTTGCGAGGTAGTAATGGGTCGTAACGTGTCTTGTATTTTACTTTCATAACTACGTAAATGTTGTGAGGTCTGCAGTTGCTGTCAAGGAGCGCCCTTGCTTCATGAGGGCCTCAGTTGCTGGCAAGGAGCGCCTTTGGAGCTCATTGCCAGCAACTGTGGCCCTCGCTTTGCGAGGGCCGCAGGCTTGCTGTGCGAGCACGCAAGCGTTAGCAACAACTTGCATGCTCACAACTATATATGTGATATATATATATATATATATTTACATATATATATAAATATATATATATGTATATATATATAAATATATATATAAATATATATAATTGGTCAAAACTTTCATGGGAAAGACATACTCCATACTCCATAGTGGCCAAATATGGTAATGCATAATTATGTTTAATTTTGCTGTTTTTTGTTTCCCCTATTCATTTAATCTGGGGAGGTGGGGATTTGTCGTCGTAGTCCCTGCAAGTTCCTATGCCCCTGCCCAAAGCTGATAATGTTGTGAATTTATTGCTAATGTATAGAAGCTCTTTAAATGCTAATGTGCCTCGTCGCTTATATCCCAGTAGCTCTAGTAGCAGAGTGCTTTTTCCTTTTTTTTTACTGGAGAATGTTTGTTGTCATCAGTAGGCGGTGCCCTTGTACGTTTTGATTGGATTTTTTGTGCACTTTATATTTATATCTAGCAAATTTATATTCATACATAGTACATTTGTGATTCTATTTGAATGTCTAAAAAATAAGTTAATAAACATATTTCCTGCTCAAGTTTCTCAAAAATACAGTTGATGCACTGCACTCTGGGAAACTGAGCAGAGACATGCAAATGAGACCACAATGCACTCTCTCTATTAATCCAAAAAACACTTTATACATGATGACTTTTTAAGCATGTGCTCCCTATATTACACAGCTTTAAGCATAGCACAGAACGGATTAGGCACAAACCAGGAGACCTACCCACAGACAGCACTGGTTCAATCCTAATGGCTCTCATTAATGTGGGGTTGGTTTCAGATTTTTTTAGTTTACTTTACTACAACAATCATATGACTTATGGTGGGCTGAAGGGTGATAGCAGCCCTCCACCATGCAGAGTACGGTAGTACAGAAAATGAATAGTACATTTGTGATTCTATTTAAATATCTAAAAAATAAGTTAATTAACTTATTTCCTGTCCAGTTCCTCAGAAATACAGTTGATGCACTGCACCCTGGGAACTGGGAAGGGTCATGCAAATGAGACCACAGGTCACTCTCACTCTATTAATCCAAAAACCACTTTATGTATATGAAGTACACATGCTTAAATTGCTTTATATGTGCAAACAGAAGCATTGACATTTTTGGACTGTGGGAGCAGAAGCTCATCCTATTTTGCTTTAAAAAATACTAATCAATATATTATAATGTGTCTACTTTAATGATATGAATGTGTTCCTTTAAATTAGAAGAAGTAGCTTAGAGGAGAATACACATTCAATATTTAACTTTTTAGTAGCATAAACAATGCAAGAAATACATTTTTTTTATTACAGACAAATGTAAATATGCATATAAATACAAATGCAAATAAATACAATTCCAGTATATTAAGAAAACATTAATCATCAAAATTGGTAATATTGTATGACTAAATAATGTTACTTTTCCTGTTAATTTTCATGTTATAAATTAGAATGGATGTTAAAACTTAAAATATAGCATACATTTGCAAGAATTGTAACAAAATGAATTGAAAAATGTAAATTTATGCAGACAGTGCTGTTGCAAGGAAATAACAAAATGTATCTAGGAATATAGAAAATAAGTGTCCATGAATATAGTTAATTAAACATTTTTATATCATACTTTACTGTTTTATAATAAACTATTATGAGAAATACATTATTCCCAAGTGCAATAACTATAGTAAGGAGAATGATAGACAGAGGGACACGTGACGTGCTAGTTACCGGATTTTAGTGGGGGACATTGACAATCGTCTATGTATCTGCATACTCTGACATTACCAGCGTGTCATATATTAGATGTGACAGCTCCCTATGTATAGTCACTCATCTCACTATCTGCTGTCTAAAAAATGTGACTGAAACTATAAAAAGGCATGTAATCACCGAGAAAATGTTAAGAGCACATCAAGTGAATGTTAAGTGCTTTCTAAGTATTAAAGATCAAATAATAACGTTGGCAACCTATTTATGATGGAGTTTGATGTGAGTCTAGAAACCGGAGGTTAAGATTAGGGTCAGTTTGACTAGAAACTAAGAATAAAAGTGATCAAAATACCCTCCAATGTATATGCATTAAGAAAAGAAAAGATTATTCTGAGTATACTTACATGTCTCCGGTAGGCCAGGTGACCTGCTTTCCCACATTTCTAAAGGAACAATATTCCCACAGCCACTAAGGATCCTGGATAGTGGAAAGCAAATTATACTCAAAATATACCACCTTTTTGCCTCAAACCAACTGAAATGCAGTCTTTGACTTGGTTGTGGCAATGTGCTGTTGTTGTTTAGTCATTCAGTCACGTCCAAATCTCTGTGACCATATGGACCACAGCACACCAGGCTCATCTGTGAGCCACTGCCCCTCTGAGCTCCATCAAGCTCATGTTCTTTGATAAAATGACATCATATATCCATCTCCTCCTCTTCCGTCCCCTTCTTCGTGTGTCTTCAATCATTCCAAGTATCAGAGTCTTCTCTGGCAATATACCATAATACAAAGCTATATATTGAAGGCTCCCTGAGAGCAGCACATGTAGCCCAGTATGGGCTAGAGGCAAATACGGTGGTACATTTTGACCCTCATTTGCATGTCATTACCCAGAAACCTTACCGACAATGGAAGCACTGAAAAATTCTTCCTCCAGGCAGGATATGAGGATATTTTTTTTGCTTTCAGTGATATGGTTGAGGGTGTAGAGAGTTGTAGATAGTGAGTGATAGTGGTGTGCAGCAACAAGGTCTGTACAGGAAAATGTGAAGTTAGGGAGGAGGGGTTGTAGTAAGAGGGCAAATTCCTTCTCATCAGTGTTGTGAAGATTTCTGTAGGTTCGAGGAGTAGGTGGAGGAGAGGTGTGCTGGTATCTTAAGAGATGGAGACAGGATAGGGTATTTTAGAGAACAGATAGACATTATAGAAATGTGAGAAAACTAGAGCAATGGAGTGGCCCTCACAGTGTGTTGCAGAGGTGGTCAAGTGTGAGGAGGTTAGTGAGAGAAGCTTGCAAGAGGCAGGGGAATCTGGATTGTCCCCAGAATCAAAGTGAGAATGCTGGAGGAGAGGAAGTAAGGGAGCACAAATCTTCAAGGAATTTAGAGGCTGGTCTAGGGGGTGAGGGCACTGAACTTTTGTGAAGAGAGTAGTGAGGATTAGATGAAGATGTTGGAATTCTTGCTGTGAGGTTGGACAGAGGTAGTGACTTTGAGGAGGTTAGAGAAAGCAGTGAATAGGAGAAACATAGAAGAACGCATAATTGCTAGCTATATTGTGGTGGCATATAAACTTGCTCCAAGTGTGAATAATTTAGTTGATGTCTGGGTCAGGATATGCTCCCAGTTTATCTCCAGTATATTAGCATATAAGTTGGGTGGATGGGTCTCTAATTACCGTATTTACTCGAATCTAATGCGCACCTTTTTCATAGAAAATCGGGTCTCAAATCTGGGGTGCGCATTAGATTCAATGGCAAAAAAGAAAACACAGGACATAACGCAACACCACCATCTCTCGCTTCCCGGCTTTTTTAGAGGGGGTGGCCAACGGAGGAAGTGGAACCCAGACATCCCCAGCAAGTTGCACACAGAGCCTGGCACCCCAAGAGCCCCAAGTACAGTGGCACACAGAGCCTGGCACCCCGAGAGCCCCAAGTACAGTGGCACACAAAGCCTGGCACCCAGAGAGCCCCAGCACATTGGCACACAAAGCCTGGCACCCTGAGTGCCCCAGTACAGTGGCACACAGAGCCTGGCACCCAGAGAGCCCCAGCACAGTGGCACACACAGCCTGGCACCCTGAGTGCCCCAGTACAGTGGCACACAGAGGCTGGCACCCAGAGAGCCCCAGTACAATGGCACACAGAGCCTGACACATAGAGAGCCCCAGTATAGTGGCACACAGAGCCTGGCACCCAGAGAGCCCAAGCACAGTGGCACACAGAGCCTGGCACCCAGAGAGCCCCAGCACAGTGGCACACAGAGCCAAGCACCCAGAGAGCCCCAGTACAGTGGCACACAGAGCCTGTCACCCAGGGAGCCCCAGCAAGTAGCACATAGAGCCTGACACATAGAGTGCCCCAGCAAGTGGCACACAGAGCCTGGCACCCAGAGAGCCCGAGCACAGTGGCACACAGAGCCAAGCACCCAGAGAGCCCCAGTACAGTGGCACACAGAGCCTGTCACCCAGGGAGCCCCAGCAAGTGGCACATAGAGCCTGACACATAGAGAGCCCCAGCACAGTGGCACACAGAGCCTGACACATAGAGAGCCCCAGCACAGTGGCACACAGAGCCTGCAACCAGAGAGCCACAACACAGTGGCACCCAGAGCTTGGCACCCAGAGAGCCCTGGCACAGTGGCACACAAAGCCTGGCACCCAGAGAGTCCCAGCACAGTGGCACACACAGCCTGGCACCCAGAGAGCCCCAGCACAGTGGCACACAGAGCCTGGCACCCAGAGAGCCACAGCACAGTGGCATATAGAGCTTGGCACACAGAGAGCCACAGCACAGTACTTCTTGTACAAATGACAAATGTGCATTACATTCACCAGCAAAAACATTTTTTTGAATTATGAGTTCCAAAGTTGGGGTTCGCATTAGATTTGCGTGAATAAGGTAATTAAATTAATTTAATTAGGAACAGCTGGTCTAAATGAACATAGTATAAATAGATGCTAGAATTCTCTTTAAAGTTAACCTTACTGCAGTCAGATTGGCACAAATATACAGACTGTGATTATATTAGCAAATGTACATCAAGGGTACATGGGCATACTGGGTTTCATACCTAAAGGGCAGATTTGAGGGTGAAGAATCTAAGTCACAGACTGGACAGCAGGGTACAGAGCAGTGCAGGGGCAGCATGAGGCAGATTTAGGGTTGTGACAACAAACTCTTATATTTTGCACATCTGGGCTATGGGGTAGGGTGGCAAGACAGAAGCCATTTCTTACAAAAAATAACATCCAAGCCCATCTAAATTTTGCAAGGAAAATTAAATAATTTACCGCAAACCGTTATGGAAAATATCTTATGGTCAGATGGACTTCTTAATCTTAATTCTAAAAAAATATGTTTCGTGTTAAGACAACATAGCTCATCATCCAAAGAATATCTAGCCTGCTGTGAAGAATAGTGGCAACATCAAGCATTTAGGCTGCATCTTTTCAGCTAAGAAAGGAGCTCTAGATAAGATAGATGGTTAATGACTTTCTCTGAAGATATCCCGTACTTCCACAGAGTATTAGTTTGGGAGGGGTTGTGTGCAACCAGGGTGTTGTATGTTTTTTAATTTCAATGGCTTTTCCTAATGATCATCTATTTGCTTTTCTCTTGAAATGTGTTGGTTGCAAGGACACATTAAAATAGAGAAATGTCTGACATAATTTGTATTGATTTATAGCTTTATATTAAACCTGCAATTTCAATAAGGGTGCTTAGACCTTTTATACACACTGTATAAATAAAGGGGATGCACTTTCTCCATACACATACATTTAAAGAATTGGTGTAGCTCTGATATAATAAACTATATAACTTAAATTGCCATGGTCTTAAAAATACAATCAATGTAGCCCTCCAAAAAATCAATATCCATAAGTAATTACATTATACATCACAAGTATAAAGCTTCACAATAAATACTCTGATTGTTTTCCATCCAGTTTAGCTTCCACATATCTCATAACTCCAGTATATATTGCACATACATTTTGTAAAGCTTTGACCCCTGGTGTATGCAGGTACAACTTTTCTCTCCTGTAGAAGGTTTAACCTCTGTGCTGTACTCAGCCACCCTTTTGAGCGTCCATGACATGCCACTAACAGATGGGAAGTATTTAAACTGGAAGAGAGCCAAATACCATTGCATAATACTGCCAAACTATCTTTTATAAAAAATACAATCACACATTATATTTAACAATAGGTGTGAGTAAATGTTATCACAATGAATGTTCTTTACAAGAGCCAAAGGAATTTCTCTTGCTTAGTTTTAACCCACTTGTTAACTTTTTACACCAACGCGTTTCGCATTTCCTCTGCTTCCTCCTATAACACTATGGAATGTTTCAATGTTTATTTGATACCTATAAATTGAGGACATTAGTCTCCTTAGTTTTCTCAGGTAAGCGCCTGGATTTGATTCAGCAATCCCTACTTTCAATATTTCAGTCCTTATTGCAGAGCCACAGCAGTCTATTTATAAATATGTGTTTGTTTCATTTCTATAATGACTGGGTACTGTATTTTGCTGCACCCTTTAAGTAAGGACACCTATGAAAAAAATCACTATGTGAAAACCTCCAGCTCCAAAGTAACCCGACAGCATGTATTCTTCATGCACAATTTGCCCGAAAATACCTTGGAGTATTGCAGAGTAGTAATGCAACTACAAACTTCCAGCTATGTAAAACAAAATCTAATTATATTTGAGCAGCTGGTACATCTTGTTAATTTGGCCCTCTCCCTCCTCCCCTTTCATATTCTACTTGCCATATTAGTTCTTAAATAGAGATCATGTCTTTGCATATGTATATTTCATTTCTTTAGCTCCGATTATACACAGAGCTGCAGTTAGGTTAACGCTTTGCTACAGAGGGATGTACAATAAAGCAGAGAGAACGGCACATAAGCAATTAAGAATAAACAATGAAGAAATAAGCTGTGTGAAGCTATTTTTCTGCAGACTATGTAAAGTTTAGTGTTACATTTCATATTTTTTATGGTGCAATGAAAAAAGTAGCAATGCATATTTATAAGAATACAGAATAACATAACAATGTGTTAATTTTCATAGACACAGCATTTAATGGTAGAAAAGAACAACTTGGTCCATGCAGTCAGCTCATTGCCTCATCCAATCTCATCTTTAGTCCATACACTAAACTCATACAGTAAACTCATTGATCCATACAATAAAATGGTTGGTCCATGCAGTCAGCTCATTGCCTCATCCAATCTCATCTTTGGTCCATACACTAAACTCATATAGTAAACTCATTGATCCATGCAGTAAACTGATTGGTCCATGCAGTCAGCCCATTTCCTCATCCAATCTCCTCTTTGGTCCATACACTAAACTTATACAGTAAACTCATTGATCCATACAGTAATTGCCACATCCAGTTTCCTATTTGGTCCATAAAGTAAGCTCATTGGTACCTGCAGTCTGCTCATTAAAATATATCCAATCCCCACTTTGGTCTCTTACAGTAAACTTATACAGTATACTCACTGGTACATGCAGTCTGCTCATCGCCTCATCCAAACTCCTCTTTAGTCCATACAGTAAACTCATTGGTGCATCCGGTCTTCTAATTATTCCATCTGTTTTGCTAATCGGTAATTCCATTCTTCTCCCTAGAGAACATGGTTTTGTCCTTAAATGTGGGGTTTTCCATCAAAAGTAAGAGTAAGAGGGTCAGAGAAATTTCTTCTGAAAATTCAAACTGTCTCTTCAAAAGAGAGACTGTTGTGAGGTATGCTAGCACTACCCTGTTGTGGTGAGGGGGCTTGTTTACTTCAATGAAGCTGTGAGCTATACCATGTAGGGTCACGATGGGCAGGTCATAGCATAAAGGTCAGAAAAAAGGCAGTCCACTGGAGAAGAAAATGGCAACCCACTCCATTATCTTTGCCAAGATAACCGTATGGAAAAGCATAACCAGAGACATAATGATATGGTACCGGAAGCTGAGCCCCCAGGTCAGACGGTGCCTACCACATTACATGGGAAGTGCAGAGGGGGGGGGGGGGGTTCTAGTAGCACTAGATCTAATGAAGTGGTTGGGCTTCTGGGCCTGGAGCTAACTGCGACTGCGGGTCAGATCAAGCTTCTTATTGCAAGGTTCAAAATTAAACTGAGGAAAAGAGGGAAATTCATCTGAGTAAATAAAAAATAAATAATATTCCCAGTGAATATACAGTGGAGATAAATAATAGATTTAAGGGACTAGACATGTTAAATAGAATGCCTGAAGAACTTTGGAAATAAGTTTGTGACATTGTCCAGTAAACACCATCTTAGATTATCCCCAAAAGAAAGAAAACTAAGAAAGCAAACTGCATGTCTGATGAGGCTTTTCAAGTAGCCCCCACTCTGCCACAAGTCTTTACAGTAAAATAGCAACTGGAAATCTTCTGCATACTTTGCAGGAGGAGGTTAAATATTGTTTTTGCATTTTAAATGTATTTTTGCACTGCAAATTCTAATTATTCAAGACAGCTTAAATCAGTTTTTTAGTTGTGTTTAAAACAACAGTGTCTTTAGCTAATCTCCTTTTAGATATTGATATTGCCCTTATGTGCATGGGCACTTAGTATTTTATCTTAATTTGTCTGTATACATCTTTCCCTATATAATTAGATTGTAAGCTCTTTGGGACACATGTATTACTTTAAAGAAAATGGAAAATGCACTTACATCTTCATGTAAAGATTTCGCTCATTATGTCTGTCATTTCATTTCTGGTTTACCAACTGAAGTGTCAACCAGTCACACACCTCTAAATTAATATAATCTGGATAAATAATAACATAAACCCATTTGTATTTCAGAACAGACCTGGACCTCTCAATCACAGACACAGATTAATTAACATTGGATTAATTAGAACCAGGATAACAGGTAAGCGTTGTCGGACTGCATTCATGTTGTGCCGGTTCTCCTTTATAGTTAGAATCACGTTGCCTGTTTGTAGTAAAGGTCTTAGCAGTTCCCTGGGATATGTGTGAGATTTAGATGGAATTAAATTCTCATGGATCTTCATGGTAAATGTGAACTGCCAATCAGTTCACCTTTGTGTGACAGCTTTAATGTGAGCTTATAACATCTGAAAAGAGCATTTGTCCATTTTGCATACTGATTCCTCTTTTTTTAAGAGGATTTTGCTGATGCCAAGGAGAAATAGAAAGCATTATAGTCCTGATATAAACATACTTTTTTTTTTTTTTGTAGATGTTAAAAGAGTCAGTTTCCATATATTCAGTGCAAACCTAGATTTAGATTCCTAGTTCAAAGCCAGTGCCTTGTAATCCTTTGGTATACATTTAATTGTACATCCTGTATAGCTCTACTGTAGATGGTGCATTATAATTATAAATAAATGGTAATAAATATATAATAATAAATATTAGGCCATATGTACTAAAGGGTGAAATGCTGGCTAGCACTTGGAGACATCACATTTTAGTAAATATGACCCACAGCTCATCTTTAGCATATCTTGCCCAATATGGACCAGTTATGTGCAAACTTATGGTTTATTACAAAAAATGTAGGGTAAACTGACAAAACACAGTAGATAACAAATAAAAATAACAATTGTCACTTATGGCTTGATTACATGATTCTCGTAGGAAATCATGGGAGTGAAGACTTAATTTAAGCTCTAATGTAGCTATTAAAAAACTGCTAGCAACAACCCAAACATGTAAACCCTTACGAGTGGTCACTATGTGTGATATGTTCCCTACTCTATGTGTATTTCCACCTAAAGTCCAATGGCTCCTGTAAGAAAAGTAGCCTAATCATCAGTTTTCTCATAAAAAAATCTGCAAGTGCTCGTAGTCAGCCTAAACCTAATGTATAAACTTGAACCACCCTACGAAGAATTGTTACTTTGAAGTGATCTATTAAATTTAAACTATAGCCTTTTGACACGATAGCAGAAGTTTCTACAGGACCATGTAATTGGACAATGTAAATTTGGTTTATGTTCATGGCTTACACAGCTTACTTAAGTAGTCCTTAAATGTCCACTACAGTGGTCATCCCTCTTTTGGATAGCTACCTTGCTGCTGTGAAGGGGCTTGTGTATCTCAGTGAAGCTGTGGGCAGCTCATAGTAGACAAATCGAGGTCCACTGGAAAAGTACCTGACAACCCACTCCAGTATCTTTGCCAAGAAAACCGTATGCATAAGCACAACCAGACAAAAGCTGTGACATGCTGTGTAGATAAGGTCAAGGAGAGTCAGGGACAATTGAATGACTAAGCAACAACACAGTGGTCAAACAATAAGGTTTAGTTTTTTTATATACCTTGGTGAGGTAAGGTGACAAAGGTTCTGCCTAGAGAGTGTCCTAATTTTTTTCTGATTGGGGTGGGATTGCCTGCAATAGCTAATGCAGAGGAGTAGGCAGTTAAAGACTTTTATCAGGACAATACACAGTATAAAGGTCCCTACCTGATGAGGTGTAAAGAGAATCAGATCTGCTCAAGTCCAAAAACTAAGCTTCAAATGTATTTTTTTAAGTAAAATAACGCTTTTGATGTATTTTTCTAATCAGTTATTAAACCAACAAGCACTACAGTGGTCTTTTAAAGGTATATATATGTTTCCTGGGTTTCAAATGTTTGGTAAGAAATAGGCAGTGATAATCAGAAAAATATGTGTTATATAGAAAAGTTCAGTCTACTTACAATGTTAAATGCAAGAAAGTAAAATCCAGCTTTACACACCCACAGGGAGCTTACATAACCAAGTACACTGAAGAGTGTTGCCAGGTACAGAGTTTGATTTTTCTGGTTGAGATCACAGGAAGTATCTGCTGCTGGATGGAATCACATGGTTGGGCAGGGTCTGAGCTCACAGCTGAATCAGAGCACACGTCTAGAGAGAGAGAGAGACTACCTATCCCAGGCTGCTTTGCAACACAGGAACCCCAAAGTATGATACAAATGTATCAGCTAACCTCTGCTATCTCCTGATTGGCCAAAATTAATTATGAATGTTATGCTAATCTTAGAAGGGATTTTCAGGGGAGTCAACTCAGAAAAGCTGCCACTTGCAAACTGAAAATATTTAGCAAACATCAGGGTGAATTTGTAAATTTTTATTTTGGTATTTTTTCATGCAAAAAATGTTTGCATACACTACTGATTCTATCAGATGCATTCATAACAAAACTTATATGCCTTTAAATAATTATCTAATAAATAATGAAATGGCCTAAAATGCTCAAGGTCTGAATTGGACATGATAGATAATAGGTTGTAACATACCCATACTTTACTTTTCAAGAGTGACCCCAGAAGAGAGCCCTGTCCTTACTGCTCTACCTGACATTCTGAAAACGCCTGTTCAGACAGTTTCCTTATTTTATTTTTGAGCCTCTATAATCTGTCTAAACACATTTTGCTTCGCTGGTACTTCTGCAAATATTGTTGTTACATGAGTTCTAAATATTAACTTTACCAGCTTTGAAACTGCTGAATTTGCTCTCAGGCAGTAAAAGCCAGGACTTGATATAGCCCAAAATGTATCATTTTATATATATATATTTGTTATTTTTCTTCTTTTGTTTGTTGATATACAGTACAGCCGTTAGTGCTTTGTGCATAATGACGAGTCGCTAATGTTAAAACAAACACCAAGAGAGGGAATGGGAAAAAACTCTTGTGTAGTAATGATGGAAAAAGCTGAATTTGCTGGATGGATAATTTGTGTCCTTGTCTTGATTTCTGCCTCTAGAATTGAATTAGGTTGAACTTGGCCTAGGAAATGTGAATAAAAAACAAAAACTGCATTGTTTGTTGGCGCATATTGGTGAATAATGAAGTGGAATATTCAAAATATACCGTTTTCATGAAATATGCTTAAAAACAGCCAAAATATTTTAGAACTGATACAAAATACAGTCTTTCATTTACATCCATGTCGGAGTAGACTTTGCATGCTAAGGAAGCTTCTATCTACACCAGCTGTGATGGTAAGATTTCCTTAGCGCCCACTGGTGCTGCAGTAACTCAATTTACCCTTTTTCATTTCTGGTTACATAAATATTATCCTAGCTATGTATCACCCTGTACTTACTAGATAGTGATCCGGCCCTGACTGCTGTCCCTAGCTATGTATCGCCCTGTACTTACTAGATAGTGATCCGGTCCTGACTGCTGTCCCTAGCTATGTATCACCATGTGCTTACTAGATAGTGATCCGGCCCTGACTGCTGTCCCTAGCTATGTATGACCCTGTACTTACTAGATAGTGATCCGGTCCTGACTGCTGTCCCTAGCTATGTATCACCCTGTACTTACTAGATAGTGATCCGGCCCTGACTGCTGTCCCTAGCTATGTATCACCCTGTACTTACTAGATAGTGATCCGGTCCTGACTGCTGTCCCTAGCTATGTATCACCATGTGCTTACTAGATAGTGATCCGGCCCTGACTGCTGTCCCTAGCTATGTATCGTCCTGTACTTACTAGATAGTGATCCGGTCCTGACTGCTGTCCCTAGCTATGTATCACCCTGTACTTACTAGATAGTGATCCGGCCTTGACTGCTGTCCCTAGCTATGTATGACCCTGTACTTACTAGATAGGGATCCGGTCCTGACTGCTGTCCCTAGGTATGTATCACCCTGTACTTACTAGATAGTGATCCAGTCCTGACTGCTGTCCCTAGCTATGTATCACCCTGTACTTACTAGATAGTGATCCGGTCCTGACTGCTGTCCCTAGCTATGTATCGCCCTGTACTTACTAGATAGTAACCCGGTCCTGACTGCTGTCCCCAGCTATGTATCACCCTGTTCTTACTAGATAGTGACCCGGTCCTGACTGCTGTCCCTAGGCTCTCTCACCAGCTCTCCAACCAGCCAAGTGTGGTGCTGCGGGTCTCCAGCGTGTGATGTCACTCATCAGCGACGCCACCTAGCGATTACCCTGCTGTGCACCATAAAAGCTTGAATTGCCCACTGAAAAGGTAGCAGAAAAAATAATCTGAGAAAAAATGGGTCCTCGGGAGGTACATACAAAGCCGCTCATTGCAGGGCTTTCGGCGCTCATCGCGAGGCCCGTAAGGCCCATGAGGCTGCTGTGCAGGTGGGGGCCCGGGTGGCCTCCGACACATCCTGCCCACAGTACAGCTGGCCACATGGCTGCTGTGAGGCTGCGAGGCCGACAGTACAGATGGCTACATCACCCCTCATGGCAGCTGCGAGGCTGGAACTCCTCCTCCTGCCCGGCTCCGTGTGTGTTTGCGATGGAGGCCTGCTGAACTGCAGCAGGAGAAGTGTCCGCAAAGGGAGCTCCCCAGACGGCTGATCGGTGCAGACGGGAGAGAGTGAGGGGGAAAGAAGACACAACAGAGGGAGGGGAGGGGAGAAGGCACAATGGAATGGGGGGAAAGAAGACACAAGGGAGGGAGAGGAGGGGGAAAGACACAAGGGAGGGAGAGAAGGGGGGAAAGAAGACACAAGGGAGGGAGAGGAGGGGGAAAGACACAAGGGAGGGAGAGGAGGGGAGAAGAAGACACAAGGGAGGGAGAGGAGGGGGGAAAGAAGATACAAGGGAGGGAGAGGAGGGGGAAAGAAGAAACAAGGGAGAGAGAGAGGAGGGGAAAGAAGAAACAAGGCAAGGAAAGGAGGGGGAAAGGACACACAAGGGAGGGAGAGGAGGGGGAAATGAGACACAAGGGATAGAGAGGAGGGGAGAAAGAAGAAACAAGGGAGGGAGAGGAGGGGGAAAGATGAAACAAGGGAGAGAGAGGAGGGGGAAAGAAGAAACAAGGCAAGGAAAAGAGGGGGAAAGGACACACAAGGGAGGGGGAGGGGGAAGGGACACACAAGGGAGGGGGGGGAAGGACACACAAGGGAGGGAGAGGAGGGGGTAAAGGAGACACAAAGGAGAGAGAGGAGCGGGGAAAGAAGTCACAAGGAAGGCAGAGGAGAGGGGAAAGGAGACACAAGGGAGAGAGAGTAGGGGGGGGGGGAATGAGATGGAGGCGCAGGAGAGGGAGAGGAGGAAAGGAGACATGGGAGGGAGATGGGGAAGGAGACACAGGGGAGGGAAAGGAGGGGAAGACACAGGGGAAGGAGGGGGAGAAACTCAGAGGAGGGAGAGGGAGGAAGAGACACAGGGAAGGAAGGGAAGAGACACAGGGGAGAGAGGGGGGAAGAGACACAGGAGAGGAGGGGGAGAGAGCCAGTTTATCAAACTATATCATGCCATCAAGGGAGGAAGTAGACTGGGGGAGAGACGCGATGATCGCTGAAGGTGCTCACATTGGATGGCAAACAGCATTACCAGGCTTAAAATGTTATTCCTGTCATTTTTGATGGGCAAGTAGCTAGTATATACAGTATATAATTGTTGTTGAGTGTTATAGACAGTGGTGGGCCTTGAGTTATCATGTACTTTATGCAGTCAGGACCACCTTCCTACACTAATTAATCACACTGTGCCACAAAATTGGTATCCTAATTAAATGCAGAGAAAACTCAATAAATATAAAAAAAACAACTAACAATGCTCCTTAGAAATAATTCATTATGACATAAAATTACAGTTCTGATTTAAAAAGACAGCATAATGGGAAATTGTGAATATTAAGTATTGAACAACCCCAAAGTACAAGGAGTTCTAAGTACTTCTGCATAGTTGTCTTTTATCTTATTCACTTACTTAATATTAGTTTTTACTAAATTCTCTTATCTTCTCTCCACCTCCACACATGGGCCAGTGCATGAGTCCAAAGTTTCTGTGTAAACCACATTACGGGGAATTTCAGTGTGGGGGCTGAGTTTACACAGCACCCTACATATGTTCCAGTTGTTTACAAAATCGTGACAGTTCTATAAAGTTTGTAACAATTTAGGGCAATATATACTTATACCATATAAATTAAAATTGTTAGCCTTTAAATCTTCACAATCTTAAGATGATCCAAGTGTAGAGGTAGCAGCAGTGGGGGAGCTATCAGCAGGGCAATGAACTGGGACCTTGCACCGTTGTATTCATATATATGTGAGTATATATATATATATATATATATATATATATCACAAAGGCGCTCCATGCCAGCAACTGCAACCCTCGCAAACTTCACGTCGCAACGCAAATAACACGACACACACATTACGACACTCGCAAACAACATACGACACACGTTCACACACATTACGGCCTTGCAACACTCGGACGCAACTCGCGAACATTACAAAAATTAAAAACACAATACATACACACAGCACATACATAAAAACCTTACCTACACAAACAGGAAGCACCCAGGACCTCAAAAATGCAACTTACACCTTTATTTCACTCAAAATAAAACAGTTTGCACAATAAAAACTTTGCTAAGCAAGAGAAAAAATGGCCGCCGAACAAAACGAAAACGAGGCTACACACGCAAACACCATACGAGACACGTTACTACACATTACGACCTCGCAAACATCGGATGCAACACGCCGACATACAAACATTTCAAACACCATAAATACACACAACACACACATAAAAAAAATTACCTACAGCAAGAGGAACACTCCAGCACCTCAAAAAAACAAGTTACACATTCATTTCAATAAAAATAAAACACTTTAGACACTAATTAAATCGCTAAGCGAGAGAAAAAATGGGCGACGAAAAAACCCGAAAACGAGGCTACAGCACTCTCAACACGTAAAACACCACAACACACTCGCAAAACAACACACGAAACTCGAAAAACACCACGAGGCACCGACGGATAATCCGCAAAGACGCATAACACAGATAACCCACCATTTTACGCCAATGCGGAAGTACACCACTACGCTAACGGTTTCGTATCGCGCACGCACACTTTTACACTGCACACATTCATCACGCTTACACAGCAGCTCCACACCACTAATGCTGCAGCAACATGAAAACAGATTGTCAGCTCTTCAACACAATGCTTCAAAATAGATAAAGTATATTAATTTATTAATATATTATATACTTTAGTATTACACACCAAACAGCATTAGCTACCTTACGATTTGATTGCCGTCATTTTTTGACGGGCAATTAGCTAGTATATATATATTTATGTACTGATTAAGTCCCCTTCTGGATTGCTACCTTGTCATGGTGAAGGGGCTTGTGTACTTCGATGAAGCTATGAGCTATACCATGTAGGGTCAGCCAAGATGGGCAGGTCGTGGCAGAGAGGTCAGACAAATCGCAGTCCACTGGAGTAGGAACTGGCAACCCACTCCAATATCTTTGCTAAGAAAACTTTATGGACAGGCACAACCAGAGACATAACGATATGGCACCAGAAGATGAGCCCCTCAGGTCAGAAGGTGCCTACCACATTACTGAGGAAGAGCAGAGGGCAAGTACAAGTAACACCAGATCTAATTAAGTGGTTGGGCCAAAGCCAAAAGGACACCCACCTGCGGATGTGTCTGGAAGGGAAAGGAAAGTCTGATGCAGCAAAAACCAATTCAGACTAGGAACCTGGAATCTTAGAACTATAAACCAAGGCAAACTCGACGTGGTCAAGAATGAGATGACAAGGTTAAACATTAATATACTGGGAATTGGTAAACTTAAATGGACTGGAATGGGACATTTCACATCAGACAACCATCTGATCTTCTACTGTGGTCAAGAATCCTGCAGAGGAAATGCAGTTGCCATCCTAGTCAATCAAAGAGTGGCCAAAGCAGTGCTTGATTACAACCCAATAAATGACAGAATTATTTACATTTTAATTCAAGGCAAGCCATTTAATATCACAGTGATCCAAGTCTATGCTCCAACCATGGATGCTGAAGAGGCTGAAGTTGTCCAGTTCTAAGAAGACATTTAACACGTCATAGATATAACACCAAGAAAAGATGTTACTATCATCAAAGGAAATTGAAATGCTAAAGTAGGGAACCACAGGACACCTGGAATAACTGGCAAGTTTGGCCTTGGAGTACAAAATGAAGCAGTTCAGAGATTAGTAGAATTTTGTCAAGTTAATTCTCTGGTTGTAGCAAACGCCCTCTTCCAACAGCCTCCAAGATGACTCTACACATGGACATCACCAGATGAACAACATAGGAATCAGATTGACAATATACTTTGCAGCCAAAGATGGAGGAGCTCTATACAGTCAGCAAAACAAGACCTGGAGCTGACTGCGGCTCAGACCATGAGCTTCTTATTGCAAAGTTGAAAATTAAACTTAAGAAAAGAGGGAAAACTATCAGACCAAGTAGATACGAAATAAATAATATCCCCTGTGAATATGCAGTGGAAGTAAAGAATACATTTACGGAACTAGACATGGAAGATAGAATGCCTGAAGAACTTTGGACCAAAGTTTGCAACATAATCCAGGAAACAGCAACAAAGAATATCCCTAAAAGAAAGAAAAGTAAGAAGTCAAACTGGCTGTCTGATGAGGCTTTGAAAGTAGCCCAGGAAAGAAGGAATGCGAAAGGTAGTGGAGATAAGAAGGGATTTGTCCAACTGAATGCAGAATTTCAGAGGATAGCAAGAAGAGACAAGAAGACATTCTACAATGAGAGATGTAAAGAGATTGAAGAAGATAACTGTATGGGTAAATCAAGAGATCTCTTCAAGAAAATTGGGAACCTAAAAGACACCTTTCATGCAAAAGTGGGAGTGATAAAAAACAAAAATGGTAGGGACTTAACAGAAGAAGATCAGATAAAGAAGAGGTGGCAGGAATACACTGAAGATCTATACAGGAAGGATCTTAACAGCAGTGATGACCTTGTCCAATGAGCTGGAGCCAGACATCTTGGAGAGCGAAGTGAGATGGACCCTTGGAGGTCCTGCTGATAACAAGGCTACAGGAGGTGGAATCCCAATTACCAAACAATTGCACTGATTTCACTTGCCAGCAAGGTAATGCTTAAGATTCTACAAGCTCAACTCCAACAATATCTCAGATATGTTGATGATACTACTCCGAAGGCTGAAAGTGAGGAGGACCTAAATGACTTATTGATGAGGGTAAAAGAAGAGAGAGCAAAGGTTGACCTGCTGCTCAATGTTAAAAAGACGAAGATCATGGCAAACGGCAATCTCACTTCCTGGCAAATAGACTGGGAACAAGTGGAGGCAGTGACAGATTTTATTTTCCTTGGATCCAAGATCTCTGCAGATGGTGACTGTAGTCATGAAATTAAAAGACGTTTGCTTCTGGGGCGGAAAGCTATGGCAAGCTTGGACAAGCTAGTAAAAAGTAAAACTATTAAACTATCAACAAAGGTCTGCATAGTTTGAACTATGGAATTCCCAGTAGTAACATACGGATGTGAGAGCTGGACCATACAGAAGTCTGAGCGCCGTAGAATTGATGCCTTTGAATCGTGGTGTTGGAGAAGATTACTTAGAATCCTTTGGGCTGCAAGAAGATCCAATAAATCAATACTTCAGCAAATCAAGACAAACTGTTCACTAGAAGGTATGATCATGAGTTTGAAGGTCAAAGATTTTGGCCATATTATGAGACGTTCAGGATTCCATAGAAAAGACTCTGATGCTGGGAAAGATTGAAGGCACAAGAAGAAGGGGACAGCAGAGGCGGAGATGGATAGATGAGGTCACTGAAGCAAGGAACATGAACTTGATGGAGCTCAGAGGGGCAGTGACTGAGAGATGCACCTGGCTTGCTTTGGTCCATAGAGTCACGCAGAGTCGGACCTGACTGGACGACTAAACAATAACAACTGATTAAGTGGCCAGGCACATTTTTTTTCTTGCACAGGGGCCCTCCATTGTCTAGCTCCGCCAAATGTTGTGCATCATCAGATGGGGGTGGAAAGCCTATGGAAGAACTGATTTCCTTTTTGAAATGTGCTACTAAAATGAGTGTTTGAAGTTAGTGCTTTGAAGAAGCTTCTAATCTACCTTTGCATTCCCAGAATAAATAATGAGCTGCACTGGCTGGTGGTACTAATTAGAATAAGATATGCAGGTTGTGGAAGAAAATGTTACAATTAAAATAATCGATCTGTATTAGATATATTATTGTTTTTCAACCATTACAGAATGTGGTTAGGTGTTTAGGCTGTGAAGTCCTACCATAATTATTTTTTTTACTTATTTTAATTGGTAATTTTTACTTCGGTCACAAAATAAGATTGAAAATATATATTAACTGTGATTTAAGAGAGTTATTGGTTTAGAAAGGCCTAATAGTGAAAATATTATATTTCCAAAATTAGCCTATGTATTTACATTTTTTCTCATCAATGCAGGAGCTCTTGTGGAGCTCTTAGCACTCTATGAATCCTGTCCAATCTTCTTCACTTAGATCTGGTAAGAGCTTGGCACATAAATCTTTCATGTATAGAGGTAAATCTTGTACTGACTGCAATAAATTACGGATTCTAATATTTAACATCCGAGATCTATTTTCTTGATCCTCTTGTATGATTTTAAATAGTTTTTGTTCATTTTTAAGCACAATCAGATCCTTTTCCATTTCTATATGTGACTTAAGAAGGTTATTATATTTGTCTTCTAATTCAAAAACTTTGGTATTTAATGTTGTTATTTCTGCTTTTAATTCCACAGAGATTCGTTTTATCTCAGCAGTAATTTCTAATCTGAAAGAGGAGATTAATTCTTTCAAGTCTTGACTATATTCTTTAGCGCTGGGTGCAGAAGTCTCTGTTCCACTTTTTGGTAATTGTTTATCTGGAGTAGCGAGGTGTTGGGAAGAATGCACAGCTTGTTTTGTAGAGAAATAATCTTGATTTTTTTTTTGAAGAATGACTCTTAGAGACTCTCGCCATCTTGCCTGCTTAATTTGTTCGCTCAGTTAGGTATTACTGAATATGTTATAGTTGCAGTTGGCAGTTAGATGACAATAGAGTACACAGAGAAGTTGTAAACAAAGAGATTAACTCTTACTGCGCTGTATTTTCAACAAGAAAAACAATTATTTCATCTTAAAAGTAATTGTGTATTTATAGCCTTATAAAGCAGTGCAGAAGTAGTCTGTATTCATTTTTTAGTCTCCCACATAAAAGGCATATGTTATATCCTTACTAGCGACTTGTCGGTCAAAAATTACGGCAATAAAATTTGAAGGCTGGCAATGCTGTTTGCCATATAATGCAAGGTTCTCCCCCCTCTAACTCATTGCGAGCCTCTCCCACCATCTACTTTACGGGCTTTTGATGCTCATTGCAAGCCCCGCAATGATCGCTGAACCTCTCTCCCATCTACTTTATGGGCCTCACAATGAGCGCCTTTGTCCCTCATAGCGAGCCCTGCAATGATCGCTCATTGCAGATGTCCAACATGCCAGTTTTGTTACTCACGCTGAGCGCCTTTGGCGCTCATTGCGTGCCTTTCCCCGCTCTCTGACCCCTTTGACTGTTTCTCCCTCTCCATCCACTGTATTTCCCCCCCTTATTTCCCTCCCCTGTGTCTCTTTCCCCCCTCTCTCACCACTGCGTCTCTTTCCACCCTCTCTCCCTCCCCTGTGTCTTTCTCCTCTCTCTCCCTGCTTAAGATTTGCCTGCCTTGCGCTGAGCGCCGTTTGTTCTTTTTTCAAGTGTTACTGCCTTTGGCCTCGTTTTCAGCCTCTTTCCAAACAGTTACGTGTTTACAGCCTCCATTTTTTTCCTCACTTAGCCGATTTTTGATCTCCTAAAGTAGTATTTTTTTCAGTGTTGCGTGCCTCAGGCTCATCGTGTGCCTGGCAATGAGCGCCATAGGCGCCATAGTCGCTCGTTGCCAGCCTTTTTTTTTTCTTGGGCCTGCAATAAGCGCCTTTGCCTTTTTCAAAATCTTGCAGGCCTTGCCATGTGCTATCTCTTTTGTAGTAATTTTCTTTAAAGGGAACAAGTTGTTATTTTAAGTTATTCTTACAGCTCAATGTTGTACTATCCATTTGATTCTATAGTGTCCCATTCCTGAGATAATCAGCTTTTTCTGCTGTTTTCTTATGAAAATCAGTGGATTTCAGATACTAATTAGCTGCTTTGATGTGCTAGTTAGGATTACATTCTGATTGTCAGTGTGGTGGCAAAACAATACATCAAGTTATTATGCAGTTAGATCCCCAAGACCAAACTTATCAAGCACTCCACCCTACAAATTATAAATGAGCTGCAGAGTTAATACTGAATGTTTCATGAATGAGTTACTGAAGAAAAAAACAATTAGTACAATGTGTAGAAAGTTTTAATGATTTTTAAGATGATACTGACTTCCTGCTGGTATGGCAGTGTGCCTTAAAGTAAAATATTACCTCAATTTAATTAATTCGTGTATTTGCTATATTTTTACAGATATTGTTCCATTTTTCCATATTAAGAACCGTATTTGTGTCTATTTGCTATTTAATAATGGTAGTTTTAGAATTTGTTATCATGAATAATAAACATTTACATATTTTAGATAATAATTTACTTTATATAAATAACATTTTTCATATATAGTGCCTTGCAAAAGTATTCACCCCCCTTGACTTTTTACCTATGGTACATTACAGCCTTAAGTTCAGTGTTTTATTAATTTGAATTTTATGTGATGGATCAGAACACAATAGTCTAAGTTGGTGAAATGAAATGAGAAAAATATATACATAAAACTAATTTTTAGAAATAGAAAACAGAAAATTGGCATGTGCGTATGTATTCACCCCCTTTGTTATAAAGCCCATAAAACGCTCTGGTGCAACCAATTACCTTCAGAAGTCACATAATTAGTGAAATGATGTCCACCTGTGTGCAATCTAAGTGCCACATGATCTGTCATTACATATACACACCTTTTTTGAAAGACCCCAGAGGCTGCAACACCTAAGCAAGAGGCACCACTAACCAAACAATGCCATGAAGACAGAGTTCCACAGCAGAGACTGGAGTATCTGTACATAGGACGACAATATGCCGTACGCTCCATAGAGTTGGGCTTTATGGAACAGTGCCAGAAGAAAGCCATTACTGACAGCAAAAAACAAAATGGCACGTTTTGAATTTGCGAAAAGGCATGTGGGAGACTCCCAAAATGTATAGAGGAAGATGCTCTGGTCTGATGAGATTAAAGTTGTAAATGTGTTGGAATGGCCTAGTCAAAGCCCAGACCTCAATCCAATAGAAAATCCAATAGAAAATCTGTGGTCAGACTTAAAGATTGCTGTTCACAAGCACAAATCATCCAACCCAAAGTTGTGGGCATGTTCTGTAAATTAAATGATGCAAATCTTCAAACAATCCATGTTAATTCGAGGTTGTGAGGCAACAAAACACGAAAAATGCCAAGGGGGGTAAATACTTTTGAAAGGCACTGTATTGTGGAGGGTGAAGAATTCAGTAATTCCAGCTATTCCTTGGTGAAATTGCTATATTACCGAATACATGTTTTTAAGGTTGACTGGTAATTTCTCCTGCTAATTATTCTGATTTGTGTCTGTTTTAATCATTTGTTTGTCAAACATATAAACATACCATTACTACTATCTATGAAATAGGAGTTGCACCCATAAGCCATTTCCTAAATTACTTTGAGCATGTGCTTGCCCTATGAAGCACAAGAGTAACAATGTCAAAAATAAATAACATGCAGAGGAAATATCAATAGGGATGATTTATAGGCAGAAACTAGGGTTTAATTTGGTAATTTAATTTAATTACTGATTAGCAACAAAATTAATTTAAATGTGGCTTTTATCCTTATTTTATTCTGAAAGGGATCTGATCACCATAGGGATGGTCTGATCATCTACATACATTTTTCCACCCAAAAGGGTGGATTGAGAAGTTGCAAGGGGCCCCCCAACTATTTTGCATAATTTCACTAGCTCCAATACTGTGTATAGACATACTAGATAGGTGACTAGGGATGTGTCATCCAAATAGGTGTCTGTCTTACTGGTCAATTCACCCCCAGACCCACATTACAGGTAAAAAACTAACATTAAGGGATAAGGGGTGTCTGAAATGGAGGAATCTATACATAGAGGTACCAAAAATAGAAATCTGTCCCTCTTCTCTTTACTCTCCTGAAAATATAAAGTATTACAATGTTTCTTAAGTGTGTTCAATGGGGGAATCTATCTATCTATCTATCTATCTATCTATCTATCTATCTATCTATCTATCTATCCAGAGTCATATCTAGATTTGATGTTGCCCTGTGCCCATTCAGATTCGTTCTGCCCATGTAAGGGCAGGGAACCCGGAAGACGGATGCGTGTGATCCTGAGCGTGGCTGACAATTATCCCAGAGCCACGCTCAGGATTCCGATAAGGCGTTTAATTTGGTAATAAAATTACCGATTAGCAATAAAATCAATTAAAATTTGACTTTTATCATTACTTTATTCTGAACTTTAGTGTTTTAGACGTTAGTAGATATGCTTCCACCTTCTGGATCGCTACCTTGTTGTGGTGAAGAGACTTGTGTACTTAAGTGAAGCTGTGAGCTATACCATGTAGGGTCACCCAAGATGGTCAGACAAATCATGGTCCACTGGAGAAAGAACTGGCAACCCACTATACTATGTTTGCTATGAAAACCTCATGGATTAGTATAACCAGAGACAAGATCTGCCGGGCGTGTTGCTGTCCACATGGTCACAAGGAGTTGGCAAAGACTAAACAACAAAAACATGCTTCACACCACCGATTTAAACTGTGCTAAATTGGTGGTGTCATCCTGAGCTAGAAAAATCTCTGCTCAGGATGCTGTCCTGATAGGAGTCTTTACCTATCTCCTTCCCTGCATTCACCAACGGAGCCCAACCTAGAGGGTCTAGTTGATTTTTTAAGGCAGCCTTCTGGGCAGATCCTCTCCTTTCCCCTCTGTGTCTAATAGGGTGTGTAAAGAAGCAGCTTTGTTAGGCCCTGTAACAGTGCAAGTTCAAATGTAAGTTTTAAGAGCTTCATTGAAATTATTTTCTTCAAAAACGTATTTCATTTTTTTCAGTTCCTAAATAAACACATTAATCTATGTTGTATGGACAACACCGTGGCCCTTTAAGCCATTCCTGCATTGTATGTCAGTAAAATATTCTACTTACCTCCAAAACAAAGGCAAAGAAGAAAGGAAAGTAGAGTTAATGGGTGATGAGATATACGAGACATTTGTTGTAATGAGATGAGACAGCTCAGTAATAGAAGTAGAGTACATAATAACAGGGCCATATTGTCATGTAACAGAGTTACACTTACAGAAGCGTCTGTATCAGATCTCTACATTGTCCCTTCTAGTTCTTTCATGTTACCATGAAGCAATGAAATGAAAGGGCGACAATCAATTAGATATTGTGTGTGAGATGCACAGCTGAACACAAAGTAACTCAGAATAAATGAGCGACAGTTATACAAATCCACAAATAGACTGCAATTTCCTGCACTTGTTTGAGGATGAAAAGATTTAAGGTGGGATGATGATAAGAGCCATTCACATCCACACTGGAAAATACTGTAAAGCAAAAATATATCTCTAGCTATTGCACACAATTCCCTGTCTGCTTTCATGTTGGCAAGTAATTGTGTTAAGTGCTTTTTAGTTGTTTAACCCTCTATGATAAGCATGTTTGTTACATGCACCAGAACAACTGATTCTGGCCCAGGTTTTGTACTGAGAATGAATCTGTAACAATATAATTTGCAGATGTGTAGAAGAAAATGATTGAATTGGCAGTGGAGCATATGAGTTCTGTATTAGCTACCCATTCAGATATCAGATATCCATGTAAACTAGTGGTGCATTTAGGTTTTGAGCTGCCATAGGCCTAACTAATTGAAGGCACCCCCATGCAACCTATCACCCATTAGGGTATAGTTGGATTATTTCAGTTTTATAGTATTTTTACATGTTTTAATTAATTAAATACATATGTTATAAGGACCTTGTTACGACCCTAAGATTTGGGGGACCACGCTCACCCCAATTCTCTCTCTCTGGGTCATGACTTTTGTTTTCAAGATCTCAGAGCCCAGCAGACAATTCAGATCAGAGCATCATTTCTGAAGAGGCACGCACCATTAGATCCCCGTTTTTAGGATCTAAGAATCACACACCATGTACCTTTGAGTAGTACAAGCAGACTGACTTTATTTTCCCTTCAGATACATTTACAGGTTTCCTAAAACACCATCCCCCAGGTCTATAGCCAAACCGCCATCTCTAGTTGCAAGCTCTCCTTTTACTCAGAAACATAAACTAACCTCCCCCTTAATGGCTATTTGAGGCCAGGGAGGATGCATGCCTGGCCGGTACTGGGGGACAATATAAATTCTTGTAGAAAAACATAACCCTTTGTCCCATACATGAGTGAAGTAGCTTCATTTAATATTAGCACATCATAGGGCCTGCTTCTAGCACAACTACATCATTTAAACTATTACAATGACCCCAAACCACCTTATTGGATATAATACATAAAGGGGAAAAATGACAAATAACTGAAAGACAAATTGTTAAAATCATTAGAACACATCCCGTGTCCATTGCGATAGTCTTGGGTAGTAACAATAAGATGTGATAGAGTCCCAAATAACAGAGTTACTTGTAGGGTGCAGGGGGGTTCCATCATGGCTTCAAACTTAGTCATGACAGATCATCTATTAAATACAAACATATCAATATATAATCTCTCTCTCCCCTTTATATGTACAGTATATATATATCCATCCTTTAAAGCTGTATAATACAGCAGGCACATGCTTAAATGGAGCCATGTTTAAAATTGTATTGACCTTTGTGGTCTCATTTGCATGTCCCTGCCCAGGTTCCCAGAATACTGTGCTATAACTGTACTTCTCAGAATTCTGAGCAGGAAATATGTTATTATAAACTTATTTTAGATGTTCAAATGTGAACACAAATATACTACAGTATTTATTTACTATATATATATATATATATATATATATATATACATATATATATATATATATATATATATACACTATCTATCTATCTATCTATCTATCTATCTATCTATCTATCTATCGAGCCTTATTGGCCTCCAACGAAACACACCATTGAAATGTGGACATATTTAAGTATAGAGAGATCTTCTGTTGGTGTTCATCTATAAAGCTATCAATCGGTCTACGTATATGCAAATCTGTAATTGTTGAGTTTCTGATAATTACTAATTACTTGAAGATGCTTACAAAAAGCTAAAAGTTTCTAAAAAGGAGTGAGTTTACCAACGTTATTCCTTAGTATACCTGACTGATATAATACTGAAAAGCAGCTTAAATCAGTTCAATAAATCATAGCATTTACTATAAAATTATGCAGAGTTTGCTGCAATTTCTGTTTACTTATGAACATAAAGTTCTTATATCATTGTGGAAAATTCTCCTGCACCAAACCCAATTATGGAGGAAGGCAGAAACCAATGACATCATATTAGCTTCTATATCAGATGCGAGGATCCTTGGAGAACATAGTAGCCCACAATATTAGTCCACTATGTTCTGAAACTTATTAGTAAAAAAATGATTTATTTGTGATATGCATTACATTATCCTGTGTGAAAGACACTACTCATAACTGTGACCACAAGACTTTCCATGGAAGGATTTGGCATATCAAGGTGAAAATGTATTAGTTATACAAATATAGATGGACATTCTCTGCAAAAACAAGGCAACATATGGAATGTGCAAGCACACAGCATGGAAGCCCAGAAAGATACCCTTACACAATAACCAGCTTCATTATTGTGTTTCCTTCAACCTGTGTTTTTGTTATAATTTGCATATCCCATCCCACCTAGGCAAATAATAATGAAAAATGAGCAGTAAAATATAGACTGATAAATAAAAACATATTTTGGATCTTTCCTATTGGCTGGCCGTGAGCGGTGGTGGCCATCAACCACTAGGTGGTGCGGCACAGATGTCTGTGAATTTCTTGTCAGTGTAACGCTTATAATTTGCCAGTACCTGAAACCTAACCCCAACACCTAACCCTACCACCCCTCCCCCTAACACACCTTCCCCTAACACACCTCACCCCTCACTCTAACCCCTCACTCTAACACCCTTCACCCTAACACCTAACCCTAACACCACTCACCCTAACTTTCCTAACCCTAACACCCCTCACTCTAATACCGCTAACCCTAACACCCCTCCCCCTGAACCCCTCATTCTAACACCCCTAACATCTAACCCTAACACCCCTCCCCCTGACACACCTAACCCTAACACTAAACACTAAGGCCCTCATTCAATTGCGATTTGGCCAATTGAATAGTGCTCTAAAAAAGCACATAACATATTTTTTTTAAATAAGTTTTTAGTTAGTGTAAACCTTGCTTTTGGATAGATGCTTACTAACTAAAAACTTCTTTAAAAAAATATGTTATGTGCTTATTTAGACCCCTATTCAATTGGCCAAATTGCAATTGAATGAGGGCCTAAGAAATTAACAAAAAAGCAATGGCCACTGCGTACGGCCAGCCAACAGGAAAGGTCCCATATTTTGCAAACTAGATTTTTCATGCCAATACTAGCTTACTAAATATATATATTGTGAGTTTGAATGTAGCATAAACATTTACAACAAATATGATCAAAATATAATTTTCCCCAATGTTAAATTCAGAACACAGACCCAACATCTGTGAATTTGCTTATCCTTGTTATGAACAGAAAAATAATATTTAGAGTCCATAAGCCACATTGTGGTTTTGAAGATAGATTATTCTTACTTGTATATCCTAGGCAGTAGGAGATGAAATATTTATGGATATTTGGCCTTAAGAGTTTATTTCTCTTTCTCACAGCTACAACAGTAGATGGCAAGGACTGCGTGTTTCCTTTTCGTTATGCTGGGCACCTTCACTTCTCTTGCATATCCAGAGGACTGTTCACTAGGAAGTGGTGAGTAATCTGTAGTTTGTAATAGTGTTTCAAGATATTCTTTTTCTAGGCCAAATTTATGCACAGAAAGTGGCGGAGCTACTGCTGGTGCAGCAGGTGCAAAGCACCAGGTCCCACAAAAGTGTAGGGGGCCCTATGCTACTGGCATTAATTGAGGAATCTTAATTTATTAGATGAGGATGGCAGATAATTACTTTATAGAAAGGGATCTGATCACCATAGGGATGGTCTGATCATCTACATACATTTTTCCCACCTAAAAGGGTGGATTGAGAAGTTGCAAGGGGGTCCCCAATTATTTTTTTATAATTTCACTAGCTCCAATACTGTGTTTAGACATAGTAGATAGGTGACTAGGGATGTGTCACCCAAATTGCACCCAAGTATGTGCAATGGGGAAATCTATCTATCTATGTATCTATCTATCTATCTATCTATCTATCTATCTATCTATCTATCTGTCTGTCTGTCTATCTATCTATCCAGAGTCATATCTAGACTTGATGATGCCCTGTGCCCATTCAGATTCGTGCTGCCCATGTAAGGGCAGAGAACCCGGAAGACGGATGCGTGTGATCCCGAGCGTGGCTGACAATTAACCCAGAGCCACGCTCGGGATTACCGATAAGGCGTTTAATTTGATAATTTAATTACTGATTAGCAATAAAATCAATTAAAATGTGACTTTTATCATTACTTAATTCTGAACTTTAGTGTTTTAGACTTTAGTAGATATACTTTCCACTTCTGGATCACTACCTTGTCGTGGTGAAGAGACTTATGTACTTAAGTGAAGCTGTGAGCTATACCATGTAGGGTCACCCAAGATGGGCAGATAAATCAGGGTCCACTGGAGAAAGAACTGACAACCCACTATACTATCTTTGCCATGAAAACCTTATGGATTAGTATAACCAGAGACAAGATCTGCCGGGCGTGCTGCTGTCCATAGGGTCACGGAGAGTTGGACAAGACTAAACAACAAAAACATGCTTCACACCACCCCATTTAAACTGTCAAAGTGCTAGAAAAAGATCTGCTCAGGATGCTGTCCTGATAGGAGTCTTTACCTATCTGCTTCCCTGCATTCGCCACTGGAGCCAAACTATTACTATTCATCCTTTCCCCTTGCCATGTTGTTTAAATAAATTCTCAATTCATTTTCAAGTGTACATGTAAATAAATATTATTGCTCATTATAAAAAAATAATGTAACTGTGAGATAAGTAAGCTTGACATGTATTTTGCAGTAGGTATCCATTGCTAATCAGATTCTCTCTTCATCCAAGTACCTTTATCTATAGTGACTGGCAGTCCCATTAAATTGCTACGATTCTATAAATCGTAGCTCACAACATAGCTCGCAAGACTAAAGGCTATTTAATTAGCCTCTTAAAGAAACCCGCAGACGACTTGTGGGTAAAGATGCAGCAAGGCCCAAAAAGGCCTGGTCAGTACTTGGATGGGAGACCACCTAGGAATACTAGGAGCTGTATGCTGTGGCCCACTGGAGAAGGAACTGACAACCCACTCCCGTATCTATCCCATGAAAATCAAGTGGATCAACATGACTATGGACATAAAGATGTGCATGGTGTGTTATGGTCTATGAGGTCACAGAGAGTCAGAAACCACTATACGACGCAAAAAAAAAAAGAAGTGTCAGTTTTCCTTTAAAATGAATTACACATGTTTATGTACTACTTCCAACTAAAACATGATATCTCAAACTTGAAATTTTCTTTAATTCTACAGTTGAAAAAATGATGGCTATATGATATATTGTAACTTCCAACTGAATGTATCTTTTCATATTGACACATTCTTGTTACATTGCTACTAATCTTACAGCTACACTTACTGTAAAGTAACAATGAGTGCAAGTATTTAGCACTAAACGCTAAATTACCGTATTTACGCGAATCTAGTGCGCCATCGAATCTAATGCGCACTCCAAATTTGGAACCCATGAATAAAAAAATGTTTTGCTGGTGAATGTAATGCGCATTTGTCATTTGTATAAGTCCTGAACAGTGAGTTTATGTTACCAACTTATGGTAGTTTTATTATAAATGACACTACTGTACAACAAATTGTACAGTGTTAAGCAGCTATATATATATATATATATATATATATATATATATATATATATATATATATATATATATAGAGAGAGAGAGAGAGAGAGAGAGAGAGAGAGAGAGTTATATTTATATATTACATACATGAATATATATATATATATATATATATATATATATATATATATATAAATATATATATATATATTTATATATATATATATAATTAATCAAAACTTTAATAGAAAAGACACACTGCTCCATAGCGTAAACATGATAGTTAAGTTTAATGTTGCTGTTTTTTGTGTCCCCTATTCATTTAATCTGGAGGGGGGGGGGATTTGTCCCCCATCCCCCCACCCCCCCACATCGCTCCCAGTTCCTACGACCCTGACTAAGGGAGTAATTTATATAATACTAGTAGAAAAAATTACATTTGGGCATATTACTAGGACATATAATATAAATAATCTGTGTTACTAAAATATTATATCTAAAGCTGGTACATTTTCTATTTACAGCTTTAAAACTGTAAATATTTACATGAAATAAAACTCAGATGCAGATTCAATACCTAATTAGCTCTGCTTCTTAGCAAGACAGGTGACATAGTTACAATCTACACCCATAAATATGATTTACACATAGCAGACAGGTTTCCAAATGACCCTCCTTTTCTAACACTTTTATGACAACATCATTAATACACAACTGGTTCAGCTCATAATCTGTATATGATTCAAAAGCACAATCATAGTATTGTAACACAGAGACATATTTTCACTATTTAAAGCAGCACTGTCATCCTGCAAGAAGTTGGTTACATCTTAAAGAACATTTTTAAATTGTCTATACATTGTACTAATCTTTTTTCTCCACAGTAAATCATTCCTGGATACTTAGCGTTATTCTTCTGACTCAGTATGCTAATCTATGGCTCGAAGTACATAATAAGAGTACTTGATAAGGGTGGGTGAGGGGTCTTACTGCATGATAACATTGAGGGGCATTGTTTGACCACCACAAAGAAAGACAAGCAGACTGAGATTCTAATTAGCACATTATAGAAGTTAATTAATATTTGGTATCCTTTCATACTGTATTTATAAGAGCAGCACAAACAATACTTCATTTCTCAGAAACAATTAATTTCACAAAAAGGGCTAGTACAATGTATAGACAGTTTTTCATGCACTTTAACAATAACAGAATATAAACAAAAACTTGATTTTAGGAAGACAGAGAAGAAGCTTTTTTTCAGTTTAAGTTCTATAGTGTTAAAACTGGAAAAAGGTAAAAGAACATTGACTGATATGAGTGACTGATATGAGACTCAGCACCCAACAGTGTTTGACACATTAAAGTAATATCCATCCTTGGTTCAGTAAATAGTCCAAAATGTAGTTGAAGCATGCACTTGATATATTTTCCCTCTAAAGAACCAGGAATCCACAAACTCCAATACACCTTACCTCCATTCCATTTACCCTAGAGTGGTTTCTCTATAGAAAGTCTTGCTCTCAATCACATGAACAGGGTACTTTGATATTTTGAGTAAGTACTTGTGTTTGCATTATACTTAGAAGAAGATGCCCTCCTAATGTTAGGTGTGGTCTGCAGAATCTATTGGCCTGTACCTGTCATTGTAGGACCAATATTTTCACCAAGACAGATATATTGCCTACTCACAGAGGTAGAAGACACATTATTGTCTACCTTTCTTTGTTTATGCAATGTCGGCCACACTTTTCCACTCTGGCAGGAAAGTTCTAATAGTGTTTTTTTTTTTTTTTCTCACATGAACACCACAGGCCTTCCATCAACAAAAACTTTTGTTGGGTCTTTGCCTTAAAAACGCACATAATCACAACAAAAGCAAAGGAGATGTCATCATGTATTTTCTTATTTGGCCACCTCCTTGAAGGAAATACCTTCTTTTCAGCATATTGTCTCTACATCTTGTCTTTTTGATCCTACAGATAATCAGATATTCTTCTCTTGACTAAGTTCCTCCTTTGGAAATTCTAAATTCAATCATATCTATTCAATAGGTCTCACTTTCAAATCTGTAAAACAAACAAAATGTAGCCGTACATTATAGCATAATTTACTATATTTTACTAAAAGGAAGGAGGGAGTGTCTTAAAATCATATACTGTCTACACCAATGTTTTTCAAAAGCTGGTCCTGGGACCATGGCCGGATTACCCATTAGACCAACTAGGCAGCTGCCCAGGAGCACTTCACTGTGCCTCTTTTTAAAAAAAATGATTGCTGGCTTATAAAAAAAATTAAATGCTGCAGTTCATAGACTGGCTGCTATGGGGTAACAAGAGAGTTACAACAGAGAAAGGAATTTAAACGCACGGAAAAGGCAAAACTGGGTCAGTGCATACCTTGCATACTCACTTGCAGGGGCTCCTCCACTTCACTGCCTAAGGGCTCCGAAAAGGTGGATCCTGTACTGCCTGGGACCAATGCCAATCATTGAGACCTTATCTGCTGGTCCTCGGGGATAAAGTGGGATGAGAAGAGCCAAATCACTTTCCATTAAACATACCTCTACCATTAGTTACTGCTATATATAAATTATTGAACAACTTACCGTAATTTAGTTTGTAATGTTCAAGGGTGGTCTTCTTGATCTTTAGAGGGTCACCTGCCGGTCGTCATTATCCTGTACCACCTAAATAGTAAATATAAAGCAAAGAAATCAAGCTAATATTCCTATATAAAATGGTTGATGACACTAAAAATAAAATTAAAAATGTTGTTTGTAATTATTCACTAGGTATGTTTAATTTAAATGTTAAGCTGCCAAATTGTTTACAGTAGGCCTTTATTATACTAAATACTGTAATTCCTAGGGCTTAGATCTGTATCTTGATCCCTACTCCTCTTCATTCTCACAGCTAGCTGGCAGGTGGCTCTGGGGAAGAATAGGCACCCAGTGGGGGTAACAGCTAGAGGGGGACCGCAAGCTGAGATCTGTACCAGGATGGGCAGGTATTTAGTGAGAGTGGGAGGGATAATACACTGGCATCTGGGGAAATATTATGTACTAAATGAAGCCAGAGTTGGTGGGGTTTTTTTTTTTTTTTTTTTACAGCTGTACACATTATTATCTATTTTACCACAGTACATAAGCTGTTGGCTTAATACCATATTGAATTCTGAAATATTATACCACCAAATATTTTTAAATCATTAAAAAAGTAAAACAAAAGAACAAAACAGATTTAGTCTTATAACTGGCAATTCTTCAAACTTCTCTCCTAAATGCACCCTCCATACTTATTTGGTAACAAAAACATTCTATGTGTCCTAGCGAGGTTTTAGATATTTCGCCCATAACAAGTATGGAAATCTGAACCCCTCCTTGCTTGGAAAACTACCTAGAATTTAATTGTGGTTAAAAAGATCACGTTTTATTTCTACAGTTAAAATACAATTATACTATAATCATAAGGTAGCAGTACTACTCTACTCTAAGTATCAGTATTATAAGGAAACAAGTGAAGGTAGAATGGAATCATTTTCATTCAACACAATTTTTTATTTACATATTTGCTTCTAGAACAAAAAAAAAACAGTAATGCAAAATAAACTGAAACAAAAGACAATGAAATACAGGCTGATGTCAAGAAAAAGATGTAAAACAAGAAGTTATTCCAAAGCATGCATTGTTGCTATAGGGTGGGTGCTGAGTATTGACCAGAGGCACAAATTCAGGGTAAAATGTTACACCGTTTATGGCGTTCATGGGTGTAGGTGATGGGGGGAAACAACCCTCCACCCCCCCCCCCCCCCCCCGATTTGTCTATGTTTGTATGTATATATAAGCAATTTTATGGCCTGTGTACACAATGAGCTGTATACCCCCCGCAGAATTTTTCTGGCTCCTACACCCCTGATGGAGTGCCTTGTAAGACGGAGCCCTGGACATGTGCCCACTTTGCCAATGGGTTGGGTTGCCCTATCCCAGGGTTATCATGCAGATCTATCCCCTCTCCCACACTTATCAAGTACACTGAGCAGCACATTAACATATAGACCTGCATATTGCAGCCTTTGCAAACAATGGTGAATATTTCAGGAGTGATTTACTAAAAAGGATTAGAACATTGTATACACAGTTTTAATTCTTTATAGGAAGAAACCAAAATTTGGTTGTGATTATGATTATCATTTTCAACTGTCTGTTCAAAATCCTGACCCCATCATAGGTCTAATGATTATTACCTAAACTCCAGACAAACGGTCATAAATTGAATATGAGAAAAATACCTCACTATATTTCATCTTAAATTAACAGTTTAAAGGGACATTTATACAATATTAAATTATTTGTGGAGTATAATTAGCCTTTTTGTTAAACATGTCTTGGCTCTGCTTGACCACAATATATTGCTTGAAATCCTGGTAGGCCCTTTCTGAAAACAGGGTTAATTACATGTCAAATAAATCACATTAGTAGTGCTAAAATACTGATAAATGAAAAGATCTCTATACAGTGAAAATATATCTGTTTGAAAACTGCCAGTCTGATTAAAAGCATAATTAAGTATGGAAAATGTAAAAAGATAGTTTAGAAAAAAGACCTTTGCCGGACCATGAAGGCATAAATGATACTATTGTAAGGTTCTGTGTGTGAGAAGAGTGTGTTTATTTTTCTGGAAAGCATGACTTGAATTTATTGATGCAAGCTGCCCACTTCTGAGCATGTTCTGGGGAAGGGGTAGATATCAATTTCCATGTGATTCCTCTATCTAACAAATCCTCCCCTTCCCTTTCCTCTCCTCCCCGTATCTGAGACAGGATGACATTTTTAATACATAAATAAGTTAAAAAAATATCTGATTATCTTTATGTTCATATCTTACATGGCTGGTAATGGTGTTAGTATGTTACATACAGAAATAAGTTTTTTTTTTTATTACAGTGGTCCTTTAATCTATTTACTAATAGGTTGAAAGATAACTCATTAGCACTTCTTGGTCATATAAAGATTGCAGCTAAAGGCAACTGGTAAATGTGATACATTTATTCATAAGAAAAATATGCCTGTTTGTCTCATATCCATAACAACATCAAGCAGGTCACCAAAGTTCTTTGAGTCCAATAACTTATCCAGATGGAATGCTCAAAGACATTAATAAACTAACACATAGGTTTCCAAACTATTCCTCCTGACTTCCCAGACAGGCCAGGTTTTAGATTTAACAGTGTGAACACAGGTGAGAAAACCAGAGGCTCCTGTTGAATATTAATTGCATTTGAATTGTGGATTTATTTAAATGCTGTCGTATGAGTACTACATTGGTACTTTAAATATCTGTATTTTATATATACAGCACAGCTTTGGAGAAAACATGGTATAGTCAACACTCCTCCCCAGAAAGCTCTTCCTAACAATAAAAATACCATGGTGTCTTATCTAATCAGAAATAGCATCCTGTGATTTATTTTTCCTGTAATTAACATTGATTTGACTGAGACGTGTCATAGGGAGGCGTTAGCATGTATTGTCTATGGGTAGGAGAGTGGAATAAAATGTAATAAAAACATAGTATTGTTTTAATTTTTTATTTTCCTATAAGATTTTGGTCATGTATTTGCATAGTGTTTCTTCAAGAAATCCTAAGATAAATATGGAAATTCAGTTGAAAGATAAAAGTGGAAAGCTCTGGCCGTGATTCACATGACCACTTACATTAACTCCACACATTATTGAATTAGTCTGCTAAGGGGAAATTTTAATAATATTGTCTGAATCTTAGGTGTGCAACTACAAGGAACTACGACCGTGATAGAGAATGGGGATACTGCCAGGCAAATGTTACCAGGGAAATAGGTAAGCTATGACGATTTCCATTAATATACTGATTTACATGTTTCCAGATGTTCACCATGCTCATGACTGTCCATCTTAAAAGAACATAGACATATATATATATTTGTTAATGTGTTACAATGTGCTTACTTTTTCCAAATAAAGGTCTTATTCAGAATTGAATTGCTCTTGGGGGCTTGTATTCTGCCAGACACTGATATCTATTAGTTTTTATAAAGCGCCAACATATTCTGTAGCGCAGTACAGAGGTTAAGTATAAAGAAAAAAAAATACAATGTTAAACATATGCCAAAAAGTAGGGGCCCTGTTTTTGAGTTTAAGATCTTACATACATGTTGCTTTTTTTAAAACACCATACAAGATTGAAAACTTGCAAATGTATAATCTAAAGGGATTATTGAAACAAAAGGAGAAGTATAGGAAAGAATAAGGATTTGGTAATTGAAAAGAGAGTGGAAGGTTAATTAGTGATTACGTTTGTGGGTGTTTCAGCTGTGAAAAATGGAGGTGATAGTATTAAACCTGCACTATGAATTAACACAAATCATAGGTGGGTGGGTGTGGACACGGTAGGCGGGAGGGCATGTTACATGTGTTCAGAGGCAGAAGAGTGATGGCGTGTAAGGGGTTAGAGGAAAAGAAAACAAGGTAGATAGAACTGGCAAAATGGCAGTTGTAGACTGAGATTTTGCTGAGTGGATGGGATGTGGCCCAGTGGTGTTTGCAGAGCCTCTTGCAGAAGTGACTGCTTCAGTCCTGATGGTAGATAGAATTGGCAAAATGGCAGCTGGAGAGTTAGATTTTGCTGAGTAGATGGGATGTGGCCCAGTGGTATTTGCAGAGCCTTTTGCAGAAGTGACTGCGTCAGTCCTGATGGTAGATAGAATTGGCAAAATGGCAGCTGGAGAGTGAGATTTTGCTTAGTGGATGGGATGTGGCCCAGTGGTGTTTGCAGAGCCTTTTGCAGAAGTGACTGCGTCAGTCCTGATGGTAGATAGAATTGGCAAAATGGCAGCTGGAGAGTGAGATTTTGCTTAGTGGATGGGATGTGGCCCAGTGGTATTTGCAGAGCCTCTTGCAGAAGTGACTGCTTCAGTCCTGATGGAAGATAGAACTGGCAAAATGGCAGCTGGAGAGTTAGATTTTGCTGAGTAGATGGGATGTGGCCCAGTGGTGTTTGCAGAGCCTCTTGCAGAAGTGACTGCGTCAGTCCTGATGGTAGATAGAATTGGCAAAATGGCAGCTGGAGAGTGAGAATTTGCTTAGTGGATGGGATGTGGCCCAGTAGTATTTGCAGAGCCTTTTGCAGAAGTGACTGCGTCAGTCCTGATGGTAGATAGAATTGGCAAAATGGCAGCTGGAGAGTGAGATTTTGCTTAGTGGATGGGATGTGGCCCAGTAGGATTTGCAGACCCTCTTGAAGAAGTAACTGCTTCAGTCCTGATGGTAGATAGAACAGATATCTATGGACTAAAATAGGCTCTCTGCGCTTCCTTTTTAGTTTCATTGAAGTATAAACAGGTTTTACTTAATATTTGTTCAAGCTTTTATAATGTTTAAAACATGCTCTTTTAAATGCCTAAAAACGATTGTGTTTCACTGGACTGGTTCAAGAGATGCCAGGGCACTTTATCCAACAATGAAACAGTAAACATTATATTAAATTCTTTAATTCTTCTAAAGCAGCAGGACAGAAATCTGTATAAAAATATTGTAAGTGGCTTCATACGGCAAAATAAAGGGAAAGCCTAATGACCCCCACAAAGTGTCTGCCACCAACATGTTAAACAGTTTGCACACATGTTGTGGGTTGAAGACATCATTTGGCTTTCCCCAAACCTAAACCCATCCATATGTTGGGAATACAGATGACTCATCAGACCATTGCACAGAGGTCCATGTTTTGTGCCCCTTACACCAGGTTATGTTGGAACTGGATACAAGCTTTTTCAAAATGGCAGCTCTGACATAAATCCTAGCTTTTTGAAGTTCTAGACATGCAGTTGTTGTTGAGACTGGGTCTCAGAGGTGCCCATAATTGTTAAAACTGTACTTTTTTTGAAATGCCCATCTATCTGTTGCTAAACTTCTACTTGTGACCACTGTTCCACTTTCCTGATGCAAGTTGTCCATGTTGTCATTATTTTTGAGAATGTTCCCATGACACATAAAAAAATTCTGCCATTTTTGTGACAGAACCACCTGCAATCCAGGCATTGACTATTTGGCTTCTTTGGAACTGTATTAGCTACCTCATGTTACTTTGAAAACTCACATATCAAAGTGCTAATTGTCAGACCTCTTAAATAGCTGATACATACTGCTAATTGGCAACTAATATGACTCGCCTTTGGAGCTGCATATTTAATTGTGGCTTAGTTACTTCAAACTTAAACTTCTCTTGTGCTTCCATTGCTTTTCCCATCCGCTGTATTTATAGACAAAATTCCTTCTTGCTGTTAAAAATCTGAGGGGTGCATTCTGTCTGAAGTTGTATCCCTGATTACCTGCTAATATAAGAAGCATCCATGTGTGCCATTAGTGCCCTGAGTCATCAGATATAGCATAGAATTGTTTGGTTAATAAAGATATGTATTTTTTAATGGTTTATTGTGCAATGTTTGTGACTGATAATCACATATAAAGTTGTCATAATTGGGAGTGTTGGTAACGCTATGTTAAAAGTTACGATAAACTCGCAATTACTACAACTATAATTTGCAAGTTGCGAGTTGCACAATAGCCGCGCATGGGGTTGCGCCGGCATGCGAGTCAGGAGCAGGAGGGAGTAAGGAGACACAGGGGAAGGAGAAGGAGGGAGAAAGGAAACACAGGGAAGGGACAAAGGAGATACAGGGGAGGGAGTGGGAAGGAGAAATAAGACACAGGGGGGGAGAAAGGGGAGGGGGAAACAGGGGATGGAGAGGGGGAGGAACACAGGGAAGGGAGAGAGGGGACAAACACAGGGTGGGGAAGAGACACAGGGGAGGCAGAGGGGAGAAAGAGTGAAGGGAGACACAGGAGAGGGAGAGGAGGAAGAGACAGTGGAGGGAGAGTGGGGAGAAAGGAGACACAGGGGAGGGAGAGGGAGGGAGAAAGGAGACACAGGGGAGAAATAGACACAGGGGAGGGAGAGAGGGGAAAAGAGTGGGGGGAGACACAGGAGAGTGAGAGAGGGAAGAGACACAGGGGAGGGAGAGAAAAGGAGAGATGGGATAGAGAGGGAGGGAGAAAGGAGACACAGGGGGGAGAAAGAAGACCCGGGGAGAAAGGAGACACAGGGGAGGGAGGGAGAAAGGAGACACAGGGGAGGAAGAGGGGGCAAAAAGGAGACACAGGTGAAGGAGAGGGAGGAAGGAGACACATGGGAGGGAGAGGGGGAGAAAGAAGACACAGGTGAGGGGGAGGGGGACGAGACACAGGAGAGGGAGAGAGGGAAAGAGTGGGGGGAGAGACATTGGTGGAGGGTGAGGGGGAGACACAAGGGAGGGAGAGGGGGAGAAAGGAGACAGAGGGGGTAGGAGACATAGGGGAGGGAGAGGGGGTTCGAGACACAGGAGAGGGAGAAGGGGGAAAGAGTGGGGGGAGACACACAGGTGAGGGATAGTTGGAGAAAGGAGACACATGGGAGGGAGAAGTTAAGAGGAGGGAGAGGGGGGAGAAACACAGGGGGAAGAGACAAAGGAGAGAGAGAGGGGGAAGAGACAAAGGAGAGGGGGAAGAGACACAGGGGAGGGAGAGGGGGAGAAAGGAGACATGGGGAAAGGGGGAGAAAGGAGACACTGGGGATGGAATGGAGGAGAAAGAAGACATGGGGAAGGGAGAGGGGGAAGAAACACAGGGGAGGGAGAGGGGGGAGAAGAACAGGGTGGGTGAGAGACACAGGGGAGGGAGAGGGGGGAAGAGACACAGGGGAGGGAGATGGGGAAGAGTGGGGGGAGAGACACAGGGAAGGGAGAGGGGGGAAGGGACACAGGGGAGGGAGAGGGGGAGAAAGGAGACACAGGGGAGAGAGGGAGAAAGGAGACACAGGGACATAAATAGACACAGGGGAGGGAGAGAGGGGAAATAGTGGGGGGAGAGACACAGAGGAGGGAGAGGGGGGGCGAAAGGAGACAAGGGAGGGAGAAAGAAGACATGGGCGATTGAGAGAGGAAAGGAGACACAGTGGAGGAAGAGGGGGAGAAAGGAGACAGGGGAGGGAGGGGGAGAGAGACACAAGGGTATAGAGGGGGGAGAAAGGAGACACAGTGGAGGGAGAGGGGGAGAAAGGAGACACAGGGGAGGGAGAGGGAGGGAGAAAGGTGACACAGAGGAGGGATAAGGAGAGAGAAAGAAAACACCGGGGAGGGAGAGGGAGGGAGAAAGGAGACACAGGGGAAGGAGGACAAAGGAGACACAGGGGAGGGAGATGGTGAGAAATGAAACAAAGAGGAGGGAGAGGGGGAAAGGAGACACAGGGGAAGGAGAGGGGGAGAAACACAGGGGGAAGAGACAAAGGAGAGGGTGAAGGGAGGAAGAGACACAGGGGAGAGAGAGGGTGGAGAAAGGATAGACAGGAGAGGGAGAGGGAGGAGAAAGGAGACATAGAAGAGCAAGAGGGGAGAAGGACACACAGGGGAGGGAGAGGCGGAGAAACAAAGGGAAGGGAGAGGGGGAGAAACACAGGGGGAAGAGACACAGTAGAGGGAGAGGTGGAAGAGATACTCGGGAGGGAAAGGGGGGAAAGAGTGGGGGGAGAGACACAGGGGAGGGAGAGGGGTGGGAGAAACTGAAGGTAATGAGGGGGAAAGACACAGTGGAAGGAGGGAGAAAGAGACATAGTGGAGGGGGCAAGAAGACACAGGGGATGGAGATGGGGGAACGAGACATAGAGGAGGGAGATGGAGTAAGGAGACAAAGGGGATGGAGATGGGGGAAGGGTACACAGGGGAGGGAGAGGGGAAGGAGACACAGGGGAGGGAGACGGGCAAAGAAGACACAGGAGAGGGAGAGGGGGTGAAGGAGAGACAGGGGAGGACGATGGGGGAAGGAGACACAGGGGAGGGAGAGGATGGAAAGAGACACGGGGAGGGAGATGGGGTAAGGAGACACAGGGGAGGGAGAGAGGGGAAGAGACACAGGGGAGGGAGAGGGGGTGGCCGCGACACAGGGGAATTTTGGGTGTCTAAACTCTTTAATTTCTACCTAAATTGACTTGTAACTTCACTTTTAGAGGTGCTCAGTGCCCCCTCTTGCTGTGGGTAAGCTTTTTATGTGTTTGTTATGTGTATTTTTTGTATTTTTAGTGTTTTTGTGAGCGCGGGTTTCGGACACTAATGTCAGATTTTTGCGAGGTCGTAATATTTTTGTTTGTAAGTGGCGCGGCTCGTATTTGCAGATGCTAAGTCCATAAATGTTGCGGTCGCAGTGGGAGCTTTGCGAGGGTCCGCATTTGGTGCTCCTTGCCAGCAACTGCGGCCCTCGCTTTGCAAGGGCCGCAGCGTTAGCAACAACTTTTGTCAACCCGCACTGTTGACAACTATATATGTGATATTATTATAGTAAAGGTTGGGACTTCACATAATTATAGGTTTAGATTATTATAGTAAAGGTTGGGACTTCACACAATTATACATTTGAGGTAGCGTATAGCCATGGACTGAAAGTGTTACAGATGAATGTTTTCAGATAATGCAAAAACAATCTATTTACACGTGTCCTTTTTAAATGCGTGATATTTTGAGTGTTCACTCTTTAATTATTATATTGTGGGTTTATATTCATATTGTACATATTGTTTGCTTTTGTTCAAGAAATGTAAAAGCGCAATTATACAGAATGTGGATCCTGTCTGTATGGGAAATTGTTAAATGAACACTGCATAATGAAAAAAATTATGTCTGAGTAAGATCATAGCATAAGCAGGAAAAAAGTCATACTAGTTTTTAGTAAGAAAAAAATAAATGTTGATGCCCCTCCAATACCTTGGTGGGATCCATGGTACATTGGCGAAAGTTGTGTGTGTGTGTCGGGGGGGGGGGGGGGGGGGGGGGTTGTGTTTACATTTCTGGAGAACTGTGCTTGCATTGAATAATGAAAGGTGTCTGAATAGAGTCCTCAAAAATTCAGATTTTGCCAAACATTTTTGGTCCATCGTTTACACAGCTGCTAACATTGTTAGTTTGCTACATACTTGACTTGAATGCAGTGGTCCTTTTATTATGAGGCACAAGGTTTTTAATTTAACTTTTATTTTTTTTCCAGCATATCTGCTGTACGTTGTATAAGACATATAATGTTCATTTGTGTTAATTATGTGCAGAAGAATTCTTAAGTTATTAATAAATGTAATTAATTATGATGAACTATGGCTTTGAGAACATGGGGCCATAATTAATTTGAAGCTCCCGTTCGTCTCCCGATTATGATGCTATTCAATTGCTCAAGCCCGCATGTTACTGTCACAAAGCCAAAACCGTAAACCATGCTCTGGTTCGGAGCAGTTCACGGCGGGAACATGATCAATTAAGCAAGCCCATAACGTCCCATTTTGAATCAGCCAATAGAAAATGAGACTGTCATTATTACGGCAGTAAAACATGGAGGTTACATGTCAATCAATTAGGTTCGGGGGTTCAATATGCGATCAGACTTGTAAACACGCAAAATAAAGAATTATGAAATTGAACGTCAATACTGTTCTAGTCCATATGGGTGGCCTGATATGTATTAACTCATTGATACCCGAGATCGATTTAACCCTGAAATTAAACATGAAATAAAATCTAAGATCTTGCAGATTTGCGGGCTTGAGACTGTTGTGGAATAAATTCTAATGTCTATCATCACTTTCTCCGTTATTTACAGTGCCGTATTGATTTTTTATTTGCATGTACAGTGCAGGTCCTCTCTAGCACTTGTGGGATTTACTCCTTCATTTGCCATTTACGGGTGTGAAAACATTTGTGGGCTTGGGGAAATTGAGCAATTGAATAGCGATTTGCGATTTTAGCCTTGCAAAAGTGAAAGATCAAAGGGTTCTGGAGGCTGTAAGTTACGAGTTTAACCATCGCCATTTTTTAAAGGCCGTAAGTCGGAAGCCGATCGGAGCTTGCAAAAAGACGCTAATTGAATAGCAAATTAGCTTACGACCTCACTTACGGGCTACAGGATCTCCCAAAACCTTAATTGAATGAGGCCCATGTTTTGCAATAGAGTGCATAATTAAAGAAACATGGAATAATAACTAGACTATATTAGGAGTGAGCAGAAAAAAAATAGAGATGGTATGGTTGAAGTGGGGCATGCTCTCCCTTTCTAGAGAACGGCCTGTGGCCCACATGGGAAGTATCAGGCAGCTGCTTCGTACCCACCACCGTTCTACACCATCTTCAATGTATATTTTTTCACAGATTAGCACAAGTATTAATAAAATAAGCCTTGATGTGGAGAACCTCACAGCATTCACTAAGCTATGTTTTCCGTTAATAGCTATATCACCCCTCTTTCACCTGATTTTGCACCTCTTTTTCTTGCACTGTACTTTCAAGTAGAAGATGATGTTGCTTATGCTTATATTACTGACAATCACCGAAACAGTAAAGATAATTTATGAACTACTCATGCTATATGTTTTGACTTGTTGCATACAGCAGTGCACATTTTTAATTTTCTTCCTAGGATGTAAAGAGCCATTTAAATCAAATAAATGTCACCTATAAACGTGTGTATTAAACTGATCCAATTCCCTTTTGCATACAACAGGGGCATTCTAGCAATATGGATCCAATCCAACCCTACCTTACTATGAGGTGCTAAACTGCTTTTTATTTGGTCATTTGATATCAATGTGGGCTCAGACAAGAAGCAGAGAGCTTTATTCCAATTGCTGTCATCCTCTAGATTTGTGCATTTATTCCAAGAGACCCTACAAGAATTATTAACTACTGGTTTGTCTTGGATTGATGCCAGAGCTGGCAGGGATGGAGCCCAGACTGGAATTTCCTGGTAGGCCCTCAAATGTTGAACACAAGAGTGATATCTGGAAACTTGAAGTGCAAGCTAATTGTTCCAGTAATACCGTAACACAGTATAGTGTGGAGGAATATGGAAGCTGGATGTGGTGGTCAAACTTATGTATGCTTTAAATATGTAATGTCAAATTGATATCACTTTTGAGATATTCTTGAATATTTTTAGCTGCCTAACACTATATAATAAAAATGTTATGGCTTGTTTTATGGAGCCCCCCAGTCCTTTCATTTTTTCTCTCCTCTTTCTCTCTCTGCTTGCTCTCACTGAAGTCACAAAAGTATGGCCAACACGGTATAACAGTATGCCAAATGGCGCCAATTCATTTTGACTGTCAAATATATGGCTCAAGGGTGGGCAGCACTTGAATGCAGTTTACACTAATTTACCATAGAACCAGGGATTAGATCAATATTCCCCAGGTTTTTTACTATAATGGGTTTATTATCTGCATATGCGCAATGGGATACGCTGATCATAAACTGATACAGTAAATGTAACTTTATAAGCAACAGGAGCCACTTATAATTTAGTTCACCACAACAATCATTTAATATATGGTGGGCGTACAGTAGTACAGTATATACATAGTACAGTTGTGTTCACATCTGAATGTATATAACAAGTAAAAAAAAACGTATTTCATATACAGTATATATATATATATATATATATATATATATATATATATATATATATATATATACAGTATATATATTTATATTTATATTTACTTGTGTATCACACAACAGATTCTTTAGTGTTTAGGGTCCAATAAACACATGGATTACATTTTACATTCATTTGAACTCAGTAAAATAAGGCACCACATTTGTACATATACATAAGTACAGGAACTGATCGGGGGCCTATAGACAGTATGTAATCCAATAGATAATAGAGTAGAGACATTAGGTGTGGAGGCTGCTGGATAGATAGATGCCTGTAGGGAGAAAAAGGCATTAGAGTCAGAATGGACAGCCTTATTTCAGGTTATTAGTATAGTTAAGGAAGTAAGTGGTAAGCTTTTCTGAACAGGGGGGTTTTCAGTGCTGGAATATCTGAAGACTAGGGTATAGTATACTGGAATGAGGTACTGAATCCCAAGGAGTGGGGCTGCTCTTCAGATGTCCCATTGGCAGGCATGGGAGGGGATGATAATAGAGGATGAGAGGCGCAAATCTAGGGCAAGTTGGAGTGTATTTGGAGTAAAGAGTAGAAATGTATTTATTATTATTATCATTCTTTATTTGTAACGCGCCAACATATTCCGTAGTGCTGTCCAAGGGTTGAGCATAAGAAAATATCAACACATGGCAAAAAGAAGGGATGGGCCCTGTCTTTTAGCTTAAAATCTTGGGTACTTACAGCCTTATTAAATTGCAATTCGGACAATTCTAAAGGGCTTTATATAAGCACAGAGCATATTTTTTACAGAAGTTTTTAGTTAGTGAAGATTTTGCTTTTGGATAGAAGTTCACTAACTAAAAACTTCTGTAAAAAAAATCTACTATGTGCTTATATAAAGCCCTTTAGAATTGGCCAAATCGCAATTTAATAAGGCTGTTAGTGCTTTTCCCAAAGCATCTTCCAAGACTGGAAACTCCCAGACTTACAATCTAAAGGGAATGGAACTTACAAACTAAAGTGAAAACCTGGACAGGATTAAAAAGTTAAGGAAAAAGTTAAGAATGTGGTGCACTAAGGAGGGGGTTGGGTTTTTAGAGCACTGGGCTGACTTCTCACTTTGGTACAACCTCTACAGTAGGGATGGATTGCACCTTAATGATGAGGGAGGTTTTGTACTAGGGGATAGGATGGTAGAACGGCTGGGGGAGTTTTTTAAACTAGTAGGTGGGGGGAGGGACTAGATATAAGTAATGGGGTAGAAAGTGTAGAGGGTATAAGGGATGAATTAACAACTCATAGGGGAGGAGGTGGGGGAGGGGTAGTATAGTCAATAGGGAGGTAGTACTAAGTAACTCAAGTACAGTGGCAGGCACTTCAGAACTACAGACTCATAACATAAGATGTATGCTTGCTAATGCCAGAAGCATGCCAGGAAAAATGGGAGAGTTAGAATTATTAGCAATTAATGAAAAATGGGATTTAATAGGCATTATTGAAACGTGGTGGGACGAATCTCATGACTGGACTGTTAATCTGGATGGTTCTAACCTATAAGAAGGCATGGATGCAGATAAGGACAGGGTGTAGAGTTAGAGTATTTGCTGGGTTCGGGATCTCAGCTGGAGAAGGCATGGATGCAGATAAGGACAGGGTGTAGAGTTAGACTTGTTGCTGGGTTCAGGATCTCAGTTGGAGAAGGCATGGATGCTGATAAGGACAGGGTGTAGAGTTAGACTTGTTGCTGGGTTCCGGATCTCAGTTGGAGAAGGCATGTATGCAGATAAGGACAGGGTGTAGAGTTAGACTTGTTGCTGGGTCCAGGATCTCAGCTGGAGAAGGCGTGGATGCTGATAAGGACAGGGTGTAGAGTTAGAGTTGTTGCTGGGTCCAGGATCTCAGTTGGAGAAGGTGTGGAGGCTGATAAGGGCAGGGTGTAGAGTTAGACTTGTTGCTGGGTCCAGGATCTCAGTTGGAGAAGGCATGGATGCTGATAAGGACACAAAATGTAGAGAGGTGCAAATTAGGGTTTGGAATTTGAATTGTATAAAACAATTGACACAATAGGTAGCCAGTATAGGGACTCGCAGCAACAGAGGTAGTGAGGTGGATAAGCCTGGAAGAAACCTTCTTGATAAAATAGAATAAGGGTGGGCAGTTCAGTGGAAGACTATTAATATTTTTTGACTTCGTCCTCGCAAATTCTGATTTTGGAGTGTCAGCCACAACTCTGCTCAAGAGGGAGTGATTTTTTTCTTGAGCTCAATGACTTTGCCAGTGCAGTTCCCTGACAAACCATCATTAAAGCTTGGCAGAAGGATATTATGACGTTCGAAATACAGTCTATAAGATGCAAATGTGCATAATGGAGTTCTTAGTGCAGGAAAACCATACCAGCATGTGGATCAATATGAAGCTTAAAGAAATGAGTAATGTTTCATAACTTCTTATAGCTTGGCTCATAGTGATTTTATTATACTACATGCACTTTTAAAGGGTTATGACATATTTTACAGTTATAGTGTTATAATGTTAAAAGACCATTGCACTACTCAATAATAGATTTTTGCATGTTTAATAAATGATTATCAACAAAAATGACATTTGAGCATTCAGTGATTTAGACTTCAGCATACTGTATAAGCTTTTCTCCACCCCTTTCAGGAATCCAGGGGTGTGAGGCAGTCTTATCTGCCTCCTTCCCTGCATTGGCTACTCAATAATAATATTTTAGGACAGCCCCCTTGGCAGATCCTTTCTTACACCCTGGGTGCCTAATAGGGAGTGGAGAGAAACGGCTCTGCTAGACCCTGAAACACAAAAGTTCAAATGTAAATGTTAAGATCTACATTAAATCTATTTTCAAACACCCTCGTAGGGCCTCATTCAATTGCAATTCAGCCAATTAAATAGGGCTGTATATAAGCACATTGCATATTTTTTTTTACATAAGTTTTTAGTTAGTGAACACCTTGCTTTTGGATAGAAGTTCACTAACTAAAAACTTCTGTAAAAATTATGCTATGTTCTTATTTATGCTATGTTCTTATATATAGCCCTTTACAATTGGCCAAATTGCAATTGAATGAGGGCATAGCACATGCACCTGTCTGTGTCATTTGTAAATAAATTACACTTCTTTGCAGACTTAAAGAAACACTGTTGCCCCGACAAGAATTTGGTTACATCCTAAAGCACATTAAAAATGATATATGCATTGTATTAGCCATTTTCTCTACAGTAAATAATTTCTCGGGTATTTAGTATTGATTGTGCTGCTCATTTATGCTTATGTGTGGCTCAATATGCTAATACGTGTCTCAGAGCTTGGCAATGCTGGTGGAGGTGATCCAAATGCATGATAACCTTAGAGGATAGTATTTTTGCCACCACAGATACAGACAAGCAAGCTGTAATCCTAACTAGCACTATCACTTATTCAGTTTAGAATCAAATGACTAGGACAATGAATAGTTAGTTTTTCCTGTTGTTTAACTTAAAAAAAACTGCTTGATTTTGGGGAGACAGAGTCCCTTTAAATAATGTTGCTTTTTTTGTATATCATGCCATTATAATTATAATTTATGGGTACAAAATAAATATGAATTTATACATTTTACAAGTTAATACTGGTCTGTATATACAAAAGTCACACAAAGAGTTTATTTTAATACTTCTATATCAGTGACCATTAATAATGGACATTTTAGCCATTTGTACACATGGGCCATGGGAAATGTCCAATGTTCCACTTCACAGAGGCCCCAAAGCTTGATAAAACATTTAGTCTATTATTATATTATTTATATACCGGTATATAATATTTATATGTGATTCCAGCAGTTCATGCATTGCAATACATAACAGTTAATGTCCTCTCAGAATCATACTGAGAACATTGCATTGACTTGTTTTAAAGGTTAAATCTAGAATTTTTTTTCTGAAAAAAAGCAGGTACCGTATATACTCGAGTATAAGCCGAGTTTTTCAGCCCTTTTTTTAAGGCTAAAAAGGGCCCCCTCGGCTTATACTCGAGTCACTCTCCCCCCCGTGTCTCTCTACCCCTCCTGTGTCTCTCTACCCCTCCTGTGTCTCTCTACCCCCACGTGTCTCTCTACCCCCCCTGTGTCTCTCTAACCCCCCCGTGTCTCTTTCCCCCCCCCCTCATCCTCAACCCCCCTTCCTCATTATAAATCCCCCTCCTCATTCTCCCTCCTCAACCCCCCTCCTCAAACTAAACCCCCCTCCTCATTCTAACCCCCCCCTAAATACCTCCCCCTCTCCCCTCACTTACCTGCTTTTGCTCCGGCCTCCACTCCTTCTTAACCCGTGACGTCACATGCGCGCTGCGTCATTAGCATATACCGGGTGCTGAGAAGGGGAGGTATTTAGGGGGGTTTAGGTTGAGGAGGGGGTTTGGGGTTGAGGGGGGAGGTTGAGGGGGGTTGAGGTTGAGGAGGGGGGTGGAGGTTGAGGAGGGGGGTTGAGGTTGAGGATGGGGGGTTGAGGATGAGGATGGGGGGTTGAGGATGGGGGGTTGAGGATGAGGAGGGAGGTTGAGGAGGGAGGTTGAGGATGAGGAGGGAGGTTGAGGATAAGGAGGGATATATTTAATATTATGTACTGTATTTATTAAAAATGAAAATAATACATTTGTTTAAGTTAGAGTTGATTTAGCTACTTTAGCCATGGTTATTGATATGAATAGATAAAATAGTCTCTCGATTGTCTAAGGCATTGTGAGCAACAGGCAGTCCGGGGGCCCCATACACCCTCAGGCACTTTTGATGTCGCCCCCACCCTGTTCTCTGGAGTGGAAGATAATGCCCCTCTTCTACAATACGCAGTGCATTGTAGTCCATTATAACTAGTAAATAATACCCAACTATGCTCCTAAATACTACTCATTATCTATACCTCCATCATTATCTTGACCTGGCATTGTAAATAACGGAAGGAGGAGATTATGGTCATGGGTGTAGGACCCCCAACAAATTTGGGGGGATTAAAGTTTAAAGAGACAAATAAAAAACTACACACAATACTACACACTTTTCAATATAAACAAAATGGGTTAGAATGTCAAAGAAATTGCCCCCTCTTTCCTAATATAAATATTAACAGCCTTATTAAATTGCGATTCGGCCAATTGAATAGGGCTCTATATAAGCACAGAGCAAATTTTTTGTACAGAAGTTTTTAGTTAGTGAACTTCTATTCAAAAGCAAGGTCTTCACTAACTGAAAACTTCTGTAAAAAAATATGCTATGTGCTTATATAGAGCCCTATTCAATTGGCCGAATTGCAATTTAATAAGGCTGTTAAAACCTTTATGATTAATCAAAATCAGTAAGAAAAGAAGAAAGGAAAATAAAAAGGGAAAAGAAAGAAAAGGTTTAAGATACATGGAGACATTTGCTATACCATTATACTATAGTAAATTTACTAAGAGAGCCAGTACATAGGAGTTTATTCTATGTAGCCTTATTGTGTATCAAATCCAAATTTTTATCAGGATAATTAATATATCCTTTCTTGTCGCCTAAAGCCAGAGAGATAACAATCACTAGTAGTGTAAGATAATTTGTTAAATTTAGGGGGAAATAGAAAGACACTTTTCAAACTAGTAAGAGTGTGCAAACTGCAATAGAAAAAACTTAATTAAGTACTTCTAATACAGGCAAAAAGGTCATAAAACTTAACTTTTATTCCCCCTAGCTGATAGGAGTCTAACTACACTATTCTATAACTATGAATAAACTAGCAGATATTACATTCATTATATACGTAAGTAATCATATAAGTAAGTGTTCATTCAATAAATACATCATTAATAGTTGAACCGTAATTAGCCATATAATGTTTGCAAATAAACATACATTCTCATTTACCCATTCTTTAAGCTTGAATTCTTAACCTTATGCTGATCATCATTTCAACAATAGCCAACATGTATCCTTATATATACACATTCCATGTGTCATTAATTTAACATAACAATGCACAATGTATAACTTGATAAAACAAATGCAAGGTTAAGTTGTTACATGTATCTATCCTTATGAGCAGTATCTTGATCAAAATACAGTATTTACTTCTAAGTGAATAGTTACAATGCTAGTTTCATGGGTAGTTACATGTATCCAATATTATATATTAACATCTGGGACGGAACACATACTAACATTTCAACCCATATATCCGTCTGAAGTGTCGATTTTCCATCAAGCCCACTATGTGACGTCATCAATGAGGGACGTCTTCATACGGACCTATGAATTTAAATAATATGTTTGTGTATTAGCCTAATGAAGCCACTGGACACCCGAATCCACAACTTTCAGCAAGAAGAGGAGTAGGAGGGGGAGAGATGGGAAAGGGGAGGGGGAAGTGGGGAAATGGTGTGCCAAGGGGCTCTGGGGGCTGGGGGCTATTATGCATAGTTTAAAAATATACATCCGCCACTGATTTTAAGAGACCTCCCAATAGATGAAATCAGCTTGATGAAAAAGATTTTGGAGGAGAGGGCAAAAAAGAAAAACAAAACACAGAAAAAGATATATAGTGAACTAAGTTTGGGTTGTTTAAATACTTGCATAAATATTGTACCTAAAAAAATAATGATTATCTACTTAATACTACACCAATGTTCGACCCTACACCCCCTATTCTTCTCATTACACAGGCTTCCTCCCTCCTCACTATCATATCACTGTTTAATACAGGTTTTCTCCGTCTTCACTGCTGTATAACTGCATAACACAGGCTCCCACCTCACTATCATATCACTTTATAACACATGCTTCCTCACTCCTCACCCCTGTATAATTTTAATCAATACATGATACATTAACAGTGGAAAATGTTGTGTGTAAGGGTAGGTTGGGGTATGGGCTGGACGGAAAAGAAGCTTGTTAAAAAGGGTTGGAGTCAAAAACTTTCTTGGGTCAAAGCTTTCCTGGGAGAGAAAAATGGCTCCATAGTTCTGGCCCTCAATAGGCAAACCCTTGTAATGCATGATTACATTTTATTTCAGCATTTTGTGTGCACCCTATTCAAATCATCTGGTAGGGATTTGTGCCCCCATCCCCCCAGTTCCTACAGCCCTGACTATGGTCCTCATATAGCCTCTGCCAGCACCTGCCTAACTTCCTCCTCCTTCTCCACCTCCTGCCATGGTCATGCCCCCTTTCCTTGAAACCTCCTCCAGGGGTTGCTACACCTAATTTTTAAAAACATTTTTGTGTCCTTCTTTTGTCCGGTTTGCACTTCATTCACTAATATTTCCTTGGTTTTAGATGGTGTAATGTCACTATAAAAATCCAGCTTTCATAACTTATAATTGTTGTATAAAATGATCCTTACTATATATTTTTTAAAAAGCAATCCTATTAGAAAAAAGTTCAGGGATATGTAAAATATTATTCAATGTTCATTTAAACAACTACCAATAAACTACATATTTAACCAGTGAAAAGTATTATTGCAGAAATTAAAAGCACACATATAAATAAATATAAATACAACTGGTACCGGGTGCCAATCTCGTGAAAGTTAGGTATTTTAAACATATCTTTTTCTTGATAAAGGAAGAAGAGCATACCCAGTTGCTATGCATAGTGTCACAGGCTTTATCATAGTAATTACATAGTAATTGAGGTTGAATTTTTTTTTTAGTCCATCAAGTTCAACCTTTTAAGATCTCCACTGTTCTTCAATATGTGGATAAGTTCTGTCACCACACAATTTAACCAATCGGGCATGCTCCTCGTGGTTATCACCCCTATTCTGAAATTGAATTAATCACACTAAATAATAGCATTTACTGAGAGAGAAGATTTTTTTCATGTGATTAAAATACCTAATTTACAAGCTCAATTATCTAACATTTCCACTCAAAATGTTTGATTGCAATAATATGTATTTATATGTTCACTTTATTTGTAGCTATAATAAGACCTGTTCTGTGTTCCTTTACTTTAATTTATCTCACACTGACTTATAATGTAAATTAAAGGACCATTTTTTCATGAAAAAAATATAAATGTTTGAAAACTCTGACTAAGAGCATAATCAAACAGGAAAACAAAATCTTAAAGCTATTTTTTTTAATTGGGAAGAAATACATTTTGATGCATCTGCTAACTTTGTTAATGTTGTTAGTTTGGCACCTACTTGACAAACAAGTGTATTTTTCTGGATACCAACCGTAAATGAAGTTATTTATGAGGTTTTCCTAGGAAGAATGATGCCAAAATAACATAAAATGTATGAGCATTTACTTTACTTGATTAATTCTGTACTGTTTTTTCAAAGTTTTTCAGCCAAGTTGAACCATTTCATTTGTGTTGTTTCTGACCATTAACATCAGATAAATTATAACCAGTTTGTGCGTCTCCTTTCTCTCTTTACAGTGATTCAAAACCCTTGTGCAAGAAACCCATGTAAAAATGGTGGCTTTTGTTCCAACGCATTTGACAGAAGTACCTACCACTGTGAGTGTCCGGAAGAATTCACTGGACATGAATGTGAAACTGGTGAGATAGTTTTTTTTCCCCTTAAGTTTCTTAATTAACATGGTTTGTAGGGACACTTTCACAGCACATGTAACAGCCCTTAAAGGGACAACAAAACTGTTCCTAAAAAAAAGTAAAGTGTTGTTGATGCAAAAAAATAAATTCTTACTGAAAAAAACATTTAAGCTGTGATACAAAATGCGACAATTGTCAAATTATGCAATACTCCCCATGGCCGCTGTTTAGATAAGGCACCCCAGGTAGTGTAGTTACTCACACTAAAATGTTTTTTCCCTGCTGAGTCTTTTTCTTGCCATGTGGTGGTATATATGAAAGCTACTACTGTTTATTATTGTGATGGAAGCTGATGCCCTTAATTGACAGGGAGGGTATCAGGAAACATCCTATATAATTTTGTTATAATTAAAGTTATATTGTGTGATATGGTCTATGGAGGTGTAATTAAGTTACTGTTTGCAAAGGCAGATTTCAGAGAGGTTATTTAAAGACCTCTTTTGCAGAGATACAACCCACCAGAATTTTGTTATTATTTTAACTTTTCTGAGCTAGTGATCTTAATCTCAACTTCTTCCTACTAATTACGATTCCTTATGGGTATATTTGTTTTTTTTTGTGCTGCTCTGGGCAATTCATATACACATATATATTATGTCAGAAAGTGTAAAATTAGCTTGAAGACAAAAAAATCACTGTATATAGACATTTATGTGCATATACAAACATATTTCAATGTACTGCACTGCATCCTCAGAAAGCGTGCTGCCCCATGCAAACGTACTGCCCTAGGCCTGGCCGTGTGAGCCTAGGCAGAAACACACTCCTGCTTCACTTATATCTGATATCTGATAAGTTCCTAGAGTAACAGTATATCACCTTCTGAGATTGCATCCTCTCTGTTGTTCTCTTTCAAATAGGTGCCATGTTTCACACTTGTGACCTAAAATCCACATCCACAGATAGGAGCTTCACAATATCAGTCCAATGCTCCTTCCTGCAGACAAACAACATGTAACTTTTGCTATCAGCCTTATACTGGTTGTGTGAAGCTCCTCCCTCTGTGTGTGGCTTTGGTTCACAGCCATGAAACATGGCACCTATGAGGTAAGAATTTTTTACATTGGAGGCTTCTTAGAAGTAAGTGAAGCGTGAATTTTATATGACAATTGTGTCGAGGAGGATAAAATATATTAAGTAACCTATTTAAAACATTTATATAAATCTAAACAAATTGTCCCTTTTAAAACCATGTGGTTTTCTGCTATTCGGTGCCTCTGTATATTACATTTCTTATGTGCTGGAACCACATGACTGAGTGTAATTTAACTTTATGACAACAAAGAAATGTCTTTCATTGGATAGATAATCCAAACCACTATTGTAAATATAACGTAATATAACGTATAACGTATAACGTAATAATGTAATATAACTCTAAGTATTCTCCTCTTAGCAAAGTGTTTTGATGAAGCTCACTATGAATACTACGATCTTGGGGAAAGATGGGAAAGAATTCATCATGGGAGAGTGGAGCAATGCACGTGCCTTGACAGTAAGATCGAATGTCACACAGGAGCCCGGTACACAGGTAATATATACACATTGGAAATATCTAATTGTAAACTTCATGCTATCACACAGGACTAACAAAAGGATAATACGATTAATCAGTTATTAAAAATACAATCTTACAGTGAACAAGTATTATATATTGTGACCTAGACCTAAACATTTATAAAATATTCACCATTGAGAGAAGCTTATTTCAAGGTTCTGAATAGATGGTATCTCATCCCGAATAAATTAGCTAAGTTCTACCATAATTCCAAGGACGAATATTGTTGGAGAGGATTCAGGACTAAAAAAGGCAAATTTCTACATATCTTGGGGGAATGCAATGGAGTACAAACATTTTGGAAGGATTGCTTTATTAAATTATTAAATATAATTGATGCAAGTATTGAGCCTTCCCCTGAGAGTGCCTTGCTGCATATCCTACCAGATGTAATAGACTGGAAGAGGAAAGCATTGAATCTTCAAGTGTTAAGTACGGCTAAATGGATCTTGTCGCGTTATTGAAAACAAACTAAAACCCCAGTTTGGAAGATAATTGAAGTACCGTAGATATAAATAAAAATATTCATTTAGAGAGAGATTTTCATGATAGTGGCAATATGGGTGGATCCTTTGCCAAGTGGGAGCTTTGGCAGCAAAAATACCCCTGCACATAATAATTGATATTGGATTTCGGCCCTCGCAACTTTCCCCTCGTGTTTCATTATGTTTGATAATACAAACTGGGTGATTTTATCATCTTTATTTTATTAAGATATGGCTTAGTTTCGAGATTATAGGTAGAATTGTTATGAGATAGTGAAGACATTGACGGCTCATAACATATTGCCCAGCTTTTTTTGTATTGTAATAGCATGTTTATGTTTTGTTTGTTAAGTATGGCAGATTTTTATAATTCTTCCCTATAATAGCAAATTCTAGATGCATTGTATAATATTCAAATTGCAAAATTGGGGAAGATACTGAAGATGTGCAATATATTGGCCATTATGTTTTGTAAATTTATGTTTTGTAATACTTGTATGCTTTGAAATTTAAAAAAAATAATAATAATTTTGTAACCTGAAGTTTATATTAGATTGTTTTGTGGATAAAAAACATCCATTTATATGAGAAAGTAACAGAAATGTTCCTCACTCAAAGTGTGTATTGTCACAGAAATCAATAATCCATGATTTTTTAAAATATTGGAGCATATCCAAAAAATATTGCCGAAGGAGGTGCATTAAAAAAACTGCACTTCCACCAGTGACTCCTGGAGGAGTGAGATAGAGGGAAGGGAGGATGATTATGGAAGGGAGCATGACCATGGAAGGGAGGTAGAGCAAGGAGGAATGAGTTGGATAAAAGTTGGGAGAAGCTATAAGAGGACCCAGACTCCTCCCTCACTTCCTTTCTTGCTGGGGGATTTGAGTGTTCATGATGACATCCCTTGATGAGCTGACCTCAGTGCCTTTTTCTGGTAATTAGGTGAAGTAAAGCCTCTCTCCGGTCAGTATTAAGGGTGTGGACATCCCAACAGCAAAAGGACTTCACCTAAACCACATTAATTGGTCTTGTGACCTATGGTTGGTTGGTCATGTTGAAAAAAATGATAATAAAGTGTCTGTGGCCTAAATTTTCCAAGCGATGGAACTTGTCATTTTATTGGTGGGAAGCATACGTGTGTGCTAAATGGACAGTGGCATGGTTTCCGAGCCAGCAACCATTATGACAATGCTAGGTCATGCTTTTGAATGGAGCCAGACACCACACCCTTTTCTTCAATGATCGTCAGTCTCAGAATTTTCTCAAGATCTGTTGTTGTTAGTTCCTGTGAGGGCATTAGATAATATTGGTAATTAGCATTTTCTAAACAGATAATTGGAGGTAGGAAAAAAGCATCAGTAGGCAAGCCATCCAAGGTTCATCTTGCATCAAGATTTGACATACCCAAGAGATCTCCAAAAAAAAAGCCTTTAGTACATATGCCTTCCTGTCTGAAGAGTGAGTAAATTGTGAGAAATGGTCATTACACATGGAGTAGATTGTGAGCTTGCTGACCAAAGGTAAAGGGTCACCTGCCCTTTGGGCGGGTTGTGTATTACTGAGTCTTTCAAGGTAACTATAATTCTATCACTATATTATTTCCTGGTAATATGGAGTACAGTTTTGCATACCACATCAAAAAAGGACACTACAGAGCTAGAAAAGGATCAGAGAAAAAAGGTATCTACAAGGTTATGATTACCATATTTAAATACAACCAGGGTCAATATAAAGCTGTTCCAACAGGTTTACAATTGACACAGTAACTCTCTTTGCTTTTTTTCTAAGCATTTGTGAAGATCATCTGCTGCCTCTAAGTGCATAATAATAAGTTGTAAAATATATTTAAAGTAATACCGATATATATATATATATATATATATATATATACATTTACATTTTAAGCTTTTTTTTAAATTTCCCATGAACATTTACTTACCATTAGATTTCCTTTTAGTAAAATAATTTTTTTAAGTCAAGAAAAGATTGATTTTTGCTTTCTCTCTCTTTGATGGGAAGCCTCCTCTGTACATATTCCCAGAGTCACTTAATGTCATGTATGACGTACTATAAGACAGTGCTGGGCATGAACATATTTTTCATACTCAGGAGCCCCATGAAGATTTTTACTGTCCTAAGTATAACCTTTCTGGAGAAACAGAACATTTATAATATGGATATTAAAGATTTATGTAACAAGACATACAAACTAGAGTTATTACTCAGTACAGTATTATCCATAAGTAAGGGACACACTGGATTTCCAAAGTCCAAATTATGCGTTTAGAATTAAACATTTGAAGTTTAGTAATGAGCAAGCCTACAAGCAAAAGAGATTTGATAGAAGATATAAACCAACAGGCCAATCCAGCCTGACTATTCTATGTATTCAATAAATCAAAAAATGGCATTCCAAACATGCTCAACATAGGGAGTGAGGGATGTAAACAATCTTTTTTTCAAGTGGAAGGACTTTACATTTGCATTAAAACGATAAAGGTGAGCTAGCTTAACTAAAACCTTAATTGTACCCAAAGCCCCTCTTCCTTGACCTGATGGGAAACTGCACTGGAGGCCCCAGTTCTTCATAAAGCTGCATGTAATGGTTAAACATTAAAGATTATGATTGTTTTTAATTCCAATATTTTTAAATATGTGTGTATATTACATAGTTACATAGTAAATGAGGTTGAAAAAATACTTTTAGTCCATCTAGTTCAACCTTTTAAGATCTCATTTGATCTGTTACTGCTAGACCCCATGTGGGGTCATCTCCTGTAATTGTCTATCACACCCTCTCATTGTTACATTGTGTACAACCCTCTGTATCTAACAGCTATAAATATTGTTTGACTTTTCAAAATAAATCAGTTCACTTCTGGAGAAATTGTGTGTCTCTTATTTTGCTTATGGTGGCTGCGATACTGAACTGTATGATATGACCTGGATGACTAGAAGTGACCTAGGCTTCGTGCTCTGTCTCTCCCCAATCCTTCTTTAGACTACACAACAGACACCACAGTGAACAGCGGATATCTGGAGATGCAGGTGGCTCTGGGCAGTACTATCTACTACCACCAGATCGTCACGACTGGCCGGCAGTGGTGGAATCTCAGTGCAAGAACTGGCAGCAAGGATGGGATATGTGATCTAAGCAGTTTTGAAGTCCAGTACTTTCGGTCGGCTTGGCAGGGATGCAGAAACCAATCAGCGATTTTGCCAAACCTTCAAATCCAGGTCCAAAGCCAATGAAGGCCAGCACTGGACAGAAAGGGTCATGGACCACATAGAGGTCTGCAGAGCGGAGGGGATCAGGAATAAACAAGTCTGATCACCAGTATGCCGGAGCAGCGAAAGGCAATGGATTGCCACAGACAAGGCTATTCTAAATCAGAGGATGGCTTCCCTTGGGCTCCAGCCGGGTCAGAAGCTAGCAGAACGGCTTGAGGACCTGGTGTGGTTGGTGGAAGGGCTCCCGGATGTGCTGAAGGGTGATCCAAAGTATGGCCTTGGAACTGCAGAGCAATGGCAAATCCTATTGGCAGAACGCCAAAAGCACCCAGGGACAGAAGAAGAAAAGTTGCTCAAACTGTTGACCCATAAAGAAAGTGAGTTGGAAAAAGAGTATGCTGAACGGCTTGAAGAGTTGGGACCTGGCTCAAGTACTTGTAGTTACCCTATGCTTCCCCAGCTGAGCTGGCAGAGGATACACTGCAAGAGGAAATGGACTGTTGGCTACACACCTATAAGGTGGAGGAAGGAAACTAAAAGGTAACTGGAAATATGACCGCTACAGAACAGGCGAGATCAGAGGGACTACTGGGAACTCACCTGTATAGGGAGGTCAGGAGAACAGTCCAGGCCCTGGTAGATGCAAGACCAGGGAGAAGTGTAAAGCATCACCAGCCACTGGGAGATGGCCAACAAACAGAAAAGTTCCAGCCTCTAACCAAGGTCAAGGAGCTGGAGACTGAACAGTTGACAGAGGATGGTGTAAGCCCTGAGAGTCTGACTAACTACCCATGGACTGCTACCTGTCCTGAAACACAGACCGCTGATGTCTAGGCACCAAGGCTGACAGTCATGGAGAGTGTGATACCAGATTGGGGCATGAGGCTATCAGGAGAGGGGGCGTCCACTGAGACCTTGAAGCTCATGCCCAGCATTGATCAGGTCGATCCAGATAGGTGTGGGAGTTCAGGTTTGGGCACTGGCAGTTTAAGACTCTACTCCCAAACCCTGAAGAGTTGCCAGCAGGGCTGACAGGGATCGCTTCGGAGTTAAAGAATATGGGCAAGCGGCCCACATTACCAGAGGACCTGACACAGCGTACCCTCCTGGAGGAGCTACCGACCCCAAAAAAGTCTGGTAGCCCGGTTATGCTGATGTGCGAATGATTTTTACCCCTTCCTGAGCTGATCCCTAGATGAGATACCACAGAGCTACTACCTGCCAAAGTAATTTGCGGTGGGTTATTGAAATAAATGGTGATGGTGTTTGGGCTGTGTTGCTACCTTGGACCCTGAGGATTGGGATCCCAGATGTTGTGAAGGAAAAGGGAGGAGGTTGGATGAAATGTGACTACTAGCCCACATACCCCCTGGAAGGACTGTGCAACTGGATTATGTTCCCCAGACCCTACAGAAATTGTGGTTAGAGACTGTGGACATTTTACTGAAAGATCGGCAACCACCCACACACCGGGCCAACCTACTACTCCCTCCAGGAGAAGGTCATGAACTGGGACTTATGCAGTCGCCACTTGGGCCAAAAAATGTTTTCATTTGTATGGGGACTTGGGCTTGGGCTATGGGCTGCAGTTCAAGTCTATCATCCATTAAGGATCATAGCCCCAGCTGTCTGGAAGTGGGGAGTAATGTCACTGACCCATTTTTCTTGGCCTGGGTGTTGGCCCATTGGGCCCGTTAAAGGACAGACAGCTTGGCTCCACTGGATTATATACATAAAAACCTCAATTGTATTTGTAATCTGTTTTGTCTCATTGTTTCCCCGATAAAGTAAATCATATCTGATATGTGTTAGAGATGGCAAGATGTGTATTGGAGCATAAGCCAATTGCTCTCAGGAAGATCCTGTTAGACCCCATGTAGGGTCATCTCCTGTAATTGTCTGCCACACACTCTCATTGTTACATTATGTACACCTCCCTCTGTGTATAACTGCTATAAATATTTCTGACTTTTCAAAATAAATCAGTTGACTTCTGGAGACATATATATATATATATATATATATATATATATATATATTGTGTCTCTTATTTTGCTCCTGGTGGCTGCGATACTGAACCTATCTCCACCCTCTAAGTAAACTGTCCTGGTCACTACCATAGGGAAGTTACTGAGGCTCCTGGAAGTACTGATTCCTGATGGAGAGACTCTGACTGACACAGAAAACAAATATCAGGGTGCTGGTGCAGAGACTTCCAAGGACCCAAAGGGTCGGCATGAGTAGTTAACCTGTAGTATACAGCAGGTAGTTCTGGGAAGTAATAGCCCCTACTCCCTGATCGTCACACTCATTTACAAAGAAGTAATATGCTGTGGCTGGCTTAAGACACAACATTAAGAGTCATCTGACTATTGGTACCAGGACTCCTGTTCTGAAGACAGCAGGCTGATGTGATAATATGAAAGTTATGTTGCTACTGTATTAACAGACTATTGTGCCCTTCCCAGGACCAGATTTTCCATTAGGCAGAATAGGCATGTGTCTAGGGGCACCTCCATGAGAGGGGTGCCTCATTATTACAAAAAAATACATTTTTACATTATTGTGCATGTTTCTTTAAATAAAATGTTGGCGGGACTATGCTGTGTGCTATTAGAAGCCAGTCAGTCTGTGTATCTTCTAGCTGGGACTGGATACACTTCTAGAACACCCAGCGCATGCTCAATGCTCAATCATTTGATTGTGCAGCAACTGCATGCCATATCACCTCTGAGCATGGCTATCATTGTGCTGAAGCCTGCTCCTGATCTCTCACATCCTGTCCTGCATGATCAGAGCTGCCTCACCCAGCAGTCCAGCAAAGAGGTACTATAGGCACATGCCACACTAACCACTATCTATTGTGTGTATATTATGATAGAAACAAATCATTAATTCATCAGTGGTCTTGGTTAGTTAATGGAGTTAATGATGATTGTTATAATATATTATAAATGATTGTTGTGGGGAACTACCTACTCATAAGGTCCACAACACAGGCTGAGATCCAGCTCCATGCTGATGATAGTCAGAAAGCTTGAAACAGCTGTACATGGATAGGATTCTCAGCTTGTGTAAAATCCATCCTTGACTTTGCATTAAAGCTGTGTAATACAGCAGGCATAAGCTTAAAGGAAGCCATGTTTGATAATGTCTATGGATTGAGGAGCGAGGCATTTGTGGGAACATTTGCATGTACCAGCTCAGCTTCCCAGAATGCAGTGTAATAACTGTTTTTCTCGGAATTCTGAGCTAGAATGAGTTTTTTTAATTTGCATAAGACATTCAAATGTGATGTACTATTCATTTACTATATATATACACCTATACCATTTTTTTTATATGCATTCATTTTTTATTAATGTTTTAAGTTTAAAAAACTAGATTAATACAATATTTTTGTGAAGTACAATTACATTAGTAATGAGTTAGGTTACAGTGGCGCATGGTCTGTAAGACTAGCTCCATGCGTATAATATTTGCTGATGTAATGGATTATGCACATAATACACATATTTTTAATGTGTGTGGATTTTAGTAGTCTATATGAATATATATCTGCCATTATTTTGCATGTATATTATGTATATTGATGAATTTCTAATATGTGTGTGTATATATATATATATATATATATATATATAAGTATATATATATATATATATATATATATATATATATATATAAATTAATACATTTATAAAAAATGACGTGCACCCCTAATATATATATAAGGATATAATTTAATAAGGGAATAGGAATAATAAAACTTGAAAAACGCTGTAGTGTGTAATAATAATACATAAGATTTTAACATCGGAAACAACATATGTCCTTACAGTTTTATACATTCTATATTTGTCTATTTTCCCTATATTTGCAGCATGTGTAAAGAACCCCTGTCTCCATGGAGGTGCATGTCGATTAATGCTTTCTGGTGAAACCGTATGTGGATGCAGAGGCAAATACATTGGAAAACACTGCAATATTGGTATGTATGAATGTTGCGAGCAGCCATTAGACCATATGAAACAAACAAACCGGGTATTTTTCAAAGGTATTCCAAACTGTTGCAAAATTCTAGTGTGTATAATTCCTAATTAAATGCAAAGTGGCATCCTTATACCTTCCCCTAAACCCACACTTTTAAGGTGGATGCCAGTTTCGCAACATGACACACAGATGGCATATTTAGAGCACTAAGTAGGAAAACATCATACACCTAGTTTTTAATTGGAAAAAAATACATTTTGATGCTTCTGCAGAACTCCAGAGGGGATCCATAATGCTTTGGTGTAAGTTAGGGGGGCGTTTACATTTCTGGAGAGCTGTGGTTGCATCCTTTGATGAAAGGTCCTGCTTCTGGGCCAGTGAGGGGCTGTGGGGAATGGTGTCAATTTCAATCTTATCCAGTTATCAAACAAATGTTCCCTCCCTCACCCTCCCTCCACTGATAACTATCAACACACACTCCTATCATCTGGCTCTCATAAAATGATGTAAGAAACACAAAATGGACTCCTGTACTCATAAACAACAGCCTTGAATAATTCAGATTCTCCCCATGACTTACACAGCTAGTAATATTGTTAGTTTGCTACATACTTTAGAAACAAGTTTTGCTTAATTTTAATGACAAACAAATCATATAAGAAGTGGTGACCATTTATAAACAAATCCCCATCAGTTTATATAGATAATGGATATAGATAATGACTATATTGTTTTTTTACTTAATCTGATAAGACTTGCTTGTTTTAAAGCTGATTCACTGTTTCTTTATTTAGATATTAAGGAACGCTGTTATGATAATGCCGCAGAATATAGGGGCGTTGTGAAGAAGACCCTTTCAGGCCATAGCTGTCTTCCATGGAATGCAGATATACTTTATGAAGAAATCCATATTCGCAGTGAGACCGATTTCATTCATAAAGGGATGGGATCACATTCTTATTGCAGGTAAAGCACATACATTACGGATGGGTTATAACATTTCCCTTTTACAATAAAGAGAAAGAGCACCTTTAAACTAGTAGACTACTTAATTCCCCTGGTAGTAATATATAATTCCCCTGGTAGTAATATATATAGGACACATAATATCAAAAGGCTGTCTGATACTACAGTTGTAGATATCAATGCAAAATTATTAATACAGTGGGGAAACCCTTCCGGATAATGTCTCAAAATATCGCTAAATGCCAGTGATAATAATCAGAATATTAATTTCAACAGGACTTAATTGTCTCTAAATCAACACCCAATCGTGAATTATATTAGAAATACTGTATACATATATATATATATATATATTATTATTATTATTACTAGCGAATTGCCCGTCAAAAAATGACGGCAATGAAATTGTAAATGAGCTAATGCTGTTTAGTGTATAATAATAAAATAAATAATATATTAATAAAGTAATATACTTTACCTATTTTAAAGTAATATATGCAGGAAGCATTCTGTTGAAGAGCTGGCAATTTGTTTTGATGTTGCGGCAGCATTAGTGGTGTGGAGCTGCTGTGTAAGCGTGCTGAATGTGTGCAGTGTAATAGTGTGCGTGCGCAAGACAAATCCTTTAGTGTAGCTGTGTACTTCTGCATTGTATAAGTTATTGTTATAAAATGGCGGCTAATGTGTGGTATGCGGCTGTGGCTGATTTAGCGTCCTTCGTTTTCTATGTCGTACGACTTTTTCGGAATATCCGTAGCTGTTTTGTGGTGTTTTGCGTGTTTCTGGTAGTGTTTTGCGTGTTTAGGGTCCTTTAGCCTCGTTTTCGTTTTGCTCGGCGGCCATTTTTTCTCTCCCTTAGGTGATTTTTGAGTGTCTAAACTTTGTACTTAAATCGAGGTGTAACTTTACTTGCAGAGGTCCTGGGTGCCCCCCCTTGCTGTGGGTAAGCTTTTTATGTGTTTGTTGTTTGTATTTATTATGTTTGTAATGTTTTTGGGGTCGCGCAGGTTGCGTCCTTGTTTTTTTATCTCGTATGTGTTTTTCGGCAAATACGTACGGTAGGTGTTTGGTGGTGTTTTGCGTCTTTAGACTGCTGTAGCCTCGTTTTCGTTTTTTTCTGCGGCCATTTTTTCTCTCGCTTAGAGAATTTTTCAGTGTCTAATCTCTTTTATTTTGAGTAAAATTGAGGTGTAACTTTAGTTTTCGAGGTCCTGGATGCCCCCTCTTCCTGTAAGTAAGCTTTTTATGTATTTGTTGTGTGTATTTGTTGTATTTTTCATGTTTTGATGTGCGCGTGTTGCGAGGTCGTAACGTGTCTCGTATTTTCCTTTTGTGACTGTCAATTTTGCGAGGTCCGCAGTTGCTGGCAAGGAGCGCCTTTGAGCCCGCAAGCGTTAGCAACAGCTCTCATTCTCACAACTATATATGTGATTATCATTTATTTGTAACGCACCAACATATTCCGTAGTGCTATACATGGGTTAAAATCAAGGCAAAACAATTGCAATATTAACACACTGCAAAGGATGGATGGCCTGATCTTTGAGCTTAGAATCCGGTGTCCAAAGTGCTTCCTCCAAAGCACCTTGCAAGGTTTAAAACTTGCAGACTTACAATCTATATTTTTAGATATCTTTATATGTATTGGGTTCCCTGGTGGTCCAGTGGTTAGGATTTGGTGCTTTCACTGCTGCAACCTGGGTTCAATTCCAGTCAGGGAACCAAGAGGTCACACCCCCCTAAAGCCATGCATGGTTGGGCCTGATGCTTGCATTTCATGTAGGCTTCAATTAGCGATATCTTGTGATGTTGGTGATGTTTGCGATGTTGGTCACACAGTTGTGTCCCTCGCGAAGTGAGGTGAAGCAGCCACGCGGCACTTAGGTTGCAATGAGCTCCGAAGGAGCTCATTGCAGCCAGTGGCGCAGTACGCTGTTCAAGCGCATAACTCTAAAAACCTACCAAAAATAAGAAATTATCTACAACAAATTATAACACACACAGCACAGGGGGAGACACAGGAAGCCTGGGAGTGAGGTTGCAAGCAATTAATTACACCCATATTTGGTGTTTTTCATCACTTGAAAACCGCCTAAGCGAAGAAAAAAATGGCGGACGAAAACTCAAAATTTCAGAAACAGCATGAAAACGAGGCTCAGCAACGCCAGCCTCTCAAAACTTACAAAATACACAACACTTAAGACAGTAACACTTACACCAACAACGCCAGGCACGCAAAACGTTGAAAATAAAATCAACGGCCGTCCCCGCGCGCCATGCAAACATTCAGCACACACACAGAGGAGAAAGACACAGGGAAGGGACAGGGTGAGAGGATGGAAAGAGACACATGGCATTCCCAAGCACAAAACTTACAGGTTAACGAACCCTGCAATGAGCAAACTGTACAGTTCACGAGAGGAAAGGCTCACAATGAGCGCCAAAGGCGTTCATTGCGAGCCACGTGATGAGCACCAAAGGCTCTCATTGCGGGTCTCACGATGAATACCATGAGCTGGTGAGGTGCTCAGCGTGGGGCTCGCGACATGCGCCGAAGGTGATCAGTGCAAAGCGTGAAACTTTAAGTACACGGGGGAGAGGCTCGCAATGAAGCGAGGGACGCAGTTTGATCCGCAAATGCGGACCCTTGCGAAGCGAGGGGCCGCATTTGCGAAAGGTGGAGGCTCCAAAGTTGGCTGCAATGAGACAAAAACATAATAAATACACACAAAAAATACATAAAAAGCTTACCCAAAGCAGGGGTGGGGGGGCACCCAGGACCTCTGCCAGTGACATTACACCTCAATTTAAGTCCAAATTCCCGAGTTTAAACACATGAAAATCACCTAAGCGAGAGAAAAAATGGTAGCCGAAAAAAACCAACACTAGGCTACAGGACCCTAAAAATGGAAAACCCCACCAAGCACATACGGCTTTTCAAAAAAGCCGGACGAGGTACAAGATACACTCTTACCAAGGACACTACATCATCCACAGCCGCGTACCACATACACATTCGCCGCCATTTTACAACACTCTTACACAATGCGGAAGTACATCGCTACCCTAACGGGTTTCCCTCGCTCACGCAGCCTATTTACACTCCACACTGCACACATTGCTGACACTTACACCTCAGCTCTACAACAGTGCAAACCTACATTGTATGCTGCAGGAACATCAAAACAGATTGTCAGTTCTTCAACACAATGCTTCCTGCATATAATACTTCCAAATAGGTAAAGTATATTCATTTATTAATTATTTACAGCCTTATTAAACTTGCGATTCAGTAAATTTAAAAGGGCTCTATTTAAGCACACAGAATGTTTTTTTACAGAAGATTTTAGTTAGTGAACTTCTATCCAAAAGCAAGGTCTTCACTAACTAAAAACTTCTGTAAATAAAATATGCTGTGTGCTTAAATAGAGCCCTTTTAAATTTACTGAATCGCAATTTAATAAGGCTGTTAATTAGCATACAAAAAAACATATACACAAAAAAAAACCACTCTCACAATAAACACAAAAGCCATTCACCGCGCGACTCACAACGAGCGCCAATGCTGCTCATAGCACACAAACACTTGCAATAAGCGCAAAAAGAGGGTGTGTTCTTGTAAACTAATGATCTTTCCAGTAGTCCTGTTGAAAGTCTTTTCAGTTTTATACACTGAAATAATATGCTCTTATGTACTCAAGTGTGTAAGGCAGAAAGACGCATACAGTATGTGCTGGGCTAAAATTTGCTGAGGGCTAAGTCCAGCCTCCAGGCCACACCCCAGATATGCAGAGTCGAAATTATGTCTGGTGAAAAAATGTTAGCATTACTTTGTCGTCTTTGAAACACCTTTATAGCAGGCTGCAATTAAGTATAAAAACTACAAGTAAAATAATTGTAATATTTTATTAAAAAGGCACTTCCCGGATAAAAAGATTCCTCTACAAACTATTATTTTATACGTATATTTTATTACAGTGCAAAATATAGCAGATTGTTTATTTAACTGTGTATAATTTTCTTCTTTAAATTGCAGAAGCCCAGATGATGATATCACTCCTTGGTGCTATATAATGAAGAATCATCACTTATCCTGGGAGTACTGTGATATACCCCAATGTGGTAAGTTTAACCAATCAAATTTACTTTAGGTAAGCAGACGTTACAGTTCTAATTACATTGAGGCATTAATGCCATGGGATAATAGGTTAATACTTTTCTTGTGACCCTAAAATAAATCTTGGGAGTGGCCAGTGCTTCTCTACTAGGTGGACAAAATAAGGAACACCACATAAAGTAACTGAATCGCAATTACAAAATGCAGCTGCAAAGCATATTACCCTAATTACCATTTAACAGTATGTGCCACCTACTGAAGTCTGACAATTAGCACTTTGATATGTAAATTTTGAAAGCAACTTGAGAATGCTAACAGTGTTCCAAAGAAGCTAAATGGTGCCACGTTGAGGTTGCATCGGTCATAAAATTATGTAATGTGTTAAGAGGAACAGTGGTCACAAGTTGAAGCTCAACTTCGGGAATAGACATACACTTTACAGGATAGCTGATAAATGCCACAAATCTAGAACCTCAAAAATGACCATTGAATTTAATCAGCACTTCTGTGACCCCATCTCAACAAAAATGTTCTGAGATTCACAAAGCTTCAATTTATGGCAGGGCTGCCATTCAGAAATCACTTGTATAGAAGGCCAATGCACACAATGTAAAAAAGTAACGTGGCTTGATGATTCGTTATTCACCCTATTTCCTAATTCTGGATGGGTTTGTTTGGAGAAAACCAAAGGATTACTTCAAACCACAATGTCTGTTTCCAAATGATAAATATGGTAGGGGATCAATACTGTTATGGGATGACACCTTGTGGTGGTCATTAGGACAGATGATTGCTCTGATAAGTAGTACAAGCAATATGAGGTCATTTTACAGGACCAGGTACACCCTATGGTGCAAATACTGTTCCCTCATGATGTTCCCATATTTTAGTATGGTGATGTCCCCATACACACTGCTAACAAATGAACACCAGGATGAAGTCAAACACCTTCCATGTCCTAGCCAGTCACCAGATCTAAATACAATTGAACCTTTATGTGAATTTCCACCTCCTTCATCCCTCAAAGAACTTTTATTTTCTAAGAATGGCTCAATATTTGACTTCACATAGTTCCGGACTTGTATGTCAGCATTCTAAGAAGCATTGGAGCTGTTCTGAAGGCAAAGAGTGTCCTTACCCCTTATTAGGTCCATGATAATAATATATTTTTAGGCGTTTCCATTTTTTGTCAAACCCCTGTATATATATTTTTTGGGATTGTTAAAAACGCCTATACAAGTCAAGCTGAGAGGTTTGAAAAATAAATAAACATAACCTCCTCATAGAAACTAATTAGATTTGTTTGACATGACCTATCCCTCATAAATCCATGTTGATTCATACTTATAATCCTGTTCAAATAGACATATTCTTGTATATTATCCCTTATTAACCCTTTTAAAAGCTTCCCCACTACAGAAGTGAGGCTCACTGGTCTATAATTCCCTGGATTTAATCTTGTTCCTGTAGCGGAACCCATCACTGTTTTACCCTGTTTTATGATTATTCTTGGTTAAAATATGATCCTACAATATGTATGCTGGTTGATGCTCTGCAGAATATTAGCCAGACTTTTGCAGACCTAGGCTAATAGATAATCCTACAGAGATTCAAGAGATAAGAAAGTTGTAAAGGATCCTTGCATTTTCCAAAGTGTTTTAATTCTCTGATAAGAACAAAGAGGTGTAATTGAATCAATGTCTGATTGTATCAAAGTTGCCAGGGAGGTGTGACCCCCCTATTGTTCTCTTTGTGTGTATTGTGTGTAGCCAAATATGGGCATGTGTATTGCCTGTGGCCAAGAGATGTATATATAGTTCTGCAATAACAAAATAAAGTCAGTATTCCTTTGACTCCCAAATTGTGTGTCGTCCAATATGGGAGGTCGGGGATGGTGAAACTGTAGTGCCTCGTGGGTATTTTATCGTATACCAGCGGAGATTTTGGACTGCGTGTCCCAGCTCCGTTACATTTGTTGGCAAGTGGCGGGATTGTTCCCACGGTCAGAAGGACAGCTACAGGAGACACCATTCCGTGGAGTACAAATTGAGGGCAACGCTAGTATCCGTACAGCGCCCCTGGCTACAGCAGGATGGAACCGGCTATTTTTCAGACAGCGTTCCATCATGAGGAGGAGGAGGCGGCCGCGGACTACAGGGATGCAGACAGAAAGGAACTCATGGTTACAGTACCTCGTATTACCCCACAGAATGAGTTTGGAAGAGAACTCCAAAGCAGACTGGCCTTTTTCCCAGATACGCTTCCCATGAAAACCTTGGAATGGTTAATGACAGATGTCCACAAATCCATAATGGAAAAGCAGCGGGCACGGGAGCGGTCCATCTGGGGAGCTGCTAACCCACCTCCCACCATTAAACCCCCCCCAGCACTGCGTCCGGGTGGTGGGAACTACCAAACCCCCCCACGGTACATCAGGTGCCACACGTGTAACCAGCAGGGTCACATGCAGAGAGACTGTCTCAGAAACAGAAACCGCTCCACGTGGAATACTCCAACTAATTCCACCTCCCAGCAGCAGTGTGTACCCCAGGGAGCTGAAGGTGTCGTCCTTCCTCCCCAGCGGCAGTGTGTTCCCCAGGGAGCCGAAGGTATCGTCCTTCCTCCCCAGCGGCAGTGTGAACCCCAGGGGGCAGAAGGTGTCGTCCTTTCCCCCCAGCGGCAGTGTGAACCCCAGGGGGCAGAAGGTGTCGTCCTTCCCCCTCAGCGGCAGTGTGTACCCCAGGGGGCAGAAGGTGTCGTCCTTTCCCCCCAGCGGCAGTGTGAACCCCAGGGGGCAGAAGGTGTCGTCCTTCCCCCTCAGCGGCAGTGTGAACCCCAGGGGGCAGAAGGTGTCGTCCTTTCCCCCCAGCGGCAGTGTGAACCCCAGGGGGCAGAAGTTGTCGTCCTTTCCCCCCAGCGGCAGTGTGAACCCCAGGGGGCAGAAGGTGTCGTCCTTCCCCCCCAGCGGCAGTGTGAACCCCAGGGGGCAGAAGGTGTCGTCCTTTCCCCCCAGCGGCAGTGTGAACCCCAGGGGGCAGAAGGTGTCGTCCTTCCCCCCCAGCGGCAGTGTGAACCCCAAGGGGCAGAAGGTGTCGTCCTTTCCCCCCAGCGGGAGTGTGAACCCCAGGGGGCAGAAGGTGTCGTCCTTCCCCCTCAGCGGCAGTGTGAACCCCAGGGGGCAGAAGGTGTCGTCCTTTCCCCCCAGCGGCAGTGTGAACCCCAGGGGGCAGAAGGTGTCATCCTTTCCCCCCAGCGGCAGTGTGAACCCCAGGGGGCAGAAGGTGTCGTCCTTCCCCCCCAGCGGCAGTGTGTACCCCAGGGAGCAGAAGGTGTCGACCTTCCTCCACAGCGGCAGTGGGTACCCCAGGGGGCCAAAGGTGTCGTCCTTCCCCCCCAGCGGCAGTGTGAAACACAGGGGGCAGAAGGTGTCATCCTTCCCCCCCAGCGACAGTTTACCCTAACCAGGGGAGACACCAATCTCCCAGACGGCGCAGATGGGACCGTGGTCTCTGCGCCCACAGCTTGTCCAGATCCCCAACTACCGTCACTGGGACAACCGGAGGAGGGGGTAAGTACAAACTCCCCTCCCCAGCTAACTTCTAATGTGGCCCCAGGGTTAACAGAGGAAATGTTAACCCCCACTGACCCCCACGTTTCCCTGGCTACTGAGCCGGAATATGTCCCAAGTACCCCAGCAGAAGAGCTGACAGCGGGGCAGAGTGCAGTTGGCCTCTGCCCTCCCTTTGTCCCTGGTACAGAGCAGGAGGTCCTGCAGGTTATACCAGCAGAAGAGCTGGCATCAGGGCAGAGTGCCGCTGGCCTCTGCCCCTCAAGTCCCCTCAGCGTGTTGCACCATCACCCCAGCGAAATATCCAGGTGCCTGGTTAGACTTCCCCCCAAAGGGGAGATGTGTGACGAAGTGCCCTTCGCCACTTTGGCTTGGAGAGGACTGTTTGCCAGCCTCCTGCCCTGCGACTATGGCCCTGGTACATATTGCCCTTTGGAACCAGTGTTCGGCCATACCAGAGTGTAAGTCACTCATTCTGGCCCTTTACATACAGGGGGGTCATTCTGTACTTGCCCTGTGTGAACCATGATACCCCAGATAACTGTGCCATGAAGCCCATTCATATAATGAAAGACTATGGGAAAGACTTTAGCTACATGGCAATTGAACTGTGTGAAGAGGATCTGAGCGCTATTCGGTGGTTTTGTGCGCTCAGATCCCAGCTATCTGGGGATATGGGAAATGTGAGTAAATGTGAATTGCAGTAATGCTGATGGGTTGTCAAACTAGAGAATTGACCAACAAATACTTTTGTCCGGACATCCCCAGGCCGATCCGTTGGGATCAGACCGTGTATGCCGGCTTATGGTCACGGGGGAGGTGTGTAGCGGAACCCATCACTGTTTTACCCTGTTTTATGATTATTCTTGGTTAAAATATGATCCTACAATATGTATGCTGGTTGATGCTCTGCAGAATATTAGCCAGACTTTTGCAGACCTAGGCTAATAGATAATCCTATTACAGAGATTCAAGAGATAAGAAAGTTGTAAAGGATCCTTGCATTTTCCAAAGTGTTTTAATTCTCTGATAAGAACAAAGAGGTGTAATTGAATCAATGTCTGATTGTATCAAAGTTGCCAGGGAGGTGTGACCCCCCTATTGTTCTCTTTGTGTGTATTGTGTGTAGCCAAATATGGGCATGTGTATTGCCTGTGGCCAAGAGATGTATATATAGTTCTGCAATAACAAAATAAAGTCAGTATTCCTTTGACTCCCAAATTGTGTGTCGTCCAATATGGGAGGTCGGGGATGGTGAAACTGTAGTGCCTCGTGGGTATTTTATCGTATACCAGCGGAGATTTTGGACTGCGTGTCCCAGCTCCGTTACAGTTCCCTTTTTAAATATAGGTATCACATCTGCTTTTCTCCAGTCATCTGGTAGAGACCCTGTGTTGAGTGAATCATGATTAAATATAATAGTTTGGCTATTACATAACCCAGTTCCCTTAGTACCCTTGGATGTATTCCATCAGGACCCGGGGCTTTATTAACATTCATTTTTTCCAACCTCTTTTGGATTACTTCCTGTGTTAACCAATTATTTGGCAAAGGTAGTGTAGCCTCATTATGTTGCCGTGTCCCAACCACTGGTACCTCCCTTGTGTATACCGAAGAAAATAACCTATTTAGCTCATCTGCCTTTTCCTGGTCACTAATTATCAGACGGCCTGTGTCACATTGTAATGTTCCTATAGCTTCCTTCCTCGCCTTCTTCCCATTAATATACTTAAAAAATATTTTAGGCTTAGTCTTACTCTCTTTTGCAATTCATTTTTCATTTTCTATTTTAGCCAGTCTAATTGCCCTTTTGAAAGCCTTGTTGATTTCCTTTTATTCCTGCAAAGCAGTCTCTGTCCCCTCTTGTTTGTATAATTTAAATGCTTGTTTTTTACCTTGTATCTTGATCTTTAAATCATTGTTAAGCCACATTGGATGGGATTTACTCCATTTACTTTTATTCCGACATGGTATATGCCGATTTGTATGTATATTTAGTAAAGATTGAAAATGTTGTCCATTTATGTTCAGTATTTTTACCCATCAGTTCTCTTTCCCAGTCTATACTTTGTATTGCTGCCCTTAGATCGATAAAATCTGCCCTTTTAAAATTAAGAGTTTTTGTTGGCCCCTTAAAATTTAGTTTTTTTAATTCAATCTCAAATGAGACTGTGTTGTGATCACTGTTTCCCAAAGGTTGCCCTATTCCAGCATTTGATACTATAGATATTATTTGTGATGACTAAATCTAATATAGCTTCATTTCTAGTAGGCTCTTGTATAACCTGGGCCAGATAATGATCCCTGAGTGTACTCAAGAACCTGCTCCCCTTAGATGAACTGCTGGTCTCATTTATCCAGTTTATTTCAGGGTAATTAAAATCTCCCATTATTAGAACTTGAACATGCTTAGCTGCATTTTCAATCTGTAACAATAATTGTATTTCCTCACTCTCAGCTATATTTATGGGTTTATAGCATACTCCTACTAATATTCTTTTGGAATTTGCTGCTCCGCTATTTCACTCTACCCACAAACATTCAGCTTTATCACTAGGTCCACCATAAATATATTCTCTGACTATAGGCTTAAATTCAAGCTTAACATACAGACAAATCCCTCCTCCTCATTTACCATTGCCTCTATCTTTCCTAAATAGGTTATAACCATCCAGATTAACAGTCCAGTCATGAGATTCATCCCACCACGTTTCTGTAATACCTATTAAATCCCATTTTTCATTAATTGCTAATAATTCTAACTCTCCCATTTTTCAAGGCAAGCTTCTGGCATTAGCAAGCATACACCTTATGTTATGAGTCTGTAGTTCTGAAGTGCCTGCCACTGTACTTGAATTACTTAGTACTACCTCCTTATTGACTATACTACCCCTCCCCCATCTCCTCTCCTATGAGTTGTGATTTCATCCCTTATACCCTCTACACTTTCTACCCCATTACTTATATCTGGTCCCTCCCCGCACCTACTAGTTTAAAAACTCCTCCAGCCTTTCTACCATCCTATCCCCTAGTACAAAAGCTCCCTCATCATTAAGGTGCAATCCATCCCTACTGTAGAGATTGTACCAAAGTGGGAAGTCAGCCCAGTGCTCTAAAAACCCAAACCTCTCCTTAGTGCACCACATCTTTAGCCATGCATTAACCTCCTTAAGCTCCTTCTGCCTCCCTGGGCAAGCCTGTGGCACTGGTATTATCTCAGAAAATACTACGTTGGAGGTCCTTGCCTTCAGCTTATTACCTAGTTCTCTAAAATCATTCTTTAGGACACTCCACCTTCCACTAACTTTGTCATTGGTACCAATATGTACCAAGACCTCCAGTTCATTTCCAGCCCCTCCCAATAATTTGTTCTACCCGATCCACAACATGACGAACCCGAGCACCCGGAGACAGCAAACTGTTCGATTGCTGGGATCTGGGTGACAAATCACCCTGTCTACCTTCCTAATAATAGAGTCCCCTACAACCAAAACCTGTCTGTTGCTCTGCCTATTCTGCCCTCCCTCTCCTCCAGTAGAGCTGTTCTCCTGGCTGTTAGAGGGAACAACTCTATCTGGCATTGCCATTCCTGAATGGACACCCCCAACAGTTTAACTCAATCTGGCAAATCTGTTGGTGTTTGCCAACTCAGAACTGGCCTGCCTCCTCCTATTCCCCCTGCTTCCCCTTGTAACTGTAACCCAGCTACCTCCCTGGACATCCTCACTAGCCCCAGCTCCACCCTCCATGCTAGGCCCAGCTAAACTGTGCTCAGTGAGCACAACCCCATTTCCAGTTGAGCAATATCACTAAGTGCTGCAATTCACCTCTCCAGATCTCCAATTTGAGCTTCCAGAGAGGCAACATGCTCACACCTCTCACAGAAGTATGGACCATGAGTCATCTGTTCCAGTATTGCATACATATGACAGGATGTACACTGAGTGAGGTTGCCACTGGACTGACTCATAATTATTATTATTCTCTACAAAATTTCAGTGGGAAAAATAAAGAATATAAAATTTTTTATATTTGTATAAAGTTTTCCTCCTTTGCACTATAAATCTGCCCTCCCTTTTCTTTGAAGCCCCTCCTTTTATTTAAACTTGAACACTTTTACTAGAATTGCACTTGATACTGAAAATGTTCGCAAGCTCCACTTGCAAACAGGCCCCAAAACAGCTCACAAACCTTTTATACTAGTTAAACAGTCAATCCACACCCCTCTCACCTGAGCACAATTAGTGCACTCTGCAATTTATCAGCCTTTACTTGTAAAGGAATATCCACTTGTATATATACTTCCCTCCTGAACTTTCATATTTGAAGTTTTCTATCACATAACCTCTCTCCCCTTTGTCATCTAATGTGTATATACAAATGGAAATAATATAATTTGCTAATATAATTTAATATAATTTGGGAGATGTGGTCTCCAGAACTTCATAAAATCTTCCAGGTGAGGTAGAACTGGGGTTCTACAGAGTTGCATTAGTAGCATGTAATCAAGGTGCAGGATAGTAATTACAGACCAGCGCAAATATTGCATTTACATTTAAGTTACACCCAATAAAGCTATGAATAGAATCTAAAAATGCCATGACAAACATATTGGTGATAACACACTAGCTATAAATACAAAGTGCATGCAAAAACTTTGTTGATTAAAAAAGGATTACAAAGAAGAAAATATCTCCAGGTGGCATCTTTATTTAAAGGATGAGTAAGCTGGCCTGTGTTCGAAAATGCCACAGCTGCATATTCAGAAGACGAAATGAAAATGATTACTACTATGTAATCATTGCAGTCCATTTAATGTGAATTTACTCTGCCTCTCTTGCTATATAAGCAGATGACACTAAGATGCTGGGTCTTCACTTGATCCCTGTGTAAACTCCAGATCCATGTGATGGAGAGAATAAAACGATGTCAATGATATCAAACTGCAGATGTGACCGGATTACCCATTAGCCCAACTAGGGGCACAACTGCTTTAAAAAAATGGTTCCTGGCTTTAAAAAAAATTAAATGTTGCAGTTCATAGACTGGCTACTAGGGGGTAACAACCTAGAGCAAGACGGTTACATTAGGAAAGGGAACTTACATCTACAGAAGAGGAGAAAATGGTCTGTGCATAGCTTGTGTACTCACTCGCAGGGGCTCCTCCACTTCACTGCCTATGGGCTCCAACAAGGTAGATACGGCCCTGACTGCAGATGTACAGTATGTGTAGCACTGAGCCCTTTTGGTTCAGATTATCTGAAGATAAATGAGTCTGAACTGTTATCTGCCTTACATTTTAGATGACAGCTGACATCACTATTTGATGCTCAGGTTATGACACAAGTCTGTTGATTCAAAATCCAGGGCATGTTTAATTTGAAACAATAAGGTCCGTCTTGAATAACAGATGTTGTTGCTGAGCTTTATTTTTCCATGATTAACAATAATGTGTGTGTACTAAAAACTACAGTTCATAGCGCTCACATATGTGGTAGCTGAGCCTATAAAATTTGGGGTAGGGGCTAAGTGCAGTCTCATTTCTCCAGAAGGCAGAAGGATAAGAGCCAAGCTGCTGGACACACATCTATTCCATATTATTCCTGTGAATGCCATCTGTTATAGTCTCTTAAGTACCCTTATATCTTGGAGTTTACAGGGGGCACACCATGTCATCTGCTATAGTAGGCAACAAAGAGTACCTTACCATAATAAGGGTTGTAATGATGACTAATCACGTAGATACATTTACCATTTGGAGATATTCTGTTCACTGTGAGATTTATAATCCTTTGTGTTTAGCAGAGTATATGAGTAGTATATGTGCACATCTATTGATTGTATATTCATATGGTTTAACGGCAGTTTTCTTTATTTGTTTTTATAACTTCTTTTCACCATTGGCTTTACATTTTCTATAAATTGCTACATTTCCGATGACCATCAATTCTCTGTTTTGCAGGTGGTAAAGCAAGGAAATTAGAATTCACTACCGAGCCCCCTGAGCTCCCTGAGATAATGTTGATGGATATAAAGCCAACATGTGGGAAAAAACATGCAAAGCGGGTTATTTCGCGAGGCAGGATCATTGGGGGACTGTCATCATTACCAGCTTCACACCCCTGGCTGGCAGCTATTTATATTGGGAATAGTTTCTGTGCTGGGACCCTTATTCAGCCCTGCTGGGTGGTTTCTGCTGCTCATTGCTTTACACACAGGTAACCACACCGTGTCTACAATATTGTAACCTTAAGAGACCAATGCAATGCTTTTACATGTAAAGCTCATATTTTTGTTGGGTATAGACTATTAAGACAGTATAAAGTGTAAAATAAATAAAAGTTTGCAGTTTTTCTTTATTTAATTGTCTATTTTCTCAACTAGCAGAACTTCTCCACTTCTCTGGGGGTATGGCCAGTTTTGCCTGGGGGCTGGATCATCATGGAGCTTAGAAGCAGGCTGGGCTATGATGTCACTGTGACATAATTAGCCCTGCATCTATGTCCTATACAGAGGTAACAGCATCTATGTCCTATACAGAGGTAACAGCTGTATGGTCACCTGCTTGCAGCTGCCCCATAGGCACCATCCAGTGACAGTCATGACAGCCCTGCCCTCCTTTGCTCAGTCTGATCCAGAGTCTGACTGGTCAGCATTTCGATTTTGAGTCCAGTTTCCATTCAGAGCTGGCCACGGACCTTCTTAGGTAGAGGAGATAAGCAGATCTGCTTGAGAGAAAACTAATACATTCAAAAGTATGAAAAATGCTTAAACTTTTACTTATTTTAGACTGCATACTGTTTTTAATACTCTATGCCAGACAAACCAATATGAGCTTTACTTGTAAATGCACTACAGAGGCCCTTTAAAATTGGGACCGTATAGAAAAGAAAATCTCAATGCATTTTACAACAATAATGGAGGTAACCCCAACTACTAACTGCTTAATAACCACCCGCCCACCCCACCCAACCCTCTCAGTTACATCTAATAGTCATACTTGCAACCGCTTGTGTAACATGACTGACTCCAAGAAAATTACATTCTAACAGTTTTATTACTTAGGCTTAGATTATATTATTTGTTGACCTTTCATGGCAGAGAGGTCTATGGAGTCATACACCTATTCTCTTTTACTATTTTTCCTTAGCACAACAAACAATACCAGCTATCAACGTGTCAAAACAAGCATAACTGGTCACATGACAAACATAAGGGTTCAGGACTATTACTGTTTAACAACTATATAATGTCAGGAGAGGAGAGTGGCTTGCTACATAATTGAAGCTTTTAGTATTTGATACATACCCCCTGCTCATGATCAGGCAGGCATATGGTAAACTGCAAGATCAGAAAAGAAAATGTCTCTTTCACATACGCCTTTCACCAACAATGTCATGGATGCCTCCAGGGACTAAAATAAGCATCAACCCATATTTTCCTGAATTAAAGCTAGTTTTATGACCTTTTCCAGGCCTAATTATATTCTCTGTCAGCCTTTAGTTAAACATATTATATTTTGTTATCCTCTTCATACCACAAGTTCTAAAACAGGATTGTTGTTTTTTCTATAGCCCTCGCAAATCAACTATCAGAGTTGTCCTTGGACAGCATTTCTTCAATCAGACAACAGATGTAACACAGACTTTTGAAATCGACAGATATATTTTTCATGACAAATATTCAGTATTTAAGCCCAATGATCATGATATTGGTAAGTAAATATACAACAGTTATTTATGAATAGGCAGAAGTGCAAGCTTATAGCAAAGAGAGACGGTAACAATTTTTGTAAATACTCCTATTCTTAAAAAAATACTTAAAGGAAACTATAACTAGTACTAGTCATATATTTTATTGTGGGATTAGATAAATATGTGTTGTAATAAAAAAAATTCTCGGTTCTGCACATCCTCAGATTACTTGTAGGCTGAACTCCTGGTAGTAATTAGCAATGCTTAATAGTTATTACATTATAGAACAAAGAGAGAAGCAAAGGCTTGGTGGGTGAATCATAAATGCCAAATGACAAGTATATTTTTTCATTTATATATAAATTTACAGAAGATGCATTTCTAAATATTATTTGTTTGTAAACCAATGTTACTGTGTATTATTTAAATTCATATTAAATGTGGCACCTGTGCTGTGTTATCCTAAAAGGTATGTTTACCTTCAAACCTGGCTTGCTGTCATCGCTGATGGTGTTTAAAAATGTAACAAGGGAAGGCAAATAGACAACTATAGCACCAAGCAGGCAACAGACTTTGGAATCTGCCCACGGAAACTCCAAGGAGTTCAAAGAATTCCATGGGATAATGCAATATTACAAGCTATATAGTTATAAGCATAATAATAATAACTGCCTTGTGTGCCAATATAGTGGACACACATGTCTAGTGCTGCATGCTTTTAAAATCCATATTGCAACCCCTTACATAATCCTTAAACCTTTCCATAAACCATTTCCTTTTACTTTAAGTATAAATCACATTGAATGTTTTGGGATAATAAGGATTTCCTATGTGATTTTAGAAATTCAGGAGTTGTAAGGCTTGTTGAAAACATTGAACTACATAAATACAATTGGTTACGTTTAGATAAAAACACCACTTATAAGCTATTGGCCCCATTGTGAAAACAGTAGTGGTTGAGTTTTTTCATTTCCTTTGAACACGTCTAATGGCAAAACATCCATTCAGCAGTCACGGCTGCTGTGAAGCTGCCAATAAAACACATTTTACTTACCATGCTTTTTTTTTATTCTACAATTGAATTTATCAGTACTAATGTGATATGCAATGGTGACTTGTTGACCTCAGATTGACTGGCAGTACACCATGTTCAGTCTGAAAAGAAAAAGGGCCTCATTCTATTATCGGCCGTAAATCGGCCGTAAGGCTGCGATTCCTTGCGAGGGTTCAGTTAACTCGCGATTCTATTATACGGCCCCGCAAGGATCTCATCTTACGGCCGGCCGCATATCTTGGAACCGGCCGTAATCTGTGAAATATAAAAACTGAAAAATAAATTCAAGACGGCACTGTACAGCTCTGTAAATGCTAGGGATCATATTGGGGGACATGAGGATTAAAAGGAACCCCCTCTCAAGCTTGCACATCTGCCCAAACCCGAGTTCAAATTAACTGTTTATTTGCCGGCTGCGGCGGGGGTGTGTCTGAGGTGCTCCAAGCACTCTGGACTTTTTACATGGATATTTTACGGATATTAAAAATTAAATATTTTACGGATTTGAGTACAGGATAATTATGTGCTATTTTTTCTAACACCTAAAATCCCTTTATAGTCTTCTCAAAGTGCAGGATGGCTTTATTTGAGCTATTTTATGTGCTTAATTGGTGCTAGCGAGACCTTTTTCCTGCAAGTAACTGCGGCTCGTTTTTAGCCTTGCAGAGAGGTTTCCCGGAGCAATTGAATTGCAAATCTCTTGCGGCCGTTTTAGATCAAAGGCTTTCCTCCGGCGCGATCGGCCGCAAGAGATAGCAAGGCACCGGCCGCAAGCCTGCCGGAATCCCCGGCCGTAAGGGAATAGAATAGCCGAATAGCTTGCGGCCGGTCCTTGCGGCCCCGCAACGGCTGCGGCCGATAATAGAATGAGGCCCAAAGTGTGCAAGGAGCATAGCTTCTCTATTAAAGGGATATGGACGGTTTCTGGATTTTACTAGTTATTAAATATAGCTATGCATTTATTTACTTTAATGTACTTCATTTTATTAAGATGTGCTTAAAAGCTCAGTCCTTGTTTATGTCTGCCCTCTACAGTGTATGCAGACACAGACTCTGTAGGCCTGAAAGTGCAGTGTAGTGTCCTTGCCCATCATGTTGCAGAATGTTGCTGAGAGATGGTCACTGATTGGCTAGTATGAGATTAGAGAACCTGTATTTTCATGAGCTGCATGGGAGGGACAGTTGAGGTGTAAGAGAGAATGGGTTTGCATGCACATACTGGGTAACATGTTAGGATGTGACTGTGAGGGATGGTTGACTCTCTTATGTTCTAAAAGATAAAAAAAATGTTTTAAATAACTATAGTAATTACAGTACAGTGTATTCATTTATGATCTTGCTGTTTATTTTGTTCTTAGTTTTAATAAAACTGAAAAAAGTGAACAATCGTTGTGCAAATAAAACACAGTTTGTTCAGACAATCTGTCTCCCTGAAGATGGCATTTCTTTTCCTGATGACCACCACTGCTTATTAGCTGGATGGGGGCGTATGTCAGAAGGTAAGCAAATCTCAACATGCCAGAGTGATGTTGCTCATACACTATATGATAAAAATGTTATATTAATATTGTGTAATTTAAACAATATAATGCTCGTTTGCTTATATATGTATGATGAAATGTGTTTCGACTGCAGTGGCGGATCTAGAGAATGGAGAGTTCTGGTCCCAAAAAATATTTTTGGCCCCCCTCACCCAAATATTTTTTTTAAACCTGGCCCTCACCAGTATGAATTCACTCAGTGCCCCTCCCCAAGACCCTTTCCATAACAGCTCCCCTCCCTAAGACCCCTGACCCCAGTAGCATCCATTCTCCCTCCAGCCAGATAGATCCCTCTTAATGTCAGTGACTAAACGCTTCATAGGAACCACACCCAAATCGTTTCCCCAGCATGCACACATCAAAATTGTTGGGTTACCAAAATACTGTACATACTGGTCAAATCAACCCGTTCACTTGAGACCAGCTCAGGCCACGTCTACTCGCCCACTGCACTTCCATAACATCTTCAGGAACGCCCAGTTGCAGGCCATCAGGTGAAACTGCTGCGAACCTCTGAGCCCAATAAATATAGGAGTGGGTAACGACCCAGAGCTGTTGCTTGGCACCTGTAACAGATATGGAACAATTAATACATGGCCCCAGTGGTCTTACATAGCTCTGGTAACGTCTCAATCTCCACCTCCCAATTCTCCTCACCACCTCTTCCGGTAACCCCAAACCGGCTGCCACCGTGGCAGCCCCAATGCGGAATGAATGCGTGCTGAAATCGGCCCGATCAAACCCAAGGCGCTGCAGACAGGCCTTCAGGATCTTTGAGAATTGGAAGCGGGAGAGAGCAAGCCCGTTATTGTGAATTAGTAGAGTGCCTGGGTAGTTTGGCCTTTGCCTGAGATATTTATCAATGCACTCAAAGGGGCAGCATGCCCTCCTGGTCCGTTTTCGACCCATGGAGCCAAATTACCACGCTTTCCTGGCATAGGGAGACATCTACTAGCTGTATGTCCCCGGCACCCTTCCTGTTAGCCGATACCAGTTCTCCTATTCGTAATGCTTTGAAAAAGGCCAGGGAAAAGGCAGTACGGAAAAGCAGGGCTTCAAAGGGAGAGCTACACAAGTCTCCTAGTGTGGACCCAATACGGAGCAACAAAGCAAACGTGATGGGGCGCCTTTTGTCTCGTACTGCTTCACCTTTAAACATACCACCAATCATGCACCTAATGACATACACCTTTGTCAGGTCCACCATCCCGGCCAGCTTAAACATAAAAGCTAGAGCCGCCACCTGCCGACCCACTGCGGCTTTGGAACACCCCTCGCTTTCACAGCGGAGTAAGTACCATAACAAGATGCCTGTCATCTTGTCCTCCGATTCTGCACCTCCCGCCAGCTCCACCAGATCTTGCCACTTTAACCAGACGTTTTTATAAGCATTCCACTTGGCTGGCGCTAGAGATCGCCAACTGCCTGAAGCGCTCCCACAGGAAACGAGAAAGGGTGTTGGCAATCCCATTTCTACACCCGGGAACATGCCTAGCCCTAACCCATGTATTTAGTCGTAGGCAAGCCAAGACCAGGTGCCTAATCAGCCGTACTACCGGTGCTGACACCGACGTATTGCTGTTAATGGCATGCACCACTGTCATATTGTCAGTGAAGAAGATGATTTGCCGGTCCCTTAGACTACTGCCCCAAATGTGCAGTGCAACCACAATAGGGAACATCTCCAGAAAAGCCAGGTTCTTCGTCAAACCCGCTTCCTCCCAATCACCGGGCCACTGACTCACTCACCAGCTCCCATTGAAATAGGCCCAGAAACCACATGCCCCCCGGTGCATCCGTATAGAACTGCAAATTGTCATTTTTTTTTCCTAGGTCCACTGTAATGCCATATTTATAGTTTGCTCTTTTGAAGAACAAGACTTGATAATGGCAAAAATGTTTTTGTTTTTTTAAATAAAATTTAGAATAAAACAATTTTTTTTCCATTTTTTAACAATTGCATTCAATGCTGCTTTTATGGCAGCATTTTATCTTTTATCCTAATAGTTATAGAAATATAAGAAGAATGTGAGGAACATTAGATTTAGATAAAATCTTTATCTACTGGCAGACTAGCAGTCCAAGATCCCTATGACACTTCAGTAAATATAATGTTTTGTCTAGAAATGTTTTATGCTCCTGGCTTGCATAGTTGCTAATGTTGTTTGTTTGTTACATACTTCCCGTGTAAATAAAGATTTTCCCAAACTACTGTGGTCCTTTAAAAATTTCTGCATCTTTTACACTTTTTTTACAGATGCTACAGATTATGCAAAGATTTTGCAGGAAGTTGCAGTTCCACTTATTCCTGATCATAAATGCACAAGCCCTGAAATGTATGGGGCTGATATCACAGACAACATGTTCTGTGCTGGATACTCAGAATGCGGGATAGATGCTTGTCAGGTATGAAATATTACACCGTTTAATAACAAGTAATTTATTTACAATGAAGAATAGATTAAAAAGAAATGACAAAATAGCCAAATGTTGCAATGCTTTAATACCCACATAGAATATATCTCAAGAAAGTACATTTCATATAAACTAAAGAATAAACCGGCAATACTGTTTAAATGAACACACTTGTATAGTCAGTTTGTGTATCTCCAATTTAGCTTTGGTATACTACTCAACTAGCTGCTCTAAGTTGCATAGCCCCCGGCAAACACTCTTGCAAGAGAAGACCCACATTTAAAAAACTGAAACATCTCAACAGGTATTCATGAAAAATAGAAAAAATAAAAATAAAAATGTAAAAACCATGACAAACATGTACAATTAGATGAGGTAAAGAGCGGAGCAACCCATTTGTTCTTGCCATTAGTGCTGTCTATTCTTATGGCATGAAATGCATACAATTGTGTTTGTTGCTCAGATTCCCATTCATCTGAGTTATTAACTTTTTTGGAGGGTAAATAAAGTTGGTTTTTGAGGCCCATTTGAGATTTTCTGGTCTTTACGTTTCAATGGGCATGGTAGACAGCTGTCCAGGAGAACTTTTATCTACTAGCGGTGCATGCCAGGCCGGAGTCCTCGTCTTATCTCACATTCTGAGAGAATTTAGTTCTCAGGTATGCTTGTGGTTACGTAGTAGCACGTTAGATATAATTTCACCTTAGAAGTAATGGTTCTATATGATACTTGTTGATAACAAATGGTTCTATATCATACAAATTAATCTCTGAACATCATTTTTGATTTCCTGATTATAGAATAATAAAATAATTACAATCTAGTGGCTGATATTCCTAGTCTGAGTCTCAGAGTATTTTTGCAGGGAATGCAAGACGCCCAACACAAATAACGTTCATTAAGGAATTAATCAGTGCTTAGATGGAATAGAGATACAGAATATTGTCTTCTTCATATAAAAATATTACTTAAATAGCAGGCGTCCTCATATTTTTGATTTAGTAGTTCAGAAATAGACAGCCCCTATTTATGCCTATGTCAGTTCTTCTAAATTTCACAAACTAATGCAACATTAAATAAAATGAGTAGAGCATGGGCTAGAGCAGTGTTCCTCAACTCCAGTCCTCATCGACCAGCAACAGTTCACATTTAAGGTATATCCCAGCTTGAGCACAGGTGAGCAAATCCGGGGCTCAGTAATTCTGGTCCAAGTAACTACTAAAATTACAAAAACAAATCTGGAACAAATGAATAAAAATACAGAAACCCATAGTGCAGATGTGCATAGTTAATAGACTGTATTGTTTTCAGTACACATGTTCCATTCCAATATACTATAACATGGAGTTTTACAGTTGTTAAACAACATTCATTACCTGACCCACAAAGCAATATTTAAGTGGTTCTTTTGAAAAAAAAAATGTTTAGGGACAACTAAACTAAAATATTATCTATGTGTAAGATTTATATATTTATTTGATGTATGTAATTTTTATATATTTGTGTATAAAAAAAATAGTAGTTATAATATTTCTTTTTTTCAGGGTGATTCTGGTGGTCCATTGGCATGTGAGCAGAACAAAATATCCTATCTCTATGGCATCATCAGCTGGGGTGATGGATGTGGAAGACTCAACAAACCTGGAGTTTATACCAGGGTGTCTAATTATGTGGATTGGATCAACAAGAAAATTAAACCTAAGAAAATCAATTAAAATTTTAATTGAATGTCATAGTACTTTTCAGTTATTTTTCAGACCATAAACTTGTCAGATGAAAAAAAAAAAACATATAATTTAAGCTACATTTTTCTTTTATAGTTTAGATTGAGCTATATTGTTCTGTACAGTAGTCTAATGATCCAAGGCACTGTGCCCAGAGACAGATCTATTGCTGGGGGTGTTGGGGGCTGAATGGGGCTGCCAGGGCTTGAATGGTGCTGCTGGGGGTGTGAATGGTGCTGCTGGGGGGCTGAATGGGGCTGCTGGGGGGTTGTGGGGCTGAATGGTGTCACTGGGGGAGTTGGGGCTGAATGGGGCTGCTGGGGTGAATGGGGCTGATGGGGTAAATGGGACTGCTGAGGGGTTGGGGGTGAATGGGACTGCTGAGGGGTTGGGGGTGAATGGGGCTGCTGGGGGGTGAGTGGTTTTGCTGGGGTTATGGGGCTTCTGGGAGGGGGTAAATGGTGCTGCTAGGGGATTGTGGGGCTGAATGGTGTTGCTTGTGGTGTGAATGGTGCTGCTGGGGGTGGGAATGATGCTGCTGGGGGTTGGGGGCTGCTGGGGGTGAATGGTGGTGCTGGGGGGGGGGTGTTGTGGGGCTAAATGGAGCTGCTTGAGGGTGAATGGGGCTGCTGGGGTCAATGATGTTGCTGGGAGATTGTGGGGCTGAATGGGGCTGCTGGGGAGAATGGTGTTGCTTGGGGAGTTGTAGGTCTAAATGGTGCAGCTGGGGGGTGAATGGTGCTGCTGGGGTGTGAATGAGGCTGCTGTCGGTGAATGGTGCTGCTGTGGGTTTGTGGTGCTGAATGGCGCCTCTGGGGGGCTGAATGGTGCTGCTGAGGGGTTGTGGGGCTGAATGATGCTGCTGGGAGGGTTGCAGGGATCCACTGCACTACAGAATAGGAACATGCTTGCATAAACAATTTTTTTACAAGAAAACTTAGTTTAAACATATAATTGAATATATATTGAATATATATATATATATATATATATATATATATATATATATATATACATATACTGTATATATTTGGCACTGGAGAGGGGCCAGGGCAGGTCGAAACTTTTTTTTAGGGGGGGGGGGGGGTGTGCCCCAATGCTGTTGGAAATATATTATGGGAGTTCAGTGGAAATCTTCAGAAACCTCATGTCAAAGAAAACAACTTTGGAACTGACAGACTTAATAAAATATAGGACAAAACAATGGAACCAATTTAATATAATATCTCATCTCTGCTATGCCATTTATATATTCAAGGCTAGAAATTATTTATGTAGAAAACATATTTACATACAATTCAACCTTTATATTTAATTTACTTGTACAACAAATGACATATTATTGCAATAAATAAAACACATTACTGAAGAGATTAATGCATGTTTTATATACAGGTTGTCAACTTAATATTTATATACTGTCAATCACAAATGACATGTTTTTAAGGTTTAAGTTTATGTGTTATATATAGCAAATCTGTTATGTAGATCAAATAGTAGATTTATGTATTATATACAGTATTGGTTTCTTAATTAATTGTATAATACAGAAAACATTGTGACTTCTCCAAATCCATTTACCTTTTTCAACAAAATCCAAATAAATATAAACAATAGTAAAAACATTGTTCCTCTGAGTTATTCAATGCTTTTTACCTGTTGTTGGAATTGTAGGCGAAACGTTGTTAAAAGGTTTGAGGTCTACACCGGAGGTATGCTAGTTTTTGGAAGACGTTTATGTGAGAGGCGAGGTATTAGTTAATTTTTAAGTTGTAGAGATCGCATAGGTTGAATTTATCCAGTTTCCCCAGATTTCTAGAAAGGTCGGGTACGTGTTGTTTATGGTGTGAGCCAATCTTGCGAAAATCATTATATTACCATATTTAGTCTGTTAATTATGTCTTGTTTGATTAATTTAGATGATTTCCATTTTTTGATCAAGTGATCATTGGCCGCCAGCATTAAAAATTGTAGCTATTTACTTAGGGCCTCATTCTATAAGCGGCCGCAGCCGTTGCGGGGCCGCAAGGACCGCCTTTGATCTAAAACGGCCGCAAGAGTTTCGGCCGTAAGAAATTCCTATTTGCAATTCAATTGCTCCGGGAAACCTCTCTGCAAGGCTAAAAACGAGCCGCTGCTTACTTGCAGGAAAGAGGTCCCGCTAGCACCAATTAAGCACATAAAATAGCTCAAATAAAGCCATCCTGCACTTTGAGAAGACTATAAAGGGATTTTAGGTGTTAGAAAAAATAGCACATAATTATCCTATACTCAAATCCGTAAAATATTTTATTTTTAATATCCGTAAAATATCCATGTAAAAAGTCCAGAGTGCTTGGAGCACCTCAGACCCGCCCACACCGCAGCCGGAAAATAAACAGTTAATTTGAACTCGGGTTTGGGCTTATGTGCAAGCTTGAGAGTGGGTTACTTTTAATCCTCATGTCCCCCAATATGATCCCTAGCATTTACAGAGCTGTACAGTGCAGGCTTGAATTTATTTTTGCGTTTTTATATTTCAGAGCTTACGGCCGGTTCCAAGATATGCGGCCGGCCGTAAGAGGAGATCCTTGCGGGGCCGTATAATAGAATCGCGAGTTAACAGAACCCCCCGCAAGGAATCCCAGCCTTACGGACGATTTACGGCCGCTAATAGAATGAGGCCCTTAGATTTTTAGTGAAAGGTAAAGGTCTATTGAGGGCTTGATTGTGGTGTTTAGGGTTTCGGATGCTACTTTTGTTATATTAGACCACATGTTTTGAGCTAACCGGCAATCCCACCAAATATGGCGGAAGGTACCTTTTTCTTTGCAGTTTCTGAAGCATTCAGGGGAGATTTGTGGGTTTAATATATGCAGTTTGTCTGGGGTAAAATATTGTCTATGTAGGACTTTAGTTGCTGTTTCAAAATAGCTAAAGTAAACTGATCCTTTAGTTAAGTTTGAACATATCTTTTCCCACTTTTGGTGGTCCCATGTGACTCCTAGATAAAAATTACAGTTCTACCGGCATTAGCATGTTTTCGAAAATGCAATTTTAAAAGACAAGAGCCCATGCAAAAAAAAAAAAAATATATATATATATATATATATATATATATATATAAATATTAAAGATGGTTGCAGTCGTAGGTACTAAAGAAAATTTGGGATAAAATAAAACAGGGACAAAAACATAAAATTATTATTATTAACCTTTATTTGTAATGAGCGGACATATTCTGTAGCGCTAAATAGGGTAGATACAAGTCAAAAACAAACTTAACAAATTACAAAAGCATGGAGGGCCCTGTTATTGAGTCTAAAGTCAAGTATACAAAGTATTTTCTCTAAAGCCCCCAACAAGACTGAACTCTCGCAAATTTACAGTCTAAAGGGTATTGGTGAGGTATGGAAAGGTGAGGTACAATATATTAAGTACATTACAGCTAAAGGTTATAAGCTTCTTTAAAAAGATGAGTTTTTACTGAGGTTTTGAAGGATTTGGGACAAGAGGATAGTCTAGTGGAGCGAGGCACAGAGTTCCAAAGAATAGGGGCAACACAAGAAAAGTCCTGAAGGCGTGAATGAGAGGAGGTGATAAGAGATGACAGAAGAAGAGCGAAGAGGGTGGTTGGGATACTATTTAGAGACAAGAGCAGAGATATAAGACTGTGCATTATTATTGAGTGCTTTATATGTTAGGATTTATATGTTATGTAAAAGAGAAATATGTAAAAAAAAAATTCAAATAAAAAGGTTCCATAAACTTAACCATGGCCAAGTGAAAAATGAATCTGAATCTGGAATTTGGTGTGTTGGCTGTCCCACAATTTAGTCTTGGTGGGTAATTCAATGTCTGGACGATGTGATATTGTGTGACTACGTTTTTTATATATATTCATATTTTTTTTAATTATATTTTTAACCTCTATTTTTATTTCATTATATTTTTTCTACATATTTTCCTTTTTTCAGTTCTGAACTAATTAAGTTTAGCACCTTTTCAGTGCATCTGAACATATATCCTTTTCAGACATTGGTAAGTCCAATGCAGAATTGAGAGCACTTCCATTTCCTTCCACTCTATCTTCCCTGTGTCCTGTGATTACAGATAGACAGATTACTAATTGATGTCTTGGCCGACTTTTACAGGCACGAGCTGCCTGCACACAATTTATCATAGGCAACAACATTAACGACTAATAATCATAAGTGTAGTGATTTATCTCTATGTCTCTGCATCCATTTGTAAGGCAATGGCAGAATCTCATTTTAAGCAGATAGGCTGTAGATGGCAGTCTTCACATCAGAATTAAAAAAAATAAAAAATAACTAAAGCTTTCTAGAAATTCTGATTCAGTTAAAAGCCTGATTCAGTTAATGTCAGAAACCTCACAATAGTACTTTAAAATTGCTACTATAAAAAAACACAATAATTGTTTTTAATGTGCCGCAATAGTGTAGGCACATTTTGAAATGTAGCATAGACATAGGAAAGTAACGTTAAGAAAAGCATTTGAATATAATTTTGTTAAATTTCAATATAATTATTTTTATTTTTTTAAATAATTTTTCTGGGATATTGTAGGTATCCATCTCCTGCCCCACCCTCAGTGAGGGTCTCTGTCTTCTTGCATTGTTTATCTTAGGAGGGCTACACCACCCTGCAGTCCCACCGTGACCAAGTCTCATATACACAGAAATCATTTGTCTTGTGTTATTTTTACTTTAGTATAAGGACAACAAGAGCTTATGGTGCTGTATTGAGGGAGGGGAATGAAATGGTCAAAGACCCAAACATGGAGTCTACAGTACAACAGAAAAAAATACTATAAAAATGTGGTTAATTACACAGCAGTTTAAACAAAATGTTATTCAAATGCTATTATTAACATGGTACATTACTATGATTTCAAAATATACCTCCTTGCATGGCCCCTTTAAAATGTACAATATGTTTACATCTTGACAATAAAAGCTTTTTCACTTAAAAAGTGTTCTCGTTTCTTGTCTCCTTTTAACTAGACCGGATTTGTCAAGTTGTGTTGGATGACGCAAATACTTATTGTATGCACATATAAATGTAATGGAAATTGGTTGCTATTAAAAATATGGGTATTTAAAGCACATCTACCACTACTAACTACACAGAGGTGAATAAATAATAATAATTTAAGTAATCATAGTAAACATTGTATTTACCATTTGCATGTTTCCTTATTATATACACTGTCATGTGCTATTCCAAGGGAAACTTATTTACTATTACTTATGTTACAATTCTTTATATATCTTTTTTTATGTATGGAAAGATATCTCATTTCATATAACAAGCACATTTCAGTCTGCTCTCTGTGTACAGAGCCCACCTTCTCAGAAAGTTACAGGAGTAGTGAGATAAAGTGTTAAATTACACTTTACTCTGTCTACATTAAGGGATCATGACAGTTAAAAACACATATACAGTCAGGTCCATAAATATTGGGACATCGACACAATTCTAAACTTTTTGGCTCTATACACCACCACAATGGATTTGAAATGAAACTAACAAGATGAACGGTGTAGGAATTACAACAGTTTGTATATGTGCCTCCCACTTTTTAAGGGACCAAAAGTAATGGGAAAGATTAACAGTCATAAAACAAACTTTCAGTTTTTAATACTTGGTTGCAAATCCTTTGCAGTCAATTACAGCCTGAAGTCTGGAACGCATAGACATCACCAGACGCTGGGTTTCATCCCTGGTGATGCTCTGCCAGACCTCTATTGCAACTGTCTTCAGTTCCTGCTTGTTCTTGGGGCATTTTCCCTTCAGTTTTGTCTTCTTCATCAAGTGAAATGCATGCTCAATCGGATTGAGATCAGGTGATTGACTTGACCATTGCATAACATTCCACTTCTTTCCCTTAAAAAACTCTTTGGTTGCTTTTGCAGTATGCTTCGGGTCATTGTCCATCTGCACTGTGAAGCGCCGTCCAATGAGTTCTGAAGAATTTGGCTGAATATGAGCAGATAATATTGCCCGAAACACTTCAGAATTCATCCTGCTGCTTTTGTCAGCAGTCACATCATCAATAAATACAAGAGAACCAGTTCCATTGGCAGCCATACATGCCCACGCCATGGCACTACCACCACCATGCTTCACTGATGAGGTGGTATGCTTTAGATCATGAGCAGTTCCTTTCCGTCTCCATACTCTTCTCTTCCCATCACTGTGGTACAAGTTGATCTTAGTCTCATCGGTCCATAGGATGTTGTTCCAGAACTGTGAAGGCTTTGTTAGGTGTTGTTTGGAAAACTCTAATCTGGCCTTCCTGTTTTTGAGGCTCACCAATGGTTTACATCTTGTGGTGAACCCTCTGTATTTACTCTGGTGAAGTCTTCTCTTGATTGTTGACTTTGACACACATACACCTACCTCCTGGAGAGTGTTCTTGATCTGGCCAACTGTTGTGAAGGGTGTTTTCTTCACCAGGGAAATAATTCTTCGGTCATCCACCACAGTTGTTTTCCGTGGTCTTCCGGGTCTTTTGGTGTTGCTGAGCTCACCGGTGCGTTCTTTCTTTTTAAGTATGTTCTAAACAGTTGATTTGGCCACACCTAATGTTTTTGCTATCTCTCTGATGGGTTTGTTTTGTTTTTTCAGCCTAATGATGGCTTGCTTCACTGATAGTGACAGCTCTTTGGATCTCATATTGAGAGTTAACAGCAACAAATGCAAATAGCACACTTGAAATGGACACTGGAGCTTGTATCTGCTCTTTGTAAATGGGATAATGAGGGAATAACACACACCTGGCCATGGAACAGCTGAGCAGCCAATTGTCCCATTACTTTTGGTCCCTTAAAAAGTGGGAGGTACATATACAAACTGTTGTAATTCCTACACCGTTCACCTGATTTGGATGTAAATACCCTCAATTTAAAGCTGAAAGTCTGCAGTTAAAGCACATCTTGTTAGTTTGAATTCAAATCCATTGTGGTGGTGTATAGAGCCAAAAAGTTTAGAATTGTGTCGATATCCCAATATTTATGGACCTGACTGTATGTGAAATATAGATATTTTTAGACTAAAGGTGTAATAAGCATTATCATCCATCATCCAATAGTAGCTAATGCCAGGCAACATTGCATTTTATCAGCACACAGAATACATGGACAGGCAAATCAAACAAACAGTCACACACAGGTCAGATTTTTTTATAGGCAGAGTAGGCAGGTGCCTAAAGGGGGCACCATACTTTTGCACTAGAAAATATGATAAAATCTAGTCAAAGTGGTTTGGGAGTTTATGAAGTTTGATAGAGGAAGTTGGAGAGTTTACAGACTACTGTATAAGGTAGGGTATATAGTGTTTCTGTACTTGTGAAGATAAGACTATGGATTGTTCACCCCTATGTACTATGCTTTACTTTGTAAACATTATTTTATTTCCATCTGTGTTACTTCTTCATTTACTTTTTGTCATGAACTGCCCATGGATTTGAAACATGTGTCCTTAGAAAGCTACCCCACCCACCAGAACATTGGGTCCTCATTCCCCTTTTGATTTGCCTACATACATGGAGGCTTTAATGGATAGTTTATGGATGTTGCTGTTCTTTAAGAACTGATAATTCGGAAGATCAAGGCTGTTCCTTTTCATCATATGGATCAAGAAAGACACTAGTGAGACTGCAGCAGAAGCAATATCCTGACATACACAACTGCTTGGAAGAAGCCAGACAGTCTTGATTGGCCTGGAAGCAAGAAAAGCATGGGGTTAATTGCAATAGAGTCTCAATTAGGTATCAATGATAGGTGCCTACTGAACCACTTAACCTAATATACTTTGCATTTAACCACTATAATACATCAATTAGGTGCTTGTTAACCTAGTTCCCATGGTCATCAAGATAGGGGTTTCACCTACCAACAGAATCGGTGACCTTGAAGATGTCTTATTGTAATTTGTTATATTGTACTATCTGTTGTATCATGTATACAGAATATGTTGGCGCATTACAAATAAAGGATAATATTAATGATGTGTATACTGAGAGCTAATCAGCATTCCAATAAAAGTGAAACCCATAAGGTGACTTATAACCCTCCCCAGATAATTTGTTTCTTTTCTATATGTTCAAGTCAATGAGACCTTTAAAACGATAAATTCCATCCTGCCGTTAGCCACCCTAGACCTAGTGGAACCCATTCCCCTCCAAGGATCAACCACCACGTGCCCTAGCAGGCCAGTAGACCAGTCCTTCCAGCAAGGTCCAGTCCCAGGGGCACCACCCTTAGTCAGTGCTATGGTCCATAGGAAGCATACCACCTTCTGGTTGGTTGGTTCAGAGCTCCAGGCAAGTCTCCTGTTAGATATTCATCCAGAAACCCAGCTTCCTTGGCCCTCCAGGGTCTGGTCAAGGGGATTAGTTAACCCAACAGAGAGGGAATTCTAGTCTTGCACTAGATGTTTTCCTGTTGTTAATAGTTAACTTATTCTGGTTGGGTATAAAACACCCTATAGTTGAAAAATAAAGAGGGACTCCTTTTTAGGAATATATAAGTCAGAGCTTAGTTAGTTAGTGAGACTAAGAATCTTCTTGAAGTTAAAGCTTTCTTTCTACTCACCAACCTCACTGTACGCCTCCGCAGACGTCAGAAGAACTGACTGACTAGAGATCAAGGACTATAGCCTAACCGGCGGGATTCCTTACACGTTGTTGGTCCAGCTGGCTGGGTTCTGTGACACCTTTATGGAAAAAGTCTGAAGACATCAAATGAGAGGTACAGGCAACACTGAAGGCTCTCGGTGATCTGGCTTTGGGCCAAACATCCTTATGGAGCTTAAAAGCTATATACTCTTGTGTATATTATTCCTAATTAAATATACAGTATAATATATAATACATTTCTCAAGCCTTTGGAGACTTTTTACACCTTTTTTATTTTATGTAGTTTTTCATGTATGAATGGCTTGTTTCACTCAAAATCTTTAGAAAAAATGTATTTACGAATTATACTTATTTTTATGAGTGAAAACACTCCAACCAGATGCATCATACCTGTCTAGTATGATAAATAATATTTAAAACTTCTGGTAATGACACAATATGACAACCTAAGAAACTGGAAGTAGTAATGATACCTGTTACTTAGCCAGTATGGTAATGAGGAGGGTAGTGGTCACATCGACCAGGAAAGAAATAGACTGATGTACTACACCTAGAACTTTGACCCATGGTTGTCTAATGATATATAAAGTATCTACTGACTGCACAGACAGTTTATCATGTTCAATCTCTGTATTTTAGATGAATTGACCATTTAGTTTAATTGTTCTTTATTACATTTGTTATACTAAGCAACGTGTACCAGTATTGGTACACATCTGTTTTAGTTTATTAATGTTACATTGCATGCTGAGAAATATTCACAATGTCATTACAAAATAATATCAATGGAGGCTGTGTTATGGTTCACAAATACTGCCCTCGCTTAAAGACATGAAGCCAGGGCCATGTCAAGACAATCTAGCTTATGTAGAACTTGCCCTTAGATTCAATAGGTGGCTCCAATATCAATTTTACCCAAAGAATATAGTAATTGCAGCTTTTGGGGAAACACTTTGTAGCCTATGTGATGTTTAGAAGATCAGAGAAACAGTCTCACTTAATAGGCTGGCTATACTTAAAGGAGAAGTTCCACCTAAACACAGTTTGCTTCTATATGAAGTAGTACTTTTACAGAGGTTCGAATACATTTTTAAAAAGTTATAACACTTGCCATTGACTGCTACATGACCTCTATATACTGGGTAAGGTGAGCTGCTAAATTACAATGAAACATGAATGTAACTGCCACAGTTTACCTAAAGATTGACTGGCTATTAAACTGGCTCCCGGAGTATGTATGTATCAGAAAGCGTTATGTACACTTACAGATAGAAATGGAACTACAAGTAGGCATTTCTGAACTATACTAGAAAATAAAAATATCCACTATATATCTAACTAGACTTAATTTGAATAGTATCATTTCAATATCATAATCACTAGATAGTAAATTCTATATTAGTTCTCCTATATAGGTACACCTAGAATTTATAGACACGTTAGCATCTTAAAATCATGTTTATTAAGGACCTATATTGTGATTTATGCTCACTCTCGAGCAGCGTCTGACGTCATCATCATGCAGCAGTAGTGTCTAGCAATAGCCTGACGCGCGTCTTTCATTCTCCTACTTCAACTGAGGCTAAGACTGGCTAAGCTGCCATTATTCTATGGTACAGCACCAGGCAGCCTGTTCCCCCCTGATAACGCTCTGCCCTAGGCCCATGCCTTGTGGGCCTAGGCCTCAGCACATAACTGCTCTAGGTGCGGTCTTCAATATTATATATAAGACACTTACATTTAGGTGGAACTTGGCCTCTAACTAATGCCAATGACAAGGCAGCTATATTACAAGACTCATATCATGCACTGCTTCCCTCTAAGACGTCACTTATCTATAACCTCCGCCTAATCTCCTTTTTAAAAAAGATGCCAACATTTTTATTTATAGATGCCAACCCTTAGCATAGATATGCTGGATCCAGCTCCACCTGAAAAACTCACCAAAGATTAAACGTAAAGAACATTTAAAAAAAAGCACTTAAAGCACTTAATATACCAAGATCCCCTTATCAATTAAAAAAAAATTGCTAAGATAACCAAATCCTTTTACCTTACCTAACCCTTGCTGGAACGTCTTGGATATATAAGTTTCAGTTGAGTTGTTCTAAGATGTATTTATAGCAGGTGCGTTGTGGACATTGTAGAATTTGAGAAATTCCTTTGATGACATATACTATGTGTCAATACATGAATCTGTATACTATAACACAAACAACATCTGTAATAAACTTTAACATTTGTAAAAAAGTTTATAAAAAAATATTTGTTTCAAAAGGTAAAAATAGTGCTATCTGTTTGTGGGTTAGCAAATTCATGCTTTTCCAAACTGTGCTAAACTTAAAGGAATATTATAACATACCCGTGTATCTATTCACTTTTATATACTTAATGTACGTAAAGTAGAGGGGGGAGACGCTCGCCATGAGAGCCAAAGGCGCTCATCGCAAGGCACGCAAGTTAGAGGGAGGAGAGCCTCGCATTGTGTGGCAAACAGCATTGCCAGGCCTCAAATATTTTTGACGGGCAAGTCACTAGTATTTATATATATATATATATATATATATATATATATATATATATATATATATATATCACATATAATAGTTGTCAACTTGCACCCAGTGGCATGCGGGACTTTTGAAAATAAAACACAGAGGAGAAACACCCAGGGAAGGAACAGGGGAGAAACACATGGCATTCCCAATCACAAAACTGCCAGTTTAACGAACCCTGCAATGAGCGCACGTACAGTAGGCAGCAGGAAAGGTTTGCAATGAGTGCCAAAGGCGCTCAATGCGAGCCATGTGATGAGCGCCTTCGGTGCTCATCACACGGCTTGCGTTGAGCATTACTAGAGGGATAGGCTCGCAATGGTGCTCAGCGCGGGGCTCCCGATGAGTGACAAAGGTGCCCAGATGAGCAACAGCCTCACATTGTGTGGCAAACAGCATTCCCAGACTTCAAATTTTATTGCCGTCATTTTTTGACGGGCAATTCGCTAGTATATATATAATGAAGAGTGAGGTAGCAGTGTCCAGTAATCCAGATGAATAATCAGAGTATTGCAGAATATAGCGATACCTTTTTTATTGGACAAACATATTCATAAATAAATGACAAGCTTTCAAGAGCTTCCTCTCTTTCTCAAGTCCAGAACAATACTGATATTAGATCCTCATAGAAACATATAACTTACAAATTGAATTAAAAATAAAAATGTTCTGTTTGGTCAGCTGTGAAGAAGACTCCATGAGTGTAGATCAGAGAAAATAAACAGGGTCGTAAATATTTGCAGGTCATAAGGAGTAAGGTACCATGAAACTGTAAGGAGACAGAGACAGACCAAAAAGAAACCAAACAGAAAAAAAATCATATCGGGAATGTAGAAGGTTATAAGAAGTTAAGATAATGCGACAAAAAAATCCATATTCACATTCAGTCTCGTATTTTTTGTATTAAAGTGTGTTATCATTTTCATTTCAAACTTACTCTTTCTTGTATGTTTTTAAAATGACCTCTGAGTATTTTAATTTTCTAGTTCTGGATGGAGTGGTTATTTTATGAAAAGTGGTGTCCCACTGGGATACAGTTCCTGTCTTCATTGTGATTTCTGATGGAGAGTCTGTGCAGATTCATTCTTAAATGTAGTTTCTGGCTGGTTTCTCAAATGTTGCATCCATTTTTCCATATAGTGCATTGTATCATGTGGACTACATTGGATGATGTGCATGTATATGACCCTTTGATGCTAAAGCTCTTCTTGTTATGCATGGCCCGTGTCTTATTTGCAGATATGTTGACATAATTTCAGTGATTTTTATTGCAAGATTTGGTGCCATTTTCTCTGTGGTGCTGTTCATTTGCCAATCTTCTGTTCACCAATGTTTGTCTCAGATTTGTTGCTTGTCTAAATACCAGAATGGGAGGTTTAGGAAATAGATGTTTAAATTTTGCATCCTAGTTAGTTGTGGTTGTAGATCCTAAAATATTTTGCGTATTCCTTCTAGCCAGAAACTACATTTAAGGATGGATCTGCACAAATATAATTCTTAATATACCTTGTACAGTTGCTGAGCCTAATCATGGTTAACAAATGCTTTTAACATATACTACGTAATGCATTTGGTCCTGCTGATTGTAATTTACATTTGTTATCTCTTATGATATTTTTTTGTATAGAAGCACAGTTATGTCAGCACATGTCTAACTCTTTGTACTTACTTTTAATACTCAATAAAACTTTTTTAAAAAATGTGTATATATATATATATATATATATATATATATATATCACATAAATAGTTGTGTGCATGCGGGTTGTTGCTAACGCTGCGGGCTCTAAGCAAGGACCGCAGTTGCAAGGGCTGCAGCGGGCTCGAAGTGAGGGATGCAGTTGCTGGAAGGCGCTTCTTGCGCTAGTCATGAGCGCCGTAGGCGCTCAACCCTACGACCCCCTACGACTTTCGGCCCGCAAATGCGGACCCTCGCGAAGCGAACTTACCATCCAAAAATACGAGCTGCGGGACATTAGGGGCTCGAACCGCCCGAACCGTGAGCACAAAAAAACATTAAAAACACAATAAATACACACAACAAATACATAAAAAGCTTACCCACAGCAAGGGGGGGGGGGGCACCCTGGACCTGTGCAAGTGAAGTTACACCTCAATTTAAGTCCAAACTCCAGAGTTTAGACACACGAAAATCCCCTGAGCGAGAGAAAAAATGGCAGCCGAAAAAAACGAAAACAAGGCTACAGGACCCTAAACACGCAAAACACCACCAAGCACATACGGATTTTCAAAAAAGCTGTACGAGGTACAAGATACACCATTAGGAAGGATACTACATCATACACAGCCGTCTAGCACATACACTAACTTACACAATGCGGAAGTACACAGCTACACTAACGGCTTCCCCTCGCGCACGCAGCCTATTTACACTACACACTGCAAACATTGCTGACACTTACACCTCAGCTCCACAACAGTGCAAACCTACATTATATGCTGCAGGAACAGCAAAACAAATTGTCATCTCTTCAGCACAAAGCTTCCTGCATATATTACTTCCAAATAGGTAAAGTATATTAATTTATAACCATTACCATACAAAAACAGACACAAAAACAAAAACAAAAAAACACAATAAATACAACACCCATTCACTGCATGTCTCCACCAAACAGCCTTACCTGCCTTACAATTTTATTGCCATCATTTTTTGACTGGCAAGTCGCTATATATACCGTATATACTCGAGTATAAGCCGAGTTTTTCAGCCCTTTTTTTAAGGCTATACTCGAGTCACTCCCCCCCCCTCATTTCTCTCTACCCCCCCGTGTCTCTCTACCCCCGTGTATCTCTACCTCCCCCCGTGTCACTCTACCCCCCCGTGTCTCTCTACCCCCTGTGTCTCTCTACCCCCTGTGTCTCTCTAACCCCCATGTCTCTTTCCCTCCCCCCTCCTCATCCTCAACCCCCCTCCTCATTATAAACCCCCCACCTCATTCTCCCTCCTCAACCCTCCTCCTCAACCTAAACCCCCCACCTCATTCTAACCCCCCTAAATACCTCCCCCTCTCCCCTCACTTCTGTTCCGGCCTCCGCTCCTTCTTGACCCGGCGCGCATGTGACGTCACATGCGCGCCGCCTCATTAGCATATACCGGGTGCCGGCACCCGGTATATGCTAATGACGCGGCACGCATGTGACGTCACATGCGCGCCGGGTCAAGGAGCGGAGGCCGGGGCAAGGAGCGGGGAGCGGAGGCCGGAGCAGAAGCAGGTAAGTGAGGGGAGAGGGGGAGGTATTTAGGGGGGTTTAGGTTGAGGAGGGGGGTTGAGGGGGGTTTAGGTTGAGGAGGGGAGTTGAGGATGAGGATGGGGGGGTTGAGGAGGAACGATGAGGATGGGGGGGTTGAGGAGGGAGAATGAGGATGGGGGCTTGAGGAGGGAGAATGAGGATGGGGGGTTGAGGAGGGAGGATGAGGGGAGGGTTGAGGAGGGAGGATGAGGGGAGGGTTGAGGAGGGAGGTTGAGAGGAGGGTTGAGGATGGGGGGGTTGAGGATGGGGGGGTTGAGGACGGAGGTTGAGGATGAGGAGGGAAGTTTAGGAGGGAGGTTTAGGAGGGGGGTTGAGGTTGAGGAGGGAGGTTTAGGAGGGGGTTGAGGTTGAGGAGGGGTTTGAGGAGGATGGCTGTGGATGGGAGGTTGAGGATGGGGGGTTGAGGATGGGGAGTTGAGGAGGGAGGATGAGGATGGGGGGTTGAGGAGGGAGGTTAAGGAGGGGGGTTGAGGAGGGGGTTGAGGATGGGGGGTTGAGGAGGGGGGTTGAGGATAGGGGGGTTGAGGAGGGGGGTTGAGGAGGGAGGATGAGGTTCGGGGGGTTGAGGAGGGAGGTTGAGTTTGAGAAGGGGGGTTGAGGATAGGGGGTTTGAGGAGTGGGGGTTGAGGAGGGAGGATGAGGTTCGGGGGGTTGAAGAGGGAGGTTGAGGTTGAGGAGGGGGTTGAGGATGGGGTTGAGGATGGGGGGGTTGAGGAGGGGGGTTGAGGAGGGAGGATGAGGATGGGGGTTGAGGAGGGAGATTGAGATTGAGGAGGGGGGATGAGGATGGGCGGGTTGAGGAGGGAGGTTGAGGAGGGGGGTTGAGGAGGGAGGTTGAGGAGGGAGGTTGAGGAGGGGGTTGAGGATGGGGGGTTGAGGAGGGAGGATGAGGATGAGGAGGGAGGTTGAGGATAAGGAGGGGGGTTGAGGAGGGGGTTGAGGATGGGGGGTTGATGATGAGGGGGTTGAGGAGGGAGTTTGAGGATGAGGAGTGGGGTTGAGGAGAGAGGTTGAGAATGAGGAGGGGGGTTGAGGAGGGTGATAAGGGAGGGGGGAAGAGACACAGGGAAGGGAGAGGTTGGAAGATACACAGGGAAGGGAGAGGGGAGAAGAGACACGGGAGAGAGAGGGGGACACAAGAGGGGGACACAGAGGGCACAAGAGGGACACAGGGGGCAGCACATTTCCCACCCTCAGCTTATACTCGAGTCACTCATTTTACCCAGTATTTTGTGGTAAAATAGGTGCCTCGGCTTATACTCGGGTCGGCTTATACTCGAGTATATACGGTATATATTATTTGCTGCCTTCTATGTTGGGCTTATCTACATGGACTAGATTTTATCCAATTGCTGGATGCATATTTACAAAGAGTTGAATGAGTCTATATTAGCTTCTGTTATATACAGTATATTTTATGTACAAAAGTGAACTGCTAAACCATGAATAATAGACAGTCAAACAGCCAAAGGGACTGGTCTGTTGACCCATTACACATAGGATGATGTAAACTGTAGTCTATTTAGGGGTCTCTTTAACCCATTCATTACTATAACTAAACCAGCATGTGGTTCTCTGACAGGTGCATCATTTCTTTGTCTGTTTGGGCCCCTCCGATGATCCCTGCCTCCTACGTCATTCCCAACTCTCTGTGAGCTCTCTGCAGCTGCTTTCCTTCCTTGCATCTGCAGACAGCAAACCGAGACCGACAGACTGCAAGAAACTTCTCTCTTCGGCTAGAGAGATTAGTTTTTTATGCTGTGAATATAAGTGGTAGTATTTGAGACTATATAAATAGTTTGGGTTTCTCTGTGCAATATGCTTGCTCACTGGACTGAAAGGAAATTATAACTTTAAATATTTTTTTTTTATATAAGTTTTATTTTTTAATAATAAAACTTGTTAATGGACAAAATGTTATTACAACGTAAAAGAAGAATTAACACAGCCTTTACATCTTACACTTTTTATATGCAATTATTCTTTACGGCAGGCTTCTATTTCCTTTACTAAGCCTGCTTCTTGCAGCTTCTGTCTCAATAGAGTATATTAAACAATGATCATTCCATTAGAACAAATGCGTTGAAATCCATATTTCTATGTAATCTCTTTTTTGTGTGGTCCTCAGAACTTACTGTCTGTTGCAATAAATCACATAGATCTACTCAAGGATTCTGTTTCTACACTGAAAAAAGGAATATGTTGGCCTTAAAAGACTCAGATGATACAATCAGACGACAAAACATAAAAATGGGGGAAAAACGATTTAACATATCAGGAATCCTATGAGACATGATTGTTCAGTAGGCCCAACATCACATTGGTAACCCATGACACTTATATCATTTACTATCCCCATTGTCATCTGAGAAAACACATGGGGATACAAGCACAAGGCCGTTGCAGTCCGGAGATCCACAAGACTACCTGCCCTTCTCTTTCCTGTCTCAATTCCACCCTGCCTCAATTTAATGTGATTTTTCTATATTACTGACCATTCATTTTTCATATAAACGAAATCACTTGGAATGTTTAAACTATGATCATTAAAATGTATCAAAGGACATTGTGGACTACACTGGTCTTTTAAATGACCACTGCGATGCATTTAAAAGTAAAGCTCATATATAAAAACACATATACGTATAATTTGAAGTATAGCAAGTGGAAAGGAGGATTAATAATTGGGGTGTGGGAGGTGCTTCAGTCTGAATAGGCATCTGGCAGCAGAAAACCTGCTCAGGTATGTGTGTCTTTGTAAATAAATGAACTTTCCATTACTCCTGATAAAGGCACTGGCAATTATACAGCCTTATTAAATTGTGGCTCGGCCAATTGAATAGGGCTCTATATAAGTGCAGAGCATATATTTTTACAGAAGTTTTTAGTTAGTGATCTTCTATCCAAAAGCAAGGTCTTCCCTAACTAAAAATATCTGTAAAAAAAATATGCTATGTGCATATATAGAGCCCTATTCAATTGGTCGAATCGCAATTTAATAAGGCTGTTAAGCTACAATATTCCCACTGTGCATCCCAAGCATCATCCCAGAGCATTGATGAGCAGAAACCAAAATAATGGATTTTATTGTAGTATATTCAGGTAATACATTTGAGTCAGTAATTTTATTTTTTATTCTAAGACATGTTCTCCTATTTTGAAGTAGTTCTTCCAAATAATATTTTAATAATATAAGACTACAGATGACCTTTAAGGTCATTGTGATATTTATTTGTGAGCTTTGTGGTTGAAAGCTCAGATACCCTCAATGTTGACTAGATTCAGAAGTCCATACAACACTTTCTGCTAGCTATATAAATCTAAAAAATGTTTTAATGCTATAAAATATACTGTATTTATTTTGTACTTAACAGTAAACATATGAAGGAGGACTGAAGCATTGTCTTGAAGCATTGTCATTGTCAAGTATGTACCAAATGTCACACACAAAATGTAATTGCTATTATTTTGTTGCCCACATATCAACCTACGTCAACAGGCATCCAGTTTCAGGGATCATAAGTGGGATTACTGTCTACATGTCTAAACAACATTGCACTCCCACTTCCAGCTCCTACAAATCATTTTCTTTATTCTGATTTTGAAATAAAATCTTTTAACACTTGCATAATACCTGCCCTTAAAGGGTCAAAAGCGCAGACAACTGTTAAAGTCCTGTGCCCACTGGTGTGGGAGATAGACAGGGTGAGGTGGGTGGGAGGTGGCTCTAGAAACTGGTGACCATTTGCTCAGCAAACTGTATGTCACAGACTGCAGCTTTCCCTGTCTCTCTGTCTCCTGCTATGCAGAGCTATTAAAGCTATTTTGAAAGTGACCCTTCAGCTTAAGCACATTCAGAAAGAGAGAGGGGAGAGAGAGGAGGGAGCAGCTGTTTGGAACCATGACTGAAGATGACGGATTCGGTTGTGGTGGAGGGTCAAGTCAGATTGAGAGATGGAAAAAAGGTCAGGGAATTGGAGATTTTGTCCCCTGTCTACTCCTAATTCCAGGAAATTTTTTGCTCTGGATTTTAATGGTTACTCGTACAATTTTGTAACCCATTTCCTTTGTTTTGTTTTATGATTCCAGTGGAAGAATAGGTGGGTGGTGCTCAGGAAGCCTTCTCCTGTAGCAGGTACAGTATCACCATAAAGCATGGCTTGGCCGTACTCAATCTAGTTGGGCAAAAATATCTCAGAAAGTTAAGGAAATAGTTGTAATTCTGTATACTCGGAGCTGTATGTGCCTGTCTGAAAAATATCTCTAGGGAGTTAAGTGTCCTGTGGTCTTGGGAGGACTCTTCCATGTACTTTACAATATTACGTTTAAAGTGCCACTCCAGTTTGGTAAAATCTTTGAAACTTTGCATGCTTGTAACAAATTACCAGCTACGTAACTAGGAATATAAAAGCATTTTTAGAAATTCTTATAATTAGCTGATTCTACTTGTGTCATGTAGGAATTCATTTTAGACTGCTAGTCTGCTTATTGCTTGGGGAGGGGGATATCCTATGGGGGCTTACTCGTATATTATTGACACTTCAGTGGTCATTTTATTATTACAGTTCATTATAGTTCATTTATAATGCGGCAACATATTCCGTGGCGCTCATTTAAGTAAAGTTTTCTAAGTAATATAACAAAGAGAGATTATTTACATATCCTTAAATATCTTGTAGTGCAATATAGAATTGATAATGGGCAAAAACCTGTTAATATGGTAAAAAAAGAAATAAAGACATCCTTCACATTCTTACCTATTTATGCACTTATATACTGTCCTGTCCACCTTCATTCTTGTCTTACAATAGTATATGTTTCTGAAGAAGTTGCTGTGAATCTTGGAGGCTGAATTAACTAATTGCTACATGGTTAATTGCCATTTGCACCTTTGTAACAGACAACCGACAGACATATCTGTACCTCAAGCCTTGGAAGTTGAGGCATAAACGAGTGAGGAATATCTTTATAAGACAAAATTGGTGATGACCATACCATCGGATTGTTATTTTTTTTTTTGCATATAATATGTGGCAAATTAAAGTACGTTTTTACTTTTAAACGTTTTGCCCGTTTTTCTAGTTCTTTAAAATGAAGCACTAAAAATATAAAACTTTAAGAACTTTGAAACTTTTTTAAAGTTTCAAACTTGTGTGTGTTTTGGCCAGTCAATATTTTCTCAATCTTTGATCATTTATTTATTTGTTTGCTTTTTTAACAAGTCCAGTTATAAATATGTCAATGGCCCCCCACAGCAATTGGTTTCATCAAAGCACGTTGAGCTAACAAAAATAGAAAGAGGATACAGAAGTCTCCCTAACGTGCAAGAGAGCCGTATTCAACTGATGGCGACGTTATTAGGTTTCGGATTACTTTCACAGCTTCAGAGAATTGCATAACGGCTCTTTTATCCCTTCTTTTTATTTAAATATATAGTAAAAACAGCAAAACTGGAGAAAAATAGAGATCATAGTTAACATAGTTGGTTGCATTTAATACTGACATATATAAATACATTAAGAAGAATGCATGACCTGTCTGTACTGTGCCCATTTTCCTATCCGTTTTAAAACGAGGAACCTTATTTGATCCCTGACCTTATTTAATGTCCAGTACAAGCTAATCCAAAGCATTTCTAATTTCCTTAAACTATATTAGTACATCTGCATACCCCTCGCTCCTTTCAGAGTATGTCGTCTTATTTGTACAACACTCCTCCTTTGAAACACGTGTCCATTCCAACACATACTGGATTGCTTCATGTTTTTGAAATTTTTTATTATACATACTTTATTTATTTTAAATGATGGATGTTGAGGAAGACACCTCAAAAACACTTGACTGACTACTCCTAATTCCTGGAACACTATAGTATGGGAACAAATTCACGTAAATCAAGGCTTTAATTCCGATCACATTTTTGCACTATTTTTGTATAAAACTAGGGGCACAGGTACTCAAGGATGTAGTGTTGTGATTTAAAGTTGGAAGATGACTTGGGGGTAATGTGCCAAAAGTACTAATTCACAGAAAGGGTAGTAGATAAGTAGAAGAGTCTTCCAGAGAACATTCCTAGGATCCAACACAGTTAATGGCTTTAAGCATGCCTGGGATGAGCAGAAAACTATCCTGAAGTTTAACAAAAGCAAGCTTTTAGGTAGATAGATGGACAAACCAGTTGTGTCTTTTTATTCTCATCTGCAGTCAAATCCATGTTTCTACACTTTGCGATGTCAGCGCTTTTTTTATCGTGCAGTTTTGATTCTCTATTTCCATTCATAGTCGACTATCAGGTGTTTAACCCCCTTGCGAGTCCTATCTAGTTCTTGTAGGATTTTCTTCTATATTTGCCATTAACGGGTGTGAAAACATTTGCAGGCTTGAGGAATTGTAGCAATTGAATAGCGATTTGCGATTGTAACATTTACGGGCTTGAAAGATCAAAGGCTTGGGTTGGAAGTTACGATTTTGACAACCGCAGGGATTTTCAGACTGTCAGATCGTTTGCGGCTCGCTAAAAGACGCCAATTGAATAGCAAATTAGTTTACGGGTTACATTACGAGCTCCGGTAACCAACAATTGCTCAATTAAATAGGGGTGATTGTGTGGCGTTTATAAGAACTAGGGGCTTCATATGTAGCCCCTCAAATAGAATAGACTGCCCTAGACAATCAAGCAACTACTTTGCTCCCTATTTTTCTGTATTGCTTACTTACCTTACATTTGAACTAATGGGCCCCCATTCAATTGCAATTTGGCCAATTGAATAGGGCTCTAAATAAGGACATAACATATTTTTTTTAAAGAAGTTTTTAGTTAGTAAACATCTATCCAAAAGCAAGGTTTTCACTAACTAAAAACTTCTTTAAACAAAATATGTTAAGTGCTTATTTAGAGCCCTATTCAATTGGGCAAATCGCAATTGAATGAGGCCCATGGTGTTTAGATTCATTTACTCAGAACATTACTATATAAATTATGTGCATAATGCATTTTTTTACATTAAATTGCTCTTTCCGTGCTCAATTTCTTTAACTTACCTAGATAATTAATCATTTTGTTTAACTTCCCACAAGCGTATATGCTAACTTGTTTCCATAAATTTACATATTTATACCAAAACAAACACTTAAAGTTATCTTCTTCAATCCTCCTTTATTCACAGCAAGTAAAATAATTCTTGCAAGATAAACAAAAATGAGTTCATTTTTCACTTTTAGAAGTTACAATAATGTGCCATTTACCATTTAAAAATCGGTCTCTACAGTACATCAAATAATATAGTAACTTGCAAAATAATCATTATTTGCATGTGGTTTTTAATGGTTTTAAAATAATAGTGTTAAAACTTGGAAGAAGTTTGAAAACCAATTATATATGTGAAATAGTATGCTGTGGTAGAGTTTATTATGACACATTTTTGCATTAGTTTTCTGTGAATATATATTTTTGTCACAGAAGTACCAAAAAGTGCTTTAGTTAAGTAAATCAATTTTGATAAAATGTATGTGATCAAATCAGTAAAATAAAGTCGATATTGTCTGTAAAAAGATTACATTATTTTTAACAATTAGCATGAAAACTGTAAATTATACAGATCTAATTCTAGTATTAGAATTTCTGTTTCATAAATAATTGTATTAATCTTATATGTTTTTTGTTTATTTTGTGGCATATCTTAAAGATTAAAACAAACTTTAGTTTTTTTTGTTTAAATTTTGTAAAAAACAATTTTAAGAAAATATATGAAAATACAGAAAGTCATTTTTTTTTCTTTACAATTACAAATAACATTAACAACCAATTGCTCATAAACAATAAATAAAAAAATAAAAAAATAAGTAAGATAAGTAAGAAGGGAGGGTGTAATGAAGTTTTGTTACCGTTTATTATTCTTTAATTCCAGCCCACCGTGAGAGTCCACAGGTCACAAAAAGATGCCCATTTTCTATAGTTCTCATTGTGTCATAATTGTTTTACAAATAATATGAATTTTTTGCATTGCATTGAATTGCACATACAGTATAATTGGGTGCATGACTGGAAATTTTCCCAAAGAAAAGGGACTGATGCCTCTTTCCTGTGGAGAGCTTGCCGTGTCTTTATTCATTTTCCCAGAGAAATTAGCCATTATGGTTTATTTCTTTATTCCACACATTTTAGTGCATGTGGTACAAAATGGAGAACCAAGACCTTGAATTCTGCCACTCATTTGAATATCAAAATATCTATTTTATTGCACATTGTGTTGAATTTCAGAATGAGTAATCTTAATATGTGCAAACACATTTATTTAGCATAATGGGCATAGATTTACTAAGCTCAACTGGTCCAATTTAGGTAACTGAGAAAAATAAGCTATATGTTGCTATATGCAGTGTATCACTTTTGGTGGCAGAGTTAGTGATTGGAGGGTCCCTGTCCTAAATAATAATGGGGGTTCGCCATCTACCCCTGAGGGTCAATAAAAAAGCCCCAAAATATATGTAGGTAGTTTGATTATGCCAGGGTCATCAGATCAAAGACCTGTAAAAATAATTATCTGCCCCTCTCCCCTAATAGATGGAAAGTTCCCCTTTAACCAAGGCTGCTGCTGGTGGTAGCTGTAGGCCCCTATCCCTCAGTTTTTGGCACTAATTATTTTAGTAAACCCTTCAAATGGGAGTAAAAAAAATAAACCATAAATATCTACTTGTTGTCTTATCATGAACGCTCAAGTCCACGTTTTCCTGTTTGAATCTCCCACAATTATTGTTTATAAGTCAACAAGCCCCAGTCTAAGGATGCCGTAAATCAAAGGAGCAGAAGAGAGGTCCATCCTTTTATGACTTGCCCATCACATTTTAATCGTCATTTCTTTCAAAATCTTTCATTTGTCCAGTTGAATATTTCTAATATTACATGTGCCCTATTTGCTCTCTTTTTATAACCACTCACCATAATACAAACCAAAATCATCATACATAATCCCAATAATACGTCATACATAATCACAATTACCATATTATAAGTAAATGGTTATGGTTTCCAAACAATTACAATACAATCTTCATTATAGAGATAAGGTGTTATTAATTGCTTAGATTTAGATGTTTATTAATTATTTCAATTAGTTGCTGTGAGTTATCAAATGATTGCTTTCTTTACGGATACACTTCTGTTAGGACTGTCCGTAGGGCTGACATCATTGCATCTTACAAGACTCCTCCAGACTTTGATCCTTCAGGACTGAAAACCATATGGCAGTATTCAATAAGTTGAAGCCTTCCGTTTGCGGACTCCGATGGAGTTACGGGCTCCGAGCTGCAATCCATTGCAATTTGTAAAATTGTGGGTTAATGTCCTCCAAGCCTTTGATCTTTCACTGTTGGAAGGCTAAAATTGCAAATCGCTATTCACTTGCTCTGATTCCCCCTCGCTAACTACTCCGTCAAGCCCGCAAATGGCAAATATCTAACCACAAGTTACTGGTACCAAGGAGGTCTTGCAAAGGCCTTACTTACAAATCGTAGCACTTTAAAAGCAAATAAAAATGCAATACTGTACTTTTATTAAGAGTGAAAGTGATGTTATGTCTTAGAATTAATAGCACAACATTCTCCAATACTTTATTTCATGTTCAATTTTCGTGTTATATCAAGCACGGCAATCAATGTGAAGTCCTACGGGCTTCAACCTCCAAGCCCGTAGGACTTTGAAATCCAACCTCCATTTTTCATTGAAGTCCTACGGCTTGAATATGATCACTGACGCAAGGCGATAACTTGTTGTTCAAGCGTGTAGGACTTCAATGAAATATGTAGGTTGGATTTCAAAGTCATATGGGCTTGAACCACGAGTTACAGCCTTGCGTCCGCGATCATGTTCAAGCCCGTAAATGCTACTGTCAATCTGATTTTCGTGACCGGCGCCTAACTTGTGAGCCCGGCCAATTGAATAGCATTGCAAAAGGAGCACGCAACTCAATCGCAGGCATTTGGCTGTCTACGATTGAGTTGCGAGCCCTGAATTGAATGAGGCTCACAGCAACTTATAATATACTATCACTGTATACCTCCACCTTTTTATGCATATGACCCATTATCTGAGAAGCATTTAAACATAATTTCCATTTAACACACATATATATGAATATATATATATATATATATATATATATATATATATTATGTGTGAATATATATTATATGTGTATATACATATATAAAAACATTTAGGAGCCATGGTGGAGATGCAGTATACTTTGGAAAAATGTTTAGGAACCACCAGTACACATTATATATATATATATATATATATATATATATATATATATACTGTCACATTCATATATGCATTCTAAGGTTCTTGGTATATACACATAATCATGCATACATTCTGATAAATAGTGCCTTAAAGATGCATAGAATAATACATCTAATATTGAATTTGATGTCTTAAATTCTGTATTTTTGCTAGCTCTGTAATGCTGCATACTCGCCTATTATGTTTGATTATGTTTATTACATTGTTAGATAGTAAGCAATACCATAGTTGTGAGAAATGTCTGTTTATATTATGTATATTGTCAGCTATATTAACAGTGCCATAGTAAGTTATTTTAGAGAGAGCCTCTGGATGAGAATAACATAATTCCATTAGATTTCATGAAAATACAATTGCTGTTACAAATGACGTTAGTAATACACACAGCCGATATGTACGTACTGTCAAGCAATGCCAAAATCAAGCAGTGAAATTACATTTCATTATAATCTGTGAAATTTGTTTCACATTCAAGCTATTAGTAAAATATATGGAGTGATACATTTCTGTGGAGATCAACAAAGCCTAATTGGTTGGATATAAAAGGGCATTTAGTGTTTTCCTGGATAACTAGAGGAATATTGATCAAGGGAGTAATCTGATTATCAATATCTGGGGTCAGGAAGGAATGTTAACCTCCCCACATTAGACAATTGGCAATGTCTTAACTGAGTTTTTTCTGTTTGCCTTCTCCTGGATCAATTAAGGATTAAGTCACAAGGATCAGAGGGGATCTAAAAAGGTTGAACATGATGGACTCAGTGTTTTTTTCAACCTCAATTACTATGTAAATATGTATGTAACTATGTAATTAGTGTTGTATGATGCCCAAGTTTAATATGATCAGGCCTAAGGTAGCTTAAAGGGCAAGCTCCAACTAAACGTTTAGACTTTTTCTTTTATAATAAAGAGCACTCACAGAGATTAATATGTTTATATGTAATAGCTATGGAACTACGCCAGTTTACCAGTAACTCCTTCATGTTTGTGCATAGGGAAAGCCTCCATTAGAAGCTCTGATTCTGTCACTGATACTTAGAATGCTGAACAGAAAAAGTAGAAGGTTTAATATAGTTGAAAAAAACTACAGTATAACCAGCATGGGCGTAGGAACTGGGGGTACACACAACCCCCCAGATTATTTTATGTTTATATATGTATAAATGAGCTATTTTACGTCATGCGTATACAATAAGCTGTATCCCCCCCCCCCCCCCCAGAATTATTCTGGCTCCTACACCCCTGATAATCATTTTTATAAGTAGACACCGCTGAACATAGAAAATGTATGTAATTATCTGTAACTCCACCTTTTATATAACCTTTTGAATTAAAAATCACTTTCTTTCTGATACTCCCCTTTTTTTACAGATTGTCTGGTATTGTTGGTGTACAAAGACAAATCAGACAGGACAAAGGGGCACAAAGAGAGAAGCAGCGTGACGTTAGAAGATATCTGTGGCCTGGATCCAGGGCTCTCGTATGAGGGCATGAGCCAAACTCTCGCTATCATCTGTTTCTCACAAGTTGTTATGCTGGGATTCGATAACAAAGACATTATGAATGCTTGGGATGTGCGGATTCGCTACAGCTTAGGAGAAGGTAACCTGAAGTTTAATTTCAAGATCCCGTGGCTAATTTATAGTGCTATAGTGTTTTATTGGACTCCAAATATAAACCCATCATAAGGCACACCAAATGCTAAAAAACGTTTATTCTATTTCTACTTCTATTAAGATTTACAGATGACTCCATTGATAAACGTTCAACAGACCAAGTTCAAATGCCCGAACTTTAATTGGCTTATACTTTTTTTATTGGTGTGCTTTGTATAAATATTTCTAAAGACCTATAAAGATATGAGACATTGTAAAGAAATATTTGAACCTTCAGTTACAAAAAAACGTTGGGGTTACTTCTACTCAAAGCATAAGACACAGAGACACATATGTTTTACAAAGATGTTCGATGTAGGTTGGTTTTATGGTGGTCTTGAGGCTGTATCCATTGGAAATCAAGAGTGGTCTTGATTTAGGCATCCCACACCACTGCCTTTAGGGGGAAGCTTTGTGGCCATGAATACTGATGGGCACTGATGAGGAAAAAACTGCAAAACTGAGCAGTGAGTACCCTTGCCAAGTAGATAATTTAAAGGGACATGGAACTCACTTAGAATACACAATAGAATGTTTTAAACATGACAAAAATATCACGTAAAACCTGTTTTTAAAAGCTTACTTTAGTCGGTAGATCTCATTGGCTGGCAGAGGTCAAGCCCCCAACATTTATTTGAAAAAATAAAGTACATTATCAAATACATTTTTTCTTATACAACAAAGAAAACTATTATTTCCATGCCCCTTTAAAGTAAACTGCCCCTGCTAGGGAGTCTTCCTGCCAACATGGGGTAGACAAACTCAACTCAGCTGTTGTGCCATTAGGTCTAAGACCTGTATTACTGGAGATGAGGAAGTAGTGAACCAACTGGAGACTTGTAGGATGTCGTTTTATCGAATTAGTTTTTTCTTAAAAAAGATTTTTGGGAGCATTTAAAGCTCAGACAAATTTAGTGAGAGCACGATAGGAAATTCCAAACATTTCCAAACAGCAAATGAAAAGCCCTGCAGGGAGGAGTGAGAAAAGGCAACAAAAAAGGAGTAGAGAAGGGGGTTTGGAAAATTTCTGACTGTAACTATATTTATTCAAATATAACATTAATTATAAATTGGAAATGGAACTCACATATTTGTCTTTTTGCACAAGATAAGTGTCGGGGCACAGTAGCCGCCTATTTGTGAAAATCTATGACAACATTATTTACGCCGCTTAGACTTCTTGGCTACAGACTGTCAGACATGGATCCTGAGATTGCTGCAAAGCTGCATTACACTTTTTTGTGTGTTTAAAACCTTCTATTTTAGACTCACTACTAGACAATTTGTGTGTTACATGTCCCTTTAAATTACATTTAAAAATGGCTAAGTTTTCTGAATTAATTTGAAGTTTCTAAGGTAATCGAAAATAATATTCTTTGCTTAGGAGACCCCTGAGGGAAATCGGTTAATGAATTGATACACATTTGAAGGAAACAATAATTTGCATTATACATGGTAAATTAAATATATTACAGCAGAAAGCTGGATTTTTGACAAGTCCCCTATGTAGTTTTTGAATATTTATGTATTTAGTCGCAATGTATTGGAAGGTATCATTTATTTGCCCTCTGGCCTCAGTTCACAGATTTCACGTTGGAGTATTGCCTGGCACTAAGTTGGAGAGTGGACCTGCTACCCTACATTTGTGCAATGACATTTTGGTTCTTGCAAGAGACCTTCCACCTGTAGTTATTGGGCAGTGGAAGTTATCAGATCTGAGACGCTATGGAGCTGTGGCAAATGGCTTTGTCTTTGAGGGCGGGACACGGTGTGGATACTGTAAGTAATATCATTTTTATTTCATATATATTCATATAGTGTGCAATGATAATTTCAGTTTATTATGCTCATTAATATTATATTATCTCATCATTATGGACACTTATTTCTATAAAAGGGAAGGTAACAGAAATGTATGACAGCTAATATATTTAATGCAATATATATTTGTGTTCTGTAATTCTTAGTTTTGTGAAAATCTTATTTGAATCAATGGTGGATATTTACTAAGCTATCTCAGCGGGCAATTTTCCCATAAGAAACAGAGCTCATTAAAGGGCCAGGGAAGGTTTCTGGTTTTCACTTGGTATATAATATACCTCTGTATCTCTTTAATCGTGTGTAGTTTATCTTATTAAGCAGTGTTAAAAAGATTTGTGTTTCAAAAAGTATCTTTTAGTTATTTGTTTCATAAGAAAATACAGTAAACTCCCCTTTATCCGGCACCCACTGGGACTCCCTGTTGCCGGATAAGTGTAGTTGCCGGTTAATCAGGAGTCCCCCCCAAAAAAGGGTCTAAACGACCCTTAAACCCCGCAAACCCCCTCAAAATGCCTTTAAAAGGGCATTAGCACTTAAACATTTAGAAAAAAGTTTTTTTGAGGGGGGGCAGTCTCGAACTGCCAGATAGTGCCGGTCATGCCGGTTTAGCAGGAGTTTCTGTAGAATGAGGAATTGATGCCGGTGCCGGTTGCTTGAACATGCCAGTTGGTTAGGTGCCGGATAACCAGGATTTTACTGTATTAAGTAAAACTTGTTTCGGATTCCCTGGTGGTCCAGTGGTTAGGATACAGTGCTTTCACCACTGAGACCTAGGAACCAAGAGGTCCCACCAGCCTGGAACCAAGCAGGGTTGGGCCTGGTCAGTACTTGCATGGGAGACCACCTTGGAATACCAGGAGCTGTCTGCTATGGCCCACTGGAGAAGGAGCTGGCTCCATGAAAGCTAAGTTTATCAGCATGACCATGGACATAAAGATGTGCCTGGTGCGTTGTAGTCCATGAGGTCACAGAGAGTGGAACACAACTGAACGACTCAACAACAAAAACCTGTTTAAACTTTTGTGAAACTAACAGGAAATGCACAGAGCATACTGTAGTATGTGGATCTAATTGGCATACAAGTATAACTCATACATCTGTAGTACTGTTCACTGGTTGACACAAGCAAGCAGTTAAATATGTGAAACAGCTGATCGTGCTCTGAGAGCATCATCAGAAAAAGCAAAGCCATGGTTAAACTCATAAAAATTTGAAATAGACAACAATAAGAAACTTGCAAGAAATGCCTTTCTTTGTACAGATTCTTCTATGGTTATATAAATATTTCACGGGCTTAAACTCATGACTTATACAGTACTGTCTCTGCTCATTGGCTGATAGGGACATGCCAAAGTAGCAATTATAAATCTGCAAAATACAGTTTCAGATGCAACAAATAAAAAATGGGCTTAGACCTAGGGCCATTTGTGAAAAAGTTTAACGTGTTGGCGAGATCTTATAAAACCTTGCTTTTGTTGTTGAGTCCATCAGTTGTATCCAACGCACAGTGACCATATGGACGCAGCATGCCAGGCACATCTGTGTTTTCGGTTGTGCTTATCCATATGGTTTTCTTGGCAAAGATACTAGTGTGGTTTGCCAGTTCCTTCTCCAGTGGATTGCGCTTTGTCAGACCTCTCTGCTATGACCTGTCCATCTTGGGTGACCCTACATGGTATAGCTCACAGCTTCACTGAGGTACACAAGCCCCTTCATCACAACAAGGTAGAGATCCAGAATGGGTAACAAACCTTACCATTTATTAAATATGGCCCCATATTACGACATGCAAAATGGGATTTTATTTCCTCACTCTATTTACAGTGGAACAATTTTAATCACAGTTTGGAATTTGTGCCCAGATTTATCAACATTATACTGAGCATACAGAATAAGTTTGCTATTCTACAATATTATAATTATAACAGTATTTTTCCAAACAAAGTAAAAATGTATGTTAACACAGAACTAAAATAATTCATAAAATTTTGCTACTGAATAAATGAAAATATTATCTTCATAAAACATTCTATTGAAGCCTATGACTTCATTTGTGTTACATATTTAAACATTTTATTGTGGATTCTGAACCCAGAGCAAAATGTCACTTCTCTGCAGGAGGAACAGTGTAATTTGGGAGTATGGGAGGGGAAATGACCAAAGGGATTTAATACTGAAATTTGTAGCAGAAAAAGTCTTATACTGAATATTTGGATATGCTAATTATTCTTTGGAATCTATGCAGTTTCTCTTAAGGAAAGTGTTTGATATTCTGTAGCATGCTGTGCTATCCCTGGTGAACAAGCTGCTATATATGTGTACAGAACTGGCAGGGATGCGCACAGGCTCGCCAGATATATGTACAACCAAGTTGTAGTGTTTTAGCAAGAGGTGTGATTTATTTTAATTAAGCATCGATCATAAATAACATTACCATTTAATAATTTATCATAGCAACTAAAATAAATTTTGAACGATTAGAGTATCAGCCTCGTGCTGAGCATTACGTATAAAGGTTTTGAAGAACAGATTTGATGAGACAATTAACAATGAGTCATAAGCTCTGCCCACAGCAAAAACTGGCTCACAAGGCAAACCTCATTAGCATAATAAGGCTCCAGCCAATAGAGATAATTGTGTTGGTGTATTTAGTGTCTGAAAATTTAGCAGCTCACTGCTACACAAAGCCACCTCCCCCAACTGACTTTATAGTGGGTGGATACCAGCAACAGCTGAGTCTGAACTAAATTTAATATTGAATATTGATTGAATATGCATTTTATTAATGATAAATCACAAATATAGTTGTCGTAAATGCGAGTTTGTTGGTAACGCTATGTTAAAAATGACGGTCTTGCACATGCACAATGAGCGCCGAAGGCGAGGGGTGCTGAAGGTGCTCATCGCAAGGCCTAAAAGTTATGGGTTTGCTGAGGTCTGCAAGGAGCGCTGAAGGCCTGTAAAGTAGAAGGCGCGAGAGGCTTGCAATCAGGCACTCATCGCAAGGCTTGCAAGGTAGAGGAGGCGGGGCGAGAGTCTCCGAACGGCTTCTGAGTTACGGGCTTGAAAAAACAATGGCCACCGTAAATGCAAAAGGAGCACAGGGAAGGGAGAGGGCGGAGAATGACACAGGGGAGGGAGAGGGGGAGGGGGAAAGAAACAAAGGGGAGGGAGTGGGGGGGGAGAGACACAAGGGTGAAATATGGGGGTAAAGAGACACAGGGGAGAAAGAGAGGGGGGAAGAGACACAAGGGAAGGAGATAAGGGGAAAAAAGGGCAGGGAGAGGGGGCAAAGAGATACAGGAGGGAGAGGTAAAAGAGACACTGGGGAGGGAGTGGGGGGCAAAGAGACATAGGGGTGAGAGCATTTGTCTGTAACGCTCAAAAATTTATGGTCTTGCGCATGCAGCTTATTGTGAGGCCCGTAAAATAGAGGGAGAAGCGCGCATTGTGTGGCAAACAGCAGCATTGCGAGGCTTCTAATTTTTTGCCGTCATTTTTGCCGGGCAAGTCGCTAGTGTCTAAATAAAACATGTAGCTCATGCTCTTAGGTTAAAATTGTGATCCTTCAGTAAGAACTTTCAACATATTTCTACCATGCACTTAAAAGAAAGTGTTCCATTCATTATAAAAGGCTGCAAAACATGATGTTTTTATTAGTTATTTTTAATTAGCAAAAGCATTTTGCTTTGACAGTCATATTCAGTGTTTACATAATGACGTATAAGATGCTGTCAATGCCAGTTATGTAAAGTGACCAAGAAAAGAAATCAAAAGAACAAATAAAAATAAACATAACTACATTCAGTTGTAATTAACGATTCTAAATAGAAGTGCCTCATGATTGACATTAATGATGTGTGTATGTGGGGGAGGTATAGTAATGAAGAAGAGAATGTCCATATTAAAAATGGTACTAGTGACAGAATAATTTAACAATTAACACTTAATTATTCCATTGATATTACGGTTTTTGAACAATTTTTCATAAATACCCCTACAGCTAATCTACCTCAGAAGTGGTTATTTCAGTTAAATTTTACATTAAATTCTAAATCACTGTTAAGACACTTCTACTTTTAATTATAACCAGTTGTAGTAATGTTTGTGTTTATATGTATTTTTCATTTATGCAATAACAATGACCTTTTTGGTGCCACTTAAGTGCGATTGTTGGGTTTCTGCATAGGGCCAGATGTACTTGTAGGGTTAGATAACTTTTTCAGCCCTGTTCTATCACATAGGGAATACCTACAATACATAAGGCTTTCATCTCCAGGCATTCCTCAAGACTTTACATTTAAGTTCATAGGGTCCATGAACCATATACGCTGTTCAGAGCTTACTTCGAGTTTTATCATTTCACTATTTATGGCAAAAGTTAGAACAAACAGCACCCACCAAAATTCAATGTTGAGCTATTTCTTTGTTAGTATTTTCAAAGGAGATATATATGTTTGTATTTAAAGGACCACTGAAGTATGATATTTATAGAAAAATCATATGTCAAACTTCTTTTAAATACTGTATTTTACTGTGTATAAGACAGTATTTTTTACCAATATTTTAAAGTCTAAAAAAGGGGGGTCGTCTTATACACGGAATGTTGCAATTAGATAACTAGTCTTGTACTGTAATGCTGCATCTGGCCACTAGTTTTAAGGCAGGAGAAAAGACACACATTTTAAAATGCATTGGTTCCAATTAGATTGCATTACACTGCAAGTGTGCATAGAAATGTGTATTTTATAACTTTTTATTGTGGGCCCGTTCTGTCATGATTTTGATTGATTTGCATTCCAGCTCAATATCCTTGTGATCACATCACTCAGTCGCGATGTGAAATTGCATTTTTCTGGTTTATCACAGGATCACAAAGATACTGAGCTGGAATGGAAATCAGTGAAAATCATGACAGAAAGTGCCCTTAAATATACGTGTAACACAATAAATAGTTATAAAATCCACATTTGCATATTTATTTATTTCTGAATTTTGGGCTCCAAAAAAAAAGGATCGTCTTATACATGTGGTCGTCTTATAGACGGAAAAATAAGGGTAACTCTTGTATTCAATGTTGGTGTATTGGCAGCAGACATTTTGCCATGGTCTCTAACAGGATTAGAAACCTGGGAGGAAAAATGAATTCAGATATTTCAATTCAGTTTTGTTGAAAGGCTGCCACTGTAAACTGCCACTTGACAATAGAACTAAATAAATTGTAGATTATTTTTGGATCTAAATGTGTATAGTAATTGGGTTGATGTTTGAATTGTGTTGGAGCAGGCTCAGTGTGTGGTCTAAATTGTTATGTATGTTTCCCTTAGGATTTTCCATCAGCAGATAGGGTTTTGAAGCGGCTCACGTGAGCTTTGATGTGATATTACTTAACAGAAGAGGAACTACAGACATTAGACTCCTTAAATTAGGGAGTTGTTTACCATTAGGGCTCGAGGGTGTACTATGAGCCAGGTTATGTACTGAAACAAAAAAAGTATTAGCAGCAAGGCAGAACTTATTCATATCTATAGGAACGTGATCTTTCCATAGTTGTGTCTCTTATGACTATGGATTGAAACATTTTTCTCTTGCTACCATACTTATTTATTTCATCACTTAGTCTTTCACTCTATTGGCACTGATACCTTCTAGAGGATCAAAGGATCAGTCAAGTAAGGTATTTGGTGGCTTATACTTCTAAGACTGCAGAGGTCTCTTTTTCAAATGTGTTAACTAAACTGGAGCTTGAATAAACAGTGCATGAGTTTAAAAATAGCAGTGGAGGGGGGGAGGCGTAAGAATCCAGTGGGAGATCAATAGCGATTCCAACCTCCCGTGCAGCCATCACAGAGACCACTGCAGTCTTAAAAAAATTATGCAACCTAACAACTTGCTTCAGACCACTAAAAGGTGTCACACCCTATAAAATACTATTCTCTTTGAGATTTCCATTGCACAAAAGATGAGCTAATTATTAGTTCATAATGAGTTTGCATACCAGCTTTTTTATGTGATTTGGTGACTTGAGGAAAGAACTTAAATGATACATCTGATTCTTGAACTTCGCTTACCACCTACAAAACTATTCTAAGGATATGACTCTGAGACAAATTTAATTTATTTCGTGTTCTTGCCAGAAAACACTTTCTTTTTTAACTGAGTTAGTAAATTATCACTGCAACACTAGGGCCCTATTCAATTGAGCAACTGTAAGTTACTGGAGTCTGTAAGGTACCCCGTAAATTTATTTGCATCTGTTAGCAACCCGCAAAACGATTTGCAAGTTACAGGCTGAAAATCCCTGCGGTTGTCAAAATCGTAACTCCGACTCAGCTAAGCCTTTGATCTTTCAAGACTGTAAATATTATAGTCGCTATTCAATTGCTACAAATCCTCAAGCCCGCAAATCTTTTCACACCCGTAAATGGCAAATGTAGAAGAAAATCCTAGGGTTACCAGATAGGACTCGCAAGTGCTGTAAATGCAAATAATAAATCAATACTACACTTTAAAAGATGGGGAAAGTGATCACATTAGAATTAACTGCACAACAGTCTCAAGCTCGCAAATCCGCAATCAAAAATCATATAATTTCGGTGTCATGTCAATCTTGGGAATCAAGGAGTTAATACATATCAGGCTACCCACATGGACTAGAACATTTCGTTCATTCATTTTTTATTATTTTGTACATTGCCGGATTGCGAGTCCGATCGCATATCAGACCTCTAATAGCTAATTGATTGACGTTTAACCTCCATGTTTTACTGACGTCATGATGACCATCACATTTACTATTGGATGTTTCTAAATCAGTGGTTATGGCCTTGCTTAATTGATCATGATCATGTCCTGAAATGCTTCTTACGGGTGCATGGTTTACGGTTTAGGGTTTTGGCCAGGTAGCTGCGGGCTTGATCAATTGAATCGCTCTGTAAGTGTTTTCAAGCCTTACGGCCGGTATGAAGGCAACTGCGGGCTTGCAATTGAATAGGGGCCTAAATGTTTTGTATAGACAATTCTGTCCTGAATGCTGTGGTTCACCATAGTATGTGGCAATGCACCCAATACATTAAAGACACATGTGAGTAGCTGAGTGCCCTATGGAACTATATCCACTTAGGAGTCAGGCAGCAGTCATTCTTAAAAGCTTCCTGATTTTGCACATAAGATCAACAAATTCATGAGATGCCAGAAAACTGCTCAGTGCATGGAATAAATAGCAGCCCCCCGGATGCCTAAGTGGTGCTGATTTCCCTAGGCATAGTGAGCCAGAGCACTATAACCATGAATGAAACCCTAAATGTAAATTATGAACAACTGAGAATCGTCTACACTAAGGTAACATGTGTTATGGCAGGTTAGTCATCCGGCAGACCTGGGTCTGAATAAGAACCTCCAGCTTCTTTCTTCCAGATCTCCACTGAATTATTCCATTTATCATATTGCATCTGCAACTTTCATAACATTTATGGAGCTTTCAGTTAAATGGTGCTATTTTCCTTAGTCTCTTTCATAATGTCAATGCCTGTGGGCTCCTCTGAATAACATTATATTTAAACATTTGTTTGTGTATGCATACAAAAAATGGATTCCAGATCTTGACTTCATTTTCACAAAAATTAGGACTGTGACGAATTCTGTAAAGAAGAATTCAGTAGTCGTGCCTTACCCAAGGTCTCCACTCAGGCTGCAGTCTCTAGATTTAGATTTATATATCAAAATATATATTCACCATGACAAATGGAAGCTATGTATAGTGAAAAAATAATGCAAGATTTTATTGCCTTTTGAAAACTTGATCCCAACGCACTAAAGTTAAAAACTGCATGTCAAATCTATTTCTGAAGTCGGTTGTGTAGGCACAAAGAATTTAAACTGATGCCTCATGTAAGAAGTGCATTTTTGGCCTGGCTTTGAGTGAATTGGTTTTAAGGGCCGTAGGTGTAAATTATAGTAAGTTGAGACAGCGTAGGAGGCAACAAAATACGAGGGTAGATTTGTGTTGGGTTTTCAATGAGTGTAAAGCCGTAAATGAAAGGAATAATATGGTGTAGAGGGTTATAAAGCTATGCAAGATATTTGGAGGTTAGGCAGAGATATTAAAATTGTTTTAGCACTAAGGATTGATTTCAAGGGGTGATGTTGCTGAAACCTAGATTTAAATAGTGATATATTCATTGTATTAAAGAATATACATATACAATTACAATCTAGGAAGCAAGGAACATATATTTAGCATAATGTAGAACTGTGTTGTCCAAAAGGCAGCCTGCGGGCCGGATGTGGCCCACTAACTGACTTCAGTGGTCAAGGGAGATTCTCCACAGAAACGTAATACCATTAAATTAAAATACTTGGGGTCGTTTAAACACTTGGAATATCATATTTAAATTCCCAAGTGTTCAGTTATTTCAAAAAATAAATACAATTCTGCCACCCTACAACACCAAAGTAGTTGATCAGCACTGATGTAGAAAGATAATTTCACAGGAGAAGGAATTGGACATAATCCAGAACACATACTAATGATTCTGTGTGGTCACTGGGACTAGAGAATACAATGAGACATCTAGAACATTTTTGTTTTAGAAAAAATGTGTAGAGTTGTACGTTTGAGTCAACAGGGTATGTTTTAAATATCCAAATTTGTTTATGTTTTCTATGGAAGCTATTTATTAAAACAATGGTAAAGGTATATACTAGTGAGCTGGATTATGAATGCATCTGATAGAGGAGAATTGGTAGTGTATGAAAAAAAACTGTTTGCATGGAAAAAAAAATAAAAATAAAGATTTAAACAGTTATCCTGAAATTTACAGAATTTCTTGCATTTGCAAACTGTTTTCTATCAATGTTGACACCCCATGAAAATCCCAGGGAAAATTAGCATACATAATACATTGTATCTTTTTGGTCTGTGAATTGAGCTGCAGCTTTCCTTTAGATTTCTGTAATACCCAGAACAAGGTCTGTGTCCCTTTATTCACTGATTGTTTTACCTACATCCCAGGTGATACATCCCCCAGCCCCAGCGATTTGCCCCTGTAACATCCAGACCCAGTTATTGGCCCCTGTAACCCCCCAGTCCCAGTGATTTACCTCATCACCTACACCACCCCCAGTGAATTGCCCCTGTGGTATCTCCCACCCGCAGTGAATTTCCCCATTACCTCCCCCAGCCCCTGAGATCTCTCCCAGCCCCAGTAAATTGCATGCACTCACTCACACACACAGAGACACATGCATGGACCTCAAACGTTGCAAGTCATTGCAGGACCATAAATCAAGCATAAATGCTCATTTTCCTGAAAAACAAATTAGAATAGGAATAAGAAGCTGAAATGTTTGGTTTCAGTACAATTTGTCAGAATTTATCAAGGAGAGGGTGAATTTCTAAAGAACAACCGTGTAACCGTACAAGCATTTTTACTTGAATGTCGATTTATGGTTGTTTAAGGACCCAGTGTAGTAGTCATCTATGCTGGCAGCATAAAGCATTGCTGATTGGCTGCAAAGCTGACATGCTCACATGGACAGGGTACACTTTTAGTAAATTGAACCCTGAGAAGCCTAGCTCAATCCTGAGGGTGTAAACATCACCTGCAACAGTTATTTTTTAATGCAAGGCTAAAAAAACATAGTGCATGCAAATACATTTAACCATACACTACTAATTCCCCTCTATCAAATGCATTCATAACCCGCGTCATTTTAATATGACTTTAAAGTTTATCCATGCTTGATGAATAGCTCCTATAGAAAATATAGGAATTGGAGTTTCTTATGTTTTAACTCTGATTATCTCTACATATCCTTGTTTATCCCTACTTGTATCCCTGCTTGATCAATATACTTAATTGATTATGTGATTTAACACAGGACTGAGCTGCTAAGCATAATTTTGCTAACATCATTCATATCCTTGAGGCCAGTAGAGTTTATACGATCACACAAAGACAGACTGGAATGGAGTGGTAGGTCTAAAACACATTATAAAACAAAATACAGATGTTAAAATCAGTCATTAAGAGTCCTACCTGTGTTCAGTGAGGTTGGCATTGGACTTTCACATGGTTTCCACACACCATAACAACGTTTTCTTGTAAAGTAACTAATTGCAGGAAAGTCAATGGTAATGGGAACTTTGTCAAATCTCCCTATTCACAGTGTAGAAATCTGAAAAAGACATAAGTATATATAATGATACAGTAGGTGTGGAGAGATCTGCACGTGTAAGAGTTTATAATCTTGGATCCTCTATTGAGATTAACTATAAAATCTTCATACATTGGCAGTGGTGTGTGCCAAGCCTAGGCCGACATTTTTTTCATGTAGCAGTAGATAACTTCTGTGCTGCTATAAAATAATGTGTGTGTACACATAGAAATGTCTATATGCAGCGGCTTTTCTGTCTGTAAAGATATCTAACATTGTCCTACATATTGTATATATTATACATAAATACATATACTGTACACATGATTTTATACATAGGTGTGTGTCCATCAGTATATATTACTACTACCATTGTTGTAAATATCATCCAAAACAAACCCTCCTAAAAAAAACTAGAAAAATTACCACAATACTAATTTTGTCCACTACGTTTAATATTGTAATGGGTTTTATTGCCCCTGATAGTGTAGTGATACTCAAATCGTTTTGCATCATATTTCTACTTTCTTTCTTAGGCGAAGATTTTCCCTAGTGCCAAATAAGTATAATTATATATTAAAAAAATATATATTACATTGGAGCTAGGGCTTTATCTCCATTGCATATTTTTTATGTATTTATTGTACTGTACCCTGTACTTTCTATGCTTTTTCTAATGTATTCTTTTTTATTTACGCTATGTACTCTTGTAAATAGCTATATGTAAAATAAGATTTATAAATAATAAGTAATAATTGCTACTTTATAAAACAGGAATTTATAGTTGTGCTCAATGTTTTGCATACCCTTGGTGAATTGGTAATATATGTAACATTTCTAAAGAAAACGTGAGTAGGCAGAATACATTGCTTTTATTTCTTTTATAGGATTCCTTTTTTTAAACTGTAGGTAATAACAGAATGGCACAATCATAAAACAAAACATGACAACAAAGAAAAAAATGAAACTACCCTGTTCAAAAGTTTACATACCCTTAGCTCTTAATGCTGTGTATTGCCCCTTTTAGCATCAATGACAGCGTGCAGTCTTTTGTAATAGTTGTCTATGAGGCCCCTAATTCTTTCAGGTGGTATAGCTGCCCATTCGTCTTGGCATAATGCCTCCAGGTCATGCAAAGTGTTTGGTCATCTTGCATGAACGGCACGTTTGAGATCTCCTCAGAGTGGCTTGATGATATTAAGGTCAGGAGACTGTGATGGCCACTCCACAACCTTCACCTTTTCTGCTATAACCACTGGAGGGTCAACTTGGCCTTGTGCTTAGGGTCATTGTCATGCTGGAAAGTCCAAGAGCGTCCCATGAGCAGCCTTCGTGCAGAAGAATGCAATTTGTCTGCCGCTATTTTCTGATAACATGCTGCATTCATCTTGCCATCAATTTTCACAAGCTTCCCTGTGCCTTTAGCGCTCCCCCCCCCCCCCCCCCCAAAACATGAGCGAGCCACCACCATGCTTCACAGTGGGGATGGTATTCTTTTCACTACAGGACTTGTTGACCCCTCTTCCAAGCATAGCTCTTATGGTTGTGACCATAAAGCTCTATTTTGGTCTTGTCACTCCAAATTACAGTGTGCCAGAAGCTGTAAGGCATGTCAAGGTGTTGTTGGGCATATTGTAACCATGCTTTTTTGTGGCATTGGCACAGTAAAGGCTTCTTTCTGGCAACTTGACCATGCAGCTAATTTTTCTTCAAGTATCGTCGTATTGTGCTCCTTTAAACAACCACATTGTCTTTTTCCAGAACAGCCTGTATTTCTCCTGAGGTTACTTGTGGGTTTTTCTTTGTATTCCGAAGATTTTCTTGGTCTACCTGACCGTGGCTTGGTATCAGGAGATCCCCGAATTTTCCACTTCTTAATTAGAGATTGAACAGTAATGACTGGCATTTTCAAGGCTTTGGATATCTTTTTATATCCTTTTCCATCTTTATGAAGTTCCATTCCCTTGTTACATAGGTATTTTGACAGTTCTTTTCGGCTCCCCATGGCTCAGTATCTAGCCTGCTCAGTGCATCCATGTGAGAGATAACAAACTCATTGACTATTTATACACAGACACTAATTGCAATTTTAAAAGCCACAGGTGTGGGAAATTAACATGTAATTGCCATTTTAACCTTTGTGTGTCAGCTTGTGTGTCTGTAACAAGGCCAAACATTCAAAGGTATGTAAACTTTTGATCAGGGACATTTGGGTGATTTCTGTCATCATTATGATTTAAAAGGGAGCCAAAGAACTATGTGATAATAAATGGCTTCATATAATCACTATCCTTCAATAAAAGACATTTTTTTCAAAATAAATGCCAAAATTTCACAATTTCTGCCAGGGTATGCAAACCTTTGAGCATAACACTAGAGGATTAAACAATATTCAATTTATTCTCCATCCTATCAAGGCCTAATGATCAAACAAGCAATATTTCTCAGTCAGCAACTAGTATTCAGCACTAAAAATACACACACTACCCAAGGCCCCTGTGTAAGGGGTGATGCACATACTGTAATTTGACACAATTGAAGATTAATGTGAAAACTGTCTTATAACCGTGTGTGGTCATGTTTTGTAATACACTGTAGCAGTACAAATAGCATTCATAACTGCATGTTGTGCGTTTTCTACATTGTGTATACCATAGCTATTAAGGTCGCCTAAATATAAACCAATAGGTGCTGTGCAGAGGGCACTGTAACTGATACAGACTTTAAGTGTATAAATAAATGTATGGTCACATAACATAACTTACACCTGTCAGTGTTATTTCTCTTTAGATTAGATTTTAAAAAGTGTTGGAGATAAGCAAGGGAATTAATGTGTAATGTATATGCTGCTTCTGGTTTGTAAAATATATGGCTGCCTAACATTTTAAATGTAAACATATTAATCTTCATTCCCTGTTGTCTTGTGCTTCACAGTTGATACACAGAGAATGTCCCTTCTCCAATACTGTGCGCAGAAATTAAACATTTTTTTAACATTATTATAATAGTTGAGCTGGAAAAAAACATGTCCAATCTTTTTAGATGCCATCTGAATCATATTGCATGTTAATTGATCCTGGGGAACACAAACTCAGTTGAAACATTGCCAATAATTATGTATCAATTGAAGAAAACATTTGTTCCTGACCCCCAAAAAATAATCAGTAATATTCTACATATTCTATATGAGTTGTCATACCCATATAAGCCATATCTATCCAAAAATGTAGTCTAACCCTTTCTATAGTTATCTATTCACTTTGCTGGTAATGAGTTTCCCAACCTGACTTCACTGAGGAACCCATTTCCCTTTCTCCTTCTATTTATTTATTTAAGTTGAAGGGAACAATTTTGGGGAAAACAGTTGATAAATGTATCCACAACAATTGTATCAAGGTCAAAGAGGGATATATCTACTAATTACGTGTCCATGCATATGGAATCTGTTCACCAGGGGTGTAGGAGCCAAAATAATTATGGGGGGGGGGGGGTTACAAATTATTGTATACACAGGCCATAAAATGTTTATATATACATACATGCAAACATAGAAAAATCTGGGATTTGTCCCCCCCATCTCCCCCAGTTCCTACAGCCATTCTGTTTGCTGTAACTTTATTTTGTGCATTGTGTAGAATTTACTAATAAGACCCGCGATGACCTGCAAACTATCACGCATCAGCTCTACTCAGGTCTGTATGTGATTTACTAAATCGCTGGTGATGTAATTAGGTCCATGATAAGCTGCAGTAATACCTGATGCAGGGCTGTGTATACATCCGTATCCATCCCTTTACATATTGCAATTAGAGTGGCACATGCGTGTTATAAGGGTCAGGCATGCGCAGCACTGTTCATTGGTGCAGGTTCCATATTGGTTGGCAAACCTGCAATGATTGGCAATACGTCAATAATCACGTATAACAACAAACTCAGCGAAATAATACCATGCCCATGCATGGTCAGTTGCACTACATATAAATAAAGTATCTCTCTAATGTTAATACACCAAACTAGCCTGTTAAACCCTATGTATCCCACAAACCCCCTCTCAACACTAGTACCCCACCCATTGTAGGGGGTTTATGTCCGGTATCATGGGGATCCAAAAGGACCACCATGATACCGGACATAAACTCCCTACAATGGGTGGGGTACGGTACCATGGGGATCCTTTTGGATCCCCATGGTACCTAACATAAACCCCCCACAATGAGATTACCTACGGGCATCCATGGTAATCTAATCAGTAACCATGGGGGCTCAGAGGCTAAAATTAAATTTTTCTCTAATACTAATAAAGGGAAATTTAGGACCTTTTTGCAGTGATGTAATAATTGGAACGGATTTATAGTAATATAATTTTCTGTAACCATAATATTGAATAACTTATTTGTATATACCTTTTTCAGTATAATGAGCATATTTGGGAAAAAATGAAAGAGGGTAAAAAATATGTTCCCTAGATCTTGCATTAAAATACAAATCAACTATTGAAATGCAATCAGGTCAGGTATCTAGAAATCAATTCTACTTCTACACTTTTTTCTTTCCTTCTTTATCACTCTTTCCATTCTCCTCCTTATTCCCAATACAGTGTTATTGTTTCATTGTTCAATGAGGAATAAAAATAAAAGAGTACTTCTACATATTATTTTGTCTTTAATATGACTGTATTGTATGACTATATAAAAATAAACAGTTTATTTATTTTTCTCTAAAACTTATGCATTATATAGTTGCTAATGTTGTTAAATGTGATTTTTTCCCCAAGCATCCGTGGTATTTTTATCTGCATGTGGGGTATAGATATCAGGTTATATTGTACTTCTCAATGATCACTGTGTAGAAGGCTGCAGTCAGATTGACTCTAGGCATGAATAGCCTCACGGCTAGTAGGTGGCTACAGAATAGGTAATCTAAAGCGCTGATATCTGGCTCATTTTGACAGTGTGATGAGATAATACAGGCTATTAGTATTTTGTATCTTTATGATGTCATAGGTTTTCCCTCAAAATATTTTCTATATGACCTGGGAAACTGGCTACTTGTTGGCGTGCAAGAGGGAGCCTATGTTTAACACTGGTAACATTTACAGTATCTGGGTCGTGCTTTGCCTCCACTTAAGGGATTTTCATAGTTGAATGTCTTGAACGTCCCTCAAGATACCCTAGGATAGTGGAGAGGCGCCTGTGCGTTCAGTGGTTTATCTCAGAATGTAATTAATGTATTCCAGTGCTTGTGTTCGTGCTGCTTTCATATGGAAACCTATATTTACTTTTTGTGTGTATGTAAAATGATTATGAATTGGCCAGAGTTTGAGTTTCACAATGTAATTTAACCCACACAACCAGCTGGCCCTAGTTTTAGCCGTCTTCAATGAATGGAGATTAATTATTTTCCAGCCCACTGGAGGAACCTCACATCATCCTCAACAAGAGATTCAAGCATGTTTCTTGTAGTCTGAGCAACAGCTAAATCATTCCCTTAGATTCACTAAGCATAGCGAATGCTGCAAAGCAGATTACTGAGGGCTGCAGTGTCTGTATCCTATGGCAAAATAGCCATTACAGCCCTTTACTGCCTTTTACTATGCTATAATTTTTCCATCCAACAATAATGCACAAACTTTAAAAAAAAAAAGAATGCTGGAAATGTTTAATCTTTTCATATAATATGTTGCAAATTCTATGTTTTTCTCTTTCTATGTATATACTCTGCTCTTATAATTGTTATTAATCCTTGTTTATGAAAGTACCAATATTTTCTGTACTGTAGAGTGGGCACACAAGCACAAATTACAAAACTAAAATAAATTAAAAGGTATATAGAAATACAAAGACAGATACAGTACAGCATCAGATAATCTTGTACAACAGAGTTGGTGTCCTGACTATGAAGAGCTTACAATCTAATACTAATATTAAAGTGACAAACACATTATTTAAGTTCAAAAAAGCAAATACATCTTGTATTGATTGAAAGTAAATCCAATGGAAGAAAAAATATTTTTCAAAATTCGTAGACCAAGAGATCCTCCCTCCTCAGTTAGTCTCTTATTTGTGGGCTCTGCAATGACCCCAGGTGTAGCAATTGTTGCTGGCTCTGATGTGAGCTGGACTGTATAATCAGTATCTGTTAATATTAATGGTTATACATGGCCCACCCCACAAGGCTCTTAATAATTATTACCTTTTTATTAATTTCCATGGTCCTATTCAATTGTCCAAATTGCAATTACATAAGCCCGTAATGGAGCCCGTAAATGTTACTGATATTCAATTGGCTACATTTTGCAACTCGCAATTCACTTATGAGTTACAGGCTCAAAATCTCTGCGGTTGTCAAAATCGTAACTCCTTCCTATCTCCTCCTTTGATGTTTTAAGCCTGTAAATGTTACCAGTGTTAAAGACACAAAATCCATATTCAATTACAACAATGCAACAAGCCTGCAAATGCCTTCAAACCCATAAATGTGTCAAAAAATTATACATGTGCTAGATAGGACTGGAAAGTTGGTTAAACACCTGTTCGTAACACTGCAAAAGCAAATAAACACACAATACTGTACTTAAAAATACTGGGAATGCAATGAAAAACATTTAGATTAATTGCACAACAGTCTCAAGCTTGTAAATCTGCAAGAACATTTTTTTTGTGTTATTTCCGAGATATATCGATCCCAGGAATCATGGCGTTAATACATATCATAGAACCTGCATGGACTAGAACAGTTGCTTTATTGATTTCTACATTTCTGGATTGCGAGTCCGATCACAAATTGTACTTCTAAACACTAATCAATTGTAGTTTAATTTACTGACGTCATGATGACGGTCTCATTTACTATTGGCTCTGTCTAAATTGTAACTTAATTAATCATGATCATGCCCTGAAATGCTACATAAGGGTTCATGGTTTGTATGTTGGGGCTGTGAGAATGAAATTAGGAGTTAGAGAAAATTGAATACGTCTACATGTTTAGAAAACTTTTGACCCGCAGCCAAAAGTTCAGTTTGAAGGTAATTACGGGCTTTCAATTGAATAGGGCCCTATGTTACTGAAGAAAAACGGATCTCTGGGTCTGATTATAGTGAAGAAAATCCAATATTGAATATGACTTTATGTGAAAGCAATGAGATAATGACATAAAAACCAGTAAACTATGTTACAGACATTTGTTTTTCAGCTTTGTATCACATCGTATGAAGACATCTCTAGAACTGTAAATACATTTTCAATGCGCCAGTTACAAAGCATTCTGTACCACTTTATCTAACAGTTATGGCTCATCCAGCATAATTGCTCCTTAATTTGAGCTATTCACAGTCAGATGATTAGCTTTGATCTGCCATTTGTTCTCTTACTTGAATCTAACCTTATTTGAGGCAATTAGAACAGATTAATGATTGCAACTGGATACCACTACAAAACAAGATAAGCAAAGCACCATTGTACACATAACTACAAACAGTCTGCCTCCTGTCATTTGGTCTGCTCCTGTGATAATGGAACGTTTAACCTACCTCAATGTCATAACAGAATGGTCAGTGAGCTTGTAATGGAGTACTGTGGGGAATAGTGTCAGGTTTCTGTGCTATAAAAAAATTAGACAAGATAAATAATTTCAGAACTTTTTCCACCTTTAATGTAAACTGTACAACTCAATTGAAAAACAAACTGAAATCCTACACCTGCCATCATTTAAAGTGCCTCTGATTAACCCCAAATAAAGTTCAGCTGCTGTAGTTGGTCTTTCCTGAAATTTTCTTAGTCGCATCCCACAGCAAAAGCCATGGTCCACAGAGAGCTTTCAAAGCATCAGAGGGATCTCATTGTTAAAAGGGATCAGTCAGGAGAAGGGTACAAAAGAATGGAACACAGTGAAGTCATCATCAAGTGGAGAAAATATGGCACAACAGTGACATTACCAAGAACTGGAGCTCCCTCCAAAATTGATGAAAAGACGAGAAGAAAACTGGTCTTGGAGGCTACCAAGAGGCCTACAGCAACATTAAAGGAGCTGAAGGAATATCTGGCAAGTACTGGCTGTGTGGTACATGTGACAACAATCTCCCGTATTCTTCATATGTCTGGGCTATGGGGTAGAGTGGCAAGACGAAAGCCTTTTCTTACGAAGAAAAACATCCAAGCCAGGCTACATTTTGAAAAAACACATCTGAAGTCTCCCAAAAGCATGTGGGAAAAGGTGTTATGGTCTGATGAAACCAAGGTTGAACTTTTTGGCCATAATTCCAAAAGATATGTTTGGCGCAAAAAAAACACTGCACATCACCAAAAGAACACCATACCCACAGTGAAGCATGGTGGTGGCAGCATCATGCTTTGGGGCTGTTTTTCTTCAGCTGGAACTGGGGCCTTAGTTAAGATAGAGGGAATTATGAACAGTTCCAAATACCAGTCAATATTGGCACAAAACCTTCAGGCTTCTGCTAGAAAGATGAACATGAAGAGGAACTTCATCTTTCAGCATGACAACGACTCAAAGCATACATCCAAATCAACAAAGGAATGGCTTCACCAGAAGAAGATTAAAGTTTTGGAATGGCCTAGCCAGAGCCCTGACCTGAATCTGATTGAAAATCTGTGGGGTGATCTGAAGAGGGCTGTGCACAGGAGATGCCCTCGCAATCTGACAGATTTGGAGTGTTTTTGCAAAGAAGAGTGGGCAAATCTTGCCAAGTCAAAATGTGCTATGCTGATAGACTCATACCCAAAAAGACTGAGTGCTGTAATAAAATCGAAAGGTGCTTCAACAAAGTATTAGTTTAAGGATGTGCATACTTATGCAACCAAATTATTTTATTTTTATATTTTCTCTTCCCTCTACCTAAAATATTTCAGTTTGTTTTTCAATTGAGTTGTATAGTTTATAGGTCACATTAAAGGTGGAAAAAGTTCTGAAATTATTTATCTTTGTCTCATTTTTTTACAGTACAGAAACCTGACATTTTAACAGGGGTGTGTAGACTTTTTATATCCACTGTTTATATATATATATATATATATATATATATATATATATATATATATATATATATAGATATAAAACAGCAAAGGTGAAGAAACATACACTTAAAGGGATATGTAAGTTTCCTGGATCATGAATGCATCTGATAGAGGAGAAATAAGAGCAAATGAAAAAAAAAATGCATGAAAAAATACCAAAATAAACATTTAAACATTTACCTTGATGTTAGCAAAATTTATTGTAATTTCTGACAGTTTAAAATTAAGGTTAACCCCCCCTCCATAATTTGTTTTGGCCAATACGGTTAGATGAAAGATTTGAGATATAGCACTATGTTAGTTGCTATGGAAACACCACACAGCATATACAGGAAGCAGGGATGAGTCATATCCCAGCAGTGACTGGGAGGCTGACAACACTGCTTTACTATTGGCTGAGCAAGCAAGAGCAGGTAAATAGTGGGTTAATATTGCTCCCCGGATGACCCCTGGGGGTGTCAACACAATCATTAGAGGTATTTTTTGATATTAATAAAAATAAAATGTTTTATGAGATGTGCTGCATACATATAGGCTGCTTTTTGCCTATAGAGTACAGAAATGTATTAATCGAGCAAACTTAGATATCCTTTTTAAAGTTTAGGATATGTAGCTTTGCGGCAATGTCAGGGCTTTTATGTGGATAACTTAGGCTATGTCAAGGCATTGGACCAGAAGAGTTATGGGGCTATATGGAAAATGTTATGAAAAAATCAAGAATGAATATAATAACCATAAGATGAGATATTAACTCATCTTGTATCTGAGTTGTAACATGTAATAAATACACCCCATTATATTGCTGAATGTTCATATCAATAGGACTATTTTACCAATGCACTTGAATAGCCTGGGCAACTGAATTCTGGAAAAAAAATTCTACTTTATAACATATTTTATTGCATTAATACTTTATTAAGATAAAGAGATAACCCTACTTAGTCATAATTTAGGCTTTCTATTTTCCAGCCATGTTGTTTTAAACACTCCTCCATTGATACCAAGACCTCCCTCTTGTTAATGCTGCAGTTGCACATTGATATGTAACACAGACCCTCACACACTTGTTCCATGTCACATATATGTCTGATATCATTGGTGACGTGTTGTCACCAGTGGCATTGCACAACCAACTGAAATACAGTGAAAGTGCGCACGCGGGCATGTGTTACATGTTAGTTTGTAACTGCAGCATTAGCAAGATGGATAGGAAGATGTCTTACTATCAAAGGAGGACTCTAACATGGACATGGAGGGTTCCCTGTTTTAATATTGAAATAAACTGCAGTGTTCATTTGTATATTTATACATAATTTTATTATCACTGCTTAAAAGCTGTTTTTACTGACCGAAATCTTCCAAACAAACCCTGCAAAGGTCATCTCCCTGTAGCCCATGCACACAGTGCTCTATTGTACTAGATGTAGTAGCCAATCACAGACTGTCACATGTTCCTAAAATGCTGTTAAAACACAATCTGTGGCTGTCTAGTACATCTAGTCCTGTAGAAACACTATATGCCTGAGCTGTGGTGCCAGACATTTGCAGGGACTGTTTGGAAGGTTTCATTGAGTAAAAACAGAGCTTTTAAACATCTGTTAATAAAGTAATGTTTAAATATGGGAATAAACACTTATATAGTTTATTTTGATTAGAAAACAGGGATCCTTCCATGCCTCTAAGAACACTGTGACATATTATCCTGATATTTTTTTTATAAGCTTGTTCTGACATGTTTGCCAAAAACTGGATCTGGATAGGTCCATGGAGGTCATGCCCTCGCTGATCCTCTTTAATGTGACCGCTCTACACTGGCATGTACTCTAGATCTCTTCTTGTTATGAAGCTTTGTTGATGTGGTTTTGTAGTTGCCTCATGGTTTAATATTGAATCTGTTATAATTTGATTTACTGGACCAAAAGGCTAATTAAACCAAATTACCTTTACTCACCATAGAAAAAACAAATACGCAGCAGGTGCTAAAAGTAATTCTAACACCACGATTTTTATAGACGATAAAAGCCTTCATTTTCATTTATTATTCTTAGAGGTGTGTTTCTGCCTAGGTCTGCAAGGCCCAGGCCTAGGGCAGCGCAATGAAGTGCAGTAGTAGCCCCTTCTGGATCGCTACCTTGTCCCGGTGAAGGGGCTTGTGTGCCATATAGGGTCACCTAAGATGGGTAGGTCAATGTCTACTTTACGGGCCCCGCAATGAGCGGCTTCGGCGCTCATTGCGAGCCTCTTCCCACTCTCTCACTTCTGTGTCTCTTTTCCCCCTCTTCCTCCCCCGTATCTGTTTCCCCCTCTCTCCCTCCCATGTCTCTTTGCCCCCTCTCCCTCCCCTGGGTCCCCCCCCCCTTATCTCCCTCCTCTGTGTCTATTTCTCCCCTCACTCCATCCACTGTGTCTCTCTCCACCCCCTTCCCTTTCCCTCCCCTGTGTGCTCCTGTTTCCATTTACGGGTGTGAAACCATTTGCAGGCCTGGGAAATTGATCATTTTTCCTGAGCCCGAAATGGGTTTCCAATTTACGAGCTTGAAAAAAAATTACGGCTTTGCGGACTCCATTTTTTTCTTGCCAATCCGTTCTGAGGCTGTCAAAAAACGCCAATTAAATAGCAAATTAGCTTGCAACCTCACTTACAGGCTCTCTGTCTATCCGCCTGTGCTGTTAATGAGGTTGTAAGCTCATTTTCTAATCAATTGGGTTTTTCGGGTGGTCCACTGGAGAAGGAACTGGCGACCCCCTCCTGTATCTTTGCCAAGAAAACCATATGGATAAGCACAACCAGAAACACAGATGTATGTGCCTGGTGTGCAGCGGTCCATACATAACTGAACAACAACAAGTGTACTTAACCCTTTCTGACATTCCATATATATATACTTAAACTTTTTGATTTGAGATATGGAAAGGGGAAAAGAGAGGAGTTACAAGTGAGGAGTGGGGGTGCACAAATATGAATGGCCTAAGGCAGCATAAGACCTAAATACGCCCAGGATTATTCTGCTAACTACAAAAAATCCATGTGTCCTGTGATATTTTTACTTGTCTTATTGTAAATATTTAAAAATAGTAAATGGTAAAAAAAAAACTTGAGAAAATGTATTATAGTTCTTGAGTTATGTGTGATTGAAATATTTTCAAACTTGTATAATATTATCGTTCTTTTGTTGTTACTAGTGATTAACTATATTCATTGTGATGATGTATTTCATGCATGGGTGTAGAAACTGGGGGGGGGGGGGGGGGGGGAAACGAGAGGGACAAATTCCCCCCCAGATTTTTTCGTTTGTGTAGAGAAGCAGTTGTGTGGGATTTTTATACTATATGCGGTATCCCCCCCAGATTTTCTTTGTCTCCTACACCCATGCTTTAATGGATCACCTATTATCAGCATAACAGGGGTTAGTGACAATATTAGATTTCCTGATTAGCCTCTACAGCAGTTTTTGTAATTAGTACACTGGACTTGTAGCTGGGGGAGTAGAAAGTTAGGTTCATGGGGCCTCATTCTATTATCGGCCGTAAATCGGCCGTAAGGCTGCGATTCCTTGCGAGGGTTCAGTTAACTCGCGATTCTATTATACGGCCCCGCAAGGATCTCATCTTACGGCCGGCCGCATATCTTGGAACCGGCCGTAATCTGTGAAATATAAAAACTGAAAAATAAATTCAAGCCTGCACTGTACAGCTCTGTAAATGCTAGGGATCATATTGGGGGACATGAGGATTAAAAGGAACCCACTCTCAAGCTTGCACATCAGCCCAAACCCGAGTTCAAATTAACTGTTTATTTTCCGGCTGCGGCGTGGGCGTGTCTGAGGTGCTCCAAACACTCTGGACTTTTTACATGGATATTTTACGGATATTAAAAATAAAATATTTTACGGATTTGAGTACAGGATAATTATGTGCTATTTTTTCTAACACCTAAAATCCCTTTATAGTCTTCTCAAAGTGCAGGATGGCTTTATTTGAGCTATTTTATGTGCTTAATTGGTGCTAGCGAGACCTCTTTCCTGCAAGTAAGCTGCGGCTCGTTTTTAGCCTTGCAGAGAGGTTTCCCGGAGCAATTGAATTGCAAATCTCTTGCGGCCGTTTTAGATCAAAGGCTTTCCTCCGGCGCGAGCGGCCGCAAGAGATAGCAAGGCACCGGCCGCAAGCCTGCCGGAATTCCCCGGCCGTAAGGGAATAGAATAGCAGAATAGCTTGCGGCCGGTCCTTACGGCCCCGCAACGGCTGCGGCCGATAATAGAATGAGGCCCATGGAGAGCAAGGAACCAACATAGTTGTAGGAAGATGATTGAAATGTGTACCATTTTTGGATTGGAAAACTTTGGTGTGCTGACATTTCAAGAATCATTACATGGCCAATAGCATAGTCAATATTTACCAACTAGCGACTTGCCCGTGAAAAATGATGACAATAAGATGTGAAGCCTGGAAATGCTGTTTGCTCCCCTTCTACTTTGCGAGCCTTGCAATGAGCGCCTTTGGTGCTCATCACAAGCCCAAGCGCTCATTGCAGACCTCAGCCAACCCACAACGTTCATATCCCGCAATGAGCCTCTCGCCCCCTCTACTTTACAGGCCTTGTGATGAGCGACTTCATAGCTCATCATGAGCCCTGCAATGAGCGGCTTCGGCGCTCATTGCGAGCCTCTCCCCACTCACTCACTCACTCAAGTCTGTGTCTCTTTCCCCCACTCCCTCTCCTGTGTCTGTTTTCCCCCTCTCTCCCTACCATGTCTCTTTGCCCCCTCTCCCTCCCCTGGGTTCCCCCCGCCTTATCTCCCTCCCATGTGTCTCTTTCTCCCCTCTCCCACCCCTGTGTCTCTTTCCTCCCCACTCCATCCTCTGTGTCTCTCGCCGCCTCACCCCCCCCACCTTTCCGTCCCCTGTGTGCTCCTGTTTCCTTTTACGGGTGCAAAACCATTTGTGGGCCTGAGAAATTGATAATTTGCCCCAAGCCCGAAATGGGTTTCCGATTTACGGGCTTGGAAAAAAAAACACGGCTTTAAGGCTTCCATCAAAAAATGCCAATTAAATAGCAAATCAGCTTGCAAGCTCACTTACAGGCTCTCTGCCTATCCACCTGTGCTGTGAGTGAGGTTGTAAAAAATGGCGGCCGTTAAACCTGTAATTTTTTTTAAGCCTGTAACTCGTAAGCCGTTTGGAGCCTCTCCCCCTCTCCATTGCTGGCCTTCGGTGCTCATTGCGAGCCTCTCCACCACTCTACGTTACTATATGTAACTCTTAAGCTGTTCGGAGCTTCTCCCCCTCTTAGCTCCTGTCAAACCTGTAACTTTAGATCCTCATGATGAGTGCCTTCGGGGCTCATTGCTGGACCCGTAATGAGTGCCTTCAGCATTCATTTCACATGCACAAGCCCGTATCTTTTAACATAACGTTATCAACAAACTCGCAATTACGACAACTATATATGTGATAAAACAGCATAGGGACTGTTTCCACCCCTTACCCATCTCCGTTGGCAATATGTCTAAAGAGTCCTTTTAAATGTAAATTTTAGGTTTTCATGATTATTCAAATCAGTTGTGCATCAGATTGCATTTCAAAACGGGGTTCAGACAATTTGTTACAATAAAGCAGTTCATAATTTTCTTTTTTTTTTTTGTGATACCTCTGATTTAATGAATTGCATTTGGCCCCCTGGTCAATTTGTAAAGTTTTGTGACATTCATAGTACTCAACTATATACTTGCATAACAACTGAAAATATTTATAGGGCCAGTGTCAGTGTTTTTCTTGATAAACTTATTTTGTTAGTTCATAATAAATTATCATGAAGCATACATGTGCAAACTACAGCAAATCAGAGCTTTAGCCAGAAAATACCATTTAAAAACACAGTTTAATGGCTGTTGATTTGAGCATTGCTGAAAATAAAGTGAAACATTTCAATGGATGTAACAATACACTGTACACTGGCCCTTTAATTATAATATATATTCACAATATTTTGGATTCAATAATTTGGAAAAATGTATTGTATTGTATTAAAGCCCTCGGGGTACAATTTACTATATTCACTAATCTGTACTTCCCATAGAGAGCGCGATTTCCAACTGTCATTTAGTTTTATCGTTATGTTACGGATGTATAAAACTCTAGCTGTGATAAAAGGATTCAGTAACATGTTTTCTCCTCTATACCAACTGGGAAGCTGCTATTCAAATTCAATGTAAATGAGCCAGTTAATATTTCAATATCTTTAAATGTAACTTTATATTTGCTGCAAGTTTTAATAAAATTGTTATATTTTTTACTGTATTATATTGTCTGTTTTGTATTTTAATAGAATACTCAAGCTAAATGTTTTTAATTTGCAGCATCTATTAACATAGCCAGCGAATTGAGAATATAATACACTAATAAATCTATTAATAACATTTTTGGTAGAACTTCTAGCAAATATACAGTTCTAATATATCAGTGAGATGCATTGTCATTGCTTCTGCACATTATTATTTTTATATGTATTTAGCACAACATCAAAGCTCGGTTTCTATAATACTTAAAGGGATATGGAAGGTACCCGATTTTTAATGTTAAAATAAACTACCTAAGTATTTATTTGCATATCTAAATATCATCTTATTTAAAAGCTCTGTTTTCACTCACTGTAGTACTAGATGTACTAACCAATCACATACTGTCTCTCAGCAGCATTTCATGGTATGTCAGTGGCTAGTATATCTAGTCACTAATATAGTTGTCGTACTGCGAGTTTGTGTGTAACGCTTGCAAATTGGGAATTGCGAATGAGCACTGCGCATATCAAGGCTTGCAATGGGTGCTGAAGGGTGAGAGGGAGGGAGCGAGGAGGGAGAGAGCGGGGAGGGAAGGAGAGAGGTGGGAAGGAGAGAGAAGGAGATGGAGTGAGAGAGGAGGGAGGGAAAGAGAAGGAAAGAGAGAAATAGAGTGAAAAGCAGAGAGAGAGAGAGAGAGTGAGAAGGAGAGGGAGTGAGAGAGAAGGAGAGAGAAAAAAGGAGAGAGAAGGCGAGAGAGAGGGAGAGAGAGAGAAGGAGAGAGAGAGGGAGAGAGAAGGCGAGAGAGAAGGAGAGAGAGAGAAGGAGAGAGAGAGAGGGAGAGAGAAGGAGAGAGAGAGGGAGGGGGAGAGAAGGCGAGAGAGAAGGAGAGAGAGAGAAGGAGAGAGAGAGAGGGAGGGGGAGAGAGAGAGCAGAAGGAGAGAGAGAGTGAGCACAAAGAGAGGGTGAGGGAGCAGAGAGGGAGAGGATGCAGAGAGAGAGGGTACACAGAGAAAAGGAGCACAAACAGACGCTTGTGGGCTCGCGTAGCAAGGGCCTCGGCTCGCGCAGCAAGCCACTGCCCTCGCAAAGCGAGGGCCGCAGTTGCTGGCATGGAGCGCCACAGGCACTCCTTGCCAGCAACTGCGACCCTCCCAAACTTTCCGTCACAACGCAAACAACATACGAGACATGTTAACACCCATTACAGACTCGCAAAAAACGCCCGCAACCCGTGGACAGGAAAAAATGAAAAACACAATAAATACACACAAAACATACATAAAAAGCTTACCTACGGCAAGAGGGAGCATCCAGGACCTCACAAAAGCAACTTACACCTTCATTTAACTCAAAATAAAAGAGTTTAGACACTAAAAAATTCTCTAAGCGACAGAAAAAATGGCCGCCGAACTAAAACGAAAACGAGGCTACAGCAGTCTAAACACGCAAAACACCACCAGAAACACGCAAAACACCACAAAACACGTACGGATATTCCGCTACAGAGGCATACAACAAATTTGCCGCCATTTTAATGCGGAAGTACAGAGCTACGTTTGTATATTAATTTATTAATGTATTATTTATTTAATTATTATACACCAAACAGCATTAGCTCACTTACAATTTCATTGCCGTCATTTTTTGACTGGCAATTCGCTAGTATAAAATAAAACCTAATTAAACATCCGTGAAACTAACAGGAAGTGCACAAATATATTCCAAATATGACTATTACATCTATACAACTGTTCATTGGCTGATAGGGTCAAGCCACTATCACCTCATGAACTTTGAGACCATTATTTGAGATGCAGATGATCAAATATCCTTTTTCAGATGCAAAAAGAAAAAATGCTTTCAACATCCCTTTAATGATCAGTTCTGCACCCATTGTGTCTTGTCAATCGTCTCTACAGTGTCCTCTTAATTGTCACACAACCCTAATTCTCACCCTAGACTGAGGGCTGTGACCCACTGTTGGGTCCTGACACCCAAGATCAGGAGCACTGATCTAAAGCATGGAAAACCAATTTAGTTATCTCCTACAGTTACTTAGCTTGATACATTTGGAAAATTCATTGTATGGTAACCTTACAGCCAACCATTGCTAATGACAGGATTAGTCTTTTAACGTTGTACGGGTGGCTGCAGATTGCATTTCACTGTGTCGTTCCTCATACAGAGAGCGAGCGCCTCAATCTAGTAAACAGCTGCATGGTATTACATTGATGCATTCCACATATAACTGGACTGCCAAATTCTTGTGGCATGAACTCAGGTCCAAGACATGACTGAGATGTACAATGTTTAGTGCAGGATTTCTCAATCAGAACTTAGTATACTTTAACCTTTTGCAAGGACAGAAAAATGTACATTGATAAATTAAGTCTGATATGTAGAGGCAGTTGAGTCTTATCCTCGGTGAAGAAAAGATTTGCTATATAACATGTTTCACTTTAAAATACTTTAAATAATAGTGTAGATTTTAGACATAGAAGAATATTATATGAATCATTATTCATATTTGTATTTATTTTATATAAAGTTTATATAGATTATTTATTTGACTAATGTAGAATATACATTTTGGTCAAGAGATTATTATATTAATTGCATTGCCCAAAGGCTCTCGTTATAATCTAGAATTAGAGAATTATTCCATTTATTGATGTGCTTAAAAATAAAATAAAATAGGGTCAATAATAATAAAAGAAAACATTTTGGTGAAAAAAAGTATCATCAGCTACAAATACTACGTATGACGGCATGGTTTCTGAATTTCGCTATTGGCCCATAACTTGCGGCCTTGAGTAACTGAATAGCACCATAACTTGCGAATGCTGTGGGCCCGCAGACATACGGCCTACTCCTATTGACTTGCGGGCTTGCGTTTGAATCAGGCTTATTTGAGAAGCATGACCCAAGCATGATCCATTTAGGCTTTTGTGAAATGATTGACACCACGACCGATTTTGGGAGAAACATGGGCCACAGGTTTTATTCATAAATAACCATAACATAAACATAAAAAACCTGTATATAATTTACATAATAACTTCCAGGGGGAGGAGCCCGGCCTCGGACAGTGACCTCACGCCTTGGGCCCTGCCCAAAGCCCCAATGCTTATAATAAGCACGCCCTGTGAGGTAGGACCACGCCCACTTAGGCCAGTGGGCCAGGCAACTCACCTCCCGCCTAGCCAATCATAGAAACTATACAACAATAAATGCCACTTCTCCACTAACATTATAGTATTTTATATATCTCTTTTCTCTTATATGAATATTTATTAGATATCTATAAATATATATATATATTTTTTTTAATAAGAAGATACCAATAACACATTTTTTACACTCAACCAAAATTAGGGTGGGAGGGTGGGATTTCAGCTGGAGACCGCTCTGTACTGGCAGAACACGCGAACACGGGCGGAAGTCCCGTGCCCGACGCTCCCGATTGGCTGTTCAGCCTTACAGCGTCCAACAGAATGGCTGGTTCCTCAGAGAAACGTGTTAGTGTTTAGCAGTACTGGATTTCAAACCAAATCTCTGATATCGAGACTCTATCACACTCTAATGAGAAGCCATAAATATATCCCTACTATTCCTGACTGTTTATTATAATAGATACTATTTACTATGCATCGTGTTTTCTAGTAGCACAATAGGTGGCATATTTTATTGAATATGTAGTGCTACTATATGCTTGTTGCTATATATTTTACTATAAAGTTATTGTTGCAATAATGTATTTGGTCAATAATAATAAAATAAAACATTTTGCTGAAAAAAGTATCATCGGCTACAAATAGTTATCATTAAAATAGCACATACAATACCAAACAAAAATTTCAAACGGGACAAAGAACAATGTATGTCAATCATACAAAGAGAGTAGGTTATAAAAATTATACACATTTCTAAAGCACAAGAGTGTGGAAGTTTTGCATTAAACCTCTAAATAAAAATTGTAGAACAGGTGGGATTCTGATCCAGGGAATAACTTGACTGCTAGATTTGGGAACATCAGATTGCCAGATTTTGGGAACATCAGATTGCAGCTTTTGGGAACATCCGTTTGCCAGATTTTGGGAACATCAGATTGCCAGCTTTTGGGAACATCTGATTGCTAGATTTTGGGAACATCTGATTGCCAGCTTTTGGGAACATCTGATTGCCAAATTTTGGGAACATCAGATTGCCAGCTTTTGGGAACATCTGATTGCCAGATTTTGGGACCAGGAAGGATTTTTCCCTTAATGAGATAACTGCCAATGATTCTTTGACATTTTGTTTTTTTGGACCAGTTCACACAATACAAATTTCAGTGGAGATTTAAAAGTAATAAAATTGATGGACTAAGGCTCCTATTCAATTGCAAGCCAGCAGTTTACGTTATACAGGCTGTAAGTCTGCGGGCCCGAAATTTGCAACAGTTACAGAGCAATTCAATTGAACAAGCCCGCAATTTACGGGCCGAAAACCGAAACCGTAAACCATGCAATCGTAAGTAGCATTTCAGAGCGTGATCATGATCAATTAAGCAAGGCCGTAACTACCGATTTAGAAACAGCCAATAGTAAATGAGACTGTCATCATGACGTCAGTAAAACATGGAGGTTAAATGTCAGTCAATTAGGGTTTAGAGGTTCGATCTGCGATCGGACTCGCAATTCGGCAATGTACAAAAATGAATGGTGATACTGTTCTAGTCCATGTGGGTAGCCTGATATGTATTAACTCCTTTATTACAGAGATTGATATAACACGGAAATTAAATGTAAAAGAAAAAAACATTTTTGATTGCAAATTTGGGAGCTTGAGACTGTTGTGCAATTCATTCTAATGTCTTTCATCGCTTTCCCAATCTTTTAAAGTTCAGTATTGATTTTTTATTTGCCTTTACAGGGCTACGAACAGGTGTTTAACCCCCTTGCGAGTCCTATCTGGTACTCTTATTATCTACATTATTTATGTGTTTAAAGGCAATTGCGGGCTTGAGGAATTGTAGCAATTGAATATCGATTTGGGATTGTAACATTTACAGGCTTGAAATATCAAAGGCTTAGCTGGGTCAGAGTTACGATTTTAACAATCACAGGGATTTTAAACTTTGAACCCGCAAATCGTTTGCGGGTAGCAAAAAGACGGCAATTGAATAGCAAATTAGTTTACGGGTTACATTATGGGTTCCATTAACTTACAATTGCTCAAATGAATAGGGGCCTAAAAGTATTTGTCAAGCTAAATTACTATGAGCCTCATTCAGTTGAGGCTTTTGGGAGATCTGGGCTCGGAATGAAGGCTGTATGTTATTTTGCTATTGAATTGGCGTCTTTTTGCGGGCTCCAATCGAGTTACGGGCTACTGGCTGCGATTCATAGCGATGGTGAAAATCGCAAGTTAATGTCCCTCCATGCCTTTGATCTTTCATGGCCGCAAGAGTTCCAAACGCTAAAATCGCAAATCGCTATTCAATTGCTCTGATTCCCCCTCGCTAACCACTCCATCAAGCCCGCAAATGGCAAAAATCGAACAACAAGTTAATGGTACCAAGGAGGACTCGCAAAGGGCTTAATGACATGTCCAGAGCACTTTAAAAGATAATAAAAAACAATACTGTACTTTTATTAAAAGGGAAAGTGATGTTAGGTTTTAGATCTAATAGCACAACTCTCTCAAGCTCGCAAATCGGCCCACAAAAATACTTTATTTCATGTTTAAATTCCCTATTATATCGATCACGGCAATCAAAGGGTTAATATATATAATGGAACTTGCATGTAATAGAATATGATATTTACGGCTTTATCAATATTGCATTGTATCTGAAATGTGGGTCCGATCGTAACTCAAGCCCGTAGGACTTTGAAATCAAAACTCCATTTTTCAAAGCCGTAATGATGACGATCTCTGTTTCCATTGGCTGTTTCTATCGCGGGAGTTACGGCCTTCATGTTCAAGCTAGCAAATACTACATATGAAGGCATGGTTTCTGAATTTCGCTATCGGCCCATAACTTGCGGCCTTGAGCAATTGAATAGCACCATAACTTGCGAACGCTCAGTCCCGCAGACATATGGCCTACTCCAATCGACTTGCTGGCTTGCATTTGTATCAGGCTCTATGGAACCATGTAACTATGTTCAATGACCATCTTTCCCATGTGACAAAAATGCTAATTCTTTAGACCAGTTTTTAATTGTGTAAGTAACTGTAAAATGCCATTGTGTATGTATGACTACAACATTTCTTATAGTATGTGCTCATTCCAGATAATCTGAACAGAAACATTTTAAATAATGTTCACTGCTTTTACATTTAGTTTCATCCATGGATTTACTTTATCCGTATGCATGCTACAGAAGCACAGCATGTGTTAGAAGGACCTTTTGTGGGTTGCATATGGGTGCCTCTTACATTAACACTGTATAATGAGACACTGTAAATAGGCTTTGTGCTGTGTATATGCATCATAATTGCTTATTCTATAAGTAACAAAATAAAAACTATGGGTGTTATGTAAAGCTTTAAGATACATATGTAATCCCACACATCATTAAAAATTACCATTTTTCAACCCTTTTCTAAAGGCAGAAATCATAATGTGAGTTTGTATTTTATTCCTAGGCAGAAATTCAAAGCTGTTGAAAAGATTAAAAAATATAATTGCAACATACGTTAAAAAGTGAAAAGATTGTGTCACATTATTATAGCATTGCACAGCTAAGTGGGAGTGTAGCTTGGACTTTAATTCCACTTCCATGTTTGAACATAATGTTTGAGCAGGCCAGATTCCAATATTGCTAGATTTAGAATACACCGACAATACAGAGGACATGTTTACAAATGTTTTACATGTCATTCAGAGTGACATGGAGCTCTACACTGGACACCATCAGATTCAAAACAAATACAAACCTCCCAAGCATAGTTACACACAGTAACACTAAATTGTGCAAGGTTATTAAATCAAACAAGATGGTGTGTATGCATATAGGAAGGAAAAATAAACATGTGAACAAGTTTAAAGTTATCAGTGATAGTTAATCATTTAGGAGTGATTGTGGACCATCATTGTAGCAGTATGCAATGTCAGGCAGCAGCCGCAAAGGCAAATACATTATTAATGTGTATTAAGAAGGCTATAGTATCAAGGGAAGTAAGTATAAATCTGCCACTAAATACTGTATATATCTGGTAGCGCCTTACTTGGAATATGGAGTACAGCTTTGGACATCTCTTCTATATCAGGATATTGTAAAGCTAGAAAAGGTTCACAGAAGGCACCAGAATTAATATTGAAAATTAAGGTTAATCATATTATTTATTCTAGAAGAAGGCATAAATGAGGCGATACCATTACCTTACATAAATATGGCGAACATTTGAAATAAGGACGTTAACATCTGACAACAGATCAACCCTTAAGGAATAAGATTTTATTCTTAAGGAAAAAAAGGGGTTCTTTACAGTAAGGGCACTATATTTTATAGAACTCATTACCAAAGGAAGTTGTGGTAAATTTAAATCTGGGTTGACAAACTAGGTTATGTAGAGGGAATAACCTGATTGCAAGTTTTCTTGGTCAGGAAGTTTTCGTGTCTCTTCCCCAAATGAGACAACTGGCAATGCTTCTGTTGGATTTTTGTTTGCTTTTGAGATGGGGCAAATGGACTGTATGGGTACTGAAACAAGAGGGGTGGGAAGTGGCATGGTATTCTACTGAGCAAATCACCAAGGGAGTGTATAGGGATTAGCTGTTTTATACAAAAAAAGGATTGCCCAGACAGATATCTTACCACCCCAGGGGAGGACTGATATACACTCACACCTATCACTGAGGGTATGGGTGACCCACATGTACCTCCTCAAGATGTAGGAAACCTCTTTACCTGGGCACCCAATAACCATTCACTAGGTACATATGTGACCAACTATGTCATGTTTTCTCTGGGATATTGGGAGACAGAACCGTATAAATGCTACCCAAGTATACCCAGTGGCCACCGGGAACAGATTGGGGAGGACTGATTATACTATTTGTTTTAAATTACCTAATGTTTGTGCGTGATTCTGCCCTATGTAGGGGCATTAATATGTTGGCATGTTACTGAATAAGACGTGCTAGATTTGGAAACATGCGACAGAGTGGTTGTCCAATTCCAATTTCAATAGAGAACCAGAGTATTGGTGAATATCTCTGTCCTAAGTCACAGTGGTCAAAATCCTGTTCATCCGATTGGAACCTTGGTGGTGAGATTCCTCTACTGGCTGGTTCATCTGGCTTTGGTTCCATCACAGCCTTAGAGATCAAGTGTACAAAACCAACCTATTCAATGTCTCTTCCCTCAACAGGAGGTTAATCCTGTCACTTCCAGATGAACTCTGAACATATTGTGTTTGAACGTATAGATATTTCAAGCCTCAAAAGTATTTATGGCTTTACTTTCAGGATTAAATGTTCGAATGCAAGATTTATGTTCCATGATGCAGATTTCCACAGGTCAAGAAGTTTGACCGACATATTTTTGATGCTAGGACATTGAAGGAAGTTTAGAACAAATCTGAAGTTGTGTAATTAGTACCAACATACCACCCTTTTAATACTTTCTTTGAAGTGCTGCACCAAAGGGATTCCAATGCAAAGTCTAAAATTTGTGAAAAATACCAAAATAAGAAATGGCAAACTGGATTTCAGTCGTGGTTCTTAAACTTTTGAGAGATAACAATGTGAGCATGGCCTAAAAAATCCTTGGAATGTTTATTACATTTTAGCAAATACAAAGCATTTTTTGCCGTATGTTTTATAAATACGTTTGTATAATAGTAACAGTATTGCTGCGATAAGCACACAGATACTTGGTTTATGTGGTTACATTTCCTTAACATGGGTTTGTCTTGGTAACAAGTGATTTTATTAAGGGTTTGATTTTAATATGAATTCAGGTTAAATAGGCTCTTCAAAATCAAGTTTTTTTAGGTTATTATTCAAGAGCATGAAAATCAGATCATATGTAGTGTTATCTATTTTTTTGTAAAGTGAATCAGTCCTGGGAAAGTCCATGTTGTTGCTGTATTTATATGCAAATGAATGGCTTGCACATATTAATTAACTGTTTTTATAGTCTAATTAGGATTACATTCTGCTTATTTGTCTCTGTAGTGGCCAAAATAAAGAGCTACAATGTTATCCGACAGTAACTCTCCCTGCTAAACATATTGAGTATAAAGTGTTTGTTCTTTTAGTTCCAACCTATTTTAACTGTCCATATATCCCAGCAAGATTCCTACTTTCTAATATTTTCGTCTAGGTCTGCAGAGATCATACGCATTGTGTGTATGTATAGAATTTTTCTCTTTACCTCATCAAATGTGGGTATGCTCTTTTTCCAGTTTTTAGCTAGAACACTCCTGGAAGCTAAGAAGATTTGATTTATTAGAAATTGTAAGTCTATTGGAGGTTGTGGTATAGACAGACCCAATATTGTTTCCTCCATTTTTTGGGAATAGAGAATCCAAAAGTTTTTCTAATATGGAGTATGTTTCTTCCCAGATTTGTGGGATTTTAGGACATTCCCATAAAGCATGTATTAGGGTACTCACTCCACAACATCCTCTAAAGTATTTACCATCCAGGGATGGGTTTGCAATTTGTAATCTCATTGGTGTAAGATACCATCTTACTAGAGTTTTGTAAGCATTTTATTTTAAGCTTATATTAATAATTGTGCTGCATTTTTAACAATTTTAGCCCATTGCTTATCATTCAGAATTATAAAGATAATTTGGTTGTCGTAATTTGATCAATTAATTATTCAAGGTAGAGTTGTTTTGCTTTCCATTCGGGTTATATGTGCAACAATTTTCGAATGGTGCTTTAAAAGCTTATTTATTAACACAATAAAAAAATAAAATAAAATCTTTGAGCCTAAAAAAAGAAAAAAGAAAATGCAAAGGTTTCCATATGTTTACCGTTACATATGTTAAACCTTAAGTATTTTTTAATGAAACAGCATATAGACCACAAGATACCAATACACAATGGACTAAAAAATAGTCTGTGTCTCAGAATACAAGATTATCTATCTATTTACATTGATATAGATCTTTTATCTAAGAAGTACACAACAGGCACACTGGCAGAACTTAAAATAATGTTTGATTTTGTCACTTATGCGTTATAAGATGCTTCACAAGTCTCTCATTTTAGCAAGGGAAGGTTGGTATAAAAAGCCTCAGCTAATGGTCTTAAAAGCATCAACAGTTATATCCATTTGCACAAGCAGTAGGTTGTGTTACAAGTTTTCCCTAAGCAAGAGCGTGAATTTTTAGAAACCTATATATTCGTTTGGTTGAAAGAAGGGTTGCAATTAAAAGATGTGGAAAGCTTCTTGGCCTGAACCATGACCAATGGAATGTACATTGGAGGGGAGGAGGGTAATGAGATGGCTTCTCATGCTCTATAATCTGTTTTTGTCCCTAGGCACAGGGACAAACCAGATGCCATACTATAACATGTCTTAGGGCTACGGAATATATTGGCGCGTTACAAATAAAGGATAATAATAATTACATATATAGTTGTGAGCATGCAAGTTGTTGCTAACGCTTGCGGGCTCGTGAGCCCGCAAGCATTAGCAACAACTCGTAGCAAGGGCAGCGGGCGAGGGCCTCAGTTGCTGGCATGGAGCGCCTTTGGTGCTCCATGCCAGCAACTGCGACCCTCGCAAACTTTACGTGGCAACGCAAACAACACGACACACCAATTACGACCCTCGCAAACTTTACCTCGCAACGCAAACAACATACGACACACGTTAACACACATTACGACCTCGCAACATTTGGACGCAACTCGCGAACATTACAAAATTCAAAACACAATACATACACACAGCACATACATAAAAAGCTTACCTACAGCAACAGGGAGCATCCAGGACCTAAAAAAAGCAACTTACACCTTGATTTCACTCAAAATAAAAGAGTTTAGACACTAAAAAATTTGCTAAGCGACAGAAAAAATGGCTGACGAACAAAACGAAAACGAGGCTACACACGCAAACACCATACGAGACACGTTAGCAGACATTACGACCTTGCAAAAATCGGACGCAACACGCAAACATAAAAACATTTAAAACACAATAAATACACACAACACACACATAAAAAGTTGACCTACAGCAAGAGGAACCATCCAGCACCTCAAAAAAACAACTTACACCTTCATTTAAATAAAAATAAAAGAGTTTAGACACTAATAAAATCGCTAAGCGAGAGAAAAAATGGCAGACGAACAAAACGAAAACGAGGCTACAGCACTCTAAACACGGAAAACACCACAACACACTCGCAAAACACCACAAGAAACTCGCAAAACACCACAACACACTCGCAAAACACCACAAGAAACTCGCAAAACACCCCTAAGCACCTACGGATAATCCGCGAAGACGCATACCACAGATTACCCGCCATTTTACACCAATGCGGAAGTACACCACTACGCTAACGGTTTGGTCTCGCGCACGCACAGTGTTACACTGCACACATTCATCACGCTTACACAGCAGCTCCACAACACTAATGCTGCAGCAACATCAACACAGATTGACAGCTCTTCAACACAATGCTTCAAAATAGGTAAAGTATATTCATTTATTAATGTATTATATATTTCATTATTACACACCAAACAGCATTAGCTACCTTCCAATTTCATTGCCGTCATTTTTTGACGGGCAATTCGCTAGTAATAATAATAATAATAATACAAGTTTTTTTTCAAATAAAATCGGAAAAAACATGAATATCAGGTGTGAGAGTTATTATTGCCATTTCCTAGAAATAAATAATCATGGGCATGTTCAAAATTGACAGTGCTATTTTTTTTTTTTGACAGATCTAACTTTAAATTATTTGGGATGGAAATGATTTGTGTCATAAGGACTTAACAAGGGCAGTTTAGAAAAGCTGTAAGGCTATTAAGTGACATTTACATTATTTTATCTTGGATTTTTAAAGGGGAAATCCTTATATTTAAAGGCACATGTAAGGAGTAAGCACATTTTGTGGTTTGTCCTACGTAATCATGCAAAAAGACAGGTCATCAGGCTACTAACATCAGGCAATGAGTCCATAGAATTATTTCAAAACAATTTATTTATTTTTTCTATACCCAATCTGATTGTTCATATAGTGATTCCAGACTGATTTTTTTCTATTACCAATTAGCATGTTTCCCTGTTTTTTGTGAATGATATATGGAACAATGCAACTGGATTTACTTTGTGTATGGTCCAAGCACATGGAAATATTTTAGATGTTACTGTACTGATGTAAAACCAAAACCAAAATATGTGTTTTAACCAATGATAGTTCTCCCAACATTTCAAAATGCTCAAGAGGGATACTTGGCATGTAGCCTTAGTGGCATGAAGCCAAGAGATAACAGTTGCAGGACTCTCTAGCCAAACCTGGGACTATTGGGATATATGTTAGTGAGTAATACTAATTTGGTCCCCAATGATTTTCATAGAGAGAAATTCCTCTTTAAAGGGATGTCTATCTTCAAGATACATTATAAAAATGCTTTGAGTCTGAAATGATTTGCTCAGCTAATCTCACCACATTTTAAGTTCTTGGCAAAAAAGAGCATCCATTCCATGTCATATATCTCTAAATTATATGAATGGTATGTCAGTAGTTAATGCAATTTCTTGCAACAGTGATAGATAGTCCTTTTTATATTAAATGGAACTTGCTGAGCATCAAAATCGAATGTGTTTCTCTGACATTTTAAGCCATTTAAACAACCAATCACTTGTTTATACGGTTTTGACATTTGAAGAAATTCTGAGTATTATAGATGAATAATCCCATAACAGTCCCTTCACATCATTCTCCGAACTGTAATTGGGAAAATGGTGACTTTGGAAAACTACAGAAACAATACTTTGCTATTATGATTCATGACTATCAAAATCATCCATCTTATGTGGTTATTTGTCTTTCCCAGAAATATCTTTAAGCATTATTCATCATATCTGAATATTTGCATTAATTTGTTGTCCTGTTAGCTGATAATTTAGATTTCTTATAAAGCTGTAAACTGAACTGTATAGAATGGATGCCTGGTTTAGATGTTTGCTATTTATGCTGGCATGCACTTATTTTGCAATATTTAACATTAAATTACCTATATTGTGTTATCATAGTGTAGAAAAGGGCCACACATGACATATGTTTACTCACTTGCTGTATTTTGCTACATTATGATATCTCCATAGATTCAAGTTGTATTCCTCACCTAGTAAGAAAAGTAGAAAACAGTCAAAGAAAATGTGAATCCATTTGTTAAGGGAGTATTTATTTAAATTAAGTTATTTTCAAATGATTTTAATATAGTATTAAGTCAATATGCTGCGGAGGAAAGCGCGTTGGTTTTATGAGCCAAAACCCTTTGAGGGCAATTTATTACATATATAGTGTGTGTTCATAACAGTAAGTTTTACATTACATTTGTATGACATGGGTATGACATGATTATTAATCAAGAGTTTAACCTAATGGTTGAATCACATTTTTATACAGTATGTTTTTATTTACGGTAAACATCAGCATATCATCACAGAAAAACAGAAATTTTCAGCAATTATTTATTTAGAAGGTTATCTAGTTGGTATCAGTGTGTTTTTCTTTTTTTCTTTGTTGCTTTTATGGTTGGAAGGGGGTATGAATAAAAAGAGAAGGAAATAAAGTAAAAGGGTAGAGGAGAGGAGTAAGGAGAGAGGAAGAGAGAGAGAGAGAGCCAGGTCAGGAGTTAGGTCAGGTTGGATTTATATTATTATTATTTTTTAAATATAAAGGGATATCATTTTCTGGAGCACTATTTACAAATATAGAATAAACTACCCTGGGTACAAGTAGCAATTTACTAGTACAGGGACAATACAATACAATTTGATGTAATAGTAATAAGATCCCTACTTCAAAGAGCTTACAATCTAGAAGGTAAGGGTGAGGTGTGAGACATCTATGTGACAGGTGAAAGATGTCAATGAATAAGGCAGTAGGTTGTTGTTTATGTAGGAAATTTTCTAGAGTATCAGTTTTTTCATGTAAAAACTGAAGTTGATATTTTTTAAGTATTTTGCAAGGTTTTGAGAATGAAAGATAGAGAGTTGGATTGAGCAAGGAGTTCCACTATGTAGTGTTGTTGTGTACGTTCTTGGGAAAACTTAAGAGTTTTGAAGACCAGTCATCAGTTTGTTTGCAATGTGTGTCACAAAAGTAAACCAACATCATTGCCATGGAGTGAGTGGGGTTTTCATGCTCTAGGTATAATGCATTTTATTGCTAGGAATATTTGAGAAATGTATTTGAGGAATTTGGGTAGTGAAGTATAGGGAGTCCTAACATAGTTTCTTCAGGGTTTCTTGGTAAGGGAGAACCCACTATATAAAAACATTATATACTTCATTCCAAAGGGGTGGAATTTGAAGTCAGTCCCAAAGCATGTGCTTAAGTGTCCTTACTAATTGACCCAGACAGGACATTGAACTATGTGTTTGGGGCGGTATAAGCTACCAACTAATACGAATTTTATCTGCATCTTCTTTTAAATAGATGTTTAATGAACATTAGAATTGGATTGACGTATATTTTTTTTAAATGTAAAGCCACATTTCCTTACTTGTTTATTCATATTAGTGGCAAAGTTGCATTCCATCTCTGGGTCTCTCTAGAACAGTAGTAATCAGCAAGAGACCATGTAGTGCTAGGATGCTTTCCAAACAGCATTTACTCTGCCCTTTCGAATGGACGTCTCCCTTCCACATCTAACATATCAATCACTCTTGTACTATCATAACTTGTCTTTGATTTAGAATTTTACCCTTTTTCCTATGTTGTTATCAAAATACTAAAATGTAATACATGTTTCCATTCATTATTTAGTGGCCGATTCTACCGGTCCTCAGAGAGAAAGGAGTAGGGGTAGGTTGAAGAACAGGCGCGAATGGGATGGGAAAATTAATAATGAGGAGAAATTGGCCCATCAAACATGTCACTGACTCAGTAGTGAATGGATTACTGATGAAATTATCTATCACATATATAGTTGTGAGCATACGAGTTGTTGCTAACGCTTGCAGGCTCACGTAGCGAGCCCGCGGCCCTCGCAAAGCAAACTTGCAAACCCTCGCAAACTTTACGTCGCAACGCAAACAACATACGAGACACGTTAACACCCATTACGGACTCTCAAAAATCGTCCGCAACCCTCGGACAGGAAAAAATGAAAAACACAATAAATACACACAACACTTACCTACAGCAAGAGGGAGCATCCAGGACCTCAACAAATAAAGTTACACCTTCATTTTAACTCAAAATAAGAGTTTAGACACAAAAAATTCTCTAAGCGAGAGAAAAAATGGCCGCCGAACAAAACGAAAATGAGGCTACAGCACTCTAAACACGCAAAACACCACAATAAACACGCAAAACACCACAAAACACCTACGGATATTCCGCTACAGACGCATACCACACATTTGCCGCCATTTTAATGCGGAAGTACACAGCTAAGCTAACGGTTTGGTCTCGCGCACGCACACAATTACACTGCACACATTCATCACGCTTACACTTCAGCTCCACACCACTAATGCTGCAGCAACATCAAAACAGATTGCCAGCTCTTCAACACAATGCTTCAAAATAGGTAAAGTATATTAATTTATTAATGTATTATTTAGTTCATTACCATACACCAAACAGCATTAGCTCACTTACAATTTCATTGCCGTAATTTTTTGACGGGCAATTCGCTAGTTAATTATAGTTTAGATCTCAACGGCGGCCCTTCAAAGTTTCTGTTAGTCGACAGCAAGAGCCTGGCTCCATAAAGCTTGAGAACCACTTCCCTAGAGTCCTTTACTGCAGCAGATTAATCCAGATGTAGGAGTTTGGTGGAGCTGAGATTGAACAACAATTAATAAATGACACAACCATAATATTTTTTAGCTCTAGTTAGTGGGCAAAACAAGAGTAGGCATAGAACTGGGAATATTTTTATCTTGTGTTATTAGCTGTGGCCTAAATCATTGAAGCTGTGCTTTGTATTTTTTATTTGTAAACTGATTTTAGGCAGTAGAACGGGCAAACTAAATCCCCAATACCAATAACCATAGTGTATTTGATTTAAAGAACCCCTGAGGTCTCATATTTACAGTTTTCCATTTTTTAAGATAAAGTCTAGATAATATTTTTTTAGAAATTAAACAACCAAATACAGCCTTTCATGTCTCATTATCTGCTTTGGATGTGGAGATGTGGCCAAGTATGCTGATTATCTTTTAAATGATTTTTTTTGTATTGAATGATATAATCTAGAGTGCAAGCCTTTGCAATGGAGCTGAACAGAACATATACATGTATCCATTATGCCCTCCTGGGTGACAGATCAGGCGAATATCTATAGATACAAAAAATATTTTAAAATGGCATTTTTGGATATTTAACTTCCTTTATTTATATAATGTTTACTATACCACCCTGGTTTCCTTCCTCCCCACAAACCTATATTGGCTAATTTGAAATCTTAGTTTCAAAAGAATGGTGTAACCAAATTAAATGACGTTAAATTATATCATTCTTAATAACAATATGCCACTGACTTCTGAAATGGGATTTCTTGATGTTTTTAACCAGAATCTATATTTTCAATAATTTTGGGGAATACAGTTTAAACTCCTTAGTGAACTTTTGCACTACTCATAAGAATGTCCTAGCTGTGAGGTGGCATAAATCTAGGAAACCTGATTCATAAATCCTGTGTGCTTGACGTAAGAAAGCTGTTGATGTACAAAACAGTCTGAGCCCTGCCAGAGATTTCCTGGCCCATCGCTGATGCTTAACTTCTGGCTCACAATGTAGGCAAGTACTGAATTATCCACCTGTGACTTGTGGATCTCCAGGCCCAAAAACGTGTCTGAGATACTCGTCATCAGTATGTGGAGGTTAGTCATTCTTTATACTTTCAGATGTGGGAACTTAGACTCAATGTCAAAAAATTGCACAATAATGTTTTTAAGTCTGTCCAAAAGGATAATCAAGGGTTTTAGGCTGTGTGATGTAAGAACAAGAAAAATATTTATGATCATCTTCACAGTTGGGTTAAAAAGTGAAGCAATAAAGCAAAGCAGTTGGTAAATATTTAGCACATAGCCTGGGCACAGTTCTGAAGCTATTCATATAGATGGTGTTGTATCTACTAGAACGGGGGTAACCCCAGTCCTCAAAGAACTGGATTAATGATATTTCTTCTTGACCACAAATCACTTAATCACTATGTAGTGATTTTATTGACTAAAGTATGGTCAAGAGGGACAAAACTAGCCAGTTGATTGCCCTCAAGAGTTGATGTTGCCACCCATGCGGTAGAGAAGTCATGAACTGACTGCTGTGAGAGTTTAAGGCAAGAACAAAAACTAATGTTTAAATCAAATAAAACCCAAAGTAAAAATTAAATGTTTTTGTTGGTATCAAAGCATAATGTAATATCAACTTACCAATGGTTTTCCTATCTGAGACTCCAATGCCTTAAAAATATGATTGAGTTTATTGGGCAAAGTACGGACAACAGGAAAATATTATGGTTCTAATTGACACACAATTATTTTTATAAGTGTTCAGGAATGGATGCAACAGCACATTGAAGGCCCCAGTGCTAATTTAGGTACAATTGTGTTTGGGTTTCCTTGACAAACTGAATTACTTTTCTCTTGATTTTCAATCATTCTTAGAATGGTTTTCTTAATGACTAAGTAACATGTCCTTTTCATCAATGACTAATGGCCTATAAACAGGTCTACATTTCTTTCAGGATTGTCTCCTCCCCATTTCCCATAGGTGCAGTTCTCCTCTATGGAAGAAATCTTTTCTTGTGATTTCAATAGTCCAAAGAAGTAAAATAACATATCTAGCCAATTACCATCATTTCTCAGAAGCACCCCCTAACACTTACCCAAACAGATATCAAATATATTGTATTTTTTTATTTAAACTGTATACACATTGGTATGAGCTTTATGATACATACAAATAAAAACACAATTAAAATGTTATTAACACCAGTCATATCCATCATGTAAGTATGTAAAGGGAGTGTTAAATGGTATTAATCATACTGGTTGCTCTTGCCTTGAACATCATATCAATTTGAGATGCCTGTTCTAAAGTTATAGGCTGGCCAACTGGGGAAATGTGAGGAACTATTCGTGGAAAGGGTTGTGTGTTCATAGAACTGCCTCTAGACAATTGTGTGCAAAATGAGAATTCAAGGAATTACTGGGACAGCTTCTAAGTATATATGAAGGCCAATGATTAAATGCATGCTCTTATTATAACAATGGGGGAAGACTTGAGAAAGCTAAGTGGCTCTTATGAAGTTGACATTCCACCAGGTCTATTCAATTAGTTTCCAGTTTTCCATTGCTGTTTACATCTGCCTGAGTAACACTATCTGCTTATTGAATATTTTAATTTTTAATTACAATAGGTCTTAGCATACTATGTTGAAATCCATGTTCTTTCAGTGCAGACATTTTCTTTCCTATTCAATTACACGTGGATGCCATTTTTCTTGCATTCAAATTTTCGTGTTTCTCCTATAGAATCCTATATTTGTTGTAAAGCTACTACTGGCTTTAACTCATATTTACATATTGGAGTTAAATACCAAAACTACACTTATATAAACCTATTAAAATTAGGAAGTTATAAATCAAAATGAGAAGTTGAATTAACCCAGTTGATTGAAATGATAATACTATAGATTTATACATATTATTATACTGGTATTTTATTTACACCGAAAAAGGGAAGCTCTATTTCAACAATGTATATTAAGGAACATCTAAAATCCAATTGAATAACTCCCTAAATTAAAAACATAAATTAAATCTTTGCTAACAACTGTTCATTCTGTTATTGACAGAAGCACTACAACTAATGTTATGTTACTTTAAACACATACGTGTATTATATTTTCTCAGACTTTACAATTACTTTCCCAATCATAGTTCAAAGCATTTAGGCGTGTACTGTGGAGGACTGCCAGACATGGGTATGGCTTTTTGCAGTTCAAAGCACAACCATAAATCCTATCCATTCTAATCATGCAATGTTTATGATGGCTCAAGAATACACACTGATAGCCATGGCCGGATTACCCATAAGGCCAACTTGGCATACGTGAGGGACATCACTTTTATAAAAAAAAATGGTTCCTGGCTTAAACCCCCCCAAAATGCTGCAGTTCATAGACTGTGAGTAACTACCTAGAACAAGAGAGTTACAACAGGAAAAGGAACTTACACACACAGAAAAGGCAAAAATGGGTCCGTGCATACCTTGCATACTCATTCGCAGGGGCTCCTCTACTTCACTGCCTAGGGGCTCCAAAAAGGTAGATCCGGCCCTGCTGATGGCCAGGTTAGTTGGAAAATCACAAATGGAAATCAAGATGGGCAGGGGTTTACATTTCCTGGGAGCTTGGAATCCAGAACTCCTATAATTTGTACTTGTACACTTGTATTTGGCTCCTAAATATTTTTCAAAATACAATATATCCCTTTAAATGGTTACCTGGCTCCTAAGTGTTAGACATTTTTGTCAAATTCTCCTAATAGATATAAGAGATGTTCTCCTAAACAACTGCTTGTCTTCCCTATAGAACATTGAGTGTGAGTGACCCATTGGGCTTTTCATTTTGTACACCATTAATTAACTTCTGCATTCAAGTATTTCCATTCACTGTATTTGTACCTTTCCGACCATGTTTCATAACATAACACTTCAATATAGACATAATGACCACATTTGTCATAATTTTGAGTTATTACATTTATTACATAAATGTGAGTTATCACTAAATCTAGTCACTGAAAGTAGTGATATACTGATACTTCTAATTAGGAATTACCTGTTTATAATATATAATTAAGCCAGGTACAGCCATCATAGGGTTTTATTTTCCATCTCCCACTGTTACATAAATACAGTCTCATATGCCTCTGCTCATACACATGATTATTTAATGTTCATCCAACCATGTCTCAACAGTGCATTGAAAACCAGATTAACCCCACTTCTTGTACTCTGGCTACTCTACAGTAAATCCAAGAAACACAAGTTTAAAAGGGAGGAGAGAAGGAAAAATAGCGAGGAGGAGATGGAATGAAGAGTAGATGGCAGAAATGGTAGGAGAGAATGATAGAGATGGGAAGCAGAAAGGAGATGCTATAAATGTATATGTGAAAGGAGAGAAAAGAAAATAACTGGGAGCAGCACTGTCACCAAGACTTTGATGTGTTCTTTAATCTCCTGTCACTCGACGGATTGTTGACCTTTAAGGACATTTTTGTTCTCTTCACTGTGTGAGGTCTCCTGCTTCCACCCACACGCTCAGTTTATTATTGTTTTTTTTTCTGGGCAAGAGATTATTTAGAGATTATTATTTTTTATTTGTAACACGCCAAGATTCTATACATAAGTTAATTTCCAGGCAAAGACGTATTCAATATTAACACATTGCAAATAATGGAGGGCCGTCTGTGAGCTTAGAATCTGGTGTCCATAGAGCTTTCCCCAAAGCGCCATGCAAGATTGAAAACTCGCAGATTTACAATCTAAGGGCCTCATTCAATTGCCATGTTTTAGAGATGCGGGCTCGCAAATGCTTATCGCTAGCTACGTTGCTATTCAATTGCCTTACGTTTGCGTGCTCCGATCGGGTTATGGTCTGCTAGCTACGATTCCTTGCGATTTTGTTAATCGCAGTTTACTGCATTTAAAGCCTTTGATCTTTCACTGCCGCTATTCAATTGCTCCAATTACCCTTCCGTCAAGCCCGTAAATGGCTAAACGTGAACCACAGCTTACTTGTACCAAGGTGGTGTTGCAATGGGCTTACTTACAAATCATGGCACTTATTAAGCAAATAAAAAAGCAATCCAGCACTGTAAATGATGGGGAACACAATGGTTGACATTAGAATTAAAAGCACAACATTATCAAGCTCGCACATCGGCAAAATCGAATACTTCTATGGGCTTGAATAACGAGTTGCGGGCTGGGAGGTCATTCAAGCCCGTAGGACTTTGGACAGAAATTCAACATGATTTTGGCGATGTGCAAGCTTGAGAATGTTGCGCTTTTAATGTCACCCATTGTGTTCCCCATCATTTACAGTGCTGTAGTGAATTTATCTTTGCAATTACAGTGCTCGGAGTTTGCAAGCTTGAAACACGAGTTACAGTCTTGCGGACACGATCATGTTCAAGCCTGTGAATGCTTACTGCCAATAGCATGATTTGCGATCATCGGGAAGGAGGGCTAACTTGCGCACTAGGCCAATGGAATAGCAGTGTAAGTGTAGGGCAATGTGAGGATGTAACCCGATCGCAGCAAATCTAATTGAATGAGGCCCTAAGGCAGTATCTAAATGTGTTATTATTAGCAAACAAAGAGTTAAAATAACTGAGTGCATTTTAAGATCTTACCATTTACTTATCTCATACAGCCAACTTGCACTAGCCCACGCTTATTGCTACAACAAAGCTTTCATCTGTGTCACTGTGCATAATAAGAAAGCAATTTAGTATGGGCATCAGTAGGAAGCAAAAAATCGATGTGTAAGAAGTGCATTCCTGCTTTAAGAACCTCTGTGGTTTAGGAAACACTTCACATATTTATGAAATTTATATAAGACTGACAACATTGGCCACTTTAAAAGAATTTTAGAAAAATCTTAATCACTAATATAGTTACACACAAACTCGTAGTGCGAGTTTGTGTGTAACGCTCGCAAAATGCGAGTTTGGGCATGTGCGCTGGTCATTGCGTGGGAAAAAGGAGAGAGAGAAGAAGAGGGAGGAGAAGAGAGAGAGAAGGAGGAAAGGGGAGAGAAGAAGGAGGGGGAAGAGAGAGACGGAAGGAGGGGGAGGAGAGAGACGGAAGGAGGGAGAGTGAGAAGGGGCGGGAGAGAGAAGGAAAGGGAAAGAGAAGAGGCAGAGAGAGTGAGAGAAGGAGAGGGAGAGAGAAGGAGAGGGAGAGAGAAGGAGAGGGAGAGAGAGAGAGAATGAGAGGGAGAGAGATGGAGATGGGAGGGAGAGAGATGGAGAAAGAGAGAAAAGGAGAGGAAGAGAGAAGAAGAGGGAGAGATGGAGTGTGAAGGAGAGGGAGGGGAGAGAGAGAAAAAGGGATGGAGAGAGAGATAGAAAGAGGAAGAAAAAGAGAAGGAGATAGAGAGGGCACACAGAGAGAGAGAGAGTGAGCACACAGAGAGAGAGAGGGTACCCAGAGAGAGGATGCACAAACAATTTCCTTTAACAATGTAGACAATGGCTCCCAATCCTAACTTCTCACATTTCTCCTATGCCCCCAGTTAAGTACCTCAGTACCAGAATGTACCCCCCCCCCTTGTGAGACTGTTTAGCAAATATCTATTGGTCCTGTTTTTTTAATGTGCACAGTAAATTCATGCAAAATATCTCCAAAACAACTTTTATTAACTGTAACCAGTAAAATTCTATTATTAATACAAAACAGTTAGTGCCTTTTAGTTCTTGATTTTAATTAACGGATTAACTTTTTGCACAGTCCTTTTTAAATAGGAAACAGTTGACATTTTTCAACACACAGAGTTGCATTGTGTTCCTATTCATTTACCTCTGGGAAGGAATGTGGCATTTTATATTGTTCAAAGGGTTAAGTTCTAAAATTATTTCACATTCTATTATTAATATACTTCTGGTATTATTTGTTGGTAACATAGGGGATAAAAGGGAATGTTTATCACCCTATGTAATTATGGAGAAACACTTATTAACAACACCTACATCGTTAACTTGTCGATTTTACAAAGCTTGTTTATACTCCTCCCACTTAAAACATTTTATTTGAACGGAATCTTGAGTTTTCTGATAAATTCATACTTTATGTATGGAAATGCTATATCTGCAGTAAATGCCAATGAAGGGGTAACACTGGCCATCACAACTTTTACTTATGTAGCAGACGGTAACCATATTTATTTCATACAAGCCTATTATGGCCATCACTGGTTTCTTTAGATAACAATATAAATTAGTACTGTACAAGCTCCTTGACCCACTCTTGAAGAAATGGGAAAGAAAAGTGAGGGATGATATATCATTGTTGTTGTTGTTTAGTCTTTCAGTCGCGCCCGACTCTCCATGACTCTATGTATTGCAGCACGCCAGGTGCATCTCTCAGTCCCTGCCCCTCTGAGCTCCATCAAGTTCATGCTCATTGCTTTAGTGACCTCATCTATCCATCTCCGCCTCTGTCGTCTCCTTCTTCTTATGCCTTCAATCTTTCCAAGCATCAGAGTCTTTTCTAGGGAATCCTGCCGTCTCATAATATGGCCAAAATATTTGAGCTTCAGCCTCATGATCATACCTTCTAGTGAACAGTGTGTCTTGATTTCTTGAAGTATTGATTTATTGGATCTTCTTGCACTACCATTCCTAAATAACACACATAAAGCGCACCAAGTTTTAGTCATTGAATTTCCGACCATGTATGTCTATGATACTAATTGAAAAAAATTAAAAGCGCATGCATAGATAATAACTTGGACCAGCCGAGAAGTCTGACGCCTAAGTAATTCAGGCTCCTTGTTGGGTGGCGCTGCTTGTTGAACATGCTCGTATGTGTTGTTGCTATATTACTCATCAACATAGCAGCAGTATTCTTTTTTAGCTCATATAAAACATGAATAGAAATAGGGAGTTACGCGGTAAACTTATTTAGCCTATGTGCAACACATTAACAATGCTAATTATATCATGACGAATGCGTGCAGAGTTTTTCTAAGTAGAGCAGCATGGAGCCAGAATAATCACTTTGTGGGCTACTGCTCCACTCATAAAGGGTGAGGTGGAGAAAAAGTAGCCTTCTTATCACCGATTTGTTAAAGGACCATTGTACTATAAAAATAATGGCTGTTAAAATTAAATACATGCATACGTATACGTGAATTTTAATATTAAGCTTTGTAATATTAGTAGTTATACTTTAAAGCTCTTACTTTTATAGGTTTTTGACTGTGTGCTGTGCTGTTTAGCTCCACCCATTTTGTATAATTAGGGGCATGTCAGCTGTAGCAGACTTCCTGCTGTGTGCTCTGGTGTCTGACTTTTGTACATCACACCACTTTCCCTGCACTTGCATCAATAAATGCAAGCACAGCTCTCCAGAAATATAAATCCTTCTTTCATCCATCAAAGTATCATACATGCCCCCAGGATCCTGCAGATGCACACACATTTATTTTTTTTCTAATTAAAGACTAGCTTTATGACACTTTCCTTGCTTAATTATACTTCTAATAAGATGTGCTTCTATGTTTTTTCATGATAATTGCACAGAGGTCCTTTAACTGTGCCCTTATATTAGGTGTTAAACTACTGTATACTGCTTGCTGTGCATGAAATATTCTCTGTATAGGTCTCTATAAATCCTATAATATGAACTAGAGAATGATGTATCACGGTACCAATGCCAATCTTTCGCACATAATCAGCATTGCCATAATTAAATAACTAGTAATAACTAGAATGGTTTTATATTTCACTCACTGTAGAGATATGTGTGTCATGCCATACCAAAATATGATTTTAATATTTCTTGCTCCAGTTTTTATTACATTTTCTCTGCTGTTGTAAATTTCTGTGAAAGAATGCAAATTAGCTATTTAAACAAACAGAAACAATTAATTCTAACACATTTAAAATATGGAAAATAGCGTTTGACAATCGTACAATATAGCATGATGTTATTGGGTAACATTAAAGCATGCATCATAAGTCTGGAAATTGAACTTGCATAAGTGATCTCCGTGTCAGTTAATATTTCTTATATACAAAGCAAATGAGCTCCTGGCTGTTTCTAAGAATATACTGCAAAATGCATTATAATGACAGGAGCTGAAATATTAGAAGATATTTGAAAGCATCAAAGTAGTATAGATATATAGACACTGAAGTCACACATTTTCTCCTACATATTTATAACGTAAGCTAAAGTCTTGTTTGCAAAGGATTAAAATGGTCTTTAAATCTCTTTACCAACTGCTTTTGGAATAAACTCAGGACCTCCTTCTTAATAGCTTTTTAGCTGTTACAATTTCCCTATAGAGATCCATAAGTCAGCTGTTGCAGTGGCCTGGCACACCCTAATTAGGTTAGTCAGAAGGAGATCCTGACTTATTCCAAAAGCAGTTTGTAGAGATATTCAAAGACTATTTCAACCCTTAAAACACTTATTTCACATACAAAAACTTTTGTAATGTTGTAACCCTTCTATTTTAAATGTATGTGAGAACATTTGAGACTTTAGTGTTCCTTTAATTTATGAAATGGAAACCTTTAAAAACGTACTTAGAAGCCAACTACTCAACGCAATATTGATGCAGAGATCTGCCCACTAACATCTGGTTTCTATGCATGAGTGGTACTAGCCAATCCGTGTCTTCCACAATTGTGGCCCTGTACTCCACTGTGGCCTAGTAGCAACAGGAGGCTAATTACACGAGTTTGAAGCCAATAAGTAACTTTATCTAGGCTTTAAATTAAAGATACATGTTATAAGAATGTTCATAATCTTAATATATTAATGTGTTTGCTGAGAAAAAAAAGTGTTAAATTAGTCATACCAATATTATAAAAGGTGAGAACGAAATTCTATGTTTGATCATATCCAATCTGTGTACCTTCTAAATATACTCAAGAATTTATAATCTTTTATTTACCATCAGCATTAACCTTGCTATGAATAAGATTAGACAGTGTCTTATTGGTTATTGCATGATAGCCAAACAGCACTAGCAATTATTTTATTGGCTTTACAAGGCACTTGCTGCGCAAATATTAGTTCATTCATTATTTTCTGAATGGCATGTTGGGTAATACTTACTCTCAGTCTCACTGCTCAATCTGCTTAAGCATTACACCTCAACATAACTATGTTATATCCAACTTATACAGTGCTTTTTAAGCCATAATACATTTTATACAAATTTACAGCCTTATTAAATTGCGATTCGGCCAATTGAATACGGCTCTATATAAGCACATAGCATTACAAAAAATAAGCTCTGTGCTTATATAGAGCCCTATTCAATTGTCCAAATCGCAATTTAATAAGGCTGTTATTGTGGATGACTTATTTATTTCTTATAATTTCAAGCAAAAGGGAGTTTTTTTTCCAATTTTTTTATATATAAGTTTATTTTATATTTTCTAATATACTGTATTTTATATTTTATGACAGTTGCCTGAGGTTGTGTAGATCTTAAGCAAAAAATGTAACTTATTTTATGCATATTTCTTTCCACAGGGGCTGGTGTTTTTTTCCTGTCTTGTTCAGAAGGTGATCAGATTAGTTTCCTCTTCGACTGCATCGTTCGTGGCATTTCCCCGACAAAGGGCCCATTTGGACTGCGTCCAGTACTCCCAGGTTAATATAATAAAGTAACACGGCACAGCAAAGACTTGCATGCACAATATTATTATATTATTATATACAGTGTAATGTAATTCAACTATAAACTATAGTACAAAATAATCTGGGCATATTACAACACCGACATCACAATCTTATCATCAGAAAGTACTGGCATCACCACTGTTATACATCAGAGACACATATCCACATAACAACTGTATGCATATTATAGAACAGTAACATAAATAGTGTAAATCTTTCATTTAAAAAAAAAATTGTAGCATGTTGTATTTTGTGATATTTGTGTGCATTGTATAGGACAGAAATCATCTTTGAGATCTTATATTAAGACACAGATGTCTTCAATGACTTCTTAGAATATTCTTAGAATGCACAGTTGGGGTTACATTATTTCATATATAAGTACAACTATCAAAGAGTATGAATACGGATGTATCACTTCTGTGGTTCTTTTTAAAGTACATTTAAAACAAATCTATATATTGGACTTGCCATTTTTATTTAAAAAAATGATTCTTAAGATATACAGCCTTTTGGCAAATTCTAAAGAGCTCTATATAAGCACAGAGCATATGTTTTTTACAGAATTTTTTAGCTAGTGAAGACCTTGCTTTTGGATAGTTCAGTAACTAAAAACTTCTGTAAAAAACATATGCTATGTGCGCATATAGAGCCCTTTAGAATTTGCCGAATTGCAATTTAAAAAGGCTGATAACCTTTTCTCTAAAGGACCAGTGTGAAATGTATTTATTGCTATTTTAAATAACATCCTGCATATTATTATTACATCTTGCTTTACATTCCCTATCAAACATTAAAAACAGAATATTTTAAAGTGACATTGTCACCCAAAAATGGGAGGCTGTTTTGAGAGCATTAAAAATTGTTTAGACATTGTACTAGTTGTTATTCTCTACAATAAATAATTCCTGAGATATTCAGCATTAATTGTACAGCGCTTTTATGTTAATGTGTGGCTGAATATGCTACACTGCACTCATAGGGTTTCATTCAATTGCAATTCGGCCAATTGATAATAGAGATTTATATAAGCACATAGCATATTTATTTTACAAAGCTTTGTAGTTACTGAACTTCTATCCAAAAGTAAGGTCTTCACTAGCTAAAAACTTTACTAAAAAATATTAACTCACTGCTTATATAGATCCTTATTCAATTGCCAATATTGCAATTGAATGAGGCCCATAGTGTTTTATAAGGGTGGTGGAGGGCATCTAACTCCATGATAGCCTTAGGGGGCTTTCTTTTGCCACCACTTCAGAAACATACAAGGAGACTATAATCCAAATTAGAACATCAAATCAGCTATTTAGCATTTTGGAGATTCTCATTTGTGTAATAATACAGCAGAACCTATTATGATTATATCAGGAACTATTCACATTAGAAACAAATGACCAGTTCAATGTATAGCTAGCTTTTAATGCTCTTTAGGAATAACTTAAAAACAACTTGATTTTGGATTGCCTTTAAGGATTGTATAAAGCCCTTGTATTACTAAGAAATAATTAACAGGTCAGAAAAGTTGCTGTGGAAGCTGCTTGAATTATAATCGTCACATATGAATGAATAAGCTCTGGCAGCCAAAACATGTAATCATGTTTCTTTAATTACACACATCAAAAATATCATGGTAAAACAAACATGATTATTTTTTTTTAAGTTTTCCAGAGCTCATTCCCCCAAACACCATCATCTGACATCTTCTGTATTTAGCTTATAATGGACAAACTGGTAGGCAAAAGAGTCTCCACCATGCAACATACAGGTAAACAAAATAATACACGTATGTTACATAGTTACATAGTAGTTAAGGTTGAAAAAAGACTTTCAGTCCATCAAGTTCAACCTTTTAAGATCTCTGATCTGCAATATGCGGATTAAATATTAATTAATTAGTTGTTCATTAATTATTAATCAATTATTTAATTATTATTTTTTTATTTTATTTATTTTTAATTATTAATTAATCCAGAGGAAGGCAAGCAAAATAAAATCCAAATGAGATTTAGCCAATCGTCTCAAAGGAAAAAAAAATGTGTTCATTTGCATGTCTAAAACACGTCAGAAAATGTGTTTCCAGTTCAAAATCTCAAGATATAAAATGTATATATCTTGACATTTTAAACACCATATACAATGAAGGTGTTGAATATTCCATCAAATATATTACATAATACTTAAACACCTGGGCCATCATTCTATTGCGCTTTTGCCAATTGAATAGGGCTCGATATAAGTACAGAACATAATTTTTGGAAATACATTTTTACTTACTGAACTTCTATCCAAAAGCAAGGTCTCCTTCTCTCTTCCTCTAAATGAAAAACCTTTCTAACTTTCACTTCTCTTCTGACCCTTTTTATTCCTTATCTGTTTAATCTTTCCCTGATTTCTGCCCCTTCCATTCCCTTTAGATTGTAAGTGGCGAGTTTTCAGTCTTCTAGGATGCTTTGGGAAAAAGCACATTCTGCAAAGATTCTAAGCTCAAAACAGAGTCCTCCATTTTTGGAAGGTTGTTAATGCTGTATTTTTCCTTGGTTTTATCCCTTGTATTTCTCTACGGAATATGTTGGCGCATTACAAATAAAAATTAATAATAATAATAAAATAATAACTAAAAACTTCTATAAAAAAATATGCTCTGTGCTTATATGGAGCCCTATTCAATTGAACAAATCGCAATTGAATGAGCACCCTGTATTGTTGGTGGACATGTTGAATTTTAGTATATAATCTTCCCTATTTACTCATTATGCAATGCGGCGTTCTTTTGCTAATACCCGATGCATTCTGATATCTAATACCCAAACCATTGTTATAGTATCACTGTGCCCCCAGTCACTTTTCACAGTATCATGTGCTCTCCATTTTATTACTTGCAGTGGAACATGGCTTAGGCGGGAGCGATTATTTATAACAATGGTTGGATACAATCCCAGCAGCTGCATTGTATAGTGATATTACAAATCCTGGCACTAATAATTGAAAATCTTTAAATACCGCAATGTATTTGTTCTGTAACAATGTTATAAAGTGTAAAGATAACATTGATATTGTTATTACATGGAATAGAATAATCTTTGGCAATGGATATCCTAAACCAGTGGCTCTCAACCTGTTTGAAGTAGGGGCAGGCAGGTTACTTTCCAAAGCTCATGTAGTATCACCTGTAATATTTTAAACATAGTGATAGATAGAAACATAGATTTGAAGACAGATAAGAACCAAAAAGGTCCATCTGCTCTGTCCATTCTATCTACCTAAAATTTGTCTCAATTTAGCTTTGCCTTGTGCTTATGCCAAACATGATTAATTTCCCTAACTGTGTTTGACTCTACCATTTCCACTGGAAGGCTTTTCCACTTATCTACTACTTTTTTTTGTAAATTAGTACTGTAGCTATAGATATTCAGGCCGTGAAGTCATGCACCATTTTAACTGCTCTTCTAATTTGTGATTGTCCTTTTTAAAATATGGACACGTTATTCTAGCATTAGTACCTCTCTTATTCTGCTGATAGCTCCACTACTAACACACCCAAGCATCCTAAATGTTTTTCCTGTAACTTTGTTGCATTGCTTGCCTACTTTTAAATCATGCCATACAATAGGGACTCCTAAGCATGGGTGTAGGAACTGGGGGGAGGGGGAAATCCCCCCAGTAGTTTCAATGCGTGTGTTTATATGTAAAGAAGCAGTATGATATGTGATATCCCCCCCATATTTTCTTTAGCTCCTACACCCATGCTCCTAAGTACCTATCCTCATCAGTTGCCATCATCGTTTTATCACTAAGGGCCTCATTCTATTAGCGGCCGCAGCCGTTGCGGGGCCGCAAGGCCCGGCCGCAAGCTATTCGGCTATTCTATTCCCTTACGGCCGGAGGCTCCGGCAGGCTTGCGGCCGGCGCCTTGTTATCCCTTGCGGCCGCACGCGCCGGAGGAGAGCCTTTGATCTTAAACGGCCGCAAGAGTTTCGGCCGTAAGACATTCCTATTTGCAATTCAATTCCCCCGGGAAACCTCTCTGCAAGGCTAAAAACGAGCCGCTGCTTACTTGCAGGAAAGAGGTCCCGCTAGCACCAATTAAGCACATAAAATAGCTCAAATAAAGCCATCCTGCACTTTGAGAAGACTATAAAGGGATTTTAGGTGTTAGAAAAAATAGCACATAATTATCCTATACTTTAATCCGTAAACTATTTTATTTTTAATATCCGTAAAATATCCATGTAAAAAGTCCAGAGTGCTTGGAGCACCTCAGACATGCCCACGCCGCAGCCGGAAAATAAACAGTTAATTTGAACTCGGGTTTGGGCTGATGTGCAAGCTTGAGAGTGGGTTTCTTTTAATCCTCATGTCCCCCAATATGATCCCTAGCATTTACAGAGCTGTACAGTGCAGGCTTGAATTTATTTTTGCGTTTTTAGATTTCACAGCTTACGGCCGGTTTCAAGATATGCGGCCGGCCGTAAGAGGAGATCCTTGCGGGGCCGTATAATAGAATCGCGAGTTAACAGAACCCCCGCAAGGAATCGCAGCCTTACGGCCGATTTACGGCCGGTAATAGAATGAGGCCCTGAGTATATATTCTACTTATGCGTTTTTATCGCCTAAATGCATCATTTTGCCTTGCCAATGTCCAATGGATAATAGAGAAAGCAAGAGAGTTCCTGAAAACCACCTACTTCTGCTTCCTGGACTATTCTAAAGCCTTTGACTGTGTGGATCACAACAAAATGTGGCAAGTTCTTAAAGAGATGGGAGAACCAGGTCATCTAATCCTTCTCCTAAAGAATCTGTATGTGGACCAAGAAGCCACTGTCAGAACAAAACATGGGACAACAGAATGGTTCAAGATTGAAAAAGATGTGTTACAAGGTTGTATATTGTCACCTTATTTATTCAACTTATATGCAGAGTACATCATACGTAAGGCTGGACTGGATGAGTCTAAAGCCGGAATCAATAATGCTGGAAGAAACATCAACAACCTTAGATATGCCGATGATACTACTATGATAGCTGAAAGTGAAGAGAAACTAAATGCATATTAATGAGGGTGAAAGATAAGAATGCAAAAGCTGGACTGCTGCTCAATGTTAAAAAGATGAACATCATTACAAACAGCAATCTCAGTTCCTGGCAAATAGATGGAGAAGAAGTGGAGGCAGTGACAGATTTTATTTTCCTGGGATCCAAGATCTCTTCAGGTGGTGACTGCAGGCATGAAATGAAAATATGTTTGCTTCTGGGGAGAAAAGCAATGACAAGTCTGAGCAAGGTATTAAAAAGTAAATATATTAAACTACCACCAAAGGTCTGTATGGTTAGAACTATGGTATTCCCAGTAGTAACATATGGATGTGAGCGCTGGACCATTGAAGTCTGTGCGCCATAGAAAATGACACCTTTGAATTGTGGTGTTGGAGAAAACTGCTTAGAGTCTGTTGGACTGCAAGAAGATCCAATAAATCAGTACTACAGGAAATCAAGACACACTGTTCACTGGAAGCTATGATCATGAGGCTGAAGCTCAAATATTTTTGCTGTATCATGAGAAGACAGGATTCCCTAGAGTCTGATGCAGGGAAGAATTGAAGGCACAAAAAGGGAATGGCAGAGGAGATGAAGTCATTAAAGCAATGAACATGAGCTTGACAGAGCTCAGATTTGCCTGCCATGTTGCGATCCATAGGGTCACTAAGAGTCAGACACGACTTGAATAACAAAAATAACTCCCACATTTTCTATCACATTTTCAAAAATAATGTTTTATACATTATAAAATACGTTTTTGTACAAAAAGTACTAAGAACTCTTGTGAAGCTACTTTTTATTTTATAGCACCAGCGTCCATAGCACCATCTTCTATCACTGACAAACTGTTCACAAAGAGGCCTGATTCATGTCGTTGATTCATATATATCTCTACTGATGCTGCAGCAATGATCAATAAGTTAATTACTATGCTGACATATTTACTCGCTCTAGAGCAAACTTTGGGACTTGTAAGTTTTCAGCTGCTGCACAGAACTGATCCTGAGATCTAGAGAGTATAATCTATAAATCTACATTACCAATGCAAATATAGAGAAAGAGGGGGGAGAGTAGGGAATGGGCATATTAAGAGAGGTGAGCAGGGAGGAATGGATATAGATAAAAAATGCACAGTTAAAAAAATTACACACAACAAACTAAAAAACAAGTAAGAGAGGTATCAACTAATAGTCTTAATAGAAAGTGTCACATTTATCATATGTTTTTGTGAATATGAATACGACTTGATGATGGGAAAAATATTTTTTTTTCAAAGTATAAAAACAAAATAAATACAGACTTTAATTGGTAACTATTGCAAGCAGAAGACATTTTATCTTTAATCCTAAAATGATTAGAAGCATCGGAGAAATAGGATGAATTGTGGATTCAGAGAAGATCTCTTATCCTTTCTGTTGGAAAACTGCCACTGTAAATTATTACTTGAGGATAGAACTAAATAGAAGATTAAGCCCCCGTAGGATAACCCTCACCCTCGAGCTACAGGCAATCTAACAAGATGGAATCCCCATGTTTGTATTTATGGCTTAGACAACTGCTGATCTTGTTAGTCTGTTACGTACTTCACACAAATTAAGGTTTTCCTAAACAACAGTGGTCCTTAATATATGCACAAAGTGAGAAAGACCATCATTTTAGCAGCCTTGTTTGTTGGCATATGCTTATAATAAACATTTCCCAACTGAAAAGGTATTGGTTTACATTCACTGACTAAGCGCAGGGAGAGGCTAAGGTGTTTTCCTTCAATTGGTTCCTGCACCAAATTTTATGAGCACTAACAAATTTGGGTCCTATTCTATTAGAAGCTTGCAAATGCCCGGAACTCATATATTTGGTGGGGTATTTCTTTTATATAAATGTTTTGATGTATTCTATTGACTCCAGCTAGCAAATTCCAAACACGTGACACATAAACCCTGCATTTTAAGTCTGATTTCAGGGGGCGTGATCGTCTGATCTGACAATAATTAAGCAAGACCGTAATTTACTTCTTATTCACAGCCAATAGCAAATGAGCTTGTAATCATGATGTCAGTAAAACATGGAAGCTACACATAACCTGCAATCATAGGCTACAAATGAATTAGTGCCAATAAGTAATATTTGCTGATTGGGCTTGTAATTAAACAATCTAGCACTCTATAAAATGCATTAACGCACCATTTTTAGTCCATGTGGGATTAATGATATGTATTAACCCCTTGAGTACTGGGATCAATATTACTCAGAAATAACAGTTAAAAATAATATTTTTTGATTGAATATTTGTAGGTTTGAGACTGTGGTGCAATTAATTCTAGTTTTTATAGCTTCATGTGCTTTTAAAGTACAGTATTAAGTGTTTAATTGCTGCTACAGCTCTAATAAGTGATTAAAAAAGTCCTTGCGAATCCTATTTAGTACTCATAATATTGTTGACATAAACTTGATACTTTATTCAATTGCGGGTTAGAGTTTTTTTCTGAGCTAGAGCTACTGGTCTAATACAATATCGATTTTGTGTAACCTTAATTAATTAGCAATTGTAGTGTTCGAGCTGTGCTAAAACCAGTGGTGTTCTAAGGCTGGTTTTGCTTCTTTGGCTGGCCTGTAGTGATTGTGGGCGGGAACTTGTAATCGGATTGTGATTAGGTAATAGAATACGTGGCAATATTAGGAGCAGTATTAAGTGTGTGTGATTTTACGAATTTGCCAATAGAATAGGGCCCTTTCTATTTTTCTATATTAACTGTGGTGTGTGTTTTGTCACTAGTGAGGTCAGACCTTTGCAATCCATATTGTACTTTGGAGCCTCTTTTTCTATTTGGTGGATAATATTTATAGTTATAGGCAATAACATATAGAAAATGTAACGTCTCATTTTGACTATATGACTATAACTCAACGGATGAGTGACTTTACAGTAAATATCACATTTCTTCTGCAGTGGTTTATATGCAGAAGGTCATGTCACTTGTACTATGTGTTGTTAATACATCTATCACTGAACTTGAAGCAGATATAAATTTGCATTCCATGTGGCCTCATATGCAAACATCAGCTTATAAATATAGACAAAGTTGCATAACTCTTAGTCATAGAGAGGCTCTTGGCTCATGGACCTTTAAATAGCAATGCAATAGGTTGCCCTGAGCACAGATAATTTGTATGGATACTTCAGAAAGGTTTGGGACATTAAAAATATATACACAACATATTTTATTTTGCCTTTTATATTTTCTCCACATTATATATTTAATTATTATTTGAACATACCAATCTAATTGGACACCTTTTATTATTTGTTGGAAGTATGAATGAAGACAAAGCAAGTTCATTAGCTTGACTTCCATTTGTAACATTCTTTGACATATAAACAGCACAAACTATTAACAGAATGTCTGAAATAATTGATAATTTCATTAAAGGGTACCAAGACTCCAATACAACATTATTATTATTGTCTTTATTTATATCGCGCCAACATATTCCATAGCGACAACATGCAGATTGGGGTATAAATATCAAACAGGGTTAATAGTGGCGATTAGTTCAGGTAAGCAATTAAAGTTGAAGTTAAAATACCTCCACTTCCTATGTTTTCTATGGAGCCCATTTGTCAAGCATGGATAAACTTTATCTCTATTTGATAAATAGCCCATATAGAACATATAGAAAAAAAGTATATTTAACAAAAAATGTTTAATCCATCTTATACCCCATTATGTTTATATTTACAAATCATTATTTACCTGCTTATATCTCCTTGTCATCTTCAAGAGGTTACAAAATGCAATCAGTGAGGTCCTACCTTAAAAACTGATGTTATTACCTTGCTGTGATTTCCATTAAAATGTATTTCAATTAAGGGGAAATCACCACTAGGTGTCACCTATGAGCCAAGATGGCAGGAGGCAATATCTTATTTTAGCACCATCAAAAAGAATCGTAGACACCTGGTAATGGGGAGACCTTCTTTTCTAAGATATTTGATCCATAAACTTCTAAAAATCATGTGGGGGCATGCATTTTTTTTCTTAACACTTGTGTTTTCTTTTTCTAGATCCAAATTTAAATCCTGCCTACATGGAAGAAAGAGTTGCCCATGAAACACTGCAAATAGAGAAACGCCTCAGCATGCTCTCTCATCAAAGTCTAGGAGGTAAAATGTGTATTTAGTACGCTAACTACTTGGAAACATGCACAGAGCTTTAGTCATTGATGTTTTTGTAAATATAAAAGGGCTGCATAGTTGTTTTTAGCTTTTTGTTTTATGGATAGCAAAAATAGTAAAATCACAGTGGGAGATAAGTGGATGCGGAATAATAGGCAATAATATATTTGAAGTACAAGAGAGAGTGATTTCTAGTTGTGGAGATATAAAAAATGATTCTCTATTGCTGAAGAGAGACATGCTCTCCCACTCTACATAAAGGGCTAGGGAAGAGTTTGAAGGCTGCTGCTCTAGATCCTTTCATTAACAAACATCTGTAAAATGGTATATTTAATAAATATTTAGATATACTGAAACAAGTATGGTAATTTTAATTTTAATAGCCACAACTTTCCCGATTTTGAAAACTTTCAAATACTTGTCAAGATGTTCTCAGAAGACCAACATATCCAGTGCATTGGGTGGAAAGAAATCAAAGGGCAGCAGGGAAGAAGATTCCACACCTCAATGTCCCATCTCTTTTCCATTTGTGTCCTCTTTTGCACGCATGCCTTAGCCTTGTCTCCACTCTTTCCCTTATTTCACAATTTTGTCTATACACTTCATTATTTTGCTTTTTCTTCTCCCCCTTATCACTTTTCTCCATCTTCTTTCTTCTTTCCCTCCTCTCTTTCCATTTTCCTTGATCTCACCCCAATCCATCTCTCCCACCTCATCCACTTGTTATTCCCTCATAGCCTTTCTGACCACTATTACCACTGGATCTCCAAACTACCACTTCTTTCCTATGAATCCTTCACTCTATACATTTACCTATTTCTACAACCCCTTGTTGAATATGAACCTTGTCAGTCTCCCTGATGTTATTCTGAAGGTGTATTGTACAACCTACAATCTTGTATTATTGCACAAAAAATAATTACCAAAAAGATTGAGAATTAAAAATACAAGGAAAGTAATTATTTCAGCTTAATAGAATACACTTGTAGACAGTTGGTAAATTACATTCATATCATGTTAAACTCTTGCTACATATACTGTACTTTCAGCTGCTGACATTACTGGTGTGGTTAAAATACCATCTTTGCATGTGCATGCCTTATAACAGTAAACATTAAGAATTATGGCCACTCCGCATGGCAATAAACCACACTTTAGGTGAGAAGCAAGTCTAAGAATATACAACAGAAGAGAATATGAGTTACCGTACATGTAAAACAGAAAAGATAACGACTTACGTTATTCCACTAGAGTGTCTAATTTCAGTTATTATCAGCCTTATTAAATTGTGATTCGGCCAATTGAATAGGGCTCTATATAAGCACATAGCATATTTTTTTTACAGAAGTTTTTAGTTAGTGAACTTCTATCCAAAAGCAGGGTCTTCACTAACTAAAAACTTCTGTAAAAAAATATGCTATGTGCTTATATAGAGCCCTATTCAATTGTCCGAATTGCAATTTAATAAGGCTGTATATTTTGTATACTACTGTGTTCACTGTATTCACAAACATATAAACCTTTAAAATATTTTTTACACCAGAACAAAGTAAATTATTTATTTCTGCATTTTTTTTTTTGGCAGGTTTTTAATTACAGTAATAAGATTAATTTCATGGTAACGTTGGACTTGATATTCATATTTTCATTCACTTCCATGCATGATTATAAATCAACAAGAAAAAACATAGGTGGCTCTAGGTATAAACACCTGGGTATATAGATTTATTTTATTTTTATTGAGTAGATTTTTTTTTTTTTTAATTATAGAAGGATCTCAGTAACTCTAAATATAAATGTATAACTGCTCAAATATCATTTGTTTTGTTTCTACTTGTTGTTATATTAGGGGATGACAGGAGTATATCCAGCAACTCGTCAGACACAAGTCATTCTGATGCCAGTGCTGGAAGCAGGTTGACCATCTGGCCCGAGGCATCCTCCTCCAGCACATCAGCAGAGAGTCATGGTATGGCAGCAGCAAAGGGCATTCACCTTGGGGAAGACAAAGCATACGGTGAAGCTCTTCGTGCGGCAAAACCACCACCTAAGCCAGTACGGTCTAGACAGTTGCAGGAAATAGGCCGTCAAAGCTCATCTGACAGTGGGATTGCTACGGGTAGCCACTCTTCCTACTCTGGAAGCTTCTCCTCCTATGCTGAGAGCCTGGATATTTGCCATGGTGAGGAGTTTGGATCATTACTCAGTTTGCCATTGAACTTAGCTTCGGATCAGAATTTATGTACTTGCCAGCACACTGATCCTCAGAGAGGCTCTGAGTATCAAAGTCCTGGCTCTGTCAGGCACCTTTATGACACACCTCGAAGTGTATTACAGGCAGCTGCTAGAGATACTCCACACAAGAGTTCTGATTCCTCAATAGCCAAGGACCAGTCACAAGCAACTCAAGGCATTAGTGATGCTAAACTGTTGGTGCCACATGTGGAGACAAGGTTAACAAGTGAGCAAACCCAGGATCGGGGTAAACACCCATCCTCACTTCAAGAAAGCAAAGACTCAAGTGATGAGACATATGTGGATTTTGTTCCAAGGTGGACAGCTTCAAAACCACCATTACAAGTGGCAGACCCTAAAACTACTGAGTCGACCCCAACTACTGGAGTCCCAGCTGAAACGTGTGAGATATGCAGTCCACAACCTGGGATTACAAGAGCTCTCTTTGCAGCTTGTCCAGTCTGTGGTGGACTAAAGGTAAATATTACGTACGCGCCTATTCAGTGTAAATTAATAATATCCCAGAATAAAATACCTAGTTTCATGAGAAGTAGAATTATTTTAGACTGTAAATCATTTTTACATTTCATGAAGGCAGAATTTGTTGCCATAAGGAAATATACATATTCTGTGCCCCTCAAATAATCATCTTGTAGTAATCCATACTTTTCATGCCAGATGGGGTTTACGTATAAGATGTCTTCCTTGCTATACAGTGCCAGTCATTGTAAAACCATAAGTTGGTTTGGAAATTTACTAAAAGGATAGAAGGTAGTCAAAGCACTTTGGCTCCATAGTTAATAGATACTAAACATTGCAGTCCCCTTCTGGATAGCTACCTTGTCATGGTGAAGGGGCTTGTGTACTTTTATCAAGCTGTGAGCTATACCATGTAAGGTTACCCAAGATGGGCAGGTCATAGCAAAGAGGTCAGACAAATCACATTCTATTGGAGAAAGAACTGGCAACCCACTTCGGTATCTTTGCCAAGAGAACCTTATGGATAAGCACCACCAGACACAAAACGTACCTGGCGTGCTGCGGTCCATTTGGTTGACGTGTTTAGTATGAAATAAAACCTTTTTATTTTGATCACTAATAGTATTTTTTTGTTAATTCAGCACAACATAAAGAAATACCTTCTAATTTCTCACAGAGTGTATCTTTTTTTCATCAATTGGCCATTTTCTGACCCTACTAGTAAATTACCTAATCACTTGATTGAAGAACAAGTCTAATGAGCTTATTCAAATGTCATTATTAATATTAATCGCTTTATGATTCACTTTTGGATCAATTAATATTACATGTTGTTGCCCAGGATTTCCAGGTATTGTGCAAATCGTGTATACTGCATTGACTATTTGTTTGGACGGTTCTCTATTTCTCCACTGTAAATTATATGTAAACCTACTGTGCACCTGCTGCTATTTTTCATTCAAAGTAGGAGCTAGCGTCATTAAACAAAAAGATTGATTATCCAGGAAAATATTGCCATGCTGTGTAGCAGTTAAAAGTAATGTTCATAGACAGAGATGCCTTCAAATATTTAGTGGACCAGTGCAGTTACAAAAAAACAGACGCTTGTTTGTCAAGTTAGTACCAAACTAGTAATGTTAGCAGTTGTATAAGCAATGGACATAAAACATTTTTGGGAAAAATCTAAATGTTTGAAGAATCCATTTTTAGCATGTTACATCACATCATGAGAGCTTGATCATGTGTGTGTGTGTTTGTAGTTATCAGTGGAGGGGAGGAAGGTACATGCAGAAGTCCAGAGCCTTTGGGTGCTCACTGGATAATCTGAAATTGGCACCACTAGGGCCCCTATTCAATTAGGCAGTTGTTGGTTCCTGGAGTCTGTAATGTAGCCCGTAAACTAACTTGCTATTCAACTGGCGTCTGTGATTAGCCTCTTTTACCTACCCACAAACAATTTGTGGCTTACAGGCTGAAAATCCCTGCGGTTGTCAAAATCATAACTCCGACCCATCTAAGCCTTTAATCTTTTAAGCCTGTTACAATTGCAAATCGTTACTCAATTGCTACAATTCTTCAAGCCCGTAACTGTTTTCACATCCATAAATGGCAAATAAAAAATCAATACTGCACTTTAAAAGACGGGGAGAGCGATGAAAGATATAAGAATTAAATGCACAACAGTCTCAAGCTCGCAAATCTGCAATGATTTTTTTTTTAATGATTCATTTTGGTGTCATATCAATCTTGTGAATCATATCAGGCCACCCACATGGACTAGAACAATATCGTCATTCATTTTTATTATTTTATAAATTGCCTGATTGCGAGTCTGATTGCATATCAGACTACTAAACGCCAATTGATTGACGTTTAACCTCCATGTTTTAATGATGTCATGATGACGGTCTAATTTACTGTTGGCTGTTTCTAAATCGGTAGTTAGGGCCTTGCTTAATTGATCATGATCATGCTCTGAAATGCTACATACAATTGCATGGTTTATGGTTTCGGCTTTGGGTCCGTAAGTTGCGGGCTTGTTCAGTTGAAACGCTGTAATTGTAGCAAATTCCAAACACCCGCAGACATAAGGCCTGTATAACGTAATCTGCAGGCTTGTAATTGAATAAGGCCCAAAGTTTTTAGACATATATTTTTTTTTTATTGTACAGTGGTATGTTAAGTAATCATAACGTTTACAATTTAATTTAATATTTTATATAGTCACACAAAGATATTAGATATTGCACCAATATAATTTACAAGTATATGAAAATTGGACCCCTCCTTGGGTTGCTTGAAAAACTTATCTTGAATTTCAGTGTGGTTAAAGTCAAGGTCAAGATCAAGTTTTATTTTTACAAGTAAAAATATAGAGAAACTATAATGATAAGATAGCAGTACTATGCTCCTCTATATATCAATATAATGACACGGAAACAAAAGACAATGAATTAATGACATGGCCAGACAACAATAGAACCTATTCCAACACATCCATGGTTGCTGCAGGACAGGGTATTTTGACCTTGATGTAGACCCTTGTAAGCTGGTACCCTGGTCAATTGTCCACTTCCCCCACAAGGCAGAGCAGCTCTGATGTATGATATAAACAATTAAGTTCAACCATAATTTTTATGGAAAAGCAAACATAAGCAATGCTCTGAATCCTACTAACATAGGGAACTGGATTTGCTAATTGGCAAAAGTGTGGCAATTGGCATCAATGGCCATATCACTAACCCAGTGACAATCCTTTGCTGTGAATGTTGGCTAAACTATGTGTGAGTTTGGAGATTCTCCCATGTGTGTGCTCCCTTCAATAAGGGTTTTTTGATGAGTTCTGAGTGCAAAGTCTGCTTAGCTATGCATGCTGGGTAACTAATATTTATAATAAACAAAGCATTCATAAATATTACTTTACCTGTAATATTTTTTACATAATATCCAACATTTCAAGTAACACCTAGCGATTCTTGAGTAACACTAGTGCGCTACTGCACACCTTTGAGAACCACTGTACTAAGCTATATTTACCATGCTTTGCTGACCTGATCTCTACTCGCTTGTATTGAAAACTGCCTCTCTAAATAGCACCCTTGACAATAGAATTCAGTAGAAAAGTAAGCACCCAATATGATAATCCTACCCCTCAAGCTACAGAGAGACTGGGTCTAAGATGGAATCCCCCATGATAAAATCAGAGTATTATTAATATAATATTTTCTGTGAAACTGCTTTTATGTTCCTGTGTAATGTTATTTTGTTATATACCGCAGAACTATGTGACATTTTTACAAGAGCTCTTGAAATGTGTAACATATACCAAAATGTGTAGGGTAGGCTAAATTGGTTGATTTGCCTTGTTTAGAATATTGTGAGAGATTACTGAGACATTAAATGGACATTGGAAGCATTTATTCTTTATTGTATCTGAAATATGGTATTTGCTAATGTATCACTGCGTGTATTCTTATTTCAAATTATGCTCTCAAAGCGTTAAAAACATATTCAAATGTTTAACTAATCTTGGACTTACCCCTGGCAGTCAATCAGCTGTGATATATGAGTCATACTTGTCTGCCAATTAAATCTACAGTCGTCTTTTAATATATTTCTTAAAACTGATAATTATTCAAACGTGCACAACTCTCAGAAAATATCGCAATGGGAGAACATATTTAAGATAAACTTTATGTTGGTTGTTAACTTTCCTTTAAGTAAATTCATCCCCAAATGTGTAAGCAGTGTGACTAGTGTAAAGGAATATATGAATGGAATGGAGACAGACGGCTACAGTATCCCATGTCATGAACTTCGTGTTATTCATAGAAATAGTACATATCTGTTTACTGGATGTTGTAACTAAAGTGTTTTGTACCAGGTGGATGAATGTGCTATACAAGCAGTGAGCAGATGAACTGTCACATTATTCCCACAATATTCTATTCATGGAATCTCCTTCATTAACGAAACCAATAGTACTAGGAGTAATGGTCAGTTTTACTCTTTGACACACTGATAGATAACCGATTTTATTTAGAAATCCTGAGTCTGTGTTCCTGCCTAAGCCCACAAGGCCCAAGCCTAGGGCAGCACATATAAGGGTCAGCTGGTTGTTTGAAGATGGTGCGCAGTACATTAAACTATGTTTATATATGCGCAGAAATGTCCATATGCAGTGATATTTCTATCTATAAGTGTACTTCCATTTTTTATGTAAGAGTAGACAAAATGGTATAATTTTCCATCGAAGAGAATGGGGCTGAGTTGGGTAAGAAGAACAGACAGTTAAGAAAATATTATGTGTGTCTAAAATAACAGTATAGCGAACTCTGTTGCGTATGGGGCTCAGAAGCAAATGGCTGGTCACTGCACCCATGCAAAAAGAGAGTTCATCAGCTTCAATTTGCCTGACAGTACCAAAATTGCACCTCTTCTGAACTGCCTTCTCTGATCGACATTGCCAGGCATGAAACTTCCAACAACAAACAGTCTGCAACCATTGTTGGAAGCACACACAATGGTGGCGGCAGCGTTATGGTCTGCGGAATGTGCTCTTGCCATTGTCTGGGTCCACTCATATTTAAGGAAGGCACTCTTGACCGATTGGGTTATCAATCCATCCTTGCAGATCAGGTACATCCTTACATGTTGACAGTCTTTCCTGGAGCAAAAGGGATCTTCCAGCAGGACAATGTAACATGTCATACGTTTAGTGGTTGGAGGAGCACGATGAAGACTTCCAAGTACTTCCCTGGCCCCCAAATTCCACGGATTGAACCCCTTTGAGCACCTGTGGGACCACATTGATGTCCATATTCGCCCTAAGGAGCCTCCACCACGCACTCTTCAGCAGCTGTCGGATGTACTGCAGTCTCCATGGCTCCAGATACCCTTGTTAACCTTCCAGCATCTTATTGATTCACTACCATGCCGTCTAGCTGCTGAACGTGCTGTACATGGCGATTATTCAGTTATTAGCTGGTGGACATAATAATGTGACTGGACAGTATATATATATTTTAAAATACTTGGAGTCTGCATTAAGCAAAGAAAAAGTAAAACATTTAGAAAATCCACTTTGGTGGAAGATGTGTGCGTGCGTGAGAGATGTTTCATTTCTTCAGAGCATTGCTTGTATGTATTGATGCAAGCAGCCTAGTTCTGGGCCTGCAAAGGGGAAAAGGTGTGGTGCCGATATCAGTCTAAACCAAATATCTTACAAAGCATCTTAGCATATTGACCTCTTCCTTCTCCACCACTTTCCACTTATAGATAAAATAACTTTCTCCCTCATAATTATTATCACTCATTCTATCTCAAAAAGACCACCCACTTTTCACTGTTTTTAAATATTTTCACTAAAATTCATAGAAGGATTGACCATCTAGTCAAGGTCGGCCATAATTAAGATTTAAGCCAAAGTTAATATTTCTCACTTATCGTTATTATACTATAATTTTACATTCCTTATTTCTTTAATTTATTTAATATGCCTTATGCCATGTACACATATATTCTGGTTATAAACTTTTTTTAAATTATGTTTTTTAAACTGAACATTCTAAGCACTTGTATAATTTCAAATCTATCTTTAGAGCCCTTGTGTCAAAATGTCATCACTCGGCACATTGCGTGTGACTTTAATAAGCTAATATTGTCACCGTAAAGTGCCAACTACGGTACAAAATACATAAGTTGCTTGTGGGTACTTATAATCTAATAGCGATATGGGCAAACTTTTTATTTGTATGTTGGCACAGGGCATATAATGCAAGTTACAGTGAATTAAAGGTATCCAAACCAAATCATCACTAATTTGGACTAACAACTCACAAATACATGAAAGTGAGCAACAAAATAATTTATGCTCAATTATGTTAGACCATAAATGTGGTTATACCACAAAGACAAGATAGTTTCCAAGTATTCTAAATATTTTTATTATATTTTAGTTTTTGAAATAATTCAGTTTTTTTTTAAATTTATTTGTATGTAGCTTCTTGCAGTAATACAATCAGAATAAATTTAGAGGTTTGATTATTCAAAGTCCATTTGATTTTAGTTAAATTTATACAAGCCAATACATTAACCTCAGTGTAAATACACCTAATCCAAGTGTAGTTATGTGCAAGTAACAGGAAGCCCATACACCATAAAACATGCACATACACACAAACCACATGCTATCCCTTCAGAAAATCTATATTTTCTAAAGTTACAAACATTTAGGTGAGTGGTGCCTACATCCATTTATTCCTCATTAGTGATCGGGATATTGTAGGGACAAAATCACATAACAGTGTAGTGATGTTTTCGAGCCAGCATGACATATGATTAGCCCGTGTTAGACAAGCATCCCTCGCTACTGAAAAAAGACCTGGTGATCTGTGCTTATTAAGGTTCACATAACTGTATGACTCAACACCAAGATGTAGCAATTGTTATTATTAACACTGCATGGGTGCCATTTGTGCAGTTACAGAAAACTAATGAGAATGGCTTTCTGTTAAACTACCAGTGATAACAAGCCTTCTAAACCTTCTGATCCTAAAATTGTAGGGTAATCAAACCCCACCAAACTCTCTAGAAAACCCCTGTTAGCTATATTATCAAACTGAAAACCATAAAAGAAATTATAAAAACCTTTACTAAATTATCTTGCGGTGCAAAATGGGTGGAATATATAGCTGAATATAAGTCTTGATGGCATTTACATTGTGTTTAATTGCCTTTGGGCTCAGTTAAATCCCATTAGAAAGTATAATGAAAGATGTCAACACACATCTTTCACTATGTGATTTTGTCCCTACAATATCTCGATCAGGTAATGAGGAAATATAGATGTTGGTAAATAGTAGGGACAGTTGATGTTGGTAAGTAGTAGAGACTTTTTACGGTACGTTCTTATGGGATTGGATCCTTCCAACAGTCACCAGAATCTATCTTTATCAAACCAAGACCCATAATTAATGTAAGTTAAAAAAGTCCATCAAAGGCAAATACCATTTATTTTTATTTAGTAGTTATGGCATTAGGTTGTGTAAATTTGTATTGGATTACTCTGAGCCCGATTTAATTGCGCTTTTGCATGTTACTGGGCCCGTAAGTGAGGACGAAAGTTATTTTGATATTCAATTGGCGTCTTTTTGGGGGCTCCAAATGGGTTACGAGTTACGGCCTTGAAAACTTTGCGATGGTTAAACTCATAACTTACCTGAAGCCTAAAAAAAAAAAAACTGGACTGTAAATAACAGGGAAAGTGTTGATAGAGATTACAGGGTTAAATTGATCTCGGGTATCAATGAGTTAATACATATCAGGCCACCCACATGGACTAGAACAGTATTGACAATCATAATTCTGTATTTTGCGAGTCTGATCGCATATCGGACCCTCAAACCTAATTGATTGACATGTAACCTCCATGTTTTACTGCTGTAATAATGACAGTCTCCTTTTACTACTGGCTGATTCAAATGGGAGGTTACAGGCTTGCTTCATTGCTCATGTTCCCACCCTGAACTGCTACGAACCAGTACATGGTTTATGGAGTCGACTTTGGGCCAGTAATTTGTGGGCTTGGGCAATTGAGTAGCTCCGGAATCGGAAACAAACGGTAGCCCGCAACTCACCCGTAGACATATACGGCCTACAATGGTTGAGTTGTGGGCTTGCATTTGAATTGGGCCGTCTGCGTGCAAAATAAATATTATTAATAGGGAGTCTTTTGGAGATTAAGGGCCCGATTAAATTGCAAAAGCCTGCAACTCAAACAAATAGGTGTTTAATCCCCTTGCAGGTCCTCTCTAGAACTCGTAGGATTTTCTCCGTCATTTGACATTTACGGGTATGAAAACATTTGCGGGCTTGGGGAATTGGAGCAATTGAATAGCGTTTTGCGATTTTAGCCATCGAAACTCTTGAGAAAGTGAAAGATCAAAGGCTTCGGGAGGCTGTAAGTTACGAGTTTAACCATCACAAAGTTTTCAAGGCCGTATCCCGTAACCCATTTGGAGCCCACAAAAAGACGCCAATTGAATAGCAAAATAACTTGCAACCTCACTTATGAGCTCCAGTAACATGCAAAAGCTCAATTAAATCGGGCTCTAACGATGAGCCTAAAAAGAGGGGATCTCAGGGCCCTTGTTAGTAGTGAAAATCGTGATCTTCGAAACCCATTACTTTGGGCTCCCTGTTGGTGTGTGGACTCTTGCTATTTTGGTGTCTATTTAATTGTTATAAAATCGTCTTTCAGATTTACTATTATGTATATATTTTACTGTGAGATTGAATGAGAGTTTATACCATACATGGTTTTTGTTAAAATGATTAAAAACATGAGTTTTTTTACCAAGATAAATGTTTATGACAAAAGACATGTCTGCTACTTTTTATTCACGGTGTGTTTTTTTTAACCAATATGTACTTGAATACATTTATTTTATGTGATCATTTAAGTATGTATGTGTGTTACTCTTGTAAAGGCAAAACAGAGAATGATAGATGCATACTAGAGAATTGGCACAGTATAATAATGAGTTATGTGGGATGATGCCCACTCATGGGGCAATCTATTTAGTTATTACTCACTTGTGCCAATACAGAGGAGAAATCTCCTGAAGTATATCGGTCTGTACCAAGAACCAAAATGTCAGGCACGGGAGGGCCAGCAATCCCCCAGCTTACTGTACAGGCATATTTGGCTATTGTCAGTTGGAAGAAGACACCATGCCATACTAAAGGTTACTTACAGCCACATTAAATTCCCCTAATGTGTAAACTCGTAGCTCAGAATGTAGCTCGCAAGACTTGCTGCTATTAAATTGGCCTCTTAAACCAGCCCGCCGACGACTGGCGGGGTAGGAGCGAGAAAACCCTACGGGACGTGATAATTGGCTTGCGAGCTTGCAAATCCTTTGATCTGTCAAGCCGATAACTGCTACGTTCCAATCACGCTATTAAATTGCATCCAAATCACTGGCGTTCAACCCTGTAACTCGAAAATGGAGCCAAGAACCCAACGAGTGCTGGAGAGGACCCGCAAGGGGGTAAAGTACAATCCGTAGCACTGTAAATGCACATATACACTCACTACTGTACTTTCATTAAAAGGGAAAGTGATGTTAGGTCTTAGAATTAATAGCACAACATTCTTAGGCTTGCAAATCGGGCCGAAAAATTACTTTATTTCATGTTTATTTTCCGTGTTATATCTATTCTGGCAATCAATGGGTTAATACATATACTGGAACTCGCATTTAATAGAATATCAGCTTTATTAATATTGCACTACATCTATAATGTGGGTACAATTGGAAGTCTTAATTGAACCCCGTAAGACTTTGAAAATCCAGCCTCCATTTTTCAGTGACGTAATTCTGACGATCTCTGTTTCCATTGGCTCCATCCAAACTCGTAACTACGAGTTTGACTAATTGATTACGTTCACGGCCACACATCCATCAAGTGAAAAATGGTTTACGGGTTTGCCTCTCAAGCACGTAACTCGCAGCATGTTCTAATTTAATAGCACCGTAAATCTGCTACTTTTCAAGCTTGCAGACGTTGCAGAGCTCCCGTTGCACATCCGAGCTTCAAATTTAATGTGGCTATTAGTTCTGAGATGTGCATCTCTCATCTTTGTTTGTTTTCAAATTACCCTTGGGACCTCCTGATAAGAAAATTTGACTCAAAATGGCAACATTCACTTCAACTTTACTGCAGACAAATGCAATTTTTAATAACATTCAACGTGTCCTTGTCATTACCTGATATACAAAAGAAATTATGCCTAAACTCATGTGTAGCTATATAGCAAACCCGTAAGAATGGAAGATTTTTGTATTTTTTTGTAGCAACTGAATAAAAATATAGGATCAGATACAGGAAAAAGTAAGAATTCCCCACAGCATGCAGTTTTTAAAGCATTTAACCTGTTCACCTAAACATTTAATTTAGAGAAAAATGTCTGGGATGGCATTTCTGTAGCTATGATTTCCTTTGGGATAACAGGTAAAATATTGTCAGTCGGGAATCTTGTGAGGGCTGGATTACTCAAAGGATTCTGGTAACAAATCTTGGTAAGTTACGCAGAGAGGTCAAGAAAAGGCGAGTTATTTGAAAAGAGTGAAGTTATATCAAGAAAATGGCAGCAGGATGATTAATGGTGCAGTTTCATCAGAGGGTGATTTTCGCAGTTGGCTTGTTGCAGTCTATGAATCATCAACTTCTCTAAAATATCTAACAACGTGAGAAATCATTCCATAAAATAACAGCACACAACCTTCACATCAGTTCTCAGGTGAGGACCGAATATATACTATCTAGTTGTTGTTTAGTCATTGGGTTGTGTCTGACTCTCCGTGACCCAATGGAAAGCAGCACCCCAAGCACATCTATTGTTATGTCTCTAGTCATACTTATCCATAAGATTATCTTGTCAAAGATACTGGAGTGGGCTGCCAGATCCTTCTCCAATTTGTCTGACCTCTCTGCTATGACCTGCCCATCTTGGGTGACCCATCATGGTATAGCTAACAGCTTCATTGAGGTAAACAAGCCCCTTCACCACGACAAGGTAATGATCGAGAAGGGGGCCCACAAGTAGGTATCTTCATTTATTCTGTCCTTCTTTATCAACAGCACCAGCTGCCTGAAGTGCCAACTAATAATTATATGACCCAGACTATCTGGGGAAATTTGTAGTCATTACCGTATGCCCTTTTAATTTTTTTCTATATGGTCTTTCGAATAACAAAACTTGATAATGTGAAACATGTTTTAATGAAGTAAAAAAATATACAGTCTTTATATTTTTTCACTTTTATATGCAACTATTCTTTACTGCATGTTTCCACTTTCTATACTAACAGCCCTATTAAATTCCCCCAACGTGAAAACCGGTAGATCGTGATGGAGACCGCTAGACTTACGGCTATTAATTTGGCCTCGTACAGCTACGATCTGTGGGTTACATGTGCAAAAACCCTACAGGATGTCGGAATTTAAACTCTGCGGCCTCAAGCCTTTGCTCTTTCAAGCTCGGAAATATTAAGTTTGCAAATCACTATTAAATTGCTACAAATCCACTGGCTTTCAAACCCATAAACGGCAAATGGACCCAAAAAGCCTAGGGGTACCAGACAAGGGCCCTCAAGAGGGTTAAAGTCCTATCCATAACACTGTAAATGCAAATATCAACACACTACTGTACTTAATATTAAAGGTAAAGTGATGAAAGGTATTAAAATGAATAGCACAACATTCTCAAGCTCACAAATCTGCAATATAAAATACTTTTTTTAATACTTAATTTCCGTGATCTGTCGATCCCGGCAATCAATGTGTTAATACATATAATGGAACTTGGATGGACTAGAGTATCATATTTACTGATTTATTAATATTACATTATTTCTGGTCCGATCGTATCTCCTATTTGAAACCCCTAAGGGATTGAAATCTAACCTCTCTTTTTCAGTGATGTAATGATGACAATCTCATTTACTATTGACTCAGTCTAAAACCGTAACTAGGGATTTGACTAATAGATTATATTCACGGCTGCACATGCATCATGCGCAAGAACGGTTTACAGGTTTGGTTGTCGTCCACGTCTGTTGCGTGCTTGGCTAATTTAATAGCTCTGTAACTCAGCCCAATTTCAAGCCTGCAGGCTTTGCGGGTGTACCGGTGCCACTACCGGTTTGGAATTTAATATGGCCCCAAGTCTTGTAGCATCTGTTTCAAAAGGATGTGTCCATATAAACTAATGAACATTCATTTAGAGTCAATGAGAGCACTGGCAGTTGTATATATCTCCTTTCTTGGTACAAATACAATGATTCCCACTAGAAAAAGTAGATCATTGAAAACTAAACAGATAGACTCAACAGCAGCAAAATTACATATGTAATAGTTCTTGAAAAGGGACTTTTTAGTTTTTTGACCACAGGCAAATACATAATAAATACATAAAGTCTTCTATTTATTAACATATTTATACAATTATTATTTTTAAGGGCAACTTTTCAATGTGCTGCTTTCCCAACAAGGAAACAGTTTCAGTTGAATCAACTAAATGCTTCTCTGCATTTATAGGTCCAATCCAATAATTACAATTTACTGTTAAGAACAACTAAACTTATGCAAAAAAAAATATGCAAACTAGTTTAAAATTAAAAAAATGCAGCCTTCAGTTTATTACTTATTATACTGCAGGCAAATTTAAATTTTTGGTTTCTGCTTCAACTTCATGACGTGGGAGTTGCCTTGAATAAACGGAAAAACATATGTTCTCGACTATACAAATATGGCAGCTAATAGTACCAGTTCTTCAGGTTTCATTGAAAGCGCATTAGTTTACAATGTCACTGTCATGATCAAGGGGCGAGGTGATAATATACACCGCTAGCAGCAACACTCCCTGAATGGTGAGGTTTTGTGTTTTCTCATCGCCCAGCATGCCAATTCAGGAGCATCAGTTATGAAAAATTTGAATATCAAGTGTTGCAAGCTCAACCCAAAAGGTTACTAACTTATTGAAAATAATAAAACTCTTTTCTATCCCTTTGTCTAGGATTAGAAGAAACACACACCATTCGATTAGTGTATCAGACAGAGACTCAACTTTATTCCTTTTGCACTGATATTTTTAAACAGTACAAAAACCCAACCCTCTTGGGCAAGCCACGCTGTGTCCAATTGATAATAATTGTTTGATCTACCGTCACCTAATTTTGCTTGACAGGCTTGTTTATGGATGGCAGGTTCCCACGGTATCCAGATGTATCCCACGGTATCCATGGAGTCTGGAAAGTTACCTTGTTTTCATTCCACATTTTCTATCAATTCTCATTTCTGTACCTTGTCGGTTCATTATGCTTCACCCTTAATAAAATCGGGGACGGGGAGGAGCAATAAACTTTCCAAGGTCTTGCTTTATGATGATTTTGTTTATATGTGCCAATGGAGTTCAACGTTCACTCATTCATTTACCCCTAAATAAGTCATTATCCCAGCACATTCTGAACACACAAAAGTTCTTTAAACATTACACATAAATGCAAGACAAATTGTCATAGTCCTTAAATAACATGTGTTATGTTCCCAAGAACAGAGTCCATGACTTCAATGGCTGTGACAGTTTGACCATAAAGAGCCCTTGCTTGCGGGGGTTCAGGGGAGTCCCACCCTGACCCCAAAAGTCAGCCATTACAATCACACCATCCTGAGAAGGTAGCAAAAAGAATAAGCTTGTGAAAGAAAATTGAATCACAAAGTAAAGAACAATTGCATATAAAAATGAAGTGATGTAATGTTTATGTTTATTAATCTATGTTTTGCTCTCTAATAACCTTTCTCAGTTATCAGGTTTAGTTATTTAGAAATATGTATGAAAAATAAGTCACAACAAGGGTCTTTTAAAGGACAACTGTGGTCAACAATATAAAAATAGCCTCTTTGCAAGATCTTCATTTCAAAAGAGACATGTTTTTGAATGTAAAATAACACAGTCCCTAATTTATATGGATGCTGCTGCTGCTGCTGAGGAACCTATTATTTTAGTTTCAAGTGATCTACTTCCTAAAGAGAGAACTGCTTTTGGGGTCTTGTCCTCAGCCAGCCAATGAGAGCTACAGAGTAAAGTATGGTCTCTGGATTTCCTGTTTGTTTCAATGAAGTTTAAACAAGTTTTACTTAATTTCCATGTCCCTTTAAAACCAACTGTGGCACATTTAACTGAAAATAATTGCTGTATTAGAATACTTAAATACAAGTTATAGTACTACTGCTATATTGCTGGATTTTTTTCAATGGAACGCTAATGTACATTTCTTCTTTTGCTTCAGGGGGCTACAGCTTCACAGTCGGGTGTTTTACATACAACACACACCCATGGTAAGTAAAACAGCAAACATACGTGCACTCCAGTTTATTTATATCTACTATCAGGTTACATACCAATGAAAAATACCTGAAGTTGTGGATTAATGTTATTTTTGTGAGTATAGTATATATTACTTATATGTATGAAGCCTGTAGGTTTTCATTATATACAAGTATAAAAATACATATTTTTTTTTTAAATGAGTATCTAATGGGTGTTTCCCTAATTCAACTTTGGCTATTATTAACAGAACATTTACCAATTCATTGCAGCAACCTGGACCCACCAGAACCTGTAAAATAAGGTTAAATAATCATAACAAATAAACCTATTTACATTTGTTACAGATTGTAAATTTCTTAATACAGTTATCAGATTATTGATTATGTGTAAATAAATTCTTAACAATCAGTTATACTTCTGTGTGCGAGCTCTGTACAATTATACATAGAAACTTGAAAAATATGGTACTTTTTTTTTGGTTGATTTTGCAGGTGGCTCTTCTGCTTTGGCATCTCCAGGAGCTTCTAAACCTCACAAAGGACCGGTCTTGTTACCTGTTGCTGGTAAGTGTACTTAGATTCATGTCAATCCATTTACATCTATTTTTTTGGTTGACAAACCTATATCTTTTATAATTTTTTAAACTGAGTTTGTTGAAGCAGAAATCCATCCTGGTTCTATATCCAATACACAATGGCACCAAAGCTGGAGGTTGGTCTTACAGATATAGGAAGTTAGATACACTAATAAGCTAACAACTTTTTTTCCCCCTAATACTTAATGAGGACTAAAGTGTGTATATTATGAAACCATAATAGGATGATAGAAAAATAAGGTATTACTGTGTCAGACAAAGGGTTTTATTAATAGTATCACTCTACATTTATAAAGGATCAGCATTTTTTATAGAGCTATTTTCAAGAACATGGTAATGTAGGATAAGCATAGAAATATAATAAGCATAGAAATATAAAGTATACTGAAATGCAAAAAATACAAGGAATTTTGTGCAACAGAGTTGAGGTCCCTACTCCAATATAAGAATGTGATCGTGCTTGGTGAACTGTTGAACATGGCAGATATTAGTTAGTCTCCTCAACAGTATTACATGGTCCCTAACCAATATTACTATTAACATTTTGCTCTATAAAGAAAACAAGTATGTTCTTTTTTTAAATGTTTATATTGAAAAATGTTGATATATAACTAATGGAATGGTGAATGTGTACCCTTTAGTATAGGAAGGATGGCTCCTTCAATGAGGTTAATTTTACTAGCACCTTAAGATATTTGGAATGGAGTCTTCTTAATTGTTTAGGTTATTTATCAATCAATAATGAAGGATACTTTATTATGTACCTTATTTTTAATCTATTTATGTTGATCCAGAAGAACTTGTGATTGTCATTTGGTGTCAGAACGGAGTTTCTGTTTTCTGTTTTTTTCTGTAGTATATATATTTTTTTATTTATTCATTGAGTATTACTGCTTACACGTGGTAAGGATCACATGTAATGCAGAAAGGTATGCAGGCTTTCAGTACAAATGCTCTGCTGCCCTAGGCCAAACCTTCAAAATTGCAATATACTGGGAGTTTCAAGAGTTGGTATAAAAAAGAGCAAGTGGGGAGAAGGGCAAAAGTAAAATGTGGAATCAAGAAAAAGAAAGATAGTAAAAGGGGAAGAACAAAGAGTAGACTGGGAAATAAAGGAGTGATGGATGAGAGACAAGATAAGTGGGGTAGACATTGAGAAATAAAGAGTTTGCAGAAAGGATGAAAGAAAGAGGGAAATGAGAATAACTGAGAGAGGCCAATAGAGAAAAAGGCAGTAAAAGACATACAGGAATGGGCACGTGAAAGGGGGAAAAAAGCACAAAGAGGGAAAAATGGAATAAAGAGACGGGATAAAACAAATAGTTTGGTTATTGAGAGAGATTTCTTATTTCCCTTGACCCTGGCCATGTTTTGTGAAATCCAGTCCTTAAAATGGAGAATGAGAAGAGAGAGGAAGGATGATGTTGAATAGGTAATGATGAAAGGAATATTGGAGGTCCTGCAATTTACTGCGAGGATTATGGTAGAAGACTGTCACTAGTTTTTAAGAGATTATTTAGTGAGATGTTCCATGATTAAGGTTCAATGATGTTGAACAATGTAATAAGATCAATTAAAAAGTCACTAATAGTACTTATATTCACCCAGTTTGCTAGGTATGTCACTTAAATTTTAATATACAGGCAAGTCCTGAGTAATTCTACATTTATGTTATTCTACCTTTATCTTAGTTGGTGTTTCTCTATGTGACATGCAACTTCAAGTGACTCATAGAAGTTTTCTGAAGAAAGGTGATAACATGTTATTTAACACAGTAAAATGTATAGTTTGGTACAACACATCATTCTGAGAAAGGATTGACATTTTTAAATAATTACACTCATAGTAAAGGATTTGACAGGTGAATAGACTTCCCCCATACTATAGAAGATGTAATTGCTAGCATTGAGTCGAGAATATTACATCGACTTCATAATTTCTGACTGTGAAAAGTCACGTCTCATTTTTCAAATATATACTAATGTCATGAAAACTTAAACTTTTAGACCATGATTTTGTAATCCTTTTCATTTCAACTCTACCTAATTATTTAGTAATCTTTTGAAGATACTGTCTCCAGAATAGTAATGAGTATTCTACAGTGCCTTGCAGAAGTATTCTTACCCTTTGGACTTTTCCACATTCTGTAGTGCTAATTTAGATTATTACCAACTGATTGACACAGCAAACTTAGCACTTTGAAAGTACAAAATATTTTTTTAATATAACACAAAAGTTAATTAAACAAAAAAAAAAAACAGACAAATGTTGGTTTTATAATTTTTTTCTCATGAGTCAGTACTCCAAGACCAAGATTTGTCTACAATTACAGCTGTGAATCTCTTTAGGTAATATTTACTCATTGTTCTTGGCAAATTTGGTTGGATAGGGGCCATTATTAAAGTATTGCAAAATAGATTGCAATAAGACTGAATTGCGGGCTTTGATGGGTCATTCTATTTTTTTTGTGTCCAACGACAAACAGGATTTGAGATTAATTTTATTCCAACAATGGCTTTCTTCTTTCCATTCTTCCATAAAGCCAAGCTTTCTAGAGAGTCTGGGTTATAGTAATCACATGGGCGTTTTTCTCAACTATGAATCTCTTTAGTAACTTCAGAGTTGCCACTGGATATTTGTTTTCTTCTCTGACTAATGCTCTCCTTACATTAGTGTATGGTCTTCAGTAGGCAGAGTTGCGGTTGTTCCATATTCAATAAAATTTTTTTTAAATAATGGATTTAATGGTGCTCTGGGGAGTTTAGGACATTTTTTGTAACCTAACCATAGTTGGTGCTTGTTCCGAGCTTTATCTCAAACATCCTGATAGCTCCTTCTAAGGATGCTCGTTTTTTTTATTTGTAAACAATTTTAAAAAATATGCAATTTCTTTTTCTGCGTTGACATTATGGATTATTTTGAGTTGATCAATGTTTATAAAATGCAATGCATGTCATTTTTAAATTAATCAACAATATTTTTTCCAAATCTATTTAATCTTCCATTGATTTTATCAATATATCAACAAATCTATACTTTCGATCACATATTTTTTACATCATTACTAAACTGATCTACTTCCTCTTGAATGTCAACTATGTTACAGAGTTTTTCATGTCATCTGTAAAGGAGGCAAACCTGCCCATTTAAGCCTAATAATAATATTGCTTATAAATATGTCAAACCCAACAGTCTTTTGAGGAACTCCTCTAGTAGTCTTCCTTTTCTTTTAATGTATTCCATTAACTATGTCTCCTTCAGCTAATATCATATGAATTTAACTACAGGAATACCTCGTTTAGCACTTCACGTGCGTTCCTTAATGAAGGAACGCAATGTGAAATTATGGCATTAAAAATGCCCTATCGCTCAGAGAGCGCTGTGGCATATAATACAGCCCTAAGCAGGGATTTAAAAGGAACAAATACGATTTGGCATGCTACAAACCCTGCTATCGGTAGATTTAGGACTGAGCGGGGAATTAGAAGGCAAAAGTAAGGTATAGCGAATCAGCGTTCAACAGGATAGCGTTACATGGAGTTTACCTGTATCTTCTAATCCAGACTATGCCGTTTAATTATTAGATTATTTTATGGAATCGTTCAAATGCTTGGATATGTCACATCTTCTGCAAATCTACTTCAATTCATCCAATTTAGTTACATGCTAAAGTTGCTCTGGGCAGAGCCTCCACTCATCTTCTATGTGTATGTTTAAATATACATTGTCATTAACCCTTCACCCAGTTACGAATGTTGGTCACACAATGTTAAAAGTTATGGGCTTGCGCATGCCGAAGGTGCTCATCGCGAGGCTCGCACAACTTTGAAATGACTGGGGCTGCAATGAGCGCCAAAGTTGCTCATCATGAGGCCTGCAAGACTTTGAAAAAGGCTGACAATGAGCGCCAAAGGCACTCATTACCAGGCACATGATGGGCACGAGGCACGCAACACTTTGAAAAAAAATACTACTTTAACGGCCACCATTTTTTCAAATCGGAAAGCCGTCGGAAGAATGACAAAAGACGCAAATTAATTCAAAAGTTAACTTACAACCTCACAGACAGCAGGGAGAGAGGCAGGGAGCCTGTGAGTGAGGTTGAAAGCTAATTTGAGGTTTAATTGGCATTTTACGAAGATCAGAAATCGGAAAAGAGAGGAAAAAAATGGAGGCCGTAAACCAGTAATTGTTTTGAAAAAGGCTCAAAACAAGGCCGAAGGCAGTAAGATTTAGGCGCTCATTGCGAAGCCTGCAAGACTTCGAAAAAAGGATCGATAGGCGCTCATCACGAAGCCCGCAAGACTTCGAAAAAAGGATCGATAGGCGCTCATCACGAGGCATGCAAGACTTGAGCAGGGAGAGGAGAAAGAGGGTGAGAGACAGGGGGAAAAGAGACACAGGGGAGGAAAATAAGGGGAAACAAATACAGGGCAGAGAGGGGGAGGGAGAGAGGGGGAAACAGACACATAGAAGGGAGAAACAGACACAGGGCTCAGAGAGTGGGGAGAGGCTCACAACGAGCCCCGTAAAGTAGACTGCGGGAGAGGCTCGTGATGAGCACCGAAGGCACTTATTGCAAGGACCACAAGTTAGAGGTGGGAGATTGTGTGGCAAACAGCAATGCCAAATTTTATTGCCATCATTTTTGACAGCCAAGTCGGTAGTGCAGCCATAAAAATGGAATCATTGTTGTCATGAGCCATCTCATTGTTGACAGCATTTAAGATAAAAGGGCTATGAAATATGAAATGTGACATGATCTCCAACCATTAAATTAATTCTGGAATGGATCTTGTAATTCATTTGATTTTAAATATTCAACAATTCATTAATTAGCATAAACACATTCGCATTGGTCAATACTAAATGTAAAACTTTAGTTTTTAAGCATTATTTTATACTTTATTAATGAATACATTAGCAATTCCAATTGATACACCTGACAATAATGACTGATGAAAAAGTTTAGCTAATGGTGAAAATAGGACAGCTCTTTTAATAACCTTGGATGTATTCTACAGCACTTTACCTACTTTACCTACTTTGTGATTTATTCCTAACCTTTTAAATAACACATAAAGCCTCCATAAGACAAAGAATACCAATTGTTTAAGTTTAAAAACCATCTAATTTATTATGGTTATGGTCTTACTGGATCTATCTTGATGAAACAATTCAAGGAAGGTGGGCAAGTTTTCTTGAGGAACACTTCTTAGCCTACACTGGAATGAAACAATTTGTTAAAAAACTTTACTCAATATGGTCATTTTTCTTCAGCTTTAGTTTAAATTAACATTTCTGATATGGAAAATTACTTGTGTACAATTTGCTCAGATTTATTTTTTATAATTTTTTTTTGTTAGACTTATTTGAAAATAACTCCTAAACATGTAGAACCACTGGTCTAACAACAAAAAAATTTAAGTGATATACAAGAATAATGCTCGACATATTGACATGTTAGTAATTAGTTAAATGGAGCAAGACTCTTCAAAACTACTTTTTTCATTTTGAAGCAAGATTTATTATTATTAACTTTTATTTGTAACAACAACATATTCTGGAGCACTGTACATGGGATAAGTACAAGGAAAAATACAAAATTAACAACTGCAGAAATCTAAAGGAAATGGAAGAGGCAGAAACCTGGGAAAGAAAAGATAGCATGGGTCTGGAAGTAATTGAAAGTTTGCTTAGGTAGGAATGTGTGCAAAGTTAGAAAGGTTTTTTATTTAGTTGGAGCAGTTAGAAAGTCATTGCAAGGGAATAACTTTGATTTAACCCATTAACTCCACACTTTCAAAAAGCTCCAGTTTAGGCTGAAACTACAAATGCTCATTTATACAAGGTTGTGGTTAAAAATAAAGATATCCATAGAATGAATAGGATAATAAATGCATTATCAAGTGCAGTTATACTTAAGTGGAATCTGAATACTTGCGCTCTCTAACATTTTCACATGTGTTGCTTTAGTAAGTAACTGCAGTAAAGAGCAGTCAAAACAGCAGAAAATATTACACCTCAGGTTTGTTTTATGTATTTGGAAGAGAGTGTTGAAGTGCTTATTATATCTGCAACCAGAAAGACAGCTGGAGGATTTATGATAAATCACAGTGAAATAATTCTGTTTTTATTTGTAGCCATGGCTGGTACTTATTCCTATAATCTGGGGAACCCTAATCAAAAAAGATAGAAACAAAAGATATGAGGATAGATTCTTAGGACTCACGGCTGGGAGTTCCACTGTACTCACTATGATTTCTTATTGTAGTTAGATCTGTGAAGGCAGCAAAACTTATAAGCTCTGCACTAGCCTTAATTCGTCTGCCTACTCCAATAATGTGGTCAGAGTTTTTCTATATGATCTTTTAAATAACTAAACTTGATAAAGGACAACATATTTTAATAGAAAAGCCATAACATGTTTACATTTTATATGCAATTATGTTTTACTATGTCGTTTTTTTTTTCTTTTCTGTCATGATGGCATGTCCCTGTAAACATGGTCTGATTACCCATTAGGCCAACTAGACTGCCGCCTAGGTGCGCTTCCATGTGAGGGACGCCACAAAAAAAAATAATAATAATAATATATATATATATATATATATATATATATATATACATTCCTGGCTTAAAAAAAACAAAAATGCTGCAGTTCATAGACTGGCTACTAGGGGGTAACCACCTAGAACAAGAGTTAAAACAGGAAAGGAAACTTACACGCACAGAAAAGAAGGCAAAAATGGGTCCATGCATACCTTGCATATCCACTCACAGGGGATCCTCCACTTCACTGCCTAGGGGCTCTAAAAAGGTAGATCCAGCGCTGCCTGTAAACTAATCAGCTTTCCAGTAGAACTATTGAAAGCACAAATTTTAGCTGCCACATTCTCATTGACTTGATACAGTGCCTTGCAAAAGTATTCCCCCCCCCCCCTCTTGGCATTTTTCATGTTTTGTTGCCTCACAACCTAGAATTAACATGGATTGTTGGAGGATTTACATAATTTAATTACAGAACATGCCCACAACTTTGAAGATGCAAACAACAAATAGGACAAAATAACAGAAAAAGTCAATGGGCATAACTATTCACCCTTCTAAAGTCAATACTTTGTAGAACCACCTTTTGCGGCAATCACAGCTCCAAGTCACTTCGGATAAGTCTCTATGAACTTGCCACATCTTACCACTGGGATTTTTGCCCATTCCTCCTTGCAAAACTGCTCCAGCTCCTTCAAGTTGGATCGTTTTCACTTGTGAACAGCAATCTTTAAGTCTGACCACAGATTTTCTATTGGATTTAGGTCTGAGCTTTGACTAGGCCATTCCAACACATTTACATGTTTCCCCTTAAACCTCTCAAGTGTTGCTTTAGCAGTGTGTTTGGGGTCATTGTCCTGCTGGAAGGTGAACCTCCGTCCTAGCCTCAAATCACGCACAGAGTGGTACAGGTTTGCTCAAGAAAATCCCTGTATTTACCATCCATCTTTTCCTAAACTCTGACCAGTTTCCCAGTCCCGGCTGCTTTAAAAACATCCCCACCGCATGATGCTGCCTCCACCATGTTTCACTGTGAGCATGGTGTTCCTTGGGTGATGTGATGTGTTGGATTTGCGCCAAACAGAGCGTTTTCTTTGATGGCTGAAAAGTAAAATTTTAGTCTCAACAGACCAGAGCACCTCCCTCCATACATTTTGGGAGTCTCCCACATGCCTTTCCACAAACTCAAAATGTGCTATTTTGTTTTTTGCTGAAAATAATGCCTTTCTTCTGGCTACTCTGCCATAAAGCCCAACTCTATGGAGCGTACGGCTTATTGTCGTCCTATGTACAGATACTCCAGTCTCTGCTGTGGAACTCTGCAGCTCCTCCAGGGTTACCTTAGGTCTCTGTGCTGCCTCTCTGATTAATGCCCCCCTTGCCTGGTCCGTAAGTTTTGGTGGACGGCCGTCTCTTGGCAGGTTTGCTGTTTTGCCATGTTCTTTCCATTTGGTTATGATAGATTTGATGGTGCTCCTGGGGATCATCAAAGATTTTGATATTTTTTTTATAACCTAACCCGGACTTGTACTTCTCAACTACATTGTCCCTTACTTGTTTGGAGAGTTCCTTAGTCTTCATGGCAGTGTTTGGTTAGTAGTGCCTCTTGCTTAGGTGCTGCAGCCTCTGGGGCCTTTCAAAAAAGGTGTGTATATGTAATGACAGATCATGTGGCACTTAGATTGCATACAGGTGGACATCATTTCACTAATTATGTGACTTTTGATGGTAATTGGTTACACCAGAGCTTTTTATGAGCTTCATAACAAAGGGGGTGCATATGCACATGCCAATTTTCTGTTTTCTAGCTCTAAAAAATAGTTTTATGTATATATTTTTCTCATTTCACTTCACCAACTTAAAATTCAGATTAACAAAACATTGAACTTAAGGCTATAATGTAACAAAGTAGGTAAATAGTCAAGGGGGGTGAATACTTTTGCAAGGCACTGTATATGCTTTCTTTGCATCCAAAGTCTCCTCCTACCACAAGAAACCGGTCAGCAGAATTCAAAATGTAGATTACACTGTATTATATTTACATATAAAAGCTAATACATTAGAGGATTTATAATTTTCATTCATATTCTAATAACATGTGTCTATTTTCAACTACTGTTCTTCAGAATAACATATTTTAAATATATATTTTGGTCATTTTATTATTTGATATTGCGGGAATATGTAACTCACTTTCAATTATAATGGAAGCCTAGAATTTGCTTTAAATAAGAATAACTAACCAACAGATTTCATAGATGTCAATTTAGGAAATAACAACAATTTCTGTTATAATATGTTGCTTATAGAGCCACTAATCCAATTGTATTCCTTTTTAAGTAATAAAAAGATTGGTATTAACATTTTTTAAACTATTGGGATTAAAAAAAGTTGACCTTTTTTGAAAAAACTAAAACTTACACTGAAAAGTGTTATTATTTATTTAATTTGTAACACGCCAACATATTCCATAGTGCTATACAGGGGTAAATCAAAAACAATTTGAACACAACACAAAAATAGAAATGGAAGGCCGTGTTTTGGAGGTTTTGAGGCAGGAGGATAGTCTAGTGGAGCGAGGCAAGGAATTTCAGAGAATAGGGGTAGCACGAGAAAAGTCTTGCAGGTTGGAGTGAAATAAGGTGATAAGAGAGGAGGAAAGAATAAGGTTGTTAGCAGGGCAAAGATGGCAGTTGGGAGAGTATTTAGGAGAGAGTACTTGGTTTCCCCACCGTTTTGGGTCTGGAGCTCCTCCTATCTTTTCCAAATCTGCAGAATCTGTGAAGAAGATTGAAAAATCAGAAATTTGCAGATTAAAATAGGAATTGGACACGTTTTTCTTGTTCACCTTAATAAATCTCTGCCAGAAGACTGTATTCACTAAGCATTATGTAGATGTGATGTACATTGTAGAGCGATACTACATCTATTTCCTATGGGGATAATTGCCAATCAGAGCCTCAGTACCAGCAATGCTTAGTAATTATACCACAATGTCTTCCTTCTCTCTTCTAAATAATTATTGCAAATATCTTGTAAATTCCTGTACGCATAATTATTTGTCTGTCTACAATAAAGTTAAGCATAATTTTCCCCCCACTAATGGGTCAAGTGGTTTTTGCATATGCAGCTCTAGTTAAATTCCTGGGTATATATACAAATTCTTATTTTAGAATGTAGTCATGATAGAGATTAAAGGTCCTATAAATATGTTTATGAGCAACTTATCTTCCTAGTAATGAGAGGTACAGCATGCTCTGGAAGCTCCCTCAGTGCAGAACAAAATCCTAAGGAATTTAGATGTTTTTAATTTCAGATAATAAAACACAGAAATAGAAATACAGAATCAGGAAGTATTTAAGTTTCTCATTATCAATAAGCATTTTGTTGTTTCAGTTCCTTTTTTAAAAATCCACTGAAAACACATATTTTCAGAAGAATAAAAAAAAAGACAATATGTAAAAGCTTGGCCATTAACTCTTCCAGTGGTTTAAATGAGTGTAATGCAAATATAGTATTTTATTGATATTTTAAATGAACTCTGAACTTATGGATACTTCCCTGAACCATCATGCAGAGCTGTAAAAATCAAGTGGATACATTTATAAAAGAAAAATATTTAAATGTTTTTAAATGGGGTAGTGTTCGAGTTTACAGCACTTAAGCTGGTTACTTACCTTGAATTTTATCGACTTTTTTACTTCGTTTATGGGGACAAGCTCTGTTGTGCTAAAGGGACCATAATTTACCAGCTCCCTCTAAATGTTTATATACTTCAATACATCTTCCTTTGGGATTAAAAATACAAAGGGAAACACTGCAGCAAGCATAGACCTGGCATTTGCAGGGAACTTGCATATTTGGTCTTCAGCCAACTTGCAGATGGCAGTGAAGGGGATTAAAGGGCCATTTTCATGTTAAACCTATTTTTTTAGTTCGCTATTAAAATTAAAAATACATGAAGCCACGCAGGGTTGGACCTGGTCAGTACTTGGATGGGAGACCACAGAGGAATGCCAGGAGCTGTATTCTGTGGCCCACTGGAGAAGGAACTAGCAACCCACTCCAGTATCTCTACCATGAATACTGATTGGATCAGCATGGTGTGTTATGGTCCATGAGGTAACGAAGAGTCGGACACAACTAAATGACACAAACACAATATGCTGCCCACACTCTCTCTCTCTATCTCCCACAAGTTTAATAACTTATTTAATAGGGAACATAAAATAAAAGCAGCTAACTAATTCACATGACATGCCGGGATTGTCCGGCAGCATTTTAAAAAAAAAATCGAGAAATTGTTATCCCTATTATTCCCACTGATAAATCTGCTTTATTCCACGGGTGAAACGTACGTTGGGTTTTCTATAGGCTGCAGTAGGAGGTCTGCACCCCCAGTTACACACTTGATGCAAAGGTCAGTGAATTCATATATTGGAAATCCAATGGGTTCTATTCCCTAAATTTGTGTATAACCTCAGAGTTTGATGTGAGTGAATACTCACCCGCTATTCAGAGTGTGTTGCCAAAGTTTGCTATGCAGTGGGCCTATACAACTACTTTGCCCTTGCAAAATCCTGGCTACACAATAGCACTGGATTAGCATAGTACAACATCCTGGAACACCTGCCTTTTCTACTGGGCAGCTGTCACCCAGTAGCTGTTTATTTACTATTTGCAAGGTGGCGTGTTTGACACCATAGCACCTGCTGGGGTTAATAAGAGCAATTCCTGTTCATAATAACTGCAGCCTTAATCATATGTTTATATTTTATATAATAATTTCCCCTTTTTTGATAATATATTTTTCTGAGTCACTTTTTTACTTCTGATTTAATAAAGTTAGTTTTGTATATATATTTTTGTTGTTGTTACATTTTGTAATAATTAATAGAGTACTTCAGGCCAGTATTGGATCTCTACTCCTCGGATCTCTCAGGGGAGGTCTGAACTGGCCTAAACAAATTAATCATTATACTCTATTAATTTAGAAAATCATTTATTATTATTATTATTAATACTATAATAATTATCTTTTTCAATTATTGTATGTAATTCAGAAAGATTAACACATTATTTTCAGCAGTTTATTGAATAATGATGCACTAGAGACTACAAGAAGGCACCATGTGTTGAGATACAAAATCAAGTTAATGAAAGGATACATTTAAGCATTGGGTTTAATGTAGTTGGATAGATTCTTGCTAAATATCTGTGCAGCATGTGCTGCTGCGTTCATTAACGTTGAAAGATCTGAGTTTCAATTATGTACAACAAGTGTGAATTAACCAGAATATGTCTGCTTCATCTGGTCAGCAGGGGCAGCAGGTTATCCCGTCGAGCCACTGGTATCTGACCGACGGCGCACTGAGACAGCAACTTATGTTAATATTCCTATCAGCCCTACATCAAAGAAACAGCTTCATTACATGGCATTAGAACTTCAAGATCCTAGTACAGGAATCCGAGGTAATACCCACTGCTCACATCCAAACACATTATTCAATCATCACTATAACAATCACTCATTGTTAATTGACTTCATTGGAGACGAATTCCAAAGCAAAATTAAGAATACTGACATTCCTTCTGCTCATTTTACCATTGTTCATTGTATTTTGTTATATAAAGATTGTGTCATACATTTTGTTTTTATGTCATTTATTGGATGGAATATGTTGTCCTATAATAGACTGTATCTTTCCAGCGATATAGATACGTATATACCAAGAGACATAGTGTACATTTGTGTTCATGAAAAGTTAATAACTGTATTTTCTGCACAGAATCTCAAGAAATACAGTTATTGCACTGCACTCTGGGAAACTGCACAGATGCATTTATATATATATATATATATATATATATATATATATATATATATATATAGAATATGATGCATAGAAGTAATTGTAGTAAATATTTTAACAGGGTTACAGGGTTACTTCAAGACTTAGATATGGAAGTCACTAACTGGTGTGCACCCTCAGACAGACTTGAAAATCATGTAGAAAGCATGCTTAAATATATAAAATAAAATTTATAGGAATTGATTTAGCTATTTTAGTTGGAGCTCTTGAAAAAAGAAAAAAAACCTCAATAATAAAATGTGCTACACTTTATTACTTTGCACTTACTCTTGAAACATGTAGAGAAATGGCTCAGGAGTAGAGTAATGGGAGACTGACTGTGAGTACCTTTTGAAAATAATTTGTTTTTATAAAAAAAACATTACTCAAACAGAGAATATATATAAAGCATAATAAGAAGTTATAAGATGACTATGGGATCTGAGGTGTATTGGCAGGCACAGTCACAATAGAACATTATTTTTCTCTTTGAAACTGCTGCCGAATTGATGGAGTATTTGTAGCCTGGAGTTTCAGACTGCTTGACGTAACACTGGAACCTACCGTAATCATTTTTATTTAGTTTACATGATGAAACAGAGAACATATACAAACTGTGTAGGATGAGAATAAGATAACTATGGTTTGGACAGATTATTTCCAAGTCTCTTTCTGATGCTGAAGAGCAGTTTTGGTGGCTATGAAAAATCCTGATTATCAAATACAGATGTGTTTTAGAGTAGACCAAAAGCAATGAGGGCACTAACATCAATGGTCTGTTTCAAAATGTGAGCCATTGCCACATATAGGTCATCAGAACCAAGCTGTTTTACTGTGCAACAGTCTTAGAGGACTTTAGCATCACAATTGGAGTTACTCTTAGATCTTTATTAATTAATGAATACAACTTAGATGTATTAAACATATTATTTGTACATACCCAGGGTTCATTTAATGTAACATTCTAGTTCAGTAATTCTGGAATTGTTTTGCTTTGAAACTATCCTGACTCATTTTTGAATTACATGCATCATCCCAAGGTCTACATTAATGTTATTAAATAACAAAAAAAAAACATAAAATGTTAAAGGACCATTAAGAAGCTTAAGAAAAAATACTTTAGTTAAACATGTTACAAACTAACATCAGCAGCTATGACCCATGAACATAACGTATAATAATTTTTTTTTTTTTTAGCAGGATCTGCTTTGGTCTACAGGTACAACTTTCTGGCCTAGAGCCTGAGTGGGTGTGCCCTGCCATTTTTCCCCGATTCATTAGTAAAAATAAAGTGAGATTTGTAGCTCACTGAAGTATAGGTCCAATCTAGCATTTGACACTTGCTCCATCTTGCTCAGAATCAGGTAATCAGACTGCAACATAAACCTTTTTCTTTCCCTGCTCTGTATCTTCCTCCATGGTTTGAACAGAAAGGGGAATTGCTGTGAGCCCAATGTAAATCAGGTGCTCTAAGTTAGGGGAGTGCTGTAAAAAGTCTGTGGGAGCCTTTCTACAACAGTATGGCGATCTTTTGCTAATCAAAATTAGGGCACTCAGCTCCCAACCGTAAATTCTTGCCATAGAAACCCTAATGTTATGCCTTAGGGGTTCCTTCCATTTAAGTCCCACCGGAAGGAATCCCCAAGCATCCCCTACCCTCGCTCACTGCCCTATCACCCCATTTACATAACGATGGAGTCTATACATCGCCCATGAAAATAAAGTTGACCTCTGCAAGCAAGGGGGGTTCTTAAAGAACCCCACTTGCATTTACAATTAAGCCCCCATGCTGCAGTGTTTCCTAATCGAGAATCCCTGGCAGCAATTAAGTAGGACTTCCTGGCACCTAACAATAACCCCCACTCACAGTACGATTCCTTAAAGGACCAGCACCACTAATTAATCCCTGTCGGGGGTCTTTAAATGACCCGCAGCATCTATATAGACCATTATGAGACTATAAGTAACCCTAACATTAACACTCCCACATGACCCTCATGACACTAAGCCCACTATTCAATTGACATTTGCAACAGTTACAGAGGGTTTAAATTAAAAAAGCCCTCAACTACATGCTAAATCCAAAACCGTAAACCATGCACCCGTACGTAGCAGGTCAGAGCATGAGCTATTAAGCAAGCCCGTAGAAATGTAGAAACAGTCAATAGTAAATGAGACAGTCATCATAATGTCAGTAAAACATGGAGAGTAAATGTCAATCAATTAGCAAGTCCGATATTTGAATGGACTCGCAGCCCGTAACCCGTAAATCGTTTGCGGCTGGTGAAAAGACGCCAATTGAATAGCAAGTTAGTTTACGGGCTGCGTTATGGGCTCCCGTAACGACAATTTGTGCAATTGAATAGGGGCCTAAGTCTAAGCACTATACTATTATACCCCCAATAAATGTATAAGTCGAAATTTTAAAACCCTTCTACCTATTTAACCCCCTCTATACCTATTTAACCCCATATATATCTAATTAAACCCCTCTACCTAATTAACCCTCCTCTGCCCCATTAACTTCATTTAACCCTATCTATACCTAATTAACCCCCACTAATTACATACTTTACCCCACTCTCGTTTAACTAGCTATGCCCCTTAATTAAACTATCTAACCTCCCTAATTAACAGCCTTATTAAATTGCGATTCAGTAAATTTAAAAGGGCTCTATTTAAGCACAGAGCATATTTTATTTACATAAGTTTATACCACCTGTAGAAAAAGAAATGGTTAATAATGCCACTTACCTGGCCAAAATGACCCTCCAGCAATGGTCACCGATGCCCTGGACTAGTCAGGCTATCCATGTTAAATAAAGAAGGTTCAGTCCTCTTCTTTCTTGATTGAAGCCCATGTCCTCATCTTATGGGCCAGCTAAGGGCCCTCCCAAAAGGAAATTGTCACTTTAAAAAAACAAAAACATAAAACGAAAGGAGCTTCTCCTAGGAGAAGCTCCCCGCCACAAATGGCGGTTCCGGTGCAAGCTGCTGCATAACAAAATGCATTGGAGCATTCTGATAGCACCAGGTTCATTGTAGGTGCAAGGGGGGTTCTTTGAGGACCCCCATTGCAGGATTTGAGGGTTTAGGCAGGGGCCGGGCATTTGTTTAGAGACAGTATCCTGTCTCTTTAAGGGCTGCTGCAGGACAGATCAAAGGTTTTTAAAGCCTTTACGAGTGAGTATTTATTCAGCCTTATTTAAAGCCTTTACGAGTAAGTATTTATTCAGTCTTTGAGAGTTAGGTAAGTGCTCTAGTTGTATAGGGTTTGGGTGTCAGATTGTCAGTGTCGTGAAGTTCACTCGGAGCAGTGACCCAGAGCAGTTTGCTCACAATCTTTTAGGGAAAGGGGATTAGCATAGCTATGTAGGGTTTTCTCATTAGTTAGGGCACTTGTAGGTGCTTTTTTCTAAGATTAGCCCCACGTCAGCCCCTATACACTAGGTGAATCTCCTAAAACTTTAAATTTTACATGGTTGCCAATGTTGTTGCATTGTTACATAATTTATGTCACAAACAAATGTTTTCCTTAGTCACAGTGGTCTTTTAATAAGATATTGTAAATCTGTTTTAGTGTGGAAATTAGAATTTAGCTCAATGCTTAACCACTTGAAATATATTTCTGTAACTTATTTCTACACATTGTTAGAGATTCCTGTGAAAAACCATAAAAGCAAGATGCAATGGAATGAAATGTCTTAGATCTATCTGTGACAATTTAAAATAATTACATTATATCCATTTTGATGAGAAAATATCTGAAAATGATACCGGCGGAAATTATCAACCAAGCTCAGCAAGGTCAAAAGGGCTATATAGGAAATATACATTGCAGACATCAAGTTATCTACTTCGTAGCTCCTGCAATGCTGAGCACATCTGGGCAATATGTTTTGTGGTTCCAATAGTATTTCTACAATCAGAAGAATATTTTCTAGAGTAGGTTATAAATATTTAGGAATGTGATTTTTACAGAGAGGCTTAGTTGTGTATTACTGAGTATGGTTATTTTTCTATATTTGTTACTGTTTATGTATGAACTAGCCTTTTCCTTTGGCTTTCTCAAGTTGCAAATAGTTATTTACTTAACAAGACTTGATTTTAATAAGGAGTAATTAGTAAAGGAACACGGTATATTTTCTTAAAATTAATATAATTAAAACAGAGAAATTGTAAGATGATGAGTGATTCCTTTTTCCCAAGATGCTACAGTATATGTTTTCTTCTTTTATAAACACATTTTACATTCAGAGTTGTGCTATAATGTACAAAATGCAAATGTACTTCTCCTCTGCTTATATTAATATCAAATAAGCATACCAAGGAGACTGAACTTCTCGTAAGAAACACAGATAGCAAGTATATAAAAAAACTAGCACCTCATGTTTTATTGTTTTTGTTTTTAAAGCAATAGTAATTTAACCCTGAAACAGCTTTATTTTTCTGCTGGGTAAATTGGTCAGCTTGTTTAAAGGATCACAGTAGTCAAAATGTGTCTGTATATTCTTTTGTATAACTAAACTTGATACTGGGCAAAATATTTAGGGCATAAAACAAGTAAACAACCATTTTAAACTTTTTAGATGATCTGATTTGATCCCATCTGCTATTTTTTGGAGAGTGTGTGTTCTTGTAAAATTTGGGCTTTCCAATAGTCCTAATGAAAACACTTTTAGATTCCACATTCCCATTGCCTTAAAGAGACTCTTTAGGCATATTTTTTTGTTTTATATAAATGTTTTATATTAACGATTTCTTGACAAACAATCTTCTCCTCAATGTAATTCTCATATAATGTTTACTCTTCACGTACTTGTAAGAAGTCCCCACAGTACGACCTTTTGGAAATTCCTTCCTTCTTCTTCTCTCTCATAGAGGGTGCCATGTTTCACAGCTGTGGCCCACAGAGGAGCTGCTTCACATAACTAGAGACTCACTCAGCATTTCATTGTCTGCATACACAAGCATTACACTGGTGGTGTGAAGTCCCTCACCTGTATGTTATATGGGATTTTAGATCTTAGTCCTAGGCAGCTGTGTAGCTCTCCATGTAATAGCATACCCTCATGATTAGATAAAATGTATAGGGCTATTGTATGTGTGCCTGATTGTGTATGTATGGGTTTGTCTTCGTGCCAAGCAGTATATATGTTAGTTGTTTTGTCAAGGTATATAGGGTTTAGTAGGACTAGATCATTGGGAATGGGTGATATGAGGTTGAGACAATAAGTTAATATGTAGTGTACTCATTTTGATTTTATGTGGAAATATAATTGATACAGTGCCTTGCAAAAGTATTCATCCCCCTTGACCTTTTACCCATTTTGTTACATTATGTGATGGATCAGAACACAATAGTTGAAGTTGGTGAAGTGAAATGAGAAAAATATATACATAAAACTATTTTTTAGAAATAGAAAACAAAAAATGTGCATGTGCATATGTATTCACCCCCTTTGTTATGTAGCCCATAAAAAGCTCTGGTGCAACCAATTACCTTCAGAAGTCACATAATTAGTGAAATTATGTCCACCTGTGTGAAATCTAAGTGTCACATGATCTGCCATTACATATACACACCTTTTTTGAAAGGCCCCAAAGGCTGAACTTCTAAGCAAAAGGCACCACTAACCAAACACTGCCATGAAGACCAAGGAACTCTCCAAACAAGTAAGGCACAATAGTTACAAAGTTACATAGTAATTAAGGTTGAAAAAAGACTTTCAGGCAATCAAGTTCAATCTTTTAAGATCTCCTCTGATCTGCAATATGCAGATTATTAATTAATTAATTAGTTAATTATAAATCAATTATTTAATTATTTCTTTTTAATTTATGTTGTTGAGAAGTACAAGTCAGGGTTAGGTTATAAAAAAATATCCAAATCTTTGATGATCCCCAGGAACACCATCAAATCTATCATAACCAAATGGAAAGAACATGGCATAACAGCAAACCTGCCAAGAGACGGCTGCCCACCAAAACTCACGGACCAGGCAAGGAGAGCATTAATCAGAGAGGCAGCACGGAGACCTAAAGTAACCCTGGAGGAGCTGCAGAGTTCCAAAGCAGAGACTGGAGTATCTGTACATAGGACGACAATAAGCCGTACACTCCATAGAGTTGGGCTTTATGGCAGAGTGGCCAGAAGAAAGCCATTAGTTCCAGCAAAAAACTAAATGGCACGTTTTGAGTTTGCGAAAAGGCATGTGGGAGACTCCCAAAATGTATGGAGGAAGGTGCTCAGGTCTGGTGAGACTAAAATGTAATTATTCGGCCAAAGAAAACGCTATGTCTGGCGCAAACCCAACACATCACATCACCCAAAGAACACCATCCCCACAGTGAAACATGGTGGTGGCAGCATCATGCTGTGGGGGTGTTTTTAAGCAGCTGGGACTGGGAAAATGGTCAGAGTTGAGGGAAAGATGGATGGTGCTAAATAAAGGGATATTCTTGAGCAGTGATTGGCGCAAAAGGTGGCTCTACAAAAGTGAATAGTTATACACATTTACTTTTTCTGTTATTTTGTCCTATTTGTGGTTTGCTTCACAATAAATAAAAAAATCTTCAGAGTTGTGGGCATGTTCTGTAAATTAAATGATGCAAATCCTCAAACAATCCATGTTAATTCCAGGTTGTGAGGCAACAAAACACGAAAAACGCCAAGGGGGGTGAATACTTTTGCAAGGCACTGTATATAGTATTACCATGAGTTTATCTGTGTTTATGTGCAGTGGTATAACAGATATAATGTGACATATTAATGAGAAAACCATTGCCAATCTATTTACATCTTAAAATATAGCTGACCTTCACCTACTCCATACAACAAATTCATGACAATAGATAAATATAACCATAAATAGCAAATAACAAACAAACACTTTTTACTTTTTTATTATGTAGTACTCAAAAAAAAAAATCAGCCAAAGTACGTTCACCCTTACTGCTTCCATATCTGTTAAGAATGTAATAATAAGCAGTTGCTTCTAAACAAGTATACATGATTACTTGATCATGCTGTAAAATTGAAGAAAGCACAAGACAGTGGCCAAGCTACCAAGGTGTGAGTTTCCCATCAGATTCACATAAGGGAAAGACTGCAAGGTGTAGCTTTCTTTGAAGCCAAGAGTATATCCCTACTCACCAAAAACATTGATGAACGGTTTTGGTTAGCAAAACAGAACCTGAATGAGCCACAAAACATCTGAAAGATGAGAAGTTGTTTGGCTACAATGTTCAAAAACCAAACATATATTACCACAGCAATCTTATACTAGTTAAGCATTTTGTGATGATGAGAAGTGATGATTTGGTACTGCATTGCAGCCATGGGACTTGATCACCTCATGATCACTAAGTCCATCGGCAATTCCTCAGATTGAAAATCCAGTTCAGAGGAAAGTGTGTTTCCACCTGTCCAACAGCTAGATAAGGGAGGATTATGGCCAAGTCAAAGATCAGACCGCAACCCCTCTGAGATGATGTAGCAGCATCCAAACAGAACTGTAGAAATGAATATCTTTAAATATCTCAAAGCTAAAGAGAGAAGTGTATAGAGAAGTAGGCTAGAATTTCAAGAAACTGATCAAGTTTTATAGTAAACTTTTTATTAACTTTATAGATGATGAAGTAATCCACACTTGAATCAAGTAGGGTGCACTTACTTTTTCACCTGAGGCTAATAAAATTAAAAGTAGGTTGATTTTTTTGTTTAACAAATAATGACAAATTAAAGTTTGTGTATGGTATTTGTGACATGAGGTTAGATATTTCGACTTTGTGAGGACTAGATGTAGGTCAGATATATCTTAATTTATACTTCCTTCATCGCATGTAAAGTGACAAATGCCTATTTTAGCATATCCTTTGTCCTTTAGGTATCAACCATATATTGTTTCTTTTGATTCACACTATTGTATTTTTGTTTGTTTCAGGAGGAGGCTCCACTAAGTATGCCCAGATAGACATTACTGCAACAGAGACCGCTCATAAAGTAGGAACCCAGCATGCTCAGTCCAGAGAGGAGCGTCTTCAGGAGCTTGAACAGAAAAGAAAAGGAGCTCAGCCATAATCTGACTTTGAATAGGGCTGTATACACCCTGACTTGGGATGCAGTGTACCCTGATCCGGGTCATTGCAGAAGGGGCCAGCCAATTGTTCAACAACTAGGTGCATAGTCATGCATTGGTGGCCCATCCATGGGATATGGGCCAAATGGTTTGCAAGTACGTTTCCTGAAGTACATGTACCTCATAGGCTGTCTGTAGCCTCAGTATGACTCTCACACAATGGAATCACATGTAGCGTGTTGATAAAGGGGTCATTCCAAAACTGATATTCCCTCCTGGAATACTAGTAGCATGCTGCAGTAACTAAATGCCCTGAGTCTTGAAATGGAAAGCATTGAGAGAATCAATAAAATCTTTCATTTAAGTTTCATATTTCCTTGAATGTTGCAATATTATTTTGTAAGCACACATCTGAAATACTATTTATTTTGTAGAGTTTAGAAAAACTATTTAAGATTTTTCTTTTTTGCATATAATTTTATACCTAATGGTTTTTTGCAACATACTTCCTCAGTTGTATTGGTCTTACACATATAGGACATTTTTGTAAAAAAAAATCATTATTATGCTATAAATTAATATCATATTTTCTGGGCATTTATGTATAATATACTATTTGGCACTAACAATTTTCTCAATTTCAATTGCTAGAATTCATGAGCTTTGACTGTTTAAATGATGGAAAGAAAATGCAAACATTTGTTTTTTTTCCCATCCAAGACTTTTGCATGTATGTAATTTGTATAAAATGCTATAGTGATAGTTTAAATTCATATAATATGTGGAATGTAATTTTACAAAACAGTCTATTTTAAATACAGGGTAAAAGCAGAATGGGGAACATACAAGAGATGATACAAGTGATTGCAAAACAGTATCTAATAGCTATTTTTTCTATTACACAATCAAGGTTGTCTACTACTAAACACTTGCAAGCTGTGTATCCCATTCTGTTAAAAGTTATTTTTTATTATTTACTTTTGTGAGTTACATGGATGATAGCCACATGTAAACATGTTTCTATTGTACATCTTAAGTACTGTTTTCTCAAAGTTTAGAAGTATCTAGAATTATTATTTAATGTTTCTGAGGTAAATTCATTTTGTTTTTAAGCCAATTTACTGTAGAATTATTAATGTAAATAATGACTTATTTTATGCAAAAATATATGGATTTGACTTCCTGTGCTTTTTTGGCAGGGAAAGTGTTGTTGTATGATGCTACCTTCTTCTAGAAATAAAGATATTACTGGGCATACAAGATAATCTTGTTCTTGATGTACAGTATATTCTTGTTGAAAGTAACATTTTCCATGAGCAAATGCCACGTTAGAGGGGCTCAGTCTAGGGGTCGACAATACCCTGGCTTTTCTTTTGAATGTTACTGAGAGCAAAGTATTTTAGCTCTTCCATGCCGTACACAGTGGAAATATCCTGTACCACGTCATTATGATTCCACCCAAGAGAGTGGTCATCCTCGAAATACCAGTAAATTATCCGTAAATGAAAATCTGCTAACCCCACAAGTTTTGGTAGATGTAGCTGATCAACATACATAACAGACACTGACATTTTGGAGTTTTTTTAAATTTTAAAACATTAACATTTTTGCCAGTCTCACAATACTAACTTTATTTTCCTATTGATCTTGACTGGTATCATCTCATGGTTCACATGCATTGTAGGCATGGTTTAACTGAAATGATCGCTGGTTATGTCTGTGCTCTATTCATTAAACTTTAAGTTCCATTTGACAAAAATCTTGCTGTCAAGGTAAGAGTTACTGTATGGTTTTTAATATTTAAGTTGTAATTTTCAACATTTTAAGTGTTATATACACTTATAGAATACTCTGTGTTACTATACAGCTTTTATAATGCATTGATCATTATATTGAAAGTGTATATAATATGCTTGTTCGCAAACTGACTGTGTTTTACATTCTACAATATTTGCTTGGGTTTTAAGGCAACGGAAATTAGCCCGTCTTGACCAGGTCCTCCATGCTTTTCACATTCTACAATGTTTGCTTGGGTTTTAAGGCATATCAAAAGAACTAAATGAAAGGTTCCCTCTTATAGTGCACACCTATTTGCCCCAATTGTCTTGAACAGACATAAATAAATAAATAAATAAAACTTAACTTTTAATAACTTCGACGCTGCATTGCTTTCAGGGATTGTGTCAATATAACCTACTATGCAGATTAGCACATACTAAATATCTAGTGCAATCATAAATTAAAGTGCAAGTGCAGAAAATAATAGATCTCAAGTGCTATCAAGGAGTCAGAAATATGTCTGACTCAATTATTAAGGTAGTGTTATTAAAGTGCTAATCGTCTTGCATTTGCTTTTGGAAATATTATTATGAATTTAAGTAATCTCTTGAATTAGAGCCTGATAATGCTGCTAGGCCTCTTATGGAATAGTTTCCAAATATCTGTCATAGTAATTCTATATTGCACTGTGTCCATGATGTGAGGAGCAGCACACTAGCATGGAGATCGCGGTTAGGACGCCTCGCGATGACGTCACTAACCCGTCTTTTTGACCCTCAATGGCAACCTATTAATGGTTCATTACAAAAAAGTCTACACCTAGAGCCACCAACCGCCGCCCCCCCCCCCCCCCCCATCTGTGGGGGTTTTAAAGCAACCTAATATAGCCCATCTTAACCAGGCCCTCCATGCATTGCAAAGCATGGGAATTGCATTATTGCACTACAACTAAATATGCAACAAAAACTGCCTTGTGTCCAACAATAAAATAGCTTATACTATTGTCTATAAAATATTTAATTAATATTTTTTTTTTATCAAATCCAACTTTTTCAATTATTTTATTCATTAATTAAGTGTTTAAATATTTGGTGTGATTTTTATTTGTTATGAACTTTATTTAATAGTAAAGACCTATGAAGACTTATAAATCAAAAAACATTTTTAAATTATGTTAGGTCTCATGCAACCAACGACCATTTCTCTTGGTTTAGTGCATTTGTTCATTTGTACAAAATACTTTCATTGTCAATTCTCCGTTAATTTGACGGACAGTGAATTTTGTTATTTTTCTCTTGCAAACAAGATTTATTGTTCAGCCTTTTTGAAGAATCATGGCATCACATTTATGACCTTTCAAGCAAAATAGGTTGTCAATCAAATCTAAGTTCATCCACTTTTATACAGAAAAATAACAATGAATACTGTGTTATCTGCAGTATTATTATTATTTTTATTTCATTAGGCCGTTTAAAGAAAACTTAGTTATAATTTACTATTTTTTTTAAATAAAAGAAATGTAGATTAATTACTACAAAAAAAAAGTATTTGTGCTGTGGAAATATAACTTTTTCTAGTTTAATTGTCCACTCCGGTCTGGTTTAGCAAATAACACCATAATTGTGTGCTGTCCTGATTTTGTCAAGATGGTATAAATTCAATATTTTTTCAGTCCCATAAATAATTCCAAGAGACAGCTATTTATTTTTTCTCTTATCACACTGTTTTTAAGCTACATTAATAAAGATATTAATTGTACTTGGGATTGATAACATTTATCCTGGTAATGTAGCCAGTAAAATATAATAGCCACAGTCTAGAAAAAGTCTCTAGTAGTTGCTTGTTACCTGCCATTAATCATCATTATTCATCCAACTCTCAAAGCTTCGGTAGGCCCATTAATGTAATGGACACTGTCTTTTAGATGAATTATTAAAGTTGGTGACCTACTCAAAAGATGAAACAAACAACCTGCTTTTTCATATTGGTTGCTCAGTTCCTCCCTTATTGTGTGCCTCTTTTAATGTTTCTAAACCATATTTGGTCAAATGGGCAAACACTCAGAATTTGACCTTGATGTATAGTCGTGTGACAAAGGGTGGGCAAAAATACATTAAGCTACAGAGACAGAACAAGAGTTCATTCATATCCAATTCATATACCATCAAAATCAAAAGGAGCCAGAAGTTGATCTTCTATATACAATTAATGGTACTCATCAAATACGAGTATTTGCTTCCTAGTCCCTTTAAAAAAAAAAGGCAATAACTTTTCATAGGTGTCTTGGTTCCTTCAAGGGTTAGTATCCCACTTTTGTTAAGGTCACACAATGGAATTGTACACACAAATATGACAACTACAAGAGTAGTATTAAAAAGGACTCTGTCAATGCTCCAGGAAGCTGATTTACTTTTAAAGAACATTAAAAAACAGTTTATGCATTGTACTAACAGTTTTTTTCTACGTAAATCATTTCTGAAATATTTAGAATTGATTTTGCAAATTATGTATGCTAATATGTAGCTCAGTATGTTAATGCGCAGCTTAGAGTAGTTGATAAGGTTGGGAGAAGTGACTGAAGTGACTGATAACATTGCAGGTCTTTGTTTTGGTCACTGCAGACACAGACAAGCAAACTGTAATCCTAATTATTCCATCAAAGCCCCTAATTAATATATGCAAGTTGCTCAATAAGCAAAAGCAACATGGCATTTCCTAGGATTGATTGATGAACACAACATATAGCATGTTTTTCATGCTCATTATTATTATTATTATCAAAAAATAATAATAATAAAAAACAACAACAACAACAACTCGATTTTGGAGTGGCAGAGTTCCTTTACTTACTGAGGAAAGTGTAGTGCTTATGAAAATGTCTTTGTTTTTTATTGAAAATACCAATTTTCATGGCAGCATGGCCATATAAAGATCAGTCCTGTATCATGTATCTATCAGTTTGTCACCCCTAATTGGGCTGAGGTGCATCACTTTGTTGGTAATTCCCATATTTTTGCTTGTTGTGTAAAATAACTACATAATACAGGCAAATTGTTCTATATTAAACCTCTCTGAGTGCTGCGGCTATTGTAAACAGTACTTTCTATAGGATGAATCATGGAAATACACAGTCTAATTTATATCATCCATCAGAGAAATTCATGTTGAGGGTTTAGATTTGTTTAGTACAGCTGAATATTCATCATTAGATCTGGACTGGCTGTATGATTTGTGAGCTTTTAAGGTCATTGATTATACAAGCGTATTACTAGAGATAAAAATTGCTCATTTTCATGGTGATTTTCCATACAGTGCTTTGCATATTTATTATTAATTGACAACCCTCTGGTATGAATCAGTTGCAGTGCTGTTGATTTATATACCTCTCATTTGATCAGCATGTGCTAGTTTACATCAATTTGTCATCTGCCAGGTATAAAGCAAGAAAACACAGTACAAAACATAACATCTGATTTGGTGGAATTATGGCCATTTTATTTTATTTTATCCTAATTTAAAGGTGGTAAAATAGAGTTTGATTTGTACAGTAAATCACAAGCAATAAAATCAGTATCTAAAGAAAATAATTTCAATGTAGCTTTTAACACTCGCATGTGAACTCTCGTATTCAAGTGCTAGCAGAGCTGCTTGTCTCCACCACCTGTAATTTGTCTAGGTATGTAGATCTGTCCGGGAGGCTGGGAGAGACCCAGGGGAGGGAGAGGGGGAGGGAAGATACATGGGAGGGGGGAAGAAACACAGGAGTGGGAGAGGGGGGAGAGACACAGGGGAGGGAGAGGAGGAGGGAAGAGACACAGGGGAGGGAGAGGGGGGAGGGAAGAGACACGGGAGAGGTGGAGGTTTAAAGAGACACAGGAAAAGGAGGGGGCAAAGAGGCACAGCTGAGGGAGAGGGGGGGGGGAGACACAGGGGGGAGAGGCACAACAAATATTATACTGTCATTTATGACGGGCATTTGACTAGTATTATTATATTTTTACATTTAGAGCGCCAGCAGATTCTGTAGCATTGGGGTACATTATTATTAAAAATGGATATACATTTACATTCATTAGAAGGCAGATAAGACAAGACAGCACATTTGGTACAATAAGAAAAAACTAATATCTATTTCTTAAGTTCACTAAGATTATCATGCGATTTACGACTGACATAAATATTAATACAATCAATTATGATAAATACTTACTAAGAAAAGAGCCGTGGTTTAAAATATCCCAGGGCCAAAGTATTTATGTAAGTACATATTGCACATATAAGTCACAAAATATAATTACTAGAAAATTATACTTTATTAATAAACCCAGTACAGGCTCTATGTACCTCATCTGCCACCCTTCTCCGCAACAGCAATAACCAAAAAAAATCAAATTAATTCATCCTGAGTAGACTACATATATTGGTAAAGTACTAAAAAGCATCCAATAAATTAATCAATAACCCCCAAACTCTGTATACCGGATAATATAGGAATTATTTCTAATGACAGTAAGTCCATATTGCCAAAACAATATAATTTCATCGGCATGATTTCATTAATGACCCATCTATACTCAACAAGGTCCGAACTCCACTAAAACCCTATTTGATATATTAATCCTAGTCTATGAACAAAATACCAAAATAAAACACACATTTACTAAACTGAAATATATTTTGACCCATCTATACTGAACAAGGTCTGTATAATTATTATTAAAGATTATATATTTCTTTGTAACATGGCAACATATTCCGTAGCGCTAATCTACCGTAGTTCTATCGAATAATCAACCCCAACAAAACCGCATTTGATTTATTAATCTTAGTCTATGAACAAAACATAAAAAAAAAAAAACACCCATTACATAAATTGAAATATATTTTTACCCATCTATACAGAACAAGGTCCATATAATATCCCCAACAAAATCCCCATTTGATTTATTAATCTTAGCCTATGAACAAAACACAAAAAACACCCAATTACTATCTTTAACAAAATATTGTGTTCTATTTGAAAAGTTTTCTTTATTTAGATATTTCTATACTATTTTTGTAACACTTTCATGCAGAGATTAAATTCTGGACGGGGTTTAAAATAATTGGCATAATTTAACAAGGATTAGGCCCCGAAATGTACAGATGAATATATTTTCAATAGTTCTTGAAAAGTTACACATTACACAATTTGTTTTCAAAACCCCAGTTGCATGGGGGAAAGGTTTTAAAGAAACTGATTCCCAACATTTTTGTAGTAGGTAATGTTTAAAGACGTAACCATGTTACGGTGACGGACCAGGCTAATTATTTCTAGAACATGAGTTTGGTCCATACATTTCAGCTGAGTGATTTGCTGACCTGCAGGGTTAGAGGTTATGCATCCCGTTATGGGACACTGGCTCTACCAATTAATGGAAAAAACTCTGCCAAGTGTGACATCTATTTTCAATGCAATCGTTTTAATATATGTCTAGTGTATGGTTACTTTAATGGACAATGTAAATATGGACTCTAGTATAAATAATTGTCAAATATAAAGGATCACTGTGGTCATATATTTCTATATGGCCTTTTGAATAACTGAAATTATTTTTAGAAAGCAAATCTAAACACATCTTTACATTTTTCACTTTTATATTTAATTATTCTTTGCTGCAGAGTTTCATTTTCAGTACTTGGCTGCTTCTTACAGCTTTGGTCTCAACACGACTTTTAAACTAGCTTTGCAATGTACTGTCAATTTTAGCTCCCACATTACCATTCCACGGGTGAAAGCTTCCATTTTGCATTCAAAGTCTCATCCATCTTCAGGAAGTAGATCACTGGAAACTAAACTGGTAGATGCCACAGCAGCATTATTGCTTAAAAAATGATAATCCATTTTTCAAGTGTAGTTCTTCAGAAGAGAATATTTTTAGTATATAATTGCAGGACATTTCTGTGAAAATCTATTTATTGTCTACCTATTGTAGTGGAAGTAATTATTCATCATGCAGACGCTAAAATAAATATATTAAACTAATACTGAGATAACGAAAACCGCACCAAAACTCTACTGCTGTATACTGTAACGTCCATGATTATAGCATTTGCTTAGAATTTTTATTTTGTAATTGCCTATATTATCTTAATTGGAAATATATAAATAATTAAATTAGTTCCTGACTACGTGTGATATAGATAATAGAAATCGGAATTATTGTTTTGTGTTTGTAATGGCATTTTCCCTTACATGTTGTATTTTTTTAATATATGTGCATAACAAATATGATTTTGCATATTTTTGTTTGTATAAATCCTAAATAAATGGCCTGTTTGTCAATGTTTTATTTTAATGTTTCGCGCTACCTCTTTTTGACCAAATACTAAACTTTATATACCTCAAGATACAGCGGTGGAGTTACTGCTGGTACAACATCTGCAAAGGACCAGGGCCTTCTGCTTCTGGCAGCTGCATGAAGTCAATGAGGACTCTTAATTTATTAGTGAAGAAGGTAAATTATTTGTGTGGATCAGTGATCTGAAAAGCTACATATATTTTTGACTTTTGTATTGACTCCTATAATGTATAGAGAAGTTACATGGGAAACCCCAACTTATTTTGCACCAGGTCCCTCTATTCACTAACTTCACCTATGCTCAAGAAATAGTAAAACAGTGTATTCTCACATTCAATGTGTGTGAGTTATTAATCCAAAACTCAAAATGCTTCAGAAATATGGTCCTTTTAGCATCTCACCCACTTCACATTAACCAGTACTTTCAATAGCAGTCCTTCTTAAAATAGCAGCCATTCCCCTCAGGCCTCACAGCTGCACCTTTGTGATGATTTTGGAGGTTCGTGGTTGGTTGGTTAACAGGAGTCACAACCAGAACTGGAGGATACACAGCAGGTATGTTGAATTGATTTGTTACTTTAGAGAAAACTCCCTGAAACTTAGAACAATGCACTTAGAAAACTGGACATAGTCAAAGATAAGATTAAACATTGATATCCTGGGAATTAGTGAACTCAAATGGACTCAGACATTTCAAATCAGACTACCACCAGATGTTCTACTGTGGTCAAGAATCCTGCCGGAGAAATGAGGTAGTGAATTAATCAAAAGTTAGCCATAGCAGTGCTCAGTTACAACCCAATTAATGACAGAATTATTTCAGTTTGAGGCAAGCGATTTAGGATTACAGTGATCCAAGTCTATACTCATCTATACAAATCATAGATATAACTAGAAAAACTATTCCTCTCATCATAGGAGATTGGAATGTTAAAATAGGGAACCAAAAGATACCTGAAATAATAGGCAAGTTTGACCTTGGAGTACAAAGTGAATCAGATCAGCGATTACCAGAGTTCTGTCAACAGAATGGAGAGTCAATAGATCTCTTCAAAAAAATTGGGATCTCAAAAGGAGAGAAAGAAAGAAAGAAAGAGACAGAAAGAAAGAAAGGAAGAAAGAAAGACAGAGAAAAAAAAAAAGACAGAGACAGACAGACAGACAAAGAGAATGTTCAGTAATCCAGATGAATATATTGATTTATGCAACAAAAATACATTTTTATTGGACACTTTAATTTAGAGCTTTGGAGCGGTTTGACATATTAAGTCTGAAGTAACACTGAATTGTATTGTAAAGTATTGCTTCAGAGTTGATAATGAGATGTTAAACCTCTCGAAAGTCTGTCACTCTAAATAAAATGTTTGTCGAATAAAAAGGGTATTGTTGTATGTTTGACACATATGGGCACATAATTGTTTGTTACGAAAAGCCAGGAACATTTGATGATTATCTACATTCTTGACATTCTCATCATCATACAGTGCCTTGCAAAAGTATTCACCCACTTGACTTTTTACCTATTTTGTTACATTACAGCCTTAAGTTCAAGGTTTTGTTAATCTGAATTTTATGTGATGGATCAGAACACAATAGTATAAGTTGTTGAAGTGAAATGAGAAAAATATATACATAAAACTATTTTTTAGAAATAGAAAACAGAAAATTGGCATGTGCATATGTATTCACCCCTTTTGTTATAAAGCCCATAAAAAGGTCTGGTGCAACCAATTACCGTCAGAAGTCACATAATTAGTTAAATGATGTCCACCCATGTGCAATCCAAGTGTCACATGATCTGTCATTACATATACACAACTATTTTGAAAGGCCCCAGAGGCTGCAACACCTAAGCAAGATGCACCACTAACCAAACACTGCCACGAAGAGCAAGGAACTCTCCAAACCAGTAATGGACAATGTTGTTGAGAAGTACAAGTCAGGGTTAGGTTATAAAAAAATATCCAAATCTTTAATGATCCCCAGGAGCACCATCAAATCTATCATAACCAAATGGAAAGAACATGGCACAACGGCAAACCTGCCAAGACGGCCGCCTACCAAAACTCACAGGCCGGGCAAGGAGGGCATTAATCAGAAAGGCAGCACAGAGACCTAAGGTAACCCTGGAGGAGCTGCAGAGTTCCACAGCAGAGACTGGAGTATCTGTACATAAGCCGTAAGCTCCATAGAGTTGGGCTTTATGGCAGAGTTGCCAGAAGAAAGCCATTACTTTCAGCAAAAAACAAAATGGCATGTTTTGAATTTGCGAAAAGGCATGTGGGAGACTCCCAAAACGTATGGAGGAAGGTGCTCGGGTCTGATGTGACTAAAATTTTACTTTTCCACCATTAACGAAAACGCTATGTCTGGCGCAAACCCAACACATCACATCACCCAAAGAACACCATCCCCACAGTGAAACATGGTGGTGGCAGCATCATGCTGTTGGGATGTTTTTCAGCAGCCGTGACTGGGAAACTGGTCAGAGTTGAGGGAAAGATGGATGGAGCTAAATAAAAGTATATTCTTGAGCAAAACCTGGACCACTCTGTGCGTGATTTGATGCTATGATGGAGGTTCACCTTCCAGCAGGACAATGACCCCAAACACACTGCTATAGCAACACTTGAGTGGTTTAACGGGAAACATGTAAATGTATTGCAATGGCAGTGTTAGGTGTGTATATGTAATGACAGATCATGTGACACTTAGATTGCACACAGGTGGACATCATTTCACTAATTATGTGGCTTCTGAAGGTAATTGGTTGTACCAGAGCTTTTTATGGGCTTCATAATAAAGGGGGTGAATGGCAATTTTCTTTTTTCTAGTTCTGAAAAATAGTTTTATCTATATATAGAAAATAATCACAAACTACAAAAATCAGACATTTAGCGTAAGAAGGAAATGAAGTGTAAAGCAACATAATAGCTCTCCAGGTCAAGGAGCCAGGTAAGTAAAAAGATCCCAGGTAAGTCTGATCCCAGGTAAGTAAAACATAATAAATGCAAAAGACACGAGTGGGCACACAAAAGACACGAGTGGGCATACTTACATCATCAAAGCTGATCCTAAAATTATTTATCCCTGCTAAGGACAATAAATGCATTGCTCAATGATTTATGGGGCATCTTGCATGTTCCTATATGTTGTGCATATAAAGAAGTGTGCACAATGCCTATGTGTGCACTTCCAAGCTATGGTGTGCTTTATACATTTATTAAAAGCAGGGTAAGACATCATGTATTATGTAAAAGTGGATTATGTAAAAGTTGATCTAATAATCATGCAAATATGACACTCTCATGCAAAGTGCTTTTATCTCCTCTCTTCCCTAAATGTGATATGGCATGAAGAGAGGTCTAATGGACTTTAAGAACAACCTAATTATAAAGCTAATTTAAATGTATGTAACTACTAATAGGCTATCTCCCAGGCTGACCATGTTTTGAAACCACTTTAACAGAACAAGTCTTAAATAAAGGCTTAAAAAAATAAAATCTTCCAAAAATATTTTATGTTCATGGTTTACACAGCTAATAATATTGCTAGTTTGGTAAATACTTTACAAACACGTGTCTTTTTTCTTGAACTGCAGAGGCCCGTTAAGAAAATGAAAGCTGGTAGGAAGATCATTCACAGGCTTCAGGGATGTATACCATTAAAAGGAATGGCATGTATTTGTGGGAAGCGTTTCCCATTGAAGATTCCCAATCACAGCTTTTCATGCATATTTGTTCAATGTGTATGAAAGAAGGTCTGCTATACTTCTTTATAACTTATTATGATTTATAAAGTTTATTTCCAATAACAAATTCAAACAGGTATTCAATCAACCTTATAAAAGATTTTATTGGTTCACACTCCCTTGCCTTTAATAAATGTATTCTATACTTCAAGCTTTCCTTCCTGTAATGCAATGATCATAGTTGGAAGTACAATTATTATATGAAACAGGTTTATTTTTTTAACATGCAACTTCTTGTTGACGAACTGGTAAACTTTATGTTTTATTTTTTAAGTAGTAACATTTTAATGTAAGAACAGTTGAACATTGTATTAATGAGTATTGTAAACTTGACATAATGTTTTTTTAACATGCAACTTGTAGATTAACAACTGTTAAGCGAAATATATATTGAATCCAGAGGAAGGCGAACAGTAAAAACCCTCCTTGAAACTTAGCCAATTGTATCAAAGGGGTAAAAAATTAATTCCTTCCTGACCCCATTAACTGGCGGTCGGATTACTCCCTGGATTAATACTTTGCATTGAATGATACATTTCATTTACATTGTATTACAAAACGTCCTCCTGTTAACATGAACTTTCAAATATCTGCAATTAAAGAACTTTGGCTTTTTTTTTTTTTAAACTTCTAATATTGTAAACAGTAACATACTGAAGTAACATTTAAACTGTAATTGTTTTAAAATGCAAGGCAAGTGTTTTGTGGGGTTAATCATGCAAAAAGACTACTTCCATGAAATAGTAATGAGTTATTTTGTTGTTGTTGCTTTTTGATGGTTGATATTTGGTTGTTGTAATTCGTGAAAATGGCACATAGAGTTTCCTATGTGAAATAGTGGTTCTCTAAAAAGAGAATGCGATACATTAAAGTTCGTCCTTGTAACCATTGTTCTCTATGTGTTTTGCCATTGTATAGAGTTTGTTATGGAAATAGTGGTGCTCTAAAAAGAGTCTGAGTGACATAAAATGTCATTATTGAAATTAAACTACCGTTCTCTATATTTATTTTTAGTTTTTTGTTGTTAAATTGTCGTAGAGGTAATTTGTTATTTTTGGTTGCTGTTTCTGCGCCATGTCTTGTGTTTGTAGGAATTAAAGTTACAGTACTTCATAGTAGACAATGTTTTTGGTAAAAATGCTTCCATCATTCAATAAATCATCTTGACTTTCATTGTTTTTAATGTAAACTTTAAATAGCCTGTGGATTCTTGCACCTGGAGAAGGTAACATACAGCTGGCCATGTGCAAATACTGGTTCTTCTAAAAAAAAAAATTTGTCCTTGTGATTTATTAATGGTCATGGGTGGCAAATGCCATGATGATGGGAAATTGCCTCCTTTGAAGTACAAAAGGGAAGCTACTTTCACTTGGTGCCAAATCTATTCTTGGTATGACAACTCTCTCTCTTTTATGGGTACCAGTTAGAATTTCAGCATCTATGAAATGGTCCTTTAATTGTTGAACAATTAATCTTGTACCATTGCATAGGCCTTTTTTTGGGTTCATATTTCGCAGTAACATGACAATTGCACCTTTCTTTAGCTGCAAAATATGTGGTGGCATTCCAGAAGGAGTTAATGAGTTTATGAATTCAGTTGAAAAGTTTGCCTGACTTTCTTTGTCATCACCAAGTACAGAATCATACTATGACAATTTTTTTATGGTGCATTAATTTTTTTAAATATTTGATTATTGAGGAGCAATACATCCTTATTTTTGCATGTTAGTATTACTTTGTTAGCAAGTTCTGCATAGTCCTCATTATTTATTTTACTTTCCAATACATATAAGATCTTGTTTGCAAACCATATGAGCTGGGATGTGCACAGTGTGCTCAGGTAAATTTGGGATTCATTCTGTTTTTCCTTCTCCAATTGTAATAAGCCAATCATTGAAATAATTTTCTCCTTCTGATCTCATATTTTGTTGTAATTGAAGATGGGTAAATAGTTTCCATAGTGTGCTTGACTTTAAACATGTTTCGATAATCTCGGTTCGATTTCCATGTACAGCGACAGGTAATGTTGGTCTAAAATCGCCACCTAACAACATTACCTTTCCACCAAATGGCAAAGTATTATCAATGATTTCACTAAGCAAACAGTCAATACATTGTAGGGCATAGCATGACATCATTGTAGTCTCATATATTATAATTAATTTACTTTTTTTTTAAACTTTTGCTTGTCATTCGAATATCCGACACTGATGTTTCCAAAATAGGCACTGGCAGTTTAAATCCACTATACACAGTCCTTCTACCTTCTAACAAAAGTGCGGCAATTACAGTGGTTGCAAATGCAAGCTCTATTTGACCTTGTGCTCGTACAAAACTCATCAATAAATTATATAGATAAGTGTTTCCTGATCCGCCAGGTCCACCCAGATAGAAATAACGCTCTTTGACCATGTCATCACCTAGGGCATTGTTAATTGCATTAAATACTTGCAATTGTAATGTATTTAAAGTTGCAAGTCTTTCTCCTGTTCTTTCTCTTTGTAGTTGAGTGTCATAGTCTTCAAAGTTGATGTCGTCTATAAGACCTGGCAGATTAAAACTTGCACAACTTAATCCATGAGTTAAAAAGACCTCTTGGATTTCAATTAATGCTTTTAATTGTGCAATAGGCTCATTGTATCGTTGCAAAAGGTCTTCAGCCATATTTGTTTTAAATTTGTCCCACAAAGCTAATGCATTTGGAGCATTTGAGAAGATACAAATGAATGCAAATTGTTCCCTCATCTGCCGTGGCATTTGGCATATGTCTAGAAGAAGCAGCACTCTTTCCCATTCTGTATCATCAGCAAGGAAGTTTCTATGTTGCGCAGCTAAATGAAATGATTCATATAGTATGTCATTAACAGTTAACAGTGTTCAAAACTTTGTGCACCAGGTACCTTTAGAAGTAGTAGTCGTAAGCAGAAACGTTCAAGGTCTCTTGGACTTACAGTGTAAATTCTTGGGATTATTTTATGTCCACACCTTTTTTCGCCATAATCCATTAACAAAAACATTATGATATGGAATGTCAATATTATATGGAATAACAATTCCTTTGCCTCTAAATCTGTTCAATTTAATTGAAACCATGCAGTTAGTGTAGTGTGGCGATGCTCACTTTGTGCCAAATCATTTGTTTCATTTCCAGCATGGAAATACACTCTATGTCTTTGTGGCAAATGTACAGCTAATCGATATGCTACATGTGATCGATCGTGCATTTCAAATTTTAGAAGACGCCACATTGCTTCTGGTGCACTCACATAGCGAATATCTACAACTTCATCAAGTATTAACTCACTGAGTTTGTTATTTTCCGCACTTTTGATGACTACAGTAGCTGCATCATAGCCTTTGTAAATACATTTGTAGACATATTTAATGGATTTTATAGAAGTGCAGGCTTCACCATTAATGTGTGCATTATACTTCATGAGTAAATGTGGATTGTATGGTACCACATATCTATTGTCAAACTTTTTGCCGCGAATAATGGCAGTTTGTCCTTCTCTTCTATATAATGGATATCCATCACAATTAGCATAAGTTTTGTCTCTATAATCTTTTGGAAATTCTTTTGTACATTTCTTATTTTCCATACATGGGCCCTCATTCAATTGCGATTTGGCCAATTGAATAGGCCTCTAAATAAGCACATAACATATTTTTTTAAAAGAAGTTTTTAGTTAGTGAAAACCTTGCTTTTGGATAGATTCTTACTAACTAAAAACTTCTTTAAAAAATATGTTATGTGCTTATTTAGAGGCCTATTCAATTGGCCAAATTGCAATTGAATGAGGGCCATGGTGACTGTGGATTAATATCTCCACACGGTTCGTGAATCATACGAGGAGTTACAATCTCATATAGTCTACCATGTATTTGTGGATCTGGTAGTTCAGCAATAATGACTGAATCCTCTTTGTCACCAGTATCTAACTTATCTTTTTCTTGAAGGATTATAAGAAAATGTGCATGTGAAAGTCCTCTTTTTTGAAATTCAGTGGTATAAACATAAGCCAGACATTTGCCAAATAACTGAGTTATGGTTATGTCACGTATTAATTCATTTAATTTGATTTTAAAGACTCTGACCACTAAATCTGGTCTATCGGAAGCAGTTTGGCCAATTAGCAAATTGTGTGTAATCTCTGGCCATTGTGGATTACATGTAAATGTAATAAATAAATCTTGTTTGCCAAATTTTGTTACAATACAATGGCATCATTGTATCTTTCTCGCATATTACGAGGAGATCCCTGGAATGAAGATGGTAAAATGATGGCTTTGCCAGCTGTCATGTCTCTGGTTGTAGCAACCTCGATCCACAATACTGTTCTACACATAATTTATCTTGTTGATATTTTATAAAGTTTAAATTATTAGCCTCAACTTGCAAATAGGAATCAATGATCCATTGTTGTGTTAGTTTTCCACCACATAAAATCGGATTGAATCCATTTCGAATTGTAATATGAGCTACTTTAAATTTGAGCATGGATATATTATTTTGCACTCGTACTTTTGAATTTGGGTAACTCTGAAGGGTTAATTTGGGTTGCCAACCTGCTTCCCCATGTGGAAAAAATATTGGATATGTCATTGGATCTAAATTTGTACTTAATATACTTATATTAATGAAAGGTTGCTCCTCATTTCTGGGATATATTCTAATGTCTCTCTGAAATGGTGGTTCTCCATCATTTTGAAAGACCATTGCAACCTCATTTGATGTTGGCAAGTTATAACAGCGTTTATCAGTATGCCGATCTCTTTTAAGCACCATATTGACATTTGGCATTGGCAATTGATTTATTTCTGCATGAAGTTGTTGTTCCTTTTCTACGTCTGCCAATTTTTTATAAGCTTGAGTGTAGGGGTTATTGGCCATAATTTTATCTAGCTCAATAAAAACAATGGGTAAGCATTTTTTATTTTTTTGAAGCTGCATACGTTAGTCAGCAGCTACCATTGTATCTAGGTCATATAGTTGAGCAAATTTTCTTTGCTCTCCTTGCTCTGCATATAAATGTGAAGTACGATGGTAAATTTGTCCTTGGACTTTAAAGCAGTAGGGGCCATGTCCTGGCACATTCACAGCTAATGTTGCACCCATAGATGCAAATGATATGGCACTATTTTATGATCTTATGTTTGTTTAGAAATTTTTGTAGTTGGGAAAAGCAGGCTCAGTCATAATGCTTTGTAAATATGGTGGGAATTGTTGTCTTTCTGGAAGTTTGACCTTGCCTTTTTGACAGCAACAAATTAAACTCGCCATCTCTGGGTCTTTCCTGTTTGAAATGATAAGCCCCACAAAACTGACAGAATATTCATCTCACCACAATTATGAACCTCTACTGCTAAAGACTTAAATAAAGGACAATTTGAAGAACATTTATCAGTATGGGGTTGTAAGTCATCATTGGAAATGTTATCTGATTGTTCAGCAACAGGTTCTAAATGCTTTTGTTTTTTAGTTGCCTTCTTAGGGGTAGATTTTAGTTTTTCAGCTGATAGTCTTTTGCTTGCAAGTCTTTTGCTTTCTTTTTCTCGTCGAATTTCCTTCTGCTCTGCGTCTGCTGCTTTGCCCATGTTTTTTGTCATTTTCTAGTTTGCTGTCTTATCTTTTCCTGTTTCTTGTCAGTATCTGCCATATTAATCTGTAAATAAAAAGAATGTATTATTATTTTTGTTCCTGATTTTAATTTGTCTTGTGAGTGCTTTTTTTCCCCATCCTCTCCTGTTTTGTGTGCAACACTGTTGTCATTATAGATTTAGGTTGTGTGTTTAGGCTTATAGGTTATTGTAGATCAAAGTGGCTTTATAGTATAACATTTGTATGTGTTACTACTATTTGTTGTCCTATTATTTTTTGTGGACGCTAGTGTTGAGATTGTAGGTTTGGCTTATAGGCATAGCACACCAAACCGAATATTTTAGTAAATTTTGTAAGTATTAACAATATTTGTTGTATTTTGGTGTTTTCTGTAGATGATTGTTGTCATTGGAGGATTAGGTTGTAGTTTTAGGCTTATAGGGTGTGGGCCAGAAAAGAGGCTTTATTCTTGAAATTTGTAGGTGTTACTATTATTTGTTATAGTATCCTCTTTTCTGTGTTTGTTTAGGTTGTGGGTTTAATGTTGTAGGTTAGGGCTCAGAGAAGAGGATTTATTCTTGAATTTGTTATGTGTTCCCACTATTTGTTCTACTATCCTGTTTCTGTCCGACACATTTGGGATGATAGATTTAACTTATGGGTTAGTGTTACAGGTTGGTGGAGAGAAAACAGGATTCCTTGTTAAATTTGAAATGTGCCAACAATATCTGTTGAAGGATCGTGCTTTGTTTGCCTCATTATTGTTGGTCGTTGCTTATTATTTTCTTTTATTTTTCATGTTGACATTGGTGCACAGCAAACATGATTCTATTGTTTCTATTTTTGGACTTGTTCTACTATACCTTGTTAGAAGTCTTAGTTGTGTATTAATGGCACTGGATCCGGTGCTGCAAATCTTCCTGCAACAGTCTTCAGGCAGTGTCTGTTGTAAAAGAGAAAGAGAAATGTTATTTTATTGAAATATTTTATTGAACAACAGCATCTTCTTTTTGTAAAACCAAGGTATTAGCATTTTGGCTTTCTTTGTTGTGTATAAAATAGTGGAGCTTTGACAGTGTGTGCGAAATTATTTAGTTGTATCCTGTTTTGTGTACACCACTGGTGTAATTCTATTCTTGGTTTATTGTTGTAGTTTCTGGCACAAAAAACAGGATTAGTATTTTTTTAATTGTGTATGTGTTATCAATATTTGTTATACTATCCTGTTTTGTGTCCCCCACTTTTGGGATGATAGATATGGGTTAGGGTTAGAGTTTCTTGCAGCCTAAACAGGAATCATTGTTCCATTTTCTATATGTTACCAATATTTGTTATAGTATCCTGTTTTGTGTCCGTTTTTTTTTTTTTTTACTTGTTATACTATACCTTGATGGAAGTCTTTTTGGTGTATCAATGACAGAGGGTCCCCTACTGCCACTGTTGATGTGCCAGTCTACAGGCAGTGTCTGTTTAAAAAGAGAAAGATAAATTGTTAAAAAAAATGTTGTTTGGTTTTTGTAAGAGCATGGTCTTTTTCTGAATGTAATGTATTTTTGTATCTTACCTCTTCTTCTTTCTTTGTGTTGTTGAAAATTGTTCAGCTTTCATACGCCACGCTGCAAATTCATCAGTGACGCTGTTGATGCAGAGTCTTCTGGAAATGTGCATAAAAGGAAAACATTTAACTGCAGGCTAAATATGTATGTGGCACAATGTTTTTTAAGCAAATTATTTTATTTCTTTAAATGGATCTGGCTTTAATCTTTTTTTTTATTATGTTTTGTAGTTAAATTCAGATTCTTATAGGGCACATACACATATCTGTGTATTTGAAATGTTACTATACATGAATCCAGTTGTTGTCAATATTTGAAATCCCCTTCTTTTGTTTGTTTTTTTGGGGGGGTATTTCTTAATTAATTAACTGTATTATAGCTTACCTCTTTGTTGTAATTTGCAGATTGTAAATTGTTAAGGAATTATCTTCTGAAGCAACGCCAGCTGTGAACGGTCCAGTCACACTGTTCATCACCTGAGGAGAAATGTAGAATTTTCTGGAAAGTGTGCAGTATTTATAAACTTTGAGGTGGTTGAAATCATTAGAACGCAATACGCATGCGCTATTTGCGTTCCAGCCACCATTTTGCGGCTAATAGTTATGTGTTTCATGTGAAACGGTGGCGAATTTCACTGTGGTACGTGCCGCATAGTGTGCGTTACGTGCCGCATGAAGTGTTCTTGAGGGTTTGTTCCGTTTTGCGAGTAAGTGTAGTAATTTTCCGTCCTTAACCTCGTTTTCGTCGGCCATTTTTTCTCTTGCTTCTGGATTGTTTGAGTCTGTAAAGTGTGTAAATGTGATTGAAATGGAGGTGTAACCTGCATTGCAGACGTCCTGGGTGTCCTCCCTTGCTTTGGGCAATGTTTTTATATTTATTTTTGGTGTATTTTTGAGTATTTTCCGCTGTGCGCGGTTAGTCCGTTAAGTCCATATTTTTGCAAGTCTGTAATATTTTTACGAGTTTTAGTGTTTAGTGTCACCCCCTCTCATTGTTGTATTGTATACATACTTGTGCCCTATCCCCTTTAATTATGTTGGAATTTTCAAAATAAACCAGTTGCTTCTGGATCACATAGACAATGATGTGGATCCTTTAGTTTATTTCTCCTGGTATCATGGTTGTAACTCTGGTCAACTAACTACCTATCTCCAGCCCAGTATTCCTGCTGCTGAAAAGGTGTGAGGTTATTGGGGTGTGTCTGGCTATGGTCCTGCTGACTTACACAGGGGATTCCAAATGGGCCAAAAACAATACTGCTGGGTAGGGTCTGCTCTACTAAGTCATCTCAAGACCCACAAGAAGAGCAGATTGTTACAAAAAGGAATATGTGATAAATTGCGAATGTACCACTTTTGCTTATCACAGAATATTCCTGGTAGACAGTTTGTATAGGTTTAATATATAAATAAATAGACTGTGCTCTACAAATAAACATCATTATTGTACATATTTTTTATTGGCATTGTAAAGCAGGTTTATAGTAGAGTCCTTCTCACAAATATGTTAGACATTAACAAGTGCTATTTTGAAATACAAAGAAAGAGGTATGCAAATTATTTGTTATCCCACATTATCCTCTCTATCCTCTTCTAATCCTTTTCCCCCTTTCAAATTTTTCATTATTTTCCTCCTAATTATCTCTTTATTTGTATAGCACCAACATATTCCATAGAGCTGGGTACATTAAATCATGGAAAAGCAATACACATTTAGACAGACTGATGTATAAGGAATTGAGGACTTTGACCTTGATCCAATAGCCATGCAAACATGACACTTTCATACAAAGTGTTTTCTCCTCCTTCCCAGTTTACATACCCCCTTCACTCCTCCATTCCCATATTCACTTCTGACGTTCCCTTTTGATTACTGTATCAGCTCATATTGATACTATTGACCTTCTCTCGACCATAAAAGTTCATCAAGGAGTTGTCTGGAAGGAAGAGAGGTCTAATGGGCTGTAAGAACAATCTAATTACATAGAAGTTAATTTAAGTGTATTTATGTAACTTCTAATAGTCAATTTCCCAGGCTGACCTTGTTATGAAACCAAGACTACAACCAGTGAAGAACAATGTGTTTATGAAGCTTGTTCCTAAAAAATTTGCACTGCCAGCCAGAGCTCCCTTCCTCCGTTGAATTTACAGTGGGCAGAGCCCAGCAGTAGCTGGATCTTAACTTTGAAATGTAATTTAACATTAAATATTGCCTTTTTAAAATATTCAGTATGTATTGTACCTGAATAAAACAAGTAGCTACTGTGGGATTCAAATTAGCTTGCCTAAAAATAATATTGGAAATGTGCTGTAAACAATACATATACACTAATGGTAATCATACATCTACATGCTCCTTGGAGGAGGCAGACATCTTAAACCCTTTTATAATGAGAGAGCTAATCAGTGATATTAACATAAAAATAAAAAACCCACATAATTATACAAATGATTAAATAACTCAAAAAAGTGATTGCTAGATGCCATTTTAGCCCCTATATTACAATGAAAATATGTTGAAAGTGTTAGACTAAAAGGCATTAAAATTATGATATTCATCATAATTAAACTTTTTTGACAGTTATAAATTGGATTCAATATTATTTTCTTGGAAAACAACTTTACCATAATGAAGAAACATTAAACGTTATAAATTGTATCTAATATTTATTTCTTGGAAAACTACCATAATTAAGACATTGTAACATTTATATATTTAGTAGGTTTAGTATTTATTGGAAAACAAAATTACTCTTGAACATGAGAGCTACACTTGAACGGATTAATTTTATATGTCAACCTATATATTAAAAAAAGCAAACTCAACAAAATGTTTATGATCTCAATCTTGGGAAATCATAGAGGAGAACTACTTTTTTTTTATCCCTGATGATGTGGAAGATTTAGTGGGAATTAGATATGTTGGTCAGGTGAACTGAAACATATCATGTAAGACACTTATTAAATAATTTCTGAACCAGCTGGCTGGAGAAGAGTTTTGGTGTATAGAGAGAAAGAGTGCATTAAAAGAACACTGTAGTTTGAGGGAAACTTCAGATATTTGAGACAGGAAAAGTGTGCGTTCTTTGGGCAAATTGATAGCTTTATAAAAAAAAAAAAAAGACAAGCATGCCGGGGATAAGCATAAGACTAGTTTTAGGCTTAAAAAGCCAGACTTTTGGGTTGATAGAATGGGCAAGCCAAAATGAGCCATTTTTGTTATCATCGGTCATCAAACAGATGTTTCAATATTTCTATGTTTAATAGAGGAGAAAAAAGAAATAGACAGACAGGTGAGAGAGTGAAAGACAATGGAAGAAACAGAAAGAGACAAGGCAGGGAGAGACCAGCGATTAGGATAGGAGTGAAGGAAAAAGAAAAAAGGGGGAGAATAAGGAAAGCAGAAAAGATATGGTAGGGAGCAAGAGAAAATAAAAAAGGAAAGAGGAGTAGATGGTAGGGAGCAGAAGAGAGAAAAGGTACAAGAATGTAGGGAAGGAGAGAAAAGGGGGAGGAAAAGAAAAAAGAAGAGAGGAAGGTCTAGAGCATGGGAGAAGGGGGGAGAGAACAAGAGAGGAGGGGAGATGCTAGAGGGAGGGAGACAGAAGGGATAAGGGGTAGAGAACGGAGCAAGAGATGATACATAAGGATTTATGCCGATAGACATGTCCCATTGTTCCCATTTTTATTATATACATATACAATGCCGAAAAAAAAAAGTTTTTTCAGAGGAACACACAGAATTGTATCTTTGCTGTAGTCATGGATGGCTTTCTAATCTAGGGTTGTGTTAGTTAATGTAATATTCCATCAGATCACTGCATAACGTAGGCTTACTCCCACCCCCTGTAATATCACTGAATAACACATCCTTCGCCAACCTCATTATCATATCACAGGCTTCCTCCCTTCTCAGTATCATATCATTGCCTAACACAGGCTTCCTCCCAACTCCCTATCATATCACAGGCTTCCTTCCTCCTCATTTTCCTCAATAATACTTTCCAAGGGGAAAATAGTGTGTGTGAGAGAGTTGGTAGGATATGGGTGATGAGGGAAAAGAAATGCAAGGGAAGAGGAATTAGTGAAGAACAAGAACTAGAAGGCTGAGAGCAAAGGTAGAAAGTGAGATGGGGAAAATAAAAAACTGAAAAGAAAACAAAAACAGAATAAAGAACAAAGAGTAGAAGTTATAGTTGTATTTATTATTATGGTTATCTTTTATTTGTAATGCGCCAACATATTCCATAGCACTGTACAGGGGTTAAGTACATAGCAAAAACAAAATTAAGACAAAGCAAAGAATGGAGGGCCCTGTTTTTCAGCTTAAAATCAAATGTACATAGTGCTTGCTTTCCAAGCACTGAAATAATCTAAAGGGTTTGGGTGTGATACAAAAGGATGATAGATGCAAGATGGCAGTGGAAAAGCAATTGGATCAATTTTATAAAGCTTTACACAAATATATGTTATTATTGTTTGTTTTTTTCCCACTGAATTTTTGTAGACAATAATTATGAATCAGTCTAGTGGCAACCTCACTTAGTGTACATCATGTCATATGTATGCTCTACTGAAACAGATGATCCAGGGTCCATGCCTCTGTGACATGTGTGAGCATGTTGCCTCTCTGGAAGCTCAAACTGGAGATGAGAATTGCAGCACTTACTGATATTGCTCCCCTGGAAAGGGAGTTGGTGCTCACTGAGCACAGTTTAGCTGGGCCTAGCATGCAAGATGGGGCTAGTGAGGATGTCCAGGGAGGAAGCCGGGTTACAGTTACAAGAGGAAGCAGGGCGATCAGTATGAGGAGGAAGGCCAGTTCAGAGTTGGCAAACAGGCTTGCCAGCTTGAGTGAAACTGTTGGGGATGGCCATTCAGGAATGGCAATGCCAGATAGAGCTGTTCCCTCTAACCGCCTGGAGAACAGTTGTACTGGAGGAGAGGGAGGGCAACCTAGGCAGAGCAAGAAAAAGGTTTTGGTGGTAGGGGACTCTATTACTAGGAAGGTAGACAGGGTGATTTGTCACCCAGACCCCAGCAAGCGAACAGTTTGCTGTCTCCCGGGTGCTCGGGTTCAACATGTTGTGGATCGGGTAGATAAATTATTGGGATGAGCTGGAAATGAACCAGTGGTCTTGGTACATATTGGAACCAATGACAAAGTTAGTAGAAGATGGAGTGTCCTAAATAATGATTTTAGAGAACTAGTGAATACGCTTAGAGCAAGGACCTCCAAGGTAGTACCTACCTGTGCCACGTGCTAGTCTAGGCAGACAGATGGAACTTAGGGAGGTTAATGCGTGGCTAAAAATGTGGTGCACTAAGGAGGGGTTTGGGTTTTTAAAGCACTGGGCTTGCTTCTCACTTTGGTACAATCTCTATAGCAGGGATAGATTGCAACTTGATGATAAGGGAGCTGCTGTGCTAGGGGATAGGATAGTATAAAAGGCTGGAGGAGTTTTTAAACTAGTAGGTGGGGGGAGCGACTAGATGATTGTAATAGGATAGAAAGTATAGAGGAGATAAGGGATGAATTAACTACTCATGGGGGAGGAGTATAGCTGAAAGTGAGGAAATACAATTATTGTTACAGATTGGAAATACAGCTAAGCATGGGCAAGTTCTAATAATGGAAGATTTTAATTACCCTGAAATAAACTGGGTAAATGAGACCAGCTGATCAGCTAAGGAGAGCAGGTTCTTGAGTACACCAAGAGATCATTATCTGGCCCAGGTTATACAAGAGCCTACTAGAAAAAGCTATCTTAGATTTACTCATCACAAATAATATTGATAGTATCAAATGTTGAAATGGGGCAACCATTGGGAAACAGTGATCACAAGACAGTCTCATTTGAGATTAAATTAAAGAAAACATAACTGTAAAGGGCTAACGAAAACTCTTAATTTTAAAACGGCAGATTTTAACGGTCTAAGGGCAGCAATACAACGTATAGACTTGGACAACGAACTGATAGGTAAAAACACTGAACATAAATGGACAACATTTAAATCCTTACTAAATATACATTCACATCGGCGTATAACATGTGGGAATAAATGTAAAAGGAGTAAATCCCATCCAATGTGGCTTAACAATGATTTAAAGATCAAGATACCGAGTAAAAAATAGGCATTTAAATTATACAAACAAGATGGGACAGAGACGGGAGTACAAGGAAATCAACAAGGCTTTAAAAAGTGCTATTAGACTGGCTAAAATAGAAAATGAAAAATGAATTGTAAAAGAGAGTAAGACTAACCCTAAAATATTTTTTAACTATATTAATGGGAAGAAGGCGAGGAAGGAAGCTATAGGAACATTACAATGTGACACAGGCCATCTGAAAATTAGTGACCAAGAAAAGGCAGATGAGCTAAATAGGTTATTTTTCTGCGGTATACACAAGGGAGGTACCAGTGGTTGGGACAATGCAACATAATGGGGCAATACTAACTTTGCTGAATAATTGGTTTACACAGGAAGTAATCCAAAAGAGGTTTGACAAAATAAATGTTAATAAAGCCACGGGTCCTGATGGAATATATCCAAGGGTACGGAGGGAACTAGGTTCTGTAATAGCCAAACCATTATATTTAATATTTCAAGATTCACTCAACACAGGGTCTCTACCAGATGACTGGAGAAAAGCAGATGTGATACCTTCTTAAAAAGGGAGCAAGAGCAAATGCGGGGAATTATAGACCAGTGAGTCTCACTTCTGTAGTGGGGAAGCTTTTAGAAGGGTTAATAAGGAATAATATATAAGAATATGTCTATTTGAACAGGATTATATGTAGGAGTCAACATGGATTTATGAGGGATAGGTCATGTCAAACAAATATAATTAGTTTCTATGAGGAGGTTAGTAGGAACCTGGATCAGGGCAACTCTGTGGATGTAGTCTTTTTGGATTTTGCAAAAGCTTTTGATACAGTGCCACATGGGAGACTATTGTGCAAACTAATTGCAGGAATTGCAGTAAATATCTGCTCATGGATTGAGAGCGGGCTAAAAGACAGGAAGCAAAGGGTTGTTTTTAAAAGAAACAAACATACTCCGATTGGGCTAATGTGGTAAGTGGGGTTCCAAAGGCTTCAGTATTAGGTCCTCTCCTTTTTTTTTTTTTTTTATATTTTTTTATTAAGAGTATCAAGGTAATACAATAATACACATGTTTCAACGATAAAACAAGAATGATATAGACAATGTCCTTGAAAAATATAAACATACAAATAAATAACCTTTTAACTTCAATTATTGACTTTTTGCTTTCTCTCTCTTTTTTTGTTTTGTTATATGAATTCAGATTACTTACATATAAAAATACAGGTTATCGAACTTGTAACCTAAAAACAAAGGAAAAAACACGCCTAGGGTAAAGGGAAGGGGGGGAAGGAAGAACAGGAGAAGAGAGGGACATTGCAAATCAGGATCCACACCCTGATTGTCTTAAGAATTAGAGAACTCTGTAACTTTACCATCCGATCTTCAGGATCCAGGTGTCCCAGCATGAAGCCCATTTCTTGTATGATTGATTCAGGTCAGCTGAGATAACGCTCATATCATATATGAACTTAAGCTTAATTAAAACGTCACTATATGTGGGTATTCCCGATTTCCAGGCTTTAGCTAGCGTAACTCGAGTTGCCAAAAACACTTGGTGTGACAAAAGTGGAGCCTGGTTACTAAGGCCCTCTATGGGTAGACCTAAAAGAGCTTCTTCCGGTTTTTGGGGAATCCTGCAATCCCAGAGTTTCTCCAAGATATCATATGTCCCCAGCCAGATGTGGGAAATCCTAGGGCAATCCCACAGGACATGTTTAAGAGTACCTAAATCAGTACACCCCCTAAAACAATTAACTTCCAAAGAAGGATTGGAAAGCTTCAACCTAGCCGGTGTTAGGCACCACCTCAAAATAGTCTTGTGTGAATTTTCCCTCAATATTACGTTCAATGAGGAGCTTGCCGCCTGTTTATGTATTTTATTCCATTGAGCCTCGTTTAAGTCAATGGCAAGTTCCGACTCCCAAGATTGTTGATGATGTAATTTAGGTGGTGTGGTCTGGTCTGTTAGGTAGTTATAAATAATAGAGATATTCCGTCTGCCAGTCGGATTCTCAAGGCAACATTTCTCAAATGGAGTAGTCCTGGCAGCGGCATTACATTTGATTACTTTGGAGATATTGACATGTATCTGGGACAAATTAAGCCATTCCCTTAATGGTAAATGGTGTTCTTCCCTAAATGCTGTAATAGACCACTGTCTATTACCCCTCAACAGATCAACCACCACCGTAAATTTATTGTCTATCCACCACTTAAATTGTGAGAGTCTATCAATTAGTGCCGTTCTTTGGTATACCCACAATGGGGATATCCATGAGCTTGTTTCAACCAGTGGGATTCTCTTGTTTGTCTGCCAGAGACTGGACCATGCAGTTAGTAAAGGAGGCATTCCCCAACTTAGAATGTAAGCTAAGCCAAATAACCTGTTTAATGTGGAGGCCACTTTGTTCAAAGATATTTGTTTCTATTTCTACCCATATTGGCACTTGTTCTGTACCAAACCATTTAGTGATTTGGGCTAATCTAGTGGCTTTACAATATTTCAATAGGAGGTCCTCTCCTTTTTAACATATTTATTAATGATTTAGAGGTGGGATTGGAGTGTGGTGTCTCCATTTTTGCTGTTGACACGAAGTTATGCAAGGCAATTAAATCAGATAATGATGTGCTTTCCATCCAAAGGGATTTACATAAAATTGAGTAATGGGCATCTAAATGGCAGATGAGATTTAATACGAATAAATGTAAAGTAATGCATCTGGGAAGGAAAAAATAGCCATGCAATTTATAATCGTAATCTAGCAAATCTAGGTGTATCAGATATTGAAAGGGATTTGGGAGTGCTTGTTGACAACCAACTAGGTAATAGTGCTCAAAGCCAAGCAGCAGCTGCAATGGCAAATAAAATATTAGCACGTATTAAGAAGGGTAAAGAAGCAAGGGAAGCAAATAAAATTCTGTAACTATACAAATCTCTAGTACGCCCTCATTTGGAATATGGAGTACAATTTTGGGCACCACTTCATAAAAAGGACATTTTAAAGCTGGAAAAGGTTCAGAGGAGGGCAACAAAACAAATAAGGGGAATGGAGGGGTTAAGTTATGAAGAAAAACTAACCAAATTAAAATGATTTTCTCTAGAAAAAAGGCGTCTAAGAGGAGATATGATTACCTTATATAAATACATCTAGGGTCAGTATAAATATTTGTAAAGGGAGCTTTTTGTACCAAGAGGTTTTCAACTGACAAGAGGACATCCCTTGAGGTTAGAAGTAAAAAGATTCCACCTTAAAGAAATAAAAGGGTTCTTCACAGTAAAGGGTGGTTAATCTGTGGAATTCTTTACCAGCGGATTTGATAGATAACTTTAAAAGGGGACTAGATTTATTTCTAATTAAAAAGGGAATTCAGGGTTATCATGGATAATTATAGAGAGTATTGATCCAGGGAGACATCCGATCGCCAGTATCTCGGGTCAAGAAGGAATTATTATTTTTTCCCCTTTGAGACGATTGGTTGTTTTTTTTTCTGTTTGCCTTCCTCTGGATTAATTAATAACAATATATATTTTTTTTTAATAATTAACAACTAATTAATATTTAATCCGCATATTAAAGATCAGAGGAGATCTTACAAAGTTGAACTTGATGGACTGAAGTCTTTTTTCATCCTTAATTACTATGGCCCTCATTCAATTGCGATTTGGCCAATTGAATAGTGCTCTAAATAAGCACATAACATATTTTTTTAAAATAAGTTTTTAGTTAGTGAAAACCTTGCTTTTGGATAGATGTTTACTAAGTAAAAACGTATTTTAAAAATATGTTATGTGCTTATTTAGACCCCTATTCAATTGGCCAAATTGCAATTGAATGAGGGCCTATGTAACTATGTAAGGAGATGGGGGAGGGGTAGTATAGTCAATAGGGAGGTATTACTAAGTAACTCAAGTACAGAGACAGGCCCTTCAAAACTACAAACTAATAACATAAGGCGTATGCTTGCTAATGCCAGAAACTTGCCAGGAAAAAATGGGAGAGTTAAAATCATTGGCAATTAATGAAAAATGGGATTTAATAGGCTTTACTGAAACATGGTGGGATGAATCTCATGACTGGACTGTTAACCTATTTAGGAAAGACGGGAGCAATGGTAAAAGAGGAGGTATGTTAAGCCTGAATTGAAGCCTATAGTCAGAGCAGATATTTATGCTGGAATAAATGTAGATAGATATTTATGCTGGAGTTAAATAGCCGAGCTGTAAATTCTAAAAGAATATAAGTTGGAGTATGCTATAAACCCCCAAAAATAATTGAAAGGAAGGAAATGCAATTATGGTTACAGATTGGAAGGTAGGAATGTCAGACACATCTAGTGCTTTATGAGAGTGTGTATACACACCAGTGACCTACCAGTGCATGATCTTTTATTATTGAACTTTTACTATTGATTTGTTTACCATTGAGAAATACCCTGATGGGGTGAAATGCGATTGTTTCTTTTCATGCAGAGCTGTCTGCAATATCTTTGCACATACCAGTGTGAACATTTTAAGTGGATTACCTTCCACCGTTTATTACTTGTAACACAGCCGAGTACCGAAAATGCTCCATCAATTGGCATGCTGTGGAACAGTGGATTATATTGTTTCCTGACCAAAGGACTCTAACTGTATTCCCAAATACCTAATTTGCTGTGAGGGTTCTACACGTGAGTGTGATATTATGATACTGGTTCTGCTATCACATATAATAGTTGTAAAACTGCGAGACGTTGTCACGCTTTGCGTGTTGTGTACAGAGTTTGGTTGATGAGCGCCACAGGCGCTCATTGCTTGCGAGCCTCACAAAGTGAGACGAGCCGTTTACACGTAGCACTTAGCATGCCGAGGGAAGCCGTTAAGGCACTACAACGCACTACAACTATCACCACAAACACGATTAGTCAATGAAACACGCGGGACTTAGCCACAAAACACTTCCTAAATGCAGGATCGCTTTGGCCTGCAAGCGGTTGACAAACGCAGGACTTAGAAAAAAAAATTACTAGACGCAAAAAAATATGAGATTAACGGACGAACTGCGAAAACAAAAAAATTAAATAAAAACACACTAAATACAACAAAAAAAATTATTACAAAAACATCACAGACAGCACGTTGCAACAGCCAGGACGTCTGGGAGTGAGGTGGAACTTAAGCAAATTTAAAGCAGATTTAGACGATTTTCGTCACTCGAAAAATCGCCTAAGCGAGGAAAGAAATGGCCGGCGAAAAAAATGAAAACGAAGCTACACGACCCAGGACCGCAAAACAATGCCAAACGCGTAGCACTTTACACATCACACTTCGAACTAGAAAATACACTATTACAAAAGACGGAAAATGCTCACGAGCCGCGTAACACATTAATAACATTACAAATATACAATACCGCTTTACACAATAAACCAACGGCTTTACCTCGCGCATGCAGACTATTTATAATGCACACTTGGAACATTCATTACACTTTATTATCAGGGCACCAACAGATTGTTAGCTCTTCAGGCTGGCTGCATATATGAATTATAAATACTTAAAGTATATTAATTTATTGAATAAATAATTTATTTTTACTTAACTACATATACATAAAAATATATATCTCTCTTTATCATGACTCATAAAGGTGCTCAGAGGACAAAAAGTACACAACAGGAGAGGCGCTCAGCGCAAGGCTCGCAATAAGCGCTGAAGGTTTACATTGTGTGTCAAACAGCATTCCCATGGCTTAAAATGTTATTGCCCCGTCATTTTTTGACGGGCAAGTCGCTAGTGTGTATATATGTATATATATAACTTTTTTTTTTTACTTGTTGCTTTTATGATTATTGTACAGTAATAAACATATGCAAAAAGCAGCCTATATGTATAAAGCACATCTCATAAAACATTTTCCCCAACCAATCAGCATGTAGCATCTGGGGAGCAATTTTAACCCTTATTCACATGCTTTTTCTTCCTCGGCCAATAGCAGAGCAGTGTTGTCAGTCTCCCAGTCACTGCTGGGAGATGACTCATTCCTGCTTCCCGACTCTGCTGTGTGCTGTTGCCATAGCACCTAACATAGTGCTATGTCTCAAATCTTTACTTAATTTGTCAAAACAAATTATGCAAATTTATCCTGGGTTTGGAGGGGATGTAAACCTTAAATTTTAAACTGGTCAGAAATTACAATAGATTTTGCTAACTTCAATGGTAAGTATTTAAATGTTTATTTTGGTATTTTTCATTTACTATTAATTCTTCTCTACCAGATGCATTCATAATCCAGGAAACTTGCATATCCCTTTAAGTCAATTTTGCTATGAAATTGCAACGAATTTCCAAAGACGCAATGGCGTTAAAGCCCATAACCCGCAAAACATTACAGCCTCCAAATAGGACCAGCAAAGGGTTTACAGACCACTTTGAAACACTGTAAAGGGCAATATAAACACACCAGTACACTTTAAAATATAGGGAAAGCATGGAAAAACATTACAATTACTTGCACAATAATCCTCCAATAAAAAATAGGCATTTCAAAAATATTTTATTTTTATTATATGTTGGAATGGTCATGCACAAAACAATTAAAGACACACTACCTAATTTAATAGCAACCCAAAAACATGACACTCATGCCATATTAACCCTTTCCCACTCACGGAGGTTCTATTGTGGCCCCTAAAATATTTATATAATTGCATATAAATCTTGCTCATCACATCTACATATGGGAACACAAATAGTGGCCATATTTCACCACCACATCACATAGATCAAGTACCCAGGGAGCATTTTATTATTTGTTGTTTAGTCCGGCAGTTGTGTCTGACTTTCTGTGACCCTAAGAACTGCAGCACATTTAGCTAGGTCTCTGTCTGTGCTGTTCTACAAGGTTTGCATGCCAAAGATACTGGAGTGGATAACCAGTTCCTTCTCTAGTGGACTGGGATTTGTCTGACCTCTCTACTATCACCTACACTGGCCCTACATGCTATAGCAAAACATAATGGGAATGGGTATATATCATGGCACATGGCCACCAGCAATGGCGTGAGACCTTCCAAGATTGCTCTGCACAGCCTCCATGTGGTTTTGAGGCAGGTGATAGCAGAGAGGTCAGACAAATCAGTCCACTAGAGAAGGAACTGGCAACCCACTCCAGTATCTTCGACATGCAAACCTTGTGGAACAGCACAGGCAGAGACCAAGCTAAATGTGCTGCAGTCCATATGGTCACAGAGAGTCGTACACGGCTAAAGACAACAAATAATAAAATGTTCCCCAGGTACTTGATCCATGTTATGTGGCGGTGAAATATGGCCACTATTTGTGTTACCAAATGTAGATGTGATGAGTGAGATGTATGTCAGATGATGTTTGTATGTTTAGGGGCACATTATAGCCTCTCTGAGTGAGAAAGGGTTAATGTGGCTGCCATTTTGATGTATATGTGTTGGAAAGTTATGAGGTTGTGGGTCTGTAATAGCTTTCAGCATTTTGCAGCATTACTTGTCATATTTGCATATGCATGACCATTCCAACATATGACAATTTAAATTATTATTTTATTTACATATTTGATTATTGGGGATTGTTGTGCAAGTAATTCTAATGCCTTCCAAGACCCTTTGCAAGCTTTTTAAGTCCCTTGCAGCCCTATTCATTTCCAAGCCTGTAAGTGCAACCTGCAACGGCTGCGCGCTTAAAATTTGGCCGAGTTACAGAGCTATTAAATTCAAGCTGGGCATGAATAACAGGCTTGAGATGCAAGCCTGTAAACCTTATTCGCTCATGCAAGCTGTAAAGGGGACGGACTAGACTCGATCGGCTGTAACCATTCAACTGCAGAATAACGCAGTGCGACACAGGCAGGCCCGGATCTACCTATTTGGAGCCCCTGGGCAGCCCCTCCCATTTTTCCCTTTTCTGTGTGTATATAATTGCTCTCTTGCTGTGTGAGCGATACACAGACATTTCCCCATAACAGCCATTATTACAGCCCAGCTACTCATACATATGTCGAGAGATTACTTGTTTATTGAATGCATTTGAGGGTGAGCAATATTATTGATATTTTTCTGTGGGAGGGCAGCGAGCACATGTGATACAAACACATATCATGATCACTTGTATTGCAAAAAAAAAACTGAGTAATTATTAAAGTTAAAGGGCCACTGCACAATGAAAATAGAAATAATTTGAAAATGCTGAGTCTAACTAAGAGCACAAGTAATCAGGAAAAAAAAATCATACAGCAGGTTTTTAATTAGATAAAATAAATTGTGATGCCTTTGCTGAGCCCTGGGGAAATCCATGATACATAAGTAGAAGTTGTGCGTGTTAGAGTGGTGTTTACATTACTGGAGAGATATGGTTGCATTTCCTGAAGCAGGGAGCCTGCTTCTGGGCCAGTGAGGGGGAAGGGGTGTTATGTCAATTTTAATCTTATCCCATTAAGAAATGCTTACTGTTCCCTCCTTTGTCAAACCTACCTCCACGGAAAAGACATGATCCAGCTCTCTTAAAGTATGTAACAAACACAAAATGGATTCCTATACTCATAAACAGAGACAACTAAAATTCATATTTTTCCCCAAATTTTTTTATGTCCATAGATTTTAGCATATAAAGCGTGCTGACAGAAGAGGCCTTGAGCTAGGAGAGGCACGCCCGAGGCCCTGGGGGGCAGAGTGCCCGCACCCAATATAGCGATGGCCTCGCTGTCGATTCAGCGCCATCGAGTTGCGCCACGTCGGAGGGGAGAATAGTTCTTTCCCTTCCCTGGAACTTGATGGCGCCTGAAAACTCACAGCGCCCTCTGGCGGATGGCACCTGTAACTGCAGCCGTCAGTGCTGTAGAAGAAACGTGCAGGCATAGATGGATAGATCTGTCTTCTTTATTGAACTGCAGTGGACCTTTAATGATAAAGCTGAATGCCATTATAATATGTGATTTAGAGGGTTTCGGGGGGGTTACACTACAGGAGCAGATTACAAGATGGCGCAGGTGTACTTGGAACCGTGTTCCAAGAGTCGGCAGCGGCGCGCTTCAGCATCGGCGAATACAAAACAGGATAGGTCAGAGTGCTTGTTATATGGATCAGGCAGGCTGATGTGGTCTGTGTGCAAGATGAACAAATGTAAATTAAATGCATGCTTCATACATACTGGGACACAGAACAATTGTTTATTAAGAAATACTTCTGATCAGTTTACCACAGTTAACATACACTACAAAATGTCATAATAATTGTTTAGTGGGTGTATGTAGGGCAGCCATACATTGTGATTTCTTATAATAGTTACACACCACACTCACATATTATAGGATTTAATTAATTTAGAGGCAGTGAAGGAATTAATTGGTAGTTTATCCGGCCTCCATGCCGTTATCTTGTCTCCTCACCCTAGGTTTGGCTGAGTTCCTTCACACCTAGTTATATAATGCCCACTACCCCTTACTACCAGCACTATGCCTGGACTGAGCAAAGATATATCTTATAATATTATTATCTTACTCATATTATGTTTAGCAGGTATTCCTCACAGACCTCTCTACCCCTACTTTCCACCCCCTTCATTCACTCCCTATTTTCCTTGTGTCTGCCCTTGAATTTCTTTATATATACACAGATATATATTCATCCTCCCATTCTGTTAGTCTTTTCTCTCATATATTTTGTTTATTATTCTCCCACTCTCCCTTCCTACACAGTTAATAACTATGGGCTCCCTTTGCAGACCTTCCTGCTGCTGCTGCTCCCTCACACACCCACAGGACTCTTCTCCAACATGTCAGAGCTGCCAGTAGCTCTGCAGCCTCTCTCTCCACTGTGTTGCCTGCCTGTCATGTGCAGCAGTGATGGAGAGGGGTGGGGCAATACTCCCCTTCCCTGGGTGATACCAAGTGTGTGTGTTAGGAGGGGGGGTCTGCCGTGCAAAAAAAATACGATTTACTGTTTTATGAATAATTACACCTCCCAACCACGCCTAATGAGTGGTCTGACCCTGGACACAGGCCTCTCAGCCAATCACATGCGGTCTAGACAATATGATTGACAACGGGAGCTTATAAATTTTATTGACACACGCCCATGCGTTGACTGTGGTGTAAATTTCATTGGAAGTAGCACACAGGTCTAGGAGCTGGTGGGTGTTTATTGTGAGAGAGAGAGAGAGCAGGAGTTAGTTGGAGAGAGGTAGATTGCATTTTTGATCGATTTCTATTTTATTTCATACAAATTTACATTTAATACTTACACATATTTACAGATTACACATATTTGCAATACACATAGATTAAAGAACACACATAGAGACATATAGAGTTAGGACACGCCACCCATCCCATCCCCCACACCCCATCCACCAAAACTTATTACCAACACATACCACATACATTCTTTTTTTCCAACACACATATTCCAGAAAAAACTTTTATTTATTTATCCTTCTTTTAATTTTGGTTTATGATGGAGGGAGGAGATAAGAGGGGAGATGAGGGTAGAGTTGGGGCGGAGAGGAAAGTAGAGGAGGTGAGAGAGGAGCAGCAGGAGGTCATCGGGAGTAGAGGTGGGGAGGAGGAGGGAGAGGAGGTGGAGGTGGAGGTGGAGGAGGGCGAGTATGAGTATGAGGAGGGCGAGTATGAGGAGTATGAAGAGGAGGAGGAGTATGAAGAGGAGGAGGAGGAGTATGAAGAGGAGGAGGAGGAGGAGGAGGAGTATGATGAGGGAGAGGAGGAGAGTGCAGTGGTGGGTGGTGGAAAAGAACCCAGAGCGTCAGGTACATCTAGAAGAGGGACAGAGGGGAAGGGGTTTGGTCCCAGGGGGTGTGGTAGTTCAGGGAAGGGACAGGCCTCAGGGACAGGTCAGGGAGGCAAGGGTCCCCATCCACAGTCGAGAGGGCAAAAGGCTAGGGGCAAACACAGGGCCCACAATTACTCAAACCGCGAGAATGTGGTCCTCCTCTGTGCCGTCCGTGGCCGCCCTGTCATTCTATCAGGGGGGAGGGAAGTGAAGCCTGGGCCTAGGGCTCAGGCTTGGAAGGAGGTAGCGGCAGAAGTTACTGCGGTAGGCACAGCGGCAAGGAATGAGAAGTCCGTGAAGCACCGCTTTGATGACATCAGGGCCAAGGTGAGGAGGATGATGTCCTGGGAAGAGGAAGGCCGCGTAGTGACCTATAATGAGTGGGAGAGGATCGCAAGGGACCTACTAAGACCATCGCCCGCCACTGGAGCTTCAGGCCCAGTGGCCCAGCAGGACCCAGCCTCCATGTCAGGTGAATATGACATACACCAAGGATAATCTGAGGCATGAGGATAATCTAGTGGTGAGAGGAGGTGACGAGAGAGGAGAGAAGAAAGTCATTAGCAGAGTGAAGAGTGCGGGTGGGAGCATATTTAGAGATGAAAGCAGATATGTAGGAGGGTGCATTATTGTGGAGGGCTCTATATGTTAGGGTCATAATTTTGAATTTTATTCTGGAGGCTAGGGGAAGCCAGTGGAGTGCCTGACATGGTGCTGCAAACACTGTGCATGGATTTTGGAAAATGAATCTAGCGGATGCATTTAATATGGATTGGAGTGGAGAGAGACGGGTGATAGGAAGGCCAGCGAGGACAGAGTTGCAGTAGTCAAGGCGAGATATGATGAGAGAGTGAATTAGAATTTTTGCTGTGTCTTGTGTAAGGTAGTGACATATTTTGGAGATATTTTTTAGGTGAAAGTGACAAGATTGTGTGAGTAATTGAATGTAAGGAATGAAAGAGAGCAGGGTCCAATAGAACCTCAAGACAGCGGGTCTGGGAGATGGGAAAGATGATGGCATTGTCAGCAGTGAGAGATAAGTGAAGGGTGTGAGCTGAGGAAGAAGGTGGAAAGACAAGGAGTTCTGTCTTGGCTCATGTTGCCAATTGCCTCTAGCATATCCTCATTGATGTCTGCCCGTCAACTTAAACTCAACATGTCTAGCAGAGAGGGTGATAGTTCAGGTGCAGAGGTACATTTGAGTGTCATCTGCATATAGATGATACTGAAATTCAAAAGATTTAATTAGGGCACAGAGGGAGGATGTGTAGATGGAGAAAAGGGGGCTTGGGACTGAACCTTGGGGAACGTCGACAGTTAGAGGGCGAGGCGAAGAAGATACGCCAGAGGAGGAGATGCTAAATGTTCGATTTTCTATTGGACTAGCGAATTGCCCGTCAAAAAATGACGGCAATAAAATTGTAAGTTAGCTAATGCTGTTTGGTGTGTAATAATGAAATATGTAATACATTAATAAATGAATATACTTTACCTATTTTGAAGCATTGTGTTGAAGAGCTGCAATCTGTTTTGATGTTGCTGGAGCATTAGTGGTGTGGAGCTGCTGTGTAAGCGTGCTGGATGTGTACAGTGTAATACTGTGCGTGCGCGAGACCAAACCATTAGCATAGTCGTGTAGTTCCGCATTGGCGTAAAATGGCGGATAATGTGTGGTATGCGTCTTAGCGGAATATCCGTAGCTGTTTTGCGAGTTTCTGATGGGGTGTAGGTGGTTGTGGATATTATCCCAGGTCTGGTCTGTATATATGATGGTGTAGGTGGGTGTGCACATTATCCCAGGTCTGGTCTATATATATGATGGGTGTGTAGATGGGTGTGCACATTATCCCTGGTCTGGTCTGTATATATGATGGGGTGTAGGTGGGTGTGCACATTATCCCAGGTCTGGTCTGTATATATGATGGGTGTGTAGGTGGGTGTGCACATTATCCCAGGTCTGGGCTGTATATATGATGGCGTAGGTGGTTGCGGACATTATCCCAGGTCTGGGCTGTATATATATTGGGGTGTAGGTGGGTGTGCACATTATCCCAGGTCTGATCTGTATATATGATGGGTGTGTAGGTCGGTGTGAACATTATCCCAGGCCTGTCCTGTATATATGATCGGTTGAAGGTGGGTGTGCACATTACATTATCACATCTCTAGGCTGACATCTTCGGCCTGAGTTCATTATTGACGTAAAGCGCGGCCGCTGTCAGACTGTATGGGGCGCTGAGCCCTAGGCCTGTTCGTTATGTCGGTACTTGCCCTGTTCCTGACCCGATCTCCTTTCTTGGTGTTCGGTAGCTCTGCTCGTGGGGTGCGGGCCCGCTGGGAGCCGGTGTGTGATACCTGAGCCCGGGGCCCGGAGCCGCCATGTGAGCCAAGACATCAGGCAGCCGCTGAGGGCATGGCTGGAGGAGAGGCCTCTGTTGTCCCGCAAGGTGCTGAGTGCTCAGCTTGCATCATGTGTCACCAGACGGGCACTCCACCTACCACCAGGCCCAGGCTGTGCAAGGCCTGGAAACCCGAGCCTGGAGGGGAGGAGGAACCGGACAGATGGCTTTGTGAGGGCCGCGGGCTCGCATAAGTGAGCAACGGCTCGTATGCTCACAACTATATATGTGATATGAACCAAGAGAGAGCAGTGTTACGGATGCCTAGGGAGCGGAGAGTTTGGATAAGAAGAGAGTGATCAACTGTCAAAGGCAGCAGAGAGATGTAGGAGAATTGGGATAGAGAAATTACCTTTTGACTTAACGATTAGCAGGTCATTAGTAACTTTTGTTAGAGCTGTCTCTGTGGAGTGTTGGGGCCAGAAGCCAGATTGGAAGGGATTGAGAGAGTTGGAGGAAATAAATCGGGTAATACGATTCTAAACTACACTCTCAAGCAGTTTGGAAACCAAGGGAAGTAGAGAGATATGATGGTAGGTAGATGCAGCAGCTGGATCAGATGAGAATTTCTTGAGAATGGGTGTAATTATGGCATGTTTCATAGGTGATGCAAACTTGACAGTGTTTAGGGAAAGGTTAAATAGATGTGTAAGAGTTGGGATAAGAGTGGTAGAGAGGGGAGCGATCAGCTGTGATGGAATAGGATCAAATGGACAGGTTGAAAGACGAGAGGTTGAAAGAAGGCTAGCAACTTCATCCTCAGTTGCAAGGTCAAAGAAGTTCAATATGGATATAGGTTTGGGGAACGTTGCAGGTAGGATGCTATTGGTATGTTGGGTGTAAGGTGTGATGACTCTGGCCATGTTGAGAGGAGAGTTCATTTTGAATATTTTCAATTTTAATGTTAAAGTGGCTAGCAAAATCTTCAGCCGTACGACAGGAGGGGCGGTAGGGCAGAGAAAAGTGTTTAAAGTGGAGAACAAATGTTTGGGGTTGGAGGCTAAATTTGATATTAATGTGGAGAAGTAGCGCGGTTTGGCAAGATTGAGGGCATAGTGATAGGAGGGTGGAAGTAAAGTTGCATTGTGTGGTGGCAATATCAGGGCAAGTGAGGAAAAAGAGGGGACTGAGAAGGGGTTGCAATAAATTTGAAAAATGTTGTGGGTTAAGTGCCTGCATGTTTCTGTGGGATCTAGTAGCTGGGCATGGAAAGGTGCAGAGATTGGACGGGGTTGTTAGGCTGTAAGTTAGGAGATGGTCAGAAAGAGGGAGTGGAGATAAGATTGGAGATAGAGCAGCTATTGGTGAAAATGAGGTCAATAGAGTGTCCATTGTAATGGGTAGGGAAAAGGCCAAGGGAAGAGGTAAGCGCAAGTACTTTTGTGGCTGTGGGAGAAGGTGGAGTGTCAGCGGCAATGTTGAAATCCCAGATAACGAGTGAAGGTATGTTGAAGAGAGAAAATGAGGGAGCCAGGTGGCAAAATGATCCAGAAATTGAGGCAGGTCCAGGCGGGCGATAGATGACAGCAACTTGCAGAGAAATGGGTGGAATGCAATTGAATAAGCAACGGGAGGAAAGTAATATGCCCACACCCCCACTTTTGCCTATTCCCAGTCTAGTTGTGTGACTGAAATGTAAGCCACCATAGGGTGCTGCAGGGGAGGGTGGCAGTGTCTGATGGAGTGTGCCAAGTTTCAGTGATAGCTAATAGGTTAAGGGAGTTGGAGATGAATAGGTCATGAGTGTAAGTAAGTTTGTTGCGAACAGACATAGCATTCCAGAGTGCACATAAGAAGGGCAAAGTGGAGGATTTGTGACAAGTGATGGATATTATGTTATGAGGGTTTTGATTGTTTGTTGGCCTATGGGCTGAGCTTGACTGAGAAAAGGTAGGAGTGGATGAAGGGCCTGGGATAGGAGATATACTGTATCTCCAGCAACCAGTAAAATGAGCAATGAAAAGAGAGGAGATGGGAATAGGACTTACAGAAAAGTTTCTGTTTATTGATATTGAAGAGTGAGGGGATAGACTGGAGGAAGGAAAGGAGCTCATGGGAGAAAAGAGGGGAAGAGAGCAGGGAGGATGAGATGGTTATACAGTTTGAAACTTGAATTGGAGAAATTAGGGAGAGCCTGAGAAACAGGCAGGAGATAAGGAAGACGGAAGTAAGAGGAGACACTGTTAAAGTGTGTATTCTTAAAGGAGTGGTTAGGGGTAGTAAGCAGATGTTGCTGATTGAACAGGTGCAGGTAATTAGTGTGCCTCAATATAAGTGTAAACAGGGGTGGGTGGGTAGAGAGGCAGGGAGGGGATTGCATTCAGGTGGAAATCTGTGGGGTATGCTGGGCAGCAGTGTGTTTAAAACTTTCTAAGACAGGGAAAGAAGTAGTTAGAGTGGGTGGAGATATAGGGACAATAAATGATTGAACAAATAAACAGCAATAGATCATGACAATAGCAGTAAAATCTAACAGACAAAAGTCTATCTCAGTGATTTTCATAATGCAGATAATATTATTAACTAGTCCATTGGAGAGGTAGATATGGTTCTGGTGAGAAGCTGTTCTGAAACTACCTTAGATTGATTTAAAACTGCATTCAGGTGGAGTTCTGTGGGATATGCCTGGCAGCAGACACTGACATGTCCGTGCCATGGAAATAACAAGGGAATATATGCATACGTCATTAAATCCATGAAGCTGACAAATCACTGTCATTCCTGGGCACCACAACAGTAATCAACCAATAGAATCCATGTATTGGTGTGCCCATTGCAGCCTATGCAGTTACAGACCGCAGCCAGAATCAAAATAGCATTAGGAGCCAAGAATGATCAAGACCATAAACCAAAGAATAGATCAAATCTAGCATATGATCGCTGATCTGAGTTGCAATTAGGAGAATCATCCATGTTCAAGCCTAAATGCCGGATAGTTAGGAATGAACACATAACAATGTAATATTCATCATACTAATGACATGTATCTTTCTTTTCTATCTCTCAGCATCCAGGATGAGGTCTGGGTCCTGTGGGGAGCCAGAGGCGGGGGCGTCGGCTCCAGCTCAGCAGGATGTGGAGAAGCAAGCCCCCACCCAGCAGAAACCAGTGCAGGTAGAGGAGGAAGGACAAGGATCAGAGGGCCCTGGCTCTGAGGAGGGGGAGGTCATTTTGGTGTGGGAGTCACCCCCTGGACCTACGCCCACAGTGCCGGGATTTGAGCCCACTACCCCCCTCCTTGAAAGACTGTGGATTTTGCCGGAGCCCTCCAACTTACCAGTCAGACAGCCACCACCTCCTTCCCCACACAGCAGTGCGCTGGCCTGGCCGCCGCCACCGGGCACACCAATACCATTGCTTGCATCAACCCTGCCGATACCATCGCCTGCATCAACTCTGGCTCCAGCCGGGCCCCAGATCCTCCCCACTCCATCCCTGCCACCTCCTCACCCAGCCCTGCAACGAGGACCTCCATACCCACCACCACCAAGCCAGGCTGTGCAGGCCGAGATGCTGGTAATCATGCGGGAGCAGCTTGACTGTATACGGGGGATCCAGGCCAGCATCTCTGCCAATCATGCAGAGGTGATGGGCAGCCTGGCCTGGCGCTCTAGGGAGGAGAGGAGGCATCATCTATTGACTGAGACTTACCTGGCCAGGCTGCTAAGCCCCCCCTCCTCTCCCCCCAGCCACCAGCAGCCCAGCCCCTCCTCTCCTCCCACCATGCCTCCACCCCCGCCACTTGTAGTGCCGCTGCCTCCCCCCGCCCCTCCACCACCACCAGCAGGGAGACGGCAGCCGGCCACGGACGATGTGGGCCCTGTGCCAAGGCGGAGGAGGATATAGGGGCTGCGGACATATTTGTGCCTTCTCAACAGCACTCCTCAGTGACAATCTATTGGTCACAATGTTAACCTAACCTAATTTAGCCTGTCTACAGAGTCTTGGATCTTGGCCTATGTGATGGTGATATTTTGTATGCAGATGGCTACCTCCCATCACATGGTCCATGATCCTCTTCTCTGTGGACACGTAGGGTTCTGTTTAACATGTCACCAATTGATGATCACTGAGGAATGCTGTTGAGAAGAGATGCTGCAATCCCTATGAATGATGATCAGGCCTTATGTTTTAGGTTTTTTCTGTTTTAATTTTTTTTTCATTTAGATACAATTCAGGTCCCTGGAGGCATCTTCTGCATCTGCAAGAATTGTGAAGGAAATATATGCAGTGTAAGGTATTCCCAGTGCCTCTCAGGTAGATATTCCTTCAATGACAGCCTTCCATTAACATGTAGCTTCCACAATCTTCAAGCAATCATATAGCCAGATAATTAAGACATGATTGTTGTTGGCTTCAGTGTAGACGAATACCACTATGGTGGTGGACTTGAAAAAGTCTCGCAATAACATGTTAATGACAGCCAGCACTAATATATGCACTAGTGAAACATGTGATCCTGACCTAAATATCGGTCTGAGAACAGATTCTTGGGTCTGATGTAAGTAACAGTGAATCTGGCTGCTGACCTTTGTGTCCTCTCTGTATTAATGGCTATTTGCCCATATTACCAATTATCCAGAGACCTAGCTAATAGTAATGCTTGCAGATGGGAATCATGTGAGTTGGTGTATTGGTATTTTTATTTTTTTATCCTCCTCTGCCTTTTTTTAGTTGACCACTTTTTTATTTTTACTATTTTTTGTCACCACACTGTGTGTGAAACTGGATTGGATTACACAATCCAGAGGTTGAATCATCTGTTTCATTGAGCAGATCTAGACAAGTTGTAAGTGCTATGCACGTTAATGGTGTCTTCAATTAAATGGAGTGATTTGTGAGGCTCCTTTTTTCATCAGATTCTGGTTGCAGTGGTCTAGTGACTACATGTGACCCTGGTAGGTGCTATGCATCATGCTTATTCTAGACTATGACATTACCCCCTGTAGGTATCCCTTTTTTCCCAATAATAGCCTCTTGCTCTCTCGGGACCCACCCACACCACACCCATGATATTAATGCACAGTCTTGACTGTTTCTGATTGTGGTCTGTGTATAAAATAAAGCTTTGGTTTACAGTTGTAACTGTCTGAGTGTTTTCAATGGTTGGGGTTGTGGGACATCCCCATGTATCATATTACTGTCTCTTTCCTATATATGTAAACTAATGACCCCTAGTTAACATGCAATAGATCAATACATATAAAAATGAATAATAGTCATAATAGCATTTTTATAATAGCATTAATATAATAATAATAAAGGCCTAGTCCAATTAGTGATACTGTGAAGTATGAACATTCCCCTAAGGAGCCTAAATGATTGACAGGTGACACTGGAGTGGGTTGCCAGTTCCTTCACTAGTGGGCTGAGATTTGTCTGACCTCTCTGCTATCACCTGCCCACCTACACTGGCCCTACAGATTATAGCTCACAGCTTCATTGAAGTACACAACCCCTTCCCCGCACCACAGCATATGTTGGAATGCAATTACTTGCACAATAATCCCCCAATAATAAAAATGCATTTAATAAATATTTATCATATCTTGTAAAAGCCATGCATGTGCCAATATGAAAAGTCATGCTGCAACATGCAGAAAGCAATTAAAGACATACTACCTGATTAAATAGCAACACCAAAACATGAAAGTCATGCCATATTAACCCTTTCTCACTCAGAGGCTATAATGTGCCCCTAAACACACAAACATCATCTGATATACATCTCACTCATCACATCTTGATTTGGGAACACAAATAGTGGCCATATTTCTCTGCCACATTGAATATTTTAACTACCTGGGGAACAAATGAAAAATGTGGGCAAAAACATGATGGGTTACAAATAGAACTTCCAAAAGCAGGGAAGTTCATTAGATTATCCTGCTCAAGATTCCCAAAGCCTGAACCTAAATCAGCTGTAATGCCAGATAAGTCTCAAATACACAAGTGAGTAATTCCAAACCTGAAATCCACATGTATATTAACTGGTGCTGTAATTAACAAGCTATTAAAAACCTGCACCAACAAGGCATTAGCAAATATGACCCATCATGGATTGCGGTCATTCGAATTAGTTTTCTTTATGCGTGTGAGGAGAGAGTGCCGTCGTAAGCATGGATATTTGTACGGAATGTTGCAGAGTGGATACCCGGATGTAAGGCATGCGGCTGAGGAGTGACAGAGCTATTACCTCAACCCTACATTAACACAGGACAGGTATATTGAAGGAAGATCTATGTACAAATACAATAATGCTGCTTTGGATCATTAATCTGGTGTTTCACAATCCTGGTACAGTACAAACGAAAATAAACACTGAGAATAGTATAAATAGACGATACTTTATTATATACTGTACACAGAGCACATGTTGATCTGCAGATGAGTATCATGGCTGGGTGTCTGGGTGATTAAGACCTACAGATATAAGAACAAGATATAATTTAGAACAATATATGCATTGACTGCAACATCTCTCAATGGCAATATCTAATGTACATCAAATGCATAAAGATTCAACATAACCGTATATGTACACAGTCTGTAGCTAGCCAATAGTGTGTCTACTTTAATAGGAAATAATATTCATTGCAGAGTGTGGATGAGGAGGACTTAGGGCAGTGGTTCTCAATCAGGTGCCATCAGACAGGGCATGATATATGTTGAGCTCGGACAAATAAAGTGAGGCAACTATTCAACAGGTGGCAGAGCCTCAAATAGCTTCACCTGTATATTCACTGAGGGCCTCATTCTATTAGCGGCCGCAGCCGTTGCGGGGCCGCAAGGACCGGCCGCAAGCTATTCTGCTATTCTATTCCCTTACGGCCGGAGGCTCCGGCAGGCTTGCGGCCGGTGCCTTGCTATCTCTTGCGGCCGCTCGCGCCGGAGGAAAGCCTTTGATCTAAAAAAGGCCGCAAGAGATTTGCAATTCAATTGCTCCGGGAAACCTCTCTGCAAGGCTAAAAGCGAGCCGCAGCTTACTTGCAGGAAAGAGGTCTCGCTAGCACCAATTAAGCACATAAAATAGCTCAAATAAAGCCATCCTGCACTTTGAGAAGACTATAAAGGGATTTTAGGTGTTAGAAAAAATAGCACATAATTATCCTGTACTCAAATCCGTAAAATATTTTATTTTTAATATCCGTAAAATATCCATGTAAAAAGTCCAGAGTGCTTGGAGCACCTCAGACACACCCACGCCGCAGCCGGAAAATAAACAGTTAATTTGAACTCGGGTTTGGGCAGATGTGCAAGCTTGAGAGTGGGTTTCTTTTAATCCTCATGTTCCCCAATATGATCCCTAGCATTTACAGAGCTGTACAGTGCAGGCTTGAATTTATTTTTGAGTTTTTATATTTCTGAGATTACGGCCGGTTCCAAGATATGCGGCCGGCCGTAAAAGGAGATCCTTGCGGGGCCGTATAATAGAATCGCGAGTTAACTGAACCCCCGCAAGGAATCGCAGCCTTACGGCCGATTTACGGCCGATAATAGAATGAGGCCCAAAGTGTTTCACCTACATCATGGTCCTTCTGGTGGTCCTGAGGAGAGGTTTGTCAACAACTGACTTGGGACGTTCTCACCTATCTCCTCTTGCGGAGCACTGGACCCCCACCCTCCGTGGCTGGGCGCTTTCTTTCTCTACCATGTGCATGAGGTGTTGTGGGTGGCTGTTCAGCTGCAGACATTGTGGGTAAGGGTTGAGTGGTGGAGGCGAGAGTCTCTGGTTGCAGTAGTGGTGGGGGAGCCTGTGCAACCAATGCCACTGATCCCAACACCAACTGTGTCTGCCGCTCTGCTCTATGACTCTGTGATGCCTTTTTGTCTCACGGTAGATCAGCTGGATATATTTTGCCTGTTCACTTGCTATCTGCAGTGCCCTCTCATGTTGTTCCTTAGTCTGCCTCATAAACATCACTTTGCGCCTATCATCTGCCTCCCTGTGACTTAGTAAGTCCTGCCAGGCTCTTGGTGTGGGTGTGTGATGGGGCACTGGACAAACCTGGACTGGGTATAAGCTGTGGTGAGGCAATAGGTCCTGTAACTGGCTACGGTGTTGGGTGGTACAGTGGGGTCAACCTCCGCGCTGGTGTGGACGTATGCGCTGGAGTGTACGTATGAGCTTGTGTGGCCTGCTTGAATGGTTGTGTCCATATCTGATGGGGGAACATCTGAAGGCTAACCATCTGCTGGGGTAACATCTGTTGGCTCCCCATCTGCTGGGGGAACATCAGTTGGCTCCCTATCTGCTGGGGGAACATCAGCTGGCCCTCATCTGCTGGGGCCCAGTCAGGAGTAGATGAACATAGGACTCCTGAAAAGCCATCATTATCTGCATGTCAGGAGGTGGCATTGGTGGACCTGTTGAGCGCAGTCTCATGGACATGGCGCTGGGGTCAAAGGACTGGGACCGTTGTCACGATGTGAGCAAGGGCCCAGGGACGGGGGCTCCCCACAATGTCTGTGCTGCTGATGGCCCAGCAACTTGTGTTGGTGTAGGGGCCTCAGGTGCCTACACCTGCGGTGGTAAAGATCCAGCATCCTCCTGAGTAGGCGACGCCTGGGTCTCGGTTGCCTGGGTACACCTGCTTGGTACTGAAATGAGAGAACAATTGTATTTGAGTTTTGTTGTTCTGAACAATTGTTTGCTGTGTGTTTCCATATCCCTGATATCATAGTGACTTGTGATTGGCTGTGATTGTTCTACGCAGATAAACATTGACCTGCATCATGAGCATAGTGGATCACAGTTCATATCAATATATGTAACAGTGTGGAGGGGGGGGGGGGCATTTGCAGTTCATTAGGACACATGCTCCGCAGAGTCTGCTGGGTAGTGTGTGAGACTGAGCAATCTGTGACCAATCCTCAGCAATGTGTGTTAACATGCTAATGAGACATGGTCCAGGTTAGGCTAGTACACGCACTTGCAGTCCATCAGAGTCTGTATGCGCATATGCTGCAGTATGCAGTATGCACCCATACATGTAGTCTCATGGAGATGTAGAATCAATCTGTATCTACAGCTATACCTAGTTTTAAAATGTAGATGGGTTCAAAGCAGTAGGAGTGTTGAGCAAAACAGCTATGAACGGGGCAGTTTAACATGGAGTAGAGAGGGGTTGGAGAACTCAAGACAATAAAAACATAATTGCAATGGAGATTTAATCATTTATGTTTTATATACACTCTGAACCAACAGCGATCATAACACTGACATTAATGATAGAATAGCGGGTCTGGTCTGCCCCTAGAAGGACGTCTATATCCTCAGGGCTGTAATTCAGTGCCCTGGTCTTGGCCACAGCTTTCGGTCCTGCCTGTGTCTGGCGTTCCTGGCCTCCCTGTCCTCTCCCTAAACTGCCTCCTTCTCTCCCTCTCTCCATGCCTCTACCTCTTCTCACTCTCCTCCTCTAATGTTCCCCACTCTCTATCTATCTATCAATCACTCTCTCTCTATATATATATCTCTGTAACTCTCCCCCACTCTCTCTATCACTCTTTCTATCTCTCTATCACTGTCTCTATCACTGTCTCTCTCTCTCTCTATCACTCTCTCCCTCTCTGTGTCTGTATCTCACAAACCGACCGACTCCTAGACCTGTGTGTTGACTTTCTCAGTGTGTTGACAGCACAGTCAAGGATTTACGTTTATTTTGCTGCCTTTTAAAGCTGTTATCGCAGCTTGAATTACGTTATCCCGTTCCTATTGGTTAACTGATCTGTGTCTGGCTCTCAACTTACAGCCTTGTTGGTGTTTGGCACCAATTATTGGATTGGAGACCCTTAAGCGTTACGTCTGAAACCAGGGTTTACGGGCTTGAGGCTGTGGCCCGTAACTCGTGCCCAGCTTGAATTTAATAGCTCTGGACAAATTTCAAGCCTGCAGCCATTGTGGGTCTCACGTTGCACTTACGGGCTTGGAATTTAATTGGGCTGATGGAGGTGACATGTCAATCAAATAGCAAATCACTAAATATTAAAAATGAATAAAGCCAATGTAATAGTACATGTGGCTGGCCTGATATGTATTAACTTATTGATTCCTGAGATTGATATAACCCCGAAAATTACACATTAAAAATTTACATTTTATATTTCATATTTACGGGCTTGAGATTGTTTTGCAATTAATTCTAATGCCTTTCATCATGTATTTTGAAGTACAGTATTGATTTTTTATTTGGATTTAAAGTGCTCCAGACCTGTCTTTAAGACCTTTGCGAGTCCTCCTTGGAACCACTAACTTGTGGACTGACTGTTACCAATTTCAGGCTTGGTGGGGTGGTTAGCGAGGGAGACTAGGATCAAATGATGGTAACCACCGCAATGAATCGGAGGCTGGAGCCCGCAACTTGATCGGAGCCTGTAAATAGACGCCAATTGAATAGCAAAATAAGTTGCGGGCTCCAATTCAGAACTCGGATCTCCCGAAACCTCAATTGAATGAGGCTCCAGGTCGACAGCTCCTGGTACTCGATAAGCTTGTCCCCATTCAAATGTATGCTTTACTGCTCTTTTAGATAGGAGGTTGTGATATCCTGGATATTTCATCTGGTAAGTTTTTACACTTCCATTCTTTGTAGAATTGGACTTGCTCACGCGGTAGGTTTCCACAGTTCCATTCTTTGTAGAATTGGACTCATACCAGCGGTAGGTTTTCCTCAGCGTGTTTACCCAAATCAAGAGGGGTACCACTATGATAGTGGCCATGAGGGTCAGGTATTATATAGAGCCTCTCAGTCCACATCATCCGGTTTCTCTGAAAGTATGCCAAGGCCTCTGAGCAGGCATTCTAACAAGAGTTCCTTTTTACCATTCTGAGTTCCCTCTAATCTGTCTGGATTTCTTCACTGGGTTTGAGATTAGTGGCCCTATTGGTTACACTCCCCTTTGTAGCCCAGACATTGCGAAAGAGGCGGGGTTACTCAGTTGGGCAATCAAGTTCCCCTGAAGATACTGACAGTGGGACCTTTTTACAATGGGTCACATGTATCCACAAGATTCTTTTTGCGCTCTTTACTGCTGTAGGGGTTACTAGTAGGACCTGGTAGGGACCTTCCCACTTGGCATCTGCCAATGTTTTTTTCTTCGGAAAAAAACATTAGCATCATTATTTTGTTCATTCGGGTTCTGTATCATATATACTTGTTTTGGTTTGCTATCTGCCTTATTCTGCTTTTTCTCCCTTGCCTTCTTATATTGTTCTTCATCATGCCTAGCATAGTCTATAGTCTCCCTCAAGGGACAGGTCATATAAGTTATTTGATGTTTTACAACAAAATCTCTGATTTTGGAATGGCATCCACTAAATAATGCATTTTTAAGCTGTTGTGCATACAGGCCTGCATCTTCATAGGGCTCCAGGTGGATCACCCCTCTATGACTATGAAACACGGTTCTCGGTCTGACCAGATAGTTTTCTACTTCCTCACCATCCTTCTGCATACATTTGTTCATTTTTGTCAAGTTTGCATGTTCCCTGTGTCTGTCTGACACTTTTTGTAACAAAGCCTGTAGGCGTTGTCTTAGCTCATCTGTATCAAAAGTTAAGGGTTGTGGGGGATTTTGTGTGTCTAGCGGATTCCAATCCCCCCTCAGTTAATACCCAGTCTGGTCCCAGAATCTGTCTCATGCACCTTTCAATTTCTATTCCATTCAATATAAAACTTTGTATCAACCTTTGAAACTTCAATCTAAATGTACCAATATTATGTTTGGGGGTTGGGATTCCCTCTACTGCTCTTCTTACATCTGCTTTTCTCCATGATCTGTATATTCGCATAGTGGGTCCCTGAACTTCCCCGCCTCCCCCACCAACGTCTTCCCCTGCCCTAGGGTTAGGAACTTCTATAAGAGGGTACAATGAGGAAGATGAAACAGCGCACTTACCTCTATAGGTGTTCTGTGGAGGTCGCCTATCCCTCTGCGATGTTTCCAGTGGCTGGGGTGATCCGTAAGGAGGAGGAGGAGGTATGCTTATCTCCAGGGGCACATGTGGTGAGTCCTCTTCTGGAGCCGTCGGAGGTAGAGTTGGCTGCGGAGAGGGAACTTTCACAAGTCCCGTTGGTCTTAGCACAAAGCTATCATCATCCTTGGAATAAGAGGAAACATTATTCACACACAATTGTTTCAGTACCTTACAGGCAAATTTAAGGTTTGCTTTTATCCTATTTTCCATTTCCCTAAACAAGTTCTCATCTTTGCTACTAAGTCTTCAATTCTTATTAGTCTCTTTGATATTTTTCTTTTCTATTTTCTCTATTCTATCTCCCTGTTGCCCTAGGCAACCACTGCAGTTTTGTCCCATACCTTACATATTATGCGTGCAGAGTAAATTTTATAGTCTCTCTCAACAGACTCAGTTGGACAGCTGACCCTCAGCAGTTTTAAAAATATACACCATCCTATGATTGACCCTCAGTGGTCTCAGAATAGCCTTTGTCCCACTACACAAGGCTGACCCTCAGCGGTCTTAGAAAAATTCCCAATCCCTCACTACAGTTGTAATTTGCAGTTTATCTTAAGTCCCAGACTCAAGGAGGTAGAAAAGTCATACCTTTGTATTAAAAGGAAAACCCGTACCTTTCTGTTTAATGTCCCTTCCTTCTCAGTAAGAAGTCGCCACCCTCCCGCTCTCCAGCGACACCTGGCCTCTGTGGGACAAATTGACTGGCCGGAGGTCTTCATTTGCAGGAGTCCCAGACTCCCCCGTGCCCGGTTTCGGGACTCATACTTCTTGAGAACGGAAAAGATTTTGACTTCCAGCTTGAAGGACCAATTTATGTCAGGGAAATATTACCCTGCAAAAGAAAAGAACACAGCACACAAAGGGTTTTACCTGGTACCGGAAAGAGATAATAAAAACACACGGGTATAGTGATTAAAATGGTCTTTGCTTTATTGATTGTTCTTCACAACTTTATTTCCCAAGTGTACGTGCAAGTTTGCCTTTACCGTCCCGTTGGCCCACAATCAAGGACACAAAAAAGGAAACTGCGGTTGTCTGTTGCACATCTGAGCCAACAGTATATCTTGCATAAAAACAAGTTATTCTTGCAATCCCAGCACTTAGAAGGACATACTCCTAATTAGTTTATTTTAACATGTGGATATAATCCAAGAAAAGCAACTACAGAACAATCTGCAGAATTTGTATATTAGCCGGTGGTTAAACTCTAGGCTTATCACATATAATAGTTGTCAAACTACGAAACGTCATCACGCTTTGCGAGCTTGCATTTGCGGAAAGTGGAGGCTCCAACGTCGGCTGCAATGAGCCGAAGGCGAGGACCCTCTACGCCGCCTCACAAGCGGTTGCAAACATCCACAGAAGGCCTTTCAAAAATATATCTAACACGCAATGACTAATTAAGGACTTACACAAAAAAATACGAGCTGCGGGACTTAAAAAAAACATTACAAACTCGCAAAGATACGACAAACAAAAAAAACAAAGATACGACATTAACAAACAAAAATGACATAAAAAGTTTACCCACAGCAAGGGGGGAGGGGCACCCAGGAACTCTGCAAGTGAATTTACACCTCAATTTAAGTCCAATTTACAAAATTTAGACACACGAAAATCTCCTAAGTGAGAGAAAAAAATGGGCGCGGAAAAAAACTAAAACTAGGCTACACGACCCTAAAGCCGCAAAACGCTGAGCACAGACGGCTTTTCAAAAGATACACTTTTAGTAAGGACGCTAAATCATCCACACCCGCGTACCACATACACATTCGCGGCCATTTTACAACACTAACTTACACAATGCGGAAGTATACAGCTACACTAACGGCTTCCACACACACACGCAGCCTATTTACACTACACATTGCTGATTCTTACACCTCAGGTCAGCAACAGTGTAAACCTACATTGTATGCTGCAGGAACATCAAAACAGATTGCCAGCTCTTCAGCACAATGCTTCCTGCATATATTACTTACAAATAGGTAAAGTATATTAATTTATTAATTTATTACTTATTTAATTAGCATACAAAAATACATATACACAACAAAAAAAACACTATCGCAATAAACGCAAAAGCTATTCACAGACCACCTCACAACGAGCGCCAATGCTGCTCATAGCACACAAAATACACCAGGGGACAGACTTGCAGTAAGCGCAGAAAGCAAATCAGCGCAGACCTTACAATGACAGCAAAAGTGCCTCTGATAATTTTTCCTACATTTGAGACAATTGGCTAAGTTTCATTTGTTTTTTTTATTTTTGCTTCTTTTTGCTGCTGGATAAATTAACAACTAATCTGCATATTGCAGATCAGATGAGATCTTAAAAGGTTAAACTTGATGGGCTAAAAGTCCTTTTTAAACCTCAATTACTATGTAACTATGTAACTATGTGGAGGTGTCTGTATGTTGGACTGCAGATTGTGGGTGTGAGTGATATTAAGCTGTGGAATGTGCAGTTATGCATATTAAGGCTGAAGGTGATAAGATTTTTTTAAACATGCATTTTTTGTGATTTTTTTAAGGTTTCGAAGCAGGAGGATAGCCTAGTGCAGCAAGGCAAGGAGTTTCAGAGAATAGGGGCAGCACAAGAAAAGTATTGAAGGCGGGAGTGAGAGGACATAAGAGAGCAGGAAAGAAGAAGGTTGTTAGCAGAACGAAGAGGGCAGTTTGGAGAGTATTTTGAAACATGAGCAGAGATATAAGGGGGTGCACTGTTCTTGATGGCTTTATATGTTAGGGTCATGATTTTAAAATGTTATTCTGGAGGCTATAGGAAGCCAGCTGAGTGATTGACAGAGAGGAGCTGCACACACTGAGGCCCTCATTCAATTGCAATTTTGCCAATTGAATAAGCCTCTAAATAATCACATAACATATTTTTTTAAAGATGTTTTTGGTTAGTAAACATCTATCCAAAAGCAAGGTCTTCACTAACTAAAAACTTCTTTAAAAAATATATACTATGTGCTTATTTAGAGCCATATTCAATTGGCCAAATCGCAATTGAATGAGGCCCTAAGCGTTTAGTATGGTAGATGAGGTTTTCATTATGCATTGGAGTGGAGACAGCTAAGAGATAGGGATGCCAGCAAGGAGCGAATTTCAGGAGTTTAGTCAAGATACGATGAGAGAATGTATTAGAATTTTAGCTGTGTCTTGTGTAAGATAGTGACATATTTTTTAGATGTTTTTTAGGTGAAAATGACAAGATTTTGTTATTGATTGAATGTGAGGAATGAAAGAGAGGGCAGGGTCCATTAGAACCCCAAGACAATGGGCCTGGGAGGTAGGAGTGATGATGGCATTGTCAACAGTAAGAGATATTTGAGGAGTTAAAGCTGTAGTAGAGGGTGGGAAGATAAAAATACCATCTTCTACATAGGATGTGAACCATGTGAGAGCTGTGTCATGGTTGCCAAGAAAGCGGAGAGTTTGGATTAGGAGAGGGTGGTTAACTGTATTAAAGGCAACAGAGAAGTACAGGAGAATTACAATAGAAAATTGACCCTTTGACTTGCCAATTAGCAAGTCATTGGTGACTTTTGTGAGGACTGTTTCTGTGGAGTGTTGGCCCGAAAGCCAGGTTGGAATGGGTCAAGAAAGGAATTGGGAATAGAGGAAATGAATTGGGTGAGGTGATTGTAGACAAGCCACTCAAGCAGTTTTGAAGCTAGTAGAGCGATAGGGCAATAGTTGGAAGCAGAAGCTGGATCAGATGATGCTTTATTAAGAATGGGTGTAATTATGGCGTGTTTTAAAGAGGATGGAAACTTGTTAGTGTTTAAGGAAAGGTTGAAGAGATGTGTGAGTTGGAAAGATATGAAACTGAATATATTGCAAGTCAGGTGTTGTGGTGTAGGAAGACATGCCTAAAAAAGTATACCAGCCATTTTTTATTATAATGTTACATGTACCTTGTTCATTGCATCCTCCCAGGGTTATTAAAAAGAGGGATAGTCAAAAGCTTTCCTGGGAGAGACATACTGCTCCATAGCATTGGACTTACAAAATTCCCCTGAACATGTCCTTCAATGTCTGGACAGGCAGACAGGGTCATTAAGTCCTAGCTGACTGGGAATTATCCTGAGTATTTGTGAAGATGACATAAAGGATGATCAAAAAACATTTCTATAAGCTATTTCAAATAGCTCAACTTAATAATGTTTTTACAAAGCAAAAAACAAACAGACCACAAAAACCACAACCTTTCAATTTTTATCTTTTATACCTAATTGTTATTTTGTGCAGACATCGATTTTCTTGTATAAGCGGATCCTGCCTGTTATATCCCAAGATGGTTTGTCCTTGTAAACAAATTAACTTTCCTGTTATAAAACTGTTGTTATTAATTAATTACTATATTATTATTTATAATATTAATTATGGTTATAATAATAATTATTATAATCTCATCCTCTGAGATTTTCTGTGTAAATTAGTATTCAAACTCTTGCTTTCTACGGCAAAACTTTTATTCAAATAAGGCTAACACTTAAGGATACAAATGTGTATTTATCAAAATACAAATATTGATACATATACATAAATATGATAATACTATAAAACAACATATTTTAACTTAGCAGAAAAAGCATTCTAAAGTTACAAAGGCTAATATACGGTTTGTGATGCATTGTCCATGTGTGCGTGTGATAGTTACCAGTCCAGGAAGATGATGCTAAGAGAGATATTTCTTGTATGGACTGTTATTTATACTGGTATAGTTTAACCTCCTTGATACTTGATCCCCTTAACCTTCTTACTGATCAGTTAGGTCATATGACCTGCACCAAGTCACCTCACTGGTCAGATGTCCACACAAACGATTCCTTCTCCTACATGGAATTAGTCAGTTTTTGGAACTTTTCTATGGCTAGGGGTCCGACTATACTTACCAAAAATATTGCCATCATGTGGTTATACTACAAACTACACTGATGTATATCAGGCATTTCAGCTTTATTAAAGCTGGTAATTCTGTTATATTATCATCCATAATTCTGATGCCAGGCAGGTTTAACATCCCCCCTTTGGCAATGAAGGACACCTGTACATTTTCATTCCTATAGAGGTTTAAGAAGAGTGAGCATATGATTCATTCAAAAAGTTCCTATATCCTGCTATGTGTGTGCATTTCTGCTATTTTACTAGAGCTGTTTCCATATGTATACCATAGCACAAATGATATGTTTGTGCTATCATGGATTTTAGATAGTAACACATGCATATTTGAAAAACAATATAAACAGTCAGGTCCATAAATATTGGGACATCGACACAATTCTAAACTTTTTGGCTCTATACACCACCACAATGGATTTGAAATGAAACTAACAAGATGTGCTTTAACTGCAGACTTTCAGCTTTAATTTGAGGGTATTTACATCCAAATCAGGTGAACGGTGTAGGAATTACAACAGTTTGTATATGTGCCTCCCACTTTTTAAGGGACCAAAAATAATGGGACAGATTAACAGTCATAAAACAAACTTTCACTTTTTAATACTTGGTTGCAAATCCTTTGCAGTCAATTACAGCCTGAAGTCTGGAACGCATAGACATCACCAGACGCTGGGTTTCATCCCTGGTGATGCTCTGCCAGACCTCTATTGCAACTGTCTTCAGTTCCTGCTTGTTCTTGGGGCATTTTCCCTTCAGTTTTGCCTTCAGCAAGTAAAATGCATGCTCAATCGGATTCAGATCAGGTGATTGACTTGGCCATTGCATAACATTCCACTTCTTTCCCTTAAAAAACTCTTTGGTTGCTTTTGCAGTATGCTTCGGGTCATTGTCCATCTGCACTGTGAAGCGCCGTCCAATGAGTTCTGAAGCATTTGGCTGAATATGAGCAGATAATAATGCCCGAAACACTTCAGAATTCATCCTGCTGCTTTTGTCAGCAGTCACATCATCAATGAATACAAGAGAACCAGTTCCATTGGCAGCCATACATGCCCACGCCATGACACTACCACCACCATGCTTCACTGATGAGGTGGTATGCTTTGGATCATGAGCAGTTCCTTTCTGTCTCCATACTCTTCTCTTCCCATCACTCTAGTACAAGTTGATCTTAGTCTCATCTGTCCATAGGATGTTGTTCCAGAACTGTGAAGGCTTTTTTAGGTGTTGTTTGGAAAACTCTAATCTGGCCTTCCTGTTTTTGAGGCTCACCATTGGTTTACATCTTGTGGTGAACACTCTGTATTTACTCTGGTGAAGTCTTCTCTTGATTGTTGACTTTGACACACATACACCTACCTCCTGGAGAGTGTTCTTGATCTGGCCAACTGTTGTGAAGGGTGTTTTCTTCACCAGGGAAATAATTATTCGGTCATCCACCACAGTTGTTTACCGTGGTCTTCCGGGTCTTTTGGTGTTGCTGAGCTCACCGGTGCGTTTTTTCTTTTTAAGTATGTTCCAAACAGTTGATTTGGCCACACCTAATGTTTTTGCTATCTCTCTGATGGGTTTGTTTTGTTTTTTTCAGCCTAATGATGGCTTGCTTCACTGATAGTGACAGCTCTTTGGATCTCATATTGAGAGTTAACAGCAACAAATGCAAATAGCACACTTGAAATGAACACTGGAGCTTGTATCTGATCTTTGTAAATGGGATAATGAGGGAATAACACACACCTGGCCATGGAACAGCTGAGCAGCCAATTGTCCCATTACTTTTGGTCCCTTAAAAAGTGGGAGGCACAAACTGTTGTAATTCCTACACCGTTCACCTGATTTGGATGTAAATACCCTCAAATTAAAGCTGAAAGTCTGCAGTTAAAGCACATCTTGTTAGTTTCATTTCAAATCCATTGTGGTCGTGTATAGAGCCAAAAAGTTTAGAATTGTGTCGATGTCCCAATATTTGTGGACCTGACCGTACTATAGACATTGTTAAAATAATTATGAACGGATGTAGGAATACATTTACCAAAGCAGAACCCCATGATGAGTGTTTTGAAAATGAAATAACTAATTTATGCCACCAGGATGCACATGACAGATCAGAAAATGTATGTTCAGTTCTTTGGAGTTCTTGCTGTTGATGGTAAAATTTTACGTGTACCCTTTCTACAACTTTTTGTAAGTGTTTGAACAGTATCTGACCATCTTTAAGTTGCATTACCCATTTCTGCCAAGGTGTGTTGTCTGATACAATTGGTACAATCAGAAGAGACCCCAGGGTTTTATTGTAGGTTAATACCTGTGGCACTGTGAGATTAAACTGCTGTGAAAATATTCTCACCGGATAATATATGACACAGTACATTGCCTGAGTAATTTGTTCCCTAGATATACAATGTCTGAACCATATGTGTATCTCATCCCTTGGTTTTAAGGAAACAAAACACACCTTTCCCTGTCCTAAGGGGAATATCATATCTTGGGGTTTAACCTTTTCTCCAAATCTTTGGCAGTATGATTGGTTATGCCAGCATGAATCAAATACTTCAACATCTACTTGTTCTATGGTGGTATCATTTACTATGAAGCTGGGAAACTCTAACTAACTTGTGATGTAAAACATGTGATTCTTTCACCGGAGTTCCCAGTGTTGTCATATGGTATTTTCTACCCCCATACATGGGATTGTCAGCATAGTTACATAGGGCCTCATTCTATTAACGGCCGTAGGAGATGCGGGGCCGCAAGGACCGTCCGCAAGCTATTCGGCTATTCTATTCCCCTCCGGCCGGGGATTCCGGCAGGCTTGCAGCCGGCGCCTTGCTATCCCTTGCGGCCGCTCGCGCCGGAGGAAAGCCTTTGATCTAAAACGGCCGCAAGAGTTTCGGCCGCAAGAAAATCCCGGTTGCTATTCTATTGCTCCGGGAACCCTCTCTGCAAGGCTAAAAGCGAGCCGCAGCTTACTTGCAGGAAAAAGGTCCCGCTAGCACCAATTAAGCACATTATAAAGCCGAAATAAAGCCATCCTGCACTCTGAGGAGACTATAAAGTGATTGTAGGTGTTAGCAAAAATAGCACAACATTCCCCTACACTCAAATCCGTAAAAAAAATATTTTTTAATTTATGTCAAAAATCCATGGAAAAAGTCCTGAGGGCTTGGAGCACCTCAGACCCGCCCACGCTGCGGCCGGAAAATAAACAGTTAATGTAAACTCGGATTTGGGCTGATGTGCAAGCTTGAGAGGGGGTTGCTATTAATCCTCATGTCCCCCAATATGATCCCTAGCATTTACAGAGCTGTACAGTGCCGTCTTGAATTTATTTTTGCGTTTTAAGTTTTCTGAGCTTACGGCCGGTTGCAAGATATACGGCCGACCGTAAGGGGAGATCCTTGCGGGGCCGTATAATTGAATTGCAAGATAACGGAACCCCCGCAAGGAATCGCAGCCTTGCGGCCGTTTTACGGCCGTTAATAGAATGAGGCCCATAGTATTTAAGGTTGAAAAAAGACTTTCAGTCCATCAAGTTAAACCTTTTAAGATCTCCTCTGATCTGCAATATGCGGATTAACTATTAATTCATTAGTTGTTAATTAAATATTAATCAATTATTTAATTTATTATTTTTTTTTTAATTATTATTAATTAGTCCAGAGGAAGGCAAATAGAGAAAAAAAAAAAACAAGCGAGACTTAGCCAATTGTCTCAAGGGGAAATGTAAAAAATTTGGATCATTACTGTCTCTCTAATTATCCATGATAACCCTGAATACCCTTTTTAATTAGAAATAAATCTAGTCCCCTTTTAAAGTTATCTATCGAATCCGCTGTCACCACCTCCTCTGGTAGAGAATTCCACAGATTAACCACCCTTACTGTGAAGAACCCTTTTCTTTCTTTGAGGTGGAATCTTTTTACTTCTAACCTCAAGGGATGTCCTCTTGTCAGTTGAAAACCTCTTGGCACAAAAAGCTCCCCCGACAAATCTTTATACTGACCCTGGATGTATTTATATAAGGTAATCATATCTCCTCTTAGACGCCTTTTTTCTAGAGAAAATAAGTTTAATTTGGTTAGTCTTTCTTCATAACTTAGCCCCTCCATTCCCCTTATTAGTTTTGTTTCCCTTCTCTGTACCTTTTCCAGCTCTAAAATGTCCATTTTATGAAGTGGTACCCAAAATTGTACTCCATATTCCAAATGAGGGCGTACTAAAGATTTGTATAGTGGCAGAATTATATTTGCTTCCCTGGCTTCTATACCCTTCTTAATACATGCTAATATGTTATTTGCCTTTGCAGCTGCTGCTTGGCTTTGAGCACTGTTACCTAGGTGGTTGTCCACAAGCACTCCCAAATCCCTTTCAATATCTGATACACCTAGATTTGCTCCATTAAGATTATAAATTGCATGGCTATTTTTCCTTCCCAGATGCATAACCTTACATTTATTCGTATTAAATCTCAATTGCCATTTAGATGCCCATTCCTCAATTTTATGTAAATCCCCTTGGATGTAAAGCACATCATTTTCTCATTTAATTACCTTGCACAACTTTGTGTCATCAGCGAAAATGGAGACCCCACACTCCAATCCTACCTCTAAGTCATTAATAAATATGTTAAAAAGGAGAGGACCTAATACTGAACCCTGAGGAACCCCACTTACCACATTAGTCCAATCGGAGTATGTTCCATTTACAACAACCCTTTGCTTTCTGTCTTTTAGCCAGCTCTCAATCCATGAGCAGATATTTACTGCAATTCCTGTATCCCTTAGTTTGCCCAATAGTCTCCCATGTGGCACTGTATCAAAAGCCTTTGTAAAATCCAAAAAGACTACATCCACTGAGTTGCCTTGATCCAGGTTCCTACTAACCTACTCATAGAAACTAATTAGATTTGTTTGACATGACCTATCCCTCATAAACCCATGTTGACTCCTACTTATAATCCTGTTCAAATAAACATATTCTTGTATATTATCCCTTATTAACCCTTCTAAAAGCTTCCCCACTACAGAAGTGAGGCTCACTGGTCTATAATTCCCCGGATTTGCTCTTGCTCCCTTTTTAAATATAGGTATCACATCTGCTTTTCTCCAGTCATCTGGTAGAGACCCTGTGTTGAGTGAATCTTGAAAAATTAAATATAATGGTTTGGCTATTACAGAACCCAGTTCCCTTCGTACCCTTGGATGTATTCCATCAGGACCCGGGGCTTTATTAACATTTATTTTTTCCAACCGCTTTTGGATTACTTCCTGTGCTAACCAATTAGTGTAGCCCCATTATGTTGCAGTGTCCCAACCACTGGTACCTCCCTTGTGTATACCGAAGAAAAGAACCTATTTAGCTCATCTGCCTTTTCCTGGTCACTAATTTTTTAGACAGCCTGTTTCACATTCTAATGTTCCTATAGCTTCCTTCCTCGCCTTATTCCCATTAATATACTTAAAAAATATTTTAGGGTTAATCTTACTCTCTTTTGCAATTAATTTTTCATTTTCTATTTTAGCCAGTCTAATCGCTCTTTTTCAAGCCTTGTTGATTTCCTTGTATTCCCGTAAAGCAGTCTCTGTCCCCTCTTGTTTGTATAATTTAAATGCCTGTTTTTTACTCCGTATCTTGATCTTTAAATCATTGTTAAGCCACATGGGTTGTGATTTATTCCTTTTACTTTTATTCCCACATGGTATATGCCGATGTGTGTGTATATTTAGTAAGGATTTAAATGTTGTCCATTTATGCTCTGTGTTTTTACCTATCAGTTCTCTGTCCCAGTCTATACTTTGTATTGCTGCCCTTAGACCGTTAAAATCTGCCCTTTTAAAATTAAGAGTTTTTGTTGGCTCCTTAAAATTTAGTTTTTTTAATTCAATCTCAAATGAGACTGTGTTGTGATCACTGTTTCCCAAAGGTTGCCCTATTTCAACATTTGATACAATATCAATATAATTTGTAATGAGTAAATCTAAGATAGCTTCATTTCTAGTAGGCTTCTGTATAACCTGGGCCAGATAATGATACCTGAGTGTACTCAAGAACCTGCTCCCCTTAGCTGAACTGCTGGTCTCATTTATCCAGTTTATTTTAGGGTAATTAAAATCTCCCATTATTAGAACTTGCCCGTGCTTAGCTGCATTTCCAATCTGTAACAATAATTGTATTTCCTCACTTTCAGCTATATTTGGGGGTTTATAGCATACTCCTACTAATATTCTTTTGGAATTTGCTGATCCGCTATTTAACTCTACCCACAAACATTCAACTTTATCACTAGGTCCACCATAAATATCTTCTCTGACTATAGCCTTAAATTCAGGCTTAACATACAGACAAATCCCTCCTCCTCGTTTACCATTGCCTCTATCTTTCCTAAATAGGTTATAACCATCCAGATTAACAGTCCAGTCACGAGATTCATCCCACCACGTTTCGGTAATGCCTATTAAATCCCATTTTTCATTAATTGCTAATAATTCCAACTCTCCCATTTTTCCTGGCAAGCTTCTGGCATTAGCAAGCATACACCTTATGTTATGAGTCTGTAGTTCTGAAGTGCCTGCCACTGAACTTGAATTACTTAGTACTACCTCCCTATTGACTATACTACCCCTCCCCCCATCTCCTCACCTATGAGTTGTTAATTCATCCCTTATACCCTCTACATTTTCTACCCCATTACTTATATCTATTCCCTCCCCTCCACCTACTAGTTTAAAAACTCCTCCAGCCTTTCTACCATCCTATCCCCCCTTGACGGAGCAAGGGTAGTAGGATAGGTCAGAGGAGGGGCTACTGTTGTAGGTTCCCTCCCCTCATCTATTGTTAATGATACCTTCACTTGTCCACCCCGGTTGGATCCTACGAACTCACATTTTACACATTTGATCATGTTCTCAGTGAGCACTTTTGTTATGCTAAAAACCTAATAGCTTCACCTATCAGACCTATAGTTCATTTTCCCCAGTTTGTCCATTTGCATTCCCAGTTCCTTTAATTACCCAGATTGTCCTGCCAAAATCCACTTATGACTTTTTGTCCCAAAAATGTCCACAATCCCTCCCCCACTTAATGTCAGTTGATCAAAGCATGGTTCTTCCAAATTGTCAATGCTCCATATCTTTGTCCATGCATTTATCGTCTGTGTAGGACTTGATCTTCCTTGCCTTGTGGAAAAGGTAGTTTGTGGTCCATCAGTTTCCTGATTATTACATATGAATAACATTATCCATAAAAACCCAAAACATGAATACATTTCCATCTTCCTTGTTGACTTCTCGGTGCCAAATCTGAAAAGATCAAACAAATATCAATTCTTAGCAGAAATATCTACATCTGGGACTTCTGTCCCTTTGTACAATTTACATTGGTCCACATGGACCCATTTGTGACCAGGGTGCCTTCTGGTTTTTCTGGGGTTTGATCTTTTTACCTTACTGTAGTACCTAATGTATCCAAAATGACATAAGGACCCTGCCAATTTGCATCCCATGGATAATTTTTATTTTAGATGACACTTTACAATCAGTTGGGGCCATATTAGAGGCAGCAAAATGTAGCACTAATCTTAACTGCTCCTGAATTTGGGAGATATATTGGTGTCTTGACACGGCTTCTCTCAGGGGAGTGGACAATTGAGGATCACCTGGATGGTCTAGTGACATCTGTCTCCCTGTCATGAGCTCATAGGGAGAACATTTAGTAGCAGTGGCAGGTGTAGCTCTAATAGCCATTAGAACTGCTGGTAGGTGTGTAACCCAAGAATTACCATATTGTGTAAGCATTTTGGCTAACCTAGTGGTTCGATTCATGCGTTCTACTATACCCGAGGATTGTGGGTGAAATGGAACATGGAATCTCTGCTGTATTCCCAGTAGGGCACAGAGGCTTTGCATTATCTGTTCAGTAAAATGTGTACCTCTATCTGACTCAATGAGTTCGTGAAAACCCCACCTTGTTCCCATAGTGCTCTTGCAGTAGCTTGTGCAGTGTCCCGTCTAAAAGGGATAGCTTCAACCCATTTTGAGAAAATATCCACAATGACTAGGGCATATCTGACCCCCCCCCCCCCCTTTGATAGTGGAATTGGGCCTATAAAATAAATCTGGATAGATCTCCAGGAACCATCAGCTACTGGTATCCTCTGGAGAATTTCCCTTTGTCCTTTACGGAGTGGATTTATTTGAGCACAGATAAGGCATTCCTGAAAACACTGTATAGTAGTATTCAGTATTTATATAGTGATGTTGCTAACTCTGTCCAAAAATATTTCTGTCTAAGATGGTATTCTAAGGCACTGTGACCAATGTGTCCTAAAAGAGAGTGAGTTTGCTGTGTAATCTGCCTCTGTAAATGCTTTGGGACTATAAAAAGTAGTTTGGCCTGTGGCTCTGTAGGACTAGTATAACAAATTAACCCATCCTGAATAGAATACCCACTAGGGAGAGTTTGCTGGTTCTGTAACAAAACAAAAGTATTCCACAGTCATTTTATTTTGGACCCATAGGTCAGGGAAATCCAGAACCAATTTCCTCAGATCAGAGTGGCTACCAGTGTCTGGCAACACCTTGTCTGAAGGAAATGCATGCCACTTGACTCCGGGAAGACTTAACAAACATAACAATTTTCCTCCATCTAGTATCCCTCCACAATACATTGTTAAACAGATCAACTATCATCCATTCTGCTCTAATAACATCAGCACCAAATATAGTGCCTTCTGCATTCCTACTCTGCCAAATTATAATTTCCTTTGTCCACTCATGTCCTTATTTCAGTTACTGTTGGGATGGGAAAAACCTGGGACTGGGATCCCCAAGTTCCACAATAAATATTTGTTTTGCCCCATGTGGGGGACTTAGTGGCAAATAAGGTAAAGTCACTGAAGCACCTGTGTCAATGAGTGATTTTGTGTCATGGGCTGAAATCATCCCTGCAAACTCCTTTTTCAATATAGTATTAAGAGAAAATACTTTATGTGAATGACATATATTATATGGGAAGAAACATACTCTACCTTAGAAAAACTGTGGGGATTTACTATTCCCCAAATAAGAGAGGAAGCATTACTAAGACTTCCCATTCCAAAACTCCCGGAAGGAATCACTATTCCTAACAAATCAGATTTTCATAGCCTCCAGAAGTGTACTAGCAAAAAATAAAAAAATAAACTTTCCCACATTTGAAGTTAAGAGAAAAATTCATTACATATACACGGTGAGTACAATTTCAGTAGAACTAGATGACAATTATAAAAAATGGGCATCCTGCTGGGACATATTGACTGGAACTAAAAAAAAGAAAAAGATAAAACTTAACACCCGACCTACATTATGGAGAGCGCCCACAAAATTTCATATCCCCCTTCTTTATAACCCCCCTTTTTTCTTCCATATATTATTATTGTTTTTTGTGTAAGCTTAATGTAGAGCAGAGATTCCCAAACTGTGGTCGGTGAACCATAAGTGGTCCATAGTACATCTGGGATTACAAAAATGATTAAACAAAATTGAGAGAATGACTACAAATGTCTAAAGATAATAAAAGAAGTATTTAGATCCTAGATTTTGTGACTTATAAGTGCATTGGTGACAATCTTCTGTAGCACAATATTTTAGAAATGTTCAGAAAGCATAACATGAATTAGATGGTCCTTGAAAGCTGTAGATATTATTGAAGTGTTACCAGACATTTTCCACTACATTACATGTTTATGTTAATCTTTTCACTCATAATATTATGGCAATCAACCGACATCTGTAAATCCTGTCTTGTCCGCAAGCAAGGCTGGATTAACCTGTTTGGAGCCCCATTGAGACTGTAGCATGCAACATATTTTTGCATTATGGATGTGATATCTATAATCTATTAATCTATCTTTATTTTTTTACATACAGAGTTAAGAGCCAGGCAAAAGCAGCACTGTCTGAATCTATATATTGTATCTTGATGTACACATATTCAAGTATACATGTCAAATGCAGATAAAGAGTGAAAATCTGGGTCTTTTTCAGGAGTTATGTATAAATTATAATTATGTTTAGTTTTTCATGAACAAATGATCCTCACCTTTCATCATACCCTGTTATATATATATATATATATATATATATATATATATATATAACATAAATATATACATACACCTGCAAACGTACACACATACAGTATCTATGTGTACACTTCCTCTGCTAAGGTACATAACTTCAGCCATCTCCCGCAGTATCAGCTGTAGTTTTCAGTAAGGTTTTATTAAAAATATATTTGATCCTTGTTTGCATATTATTTTGAGATCTGATGAAATTATATCTGATAACCAAACTGGTGAACAAATTATAAAATGTAGGTATAATATTAAATTCTACACACAAAAAAAAAAAATCACAATATATTTTGGCAGTTAAAAGATCAGTTGTTTGTGTATAACCAAAATGGTAACTAAAGATTGTAATTGAAATGTTTTCATGTGAGTTTAGGACTATATTAAATTGTTTGAACCAATAGAAAATTCGAACATCTGATTATTATAATGAGAACAAGAGCCGTAACTGCAGCAAGAAACTATACATATACAGGGGATATAAAATGTCTACACACCCCTGTTAAAATGTCAGGTTTCTGTGCTGTAAAAAAAATTAGACAAAGATAAATCATTTCAGAACTTTTTCCACCTTTAATGTGACCTATAAACTGTACAACTCAATTGAACAACAAAGTGAAATATTTTAGATGGAGGGAAGAAAAAAAAAGGGAAAATAATGTGGTTGCATAAGTCTGCACACCCTCTTATAACTGGGAATGTAGCTGTGTTCAGAATTAAGCAATCACATTCCAAATCGTGTTAAATAGGAGTCAGCATACACCTGCCATCATTTAAAGTGCCTCTGATTAACCCCAAATAAAGTTCAGCTGCTCTAGTTGGTCTTTCCTGAAATTTTCTTAGCTGCATCCCACAGCAAAAGCCATGGTCCACAGAGAGCTTCCAAAGCATCAGAGGGATCTCATTTTTAAAAGGTATCAGTCAGGAGAAGGGTACAAAAGAATTTCCAAGGCATTAGATATAGCATGGAACACAGTGAAGACAGTCATCATGAAGTGGAGAAAATATGGCACAACAGTGACATTACCAAGAACTGGAGCTCCCTCCAAAATTGATGAAAAGACGAGAAGAAAACTGGTCTGGGAGGCTACCAAGAGGCCTACAGCAACATTAAAGGAGCTGCAGGAATGTCTGGCAAGTACTGGCTGTGTGGTACATGTGACAACAATCTCCTGTATTCTTCATATGTCTTGGCTATGGGGTAGAGTGGCAAGACGAAAGGCTTTTCTTTCGAAGAAAAACATCCAAGACAGGCAACATTTTGCAAAAACACATATGAAGTCTCCCAAAAGCATGTGGGAAAAGGTCTTATGGTCTGATGAAACAAATGTTGAACTTTTTGGCCATAATTCCAAATGATATGTTTGGAGCAAAAACAACACTGCACATCACCAAAAGAACACCATACCCACAGTGAAGCAAGGTGGTGGCAGCATCATGCTTTGGGGCTATTTTTCTTCAGCTGGAACTGGGGCCTTAGTTAAGATAGAGGGAATTATGAACAGTTCCAAATATCAGTCAATATTGGGCACAAAACCTTTAGGCTTCTGCTGAACATGAAGAGGAACTTTATCTTTCAGCATGACAACGACCCAAAGCATACATCCAAATGAACAAAGGAATGGCTTCACCAGAAGAAGATTAAAGTTTTGGAATGGCCCAGCCAGAGCCCAGACCTGAATCCGATAGAAAATCTGTGGGGTGATCTGAAGAGGGCTGTGCACAGGAGATGCCCTCGCAATCTGACAGATTTTGAGTGTTTTTGCAAAGAGTGGGCAAATCTTGCTAAGTCAAAATGTGCCATGCTGATAGACTCATACCCAAAAAGACTGAGTGCTGTAATAAAATCAAAAGGTGCTTCAACAAAGTATTAGTTTAAGGGTGTGCATACTTATGCAACCATATTATTTTAATTTTATATTTTTTCTTCCCTCTACCTAAAAGATTTCAGTTTGTTTTTCAATTAAGTTGTACAGTTTATAGGTCACATTAAAGGTGGAAAAAGTTCTAAAATGATTTATCCTTGTCTCATTTTCTTACAGCACAGAAACTTGACATTTTAACAGGGGTGTGTAGACTTTCTATATCCAATATATATATATATATATATATATATATATATATATATATATATATATATATTAAATAAAAAACCCTCAATGGGTGATTGTCAGAGATAAGCGCTCAAAAGACCCCCTACTAAAATGTGATCTACACAAAGTAGCTACATACACCCCACAGGGATGATTATACAAATGGGCAGTACAGCACCTAATACATAAAAAACAACAATGCTTAAAATAACAATGCTTAAAATAAACAAGCAAACATAATCGACTAGCATATGTCCATGAATAAGTTCACATACAGATAGTCCAGGTTTGAATGAGAAAAAGAGTGTTGACTCCTCTTCAATCTTTCCCATTCAGTCCATATACAGCAAGGTGTGCAACTTCTTCACAGGACACCGTTCCCACCGTGTCCCAATAGCTAGTATAAAGAAGAAGGGTAGGGGGGGAAAAAGAAGCACACCACCGGCTAGTGCAATATGAACACTTGATGATCACATGAGTTCTAGAAGATATACAGAATCTTACTCACATGTATTGATCTCAAAGGAATGAGGTATCTTAGTGGCTCCAATGGGTGCCTACAGGTCCAATGCACCTCCCACAGTCCTTCCAGAGGGTTAGATATGGTCCACATAATATTTGTCCTTTACTTGGATTGCAGGACTACTGGTATTTAAAGTGCTATATACTTTATGGCCGGTATTAAAGATGGCAATGAAAATACACTGTCTCCCAAAACGTATGTTTCCAAACGTTTATTGCACAAGCTTCTTACCCAATCATATGCAGTATAATACACACAAATCAAGTTGAAGTCTTGGGGATAACGATATTCCACTGGTGGCAATACAACTACCACAAACTACTGATAACAGACGCGTTTAACCCTCTCTAGGGGCTTCCTCAGTGATAATTTACATATAAATAATGCACTTTCAATAAACATAATCTGTTTAAAACAGGTCTTTGAGATATATATATATATATATATATATATATATATATATAATGTATATTTATATATATGTGTAGTAGGGACCCTCTGCCCTGGTAGCTGGTGTGTGGCCAAAGCGACATCATCTTGGCCTGAAAAGAGGTCCAAGGCATAGAAAGGAGTGTTGTGAAAAAAGGGGAGAGGTGGGTGGGTTGACTGTCAGCGTGCTTGATGAAGACAGCTGAGTGGGGTTTAAATAGGTGGGGTGGGGAGAGGGACCCTCCCACAATTTCAGGTGTTCACCTGATTATTTGTAGGTGGAACCCTCTCCCCTGGTAGCTGGTGTGTGGCCAAAGCTACGTCATCTTGGCCTGAAAAAGAGAGCCAAAAATTGTCTAGACATTTATTGAGTAAGCCGTTTGGAGCTTCTCTTAGCTCAAGTTTGGGTCAGATATGTATCTGGCATAGCAGTTGGTTTTCCACCGTCCAAAGGATTTTAAGATATGGATGGGTGTTTTATTACTTGAAGCTGATTAGGCTGCTCCGTTATTGAAGGAGTGGCCCGAGTAGTTAAAGGGGTTCTGGCTTATGCGGGCGAGGACTAATCTGGTGATGTAGTGGGTGAGTGTGGGTGTATATAGTAGCTGGCTTGAGATGCTTAGTAATGGGTGAAGGCTTGGTTTGTGGTGTAATGCTGAATGGAGATGGTGAATAATGGTGTCTAGGCACCGTGGGTCTGCGCTAGCATAGTAGGTTATGGTTACTGGAGTGCGGCTGTTGTTAGTGAATGATAGGGTGATTTGGCATGTGTCTTTGATGTCTTTGTAATGTTTGGTAAGGTATACAGATTGAGATTGGGATGTGGTGCATTCGTTTGGACATAGGAATCCAAAAAAGGCCATGATTGAGGCGGCTGAGATAGTAAGGGATAGGACGTTGCCGAATGAGTTTAGTGAAAGGTAGATATTGATTTACTTGGAAATGTAGCTATCGATGGGGAGACGTGGGGGTTTTGGTAGGTTCGGAGGTTCTAGTGAGGCCTTGAAGGTTTGACTGGGGAGAGGAGGTGGAATCGGGCTCCTGTGGGAAAGGTTTTAATTGTGGATGGGTGGAGGTGGAGGGTGATTTAGTGGGCTGCAAAGGCCATAAACGTGGTAAGTACATGAATGAGGCGAGGGATGGCATGAGCGACTGGTCTAGAGTGACTGCTGTAGATCAACTGGTGCGGAGCGACTGGGTAGGGTGTAGAGCGCCGGAGATTAAGTGACTGGTGAAGAGCGACTGGTGTAGGGCTACTGGTGTAAGGCACAGAGTGACCGGTGTAGAGCGACTGGGTTGGGCGCAGGGAGACTGGGTAGGGCGCAGAGCGCCTGAGACTAAGTGACTGGTGTAGAGCGACTGGTGTAGGGCGACTGCGTAGGGCGCAAAGCGACTGGTGTAGAGTGACTGGGTAGGGCGAGGAACAACTGGTGTAGAGCAACTAGGTGGGGTGCAGGGCACCTGATAATAAGCGACTGGTGTAGAGCAACTGATAGGGCTCAGAGCGCCTGAGACAGAGCAACTGGAGCAGAGCGCCTGTGCGACTGGTGTAGAGCGACTGGGTAGGGCGCAGAGCGCCTGAGAGACTTGTGTAGAGCGACTAGTGTAGGGCACCTGCGACTGTTCGTTTGGGCAGAGTGCCTGAGAGTGCCTGAGACTGAGCGACTGGGCAGGGCGCCGAGACTGGGCGACTGGGTAGGGCTACTGGAGAGAGTGCCTGGAGAGAACCCTGAGAGAGCGCTGAAACTGAGCATCTGGTTAGAGCGACTGGGTAAGGCGCCGATATAGCGCTGAGACTGAGCATCTGGTTAGAGTGACTGGTAGATGGCCAAGGCCGAGCACTGAGACTGGGCAACTGGTTAGAGCGACTGGTAAGGCACCGAGGCCGAGTGCCCAGACTGAGCATCTGGTTGGATCGACTGGAGCGCCGAGACTGAGCACCGAGAGAGAACGCCTGGATAGAGCGCCAAGACTGGGCACCTGGATAGAGCGCCAAGACTGTGAGCCTGAATAGAGCGCCGAGAGAGCATCGAGACTGAGCATCTGGTCAGAGCGACTGGGTAGGGCGCAGAGAAAGCAAAAAAAAAATGTGACAAATATATATAAATAAATATAAACAATGCATTAGAGCATTTTTTTCCTAGTCAACGAGGTTTCCTGATATGAATAAACTCCTTGAGTACTGGGTTGCATGTTACCCTTGATGGTGCATAATGCTATGGATATAATAAAATATTTTGTGTTTGCTTTGTTCAGTCGTGTCCGACTCTCCGTAACCTCATGGACCGTAGCACACCACGCTGATCCACTTTTCATGGCAGAGATACTGGAGTGGGTTGCCAGTTCTTTTTCCAGTGGGCCACAGAATACAGCTCCTGGTATTCCTATGTAGTCTCCCATCCAAGTACTGACCAGGCCCAACCCTGCCCAGCTTTAGGGTGGTGTGACCTCTTGGTTCCCTGACTGGAATCGAACCCAGGTTGCAGTGGTGAAAGCACTGAATCCTAACCACTGGACTGCCAGGGAACCCAAATTACACATATATTTTATACTGTCTATCTGTTGCTGCAGCACATAGAAATGGTTTTAAATCAATTTGCGAGTGGTCTTATGTACATGTAATATTTTCTTCAGTTTTTTGTAGTTACAACACTGCTCTGGTTTGCTAGTGATCTGTAAAACCTAATTAGCATAGGGTTTTGGTGGAAAAGTTTGATATAAATTCTGTCTCGCAGCAGTCACTCGTAGATGTTCTCTCGCAATATTTCCAGGATGGGTGATTAACATAGCTATGGAGATTTACTTTGTTCTTAAACATGGTGTAATCTGCGATATAGGGACTAATAAAAGGAAACTGTGAAGGAAATAGATTTATGAATAACTGCATAGAACGGTTAAGGCTTTAATATATATATATATATATATATATATATATACACACATATATATATATATATATATATATATATATATATATACATATTATATATATATATACATATTATATATATATATATATATATATATATATATATATATATATATATATATATTATACACACATATATACATATTATATATATACATATATACACACACACACACACGAAGTTCAGTTATTCAAAACACCATATAGAAAAGACCTTTAACCAACATTGAGCTGCCAAAGCAACCTTTTCAGGAGTTAGAAAATCAGGCTGTTTGTTCACAGTTCCTGAAGACCTTAACTAAGCAGTGAAGTATCTTGTCTGGAAAGGTACCAGGTTAGAGGTTAAAAAAAATAAAATAAAAACAAAAAAACGGTCACAAACAGACACTCAGCTACAACCATGGACAAACTGGTAAGCGTTTGCCATGGTCAGAAACGAGCTTAAAAGACATTTCAATTGGTCTCCAAATGTAGGTTGAAATATGAACTATCATTATGTGGTATTAAGCAATATTATACTACTTATTTCTTTTTATTGAGGACATAACTATTAATAATTGATCAGCTCACATCAAAGAATTTCAAGAATCTTCATGCCTTTTTAATTGGAAGAAGCAGCTTTCATTTCCAAGAAGCTTTCATAGAAGAATTTCAACAGGGACAACTTATCCCTAAGTGTTTTTTTTAAAGTCAGTTTGGATGAGAGAATATTCATTAAATCTGGTAAATTATAATATAATTACTGGGAAATACTGTTTAAAGAAAAGTGATACTGTAATACATTTAGTAATGAGTGTGCTAATCATTGATAAATTAAGTGAAAAGAGCAGAGAAAAAAGTCACAGTGAGACAGTTATTTTATAACACCCCCCCCCCCCCAAAAAAGAAAAAAAGAGTTGTTGGTTGCGGTTATTGCTATTCTAGATCACAACAGTAAGGCTAATTAGTTCTTGGGGGCTCACACATGATGGGAGTGATTGAAGAGTCTGGATTGGCATATGAGAACATGCCCATGGAATAATTACCAATGATTACACTCTAACACAAAGATAAGAAGAATAGCTAACAAGAAGAATCCATAAGGCAATATAAAATAAAAACTTCAATGTGTACACCGCAATAAAAAAAAAAAATAAAAATAATATGTGATTGATAAATATATACCATAATTAAGAAATTGTAATGATAATATTGGAGACTGTAATTATTCCTGTGAAAACCAAATACCGTAATTAATGAGCTGCACTTGAACAGGTTCAACACGTATATCAAAATATATGTTCAAAATTATACCCTGCAAAATGTAAACTCAGAAAAATGTATGAATGTGACCTCAGTCTTGGGAACTTGTAAAAATAACCTTTTTTTTTTTTTTATTCACTGGTAATGTGGAAAATTTTGTGTAAGATTAGAACTGGTGGTCAGGCATGTATAATTCATATAAACATTTTGTTACATTTTTTTAATTATACCATATTTGGAACCTTTGATCTATGGAATCTTAAAATGTATACTGACAATTTCCAACTTTCCCTCCCCCCAACCTAGATGGGAAATGGAGTAAGTAATACATCTGAAATCGAAGAGTTTGTCTATGTAGTGTATTAGGATTCATTTTTTTATACCTGGCCAACTTTTCAAGTTTCCTGACATTTGTGAGGATACCTTAACGATGCTTAGAAGAGCCACCATCAGGGCATACTGGAATATGGGGCCTTATAAAAAGGGCCTTGAGAACTCCTGAGCGGTTCCAGATCTGCATAACTAATCTCAACACACTCCATTTCAACATGCAGTTATTGAGGGAGATTTAACTTCTGTATTAAGATTTGCTCAATTATTAAAATTGCCAGCTTCAGCATTTAATCAAAATTTCACATTAACATCCTTAGCTCAGCATTATGCATCTCTCTCACTATATATTTGAAAAAAAAAAAACCCTGAAGTCGTTTTCATAGAAAATATTTTATTCCAAATGTATTCTCTTAAGATGAACTAAACAAAATATTCTGACAAACTATGTATTACAGTGACTGCAAAAAACATTTCAACTACAAAAATCGTGTGTATAGATTTAAAAAAAATTTTTTTTTAATAGAAAAATAATTATTTTCAAAACAAAATGAATGTAACAGTAGGTGGATGAAGATGTGAAAATGACCTTTGGGTGCAGGTAAGGACTGAGTGGGCATGGATTATGCAAATACAACTTTGCTTTTACATACTCAGCCTCTGCAGAAACATTTCAACACCTTGTACAGTGGGAATGATTTGAATATCATGCGGCAGCGTTTGGTGTTCACATATTATTGGTCTACAGACATAGGACACAGCCTAGAGATGCATTCGATTTAATTGTGAAAATATGTGATAAAAAAAAAAAAAAAAAAAAATCACAATTAAATTATTATTACTATAGTGCATAGACAGGTACGTGGAGGTTCTGTGTATCTGCACTAAGGTCATCTTGGATGGTTCCTACTTTAAACCATGATGATACATGAATTGTATTTACAACGGTATCCTTCATATTCCAGGACTCTCGTGTAATAAGATTCCATCAGAGCTCGTTGTGTTCAAGTCCAGTTTTGCTGACTCTGTTCGTTAAGTCCTGGAGGTGCTTTTTCACCTAAATTAATATAAAGGAAAATGAGAACTTGTGTGTACAAGAATATGCCAACATTGTGGTGCGCCAATATTTCAGAAAAAGGTCCCAACGGAATATCACATGTCATCTTAAAAATAATTTTATAGAAACATTGTTAATATGGACTGGGTTAGTGCTAACTTTGGAATCTCGACAGTTTTCTGGGTTGACGCGAGTTCAACCCCTCAGACAAGTTGCTCATATCTTATTATCCAATCAAACAAGACATAACTAATGTATTATCCAATCAAACAAGACATAACTAATGTATAACAGAAGGCAGAATACCACATATCTAATCTGAATCATGACAAGACACGACATATTTCAGATATAGATTGCTTGCAGTATCATCTCATTTTATGTTTTTGTTTTTTTTATTAAAAGGGCACTATAACAATCAAGCACTAGTAAAGATCTTATTTATTGTGAGAAAACGGGCACTAAAAATATTTTTTTCTTATTTAGCTGCATATTTATTGCACACCTTTACAGGCAGAGTCTTGAGAAAATGCTTGTATGGGCTGGAGCTTAGCCCCTTTTCCTAAAAATGGTAGGTAGGAAAAGGGGCTAAGCTCCAGCCCATACAAGCAATTTTCAGGTTCTCTTGTAAAAAATGTAAAACTAAAAAGTAATAACAAGTACTTTATTGAGGTGCTGCATTTGCCTACATCACATCCACATGGACGTTTGCCATTTTGAGCTGTCACTCAGCCTTCTGGCCCAACTGCAAAAAGAGTTTCTAAAATGTGGTTAATGAAAGAACATTGACATAAATTATTGATATTCCCTGAAGCACTGGGTCCATTGTCTTCCATGCAGTTGCCCCTACAAAAAGAGACTAGGCATGCTCATCTTCAATGACAATATCAATGTTTGTTTACTGTAGGAAAATGCATTTTGCAATAACTTTTAATTGATATAAGTACTTGTTATCTATAGTATTAAATTATACCATATTTGGAACCTCCACTGTGTCACTTTAAATAAGTCATAAAAAGGTAGAACATAACAATTGTCCTTAGACAATCTCATGGATACATACCTTGTACCCTAGTTCCTTTATCTTCTCTGTCAGAGTGTTATATTTCTCCTTACTCTTCTTTAAGTGTTCCTTGTCCCCAGTATCTGCAATATGTTTCAGTTTTTCATGTGAAATCTCAAGCTGCTTCTGGTAATGCTGATGTTTCTCGATTTTTGTTTCAAAATGTTTCAGCTCCTCCTGCAGGAATAAATAGCACATTCAATTATTCATATTTTAAATTCAATTCCCTTTACCAAGTACAGAAGGCTGTAATAGAATTTGTCAGATTATTATTCTAATGTGAATGTTTTGATCAAAATAAATCATTTATCAAAATATTTACTATTTAACTATAACCTAATTTTATGCAGTAGGGATTTGGAAATAGTGTTAAAAGTTATTAAGAACAGCAACAATTGCACCATCGGAGCAATAAGCAATTTACAGAGTACATTCAAAAAACAAATTAAAATCAAAGAGGAATTACCGTTAAATATAATTCCGTTGAAATGGTTCTACTACAAAATAATAAGTCTTCAGTACAGCATAAACCAGTGTATTGATGTAAAAATGGATGCATGTATTTATTTGGTGTTCCATTAAACGAATGGTACAAATCAGATTAGATAAGATAAAGGGAACACTGGAGTCAATTACCTCCAATCACCCATTAAAAAGGAAAAGGATTTAAAACACACCAACTGCTTTTGTTTGTTAAAAAATAATAATAATAATAATAATTTAGCCCTAATTAATAGGAGAGATCAGTAAAACAGATATATGGTCCAGAATTGCCACTACTGGGTTCTGGTGACATATATTATCTTTCATTATTTGATTTGGGAAGCTCTAAGTAGAGCGATGAACTCTCATCTCTATGAATTATGACAAATATTTCACAGGAAATGCTCCATTGCTATGAAATAAAGGATCTGATAAAAGTCCTACATTTTTAATATAGCTTCCTTTGATACAAAAATGTTGTATTTTGAAATGTTATCAAAAAGCAGCTGCTTAGTCTCTGCGTAGCTACAGGACAGCTGCCCTGTGACGAATCAAGAGAGTCGGCATGATTTTTTTTGTCTGACAACATGTAAGTTAGCTTTGTGTGAATGACGCACTCTCAGCTTGCCTAATATACCCAACTTGGTAGCATAGAATCAATCGAAAAATCTCAAAAAAAAATATTCCTTTCATTCTACATGGCAACAGTACTATGCTCAACTATTAATTGTAGACAGATGAAACTCTCCCCCCCCTCTCCCGTCCTTCCCCCCGTGTCTCTCCCCTCCCCGTGTCTCTCACCCCCTCTCGTGTCTCTCACCCCCTCTCGTGTCTCTCACCCCCTCTCGTGTCTCTCACCCCCTCTCCTCTCCCCCGTGTCTCTCACCCCCTCTCCTCTCCCCCGTGTCTCTCACCCCTCCCTTGCCCCCCCCCGTCTCCCTTGCCTCTTCCCCACCCCTCCCCTGCCTCTTCCCCCACCCCTCCCCTGCCTCTTCCCCCACCCCTCCCCTGCCTCTTCCCCCACCCCTCCCCTGCCTCTTCCCCCACCCCTTCCCTCTTTCCCCCCCGTCTCCCTCCCCTCCCCTCTTCCCCCCCGTCTCCCTTTCCTCTTCCCCCCGTCTCCCTTGCCTCTCCCCCCCCCCCGTCTCCCTTGCCTCTCCCCCCCCCCGTCTCCCTTGCCTCTCCCCCCCCCCCGTCTCCCTTGCCTCTCCCCCCCCCCGTCTCCCTTGCCTCTCCCCCCCCCCCGTCTCCCTTGCCTCTCCCCCCCCCCGTCTCCCTTGCCTCCCCCCCCCCCCGTCTCCCTTGCCTCTCCCCCCCCCCCGTCTCCCTTGCCTCTCCCCCCCCCCCCGTCTCCCTTGCCTCTCCCCCCCCCCCGTCTCCCTTGCCTCTCCCCCCCCCCGTCTCCCTTGCCTCTCCCCCCCCCCGTCTCCCTTGCCTCCCCCCCCCCCCCCGTCTCCCTTGCCTCTCCCCCCCCCGTCTCCCTTGCCTCTCCCCCTTCCCTGTCTCCCTTGCCTCTCCCCCTTCCCTGTCTCTCTTTCCCCCCTCCCCTGTGTCTACACTGCAGATTGTACGGAAATCCATACAAATAGTAGTTTGTAAAGTGTGCGTGAGCGTTATGCAAACTTCACAAATTATTATAGTGAGATATATATATCCATATATATATATCCATGGCATTTATGTGGAAGTGGTGTGTGAGGGGGGTATTTATATTTCTAGAGAGAGATGATTGCATTTATTTGTAACTTCCTGCTTCTAGACCAGTGTGGTCAAAGGGGTGTAAGGGGTTGTACTTTTACCCCATGATCAAGACTAATTATTTTCAGTCACTTTTGAATTAATTATTTTATTTGTCCGACATTTTTATCAGTAGTCACAGGTCTGTGGATGCTTCAAGCCCAGGTTATTATTGGGCATTGGGCTATAATCACCATTTCTAACCAGATATTGATTAATTATTTCCCCCTCTCCTTTTACATTAACATCAGTCTTCTATAGAACATAATCTCTCCGGGGCCAGTAGTCTACTCCTTCTGTATCAACATATGCTTTTCTACGGTTATGTGTCCCATACTGGATGCATTCAATATATTTTCCCATTATACATACAGTGGATATAAAAAGTCTACACACCCCTGTTAAAATGTCAGGTTTCTGTGCTGTAAAGAAATGAGACAAAGATAAATAATTTCAGTACTTTTTCCACCTTTAATGTGACCTATAAACTGTACAACTCAATTTAAAAACAAACTGAAATCTTTTAGGTAGAGGGAAGAAAAAATATAAAAATAAAATATGGTTGCATAAGTATGCACACCCTTAAACTAATACTTTGTTGAAGCACCTTTTGATTTTATTACAGCACTCAGTCTTTTTGGGTATGAGTCTATCAGCATGGCACATTTTGACTTGGCAAGTATTGCCCACTCTTTGTAAAAACACTCCAAATCTGTCAGATTGCGAGGGCAATTCCTGTGCTCAGCCCTCTTCAGATCACCCCACAGATTTTCAATCCGATTCACGTCTGGGGTCTGGCTGGGCCATTCCAAAACTTTAATCTTCTTCTGGTGAAGCCATTACTTTGTTGATTTGGATGTATGCTTTGGGTCGCTGTCATGCTGAAAGATGAAGTTCCTCTTCATGTTCAGCTTTCTAGCAGAAGCCTGAAAGTTTTGTGCCAATATTGACTGGTATTTGGAACTGTTCATATTTCCCTCTATCTTAACTAAGGCCCCAGTTCCAGCTGAAGAAAAACAGCCCCAAAGCATGATGCTCCCACCACCATGCTTCACTGTGGTTATGGTGTTCTTTTGGTGATGTGCAGTGTTGTTTTTGCGCCAAACATATCTTTTGGAATTATGGCCAAAAAGTTCAACCTTGGTTTCATGAGACCATAACACCTTTTCCCACATGCTTTTGGGAGACTTCAGATGTGTTTTTGCAAATTGTAGCCTGGCTTGGATGTTTTCTTCGTACGAAAAGCCTTTCGTCTTGCCACTCTACCCCATAGCCAAGACATATGAAGAATACAGGAGATTGTTGTCACATGTACCACACAGCCAGTACTTGCCAGATATTCCTGCAGCTCATTTAATGTTGCTGTAGGCCCCTTGGTAGCCTCCCAGACCAGTTTTCTTCTCGTCTTTACCAAGAACTAGAGCTCCCTCCAAAATTGATGAAATGTCACTGTTGTGCCATATTTTCTCTACTTGATGATGACTGTCTTCACTGTGTTCCATATTATATCTATCTAATGCATTGGAAATTCTTTTCTACCCTTCTCCTGACTGATACCTTTTAACAATGAAATCCCTCTGATGCTTTGGAAGCTCTCTGTGGACCATGGCTTTTGCTGTGGGATGCGACTAAGAACATTTCAGGAAAGACCAACTAGAGCAGCTGAACTTTATTTGGGGTTAATCAGAGGCACTTTAAATGATGGCAGGTGTATGCTGACTCCTATTTAACATGATTTGGAATGTGATTGTTTAATTCTGAACACAGCTACATCCACAGTTATAAGAGGGTGTGCAGACTTATGCAACTAGATTATTTTTATTTTTTATTTTTCTTCCCTCCACCTAAAAGATTTCAGTTTGTGTTTCAATTGAGTTGTACAGTTTATAGGTCACATTAAAAGGTGGAAAAAGTTCTGAAATGATTTATCTTTGTCTCTTTTCTTTACAGCACAGAAACCTGACATTTTAACAGGGGTGTGTAGACTTTTGATATCCACTGTAGCTCTGCGTAAAAAGTTGGTTAATTATTTATGAAATTATTATATTCAGAAAAGAAGGTGCACATCTAATTGGATTCAAATATTTGTAATTGTTCCGCACATTGGGAACTGCTCTTACCTTAAATGATTCCAGTTCATCTTCAGAAAAGTTTGCATTCTTTGCCATGTCCCACAGATCGCTCACTCTGGGTTCATTAAATTCTGAAATAAAAGTTAATGTAACAAGTAAATGTAACAAACAGCACAAAATGACTGACAGAGTTTGGGTTCTTTATTCATTATAAAAGCATTAAACTTTCTTCAGATCCCATTACTTAAAGTCAAACGTAATTATCTGCTTTCTCTCAAAATCATACCATTACAAATTATTTAATTAAGTACTGCTAAAACCGACATTAACACAGAACTACCAATTTCATCTAGATGTACCTCTTGTACCATCGTAACCCTCATGGCTGAGTTTACGTAGGCGGTCAAATCCTTGATTGATGCTCCGTAGTTTATCTTTAAGCTCTGCGTGCTTGCCATGCAAAAGTTCCTCCTTAACCTCATGTTCTTCTGGACTGATAACATTTTTGTGGATTTCTGTGTTCGACAAAAAAAAAAAAAAATAGGTGAAAAAAAGAATTACTCATTGTATATAAACACTGTACAAGTGTAAAACAAAGGGATGTATACAAAACTACATTAGTATTTATGTGAGTCATGGGGACGAAAGTATTTTAGAATAACATCTTTCATGGACATTAAAGCTAAGAATTATTTTTACAGGTATAATCACTTTTTATTAGTGAATTATTTAACATAATTAGCCATCAAATTATTATACATTTATAATCTGACAAATAAGTCCAACTTAATTTAAAAGGAAAAGGCAACTAGCATTCTTTACCATGTATATTATATATCTTGGTCTGTGCAGTACCTTAAAGGGATATGGAAGGTTTCTGGAGTTCACAAGGAATGTAATAGGTATGTATCTATTTACTTTTATGTACTTTATTTTATTAGATGTTCTCTAAAACGTCTGTTTTCGGTCTAAAAATCATACAAATTCAGTTTTGTGAATCAGATTATTAGCTGTGCCCATAACATAGTGATATCATGGGGATACAGCACAGAAAATCTAGATTCGGCAAATTTAAAGGACCACTGCATAATGAAGAAAAAGACAGAAACAAATATGTATTCAAAAACACAGAGTCTAGAAAAGCATAATTAATCAGAAAAAAAATCATACACTTTTTATTAAATAAAACGTTGGCGTCTTGGCAGGACTCTGGAGGGAACCACAATACATTGGTGGGAGTTATGTGTGTAAGAGGGGTGTTTACATTTCTGGAGAGTTGTGGTTCCATCCTTTGATGCAAAGGGTCTGCTTCTAGACCAGTGGTTTCCGAGGTCTATTGCTTACACAACTGCCAATATTCTTAGTTTAGTACATACTTGACAAACAAGGGTCTTTTTTTCTAAAAAAAAACTGCAGTGGTCTTTTAAGGACTGGTTTTGTTGTTCAAAGAAAACACTCTGTTTTAATGAAAGCTCTGTGTAGATTTGATTTTAAGTTCTGCTCTTCATTGTGTTAATATTGTTTTGACTTCAACTTACCCCAGTATATCGCTACGGAACATGTTGCCCCGTTACAAATAAAGGAAATATTATTATTATTAACTAGCGAATTGCCCGTCAAAAAACGACGGCAATGAAATTGTAAGTGAGCTAAGGGCGTTTGGTGTATATAATGTGGCCGATGTAGCGCCGTTCGTTTTCTATGTCGTGCGAGTTTTTCAGAATATCCGTAGCGGTTTGGTAGTGTTTGGTAGAGTTTCGCGTGTTTAGGGACCTTTAGACTCGTTTTCGTTTTGTTCAGCGGCCATTTTTTCTCTCGCTTAGGTGATTTTCGGGTCTCTAAACTCCGAAATTTGTGCTTAAATGGAGGTGTAACTTCACTTGCAGAGGTCCTGGGTGCCCCCCCTTGCTGTGAGTAACCTTTTTATGTGTTTGTTGTTTGTATTTATTGTGTTTGTGATGTTTTTGGGGTTGCGCGGGTTGCATCCTTGTTTTCTAATCTCGTAGGTGTTTGGTGGTGTTTTGCGTCTTTAGACTGCTGTAGCCTCGTTTTCTTCGGTGGCCATTTTGTCTCTTAGAGAATTCACTTAGAGAATTGTTTAGTGTCTAAACTGCTTTAATTTCAGTTAAATTGAGGTGTAACTTTAGTTTGAGGTCCTGGATGCTCCCTCTTGCTGCAAGTAAGCTTTTTATGTATTTGTTGTGTGTATTTGTTGGATTTTTGAGGTTTTGATGTGCGCGTGTTGCGGACGTTTTTTGCAAGGTCGTAACGTCTTGTATTTTGTTTGCGTTACGCCGTAAAGTTTGCGAGGGTCGCAGTTGCTGGCAAGGAGCTTATACTCACAACTATATATGTGATAACACTGTCATGCATGTTAAATCCAACCCCCCCCCCCAAGAAAAAGATTTAAACAAGTATACACGCATAGTTAGGCAGGTGAAATGCTATAAACAATGATACTTTGATGAATGATGTGGCTTGTAAGGTATTCTGGAAAAGCCTGCAGATTCTTTGCATATGCAAGGAAGGGGGAAAGTGTCCTATCCGAAATGTTCTATTGACATAAAAAGTCCCTGCCCACTCCCTCCTCTTGCTTATCTAATCCCTCCTTCCGCTCATAGATAAGGAATACACAGCCACTCAAGTTCAAAGCTATCAGGAAATGTTGAAGCCATACAAGATGGAACGTTTTATATACAAAAAGCATTTTCTTATGCGCTTAACTTACACTGCTGCTAATGTTCACTTTGTTACATAGTTCACAAACTAGAAGTTTTCTTGAACTATAGTGGCCATTTAAAAGACCATTGCACAAGGAAAAAGAAATGTTTTAAACCCTTAGTTCGGATAATTAAGCAGGTAAGAAATCATGCATCTAGTTATGAATTAGAAAAACATGTTTAATCAACTGCAGGACCCTGGAGAGATCTATGATACATTGGTGGAGCTGTGAGTGTTTGTTTAGAGACTTTTACATTTCTGGAGCAGTTGCAGTGAATGATGCAAGGGGTCTGCTTCTGGTCCAGTGAGAGGGAATGGATGTTTTGACTATTTCAGCCTTATCCAATTATATTTACAAAGGCTCTCGACTCCCTCCTCTCCCAACCCTTTCTCCAATGATAGCCAAAACATACCCTTTAAAACACAATCATTAAAAATGTGTGAAAGGTAATATTGGTCTCTCTTTAAGGCCAAGAACGGCAAATGAATGAAAACAATCGTTTGTTTTATTAATCCCAATTTATCTGTACATGGTCTTGAGACGTTGTTCCTTTAAGACATCTTGTGTGAGTGCTGTCACCTCTGTATACTTTGATGTTATTTCTTTATGTTGCCATTACTTCCTTCCTCCATTAAACAAATGTCAGCTAAGGTTGGGGATTTGCTCTCAGGGATACATTTACCAGTGGCTTTTATCCTGGCAAGAGGCAGATGTGGGGAATTTGTTCAGTACTTGCTCCTTATCCTGATCACCTATAACTTGTTTACTTAGATCACCTTGAAAGGAACGTGTATTCTCTTCTGAAATCCTCTGGCAAATAATGAAAGAGCACAGCAACAGTATCCTTGTATCATGACGCAGTCTGCTATTTATCCTGTTGACGGTTCCTTACACTTCTGCTATTAAAGGACCACTGCAGTTCAAGGAAAACAGCACTTGTTTATGAAGTACACAGCAATAGCAAATATGTAAGCTTGTGATCGGCAACGGATTTACCATGAAGGGGACTAAAAAAAATCTAAAATGTATGCAATAGAGATATAGAGAATTAAGAAATGTATTTAGGAGTACAATTGGGTTTTATTTGCTAGTTTTTGAGATATGCAATGGACTGTTTCTTGTTGACAAGGGGCATGTTCTCCCTCTCATGAGAATAGGCATGTGAGAAGTGCCAGAGGGCTGCATGCGGCCCCAGGGCCACCCGTTGCCCACCAGTGGTGTACGCAAAACCTTAATTTATGAATATAGGAATCTTGTTGCCAGGCACATGCTACAGCATGTCTATGTTCCCTCAAGCTCATTTTCATTGCTCCAATGTCCTCATCTATCCATCTTTGTCTCTGCAGTCCCATTTCCAAGCATCAGAGTCTTCTCTAGGGAATTATGTCCGCTCATGCTATGGCCAAAATATTTGAGCTTTAGCCTCATGATCGTACCTTCACAATTTGTCTAACTTCTCTGCTATGACCTGCCCATCTTAGGTGGCCCTACATGGTATAGTTCACAGCTTTATTGAGATACACACGCCCGTTCATCATGACAAGGTAGAGATCCAGGAGGGGAAACATTGGATTTACCTCCATTGTTTTGGTGGCGATTCTTAGAATCAGTAAACCTTCACCAAAAATAAGGCTCTAACATTACATTTCACATTGGTGACATCCAGGACTGTACGATGTTAAATGACAAATATGAACACCAATACAAAGACATCCTTCTATTTGCTCTTTGATTTCAAACTGAAGCGCATGATCTAATTATATTTGATAACAGGCTGATTTAGTGCAATCTAACTCAAAGAGGTTGTACAGTAATGGGCAGTGATACCAACTGCGGGCACTCAACAGTACACATGATCACACGCTGATGAACCAGTCTGAGCCCTAACCTTTATGCTTTGTTTTTATTATGTGTCTCATTACTTCTCAATAGTGCAATAAATTAGTCTCAAATAACAACATAATATATTCTAATGAGTAAATGTTCTAACATCTTTAAGGAAATGTCAGCTCCTTAGATTTTGGCTCTAGAATGACATCAAAGTATTGTTGGATTCCCCATGCAAACATAACATTGGAATAGACTGAAATTTCATAAAGTGTAGACTTACTATACTTCAAAAATCCCTCAGTTAGTATTTATTTTAGAGATCACTCTATGGATTCAAATAGTTATTGTAGTATTATAGAAGTATTCTAGCGACTGACACATTTAGGCCTAGACACAAGCCCATATAGTATGTGGTTGTTCATTCCTTCAATCGTGTGTGACCATATGGTCCACAGCACACAAGGCACATCTTCCTGTGTTTCTGTATATATATATATATATATATATATATATATATATATATATATATATATATATATATATATATAATCTTGATCTCATCCTATCGCGCAGCATGCTGCTGGTGCCGTAGGAAGCGCCAATGGGGGGACAATCAGGAGTGGGGATCTAAAGGGGGCCAAGGGAAGGATCAGAGGGGTCGAAGGGGAGAATCAGGAGGGGGAGAGCGTCAAGAGGGGGAGAGCGTCAAGAGGGGGAGAGCGTCAAGAGGGGGAGAGCGTCAAGAGGGGGGAGAGCGTCAAGAGGGGGAGAGCGTCAAGAGGGGCAGAGAGAGGTTCAGTAGGGAGCTCCACAATCTCAGTATGCTTCCCGCCCCTGCACTCTGGTCCAGGGCACACACATTCGCTCCATAAGACGCATAGACATTTCCCCTTACTTTTGAGGGGGGGGAAGTGAGTCTTATATGGCGAAAAATACGGTATATATATATATATATATATATATATATATATATATATATATATATATATATATATATATATATATCTTTCAAGCATATATACTGTAGTGCAGGACTGCCCAAGTCCGGTCCTGTGAGCCACACAGGCCTTTATTTGCTGATATCCTTTCTGTGCACAGGCGAGTCAATCAGGACGACTGAAGAAACAATTCACTCGCCTGTATGCAGCAGGGATATCCTCAAATCCTGGCATGTGTGGGGCTCTCCAGGACCGAAGTTGCCGACCCCTGCTGTAGTGGGCTGGCAGTTCCTTCTCCAGCGGGTGACCTGACATGGTATAACTCACAACTTAATTGAAGTACACAAGCCCCTTCAGCATGACAAGGTAGAGATCCAGAAGGGGCCATATAATAATATACCAGGTACTAAATACCACTGGTTGTCTGAATATTTTTTTCTTTTCTTCTTCTAATGAGTATTTTTTTTCCCCTCAATGGATTAAACAAGTAGTTTTATGTTTTACCCCATTATATGTGCAACAGAATTAGAATTGTATGTCCACTACAATATTCTTTAAAATACTGATTAGCAATAATATTCATATTTGAAAAACTAATTTAAGGTTTAAAAGCTATATTGAATTTCTTAATATCTTAAGCATCCTTAATCAGACAGACATGCTTCTCTAATTAAGTTCACTTCTGATTTATTCCATAGCATGAAAAATCAGCTTGCAAGACCCTTGATGTGTAGGATGTGGTGTAAAATTTCTTAGATTATTTCCCACAATCAGCTCCAGATTTACTTATTGAAATCTGACCACAGTTTATTGTGTAATGACATTTACATTCTTTTTTTTAACCAAAAAAATTAAATTTCAAAATAACTGATTATCCAGAAAAGAAAAGGCTACAACAAATATGTTGATGCAGTTTTTTTTTTCTTTTAGCAATTTTTCACGCACATATTTTTCAGAAAAGACAAATAAGAGATACAAATTCCTCGGGTCACAGAATTTAAGATTACAAAATAACATCTACAGAATTCCTGTAAAGAAATACAATGAGGAACAGTACTTAGAATGAGATCATTAAAGAATCAGCAAGAGGCAAACCTCAGGGACACCTGCAGGCGTACTTAGACATGCCAAGTGCAACGATTCAAGTGTATGGGCCAGAAGGCTTGAGAAAGCTTAGCACATCTTAAAAAGGATGGTGTTTTATCTGCGCAGGGACTGTGAGGCTCCATCAATATATGGCACGCATTATGGAAATCTTTTTTGATTCTAATGATTATGGGGTCAGCATTATACCCTGGGAACTACTGGTTTCCATTAGAATTTACAAAAACAAATCATTCAACTGGTGTCCTGTAGTGCAGAAAAATACAGTATAATGAGTACTAATAATGACAGGAGCTTGGGGTGCTATCCTTCAGTTTGCAGAAACAAACAATTGTACAAAATAACAAGAAATTCTGTATTTAAGGGAGTATTTAAAAAGATGACATTTTAAATAGGACCACTGCACAAGAAAAACATAAATAAAGGTTTGAAAATGTACAGTCTGCCTAAGAACATAATAAGGTGGGTAAATGTCAAAAAGATAGTGAATTCGGTAAATAAAAATAAAATGTTGCTTGACACAAATGTGCCGTTTTTTTTACATTACAGTGGTCCTATGAGACACGAGTATGATTAATAAAACCTACTGTGATATATGAAGCACTGGAACCGTACATTATCCTTAGGTCTAGGAGTCATTCCATGTGCATGTCACACATTAAAACAAGAATAGCCTCAATCCGGACCACTTCTCAATGATTATATGGATCATCTTATCTCTACCCTAAAGCTTCATTACCATTAAGTAAGCGTTTAATTATGTCATACACTGTTTAAACCTCCATACATTGTATTCAAACATTTGTAGGTGTATCCATAAAAAAAGAAGAAGATTTCCTAGTCCTATTCACAAATACCTTTACCAATACAGAAAAAAAAAAAGATGGGAAATGAAAAGTAATAAAACTTAAATACCTTCGGTCCTGCTTATTGTGTCTAGCAGTATGTTGTATTCATTTGTTTTCTCTTTATGATGGATAAACTCTCGCCATAAATTTTCTATTTCCTCCTCAGAAAATTTTCCAGATGTCTTTGCCTACATAAAAAAAATATATATAATATTATTATTATTATTATTATAATATATACACACACACACATATATATATATATATATATATATAAAATAAAAATAATATTAAGTAATTATATATAAATATATTACAGACTCAGACTGATGAATGCATTTGTGGGCATAAAAGAGTAGCAAAAGCAATTATGTATTTATCTAAACCTAATGGAGGATTAGCCATTCCAATTCTAGGGAAATATTACTAAATAGTAGCTCCATCACATATTCAAGCTTAGCACCATCCTATTGGACAAAAACAGATGGGTGGACATAGAAAATGATTAAAGGGCCATTTACCTCGCTATATGTCCTCTTTATGGTGTGAAAGAAAACAAGATTCTATGTTAAAATTATCTATTGTTTTTCTTCTTTTCATCACATAGATAGTTGTGGATCTTGTGATGTTGGTCACGCAGTTGCGTCCCTGGTGAAGCGAGGGACGCAACCACGAACCGAGGCACGCCAGTGGCGCAGCACCACTGTTTAAGCGCGTAACTCTAAAGACCCACAAAAAAAAAAGAAATCATGTACAAAAAATTTTATAACACACACAGCACAGGGGAAGACACAGGAAGCCTGGTAGTGAGGTTGCAAGTGAATAACACCCATATTTAGCGTTTTCCATCACTCGAAAATCGCCTAAGCAAAAGAAAAAATGACGAAAAACGCAAAATTTCAGAAACAGCATGAAAACTAGGCTCAGCAACGCCAGGCTCGCAAAACTTACAAAATACATGACGCTGAAGACAGTAACCCTTACACGTACAACGCCAGGCACGCCAGACTTTGAAAACGCGCGCCTCGCATACATTCACCACACACACATGGAAGGGACAGGGGGGAGATGCTGCAAAGAGACACATGGGCGCTCATTGCGAGCCATGGGGCTCCCGTCATTGTTGACAGGCAAGTTCCTAGTTACCCTAATAACAGCTAAAACAGCTATTGCTTCTCTCTACTTTCAGGAATATCAGCAGCCATCAGTTAACCCACAAGCAACATATTTTGGAGTTTTTAGCAGTCATTTCCCTGCACAGATGAATTAGGGAAGGATTAACCCCTTTTCCTGACCTGCTCTCTGCACAAAGCTCTTACGGTCACTGTCTGGAGGTATGCCTAATTCTCATGTAAACAGACACTTCTTCTTTCAAAAAATCAAACAGTATTTCAACCTGTTTTAAGGATTACCTTACAGTGGTGTGTTAAAAGGTGTGCTGAATTAACTGGCCCTTTATGAACCAATTACCTCTTCCATTATAGGAGACACATATCATATACGATTCACACTCTCCCTATTGATACCAATTCCCACCAGGACTACACCAATACTTTAAAAACAAAGAGAAAGATACAACTTTTTTGTGTCACGGAATTTAAGCCCTTTAGAAAAGATTACAAAACAACATCTACACAATTCCCATAAAGAAATATAACAAGGAACAGTACTTTGAATGAGATCATGAATGACTCAGCAAGAGGCAAACCTCAGGGGCACCTGCAGTCATACTTAGACATGCCAAGTGCAACGATTCAAGTGTATGGGCCAGAAGGCTTGAGAAAGCTTAGCACATCTTAAAAAGGATGGTGATTTATCTGTGCTGGGACTGTGAGACTCCACCAATATATGGCATGCTTTAAGGAAATCTCTTTTTTGATTCAAATGATTATGGAGACAGCGGGTCTGGAAAGTTACAAAGATTTATTTCCAGGAATAGATAACAGCAGAATTACAAGATGTGCAGCTAATTACAAGATGTGCAGCTAAGCACACATTTTTCAAATACACGCCAATCCATAGTTTTGCTCAAGATCAGAGGATTAAAAAAAAGCAGGTATACAACCAATGACAGATTGCGAAAAGCTAATTAATAATTACAAAATGAAAAATAAATAGTTTAAAAACAATAAAGTGCTAAAACACAGATTTATTGAGAGGTCTTACCTTGTTCCATAATTTCTCTAGCCGTGGATCATTCAGCACATCATTCTCAGTACCATCCTTAATATAATTGCTGTCCTCCGTCTGAGATTTCCCTTTGCCATCTAATCCATACTTGGTCATTATTACTAAATGGGTGGAAGAAATGAATCATCATGCATTGGCATCCAAAGCTCATGCCTTATTGGAAGTAATACTAGTAACACTGAGTGCATTTTGTTGTGTCACAGAATGGAATGTCATAGTGAGGACCAAGACTTTTCATATTTTGACATTGCTGTCAAGATATTGAAATGTGGGATTTTTGATTCATTGCTCTAGAAAATGATTACTCTTCATTCTTCACAATCTACTAGCACCTAATGTCTATTTGGAATGTCATGCCAGCTATTTTATATCTAATTTACTCTACATCTGGAAATAATCTGCATTTACAAACCATTTAGATTAATCAGTATGATTTTACTTTACTTAAATTAAAAAATTTCCGCTTTTATTTTTCCTCTCATTATTTTGAGTGCTTTGTCAAATATGCGTTTCTTGTCTCTGCTCCTACAAATTACAGAATATAAACAATAGATTCAGGAACATAAATTAGCACAACGCTAAGAGTAACGTCACTTAGGCACTGTCAGGTTTATATATAAGTGAACCTTTGTATCCATTTACGTTCATGTACTTTACTTTATTAAGTCATGCTTATGAGCTCTGTTTTTACGAACTAAAATCATACAAATTGGGTCTTCATGAGCTGCAGAGGGCTGACGCAAGGAGGAACTAAGGCTGTAGAACTTGATGTGCGAGGTCTCATTATAGTCAACCAGGAGCAAAATCTTACCAAGATGCTGCAACATGCAGCCGAGGCATGGTCACTGATTGACTAGTATGAGACACGGCACAACCAGTCGAGCAGAGTCCGTGTCTTCATGAGCTGCAGAAGGTAGACCCAAGCAAGTACTATTTGTTTGATTTTTGCCGGAAAAAAAAAACAAAAAAACGGAGCTTAAAAGCATTCACTAATAAAATAAAATAAATAAAAGGTAACATGGAAACATGGGTATAATATATATCTAGTAAAATTCAGAAACCCTCCATGTCAATTTAAAGGACCAATGTAAGGTCCTAAAATGTTTTAATTAGGCATTAATCATTAACAAAATAAATCAACATTAAACTTAGCTTCAAATGTTATAAATTATTTATAGTATTGGGGTTTCCCGGGTTCCCATGGTTAGGATTTGGTGCTTTCACCGCTGCACCCTTGGTTCAGTGAAATATCACACCACCCTGAAGACATGCAGGGTTGGACCTGGTGTGTTGTGGTCCATGAGGTCAGAGTCGGACACAACTGAGCGACGCATAACAATTGGGCTCTCCAAAATGAAGCATGGAAGCTCGCTCTACAGACGTTGCTCAGCAGCTCAATGTAAAGTCCTTCATCCACCCCATCAGGGTAGAGGCAAACACAACATAAGGCTATTAGTCTACTCTTTGAAAATGTATTTTATCTTGAATATTGCTAATCTAAAAGTGACAAAGTATACATTTTGTTTAATCAATAATTAAACTAACTTTTTTCTAGGCAGTTTATGTGTTGGGTACTTGTTCCAGAGGCATCTGAAAACTTAGCACATCTTATTGATGATTTATTTGATCAATAATTGTGATGCCATCAGTATAGTTATTTTTTGTACATAACAAGAAAAAAAAAATCTTAGTTGTCTTCTAGTGCTGTGAATAATAATATCCACTACATTGTAGTAATATGTATTCATGAGTGTGACTCCTGATGCCTTCTGTATCAGTATATATAGTTATATTCGCTCATAGGTCTCATATAATCATTGCACTTACTGTATTTGTGTAGTGATATTGAGCCTTTGACTATTTTACATATATCTATCTTTATACCATTCACTTATTAAAAAATAAATAATATACTAGAACTCTTAAAAAGCTTTGCTTGATCATAAGTTTGAAATCTGTATATAAATATCTGAAGCGCATATATGGGACATTCACACAATACAAACTACAACTTTTACTTGTACTATAATTACATCTATTACCTTGTAAAGACCGTCTGAGCTTGGCTTCTTTTTCTCCATCGTCATCCAATCCTTCTGCCTTAATTTTTTTCCAGTTGAGTTCATCTTTTTCCTGTATTTTTAAATCACTGTGTAGTTCTGCAAGCCGAACAGCAGAAAGCTGGAGCTAAAAAATAAAAATAAATAAATAAAAACTAGTCAGTTTTATACATATGCATAAATTGCATTTAAGAATAAAGTATAGACCTTTAGCAGTCACTTTTGTATTGCACCACATAGTAATAAACATTCTTTAGTTTTAAACCATGCACCAAAAAAAATTATAAACTAGCGACTTGCCCGTCAAAAATGACAGGGCAATAAAATTGTAAGGCAGGTAATGCCGTTTGCCACAGATATTAATTTTTGTGGTGGTCTGAGATCTCGGCGCTCATTGCGAGCCTCTTGGTTGTTGAATTTTATTTATTTTTTAAATCAGTGGCGCTTTTGCTGTCATTGTAAGGTCAGTGCTGATCTGCTATTTGCGCTTATTGCAAGACTGTCCCCTGGTGTAGATTGTGTGATATGAGCAGCGTTGGCGCTCGTTGTGAGGCGCACAGTGAATGTCTTTTGCGTTTATTGCGATAGAGTTTTTTTTGTGCATAAGTATTTTTTTTATGCTAATTAAATAAGTAATAAAATAATATACCTATTTGTAAGTAATATATGCAGGAAGCATTGTGCTGAAGAGCTGACAATCTGTTTTCATGTTCCTGCAGCATACAATGTAGGTTTGCAGTGTTGTGGAGCGGAGGTGTAAGTGTCAGCAATGTGTGCTGTGTAAATAGTGTGTGTGAGCGAGGGGAGTCCGTTAGTGTAGCTGGGTACTTCCGCATTCTGTAAGTTAGTGTTGTAAAATAGCGGCGAATGTGTATGTGGTACACGGGTGTGGATGATGAAGAGTCCTTGCTAATGGTGTATGTTGTAGGTCGTACAAGGGTCGTGTAGCCTCGTTTTTGTTTTTTTTCGGTGGCCATTTTTTCTCTCGCTTAGGGGATTTTTGAGTGTGTAAACTTTATAAATTTGACAGATTTCGAGCTTTAAGCGGTGTTGCATAGGTCCTGGGTGTGCTTCCTTGGTGTGGGTAAGGTTTTTATTTTATTTTTGTGATTTTTAATGCTTGCCGCTGTGTGCGAATTGTCAGTAAAGGTCGTATTTTTGCGAGTCCGTAATGGATTTTTTCTAAGTCCCGCGCTTCACGAGGGTCCGCATTTGTGGTCCGAAAGTCGTAGGGATGAGCGCCTATGCCGATCATCTCCACCAGCTCAAGGAGCACCTTTGGTGCTCCTTGCCAGGAACTGCGGCGGGCTGGCTACGCGTCAGCAACAACCTGTATTGCTGACAACTATATATGCGATTAAGATGTATAGTATTGGGGTATTCAGGGTTCCCTGGTGGTCCAATGATTAGAATTTGGTGCTTTCAGCGCTGCGACCTTGGTTCGGTGAAAGATCACACCACCTTGAAGCCATGCAGGATTGGGCGTGGTGTGGTCCATGAGGTCACAGAGATTCAGACATGATTGAGTGATGCAAAACAACCATTGGGGTTTCTAAAAGGTAGCATGGAAGCTAGCTCTACAGATGTTGCTCAGCAGCCCACTGTTAAATCCTAAAATGTTTTATTTAGGCATTCATCATTAACAAAGTATTTAATGATTTAAAAAAAACAAATCAACATTAAAAACTTAGCTTCAAAGTTCAGTTGCTATCCACCCACTTATAACAATCAATGGGGGAGGTGGCTTTGCCCAACAGGCAGAGCAAAATTGGCAACAGAAAGTGTACTAACACAATGCTCTCTATTGCCTGGAGACGTCTTGTCTTACTGTTGTTTAACCTGGTGACAATCATCATACCTACCAGGGTATTTGGGATATTTATAGGACATTATAAAAGTGCACTGGTTCCCAGGCTTTTTTCCTGTGGTTTTGGAGGACCACATGAATACTGCCTTTGTGAACCCCCATATTGATTTATCTGTCAAGTTTCTTAACAACTATAATGCACTTTGTTATTTAGGAATATAGCCCCCAAAAACATTACAGACAAATACATGCAAAAGAGAATCATTTTGTATTCCAAATTGTCAATAAAGTACCATTTTAGACCTGGCCTCAAGCTTATCTATAAAATATCTAGTTAAACTCAAACTTTTTTATTCTGCTTTGTCAATAGATTTTCAAACCCCCTTATCACAAATGGTAACCTTCTGTACGCTCATCATCCAGTCGTGACCACACTCACCTCAACACCACAGTATCAGAGACAGGAGTCCTCAGGGGCAAGTTGCCAAACCCTGGCTTAGACATCACAATATACCGCTGCACCCCTAATTCAGCACAACTGCCCCCAGATCGATGAGCATATATTTTCTCCTGTGCACGGACAGCTGATTCATGGAGTCTCTGGGGACAATCTATAGTTGGCAAAAGTACAATATTGCGAGGTCTCCCAAACTGCCAACACCAGGAGCTTTCCCTGAAAAAAACATTCCTGCCCTCTGAGAATAGATAGTGGGTGAAGAGGTGTAATTATGAGTGCAACGCTCGATCTGCTGTGCGTCACACTTTCTGTCTCTCACTACCTCACTTTCTCCCTATATTACGGTCTCTTTTTCTCAGTTGCCTCACATGGTTATAAATGTGATTGCAGCCCTTGATCCAGTTATTCTAAATGAGGCCTTTATGTAGTATATTCATTTAAGTAGATGTGAAATATTACACTGTTTTTAGAGTAAGACATAATTGAAAAATAAAATAAGTTACAGTACCTTGGTTTACAAGCATTGCTTTGGCCAGTTACTCTCTCAATGTCTGTCTTGTCTTTCTTTATTGCTTCTACAGTCTCACTGTTTCTGCCTCGCTCTCTCACTCTTCATGTCTCTGTCCCCCTGTATCTCCCTCAATGACTCTGTCTTCTACTTTCTGTCTCAGACACAGAGACAGAAATAACGAGACAGTCTTATCTTCGAGAAAGAGATCCTATTATTTACCCTTATATCACTCATCTCCCCTTCCTTGCGACTTATTTAAATGAAACAACAAACACTGCATTGATCACTATAAGTCCAAGGTTACTTCTTTGGAATCCATCTGATTTTAACCTCTTCTTTTGCAAACTCTCCTATCTTATTACAACCTCTTGTGGTTCTTACAGTACTTGTCTAACAAACTCTTATCACACCCTTCCAAAGGAGGCTTTTTCTCGATCCTTCCTTGTTTTCTGACTTCATCCCGATTTCTTTGCTTCCTCGAGTTTCTAAATAATTGTAGCAACTAGACTATCATAATCTTCAATAACACTAAAGGGTCAACTGCTTGTTCTCTCTATTGTCTCTCACACAGATGACCACCAACTCTACCTGGAAATATTTTTTTATTACTATTTATCAGTAATTAATTCTAATATGTTTCTAAAAAAAAAAAAGTAAAAGACTGCATGTACAAAAAATTAAACCATGTTTGGAAAGTAAAAGTAAAGAAGTGATAATTCAAGTAAAAACTCAAAATAAAAAAATCCCATCCCTGGAATGAATGACCGCTCCAATGCACAGTGAAGGTAGAATATTGACTAGGTTCCCATGCCACACAAAACTATTCAACCACTGTATCAAACATTAACTTTGCTAATTTTTAATTCACCCAACACCTTTTGGACATACTACTCAATCCATCATAAGCTAATACTCAACTGAAGCCACAGCAAGTCTTGGAGTTAAAGTTTTACCTTGTGCTCCTAATATTGTATTCAGTGTAAACCTGAACTGGATAGGATTTTTGCAAATACTGCACTAAAAGATTAAAAATGACAATAGCATTAGGTTAGTTTAATCATAAACAGACATTGGGCATTACATTATACGGATGAGAAATGGTTATGGTACTAGGGGAAATTTATTGTAGCACTTCATCAACTTGTTGAGCAAAAAAAAAGCTAACTGTTTAATTTAAAGTACCACTGAAGTGTCATATTTTATAATATGCTTTTACAAAGAGCTTGCCTTAATACGGGAAAATGTTTTTAGAAAGTTAAAAAAATATGATTGTATATATTTTAAATACTACTTTGAATGTTAGTATACTGGAAGGAGATTTACTTTTGGTCCTGCACGATTAGCAGCTATGAGCAGATTGTCTCTATTTGGTTCTATTGAAAGGCTGCCTCTGAATAGCCCTTGACAGTAGAACAAATTACAGTAGGATAATCCTCCGTTCATTTTGAACTTATCTTGCTTGTTACCTACAAGTCAAATCAATATTAAAAAAAAGAAAAAGAATGGAAACATATTATATATATATAATATCAATATTATCAAATTTATTTTTCAGTTGAATGAAGGTGTAGACCAAAACATCAACCCGTTTGGCTTTATTTTATAGGAGATATGTCATGGGAACAGAATTCCTCATATTTTTCCATACAAAAACAGTAGGACAATCCACTGACCCTGTCAGCAGGCTTCAGAACAAGGAGTATATATACCGTTTGCACCCAAGCCTTGAGGTAGTGATGGGGGTAATGGTGGCTTAGGGTCTAAATAACCACATTTCTGGATAAGGCTGGGTGAGTTTAGATAGAATCTCAGCCCAAAAGAGACCCCCAGATGTCCCCTAAGTGGAAATGTCCAAATTGGACCCTAAGTGTCAATATTTTGTGTGGTCAATCTTATTTTCCAGCACTGCCTTAACCCTCATGGGCATGGAGTTCACCAGAGCTTCACTGGTTGCCACTGGAGTCCTCTTCCACTCCTCCATGTGACATCACAGAGCTGGTGGATACAAGTGTCAGCTTGAAGGTGTCACATTTTCAGACATGATGTTTACCATTAACACAATGATCTCCACTGGTTAACAACAAGCTTTTGCTGTTCGTCATCCTCAATTATTGATTATTCTTTTATCATATCTGATAGTTATTCAAATCCTCTAGACCTATCTCTCAACCTAACCACCCACACTACCTTTAATTGCCTTATGGAGGAGACAAACACTTAATTGGAGGCTGATGTAAAATAAAAAGTATCTGCCCTTGCTTGGGTATTACAGTGACGGCCTGGAAGAAACAGCCCAGTGGTCCAGACTGGGACCCAGATCTACCTATTGTCTAATACTGTGACAAAACGTTATGAAGATATTTTATATTTTCAATAACTATCCACTACGAGAATACATTTCCTTGTCCCATTGTTAAAGAGGTCTACATATTAGATCAGCTTGAATATAAAACATTGTCATTCAACTAAAAAGCGTAGAAAACAAATAGTTTTGTTCTATCTCTATTGTAAAATCTCTTTTACTTTTCTGTAATGATGGCACATTTACTATGAACAGGATGACTGTACACACAATGAATCAGATCATCGGCGACCTTCCATTTATTGTAAGATGCCATGTTTCTCATTGTGAACAGACGCTTTGTCACATATGTACTTTGAAGGGGAAATCTGTAGGTTTCAAAAGCTTTGGACAATATAGATCTATTATGTTACAACAATAAAACTTGCGGTTCCTCAGGCTCACACAGTGTGTTCCACAATTTGATTTTGCATGTTGTCTCCAAATCATTTTATTAGACATTGTTCATTAGAAGGAATAAAATGTCCCAAAATATAAATATTGTGGTTCAAGAAAAAAAAAAAAAAACTCACCATGGCATATTACCAACTTATCTCTCTTTTGGAAAATCTAAATTTAAAGATTAAGCCCTGGAGTTCCAGTTCTGTAACATTTTTTTTTTTTTTTTAAGAATGTGTACACTTCTCAACAACTGAAATGTTGTGGGGTATACAGTGGTGAAGTGTGTAAGAAACTTAAAACATTAGCAGCTGTTTAAATAATAAGCATAACATACATTTTTGAGCAAATCTTTTTTTTGTAGACTCTCTGTGTTTATAGAAAGTTCCATTTTGTCCTATTTAAATGCTTTTATAACAGGGCAGTGGTTACCTTATCAAATAGGGAGAAGGAAAATGTGTTATATGAAACTGGAGATGTTCAGATTTAACATCTTCCCCTTAATCAGCACATGCTCAGTATACACTTATAAGCATAAGTGCAAAGCCTGCTCCTGAAGTAATCTAATTAACCTTCTAATACATACAAACGTCACCAAAATACCCAGGATACCTCTAGGAACCAGCAGAGAAATAATTTTTTTTTTTGCAAATTAAAACTAGCTTCATGACATTTTTCTGTCTAATTATGGTTAATCAGATTAAATAATTCAATCAAATATATTGCATTGTACAGTAGTTTTTAAAAAATACCTCTAAGGTCCTCGACTTTATATCAGCGCCCTAGGTGCTCATCCCTACGACCCCGTAAAACTTAGGCAGAGAGCGCCAAAGGCGCTCACTGAGCTGGTGGAGATACCTACAACCCCACACGACTACACATCAACATAAAACTCAAATACACAATTTACAGTGAGAGACCTGTAGCAAATTAAAGTTGAATTTAAATAGTCTCGCCACTCCAAAATCCCCTAAGCGAGAGAAAAAATGGCCGCCGAAACAAATGAAAACGAAGCTACACGACCACTAAGCACGCAGAACACCGCCAGGCATATGCGACTTTTACACAGCAAAGTACGAGGTATAAAATACACTATTAGGAAGGAGGCAAAATTATCCACACCCGCATAACACATACACAATCGCCGCCATTTTAAAACAATAACTTGCACATACCAACATTCACATTACAAAATGCGGAACTACACAGCTAAACAAATGGTTTGCTCTCGCGCATGCAGCCCTAGTTAGACTACACACATTGCTGACACCTACACCTCAGCTCACCAAGACTCACAATCTACATTGTATGCTACAGGAAAATAAAAACAGATTGTTAGCTCTTCAGCCTTTTGGTTGCTGCATATATTCATTACAAATAGGTAAAGTATATTAATTTATGACTTCATTCATTAATTATCATTAAAAAAATACATATACACAAAAACGCCAAAAGGCGTTCAGAGCACGCCTCACAAGGAGCGCCAAGGGTGCTCAGAGGAGCAAAAGTACACCAGGGGAGAGGCGATCACCATGGACCCTTCAATCAACACCAAAGGGTCTGACAAACAAAAATACACCAACCCAGAGGATCGCAATGAGGGCCAAAGGTACTAACACAACCACCATTTTTTTGGCGGGCAAATCGCTAGTGTGTGTGTATGTATGTATGTATGTATGTATGTATATAGCAATGTTTTCACATATGGTGGGCTAAGAGTGATAGAAGCCCTACACCGGATAAAGTACAAATAAGCAATATTACATTAGGGATTCCATTTGAATGTCTAAAAAATAAGTTAATAAAAACTTATTTCCTGCTCAAATCTCAGAAATACAGTATTTGCACTGCACTCTGGGAAAACTGGGCGGGACATGCAAATGAGGCCACATAATGCACCATCACTCTGTCGATCCAAACCATTTTAAACATGGCTCCTTTTAAGCATATGCTTACTGTATTTCACAGTTTTAGGCATAGCAACGGATGGATTTTTCACAAACCAGGTCACTTAACCACATACAGCACTGTTTCACGGTTACTGCCGATCCTCAATGTGGTGTGAATATACTGTAGTTCAAGGGAAAAACACTCACCATGGCATACTAACCAGCTTATCCCTCTTGTAGAACAATCTGTAATTGTTTGAGAGAAAATCTCCCTGTCCATTTTTGTCTTTCATATGTTCCTGACCATGTCCCACTTTTGCTGGTTCCCCCTTCCTGACATCTTCCTAGCTTGTGATTTTTTATTTTTTTATTTAGTGGCATCAACTTTATTAAGTTTGCTTTTAAAAAACCTAAAAAGAATGGCTGACCTCTGACCTCCTAAACATCATTATGCTAATATAGTGGGCATTAAAATGTGAAGACTACATAGAAATAGGTTTATGTTACGGTGGGTGGGGAAGAAAAACAGAAAGAATATTCTTTATTGGAGAGTTTACCTGATCATCTTGCAATAAAGTTCAATTTTCTCTCAGATGTCGAGAGCATATGGAAAATACACAGTACATGGTGCCCAGAGCATCACATGACCAGTCTGGGGTACACTCACCCTCTGATCATGCCCAATCAGCCTCTATATTGTACAATACACACAGTACATGGTGCCCAGAGCATCACATGACCAGTCTGGGGTACACTCACCCTCTGATCATGCCCATCAGTCTCTATATTGTACGATACACACAGTACATGGTGCCCAGAGCATCACATGACCAGTCTGGGTACACTCACCCTCTGATCATGCCCATCAGCCTCTTTACTGTACATGGTGCCCAGAGCATCACATGACCAGTCTGGGGTACACTCACCCTCTGATCGTGCCCAGCAGCCTCTACGTTGTACAATACGCACAGTACATGGTGCCCAGTGCATCACATGACCAGTCTGGGGTACACTCACCCTCTGATCATGCCCAGCAGCCTCTATGTTGTACAATACGCACAGTACATGGTGCCCAGTGCATCACATGACCAGTCTGGGGTACACTCACCCTCTGATCATGCCCAGCAGCCTCTATGTTGTACAATACGCACAGTACATGGTGCCCAGAGCATCACACGACCAGTCTGGGGTACACTCACCCTCTGATCGTGCCCAGCAGCCTCTATGTTGTACAATACGCACAGTACATGGTGCCCAGTGCATCACATGACCAGTCTGGGGTACACTCACCCTCTGATCGTGCCCAGCAGCCTCTATGTTGTACAATATGCACTGTACATGGTGCCCAGAGCATCACATGACCAGTCTGGGGTACACTCACCCTCTGATCGTGCCCAGCAGCCTCTATGTTGTACAATACGCACAGTACATGGTGCCCAGTGCATCACATGACCAGTCTGGGGTACACTCACCCTCTGATCATGCCCAGCAGCCTCTATGTTGTACAATACGCACAGTACATGGTGCCCAGAGCATCACACGACCAGTCTGGGGTACACTCACCCTCTGATCGTGCCCAGCAGCCTCTATGTTGTACAATACTGACAGTACATGGTGCCCAGTGCATAACATGACCAGTCTGGGGTACACTCACCCTCTGATCGTGCCCAGCAGCCTCTATGTTGTACAATATGCACTGTACATGGTGCCCAGTGCATCACATGACCAGTCTGGGGTACACTCACCCTCTGATCGTGCCCAGCAGCCTCTATGTTGTACAATACGCACAGTAAATGGTGCCCAGTGCATCACATGACCAGTCTGGGGTACACTCACCCTCTGATCGTGCCCAGCAGCCTCTATATTGTACAATATGCACAGTACATGGTGCACAGAGCATCACATGACCAGTCTGGGGTACACTCACCCTCTGATCATTCCCAGCAGCCTTTATATTGTACGATACACACAGTACATGGTGCCCAGAGCATCACATGACCAGTCTGGGGTACACTCACCCTCTGATCATGCCCAGCAGCCTCTATATTGTACAATACACACAGTACATGGTGCCCAGAGCATCACATGACCAGTCTGGGTACACTCACCCTCTGATCATGCCCAGTGACCTCTATATTGTACAATACACACAGTACATGGTGCCCAGAGCATCACATGACCAGTCTGGGTACACTCACCCTCTGATCACTCCCAGCAGCCTCTACATTGTACAATACGCACAGTACATGGTGCCCAGAGCATCACATGACCAGTCTGGGGTACACTCACCCTCTGATCATGCCCAGCGGCCTCTATATTGTACAATACACACAGTACATGGTGACCAGAGCATCACATGACCAGTCTGGGTACACTCACCCTCTGATCATGCCCATCAGCCTCTATACTGTACAATACACACAGTACATGGTGCCCAGAGCATCACATGACCAGTCTGGGTACACTCACCCTCTGATCATGCCCATCAGCCTCTATATTGTACGTTACACACAGTACATGGTGCCCAGAGCATCACATGACCAGTCTGGGGTACACTCACCCTCTGATCATGCCCATCAGCCTCTATATTGTACGATACACACAGTACATGGTGCCCAGAGCATCACATGACCAGTCTGGGGTACACTCACCCTCTGATCATGCCCATCAGCCTCTATATTGTACAATACACACAGTACATGGTGCCCAGTCTGGGTACACTCACCCTCTGATCATGCCCATCAGCCTCTATACTGCACGATAGACACAGTACATGGTGCCCAGTATGGGGTAACACTCACCCTCTCGGCCTTCTCCCAGATCTGGTTCAGTCTCTGGATCCTGAACTCTGCAGTGTCTCGCTCTGACTTGTTCTCATTCAACTGCCTGCTGTATTTGCCGCCTCCATCTTTAGCCTGAACCCCCAGGAGCAAAGACACAAAAAACAGGACCAGCCAGGCAGACATGTCTCCAGCAGCAGAGCACTATGGGCAGGCAGGATGTGATTGCGCCACACAGATATGAGAGCTGTGTGTGTGATTGGTCAGATTACATGTACATCCAGGCTGTGCACACTATCTGCGCTCTCATTGGCTGAACAGAGACATGTATCTGCCCACTTCAGACCTTAACTCTAGATGTGCTGGGAAAGATAGTTTAAAAAGTATAAAGAAAAGTCTTGAAATCTGAAATAGAAGTAATTCAGTTATAGCTTGTTAGAAAATATTTAGTGTTCAAAAACTTCTTGATATGTGTTCCCAAAATGTTTTGCAGAAAAGCTAAAATATACCATCATAATTGTATAAATGGAGATTATCAAATGCATATGTCTATATATATATATATGTATATATAATTATATGTATGTGTTATATATAAAGAGTATATATCGTTTTTTATTTATTTTAATATTTTATATATATATATATATATATATATATATAAAAGAATATATATATTTAGTTATATTTATTATATATATATATATATATATATATATATATATATATATATATAAAAATTAAATATTTAAACAATAGATGAGCGCACCAACACTGTTACTTGATGTTACATATATTGCTTGCAGCGACGAGGCAGACACTCCTGAAATACATCCAAAAATGGCCCACACACACACGTCTATTGTTGTAGGTTTATTGTGAAACACTGCTGACGTTATATTATATATTAAAGCTTTGTCAAGGCTTATTTCACAATAAAGCTTCAGCTGAAGTTCTGTGAGTGGGCCTTGTATATATATATATATATATATATATATATATATACATATATATATTCAGAGTATATAGTGATACCTTTTTTATTGGACAAACATATTCATTGAAACGACAAGCTTTCGAGAGTTGCACCTCTTGATCAGGAGAGGTGCAACTCTCGAAAGCTTGTTGTTTCAATGAATATATTTGTCCAATAAAAAAAGGTATCACTATATACTGCAATGGTCTGATTATATATCTTGATAACTGAACACTCACAGAGACCTCACTCTTCACACACACACATATAAATACATATATATCTATAAATATCACCATTACAAATACATATGCACAATGTAAAATGTTCCATGCACTGGTTACAATTTATATATTTATAATATCAGCCTCCAATAGCAGTATATTAAACTCACATGTGTGTTGCAGGATCTTGTTCTCACTAATAAGGTGAGATATTGTAATTCACAGGATTCCCATCTTATTCTGCGGAGCCCTATTTTCAGTGTGTATTGATCTAGTGATTGCAGCTCACTCTAGTCTCAACTAAACAATATAGGAAATGGGGAGCTTTTATATATATATATATATATATATATATATATATATATATATATATATATATATATATATATATATATATATTTATTGACAGTATAGCCATAAGAGTATATGTCCAGCCATACAGGGTCTGCGTCTAACTACTCTGCAATGGGCAGACTCATATAGGGACTATTTTTTTTTTATTTTAGGCAGTAAAAACACAATTTTCAAGTGCTTATTAATAAAAGAAAGTACATACAAATAAATAAATGCATAAGTATATTACATATCAAGTAAAATCCCAAAACCTTCCATATCCCTTTAAAGGAGCATGTTACAAAAATATTTTTTGCATGAAAAATATTATTAAAATATGTTTAGACTTCCTTGAAACTAACAGATAGATTAATTATGCCACGGGTAAAAGCTTTTGTATAAAAAATGCACTCTTAATAAATGAGCTTTTGAACTACAGCGACGCTTAAAACCAGGACAATTGATATGAGTTCCTTCCATCCTCAGCTCCTAACACAGTATCCTTTCTGGCTTCACTTGAGCAGAATTGGATTATTATTACCAAAACCTCATCATCTCTCTCAAAACCTGACCTCTACCCCCACACCTGACTACTATGTTCAACACTAAATAACCGATTCCAGCCTCCCCCAACATGCCAGAGCAGTATCTTTTCATGTACCCCCTCAGCCATCACCTACAGTCAGCCACATTTCCAACTTCACATATCTCTCCAGACAAATTCATTGCTCTGATTTCAAGAGCCTGACTACATTTTCAGATTTAATCCCTTTCTAAGTGATTTCACATTACCATGTCTCACACATCTTGCCCTATTTTGTCTCTGCCTCTCTTAGCTAGTCCTTACCAGTGTCTGACACATGTATCTCCTCTCTACTTTTTCCCAACTACTGGAACACCTTCATCCCTCTCGCCTAACTGCCTTTTTAATGATTAATCATATATATATTTCATAGCAGCGCGTGCTTTCAAAAAAATGTTGGAAACGCAATGTTAAAACTGCGGTTGCGGCCAGGCAAGAAGCGCTGAAGGTGCTCCTTGCGCTGGTGGAGATGAGCGCCATAGGCGCTCATCCCTACGACCCCGCACTCATTAAGCATCATACCTACAACCCGTGGAACTACAGAACAACAGAAAACTCAAATACACAATTCACAGTTCAAGACCCGTAGCACTTTGAAAAAAATCGCCCCAAAAAATTACGCTGGACCCGCGGGACTACAGAACAACAGAAAAGTCAAATACACAATTCACAGTTCAAGACCTGTAGCACTTTGAAAAAATCGCCCCAAAAAATTACGGCCCGTAACATTTTGAAAAGGAAACCGCCACAGAGAAAATAAAATACAACCCGCAAAAAATACGAACTTAACGGTCAAACTGCAGATATCCAAAAACCCGAAAAACACAACAAATAATAATAAAAAAGCATACCAAAAACATCACACACAGCACGGGGGGACAGCCAGGACGTCTGGGAGTGAGGTTGCACGCGAATTTAAGACGAATTTCGGCACTTGAAAATCGCCTATGCAAGAGAAAAAATGCCCGCCGAAAAAAACAAAAACGAGGTTACATGAATTCTAAACACGCAAAACACCGCCAGGCACATACAACTTTTAGCCAGGAACGTACGAGGTACAAAATACACTATTAGGAAGGACAGAAAATGCTCGAGACCCGCTTAACACACTCGCCTCCATTTTACAACACTAACTTGAAACTAATAACATTACCAATCTAAAATACCGCACTACACAGCTAAACAAACGGTTTAGCCTCTCGCACGCAGCCTATTTACACTGCACACTTGCCACATTGCTGACACTTTCTTCTAACATCACCAACAGTCCAAATGTAAATTTTACGCTGCAGGAAAACAACAGCGATTGTTAGCTCTTCGGCATATTAAATCCTGGATATATTCATTACAAATAGGTAAAGTATATTAATTTATTATTTAATTAATTCATTAATTATTATAAACAAATATATTTATATAACAAAAACAGAGCTTAGGCATAGGCGCTCAGTGCGGAGCTTAAAATGAACGGCAAAGGGTGCTCAGAGGAGCAAAACTAGACGAAGGGAGAGGCTAGCAATGAGCGCCAATGTGCTCAGCGCGGGGCTTGCAATGAGCGCTGAAGGTGCTCATAAGACTAAAAGTACATGAGGGGAGAGGCTCGCAATGAGCGCTAAGGTACTCAGAGGACTAAAAGCCTTACATTGTGTGGCACACAGCATTACCTGCCTTACAATTTTATTACGGGCAAGTCACTAGTTCATTATATAATCCACATCTTCTAAGTGCTCCTTAGCTTCCGTTGGTACTGCACTGATCTTTGTTCATAACCACTTGGCTTATGAATCTAATGCTGGTCTCTCTTCACATCCTCCATAGTTGGTCAGTTTCCTTTCACTGTCTTTCACAAGTTGAATCATCCAATTCCTCTTTCAACTTTTGCCAGTCTTATCTGAATTGTCACACAGCAATGGTGTCATTAAAAACCTCTAACAGTTCCCTATCTTTACTCTCTGTTGCTTTCAGGGGTCTGTTCTTCCCATTAATCCTAGGAACCTGTAATTTACTTTATCTTTTAATTTGTTTGCAGATAACACAAATATATTTTTATCTATTTAACCCGGATACAATTTCAAATATCCCGTCCTGATTGCCACTCAATCGTTGATAGCACTATGCTTTTTCCTTAATAATCCCTCTAAAATATCAATTTTATCCTTTCCTTCTCATACTTCCACACCACCAGTCCACACCAACTCCTTCCCAATACTAGCTCTTACATCGTCACCTTCAATCTTACTGCACCCTATCTCACATTATTCAAATATCATTGGCTAGTTTAATTTGCAGATTACCTCTATACAATATTTCCAAAATGTGCCCCTCTATGCCAATTTCCATGACTAAACTGCTGAATCTCTTTCATATCTTCACATACCTGGACTGGTTCCTCATTGATCTTCTTGCCTCTGTATTCACCCCACTTCAGCAAATCCAAAATGCCTCCATCCATATCATGTTCAATCCTCACCACATAACCCAGACCTTCACATCCCTAGAACAGCTCCATTGGCTTCCCGACTATTACTGCTTTCAAATTCCCAAGTGTGGTTTACAATCCTCAATATGATCTTCATACCTTGCCTCACTAATCTCTACCTATGTCCCACAATGCCTGGTGCTGGAAAATAAATCCTTTCACCACACCTCTCCTGATATCTCAGCATGCACCATTAACATTTCAGCAGCAACACAAATTCTCAGTCTACTACGTTTGTTTAGCTAAATGTCCTCTGCAAAACTTTGATGTAACAGTTAGTAAGATGCAGCATCTATCACTCAAGAAAACAGGTTACAAGTCCATAGTGAGGATGAGAAAATCAGACAGTTTAATGCAGAAAACAACCTTACATACATGGTAATATTAAAATAATATGATTCTGATTTGCTTAGAGAAAATCATCACTATAATAGTTGCGGATCTTACGAATGTTTGGAACGTTTGCAATGTTGATCACGCTTTTGCAGCCCTCATGCAACGAGACTAGCAGTTGACGCACGGGCCTGAGAGGCCCGTCAGGCCTTAGGCTTTAATGAGCACCAAAAGGCGCTCATTTCAGGGCTTGCGATGAGCGGCGCATGTAAAATTGAAGCACGTAAAATGACCGAACTACGCAACTGCAATTGTGCACCCCGTAGAACTTAGGACCGTAGCACGTGAAAACCCCAAAAAACGCAACTGGACAGATCACCAAAAAAACATAATTATGCCTCAAATTCATGTACACACTCACACATAGCACAGGGGGAGAGCCAGGGAGCCTGTTAGTGAGAAAAAAAATGGCGGACGAAAAAAACGTAAAAATAATGAAAACGAGACTATAGGCAGTAAAAAAACAGCCCGATGGAAATAACACTTAACGCAAGCCAATAACACTTAACCCAATCTAGTAACATTTAACCCAAGGCAGTAACAGTTAACCCAAGGCAGTAACAGTTACACCAAGGCAGTAACATTTACTCCAAGGCAGTAACACATACACAAAGCCAGTAACACTTAACCCAAGGCAGTAACAACTTAACCCTAGGCAGTAACACAAGGCCCCTAAACGACTAAACTACACAGGGTGGGGGGTGGGGGGGGGGTAGGCTTGCGATGAGCATTGAAGGTGTTCAAGCTCGAGGCCTATAAAGTACACAGGGGGTAATTACGAGCCTGGCAATGAGCGCCGAAGGTGCTCATCGTGGGGCTCGCAATGAGCACCAAAGGTAATCATTGTAAAGCAGGAAAGTTGAAGTACACGGGGTGGGGTTGGGGGGGGTGGACCGGGGTCATGAGCCACGCAATGAACGCTGAAGGTGCTCAGAGGGGAAAAATCCTCACATTGTGTGGCAAACAGCATAGCCAGTTTGGAAAATACTAATACCCATTAGGTACGAATGCTATTAAAAATAAAGAAATATGCATGCTACATCAAATATTACAAATATTACAGATAAAAGTCTGGACCATTTAGAATTAGGAGATTATTAGTATAGCACTGTAAATAGATAAATTATGAAAAAATATAGTATATTCACAGAAAATACTGCACACAGAGGTTCTTTAAAAATATTTTTCTAATTTAATGATGAAATAGGATGTTAAAAATAATTACCACTAGTGCAGTTATTTTGCATTTTCTTAGGCTGTCTATATTTAAATATTTTTTTTAGGTTTGGAAGTTTGCACATTTTCAATCTTGTGTTAGTTCTTAAAAAAACAAGCACTATGTACATTTGCTTTTAAGCTAAAAAACAAGGCCCACCACTCTTTCTAAAGTGTTCATTTTGTTTTTGCCATGTACTTTACCTCTGTATAGCGATACGGAATATGTTGGCGCATTACAAATAAAGATAATAAGATAATAATAGGTTTAAAACCATACTTAAGTTTCCTGGATTATGAATGCATCTGATATAAGGGAATTAGTAGTGTATGCAAACATTTGACATTTTTTTTTGCATGAATAAATCCCCCAAAAAACATTTAAACACTTTCATTGAAGTCAACAAAATATCTTGTAATTTCTGACAGTTGCAAATTAGGGTTAACACCATTCAAGCCTAGGCTAAATTAGCATACATTTTAAAATGATTTATTTTGACCAATCAGGTTAGCTGAAACTTTGAATTAACTCTGGAGTTCCTGTATGCTGCAAAGTAGCCTGGAATATGTAGTGTATCACTGATATATGCTATGTATTGCTGCTGACATACAGACAGGAAGCAGTAAGGAGATTGGCTGAGCAAGCAACACCAGGTAAATAGTGAGTAGGAGTAGGAGTTGCACCAGATCAATGAAGTGGTTGGGCCAAAGTAAAGAGGACACCCAGCTGCAGATGTGTTTGGGGGAAAGGAAATCCAATGCTGCAAAGAACAATACTGTATATAGTGGGCAAATTATCCATAGAAGCCCTCCACCATACAGAAGTACAGTAAATAAAAATTACATAAATAGTACATTTGTGTTCACATTTGAATATCTAAAACAAGTTAATAAAGTTGTTTCATGCCCAGAATTCTGAGAAATACAGTTATTACTAGCTTGTGAAAATCCAACGCTAGCTTTGCTCAAAGCGGGCATAAGCTTAAGGGAAGCCATGTTTCATATGGTTAGAGCTAAGTCTTTGTGGGCATATTTGCATGACCTTGCCAGGCTTCCCAGAATGCAGTGTAATAACTGTATTTTATATATAATATAATGACCTATATAATTTCCTAGTGGTTAACACTAAATAATATCAATGGATAACGTTTTAATGGGGAAATTGGGAAGATTAAATAAAATCCAGGAAAAAACGCTGGTAATATATTAAAAAGAGGGGGTGTATCACTCCTTAAGCTTTAAATGAATGTCAATGGGTGTCACTGTCCCAGAATATTTTGGGATATAGTTAGTGACAACCAAAATATTTGCTAATCATCGGGATGGAACAAAATAAATGTATTATTATATGTAGTAATGAGACACACTTTTTTTTAAAAATAGTGTACTAAATACAAAAATAATTAAAAACAAAAAGACAAAAAAGGGAAAGGAATGGTGCATATAAATACGCTGTATTAGAGTATACAAAGGAGAAAAATATATATCTCTAAGGATGCATACATATCACCTTAAACATCATTAAACCATAACACAATGTTTGGTTTTACTGTTTAAGTGCATAAAAAAGAGAAAAGAAGCATCACTTATATCCCTTGTTGGCATTAAATATGCCTCAGTACTTGCGTTTTGCATGGAGAAAAAATCTCTAATGGTACACCTCACATAAACTTAGGTTAAATGCACCATCCTCCCCTTCCTCCCGACAGTCCGTTTCACCCCGGTATTGGGCTTACTTATGGGCTAGGGAATAGTGAAGCAAGTACTTAGGCATATTTAATGCCAACAAGGGATATAAGTGATGCTTCTTTTCTCTTTTTTCTGCACTTAAACAGTAAAACCAAACATTGTGTTATGGTTTAATGATGTTAAAGGTGATATGTATGCATCCTTAGAGATATATATTTTTCTCCCTTAGATACTCTAGTACAGCATATTTATATGCACCATTTCTTTCCCTTTTTTGTCTTTTTGTTTTTAATTATTATTGTATTTAGTGCACTATTTTAAAAAAAAAGTGTGTCTCATCCTACATATAATAATGCATTTCTTTTGTTGCATACCGATGATTAGCAAATATTTTGCATATGAGGCCTGCATAAATGTATCATAGATACTTCTGATGCTATTGTTATACTAATAACAGGCCCAACCATTATGACAACATCAATTTATTATATTTACTTGTCAAATTAGGTTGTCACTAACTATATCCCAAAATATTGTGGGACAGTGACACCCATTGACATTCATTTAAAGCTTACGGAGTGATACACCCCCTCTTTTTAATATATTACCAGCGTTTTTTCCTGGATTTTATTTAATCTTCCCAATTTTTCCATTAAAACTTTATCCATTTATATTATTTAGTGTTAACCACTAGGAAAATATATAGGTCATTATATTTTATAAAAATTACCTGTTGGTTCAATCCAATTCTAAAAGAACTTTCACAGTCATAGTGTCTAGTATATCTATTTACATCTATAGATCTGGTAGAGTCCGTAACTCTATTGTATTAGATTATTCTGTGTCTTTTCGCTTTGTAAGTAGTATTCTGAATATAATTTATTATGGCTATGCCCAATATGGACAGTTGGAATATTACAGACCTCATTATTGATAGTGAATGTAGTCTACCTAAATCAACTATAGATGTAAACATTACAAATATTACAAAAGACATTGTAAAATCTCTTAAAAAACAAGTGAGAACTGTGTGGGAAACCATCAGCTTACAAAAATATATTAAATCTAAAATTATCCCAAGAGGTTTGAGAATACAATTGTCCCCTGCGTCACACCTTTGTGACAGTGAATTTATTACTAAATGGACTGCCATAACAAACAAATGTTCCATTGATTTGATTGACTTGATATACAAAACGGAACAGCACAATCTGGAAATAATCAATCAGCAGGTTACTCAATCTCAACAAAATTTAAGAATTCAGAAGAATACAATGATATTAATATGAAACTACAGAACAATATTGACAAATTTAAAAAAGAAATAACAATACAAAAACAAAAAGAAATTTGCTAGAGATAGTCTTGATTATAAAAATGGAAGAGTTTATAAATTTCTCACCACTGTGAGAAAACAAAACGAAACAGATATAAGCTCTTCAGATCCGGAACTATGCGATAGGGATGAAAACTCACAACGAGTATTAACCCAACGTTCACATAACTTTTCAAGGGGGTCTACAGGTCAAAGAACGGGGCGCGACCAAAGAACATAACGAAATAACAAACAGCAGACAAATTAGGAATTTTGAATCTTTCGAGTCGTGCCCCCATAAACAAGATGATATTGCCCAATTTACCAATAATTACAAAGGCGGTAAATAGGGGAAACTCTAAATTACCCAAACAAAAGACTGACTCATCAACTTTGAAAAAAATTCCAATTTCAAAAAATTAATTAGTAATTCTACAAATTGGAAATAAGATCTATCCTAAATCGAATAAAAATTAGATGGATTCATTAACTACCGAAATAACTTCAGGTTCAAAAAATATAAACATACAGCAGACTGACACTGATGTCAAAATAATTAACCTTTCCCAATTTAAGCTTGATTCAGCTCATAGATGCCCCCCTAATGATAGGTCTTTCATATGTACACACTAGTCGCTCAAATTTGTTCACCAACATCAAAGATATTAACTTATTTGTGCGAAAATTGGCTTTAAGAAAACACTTCTCTGTAAAATCAGAGAGAAGACTAATTGGTCTAGGTCTAGAGAAAGAAGATGAAGAAACCTTTGAAGACCTTATGTCACTGCTTAATGAACAACTCTCGGAAGGATCAGTTGGCCTAACATCCATGAAAAGGAAAAATCTGAGTAGGTTTACACCCGAACTAAGCCAATTTTCTAATCTGAAAGTTTTTGTAGACAGAGTTGAGGGGACATAAGAAAATGTTTTGACTCCACTCAGCTTGACACCAAGCAATTTAAGCAAAATTTGAACAAACTGTAGAAAAGAGCACTAAAGGAGCTTCAGGAAGCCTCAGTCATAATAAAGCCGGCAGACAAAGGTGGCAACATTGTACTACAAGACGAACATGACTATATATCTATGTGTGAGAAGTTGCTCTCTAATAAACATACTTATATCACATTAAGAAATAATCCATTGCTGATTTTTAGCAAAGAGCTGGAAGAAATTCTTAAATAACAAATTAAATGATCTGGACACATATGAGTATCTTCGTCCTAAGTTTCCTACGTTTGCGACATTCTATGCCTTGCCCAAGGTACATAAAAAAGTAAAACCAGTACTAGGACGTCCAATCGTGTCAGGAAATAATAACTTAAGTACTTATGTAGATGATTACATCAAAGACATGGTGGAAATTTTACCTACCTATCTAAAAGATACCTTGGACATTTTGAGACAACTCGATGGAATACACATCCCCCACGGAGCTCTACTAGCAACTATTGATGTAGAGAATCTATATTCTAGTATCCCACATGACTTGGGCCTAGAGGCAGTTGCTCTATTCCTTGCAGAAAAAGATAACACTCACACTTAATTGAATGAATTCATCCTTGAAATTCTGAGATTTATTCTTACAAAAAATGTCTTTCTTTTTAATAAGACATGGTACCAACAGGTGCAAGGTACAGCCATGGGCACAGTTTGTGCCCCAAGTTACGCCAATTTATATCTTGGACTATGGGAAAGGACCAGAGTTTTTTCGGAGGCAATGAATTCTTCCTCTGATAACATCATCCTGTGGAAACAATATATCGGTGACGTGATAGTAATCTGGGGAGGTACCCTACAAGAATTCTAACGTTTCATTGAAGAACTAAATCTGAACAACATGAATCTTAAATTTACATACAATATTGATAAAGATCAAGTTGATTTTCTGCACCTTAGGCTAAAGAGAGATGAATCCAATGCGATACACACATCTGTGTATAGAAAGCCAGCAGCATCAAATGCGTTATTAAAATGGTCCAGTCAACACCCTTTTGCACAGAAATCTGGAATCCCATATGGTCAATATCTTCGCCTCAAGAGAAATTGTTATACCATTCAACAATTCAATGAACAGACAAAAGATCTAAAAATTAGATTTAGAGACAGAGGTTATCCAAATAGGATCCTCAAAAGAGCCTACAAACGTGCTCTTCAAGCGGATAGGAATACACTCTTATATGGCCGTACAGAAACCTCAAAGGAAGCTTTGGATGAACAGGAAGATAAATCGTCATATGGAGATCACGAGGAGGATCACGAAGAACTGGATCTTCAGCATAGCCCTTTTTAATGCGAGACATCAGATCAGAAGGAAATGTAACTCCAATAAATATATCCTCCGGTAAGATGGTGGTCTTGGTTACGGTAGTAAGGAGGGGGTCAGCTATTCTAGACAAGGCATCCGCCTTACCATTCTTGGAGCCAGGACGGTATGTAAACAAAAAATTAAACCTCGAGAAGAATAGGGAACAGCGTGCTTGTCTGGCTGACAGTCTCTTAGCTGATCGAATACATTCCAGATTTTTGTGATCTGTGAGGACAGTAATTGGATGGGTAGCTCCCTCCAAGAGATGTCTCCATTATAGCCAATAGTTCTTTATTCCCTATGTCATAGTTTCTTTCTGCTGGCACCATCTGGCGGGAATAGAAGGCACACGGATGTAACAGCATCTTAGGTCCAGTCCTTTGAGACAGTATAGCACCAACAGCTGAATCAGAAGCATCAACTTCCACAATAAATGGTAATTCCGGCTGAGGATGTACCAGGACGGGGGCAGATGTAAACAGAGTCTTTAATCGGGAGAATGCGGTATCAGCCTTATCGGACCACTGAAAAGGAGTCCCTTTACGTATAAGTGCAGTGATCGGTGTAATAACAGCAGAGAAATTCTTAATGAAACGCCTGTAAAAATTGGCATACCCCACAAATCTCTGAATATCTTTTTCATTCTTGGGGATGGGCCAGTCCAGCACAGCTTTAATTTTACTTGCGTCCATACTTAAACCTTTAGGAGTTATTACATACCCCAGGAATTTAATTTCTGTGTGTTTCCAGTTTAATGTATAGGTGGTAGGTACGAAGGCGCTCCAGAACTATACGGACCTGTCTTCTGTGGTTTTCAAGATTATCAGAAAATATCAGGATATCATCCAAATATGCCACAACAAACTGATCCAGGAGATCTCGAAGTACATCATTGATAAGATGCTGGAAAATTGCAGGGGCATTACAAAGCCCAAATGGCATTACTAGATATTCGTAATGCCTGTACCTGGTTCTGAAAGCTGTTTTCCATTCATCATTTGGTCTTATGCAAACCAGATTATATGCCCCCCGAAGATCAAGCTTTGTAAATATTTTAGCTGAGCGAAGTCTCTCCAAAAGCTCAGGAATGAGAGGCAAGGGGTAGCGTTTTTTAACAGTGATGTCCCTGTAGTCAATGCATGGCCGTAGGCTGCCATCTTTCTTTTCTACAAAGAATATAGGAGCTCCTGCTGGAGAAGTAGATAGTCAAATAAAGCCTTTGGCAAGATTTTCTTGTATGTATTCACGAAGAGCTTTCAATTCAGGCTCAGAAAGGGAATATATATACGGCCAAATGGGATAGCAGCCCCAGGTAACAGCTCTATTGGGCAATCATAAGGCCTGTGGGGTGGAAGCTGATCAGTATTCTTATCACAGACATCTGCAAAATCCCGATATTGTAGAGGAAGCTTAGTCAAGTTTGTAGCAACCTTTTAATTAATTGTTGTGGCAACAGGTGTTACCTTAGAGGGTTGACAATTCATTAAGCAGTGTTCTGAAGGAAAGGACAAAGTTCTGGTCTTCCAATCAATCTGTGGGTTAATGAGCAAGCCAAGGTACCACCAAAATCACTCGAAACTGTGTTGAGGAAATTAGGTGGAAAGATATAGCCTCATGGTGATTCACTTCCAGAGTCAACTTTAAGGGCACAGTCTCATGTGTAACCGGGCCTGACGTAAGTGGAGAACCGTCTACTGTCTCCATTAAAACAGGTGAAGAATTAGGGATAGACTGAATTCTATTTTTTGCTGCAAATTTGATGTCCATAAAGTTTCCGCCTGCTCCAGAATCTATCATAGCAGTAGTTGAAATTTTACGATCACCACATTGCAACGTGATAGGCACCACAAAATGAGAATGTTGAGTCAGCATACCCTCTTCACCATGAGCCAGAGAAAACAAGGGTTGTGTGACAGAATCCAGTTGATCTGAAATCTGGGATTGGTGTCGAATCTGTGCACCCTCAGCCGTCATAACTATTGTTCTTTTGGATTTGCTAGGGCAATTGATGGCATAGTGCCCTGCACTACCACAATACAGGCATAAATTGTGAGTGCATCGCCACTGTTTTTCTTCATTGGATAATGGCCCTCTTATTAGATTTACCTGCATAGCCTCAGGCTCAGAGTCTGTAGGTGTTTTTGGGGTCGGAGTAGAAATTCTTGAATAGGAAATAGGAGTAGCACTTGGTCTAAAAGAGCTCTGTCTTTCTAATCTTCTTTCAGAAAGTCTCCGATCAATACGGATAGCCAAACGCACAAATGCATCAAAGTCAGCTAATCTTTTATAGCTTCTGAGAGACCTTTTCTGAAGTGGAACCTCTGGGCTGATTGGTTCCAGGTAGTATCAGCAACCCACTGTCTGAATTCAGCAGCATATTCAGCCACAGAGCGCCTCCCTTGATGCAAATAAAGGAGAGTGGCTTCTGCTGTAGCACATCGATTGGGGTCATCAAAAACAAGGCACATGGCCTCAAGAAAGTCATTTAAATTACCCAAGACTGGACTGTCCTGTTCCAGAAGAGGGGAGCCCCAAGCCAGGGCTTCATCTTTGAATAGGGAGAAAATAAATCCCACCTTCTCTCTTTCATATGGAAAACGGTGAGGTAACATCATGAAGTGCAAACGGCATTGATTCAGGAAACCCCTAAATCTTTTGCCATCTCCTCCAAACTTTTCTGGTAGGGGCAAACGGGCATCTTGTGCAGGTGTAACAGTAGCAGCCGCAACATCACTTGCCCTGTAGCTGGTATACTCACTGTGCATTCACTGAACTTTATTTTGCAGTTCAGCTACCAGGTCCTGCAGCACTTGAATGGTCTGTGTCTGCACAGTTCTTGCAGTAAAAGCAACCTGCTGGGCCAATGCAGAATCTGACCCGGCGGTCTCCATGAAAGGGTCAGATTATTCTGTAATGAAATAGGAATCACAAGGTTTTGGAGACCAACAGCCTAGGTCAGCAATGATCCAATTCAGCAACTTGTAGGTGAAACAGGAACAAGCTTTATTGAAGGGAACAGGAACCACAATAATCTGGCAAGGTACATAGACAGGAAGTGCCTTATATAGGACAAGGACCAGACACATGACCAGACACAGCTGAAGAGACTAGTCACTGATACTATTGCTAGCAGAGTCAAGGTTTATCAGATCTCAAGGAAATTCACAAAGTCAGGCTGGCGCAGTGGTAGGGAAGAGGTTCAGCTGCCTGGAGACCAGGGTTCAAAACCCAGCAGAGTCAATTCCTCACAGACCCGGAAGTGCTCAGGCCTTAAATAGGCCACAATCTTCACTATTCCCTAGCCCATGAGTAAGCCCAATATCGGGGCGAAAAAGACCATCAGGAGGAAGGGAAGGATGGTGCATTTAACCTAAGTTTATGTGAGGTGTACCATTAGAGATTTTTTCTCCATGCATAACGCAAGTACTTAGGCATATTTAATGCCAACAAGGGATATACCGTATATACTCGAGTATAAGCCAAGTTTTTCAGCCCTTTTTTTAAGGCTAAAAAGGGCCCCCTCGGCTTATACTCGAGTCACCCCCCCCCCCCCCCCCCCCCCCCCCCGCTCTCCCCCCCCCCGTGTCTCTCTACCCCCCCCTTGTGTCTCTCTACCCCACCGTGTCTCTCTACCCCGTGTCTCTCTAACCCCCCCTTGTGTCTCTCTACCCCCCGTGTCTCTCTACCCCCCCCGTGTCTCTCTAACCCCCCCTTGTGTCTCTCTACCCCCCCTGTTTCTCTTTACCTCCCCCTCCTCATCCTCAACCCCCCGCTCATTCTACCCGCCCCCCCCGCTCATACTACACCCCCTCTCCCCTCACTTACCTGCTCCGGCCTCCGCTCCTTCCAGGTCTTGATGTGGCGCGCATGTGACGTCACACGCGCGCCACGTCATTAGCATATACCGGGTGCCGGCACCCGGTATATGCTAATTACGTGTCACGCATGTGACGTCACATGTGCGCCACATCAAGACCCGGAAGAAGCGGAGGCCGGAGCAGGTAATTGAGGGGTGGGGGTATTTAGAGGGGTAGTATGAGGGGGGGTTAGAATGAGGGGGGGTTGAGGTTGAGAATGGAGGTTTAGGAGGGGGTTGAGGATGGGGGGTTGAGGAGGGAGGTTGAGGATGGGGGATTGAGGATTGGGAGGTTGAGGTGGGGGTTGAGGATGAGGAGGGGGGTTGAGGATGAGGAGGGGGCTGAGGAGGGGGCTGAGGATGAGGAGGGGGGCCGAGGATTAGGAGGGGGGCCGAGGATGAGGAGGGGGCCTGAGGATGAGGAGGGGGGTTGAGGAGGGGGGTTGAGGTTGAGGAGGGAGGTTGAGGATGAGGAGGGGGCCTGAGGATGAGGAGGGGGGTTGAGGATGAGGTGTACCATTAGCGATTTTTTTTCTCCATGCATAACGCAAGTACTTAGGCATATTTAATTCCAACAAGGGATATACCGTATATACTCGAGTATAAGCCGAGTTTTTCAGCCCTTTTTTTAAGGCAAAAAAGGGCCCCCTCGGCTTATACTCGAGTCACTCTCCCCCCGTGTCTCTCTAACCCCCCCTTGTGTCTGTCTACCACCCGGTGTCTCTCTACCCCCCATGTCTCTCTAACCCTCCCTTGTGTCTCTTTACCTCCCCCCTCCTCATCCTCAACCCCCCGCTCATTCTAACCGCCCCCCTCCCCGCTCATACTACCCCCCCTCTCCCCTCACTTACCTGCTCCGGCCTCCACTCCTTCCGGGTCTTGATGTGGTGCGCATGTGACGTCACACGCGCGCCACGTCATTAGCATATACCGGGTGCCGGCACCCGGTATATGCTAATGCCGTGACGTCACACGCGTGCCACGTCATTAGCATATACCGGGTGCCGGCAACCGGTATATGCTAATGACGTGGCGCGCATGTGGCCGGAGCAGGTAAGTGAGGGGAGGGGGGGGGGGTATTTAGAGGGGTAGAATGAGGGGGGGGGTTTAGAATGAGGGGGGGTTGAGGTTGAGAATGGAGATTAAGGAGGGGGTTGAGGATGGGGGGTTGAGAAAGGAGGTTGAGGATGGGGGATTGAGGATGGGGAGGTTGAGGAGGGGGTTAAGGATGAGGAGGGGGGCTGAGGATGAGGAGGGGGGCCGAGGATGAGGAGGGGGCCTGAGGATAAGGAGGGGGTTGAGGAGGGGGGTTGAGGAGGGAGGTTGAGGATGAGGAGGGAGTCTGAGGATGAGGAGGGGGCCTGAGGATGAGGAGGGGGGCTGAAGATGAGGAGGGGGCTGAGGATGAGGAGGGGGGTTGAGGATGAGTTGGGGGGTTGGGGAGGGGGGTTAAGGAGGGATGTTGAGGTTGAGGAGGGAGGTTGAGGAGGGTGGATGAGGAGGGAGGATGAGGAGGGAGGATGAGGAATGGGGTTGATGAGGGGGTTGAGGTTGAGGAGGGGGTTGAGGATGGGAGGGTTGAGGTTGAGGAGGAAGGTTGAGGATGGGGGGTTGAGGATTAGGGGGTTGAATTTGAGGAGGGAGGTTGAGGATGAGGAGGGAGATTGAGGAGGGGGTTGAGGATGAGGAGGGGGGTTGACGTTGAGGAGGGAGGTTGAGGAGGGGGTTGAGGATGAGGAGGGGGGTTGAGGTTGAGAAGGGGGTTGAGGATGGAGGGTTAATGGATAGGGGGTTGAGAAGGAGGGGGTTGAGGATGAGGGGGTTGAGGAGGAAGGTTGAGGATGAGGAGGGATGATGAGGAGGGAGGTTGAGGATGAGGAATGGGGTTTAGGAAGGAGGTTGAGAATGAAGAGGGGGGGAAGAGACACAGGGAAGGGAGAGGGGGGAAGAGACACAGGGAAGGGAAATGGGAGAAAAGACAAGGGAGAGAGAGGGGGACACAGAAGGCACAATAGGGACACAGGGAGCAGCACATTTCACACCCTCGGCTTATACTTATATTTAACCCAGTATTTTGTGGTAAAATAGGTGCCTCGGCTTGTACTCGGGTCAGCTTATACTCGAGTATATACGGTAAGTGATGCTTCTTTTCTCTTTTTTCTGCACTTAAACAGTAAAACCAAACATTGTGTTATGTTTAATGATGTTAAAGGTGATATGTATGAATCCTTAGAGATATATATTTTTCTCCCTTGTATACTCTAGTACAGCGTATTTATATGCACCATTCCTTTCCCTTTTTTGTATTTTTTTTTTAATTATTTTTGTATTTAGTGCACTATTTGTAAAAAAATGTGTGTCTCATTCCTATATATAATAATAAATGTATTTTGTTGCATCCCGATGATTAGCAAATATTTTGCACATGAGGCCTGTATAAATGTATCATAGATACTTCTGATGCTATTGTTATACTAATAACAGGCCCAACCATTATGACAACATCAATTTATTATATTTACTTGTCAAATTAGGTTGTCCCTAAATATACAAAACAATTAAATAAAATAATTAAGGTAAATAATTATGACCCTTTGTTATGTTGTCCCTAAATATATCAAAAAATATTGTGGGACAGTGACACCCATTGACATTCATTTAAAGCTTATGGAGTGATACACCACCTCTTTTTAATATATTACCAGCGTTTTTTCCTGGATTGTATTTAATCTTCCCAATTTCCCCATTAAAACTTTATCCATTAATAACTGTATTTCTCAGAATTCTGGGCATGAAACAAGTTTATTAATGGATGGCCCTGTTTTTGAAGTTTATTAACTTGTTTTCGATATATACAGGTATATATATATATATATACAGGTTTTGCTCAAGAATATCACTGTATTTAGCAAATCCATCTTTCCCTCAACTCTGACCAGTTTCCCAGTCCCGGCTGCTGAAAAATGGGGATGGTGTTCTTTGGGTGATGTGATGTGTTGTGTTTGCACCAGACTTAGCGTTTTCTTTGATTGCCGAAAAGTTCAATTTTAGTCTCATCAGACCAGAGCACCTTTCTCCATACATTTTGGAAGTCTCCGAAATGCATTTTTGCAAACTGAAAACGTGCTGTTTTGTTTTTTTCTGAAAGTAATGGCTTTCTTCTGGCCCCTCTGCCATAAAGCCCAACTTTATGGAGCGTACGGCTTATTGTCGTCCTATGTACAGATACTCCAGTCTCTGCTGTGGAACTCTGCAGCTCCTCCAGGGTTACCTTAGGTCTCTGTGCTGTCTCTTGATTAATGCCCTCCTTGCCCGGTCCGTGAGTTTTTCTTATGTTTTTTTCTTATTGTGAAGCAAACAACAAATAGGACAAAATAACAGAAAAACTCAATGTGCATAACTATTCACCCCCTAAAGTCAATACTTTGTAGAGCCACCTTTTGCGGCAATCACAGCTCCAAGTCACTTTGGATAAGTCACTATGAGGTTGCCACATCTTACCACTGGGATTTTTGCCCATTCCTCCTTGCAAAACTGCTAAAGCTCCTTCAAGATGGATAGTTTGCACTTTTAAACAGCAATCTTTAAGTCTGACCACAGATTTTCTATTGGATTGAGGTCTGGGCCTTGACTAGGCCATTCCAACACATTTACATATTTCCCCTTAAACCACTCAAGTGTTGCTTTAGCAGTGTGTTTGGGGTCATTGTCCTTCTGGAAGGTGAACTTCTGTCCGAGCACAGAGTGGTACAGGTCTTGCTAGAGAATATCCCTGTATTTAGCATCCTCCATCTTTCCCTCAACTCTGACCAGGGGATCATGCTCTGCTTCACTATGTCACAGTACATGTTGGCATTCATGGTTCCATCAATGGACTATAGCTCCCCAGTGCCGGCAGCACTCATGCAAGCCCAGACCAAACATATATTCACATATGTCTATATGTGTACATATCATATATATAGTTGTCAGTTGTCACGTTTGCGATGTTGGTCACGCAATGTTAAATAATTACGACACTCCCAAAGCGAGGCGAGCGATTAATGTTCCCAACTCCCAACTTTCAAACAGCTGCTTCCACTCTCTCTGCATCACTGTTTACTTTCAAACTGAGGGTTTAATCTCATATCAGTGTTTTTGTGCTCTTTGTGCCTTATCCGTAAATTTGTCATTTCGGGAATATTTCAACTACCTTTCCTCATTATAGATTTATACTTTTAGCGGTGGGAGTGTCATGGTCTGGGCCCGCATGAGTGCTGCCGGCACTGGGGAGCTACAGTCTATTGAGGGAACCATGAATACCAACATGTACTGTGACATACTGAAGCAGAGAATGATCCCCTCCCTTCGGAGACTGGGCCGCAGGGCAGTATTCCAACATGATACCTTGCTAAAGAAACTGTTACCAGACATAAACCCTATTGAGCATCTGTGGGGCATCCACAAACGGAAGGTGTGGGGAGTGCAAGGTCTCTTACATCCAACAGCTCCGTGATGTCATCATGGAAGAGTGGAAGAGGACTCCAGTGGCAACCTGTGAAGCTCTGGTGAACGCCATGCCCATGAGGGTTAAAGCATTGCTGGAAAATAATGGTTGCCACACAAAATATTGACACTTTGGACCCAATTTGGACAATTCCGCTTAGGGGTGTACTCAGTTTTGTTGCCAACGGTTTGGACATTAATGGCTGTGTGTTGAGTTATTTTGAGGGGACAGGAAATTGACACTGTTATATAGGCTATACACTTACTACTTTACATTGTAGCAGAGTGTAATTTCTTCAGTGTTGTCACATGAAAAGATGTGAGGGGTGTACACAATTTTGTGAGATACTGTATTTCTTGGGTATAGTGTAGGGACCACCTACCCTGGCCCCCCTAGGGCACAGCGCCCCCCCCCCCCCCCCCCAGTAGAGAATGTCACCAGAATGTGGGGAGCGGACACTCTGGACTTGTGCTGCATTCAGAGGAGCTTTGTGCATGCAGGAACAAAGGGGAGCAGCTTTGGAAAGGGTTCTTGGTGGGAGCAATGGGAAAGAGTCTTGGGGAGAAGTGCGGTTTTGAGGAGGGGTTTTAAGGAGGGGAGCTGTTATGGGAAGGAGTCTTGGGGGGCACTGAGTGAATTGATACCAGGGGGCAGCACAAATAAACATTTGAAACCCAAACTCAGGGATGCCCAAATGTTTTTTTTTTTTTGCTCCAGGGCCCTCCATTATCTAGCTCTGCCGCTAGTGCCTTACTTACAATACTTGGTTCCATAGATATCAGTGCTTATTGAAAATCCATGTAAGTTGAATAATGAATGTATTTTTTAACTTATGCATACACATGAAATATAATGATGTAACTGAACACAAATGCGGCTTCATTACAATACAAGTGAAATATTTGTGGTTCAGATTTTATGTGTTTAGTTGCATTGGATCTTTAATGCCTGATTTATAGAAATACTGGTCCAGTATTGTGTACATTTATTTTCTGTACTATATATTTACATAGTTACATAGTAATTAAGGTTGAAAAAAGACTTTTAGTCCATCAAGTTCAACCTTTTAAGATATCCTCTGATCTGCAATATGCAGATTAAATATTAATAAATTGTTAATTAATTATTAATCAATTATTTAATTAGAATTTTTTTAAATTATTTATTCAATCCAGAGGAAGGCAAATAGAAAAAACCCAAGTGACACTTAGCCAATCGTCTCAAAGGAAAAAAAAAAAAATTCCTTCCTGACCCCAGATACTGGCGATCGGATTTCTCCCTGGATCAATACTGTCTCTCTAATTATCCATGATAACCCTGAATTCACATATTAATTAGAAATAAATCCAGTCCCCTTTTAATGTTATCTATCAAATCCGTTGTCACCACCTACTCTGGTACAAAAATTCCACATATTAACCACCCTTACTGTGAAAAACCCTTTTCTTACTTTTAGGTGGAATCTTTTTACTTCTAACCTTAAGGGATGGCATCTTGTCGGTTTAAAACCTATTGGCACAAAAAGCTTCCGTTACAAATCTTTATAACGACCCTGGATGTATTTATATGAGGTAATCATATTTCCTCTTAGATGCCTTTTTTGCCCTCCTCTGTACCTTTTCCAGCTCTGAAATGTCCTTTTTATGAAGTGGTGCCCAAAATTGTACTCCATATTCCAAATGAGGGCGTACTAGAGATTTGTATAGTGGCAGAATTATATTTGCTTCCCTTGCTTCTATACCCTTCTTAATACATGCTAATATTTTATTTGCCTTTGCAGCTGCTGCTTGGCTTTGAGCACTGTTACCTAGGTGGTTGTCCACAAGCCCTCCCAAATCCCTTCAATATCTGATACACCTAGATTTGCTCCATTAAGATTATAAATTGCGTGGCTATTTTTCCTTCCCAGATGCATAACTTTACATTTATTCGTATTAAATCTCATCTGCCATTTAGATGCCTATTCCTCAATTTTATGTAAATCCCTTTGGAGGGAAAGCACATCATTATGTGATTTAATTACCTTGCACAACTTTGTGTCATCAGTGAAAATGGAGACACCACGCTCCAATCCCACCTCTAAGTCATTAATAAATATGTTAAAAAGGAGAGGACCTAATACTGAACCCTGAGATACCCCACTTACCACATTAGTCCAATCAGAATATGTTCCATTTACAACAACCCTTTGCTTCCTGTCTTTTAGCCAGCACTCAATCCATGAGCAGATATTTACTGCAATTCCTGTATCTCTTAGTTTGCACATTAGTCTCCCATGTGGCACTGTATCAAAAGCCTTTGCAAAAAACAAAAAAAACTACATCCACTGAGTTGCCTTGATCCAGGTTCCTACTGACCTCCTCATTGAAACTAATTAGATTTGTTTGACATGACCTATCCCTCATAAATCCATGTTGACTCCTACTTATAATCCTGTTGTAATAGACATATTATTGTATATTATCCCTTATTAACCCTTCTAAAAGCCTTCCGACTACAGAAGTGAGACTCACTGGTCTATTATTCCCCAGGTTTGCTCTTGCCCCCTTTTTAAGGTATCACATCTGCTTTTCTCCAGACATCTGTTAGAGACCCTGTGTTCAGTGAATCTTGAAAAAATAAATATATTGGTTTGGCTATTACAGAACCCAGTTCCCTCAGTACCCGTGGATGTATTCCATCAGGACCCGGGGCTTTATTAACATTTATTTTTTCCAACCTCTTTTGGATTACTTCCTGTGTTAACCAATTATTTGGCAAAGGTAGTGTAGCCCCATTATGTTGCAGTGTCCCTACCACTGGTACCTCCCTTGTGTATACGGAAGAAAAGAACCTATTTAGCTCATCTGCCTTTTCCTGGTCATTAATTTTCAGATGGTCTGTGTCACAATGTAATGTTCTTTTAGCTTCCTTCCTCACCTTCTTCCCGTTAATATACTTAAAAAATATTTTAGGGTTAGTCTTACTCTCTTTTGCAAATAGTTTTTCACTTTCTATTTTAGCCAGTCTAATAGTCCTTTTGCAAGCTTTGTTGATTTCCTTGTACCCCGTAAAGCAGTCGCTGTCCCCTCTTGTTTGTATAATTTAATTGCCTGTTTTTTACTCCGTATCTTGATCTTTAAATCATTGTTAAGCCACATTGGATGGGATTTACTCCTTTTACTTTTATTCCCAAATGGTATATGCTGATGTGTATGTATATTTAGTAAGGATCTAAATGTTGTCCATTTACGTTTGTTGTTTTTACCCGTCAGTTCTCTGTCCCAGTCTATACTTTGTATTGCTGCCCTTAGACCATTAAAATCTGCCCTTTTAAAATTAAGAGTTTTTGTTGGCCCCTTTTTTTTTTAATTCAATCTCAAATAAGACTGTATTGTGATCACTGTTTCACAAAGGTTGCCCTATTCCAACATTTTATACTATATCAATATTATTTGTGATGACTTAATCTAAGATAGCTTCATTTCTAGTAGGCTCTTGTATAACCTGGGCCAGATAATGCTCTCTTAGTGTAGTCAAGAACCTGCTCCCCTTAGCTGAATTGCTGGTCTCATTTATCCAGTTTTTTCAGGGTAATTAAAATCTCTGATTATTAGAACTTGCCCACGCTTAGCTGCATTTCCTCACTTGCAGCTATATTTGGGGGTTTATAGCATACTCCTTCTAATATTCTTTTTGAATTTGCTGCTCCGCTATTTAGCTCTACCCACAAACATTCAACTTTATCACTAGGTCCACCATAAATATCTTCTCTGACTATAGGCTTAAATTCAGGCTTAACATACAGACAAATCCCTCCTCCTCTTTTACAATTGCCTCTATCTTTCCTAAATAGGTTATAACCATCCAGATTAACAGTCCAGTCATCCCACCACGTTTCGGTAATGCCTATTAAATCCCATTTTTCATTAATTGCTAATAATTCTAACTCTCCCATTTTTCCTGGCAAGCTTCTGGCATTAGCAAGCATACCCCTTATGTTATGAGTCTGTAGTTCTGAAGTGCCTGCCACTGTACTTGATTTACTTAGTACTACCCCCCTATTGACTATACTACCCCTCCCCCATCTCCTCCCCTATGAGTTGTTAAGTCATCCCTTATACCCTCTACACTTTATACCCCATTACTTATATCTAGTCCCTCCCCCCACTTACTATATAATTTTTTTCTTTTTTTTTTCTTGTGTTTATTTTATACTAGCGACCTTCCCGTCAAAAATGACAGCAATACAATTTGAAGGCTGGCAACGCTGTTTGCCAAACAATGCAATTCTCTCCTCCCCTCTAACTTGTGGGCCATGCGAGGAGCGCCTTTGGCGCTTACTGTGAGCCTCTCCCACCGTTTACTTTAGGGGTTTTCACCGCTCATTGTGAGCCTCTCCTCCCCTCTACTTTATGGGCTGCACGATAAGTGCCTTCGGGGCTCATCGTGAGCCCTGCAATGAGCGCTAATTGGAGACATCGTTCAACCCACCACTTTCGTGTCTGGCGCTGAGCGCCTTTGACGCTCATCGCGAGCCCAGAGCTGAGCGTCTTTGGTGCTCATTCGAGGTCTGCAATGAGCGACAAAGCGCTCATTGCGAGTCTCTCCCCACTCTCTGACATGTGTTTATTTCCCCTCTCTCTATTCCATGTGTCTGTTTCCCACTCTCTCCCTGCCCTTATTTTCCTCCCCTGTGTCTCTTTTCCCCCCTCTCTCACCGTGTCTCTTTCCACCCTCTCCCCCCTCTCCCTCCAATGTGTGTTTCTCCTCTCTCTCCCTGATCAAGTCTTGCGTAGCTCCCGTTGAGTGCCTATCTATCCTTTTTTAGTCTTGCGTGCCTTGCGATGAGCGCCGTTGGTTCTTTTTTCAAAGTCTTGCAGGGCTTGCGATGAGCGGCTAATTTTTACTGCCTTCAGCCTCGTTTTGAGCCTTTTTTCACACAATTACAGTTTTATGGCTGCCATTTTTTTCCTTGCTTAGCTGATTTTCAATCTCCTAAAAACGCCAATTAAAACTCAAATTAACTTGCAGCCTCACTCACAGGCTCCCTGCCTCTCCCCCTGTGCTGTGTATGAGGTTGTAAGTTAATTTTTGAAGTAATTGGCATTTTTTCGTGGTTTTCCAACGCCTTCACAGTTACGGGGGTTGAAAAAAATGGCAGTCGTTAAAGTCATATTTTTTCAAAGTGTTGTGTGCCTCGCGCTCACTGTGTGCCTGGCAATGAGCGCCTTAGGTGCTCATTACCAGCCTTTTTCAAAGTCTTGCGGGCCTCACGATGAGCACCTTCAGCGTTCATCGAGAGCCTGGCAATGAGTGCCTTCGGTGCTCATTGCCCAGCCATTTTCAGTCTTGCGAGCCTCACTTCTGCAATGAGCGTCTTCGGTACTCATTGCAGCAAAATCGTGACCAACATTCGTAACTTACCACAACTATTATATGTGATATATTTGGTATTTTTGTAATTATTTTAAAATAAAAAAAATATCGAAACAAATTTGAGAGGAAGTTTAATCTAGGACAGTGAGTTTTTTTTTATCTGTGTTTGAGTAGCTTGTTTTAAAAGCAAAAAGATTCTAATAAAAGCAGAAGCCTGTGAATGTACAATAGATATCCAAAGCATTCCGTCAATCTGTATCATGTAACAGGTTAATACAACATGGGGGAACAACTCTGCCTATTTCGCTTTAATTATTTATTTATTTGTATTGTTAAGTCATTTTTCATATGACATATATATTTTTGAAATATGGTGTTATTTATATGTATATTGTAGTATTTTGTTTTTGTTCTTCCCTACTAAATGAAAACTGCAGTTCTATATAGACAATCTATTTAATTTATTTTTCCATTACACATTTGTCTTCTGCTGTGTAAAAGATCCTGGTAAAATTACAGTATGTTTTCCTCATTGCAAATACTACTTTAGCCAGCTTAATGTCAAAGTTGACCTTTCTGATCCCAACAACAGCATTTTTTTATATTTTGTGAGCTAGACAAATGGTGAAATCCATTTTATTGGCTTTTTCTGGCCTCCAGACTGTTGTACATTTATTATCTTTTTCTCAAGTCATAACCTGCTTTCTTTCTCGGATTATACTTTGATCGTCTAGGTTTATTATTTTTAGAACAAAATCAATTGAATCATCTGAAATAATGTGTTGGAAATAAAATGTGATTGATATGTGGATATTCCAGGGCAATTATTACCCAGTAATACAGGAAAACAATGTACTATATTTTTTAATACAAAGCCTAGATATGAAATCTTTCATTTTTTCTTTTTTTTACTGAAAAAAGAAAATGATTTTATGATAATGCAGCAAACCATGCAATGGTTATGTTTATATTTTTTCATTTTAAATACATTCTGCATTTTATTAAGTTTAGTTACTCAAAAGAGAATATAGAAAAAATGGGGCAACAGATGACTTAACTATCTCTAATATTCTTACTTGTGAAACCTATGTGAAAAATATAGCTAAATTAATGCATTTTAATAGTATTTAACATTTATACTGAAGTTTCCCAATACCAAGAAATCAACAACAATCCAAATTAGCCCACTCACAGTTCAACAAATTGTTTTGGTTAGTTTCAGTAAATCATCTGACACGATTATGTATGATTGTACATTGGTTTATTGGGCTGATTGCATAAGAAGCATGGAAATCCCACATTTCTTTATATATTTAAAAAAAAACAACGATTTATTATTATTCTTTTTTACCTCACAGAAAATATTGTGGGTATCTTTATCAAAAAAACAAAGCACAAACCCTCCCAAGATCAGCATCAACTGTAGAAGGATAATCCTTGCCCCCAGGTTTTATAAATAAATCCTTTTATGTTCATGGTTTACAAGTTGTTAGTTTGTTAAATACTTCACTAAGAGGAAAACACATATTGTAAAAAAATATATATTGGGCAATCAGAAACAACAAAACCATTGATTGAGAACGGAATGGCATAAATGTTCTGAGCTACCCTAGTTTGTTGCTCAGGCAGAACATATTATAACGTTCAGACAATATTGATACAACTATATTAACATTATATTACATTATCTTCCTCATTATATTTGAAAGTCAGAATATTATTAGAATTGATGAATGCAATTACTTTAAATGCCAAAATCATAGAGGGTACTCAGTCAGCAGAGATGAAGTATTGGGTCTAATTTGGATATAGCGAGATATGGATCAAGAAAAATTAATCAAGGAAAATGGTGCATGGATTTTCAGCAGACTAGAGTTTTACTTTTTAGTTAAATGTATTTGTGAAATAATAGTGGATCTTAGAATTTAATATTAAATCCATATTACTGCCCTCCAACAAGTGATAACTATTTTCAAATCGTATCATTAAAAGGACAGTAAGGGCAGATGAGATGAGCAGGAATAGGCATACTGAACAAAAATGGAACATGGGATAGATGCTACTTTACTTTACTATCTCTCCATTGCATCCCAACCTTTGTTGTTCCAAATGGCCCTGTGTTCAGTCCTGCTTGTGTTCGTTTCTTCTTCTTCCCTCCCTCACTGTAATAAACTCCCACTTCACATAAAACAGTTTTCCTGACATATTTCACACCTCACACAGGTAATTCCTCTCTGTTACCGATTCTGGTACAACTTAGACTCCTTCACCCTACTTCGGATCTCTAAAGTTTGACCTATTCCACCATGACATTGATCTTGATAACTAGATCTATCTAGTTGCAGAACTAGCGAATAAAGGGCCCTGGGGCAAAGTATTTTGGAGCCTCCCTTGCACATTTCTAAACATCCCATAGGGTTCAATAAAATTCCAAAATATATGTAGTCAGTCAAATCACCAATACAGTTATCAGACCACTTTTCTATAAAAAATAATCATCTGCCCTCCTCTAATAAATCAGAGCAGTGCAGATAGCAGAGGTTCCCTACCATGCTATGATTCTTAGTGCTTTGCATCTGCTGCACAGGCAGTAGCTCCGCCACTGCTTCTCCTTCTTTACTCCGAAACTGCTTCCCTCCTTTGATCTCCCCCTACTGCAGACAGTTTGATGTTAGGTGAAGTGTACACTTTATGACTATACTAGTCTAGGGAGTAGAGAAACATCTGGGAATTCCACATCAGCACCACAAGTTTTTGCTTAATGTATTACCCCATATTATTCTCCAGTGCCCCCTCTGACCAAACAAACATTCCAGGTGGCTATATACTAATTCAAGTTCCTGCTGAGTTAAATATTTGTTGTCACACTAACATACATGGCAGAAAGTGTAAGATCCCCAGATAACTGTGGTACATGTGGGGTGCAGGGGCCCCAAAATCAGTCCGGACACCTTACACTCCGCATCTATCTCTGCTCAACTCCCATGTTGATCAATGAACTACCCAGTGGATCAAGAAAGTGATACTGGGAGGAGCAGATATTCTCTGGATCAGGGAGGAGACACACAAAAGTTCTCCTAGTTCTCTTTATATCTCATTTCCCTCACACTCTTTTTACCATCTCACCATCTCTCTATCCCTAATAATACCCTAAAAAGTCAGTTCAAATATAAACAAATATACCAAAAGGTTAATGTAAAGATTGCTCAAGATAAACTTTCATCCTAAGGATTATACAAATAACACAATAAAGGGAAATCGTGACCCATCATTATGATGAAAGGTTAAGAACACGTCTTTAACACCAAGTATAATGGCTCAATGTTATGCCAATTAATTTTAATAGAAGAAGGTAGTTGATCCAAGAAAGAATTTGCTTGCCATTTTAGGAAGGAACTGCTATTTTTTATAAAGAAATAGTTTGTGTTTTTCTGTTTAGCACATTAGTTGGAGTTAGTAAAAAACTATAATATGATAATCATTCCAAAGAAACAGAACATTCATAAAAATAGAAATTGCATAGAAATAGAAAAAATGGACATGCCTGCCACTCTGTCTCTGTTCTTATCACCACAAAAAACAACACCTTTGCACCTGTATTGGTCATGTTGATACGTCATTACTGGTTCTATAGAATGCTCTTTGGAAGCTCCATTAGCAGCACTATTCACTTCACATTTGTAATACATATTGGAGTAATAATATGATGGTGACTGGCTTATTGATAGCCATCGGTATATTGAAGAACGAGGTGTAGTAGGACTAAACTGTGAGAAAGTTGTGCTTTTTGTTTAGCACATACATGTTTTGTCCGTGTGTTTTCCTGAGTTTTTAAGCTCTCAGCACTCACCATGAGAGACCGAAATCATTGTAGGGTTACTTCTTGAATACCTGTACACTCACTACCTGAATACATTAGCATTTCTTCATACAATGCCTGCTCCATAGCCTTTGTTTTCTTTGCCCCTGAAAAAACTAATGCTATGTTTAAAAAAATATTGTTAACTTATAAATAGCCAACAAGCTTTAGAACCAGTAAAGTATATTGGTTATGGTGCTAGTGGCTCAAATCCACTGACATTGATAATTGAAATTCAATCATCAGAGACTGCAGGATGCATTTTGGTAGCTCCAATATTAACTATAACAACATTTAAATCACATTGCTAGGATACATTGTGGGGTAACATTACACTAATGACTGGCAAATTGCTAACCATCAGTGTATTTAAGAATTAAGTATAGCAAGGCCAAGGTGTGAGCATATGTGACTGCAATGTATGTGGGTAGTTATATCAGGGTAATGACTAATTGACAATATTTGTAACTATTACCTTAAATCAGTGAGGCTTCCTGAATATTATAATTCTACATAGCTTGTGAATGTTTTAGTTTCCCATGGGTTTATTTCTTAGGAGTTCACTTTGATGCTCTGTAAAATTGGAGCAAACAGTAAGGAATTCAGTGTTATGCCATGGGATTGAAATGAAACGTGTTATCTGCAGAATAAATTTTCTAGTCTTATTGGCACCATTGGAATCTAACTCCTAATTGTCTTGCTTCCCAATTTTTTTATATAATCAAAACCTCATTAATAGATAAATAGGATTATTAGAATAATCCTATTTATCTATTAAGAACATTCTCAGTCCAACTTGTTTTAGCTTTTTCCATCTTTGTTGGATGATTAGTTTCAACAAACCCACCATAATGTGAAGTTAGCTAACAGTGGAGCTTAGGACGAGCATCCATGATAGTAACCACTTGTTAATATTAACATTTTTATTGCATGATTTTCCAAACAATGGATGATTAATACACCTATAAGATGAAATTAGCTCCTACCAGTATGGCTCCTACCTAAACAATGTGCAGAAAGGATGGCGGAGAATGTTCCAGGACCCCAGGCAGATATTATTCATTTTAAAACTATTTTTATTACAGATGACATTACTGTTGGATTTATAAACACTTATCTTCAAGTGGTGGGCCAGATGCTCATAACCCTCCCACTTGCATACATGCTGGCCTTTAAATAACTCTTCATATGAATTTGGAATCTACTGTAACTCTAGTATTTTCAAATCCATTGCTATATTTTGATATTACAATTACTACAGGCCTTACAATCGTCACAAACAAACAATATTTGTTTACATTTTCCTAAATTATTATTTTTTTATCATTAGCAGAAAGACACATGTATTTTAATGTGAGTGTAACTAAAATGTTAAACATAGTAATTACTGATACCAAGAATCAGTTATTTCTTTTTAAATGTTTATCCTTTAATTATTATGCAAGTTGTGTTTAAGAGCATGAAGCATCCAAATGGGATTAGATTAGGCACTGTACCTGCCGTTCTCCTTATAATTAGCTACCATACAAAGATCCAATCACCTTTACAGTAATTGTCTTACTTACGTATTTGTACCCTGGTGGAAAATGAATGTGGAAATCAGTATCCTGGGAATACAATAACATTAGCTAAATGTTTATCTACCTGCCTAATGTAATTATAATTACATTGAAAAATAAGAAGACACTAAGAATTTACTTATAAATGGAAAATCACATGAAATGTAGCTTTATGACCTTTCTATCTATCTATCTATCTATCTATCTTTCATTGCACAGTGGTCTTTTAAAGGCATATTATAATAATATGAATATATACTATTGATACTGTTATATAAATAATGCTAATTAAATTCCAATGCATTTTATGCTTCATTAAATCACGTAAAACATCTAAAACAACAAAAAGAATAACTGTATTAAAGCAAAAACAAACACTATTAGAGGTATATCTAAGTTTCCCAGTTTTGACCTGCTTATATCCGAAACACGCATTACATTGAGTCATTCTATACACATAAAGATTTATTTTATTTAAAAATAATGTTATTTTCCACATTCCAGTGCTGCTTATATAGGCAAAGTGAACCTCCCAATAGAAACACCCAATAGGAACACTGCATTTAGCTACACATTTTAACCCTTTACTAACCTTCAAGCCAGCAGCAGCTGGCCCCTCCTGCTTCCTTCTGCAGAGGTCTACACATCCCATGAGTTTGTTAATGTTTATTTTGGTATTTTTCATGCAAAAAATGAATATTTTCATACACTATTACTTTTTCTGTATCAGATGCATTCATAATCCATCAAACTCACCATGAAGATGCCTTATAACCAAATGAAGAAATAGTGAACTAAAAATAGATTTAACTTTAAAAGTGCTCACTGTACACTGGTCCTTTAATCTTTCAGGTACAGGTAGAGCTGCTTCTTCAAACCTCTATTAGCTGTCCAGGGGGTAGGGGCAGTTTCGCCATGTCCTAATTGTTTTCTTTAACTATCTACGTTTGCCTGAAGTGGCCACTGCAAGGAAGGAGACAAATAAAGACACCAATAAGGGCAGCCGCCGGACACTGTATAGAGGCCATAGTCTGAAAGATTCAAAGTTCAAGCGTAAGTTTTAAAAGGTTAAGTGATTTATTTCTTCAAATATGTATTTTATTAAACAATGCATATCTATTGTATGAGCACTACAGTGATTTTTAAGTAATTAGTGAACACACATGTATTGATATGTTTAAGTGGATAACTTTTGGAAGAAAGTAGAATGTGTATAACATGAGGTGCAGGTCTCTAGGAGTATTTTATTTATTAACTAGTATTTACTGTGGCTTTATATTGCATATCTACTTATTAGGTTAATTTCTAATACAATATAATTTTCCATATCGTATCCATATGATTACACCTAAAGGAAACTCCAAGCACAACACCTATTAGTATGTATAGACTGTAGGCTAAAAGTCATTACATTACTGCTCCCTGCAGTCATCAACTAGTACATGATATACCATCACGCTTCTGAAGTTTCTTATTTTGTTTATTGGACACCTGGGACCTCTGATAGTTTACAAGGAACGACCATGTCTTTTTATGTGTACACCTGACTGCTAATGTCGACGTCAGTGGCGATGAAGTAGATTCTCATTCTCATGTAATAGACAGTCATTATAATATTATAAATTACCTAGAATATCACAGCCGTGTGACGTATGTAGTGTTATTGTTGTTCCTAAACTCTTTCATCCTTCATGACTTTAATCTGGAACACACTACAAGAGATTGGTTATCTTTCAATGTTCCACACTTTAGGTGGCAAATTGTCTTATATGAAGATAACCAAACTCCCACTGTGTAGCATGATTGGAAACTACAGGAACTACAGTCTTCATAACAATAAAATCCTTCTCAGTAGTGAATTGGGCATTGTGCTCCATTGCCAACAAAAATCAAAGCCAAGTTCTGATTACAACTTTTATTTCTGGAGTAATACAAAAGACATCATGAATGTTACTTTCTGAATGATGAAGAATGCAAGCACTTAAGATTTGCACGGACACACTGAAGAACCACAATAAATGAGCAATAATGAGCTACGGTAAATAAGAGAAAAATATTGCACTTTTATGGCACCACTCATTACATTTAATTCATAATGGTAGACCATGTAGCGCTTTAAAATAAATCTTTCTTAAAATAATAATTGAATGAAATTATTTTAAAATTGACTCTGTTGCGCTTCTCTATTCAAGAATATATTTGTTTATATATACTGTATATGGAAGAGAGTAGAATGAAGTAGCCATCAATGTCCAGTAATCTAGTAATTATCTAGTAATTATCTAGTAATTATATATATATATATATATATATATATATATATATATATATATATATATACAGTATATATATATAAAATTACTGGGGAATAAAAACACACTCTATAACACAGTTATAGAGTTGATAAAGATTGGAAAAATATCAAGACAGTTACGCCGCTGAGTTTTGGAGCACATAAACTCCAAAGAACCAATTGGGCTTTGCAGTGGCGAGAAACGTTAATGATTTACATGAAGGTAATGTAATGGTTCTCAAATTTTGTGTAATCGAACACAGTGCAATTTGAAACCGAAGAGGCAATGTTGATGCCAGGCTACTACAAAGAGGAGCTTGGTGGATCTTTCAACTGAACACACTCTCATCAAAAGGCCTTAATGAAGGCTTCACGTTTGTCCCTTTCATCTGATCAGCTCTTTGTTAAAATTCACAGTTAATTTTTTAGTCAAATCATGTAATAACAGCAATTTTTCTAATATTCAATTCAGTAATTTAGTTGTATGACTTATATTAGTACCTAGTTTCCAGAATGGGTCAACTTGGGGAGTATGAATTTAAATCACACATGAATGTATAATAACTATAATAGCTATAAAATGTAAGTATTATGTCATGAATATTTGTCATTCTCAGGTTGATTCTAATTTCATCTAAATCTTATATTACTGTATTGTGACTTAGGTCATAGTTAATCTTATTTCTTTTGGCTTAGCCAGTACTATTTCCTTTACATGGTTGACCTCTCTCCCATTTTGTCATTAGCCCTCAGTAATTTCACTATAAGGGTTATTGTCGTCTGGAATAAAATTGTTAAAACACTAACTAAAAAATAGTGGTTTTGTGGTGAGTTATAACAATTATAATACTATTAATGTAACTATTAATAACAACAATTAGGACTAGTAGATCAGTTCTTTAGCAGTACTTTAGCTGATAAATATTTGTCACTAGGACACAATTTATTTGGATCATTTTGATATACCGTATATACTTGAGTATAAGCAGACCCGAGTATATATACCCCTCCTCATCCTCAACCCCCTCCTCAACCTCCCTCCTCAACCCCCCTCCTCATCCTCAACCCCCTCCTCAACCGCCCTCCGCATCCTCAACCCCCTCCTCAACCTCCCTCCTCATCCTCAGCCCTCATCCTCAACCCCCTCCTCAACCTCAACCCCCATCCTAAACCCCCTCCTCAACCTCCCTCCTCAACCTCTACCCCCCATCCTCAACCCCCTCCTCAACCTCCCCATCCTCAACCCCTCTCCTCATCCTCCCTCCTCATCCTCCCTCCTCAACCTCCCTCCTCAACCTCTCTCCTCAACCTCCCTCCTCAACCTCCCTCCTCAACCCCTATCCTCAACCCCATCCTCATCCTCAACCTCCCTTCTCCTTCTCAGCCCCCTCCTCATCCTCAGCCCCCCTCCTCATCCTCAACCCCCTCCTCAACCTCCCTCCTCAACCCCCATCCTCAACCCCCATCCTCATCCTCAACCTCCCTCCTCACCCTCAACCTCCCTTCTCCTTCTCAGCCCCCCTCCTCATCCTCAGCCCCCTCCTCAACCTCCCTCCTCATCCTCAGCCCTCATTCTCAACCCCCTCCTCAACCTCAACCCCCATCCTAAACCCCCTCCTCAACCTCCCTCCTCAACCTCTACCCCCCATCCTCAACCCCCTCCTCAACCTCCCCATCCTCAACCCCTCTCCTCATCCTCCCTCCTCAACCTCCCTCCTCAACCTCCCTCCTCAACCTCCCTCCTCAACCTCCCTCCTCAACCTCCCTCCTCAACCTCCCTCCTCAACCCCCATCCTCAACCTCAACCTCCCTCCTCATCCTCAACCTCCCTTCTCCTTCTCAGCCCCCCTCCTCATCCTCAGCCCCCCTCCTCATCCTCAACCCCCTCCTCAACCTCCCTTCTCAACCTCTACCCCCCATCCTCAACCCCCTCCTCAACCTCCCCATCCTCAACCCCTCTCCTCATCCTCCCTCCTCAACCTCAATCCTCAACCTCCCTCCTCAACCTCCCTCCTCAACCTCCCTCCTCAACCTCCCTCCTCAACCTCCCTCCTCAACCTCTCTCCTCAACCCCCATCCTCATCCTCAACCTCCCTCCTCATCCTCAACCTCCCTTCTCCTTCTCAGCCCCCCTCCTCATCCTCAGCCCCCCTCCTCATTCTCAACCCCCTCCTCAACCTCCCTCCTCAACCCCCATCCTCAACCCCCATCCTCAACCTCCCTCCTCATCCTCAACCTCCCTTCTCCTTCTCAGCCCCCCTCCTCATCCTCAGCCCCCCTCCTCATCCTCAACCCCCTCCTCATCCTCAACCCCCTCCTCAACCTCCCTCCTCAACCCCCCTCCTCCTCCTCAACCCCCTCCTCAACCTCCCTCCTCAACCTCAACCCCCCATCCTCAACCCCCTTCTCCACCCTACCCATCCTCAACCCCCTCCTCCACCCTGCCCATCCTCAACCCCCTCCTCCACCCTGCCCATCCTCAAACCCCTCCTCAACCTCCCTCCTCATCCCCAACCCTCCCTCACTCTAACCCCCCTCCTCATTCTAATCCCCCCCTTATACTACCCCTCTAAATACCCCCACTCCCCTCACTTACCTGCTCCGGCCTCCGCTCCTTCTTGACCTGGCGCGCATGTGACGTCACATGCTCGCCACATCATTAGCATATACCGGCTGCTCCTTCTTGATGTGGCGCGCATGTGACGTCACATGCGCACCACGTCATTAGCATATACCAGGTGCAGGCACCCGGTATATGCTAATGACGTGGCACGCATGTGACGTCACATGCGCGCCGGGTCAAGTAGGAGCGGAGGCCGGAGCAGGTAAGTGAGGGGAGGGGTGGGGGTATTTAGAGGGGTAGTATGAGGGGGGGGTAGAATGAGGGGGGTTGAGGATGAGGAGGGGGGAGGGAAAGAGACACGGGGGGGTTAGAGAGACACTGGGGTAGAGAGACACGGGTGGTAGAGAGACACAAGCGGGGGGGTTAGAGAGACACGGGGGGGGTTAGAGAGACATGGGGGGGGGGGTTATTGACTCGAGTATAAGCCGAGGGGGCCCTTTTTAGCCTTAAAAAAGGGCTAAAAAACTCGGCTTATACTCGAGTATATACGGTAGTCCTTAAGTGTTACTATTTTCTCCCTAGCAACAATATTATACCTTATGTAACAGGGCGCCCCCTTCTGGCGGGGTTTGCGTCCGGTTTCCTTTTACTTTGGTTTAGGGAGGAAGACACAGCAGGCTTGTCAGAGTTTTACTGCTATTTATTTGTTAGCACAAAACAGAACAAAAACAGTGCTTATCTTCAGCAAATAAAATAAAATCCTACATAAACGTGCTTGCTATGACCTGGAACACCCTAACTATATCCGGCCAGCTTCTCTGGTTCCGGAGAGTGCCACCTTGTGGCCAGGATGCAAACAGTCTCTTATTTTTGTTATATCGCCACCTTGTGGCCAAAGAAAAAAACAGTCTCTGATTGAGGGTGAGAATGCCAGCTTGTGGCTAGGAAACAAACAGTCTTTTGATGTCTTTTCCTCTACGGCTTCTGCCAATAGTGGGTGAAGCATAGGGCCCACCTTACTCTCCCTTATGCTTCACCCCAGGGACCCTTGACACCCTCTTGTGATGAGGGACGGTTATGCTTACTTAGCACTCTCTTCTCCCTGGGGCATTTGTAATCCTTTTATCCGGGTGTGCTCAAAATACATGCATGAGGCACCAACCTTTTATCCCTTATTGCATCCAGCTTAGCAGAAATGGGGTCTTTTTTAGGTGGCTCCTTCCTCAGCTGGATCTCTCCTGAACTGTAGAGAGCCGCTCTTTTCTTTGGAACAGTCTCTTAGTGACACCCTCCTCCTCAGACTGCTAGGCAGAGAGCAAACTTCACTGAGCAGGCTCTTTAACTGCTCCTGAGCAGGGTCAGGTGTTGGCCTGATTAGGCTGAAGATTTTGGATTAACCCTTTCTATGTCAGTCCAGGGTATATGGCTCTGCTCCATCTGCGGCTTATATATCTTCCCTGATGTACTCTGTTGCAGGTTATCAGGGATTCCTGCTGCACTTCATTACATATCCTCCCCCTCAGCTCAACACCACGTAGTTGAGCGGCCTGAGCCGAGAGGCAGTGGACCCTGGACAGCGCATCTGCATTGTCGTGTTTCTTCCCAGCCCAATGTTCCACCGTAAATCGGTACTGTTGAAGGGATAGAAACCATCTGGTCACTCTACTATTTCGCTCCCTGTTTTGATGCATCCACTGCAACGGGGCATGGTCCGTAACAAGTTTAAAAGTTCTCCCCAGGAGGTAATATTTTAAGGCCTCGGTAGCCCACTTTATTGGCAAGCATTCACGCTCCACCACCGAATAACGCTGTTCCCTGGGCAACAGCTTCCTGCTGAGGTATAGTACAGGATGTTCCTCCTCCTCTTTTACTTGCGACAATACTGCTCCTAACCCAACTGCGGAGGCATCCGTCTGTAATATGAAGGGGCACCGGAAGTCGGGAGCCATTAGTATGGGCTCATGACATAAGGCCACTTTCAGGTCCTCGAACGCCCTTTCATCTTCTGGGTTCCACTGTACCGTATCCGGGGCCCTCTGTCGAGTTAGGTCTGTTAAAGGGGCTGCGATGGAGGCGAACCCGGGTATGAATCTCCGATAATATCCGACTATTCCTAAAAATGCCCGTACCTGCCTCTTTCTTAACGGCCTTGGCCTACCCTGTATTGCGTCCACTTTGTTAAGTTGTGGTTTAATCAGTCCTCTACCGAACGTGTATCCAGGATATTTGATCTCCGTCAGCCCAAGTGCACACTTCGCGGGGTTTGCGGTGAGGCCTGCTCTCCTCAGGGTCTCCAGGACCTTCTCCACTTTGCTCAGGTGGGAATCCCAACTTGGGGTATGTATCACTATGTCGTCCAAATAGGCCGTCGCATATTCAGAATGAGGCCTAAGGAGTTTGTCCATAAGCCGCTGAAATGTGGCCGGGGCTCCGTGAAGACCAAAAGGCAAAACCTTATATTGGAACAGGCCACCAGGGGTACAAAACGCCGTCTTCTCTCTTGCTGACCTTGTTAAGGGAACTTGCCAATATCCTTTAGTCAGGTCTAAGGTGGACATAAATCTTGCTGGCCCTAGCCGGTCTATTAGCTCATCTACTCGGGGAATGGGATAAGCATCAAATTGGGATACTTCGTTCAACTTCCGAAACGAATTGTCCCATCGGGTTTGGGGACCAGGACGATGGGACTACACCATTCACTGTTGGATTCTTCGATGATTCCTAAGTCGAGCATTTTCTTTACCTCTAATTTCACTTCCTCCCTCCGGGCCTCATGAATACGATATGGTCTATTTCTGATGACCACCCCAGGTTTAGTGACAATGTCGTGGTATATTAAGTTTGTTCGTCCAGGATATTCAGTGAATACGTCTGTATTGCGGAGAATCAGTTGTCTTACTTCCTCCTGCTGTTGTGGTGACAACTCTGTGGACACCTGTACCCTGGGGAGATCCACTTCCATTGGATTCTCCTGATATACTGCGGCTACTTCTGCTTCCTGTTCACGCCAGGCCTTTAAAAGATTCACATGATAAATCTGTTCCGGCTTACGCTTTTCTGGCTGCTTGATTTTATAGTTAACGTCCCCTACAGCCTCTATTACCTCGTAGGGTCCTTGCCATTTTGCTAAAAGCTTGATTTCGGCTGTTGGAACCAGGACCATTACCCTGTCGCCTGGCCGGAACTTCCTAACTTGGGCATCTCGATCATAGTAGGTCTGTTGGTGCCGTTGGGCCTGTTCCATATGTTCTTTAACTAGGGGGGTGATTTGTAAAATTCGGTTTCTCAGTGTTTGAACATATTCTATGATATTTTCATTTTGGTTCTGTTGGTCTTCCCATGTTTCACGAAGGGAATCCAGTAGGCCCCGTGGATGACGCCCATACAGGAGTTGGAATGGAGAGAAACCTGTGGATGCTTGGGGCACCTCTCGGACTGCAAACAGTAGAAAAGGTAGTAGTAGGTCCCAATTTTTTCCGTCTTTGTCCACCATTTTCCGTATCATACTCTTTAGGGTTTTATTAAATCTTTCTACCAACCCATCAGTCTGTGGGTGGTATATTGAAGTTCTCAAGGCTTTCACTCGAAGTTGGGCATACAAATCCTTCATTAACTTCGAGACAAAAGGTGTCCCTTGGTCCGTCAGGATCTCCTTAGTTATGCCCACTCTTGAAAAAAGAAGAATCAGTTCCTTTGCATTGCTTTTGGAGTTGGCGGTCCTTAGTGGCACGGCCTCTGGGTAGCGGGTAGCATAGTCCATTATCACTAGAATGTATTGATGTCCTCTAGCTGTTCGTTCTAGTGGTCCCACCAGGTCCATTGCTATTCGCTCGAATGGTTCCTCTATAATTGGAAGGGGCATTAGAGGAGCTTTTAACTGGGGACGTGGGCTTGCTAGCTGGCACTCGGGGCAAGACAGGCAATACTGGCGGACTTCTTCATATACCCCCGGCCAGTAAAATCTCTTCAACACTCGTTTCAAGGTTTTCTCCACCCCCAGATGTGCCCCGAAAAGATGACTATGTGCCATGTCTAACACCTTTCGTCGATACCCCTGTGGTACCAATAATTGTTCGGTGACCTCCGCTCCTGATTTAACCACCCGACATAAGAGGTCCCTTTTCAACACAAAAAAAGGTCCCTGGGGATTTTCTCGACCCTCTACGATTTCCCCATTCACACTGGCCACGTCTTGGCGGACGTTCTGTAGGAGAGGATCATTTGCTTGGTCTCGCCCAAAGTTTTCGTCTCCCTGGAGCACATTTCGCTCTTCAACCGTCTCCCTTTGCTCCAGAGGGTTTATAACCTGATTAGGAGACGAACCCCTTAAGGTTACTATCTCCTCAGAAGTGGTCTGAGAAGTTATCAGGGCCTCGTCTCGGCTTAACCTCTTTTTGATTTCTGTTCCCCTTCTTTTTTCCTTACGTCTTTCTTGGCGTGTTTTCCTTACTTTTTCTCGGCTGGAGAAAAGTTCCTTATCTTTAAACGGGAAGATCTCCAGTATAGATCCAGTGTTTGTCCCACAGTCGTCGGTATATAGGAGGCGCTCAAAGCATGGGAAATTCCTTCCCACAATTACGGCATGGGGCAGATGAGGTACTATCGGAGCTGTTATTTGGGCCTTCAAGCCCTTAACCTCGATCCCAATGTTTTTCGTAGGGTAATTCATCACGTTGCCATGTACACATGTAATGCCCATGCTTTTTCCGTACCTCCCTCTGTCTGGGGCGACTACCCTTCGTGACAATAGGGTAACTGCACTCCCGGAATCAATCAGTCCCTTCACCTTCTTTCCGTCTATTATGACGTCAGTGAGAAAGGGATGGTTCATTTCTGTCATGCCTACCAAATGAACCACACTGCAGTGGGTAACTGGGCCTCCCATATTGCACTGCATGGGCTCATCTCGGTTTGGGCACTGAGCTGCCACATGCCCTAGTTCTCCGCACTGGAAGCATTTCATGATATGCAAGTAGGCATATTTTTTCTCCTCCTTTTCTTTCCCGTTGGGTCCATTGAGTCCCCGAAGTTCTCGATGGAGATTTCTTGGGACCCCTTTGGTAGGTCGCCCTTTTGAGGATATGCCCCGTTTCCAGGACCTGGCTTTTTCTCCAGAGGAGTCATCCGTAATACTCTTTACTGCTTGATGGCGCTCAACTTGGGTAGCTAAATCATCAAGGGTCTGGGGTCCAGACTGTGCCACCCACTCTCGCATTCCCGTGGGTAGCCCTCTCCAGTAACGATCTATCACCAGTATCTCCACTATCCTTTCCGGAGTATTGTTCTCAGGGCACAGCCATTTGCGAGTAAGGTGGAGTAGATTGAATAGTTGGACTCTTGGTTGTGAAACCTCTGGGCCCGGACAGCTGGATTCACCCCTATCCGGGCTAGAAAACAAAATCCTACATAAACGTGCTTGCTATGACCTGGAACACCCTAACTATATCCGGCCAGCTTCTCTGGTTCCGGAGAGTGCCACCTTGTGGCCAGGATGCAAACAGTCTCTTATTTTTGTTATATCGCCACCTTGTGGCCAGGAAACAAACAGTCTCTGATTGAGGGTGAGAATGCCAGCTTGTGGCTAGGAAACAAACAGTCTTTTGATGTCTTTTCCTCTACGGCTTCTGCCAATAGTGGGTGAAGCATAGGGCCCACCCTACTCTCCCTTATGCTTCACCCCAGGGACCCTTGACACCCTCTTGTGATGAGGGACGGTTATGCTTACTTAGCACTCTCTTCTCCCTGGGGCATTTGTAATCCTTTTATCCGGGTGTGCTCAAAATACATGCATGAGGCACCAACCTTTTATCCCTTATTGCATCCGGCTTAGCAGGAATGGGGTCTTTTTTAGGTGGCTCCTTCCTCAGCTGGATCTCTCCTGAACTGTAGAGAGACGCTCTTTTCTTTGGAACAGTCTCTTAGTGACACCCTCCTCCTCAGACTGCTAGGCAGAGAGCAAACTTCACTGAGCAGGCTCTTTAACTGCTCCTGAGCAGGGTCAGGTGTTGGCCTGATTAGGCTGAAGATTTTGGATTAACCCTTTCTATGTCAGTCCAGGGTATATGGCTCTGCTCCATCTGCGGCTTATATATCTTCCCTGATGTACTCTGTTGCAGGTTATCAGGGATTCCTGCTGCACTTCATTACACTTAATAATAGCATAAGCCCGTAATGTAAGTCACGTGATGCACGTGATGACGTACTTACGTCGTCTAACGTCTCCGCGTCAATTAATGGTGCCATTTACTTTAAATGGCAGCAGGGAGCTCAGTATAGCACATCATTCCCCTGAAGAACCTGAAGGGAAACACAGGAAGAGATTTCATACAACGTCAGCTACTGAGGCAAACCGCTCCTGCCTGACTAACTTCCAGGTTAGTGTCTCTCATACTAGTCCCCGTTTACTTATTTAGAAGCACAGTCATTATAGGCTGTGGAAACTGATAATAACGGCGAGTATTGACATCTGTGGCACCATATTATTATTTTTAATATCATTACTAGCTTTTATTTGTAACGTGCCAACATATTCTGTAGTGCTGTACAGGGGATAGAAAGAGGAAATGTACAATATTAAAAACTGCAGCAGTAGTAGGGCCCTGTTTTGAGCTTCAAGTCTTGCGAAAAGTGCTTTTTTTCAAAGCACCCTACAAGAATGGAAACTCACCACTTACAATCTAAAGGGAATGGAAGAGGCAGAAATCGAATAGCAAGGCTTAGGAAGAGAGTTAGAGTTTATATAAGTAGGGAGTTGTGAAAAGTTAGAAGGTAGTTCATTAGTTGGAGAGGAAAGGGATCTGATGTAAAGTGAATGGGACTATTATGTCATATGGTATCTGCCCCTAGTGGACAGATAATGTAAGCTGCAGATGGGAATGTCAGGAGACACATACTGTAGTTTAAACACAGCTTGAGTAAAATTAGCTCATAAGAGAAGAAAAGAGGAGTGGAGGGTATGAAAGGTGAGATGGTTATGTTGGAGACAAGAAGGGGAAACGTTGAGATGAAGAGCTTGAGAAAGTTGCAGGGGGTTATGAGGAAGAAGAAAGCAAGAGAAAACATTGTGCGAAGGGTTGATAGGGATAGTGGGCAGGTGCTGCAACAACAGCATTTCCATCACATTTAAAATCCTTGGTGTGCAGACACTGCCACCATAGGGAGCGATCTATGTGTTTTGGGATACATTTATAACAACTCGGTAACACAGTTGGGTCCATGTATTTTCTACTGGACATGGCACAGAAACTTATAGTTCCACAGTTATACTCTATATAGTATTAGATTGACCATTACAGGTATTCAGTGAGACACTTTCAAGGAGTTGGTCTATATACCTTCCCTCGCTATTGATGCAGCTTTCTATTGTATATTGTAATAGAATCATGCAAGGGGTGTATGTTGGTAGCAGACTTAGCAGAGCCCTTTTCCCCATAGGAAATGAAAGAGTTAAGCCTCCTACAAGAGACTAATTAAGTCCAGCTGCATTCTGCTTTAAAAGGACTGCTGAGCACTCAGCAGGTTGGGTTCAATCAGGACTAAGAGCCAGGAGGGACAATACCTCTGCAGTCTGAAGCAAATCCACAGACTGTTGGAGCAGAAAAACTTACAGGTCTGTATATTTGAACATTTTGTTTTGCATTAGTTTTATGGTAGTGAGGAAACTGCTATTCCTGTTTAGTCAGCGCTTCAAGGAAGCTATTTTTTTTTTTTTTTTTCTTAAACATTTTATTGTTGTTTTTTTATATATAAAATATACATTATACAGAAACAAACACATATATACAAACATAAACATTCATGTAGCTGCCATTACATTTCATATTGCACACGTGTATTTTAATATTATGGTATACTTTGATCATATCAAGCTTTTAGGCAGATAATTGTTTCTGTGTCCTTTGTATTGACAATACATATTGATCCCACAATGCCCAGTTTGCACATAGGCCCTTATTTATAGGATTAAATTCAAAATGCTTCCTGATTTCCCGATTTATTTTTATTGTGTTTACTACTTGATTCCATGAAGGAGTTATCTGTTGTTTCCAGTATTTAGTTAAGAGATTTTTTACAATCAAAAGAATATGAGAGATTAAAAATTTTGCTTTTGGAACTACCGTATTTATATCTAAGTGTAATAGGGCCATCTGAGGTGTACCTGTTAGATGTTTGCCACAGATCTTTGATAGTTCTAGAATTTTTTTTTACCCATAATGTATTGATACTTTCACATTCCCACCATACATGTAGTGTAGAGCCTTACATACCACATTCTTTCCAGCATAGATCGTCTGGTTGAAAGTTTACATTTCCCATAAGCTGGGGGGTGAAATACCATCTCTGTGTAATTTTGAAGTATAGCTCCAAATAGGAGGTATTAATCGCAGTTTTTTTTTACTAGTTGAAAGGAATTAGACAAGGAGGAGGGCTCAAAAAACAAGTTTAATTCCGCCTCCCATGCAAGAATAGCACTTGATTTTAAAAACATAGACTCGTCAGACATCGCCCTACTACATTTTGATATAATTTTAGAATCATCCTCCTTAGTCGCCAGGATCTCCATTTTATATAAGCTATCTTCATTCACTGGTTTGAATTTCCAAAGCATCATAAGCTTTTTAACTGATTCATATTCGAGCCATGAGATCTTGCTAGTATTAAATTAATTTTTTAATGCGGTTAGATCCATTAATTTACCGCCTGAGTACATATCGACTATATAATTAATACCCTTATTTTTCCAATAAATAAGAGTTTGATGGTTCTCTTTAGTTCTTAGAATTTCTATAGGTGAAGCCAAGGAGGGAATATGAATTAGATGATTTTTTAATCTGATTTTGAACCAGAATTTCAACATGGCTCTAAGCCCTGCTGGTAAATTACTAAGGGGGATAGACTCAATCTTTGAATGCCACAGAATTGTATGAATTGGTATATCACCCAAAATATTATCCTAAATATTTTTCCAAATTGCTCTGTTACTCTGGATATTCAAAACCATCCATTTTGAGATCAAAATGTTATCATGAATGTCCTTTATTGACTGTATAACCAAGCCTCCTTTTTCAAAATTTTTACATGCTATCAAATTCTTAATTCTTGCTTTTTTGCCCAAGTAGATAAACTTATCTATACAAGATTGAATCAAATTTAAGGAGATGTTAGAAACTTTCTCAGGTATTAATCTGAACACATAACTTAATTTCGGAATAATACACATATTTATTGCAGCGATTCTGGACGACCAAGAGAGGTTTAGTATTTTCCATTCATTAGTTAGCAGCTTTATATCTTTTGAAAGGGTGCTCAAGTTTACTATGAAAAACTATATGAAAGAAAAGGAGAAATTCAAGGCCAAATGTGTTATTGACCTTGAATTTCAATTATACATAAATTGTTGTTTTAGGTATTGCTTGGTTTCTCATTTGAGTTTTCTATATATTATATCTGATTTTGAAGAGTTTATTTTAAAATATGACAGACTACCAAATTCATGAAGAGTTTGATGCAAATTGACACATGAACTCAAAGGGTTCGTAAGTGTTAACAGAATGTCATCCGCGAAGAGCATGATCTTATTCGCCTCTTCTCCTATCACCACTCCCTCAATCAAAGCATTATTTCTTATGGATGCCGCAAAGGGCTCCATAAATAAAATAAACAGGAGGGGGGATAGGGGGCATCCTTGGCGTGTACCATTACTGATAGTAAAACTCTTGGATTCAAATCCAGGTCCTGATATATACGCTGATGGATTAGTATAAATGGCTTTAATAGCTTTAGAGCCAAAATCACCCATACCGTATTTCTCCAAAACTGCATCTAGAAAGTACCAGCTGACCCTGTCAAATGCTCTTTCAGCGTCAAGCGGCAGAGTCAGTAGGGGTAGATCTTTCCTCTTGGCGATAGACATGATTTCGACCAAACATCTTATATTATCTGAAGCTTGTCTTCCTTTGACGAATCCTGATTGATCCAAATGTATTAATTTTGCTATAATAAGGTTTAATCTATTTGCCAATATTTTGGTGTATATTTTTACATCTACATTTGTCAGGGAGATTGGACGGTAGCTCGAGCTAAGTTCTGGATTTTTCCCCTGCTTTAAAATATTTATTTTGGCTTTTGATAATTCTGCTCTTAAAGTGCCTGTTATTTTGATCTCATTGTACAAAGTACATAGATGATCACAGATCTCCTTTGAGAATATTTGATAAAACCCGTCAGGACCTGGTGCCTTATTTTTTTTCCCATTTTTTTATAACGTCTAAAATTTCCTTACTGCTAATTTTCTCATTGATTTTTTTTTTTTAGTTCTTCCAAAGATATTGAAGGCAATTTTATTTGGCTTACAAATGTTTTAATATCCCCTAAATCTGGTTTTATAAAGTGGATCCTGTTCCAGACTATATAGTGTTTTATAGAAATTCATGAAAATATTAGCAATTTTATCTGGATGGGAATATAGATTATTATCGAAGTCCTTAAACCTTAAAATTCTATTTAGATTTTTTTTATTAGCCAAAAACGTCCCTGTTTTACTCCCAAAAACAAAATGGTATATCTGATATTTCCACAGGAGATTATCGGCTTGTATTTGTAGTATTTTTTTAATCTGCAGATTTAAAGAATTAATTAATTTTTGACTCTCCTTATTTGGCTTTATCTTATTTAGGGCTAATGTTTTTTCTAATTCAATATATAAAAGCCTTGAAGATTTACCTCTTAACTTTTTTTGTTCTACTGCTTTGGAAATCAATATGCCTCTCACAAATGCCTTTTTGGCACACAAGTGACAGATGGAGAATCTACCGTATTTTGATTAATGTCAAAAGAATTAGATATCTCTTCCTTTAATGTTCTGACAAAGGACTGATCTTTAAATAAAGAAGGATCAATTCTCCATTTTTTTTTAGTTCGAATTTCCATAGTATCATTTATCATAAAAGTGAGCATCTAGTGGTCTGACCATACTGATGTCTTTATTTCAACGCTTTTTATCCTTCTTAAAGATTGGAGATCTACAAATAGATGATAAAGTCTGGAGTATGAACTAAACCAGCCCGAGAAGAAGGTATAATCTCTCTTGAACGGGTGTAGTACCCTCCATGCATCCAAAAGATCAAAGCCGTTGATCAATTTAGAGAATTCATAAGATGATTTGATCAATTGAGATTCAGTTTTTATTTTTACATTTCCCACTCTATCCTTTCCTGCATCTAGAACCATACTGAAATCTCCACAGATATATATTGTAAATAGCCTTTCCTTATCTTTTGAACATCTTTCAGTACCTTTTTGACGTAAGAAATCTGTTTTTTATTTGGTAAGTATAAATGTACTAAAGTTATTTTACCATTTACGGCTCCAATCCAGATAATATATCTACCATATGGATCGATCTTGGAAAATTCTTCTTGAAAATGTAATCTGTTAAAGAAAATTGAAACACCTCTAGATTTATTGTTATGTTGCATCTATTCTTACATTATAATTACAATTCTTCAGATACTGGGTTGTATTCTCCTTCAAATGTGTCTCCTGTAGGCAGATGATATCTGCCTTATATTTTTTATAATGCATGAAGGCAATTTTCCTTTTTGAATTAATGTGAAATAATTGTAATGCTCATTTTTTCCTATTTGAAAACATTTAAAATTTTCTAATGAGGAAGATCGTATATAGGTTACAAGGCCTCAAAATTATACCAATTAGTCTATGCAGCACATTCATACACAGCTCATTCATACCAACAATCATTTTCCAAGGGGGAGTTGTTACCTGTCCCCCTCTGGATTCAACAGGGCTATTTTTCCCTTATGTCTTATATATTTATCCAGAGCAAAAAAAAAAAAAGTATAATAATTGGATTTGCTAAAGCCTATATTCAAAACTAATGGAGTGAATTATTATGCATAAAAAACCTAAATCTATTTATTTGCACATTATCAACATCCTTGTGTGAAGCAGTGCAAGAAAAAGTGATAGTGAAAAAGATAGATACATGTGATTTAAATATTAACTCCTTATTTCTACGTTAGGACGTAATTCCAACCTATAAATTGTTAAAAAAATACTTAAATCATCTACTCAACTAACATACTGAAAAAAAAATAATAATAATAATTGGATTTGCTAAAGCCTATATTTCAAACTAATGAAGTGAATTATTATGCATAAAAAAACATGAATCTATTTATTTGCACATTTTCAAGATCCTTGTGTGTAAAGAAATGCAGGAAAAAGTGAAAGAGTGAAAAGAAAAAAAAAAAAATAGGATTATTTGACAATTTGCCTTTCGGGGGATTTCAAATTCAAGCGTGGTTTTATCTCAGATTTAGATTGAATGTCCATGTTTAAGTTCCATCTTTGTAGCAATAAAAGACCCTCTGCAGTAGAGTTCACATTATGCCATACTGAGTCCTTCCAAATCAAAAGGCCATTAGCTGATTTCCATTTGTATCTAATCTCTTCTTGACGCAGACGATGTGTAATCGAGGCATACTCTTTTCTTTTGGCCAAAGTCTGTGGTGAAATATCCATAAAGATCTTAATTTTATCGTACAGCATTTCAAAATTTCTCTTGTTAAAGCTTGCTTTGGTCAGCTCCTCTTTAAAGGGAAGATAGTGTAAATGTATAATAATATCTCTAGAGGTAGTATTTTCCAATTTCTTTGGGGGTATTCTGTGTATAGCATCCATTTTCCTGTCTTCATTGGGGAAGTCAGGTACTATACTCTTAAACGACTCTTCCACATAGGCTTTTAAATCCTCCGCTTGTATAGATTCTGAAATGTCCCTTATACGTAAATTGTTTTTTCTCCTCAAGAGTGCAGATCTTTTTAGATAAATCTTCAATTTTTGTTTCCAATAAAGAGGAGTATTTCAACAAATAATTATTATCACAGATTAGTTTATTACATTTGCACTCCAAGTTTTCAATCTTAGTAGAGACCTCCACTATTTAATTTGTATTTGCTATTTGTTTTGATAGCTTTTAGGTAAGATTTATTTGAAATTCACCCAAAATTTCTCTCAATTTAGAGCAAGTTAATACTTAATCTTCTTATGGTAAACTTGTTCTTTCAAATGAGGATTGAGAGATCTTGTCCACCAATTTGCTGTTTGATCTAACAGTATAGACTCACTTTGGGAATTGTTTAGAACTTCAAATTTGTTTTTTGGGGTGAAAAAATCAGAACTTTTTGTTCCACTTTTTTGTTTTTGGTTTGGAGGGCATTTTTGCTTACTTATTGGACATCTCTTTTTCTCCCTCGCTTGTGCTTGTTATTTTAACTTTTTACAAGCTTTTATTTATAATCTATACAATCCCCAAATACACATTGTTATATATGTGTTTATACAATAGTTGTAATGTGATAACTTCTTAGATATAGAGATGCTGGTTCCATTTAAAAAAAAAAATAGTACTTAAATGGTGAGAAAAAGAAGTACTTATCTTAGTGTTTTGTTGCTTCTTCTTCTTACTTCCCCTCCTCTCAGCTGTCTTATGCAGGAGATTCTGGCCTCTGTATGGGACTCTTGAATCCTGGAAAAAGGTTGGTCTTTGGCCCTTTCTTCTCTGCAATAAGCTGCTGTACTTAGCTGGTACAGGGGTGGATATCTCTATCTTTGCCTCCCGAGACTGCTATGCAGCCCCTCCTAGATGTCAGCACTTCTCCTCTGGAGATCGTCTCCTTTCTAAATCTGATAGGCCAGTTCTGCTATGCTTTCGCGGGAGTTTCCACAGTATTTCGGCTCCGTATTGCGGCTCCAGGCACCCTCGGGGTCAATCTCAGCATCTCCTCCTCTTTTCTTACCCCTTCTTGCGGCACCAGTACCTTCCTCTATTAAGGTATGGGGAAATAATAGGAAGGGAGCAGGACATTAGGATGCTGTTCCTCGTGGCACTCCAACCATCCTAGTGTCCCGGATGCTGACGCATTAGATCATTTCCGGTTCAGTCCCCTCAAGTCAACCCTAGGTTTTGTTTTGTGTTACTCTTGTTTGTACCTGTTGACCAAGTTTGCAGTAAAAATCCTTAAAGTTATAACGGCCTCCTGAGCTACTTCATTGCAAGGCCGGTCAACAGGGTATTGATCCTGGAAGTGGAAGCTAGTTTATCACAATAAAGTGTTTATTATTAAAAAAATATAATTTTCTATTGTTGTTAGTCATGTGTGTGAATATCACCATTAAAGATTTTTTTGCTGCATATACTGTATCTAATTTTCTGTTGCAAAAATATAAACGGATAATAGAGTTCATGTTTTGTGGTACCTGGAGAGCCTCTCTTGTGCTCTTACAGTTCCGCAATAATATACCTTTTTTTAAATATGAATATACATACATACATACATACATACATACATACATACATACATACATACGAGGGGAAGGGAAAATGCAAAATCTACTAGAAGTGTAGAATTCCTTAGACAGGAACACATTCACTCACAGCTATGTATTATGTTCTCAACTTGATGAATCTCAATGAAGTGAAGTATCGTCACTAGGGTTTCTGATCGTTCATGGCACTGGACTTCAAGAATGTTTTCTGTTAAGTCCTATTGCTCCATCGCGACTATTAAGTATATCAGCTTACGTAGTTGTATGTGTATATAAATATTTTACTGGGCACTATGCCATATAACGGAACAAATAATAATTGTATTCGTCCAATCAATATTGGTACAAACAAATATTTATTAAATAAAGATGATGTAAAATGAGTATATTATAAAATCATAAGTGTTTCTCTGCCAATTCTGCAGCTTCATCAGTGATAAGAAACTCTTGAAGCTGCGGTATGATTCCCCAACTGCAATGCACCCGAGCCCTACTCTGGGGTGGGTGGCCCAGTGCAGTATACATTTTTTTTAATTTTTTAAAATAAAATAAAAATGTAGTTGCTTCTGTTGAGGAAAGCTATGGAAAGTCTGGACCAGATATTTAGAAGTAAATATATTACACTATTAACAAAGATCTGCATAGTTGGAATTATGATATTCCCAGTAGTAGCATATGGATGTGAAAGCTGGACCATAAAGAAGGCTGAACGCTGTAGAATTGCTGCCTTTGAATTGTAGTGTTGGAGAAAACTGCTTAGAATCGCTTGGACTGCGAGAAGATCCAATAAATCAATCCATACTGCAGGAAATCAAGACAAACTGTTCACTGGAAGATATGATTGTGAGGCTGAAGCTTCAAAATATTTTTGCCATATTTTGAGAAGACAGGATTCCCCAGAGAAGACTCTTATGCTGGGAAAGATTGAAGGCACAAAAAGAAGAGGACGGCAGAGGAGGAGATGGATAGTTGAGGTCATTGAAACAAGGAAGATGGGCTTGAGGGAGTGCAGGGGGTAGTGACTAATAGATGTGCCTGGTCTGTTGCAGTCCTTAGGGTTTTGGAGAGTCATACCCGAATGAACTACTAAACAACAAAATAATCACCTCTCTCTCTCTTTTGGTCTCTATTCTATAAATATAATGAAGTCTTTGCTTAAAAGATTTGTCTTTTAGACCATGCTCCGTTTTAGCCCTTCCTTAAATTGTTTCTATTTCATAAATAGGATATATCTTCAAATCTAAGAAAGTGCATTTTATTTCCTTAATGTATCATTAGATTATTGTGTACATAAATCCAATTTCTTTATTCTTAATTATACATTGACAGCACTGCCCTTTCATAATTCAGTTTCTTGCTAAAACACTTACCACAATTTCTTATTGCTTGAGGCTTTTACTTGTGTTTTTGAATGTTTAGTGCTGTTGCCATTACAGATTTTGTTGAGCAAAAGCATTTTCCGGCACACTTTCTTGTTTCTTTCGACTCTAAGGGCCTCATTCTAATGCTTCCTTTTTAAATAAGTAGCCGCAAGGGAAGGCCTGAAGCTACTTAGCTACTCAATTAGCAGCCTCCGGCGGCTTACGCCTGTCGATCTGCTATACCTTGCGATTAGTTCAATCGCAGCTTACTTCCGTCAAAGTCTTTGATCTTGCGCGCCCGCAAGAGTTGCAACCGCATGAAATCCCAATTCGCTATTCAAATGCTATGCTCACCCTTTCGTAAAGCCCGTAAATGGCTAAAATCGAGCTGCAGCTTACTTACACCAAGGAGCAGTCGCAAGGGCTTGTTAAGCCCTTATGTAGCCTCCCCACTGCTCCCAATCAAGCCCCCCTTGCTGCAGTGGTCCCGATCCCCTGCAGTGTCCCTACATTAACCTTATAATGCAGGGGTCCCAATCGGAACTCCTACAGTGTCCCTACATACTCCCCGAGGGTGCCCACATTAAACCTTGCAGCGGGGGACCCGATCTGGACCCCCCCCCCGCTGCATTAAAAATTTAAATTCCCAGCACGTGAGTCCTGAAAGGACCTTAAAGGTCCTTAAAGGACCCGCGCTAAATAATACAATTAACCCCTGCCACCTAAAATTAACCCCAATATAGACCCCCATGAGTCTAAAATTAACCCCCATGGTCCAATAGGGGTCCATATAGATCCCTATATGGCACTATTAACCCCTATATTAACCCATAAGTGCCATGAGAGTCCCACACTACACTATTAACCCTAAGCATACCCCATTAACTCTAACTAACTAAACCCCATCAACCCCAACTCTCCCCTTTTTTATCCCCATCTAAGCCTATTTAACCCCATATAGGCCTATTTAACCCATCTCTAATGGGGGTCTGTATAGACCCCCATAAACCTCAGTTTAACCCCATCAGTCCCATAAGGGTATATAAAGACTCTCATGTGACAATTAGAACCCTAACATTAACCCTATAAGTGCCATGAGGGTCCTCCAGGACCCTCATGACACTAAATACAAACACTACACTACACCACACTATCCCCCCAATAAACCTAACCCCCACTAACTAATGAAGCCCCCTCCTTCCTATCCTATAACCCCCCTCTACCCTAACCTATTAACCCCTAACGACCTAACACCTACCCTAACCTATTAACACCTACACTACCTGCCTAACCCACTATTAACCCCCTACACCCCACTAATTACAAAAAAAATAAAAATAAATAAGTAACAGAAAATAAAAAAGCACCATTACAGAAAATAATAAAAGCTAAATTACAGAAAGTAAAAAAGAGCACCATTACAAAAATAACTAAAGAACATTACACAAAATAAAAAAGCACCACTACAGAAAAATAAAAAATAACTACTCACATAAACAAAATTACAAGAACAAATAAACACATCCCCATTACGATAAATCAAATTGGGGAGGGTTAATGTTAGTTGCCACAGGATGGGGGTAAGCATTAGTGTGCCGCGGGCCCTTTAAGGAGCCGCAGCTGGGAATTTAAATCTCAAAGCACGTACGAGTACAGGCTTGGAGATCTTTAAAGGCAAATATATATTCAATGCTGCACTGTACAGCACTGTAATTGATGGGGAACATTAGGGGTGACATGAGGATTAGAAGCACTACATTGGCAAGCTGGCACATTAGCCAGTAGCCAATACTCTAATTTGTGGCCAAAGTCCAACGGGCTTAGAGAAAGGGTTACTGGCTTGGAGGTCATTCAGGAACTTGTTCTTCAAGCTCGTAGGACTTTGGTAACACAACACTACATTCGCCGACACATCGCTTCTAGCCAATACTGTAATTTGTTTTTAATATTCATGTCCCCCATTGTATTCCCCATCATTTACAGTGCTTTCTTAAATATATATTTGACTTATTAGTGTTCCAATTTGGTGGGCTTGAACCATGATCTACGGGCTAGCTGCCACGATCAGGTTTTAAGCCCGCAGAAGAGCCACTGTAGACACAGAAGTGCCACTACAGACGAAGAGCTACTGCAGATACGGAAGAGCCACTGCAGATACAGAGTTTTACTGTAAAGACACAGAGCCCTATTGCAGATAGAGAGGGTTACGCAATTACATTGGGCTTCCACAGATACAGCGTGTCATTGCAGATACAGAGTGCTACCGCAGACACAGAACACAACTGCAGACACATAGTGCCATCGCAGACACAAAGTGTTACCGCAGACTTAGAGGGATATCGCAGACTCTGAGTGCCATGACAGACTCAAAGGGCTATAGCAGATACAGGGTGCCACTGCAGATACAGGGTGCCACTGCAGATACAGGGTGCCACTGCAGATACAGGGTGCCACTGCAGATACAGGGTGCCACTGCAGATACAGGGTGCCACTGCAGATACAGAGCAGTGGCATTAGAACTCAGGTGGAGGGGTGATTCATGAAAGGAAATTCTCTCAGAAGAAAATACTCTACCTCTAAAGGCCTTAGAGAGCATAGTTGCCCTTAAATTTCATCCTTTGTGGGAACAAAGAGATGAAGAGGCACTAAACTATTGCACATAGACTGAAAAATCTCTCCAGAGAAGGATATAAACCCCCACTGGATTCTCCCCAGGACTCACCACTTATGGAGAGAGATCTATAGGGCTGGATAGGAGCACTGGGAGGAGATAAATCTGTATACAAAGGTAGAGTTCATTGGGGAATCAGTTGCAACCAGACACAGGTGCAGGGTTGCTCTAGGAAAGGAGATCCCTCAAGAGCAGAACATGCTACCTAAAATAATTCCAGATCAACAGATAGGACCACAAGAGCGACACATCTAATAAAGCCTAAGTCAATTTAGACTTTTCTAAAATGAAAAACAAAGACAGTACTTTTACAAAAATGAAGACCAAAGATAAGAAAAACTCTAACTCCAAAACTCCCCCTAATTTCTTTTCACCTAAAAATAAAGAAAACAAGGGAGACTCCTTTTACTCAAACTCTTCAATACTCGACCAACCCTCTTCTCAAAAATCACAGGCTTCAGATGAGCTGGAAACTCTCTCTGAGGAATTGCAAGAAAGTGAGGAACAACTGTCAAAAATGAAGAACCTTCTAGCTGAATTTCAAATCACTTTAGCACAGGAGTTCAAGCAACAAAATGTTGGACAACTAAATTCCAAAGTGGAGGATATTGAAGGGAAATTTGGAAGATTAATAAAAGATTGTATCGCTATCTTATACTTTGCAGCTTGAAGAGAACCTAAAAAATATTAAAGAGCAACTGAATAACATAGAAGACCGATCAGGAAGGAACAATCTTCGATAAGAGGCATTCCAGAAAACATTAGCTGCTGAATTGGAAAACTATGTGTTAAACCTTTTCTTGACCTTGGTGCCTCCACAATCTCAAGGAGATAATAGAATTGAAATAATTCATAGACTTCCACTAACCAAAAATATCAATATTCATACACCTAGAGATATCATTGTGAGCCCCAAGATGAGCGCCAAAGGCGCTCCTCATGGGCCTCACGATGAGCACATTGAGCGGGAGAGACTTGCAATGAGAGCCCAAGATGCCCATTGCAAGCCCCGTGATGAGCACCAAAGGTGCTCAGCGTGTGGCTCGTGGTGAGCGCCGAAGGGGACCAGTGCAAAGCAAGGAAGTTAAAGTACACAGTGAGAGGCTCGCGATGAGCACCAAAAGTGCTCCGAGGAGCAAAAGCCTCACATTGTGTGGCAAACAGCATTGCCAGCCTTACAATTTTAATCCCATCATTTTTGACGGCAAGTAGCTAGTCTATAATAACAAAAAAGCCTGTAAATTGCTTCTTGTCACAGAATCTGGAAAAGAGGTCCATGGGTAGTGTCCTACAATAAGAAGTATAGAGCATAAGAGCTGAGTTCCTCTACAGCAACAGCATCACTAGTGTGATCTGATTGTCTACATTCAGAATAACACTTATATTAGCACATTCACAGTACAACATGGCAGAAGGGTAAACAGGCAAACAGCCAAACCACCTTGAAAAAGGTTGCGGCCCCTCAGAACAGCAGCTATTGCAACCTGAGACTGCTTCACTGTGCATGAGAGGCACTGCATCCAAGTGGCCCATACTGTTTTGTAGGAACCTTGAGAGGGCTCAAAAAGACCCATTTGCAGAATTACAGTACTGCAGACATTATAATCTAGCTACAGGGGGCCAAGCACAGATACAAACTGCTGCACAGCAAATCCAAATGTAAAAATTTGAGTAATACCTCACCATTCAGACAAGCTGTATTGTAAAAGAAAACTCCTGGCTTTACTAAACTACAGTGTGCCAGGTCAGGCCATATATATCTAAAACCTGCCCTCATCTACCATCAAAAACCCAGCTGAAGCTATATATTGCAAGATCTACGTTCTGATGCAAAACGTTAAAACCACACCCACTAGGTAAGCGCGTCCCATACCCCATGTATGAGGGCACAACCTAGAGCGAAGTGACAAACCTGTCAAATAGATCTGAATCTCCTGAGCAAAGTCTACAAAGGAGGAATGGCCAGTATCTCAACAAGGAGATAATCTTAAAACATACAGGACTACTGCACTCCAAAAACAAGTGCACAATCTTCCAAACAGCCACCCTCGACACCAAAACACCTACCAACGTTAACGAAAGAGGCAACAGCCCCAAGCACAAAGGCAGACATCCAGGACCTGAAGGATCTGATTTCTTCTTTCAGAACAGAGATTAAACAGGAAATCCAGAAATTGGCTGCAGACTTCATAGGGGAAATCAAAGCAGTTGACACTAGGGTGACAGAAATGGAGGCAAACTACTACAGGCGCACACCCAATTGGCGGAAGAGATGTATGCCCTGAGAGACGAGCAGAGGCAATTCCAAAATGTACAAGAAAATTGGTCTCGCAGACAAAACGTCCGCATTCGCAATCTCACAGAAACGATAACGGATCTCCCGCAATACCTGCTAGATCTCTGCAAAACACTCCTGCCAAACCTAGAGGAAGATGTGAAATTCCACTATTACACAATTAAATACATCTTTATGCAAGACCAGGAATACCAAAAATTAAAGGAGGACAGCCAAGCATATTTGCTGGCCTCTCCCTGACCACTCTGTTCAAAATGAGACTGCTAAAATCCCCTTTAGAGATCATCTTGGCCCAGGGATGAAGATATACTTGGGGCTTTCCGTTCAAATTGAACATCCTGAAAGATGGAAGAACTTACCCCATACATGATATGGAAGAGGGCCTAGCTCTATGTTCGTCCTGGAACATCCCAGTGCCTAAAATGCTGGGAAACATTGAATGACCTTACCATAGACGCCTAAGAACACAACATTGGTCATAGGACTGTAACAGTTTGGCATGATCCAGAGATCTTTAAAAGAAAATCTTTAAGATACTAATACAGTACCTATATGATGTATTATGGTGACAAAAAGAAACTATATTCGTATATGCAAAGACCATAGGTCTTAAAGTTTTGTTATTTTATTTCGATGTTTTAGTCCCTTGTATAAAAATAGGTATTAGACCTGGGTCTAGCAAAATGTATTCGCTCTTACTAGAACCCAAACATTAAAGCAAAGTCACTTACACAGTAATAGTAATCAAAAAAAGTGCCCCACAGAAGTTACATTTTAGATATTTTCTATATTATTATTATTATTATTATTATTATTATTTTTTTACCTTATTGTAAGGATACCTGGCACCTCACGTAGGTTTTGAGGACAGCCTTTTGCTCTCTTCAGTTCGGTTTAAACTGTAAATCGTTTTGTATAATCATATCATAAAAAAGATAACTGTGTACTAAAAGATTCTTATATAACATTGCAAAGTACTTTGTTGTTGCAGTACCTTACTCTAATACTCTCTATTTTTCTCCTGCTTGCTCTTAGCTTTCTACTCCCTTCTCTCTCTTCCCCCCCCCCCCGTATCACCTACCCCATCCCCTACGTGGAGTGGTTCATCCCCACCCATACCAGCTAGGTGCCCTCTGATCTGTTGCCATTCATGAAGAGCTTGTATACCAGAGTTCCTAATGGCCTTAAAATAGCCTCACATAATATTCAAGGGTTAAATGAACTGAAAAAATGGGGGATTGCCCTGGAGGAATGCGGTTGCATGGGTATCGACATTGTCGTAATGCAAGACACCCATTTAAAAAAAAATAATAATATCCCAAAATATTGGGGTAAACACTACAAAGAAACAATCAGACTGCCCCTGAAAAAAGAGGGGTGTCAATACTGATACACTGAACTTTCAGCATATATCCACCCATAGAGATCAAGATGGGAGATACATCTTGACACAGGGTACTATTAATGAACATAAGATCTCATTGTTAAATGTATATGCACCGAATACTGGGAAAGCAGACCTTTTCCATAGAATAACAGATCTAATGACTGATTGGCACCATTCAGCTTGGATCCTGGGGGGGGGGGGGGGGGGGGGGGGGGGCATGAATTAGGCACTAGACCCAGGCCCAGATTTAGCTTTTTGGAGACCCTAGGCAGTAAAATCAAGGAGCCCCAGATAGAATGCACCAACTCTTTAAAATAAATCACAGGGCAATTTTATGCAGCCCCCCATTGAAAAGGACCCTTAGGCAAGTGCCTAATTCGCCTAATGGAAGATCCGGCCATGACTTAACCTCAGCAAAAGTTGGATCAGGTTCCACACCCTCGTCTGTGATTCCTACTGCCACCAAATCTTTCATATCAATGCTCAAAAACCAAGATATGCTCAATACGTGGAGGAAGCTACACGCTAATGATAGGAAATATGCACAATATTCAGCCAGACACAATTCACACTCCTGCATCAACTATATCTTAATCCAACAACCATTGCCTGTTCAGACCATGACATGACTAGTATCTCTTTGTGTGACCTACTACTCAAGAATGCTCTTCCTCATGGGCTCTAAACCCGGCCCTCCTTAATGATGTAGAGTCAAGGGAAAAAATACATAGAACTCTGGTAAAATACTTTAATTTGGACAGTGGCAGGGAAGTGGACCACGTAGGAGTGTGGGCATCACACAAATCAGTACTAAGAGGCAAATGTATACAAATTGGCTTCCTCTCCAAATAACTTGAGCTAGCCCAAATAAAAACATGAAATGCTAAGATCTTCGCTCTGCAAGCCACTTCACCACCTTTAAGACCGCCTGGGTTCCACGCGGAAATTCATAAACTAAAACAAGAATTGTAGGATTCTACAGAGGAAGGTTGTAATTGCAAACAACTCAGTCTCAGTATTTCACATACGCAAATAAACCAGACAAAATGCTAGCCAAAAAGCTAAACCAACAAAGAGCAAACTCATTTAACCCCAAACTAAAGGTGGAAAATGATAAGGCCATTTACCTGCTGAATGTAATCACATAAGCTTTTGAAAAATACTATGCCGGATCTGGCTCAACCAATCATGTAATACAAATGAATAACTTTCTTTCCTCCAGTGAGCAATCTGACTTGCTAGTTATCCCAATACCAACTACCGAAATTAAAAGAGACGAAGTCCCACAAAGCCCCTGGTCCAGACAGGTTCACCAATTACTACTACAAACAATTTGTAGACACGTTATCACCCCCCCCCCCTACAAACTCTGTTCAACGATTTCCTGTCAGGTAAACCTATGAGAACAGAATTCATGGAAGCCAAGGTAATTGTCCTACTCAAAGAAAGCAAAGACCCGTCCCACTGTAAGAGCTAAAGGCCTATATCCCTAATTTGGCTTATATGATCGAGACCTTACATAAGATCGGCCTGAGTGACAAAATAGTGAGGGTATTCTAGCTTTATGCAGCTCCAAAAGCATACATTATGTACCAGGGGTTAGAAATCCCAACCTTTTAAAACAGCAGGAGGGACACGACAGGGATGTCCCCTATCCCCTTTTTGCTATTACAATAAGAGGAAACCAAAATATAAAGATGGCAGAGGCAGAACACAAACTGAGCATTTTTGCCGATGACATCATGCTTACAATCACAGAGCCATTGACAAGCCTCCCTAACTTATTTAATACTCTTGGGCTTTTTGGCAGCATTTCTGGTTTCCAAAAAAATCCTAGCAAATGCGAAGTTCTAAATGTCTCCTTACCGAAGCATCTGGAATCTCAGCTTTCAGGAAACTTTTCCTTTACATGGGTCCAACACCAACTTAAGTATTTGGGAATTTTCATCCCCAGACAATGTGGCCTAACGTACAATGCAAATTATCCAACGCTTATAAAAGAACTACTAAATGACAAAAACACGTGGTCTTCCTATAAAATTTTGTGGCTAGGAAGGATTCATGCCATAAAAATGTCTTGCCCAGGGCATTGAATCTCTTCAGCACTATTCCAATAGCGGGCCATACAAAGGACATTCTGGTTTTTCAGAGGCAGTTGTGGCTGGTGACTTTTTTTTCCAAGTTGGTGGGGTGGAGAGGCAGAGACCTGGCCCCTCCCCTTAAACTGACTCCACCCAAAAAGTAGAAACTCCTGCCCTTCACAACATGTTACCTCTGTAGACCCACCCATTGACACATACTCCACCCACTTACTTGATTTTTTTACCCATCACTTTACGTATGTATTATCTTGATGAGGGTGAAGTGGTGCTGGTTCTGCTCACTATTCTTATGATGGGAAGTATAGCCGTGGCAGCACTTAGAAACAGACAAAAATGATCCCATAGAGAGAGACAGGGATCAAGAGAGAGGGATGTAGAAAGAGAGGGGGATAGCAAGAGGGATAGGTAAGCAAGCAGTAAAGAACAATTCAGCATTGAAGACAAGATTTCTGAGAGAAGACCCTGATGGTGTAAAAAAAATAAAGGCATGCGAATAAGGGGATGACAGAGGAGGAGATTGATAGATGAGGTTATTGAAGCAATGAATATGAACTTGAGGAAGCTCAGGGGGTAGTGGCAGACAAATGTGCCTGATGTGCTGTGGTCCATAGGGTCACAGAAAGATGGCATGACTGAACAAAAACAAAAGTAATGGGGAAAAAATACTATTTTTGAATACATTTTTACAACACTACACAGTCTAAATGCTCCTACAGGTAGACTGTTTGAAGTAAAATCTAAAAAGCAATAAAATTGTAAGGCAGGGAATGCTGTTTGGGCCAGACATTTTTTGGTGGTCTGAAATCCTTCGGCGCTCATTGCGAGGCTGTTGGTTGTTGTATTTTTTTTTCCTGGTAGGCGCTTTTGCTGTTTTTGTTGGCGGTGATCTGCTTTTTGCGCTTATTGCAAGGCTTTGTGTGCTCTGAGCAGCGTTGGCACTCCTTGTGAGTTGCGCTGTGAATTGGTTTGGTGTTTATTGTGATTTTTTTTTTTTGTGTATATTTTTTTTTGTATGCTATTGAAATAATTAATAAATGAATATACTTTACCTATTTGAAAGTAATATATGCAGGTAGCATTGTGCTGAAGAGCTGACAATTTGTTTTGATGTTCCTGCAGCATACATTGTAGGTTTGCACTGTTGTGGAGCTGAGGTGTAAGTGTCAGCAATGTGTGTAGTGTAAATAGGCTGCGTGCGAGAGGGAAAGCCGTTAGGGTAGCTGTGTACTTCTGCATTATGTAAGGTAGTGTTGTAAAATGGCGGCAAATGTGTATGTGGTACGCGGCTGTGGAAGATGTTAGCGTCCTTGGTAAGGGTGTATCTTGTACCTCGTACAGCTTTTTTTAAAAGCTGTTTGTGCTTGGTGGTGTTTTGCGTCTTTAGGGTCCTGTAGCCTCGTTTTCGTTTTTTTCGGCGGCCATTTTTTCTCTTGCTTAGGGGATTTTCGTGTGTCTGAACTCAGGAATTTGGACTTAAATGGAGGTGTAACTTCACTTGCAGAGGTCCTGGGTGCCCCCCCTTGCTGTGGGTAAGTTTTTTTATGTATTTTGTGTGTTTTTTTTTTTTTTTTTAATGTTTTCAGATGCGCATGGTTCGGCCGTTAAGGTCGTATTCTTGCAAGGATGTAATGTTTTTTTTTCTAAGTCCCGCGGTTCGTATTTTTTTGTGTAAGTCCGTATATAGTGATTGCGTGTTAGATCTATTTTGGTAAAGTGCCGTTTGTGTGGGTGTTTGTAACCGCGTGTGAGGCACCGTAGGGCCTCCACCTCCGCAAATGCGTTCCCTCGCTTTGCGAGCCAGCATGGGGAGATTTGATAAGGAAATTAGTCTGTGTGTTTAACTGCTTGCCAAATGATTTATAATTTAAAGTTATAGCCGCAGATATAAAATAAATAAAATATTGAACATGATATAATAAAAACATTTTTTTATATTTATATATTTAAATTAATTAAGTTAGGGTCCTTTTCTATTTCAACACTGCACACAGGCAGAACAGTGGGGTTGAGGTCTGCAGGTAAAGAACTATTTCAACCTCCCGTGCCGAGCATACCGATGGCCTCGCTGTAGACTCAGCACCATTCAAGTTGGGCCACGTCGGAGGTGGAAATAGTTTTTTGCCTGCAGTAAAACAAATCACCACCCGGTGGTGCTGTAGCACAGAGCCCAACCTCGCTGTTCTGCCTGTGTGCGGCATTGAAATAGAACAGATCCTAAGTTAGTGATGGGGGATTAAGTCAGTGCATTCATTCTGGGAGGGCGTTTGCCCCTATGCACCAGAACCCCCTGTTCAGAGGGCAATCTCCCGCTTTGTCTGGGGTTGCAAAAAGCCAAGGATAAATAAAACAGCAATGATGACACCCTTTCAGTCTTACTAAAATACTATAAAGCTACCAGACTGGCTCAAATAACCAAATGGTTCGGGAAAGAGCAGCTACCAGTGTGGGTAGAGATTGAAAAAAGTGTTCTTAGGGAAAGGAACCTTTTCATTAGCCATGTATTATGTCTTAGCTTGCATCACAAACTAAACAGATCCTCCCTTCCCAGAAGTGTGGTTCAATCATTAGCTTTATGGACTTAAACAAACAAAAGAACACCATTAACCGAATCAGGCTTGTGGCTTTCCCCCATATGGTTATATCAGAAAAATCCAACAATTAATAGACTCTCACAATTTAAATGGTGGATAGACAACAAATATATTATAGTTACTGATCTTTCAAGGGGAAATCAGCAGTGGTCCACCACAACATTTAGAGACCAACACCACTTACCATCAAAGGAATGGCTTAACCTATCTCAAGTAAGCGCTAATGTTACCAAGGTACTTGCTGCATATATAATCCCAATGGCAATAACAATATATGCATTATATACAATTGTAGTCAGGGCCTTCTCTTTTGATAGTTTTTTTGAGTAGCTTGAGGTATGGCATATTTAGCTACGTTGCCCTAGCCTGATTAGAGACCAAAAAGGACAAGAGAGGTAGGTGAGGTAAATTGATGAGAGTTTATTTAATATTGGTAGAGCAAGCTTTACGGAGTTCTGTAGTGGGGGTGTGGATGTAGCTGTGATAGCATGATGATTTCCACCTACCTAAGGTCTTTATGATGTGGGTCGGAGTGTGATTCCTTGAAGCGGAGGTGGCTGCTCCGATTCGGAAGGAATGGCCGGAGTAGGCGTAGGGGTCCAATCCGAGTTTGAGAAGAACTAGACGGATGTAATGGACGAAATCAGTTGTAGACAAGGCCTGGCTGGACATGTCTTGTAGTGGATGAGTGGATGGCTTGGAGGACAGAACTGGGAAGAGGCGGTTCATGCTGGAGACGGGACACCAGGGGTAGTTGATAGGGTAGTAGGTGATGGTTATGGCAGATTTGCTGGTCTTTGTGTAGGGAAGCGTAAGGGTGAAGCAGGCGTTAGTGAAGGCCAAGTACGGAATGTGGGTTGGATGCAAGATATAGTGAGTTTGCCAGGCCGGAAGAATGTGTAAAAGGCGAGCAAGGCCGCTGATGAAATCGTGGTGGAAATATTGGGCCCTAATGGATTTGAAGAAAGGAGAGTGATGAGCCTTTTAAATAGGGGTTCATCCATAAGGTAGCGTGTATGAGGGTTGGAGGTTTTCTTGAGAGCGAGTCCTTTGAGGAATGTGCTCAGAAAGGATGGAGATGATTCCGACTTTTAAATGAGGTAAGGTACGCTTTCGTTGTTTGGTAGCTGAGACCGAGTTGAGTGTCACAGTGGGCAGCAAATGAGAGGAAGGTGAATGAGGAGGGTGGAGACAGTTGTTGGCTGTGAAGGTCTGGAAGAGTTTCCATGCTCTGATGTAGGTTTTTTTGGTGTTTGCGGAGATGCCGTTTATCATGGTCGATCGGGCTGAAGACCAGAGAGCTACACGACCCTAAAGCCGCTAAATACCACAAAGCAAATACGGCTTTTACAAAAACCTGTACGACCTACAACATACACCATTAGCAAGGACGCTTCATCATACAAACCCGCCTACCACATACACATTCACCGCCATTTTACAACACTAACTTACAGAATGCGGAAGTACCCAGCTACACTAATGGCTTCCCCTCGCGCACGCAGCCTATTTACACTACACATTGCTGACACTTACACCTCAGCTCCACAACAGTGCAAACCTACATTGTATGCTGCAGGAACATCAAAACAGATTGTCAGCTCTTCAGCACAATGCTTCCTGACTGTATTACTTACAAATAGGTAAAGTATATTAACTTAATAATTTATTACTTATTTCATTAGCATCACAAAATAATTATACACAAAAAATAAAATAAAAACACTATCGCAATAAACGCCAAAAACATTCACTGCGCGCCTCACAATGAGCGCCAACGCTGCTCATAGCACACAAACTACACCAGGGGATAGCCTGGCAATAAGCGCTAAAAGCAGATCAGCACCGACCTTACAATGACAGCAAAAGCGCCTCTGATAAAAAAAAAAATACAACAACCAAGAGGCTCTCAGTGCGAGCCTCGCAGTCAGCACCGAGATCTCAGACCACCACAAAAAATTATGTCTTTGCCAAACACTATTCCTTGACTTACAATTCTATTGATGTCATTTTTTTATGGGCAATTCGCTAGTATAATACATTAGTGAAACTGTGGAGTCACAGAATCATCCAAAAACCAGAAGAAGCTTTATTAGGCCTCCCCATAGAGGGTCTCTATAAAATAAAATAAAAAACTTTTATCAAGTCAACAGTTTTTAGCAATTGGGATTACGATAGCGAAAACCTGGAAGTCGGCAATACATGAATATAGTACAACTTGGGCCTCATGTTGGGATACTTGAACCCTATGTATTGGGTGGTAACCCTAGCCAAAGTCACTCATTGCGAGCACGGTGATGAGCCCTGAAGGCGCTCATCGCAATGCCAGTAAAGTAGAGGGGGGGAGAGGCTCGCAATGAGTGACAAAGGCTCACATTGAAAGGCTAGTAAAGTAGAGGGGGAATGTAGGAGGGGTTAGGCTCGCAATGAATGACAAAGGCGCTAGAATGCGAGGCCAGCAGAGGCGGGAGAGGTAGAGGGGGGAGAGGCTAGGAATGAGTGCCGAAGGCACTCATTGAAAGGCAAGTAAAGTAGAGGTGGAAGAGGTTCCGCTTGATGTAATGTGGGTTTTTAAGGTCTGGTTGGGGCCTATATAGTCCCGCTTGGTATTTTAAGGTTTTAAAGGTCCGGTTGGGGCCTATATGGTCCCGCTTGGAATAATGTGGGTTAGTAAGGTCTGGTTGAGGCTTATATAGTCCCACTTGGTATTTTAAGGTTTTTTTTAGGTATGGTTTGGGCCTATATAGTCCTGCTTGTTATTTTGAGGTTTTTAACATCTGTTTGGGGCCTATATATGGTCCTGCTTGGTATAATGTGGGCAAATAAGGTCTGGTTTGGGCCTATATAGTCTTGCTTGGTAGTTTAAGGTTTTTAAGGTCAGGTTGAGGCCTATATAGTCCTGCTTGATATTTTAAGTTTTTTAAGGTCCATTTGGGCCCTATATAGTCCCAATAGGTGTAATGTGTTTTTTTTTTAATAATAATTTTATTGAAAGGCATAAGCAAAATTCAAACATATTAAACAATATTTACATCCTACATTATTTTTCTGCAACACAAAAATATTTCACTTGCTAAGCTGGGTAAGCTTTTCCATTTTATATTTTCAATTATAATTGAACCATAACAATAACTGAAAAATTAAAAAAATAAAATAAACATGTACAACTGTGTATATATAAATAACAGATCTTGTTGTAAACTCGACAAGTAAGCAAGGCTAATTTAAAGAAAGAAAAATCTAATCTAAATCTAGAGATTTCTAACATAGCTCCCATATTTATTATTATTATTATTTTTTATAAAAGGTCTTAAGCTTGTCTATTAAAAGCTGGGTTTAAACATAAAAAAATAGTTATAGGTTTATAAGCAAGCATTTAAATATTTACCTCCTGTCAAGCCACCCATGTTGTAATATATATCCAGAGTCCCAAGCCTCCTCCTCCCTGAGTCCTCTTCTTATTAAGTTGTGTTGATATTCTAGAATCAAGTCACGTCAATGAGGTGCTAAGAGGCGATTCTAACCAGGGCTCCCAAATCTTATAAAATTGAGACAACTTACCTAGTAGAATGCAAGTTAGTTTCTCATTTAATAATAATGTAGTTCATTTTTCTAATTACCTCTTGAAAGCTTAGGGCCTTAGACTTCCATTTGCTAGCAATATGTAGTTTAACAGCAACTGCCATTACAACTTGTTTTGATTCGGGGACAAGTTTTGTAACTCAATTCCCAAAAGGCAGGATTCCATACTGACCGGGATCGCCTTCTTAAATAGTGATGTGGCAAGTAATGTTAGGTCTCCCCATAAATTGTGAGCCACCGGACAAGACCACCAAGTGTGGATATGATCCCCTATCTGTTGGCACCCCTTAAAGCATTTGTTACTCTTTTAGGGTTAATCTTCTGAAGCTTGTCAGGTGTACAGTATACCCTCTGGAGGACTTTGATGGATGTTTCTATGCTTAAGTTTGAACATGATTCCACCCATTTCTTCCACTCACATTCTACTAAATCTTCCTCCCATCTACATATAAATGTAGGCTTCTCGTCCAAGGTGGTATTTGTGAAAATATCATACAATGACCCTATCATTCCTCTAGAGAGTGGGAGATTTTTACAAATTAGTGAGATCCAGGAAGGTTTAGGGGGCGCAAATGCTTTTGAGAATGTCCCTAACCCAGCTTTTTATTTTTAGATAACTGTACAATTCCTTTTGGGGTAGATTAATTTTCTGGCAAAATTGATCATAGGTTAATAGGCTACCATCAGCAAACTCTTGATTGAATTTCTTTTAGATTTTAATCTCTTAACTAGCATCTTACCCGGTTTGTTCACCTTCCAATAATATAGATGTCTTGTCTTCCTCATAGCTTTTTCAGTGTAATGAAAGAGTACCCCATCAAGTTCTAAACTAATCTTGTCTATTTGTTTGCGCAATTTAGTGGATGGGATCTGTTGATTGGCTTACTCCAGACTGCTAAGGGTGGCCGAAAACTCTATATAGAAAATCCCTTAAGGAAAAAGACAGAGAGGCAAGTTTAATACAGGAACCCCTTTAATAGGCCTTATGGGCCACCCAGAGCCATCCGGCCCCGTCTCCGGAGAATCATTACAGTCAAAATAAATGTTGATTTCCTCTACCAACACTGCCAAACTATTAGAATCAAATAATAATCATTAATTTTCCAACTATTATAAGGAGACTGGCTAGGACCGAGTGTTAATCTAGATACTATTGTGTGACCAGGGGCAGGTGGTAATGTCAGAGTCCCGAGTACAGTCAAAAATGAGGGAATCTATTAGAAAGGTATCGATTCTTGAGTTGCATGAGTAGGGGAGTAAAAAGTATATTCTCTACGATCTAGATGAAGACCCCTCCAGGCATCCACCAGACTTAATAACTGATTGATTTGGCTACGTTTTTTGGAGAATTTATTTTCTAGAGTCTTCCCTGATCTGTCGCTGAGTTAAAGGCGAGGTTAAAGTTCCCTCCAATTACCAATCTACCTACATCTAACGATTCTAGTTCCTTCAGTAGATTAATAATAGTTATGTGAGGTTGTAAGGGAATACAAAGAGACAAGGGAAATTCTAATTTCCCGAAACTGACCCAGTTACTATTGCATAATGACCATCTTTGTCTATAGTGCTTTATTCTAATTTAAATGGGAATTTTTTATGCATGAGAACTGCTGCTCCAGCCTTCTTCGTGGGTTGTGTCGCTGCATAGACGATAGGGTATTCTTTATGCAAGAAGGCTAGCTTTTTTTTATGAGAGAAGTGGGTTTCCTGCATAAAAATAACTGAGAGCTTAAACTGTTTGTAGTATTTCAAGGCCTTCCGCCTCTTAAAAGGAGAATTTAACCCTTTTACATTGTGTTATAAAAGTGTAGTCTGATGCAGTCATTCTAGGTTGGGGCCAATGTGTGTGATCTGTTGTCTGTTGTCTGTTACCTGTTCTTTCTCCTCTTTTGGAGCTCCTGGAAGAGATCGAGGCAGAGGAAGGCTTGGGGGTCCTCTGAAAAACATTGGAGTGTCAGTTTATTATCGTCATAAACTAAGTATAGAGCAAAGATATAAAACATTAGTGTTACATTTTTAAGACATCTATTATATACATATACAGTTAGAGCAATGTCATTCCTAAACAGTAGCTCTGCAGCCTTCAAAGGGACTACGTTACTATCTAATAAGCAGACAATAACAGTAACTTTCATGATCAGCAATTCTGCCTCTTCTAAAGAGACTATACTTGCTGAGCAACTACAAAGCTGTAACAAAAACATTTGCATTTCTCTTTCTCTATAATCAGAGGTTAACACATTAAAAAACATTCTAATTTTAACTATAAGAACTTGTATCAGATTCAAGAAGTAGAATCTGTTTATTTACGGTTCTAGGGGTCTAACTAGCACATGCTAAAGATAAACTCTCAACTTCTACTTTCCTAGATAGTAATTTTAAGTAATAGGTAGAAGGTCAATCAGCATCCTGCACTCTCCTGACAAACTATCATGTTTTGAAAAATACGGAAAAAAAAACTATTTTTTTTTTCTTATTTCTTTTTTCCTCTTTTGGATCAATCAGATCAGCAATAAGTCTGGATTCCCACTTGCTTGGAGAGCTGCAGATACTCTGGCCTTTACAGTTTGTGTTCAAGTCTCTGGGGGCTCTAGGAGGTAGTGGATTCTTGTTCGGAGATTGTGAGCCAACTAGAGTCCACTGTCTCTTGGGAATGGGAGGGGGAGGATGATCCTGGTCCCCTACCGATATTTCTGTTGAGCACAGATGAAAATGACGTAGTACAGCTAGGCAATCCTGCAATGTACGAGTGGTATGTGCCGTACCTTGGTAGTTAAAAGTGAGGGCAAAGGGAAAGTTCTATTGTTACTGCACTTTATGCTGCTGCAGAATAGCCAAAGCAGGTTTCATCTGTTTCCGTCTCTCCAACGTGTTGGGAGATAAATCGGCATAGAATTGCAGATTGGAGTTATCCAGGCCCTTGATTATCTGCAGCTTTCTGGTCTTAGAAATCTCACAATTATATCTTTAGGAACCTCAGGATTTCTTGTACCACCAAGAGCTCTATGAGCCCGCTCTATCTCTAGAGAAGTGTCTGTTTGATCAGGGAGAATAGCAGCAAAGGTCTCTTTTAGATATGCTGTTAAGTCTCTTGGTATTCCACGTACCCTGATATTATGACAGCGAGACCGATTCTCCAGACCTTCAATCTTGTCTGTAAGCTCCATGATGTTGAAAGTATTCTGGTCAATAGATGTCCTGTCACATTGTTGAGCTTCTCCAACCTGATTTACTATTTCTTCCAGTAATTGTTTTATTTGCCCCAACTCCTTTAAATCTTTCCTCAGCGTTTCTATCGCTATGGTAAGAAGTTGTTCAATTGTGGCTACTGATCTAGCAGAGAGGTCAATATGTTGATTTGGTAGCTTAGGAATGTCCTCCTGGTCTGAAGAGACGTGGTCTTGGCCACCTTAGGTGGGATATGCTCCCGGATGCCTCTCGTAGACGGACCTCTTTTGCCTTTCTTCATGTTTGAAATTTAGGACTATCCTGGTCATGGAAGCAATCAAGTCCTCCTTAGATTTCTCCCTTTTTTTTTTTGAGGCAGGTGTAAATGATTTAAGAGCAGGAAGACTGTTTCATGACTTGCATTTAAGTTCAGTAGTAATATTTGAAAGAAGGAGTAGTGATGGTTTTGGTGCTAGTCAGAAACCCCTTCGGACTTATGTTTACATTTTTAATTCAGTGTCTTTAGGACAGCAGAGACGATTAAGATATTTGTGTTGAAAGCACAAGTTTTAGACACCCAGAAAGAAAGACTTTGAGTAGTTTTTAGTTTGCAATGAAGGTTACTGTACAAGATCATGGGGAGCCGGTGGGGTAGCAATTCCCCAAAATGTTAGTAGTTACTTAGCAGTTCTTCCTGTGAATGGGTTGGTTACCTTCAACAAATGGAAGTTTGTATTCTGCAAATTATCAGTTGCAATTAACCAGAATGTCCACACAGTGGCAGTACAAGACCAAATTGTCAGATAATATACTCCATTTATTTTGCCTCGTGTAATCTTAGTTAGCCCTGAACTACTATTACCAACCGGTCGTACTGGCCCAGCCTAGAACAGGCTTATTTGATCCAAGTCACTCAGGTGATTCTGTAGTTTTTCCTTTCTTTTTTGCCGGAGTGACACTCCAACAGTACAATTTGTGGTTCCAGCCCAAAGTTGGTTTATTAAGTCAATGCCACTCTGGAGGTTCTGCAGTATGTTAATACAAAAGTGCCATTATAGCAGTAATATTTGTCATATGTAGGTTTTGTGGGGTAACCTTGTCTCAGATGCAGTTTTCAAGCAAACAATATCAACAGCACAGCACCCGTTGCACAGAAGAATAGATTGTAAACTGATGCAGTCAAGATCTTCGATGGCTAGAAGCAGGGGAGTTAGTCTGTAGTATGAGAGGATTATCAGTCCTCTGAGTTGATTAAAGATAAAAGGACTTTGACAGCAATAGCAGTACTGTCTGTGCGCCTTAAGTTATCTGAGCCAATTATGGAATACAAGGATTAGAAGAATATCTGGCTCATTTCAGCAAACCCCTTTGTGGTAGTAGCAGTCACTGGTCTATGCAGCAGGGTGTTAGCATGGACCTCTCTGAACCCCCTAATGTAGGTAAAGAAATAGCCACCCTCTATATTCGTGCTTCTTTCCTCCAGCCCCACCAGTACTAACTTTACAGTTGGCTCACCAGGTATAGGGTCTCAGGGTTAATGGGTAAATAGAAGCCTCCTCACCAGGCCCGAAATCCAAGATGGCGGCCGCCAGTTTCGCTGGCTTTTTTCCCCGGCCCTGCCGCTCCTCAAACTGTTGGGCAGTGTGGTCACAAGCTACCCTGGACCTCCCCGGCCGGAACCTGCCATCACAGGAGCCTCGGGAAAGCTCCTGAGGTGATCATGTGCACCCACAAGGGCCTGGGCCTCCACCTCAGTCCCTGCCTCATGCAAATCCAAGATGGACGCCGTCCGATCTTGGGGTCTCTGTAGCTCTCACTGCCTCCTGTGTTGCTCTGATCAGGCCCTTCTGCAGTGTTGAAGTTTCTGGCAAAGGGCGCCTGTAGCAGGCGCAGGGCCTCTGAAGTTCTCACCTCCCGGTAGGTCCCTGCAGGAAGGCAGTCTTCTAGTGAGCTGGCAGGGTGCAGGTTTCTCTGCAGCGGTGCCTCCAAGGGTATCTTTTGAGGGTCCCACGGGGGAAATGGGTCCCCTCTCTTCTTCCCCCAGTTGTTTTCAGGGTATGCAGTTTATTTATGACGCACTAGGGCAATTTATAAGCCCACTTTTTGTGTTTTAAGCAGGAGCTCACAGTAAACACGTCTAGCTCCAGCAGAGCAAGCTCCGCCCCCAGTAATGTGGTATTTTAAGGGCCTGTTGGGGCCTATATAGTCTCGCTTGGTGTAATGTGGGTTTTTAGGGTCAGGTTGGGGCCTATATAGTCTTGTTTGGTGTAATGTGGATTTTTAGGTACTGTTTTGGCCTGTATAGACTTGCATGGTATAACGTGGATTTTAGTTATGATCTGGGCCTATACAGATCATCATGGTATAATGTGGGTTTTTAGGTACTGTTTGGGCCTGTATAGACTTGCATGGTATGTTGTGGATTTTAGTTATGATTTGGGCCTATAGAGACCTGCATGGTATAATGTGGGTTTTTATGTACTGTTTGGGCCTGTATAGATATGCATGGTATAATGTACGTTTTTAGGCACTGTTTGGGCCTATAGAGACCCGCATGGTATAGTGTTGGATATTAGGTACTTATCTAGGTGATAAAGGGGAAAGTGGTGTTTGAAGGCATGATGCCTTGCATGCTCTGATTTGTTTGCTTGTTTTAGAGCACACCCAGGTCCAAGCACTCTGTGGCTGCAGACTTTTCTGAACTGGTTGTTCAAGAGACCCTGAGAAAGAGAACCAAGTGTTGGGGAGTGTCATTGTGTTGTTGAAACAGAAGACAGATTTTAATGTTATTATTCGTCAGAGTCCTAAGAATCTTGAATTTATCAACGGAAAAAATACAGCAGGTGGAGTCTATTTCAATGGGTGGGGCCAGTATAAGGTCATTGGGTGGGGCATATAAAGGTCAAAACTGTCATGGGTGGAGTCCATACAAATGGGGGAGTCTATGAAGGGGGAGGGGCCAGCTCTTGCTCTGCCGCCCCTCCAACTTGAAAAGTCAAAAGGCCACCACTGGAATTTTGATCCGCCCTATTAGGATATACAGATCTTTTCTGACATCTCTCAAAATACCCTCCTGAAGAGGAAAGGACTCTCTAACATTACAGCTGCTCTGAGAAGAGAAAATATCACATACAAATGGGGTTTCCCCTTTTGCTTGCTTATTTTTAAAGAAGCCCACTAGATCATAATAAAAACTACTACAGAAGGAGAAGAGTGTCTGAAGGAATGGAAGATTCAATTTGATAGTTCTACTCAGATTACTCCTGCTCCCATTCTTAACTTAAGAGACACAGAATGGTAGAAAGTTACACAATAGAGCACAAAGCATTAAGAATTGTCTCTTTACGCTGATGTGCTTACTTAAATGTTAAGATGGAGACTTCTTATGGTCAACTTTACTTGCTTTAGCTTATCAACTGGGTAGCCACATTAGCCTATAATCCATTGGCCAGAAAATATTTGAACTAGGCCTGCAGCATTTTATTGTATGAGCTTATTTTCTTTTTGTTCTTTAACTAATTTAGTAAAAAAAGTAAAATGTGGGTTAACACTAAATGATTTTCATCAATGTTCAAAGGTTTTGTATATAGGCAAGATTAGAAAAAGTATACTTATAGATTTTTGGCTTTTAACCATGAATATCTTTTTTTTTTTTTTTTTTTTTTTTTTTTTGCACTTGCAATACTCATCAGTTTTGAGAAATATACTTATAAATAGTTAAGCAATTATTGTTCGAATTTTTACCCACCACACTTTAGTCTGACCATTTGTATAGCGGGGGGGTCATTTGCACTAAAACTTGATTAAGGCTGTGTCCATTTGGTCAACTTGCAAATAACACACATTAGACAGTAAATCACCAATAGTTTGAATTTTCACACATATATATCTACAGAATTTGATATTGGTGGCATTGTTCTTTAAAAAAAAAAAAGCTGCATGTATTGGTATGAGCACATACGCATTCACTTACGTGGGTGCATACATGGGGCACAGGCTGGTTCACTGATTTAATGAATCCCTTCCCCAACAAAAGACCTATGGTTATGGTTTTAAGCTTGTCATTTTCTAATTTTTGTTTCCTTCATTTATAATGCACTTGAAAATGAAGAACAGCTACAGTATCATTGAGAAGTAGCTTATGTGTTGGACATTTTGTCATGTGTGTATGTGTTGAAGTCCATAGAGGTTGTTATGCAAGGTATTCCAGGTGGGTCAAGAAGACTAAGGACAGTTCTCTGATATTGGCAAAATGGTAATTTAGATTATATTGCAAAATGCCCTAAGCCTTAATATCCCAGAAAAAGCAGACATTGTTTGTCTGCAGGAGACACATTGGATAGAAAGTAAATGTCCTAAATACCAAACTAAAGCTTTTTCTGAATGTATTAGTGCTTCATACTCAACAAAAACTATAGGAGTAGCAAATGTATTTAATAAAAATTTAGCAATCCAAGAAGAACACAAGAATATAGATAATGATGGAAGATATATTATATGGCTGGGGAAAATTAACGAAAAGCTCCATAAAAATAAAGTTAAGTTTGTGAAAGTTTTAAAACTAATAAACTCCATAAAAAAAGGACATCTTATAATTTGTGGGGACTTTAATCTAATCTTTGACATAAATTTAGACAGAATTTATTTTCCAAAACAAAGACAAGTTAGGATATATGCAAAACAATTTAAAAAATAAATTCTGAAATATGAGTTGTATGACACTTGGAGAACCTTAAACCCAGATAAAAGATTTTACCTTTTTTCTTTTTTTTTTTTTTTTTAAAGAGACATGGTACCTATACAAGGATTGATCATATTTTAACTAACCTACAAACTTTGAATTCAATAGAAAATATAAAAATAAGTGATATTTCCTGATCTCACCATGCTATGGTCATTATGACCTTAAAAGATATCCAAGATAACCTTTTTACTAAAACTTGGAGAATGGACCCTTTAATGCTTAGATCTCAAGAATTCTCTGACAAATTAAAACATGAAATTCATCTTTTCTTTGAATTAAATAAATATTTGGTTCCTTCATTCTCCACTGTATGGTGTACCCATAAATTTTACGTCCGTGGCATATTTTTGACTAGAAGTGCCTTTTTAGAAAAAAAAACTGAGGGAAAACATTAAGAGATTCATATATAGAGTTGAATAGATTACAGATGACTAATACATTATCCCCAAATAAGGACCTACATCTCCAGACTAATAACCAACATTCAAATTAAACAATTGCTACAATTGCAGACAGACAATATGATTGTGAGAATGCATTAAGATCACTATGTAATGGATAACAAGCCAGGGAAATTTCTCTCCCATAAAATGAAACATAGAATTTTGAAAATAATTCAAATACTAAGAGATAAAAGCAACAAGAAATGCTCCCAAACTGGGATGATAGGGGAAATATTTGAATCCTACTATAAATCCTTTTATAATTTGGGATTAGAAAAAGGTTTTATAAATACATCAAAAGAAGATATTGATACATTCCTAACTAAAAGCAATCTTCCTAAAGTATAAAACAGAAGATTTGAACATGCTTAATCAAGAAATCTCACAAATAGAAATTGAGACGGTTATCAAGAGTTTGAAATTAAACAAATCTCCAAGGATGGATGGCTTTATCAATCTCTATTATAAATAATATTGTGCTGAGAACAATATAAAAATTACAAACCAATAATCGCTGTTCAATGTTGATATTAAATTATATGCAAACATTTTGCCTAATCGCTTGAATAAAATTATTTTTAAACTTATACGTTCTGATCAATCAGGCTTTGTCAGTGACAAGGATCCGACAATACCAGGAAACTCTTAAATCTTATTTCATTTTCCATCAAAAAAGAGCTTCCAATTCTGGCCCTGTCAATAAATGCCGAGAAGGCCTTTGACAGGGTTAGTTGGAACTTCATTGATTCGGTATTAGATACGTTTGGATTTGAGAAATTTGGCACTAAGGCCATAAATGCACTATACAGAGACCCTAAAGCAGTAATTTCAGGGTTAGGCTTTGATACCGAAAAATTTTACATCAAAAATGGGACAAGGCAAGGATGCCCATTATCCTCCCTTACTTGTATCTCAACAGTAGAACCTTTAGCTGAATTTATTAGATCTGACAAAAATATAAAGGGGATAAAAAAAACAATTATAAATTATTGATGTTCGCGGATGATATAGCTTTATTTTTAACAGAACCTGAAGACTCACTGGAACATTTGCATACAATTTTGGAAGAGTACAGTAAATTCTCTTATTTTAAACTTAATACCCTTAAATCAGAGGTATTTACTAACGGTTTAAAAAGTCCTCAGACAGAGAGTGTAAAACACCTATATAAATTTGACTGGATGAGCAATTCAGTAAAACACTTGGGGATAAGATTTACCCCACTACTAAAAAACTTGTTAAGAGATAATCTTGTTCCAATTCTGGACTATCTTAAAATTATTTTTGCAGACTAGGGGAAGGTTTATCTCTCTTGGTCAGGTAGAATAGCTGTTATAAAAATGTTTATCATCCCTAAAATCCCATATATGAGATGTATCCCTCAGATAGTACGGAGATCTTTTCTATGCACCTTCCAAAAACTAATAAATACCTTTTTGAATAAAAATAAAAAGTCCCCAATAGGCTTACATATTTTAAAGAGGAAACATGAAAAAGGAGGTCTTGCCGCAACCTCAATTATAGATATTCATAATGCTACAATGACCAACCACTTACTAGGTTGGTAACTAGCTCAGAATCAAGCAAATTGGATCATTTTGGAAAAGGATCTGTCCAATAATATAATTCTGACTAATCTTTTAAGTTGATTTCCAAAATTGAATGAAGATAAACTTTATGATTTCCCAAGAGGGACTAAGACTATTCTCTAATTTTGGTACAAAAACACAGAAAAGTTAGAGCTGTCCAGACATCCCTCCCTTGCGGCCCCTATCAAGTACTATAACAAAGATCTTAATATTACACAAAGGGAAAAATACAGAATTAAGGTCAAAGGCGATTTTATAGCTAGATAAAACATTTATAACAAATCAAACATTTACGGAAATGTTCAGTCAAAGGGAGTAACATGGCTGGATTACTTTTAGGTTAAATCATTAAATTCATCTTTGAATGACCCATTAATGAACTTCAGAGATTACTCTGCTTAACTCTACTTTAACGTCATACAAAAATAGTGTCTGGTCTCTACCATTATGAATAAGTTCAATCCCATAGATTGCGACAAATGTTGGAGAGGTTGTGGATCAAAAGGATCCCATCTCCATCTATGGTGGGACTGCCCAATGATACAAGAGTTCTGGAAACATTGGGCTTTTCAAATTCAGATTGTGACAAATATTGTAATACCTCATAAACCCAAAATGTTTCTTTTTCATATTTTTCCAGATACTATCAGAGCTAAATTGTAATGATATAGGAATCACAAGGTTGTGGAGACCAGCAGCCAAGGTCAGCAATAATCCAGTTCTGCAACTTGTAGATGAAACAGGAACAAGCTTTATTGAAGTGATCAGGAACCACACAATAATCTGGCAAGGTACATTGACAGGAAGTGCCTTATATAGGCCAAGGACCAGACACCTGACCAGGCACAGCTGAAGAGACTTGGGCACTGATACGATTGCTAGCAGAGTCAAGGTTATCAGATCTCAATGAAATTCCCAAAGGCAGGCTGGCGCAGTGGTAGGGAAGAGGTATAGCAGCCTGGGGACCAGGGTTCAAAACCCAGCAGAGTCCATTCCTCACATTATGCCTCTGGATGCCCTATTACCCCGTTTAGCAGGGTACTGCACATGAAAGGACCAGAGGAGATCAGGAGCGTGAATACTGTCCCACAAACTCTCCTCCTCACCATAGCCTTTCCAGCGGACCAGATACTGAAGCTTGTTGCGGAAGATCCTGGAGTCCAGAATTTTCTCCACCTCGTATTCATCCTCACCATCCACGAGGACTGGAGGTGGGGCAGGCAGGGCTCGGCCAGGGAAACTGTTGACATGGAAAGGTTTCAGCAGTGCAACGTGAAACACTGGATGTATTTTCATGGAATCTGGAAGTTGCAAACGAAAAGTGACAGCATTGATCTAAGCAATGATCTCAAAAGGTCCCATGAACCTCTGACCCAATTTATGAGAAGGAACCCTAAGCTTAAGATTCCTTGTTGACAGCCAAACCTTGTCACCAACATGATAAACTGGGGCCTCCGTTCTATGCCTATCAGCAGCTCTCTTGTGACATTCCTGAGCCTTCGAAAGAGTCTCCTTCAACAGGTCTTGGGAATCTCGTAAGGTGGTTAGCTGATCAGTGACTGCAGGAATGGAAGTAGTAATTGGGAGACTCACTAGAAAGGTTGGATGGTAACCATAGTTGGCAAAAAATGGGCTCAAAGAAGTGGAGCAGTGTTGGGCATTGTTATAGGCAAACTCCGCCGTGGGTAGAAAATCCAGCCAGTCATCCTGCAGGTAACTAATATAGCACCGCAAATATTGCTCCATAGTCTGGTTGGTTTTCTCAGTCTGTCCAGTGGATGAAAAGCTGACGACAGATTTACATTAATACCTAGATTAGAACAAAAATGTTTCCAAAAACGAGACGTAAACTGCACTCCCCTGTCAGAAACTACTTCATCAGGCACTCCATGAAAGCAAAATATTTCCCGAATAACCAGGTCAGCTGTCTGTTTAGCTGAAGGGAGACCACGAGCTGGTATGAAATGACCCATCTTAGTTAACCTATCCACAACAACAAGAATGGTAGTGTGTTCCTTAGAGGGAGGTAGTTCCACAATAAAGTCCATGGATATAGATCCCCAGGGACGATGAGGAATCGGAAGAGGCTGAAGCAAGCCAACAGGGGATGAGCAAGGAGTCTTATGTCTGGCACACACATCACAAGAGGACACATACTTCTTAACATCCTCATGATACTTCGGCCACCAAAAGGATCGGGCAAGTAGCTCTTGTGTCTTTCGGATTCCTGGATGACATGCTGGTTTTGAGTCATGATAGAGACGTAAAAGGTCCAGTCGCACTGACTCCGGAGCAAACAGACGTTGTTGAAAAATCCAAAACCCATTAAGCATCGTCATATGGAGATCACGAGGAGGATCACAAAGAACTGGGTCTTCAGCATAGCCCTTTTTAATGCGAGACATCAGATCAGAAGGAAATGTGACTCCTATAAATATATCCTCCGGCAAGATGGTGGTCTTGGTTACGGTAGTATGGAGGGGGTCAGCTATTCTAGACAAGGCATCCGCCTTACCATTCTTGGAGCCAGGACGGTATGTAACCAAAAAATTAAACCTCGAGAAGAATAGGGACCAGCGTGCTTGTCTGGCTGACAGTCTCTTAGCTGATCGAATACATTCCAGATTTTTGTGATCTGTGAGGACAGTAATTGGATGGGTGGCTCCCTCCAAGAGATGTCTCCATTCGGTGAAGGCAGCTTTTATAGCCAATAGTTCTTTATTCCCTATGTCATAGTTTCTTTCTGCTGGCACCATCTGGCGGGAATAGAAGGCGCACGGATGTAACAGCATCTTAGGTCCAGTCCTTTGAGACAGTATAGCACCAACAGCTGAATCAGCCGGAATTAACATTTATTGTGGAAGTTGATGGTTCTGAGGATGTACCAGGACGGGGGCAGATGTAAACAGAGTCTTTAAATCGGGAGAATGCGGTATCAGCCTTATCGGACCACTGAAAAGGAGTCCCTTTACGTGTAAGTTCAGTGATCGGTGTAATAACGGCAGAGAAATTCTTAATGAAACGCCTGTAAAAATTGGCAAACCCCACAAATCTCTGAATATCTTTTTCATTCTTGGGGATGGGCCAGTCCAGCACAGCTTTAATTTTACTTGCGTCCATACTTAAACCTTTGGGAGTTATTACATACCCCAGGAATTGAATTTCTGTTTGTTCAAACTCACATTTTTCCAGTTTAATGTATAGGTGGTGGGTACGAAGGCGCTCCAGAACTATACGGACCTGTTTTCTGGGGTTTTCAAGATTATCAGAAAATATTAGGATATCATCCAAATATGCCACAACAAACTGATCCAGGAGATCTCGTAGTACATCATTGATAAGCCCAAATGGCATTACTAGATATTCGTAATGCCCGTACCTGGTTCTGAAAGCTGTTTTCCATTCATCATTTGGTCTTATGCGAACCAGATTATATGCCCCCCGAAGATCAAGCTTCGTAAATATTTTAGCTGAGCGAAGTCTCTCCAAAAGTTCAGGAATGAGAGGTAAGGGGTAGCGGTTTTTAACAGTGATGTTATTAATGTCCCTGTAATCAACACATGGCCGTAGGCTGCCATCTTTCTTTTCTACAAAGAATATAGGAGCTCCTGCTGAAGTAGATGGTCGAATAAAGCCTTTGGTAAGATTTTCTTGTAAGTATTCACGAAGAGCTTTCAATTCAGGCTCAGAAAGGGAATATATACGGCCAAATGGGATAGCAGCCCCAGGCAACAGCTCTATTGGGCAAGAGGTATAGCAGCCTGGGGACCACGGTTCAAAACCCAGCAGAGCCAATTCCTCACATAAATATAAATTGTTGATCTCCCATATTCTTTTAACAACCAAGTAGCATGTAGTAAAGCTATGGAAAGGGAACCAAAAAACATCCTGGGAGGAAGTTGTGAGACTGATGTCTAGAGACAGATATTTGGAAAAAAGTTTCAGTAAATATAAAATCAATACAACATTTTTTTTTTTTTTACTCGAAATGGGATTTGTGGAACAGCAATTACTCATGATTGATAGAAGTGTTTGGTTTTTCCTGAACCCCCGTGGAAAACGAATATTCATATCTAATCAATCAATGGAATTGAAAACCTCAATTTTGGATGCTTTTCTTTTTGATGTTGTATTTTTCCTCTTTCAGTATGGGCAATGAATATTTAGTAATGTTTCTGTGATGTTTTATCTGTGACGAGTCTGTTTTGTCTATTTTGTATCAAACAAGAATTATTATTTTTTTTTAAAGTACATTAATTGTTTTGGAACATATACATTTATAAAAAATAAACAGTAATAAAAATATAATATAGTCTCACATATTCTCAACTTTTATAACTCAATTATATTTAGGTCCATAGCTTTCTTTTTATTTAATATTAATTATTATTAATATTCTGACACACTAAATTGTATTGCCATTTAAGCTAAATTATTAACGGAGGCAAAGATTCTTGACTGCAAATAAGGGACCACAATTAAATAAAAGTAAATAGGAAAATCTCTAATTTAAACCCCTCGTTTCTTTGATTTTTAATGTGTAAATCCATTTTGCGTCCTTATTCTGTAACTTTATCTTAATTGTAGTTCATTATTGTTCCTTTTTATAAGGTCAATGTTTTATTACTCTAGTACTTCCATTATAATGATCATCTACACGTCTATCTTTAAAACTCACGGATTGTTTTCCCTACATAACTACACATTAACATTTCAGCAGATACCCTGGGAATCCTGCATGTAATTAAATGTTTCATCTTAAATAGAGTTAGTATTTGACATAACTTATATTGAGGAAATAATTAATCTACAAGTTTTACTCTCTCGACAATTAAACAGCCTGTAATTGTAGTAAGCCAATTAGTTCTCCTTAGTGGTTCAAAATAGCTATGTATTAATTCATTCTGTAAACTTTTTGATCTACGGCTTGTTATACTGGGGTGTAATTTAGGACTCTTTTTATACCTGGATTATTTGTCAGAATTGTCCAGTGCTATTGTTTAATCTCACTTCATTAATAAAACTGGTTTATAATGTTTTTTGTAGCATAAACTATATTAGATGTGTTTTATTTTTTATTAGATGTGATTATTTTTTGAGTGCTGATTTCAGATCTGGACATTAAAAAAGGGCAACGTGTTGCATTTCATTTTATATATCATTCTTATATCAATAATAAGTAATTGTTAGTTTCTGAAGGGATACTTTAAATGTTGTGGTTGGCAACACTCCTGACAGGAAATGGGAGGAAACACATCAACTACCCTAACTTTTTTTGCTTGTACTGTCGTGGAAACATGTGTTGTTAGTTTCACAGTAAACGTCAGTGCTAAAATTAATAAAGAACAGTGTTGCAGATGTATTAATGTGCCAGATATTTTATAATATACTTTCCAAACATATAATATAACTTATCAGAATTGTTTTGAACAAAGACTGTGAAGCAAGTCTACTATTTCTATTTTGGCTGTAATGTTGGGGTCAGGACACAAAGTGGGCTCCTCATGTGTGCTGCATTATATGCTATGTTAGCCTGACTGAATGGGTGAAAGGTGAGAAGAAATGCATACCCTTTGCGGTTTCTTTAGCTTGGAGCAAGCCAACCAGTCACTTGGATTGAGTACCAAAGTGTATCTGCGGCTATAAGGCCCCCCAGCTCCGTCACTGCATAAACTCTCTTCTTCATTAATTTGTCTTTCAATATGTGAGGTTAATGTTCTTATACCAATTAAGGACATATTAAATTCAGAAAAGTGATCCTAGTGTACCAGGATACAAGTTAATTTATTGCTATTGAGCATATATAGGACACCATTTCTTTAAAACAAAGACAGCATATCACTGCATTAGTGAGTTTTAGAAATTATTATTAAAGCCAACTCATTTTGGAATTGTGAACAGATCATGTAAACATTTTTGCTGAAGTACCAAACTTTCTAAAGGCATATTTAAGTTTTATGGATTATGAATAAGCATTATGAATCTGATAGTGAGAATCAGTAGTGTATGAAAATATTTTTGCATGAAAAAATCCCAAAATAGAGATGAATACACTTACCTTGACCTTTGCAAATTTCTTCAGCTTTTCTGGCAGTTGATTTTAACAAGGAATGCCCCTAAAAAATCTTAGCTAAATTAGCATAAAATGCATAAGTTGTTTTGGCCAATCACAGGCAGCTATAACATTTTTGAAATATCTGGGAAGTCAGCTTCTGCAAAGCATCATGAGATGTGTGGTCCCCACCACAAGGAAGCAATGATGAGCGCAGTAATTACTGCTATGGATTTTTGCATTGTTCTGCTGTTGGCTTGAAGGGTAGTATATGGTTAAAAACTATACTTAACAGAAGTGTTTCTATTTGCTAGTACCAGGTGGCTCTGAGGGTGTGAAAACCATTTTTTTAAAATAAAATAAACCTGTATGTGTATAGAATGAATCAATGTAATGCAGGTTTCTGATATAAACACTATGGCCCTCATTTAATTGCGATTTTGCCAATTGAATTGGGCTCTAAATATTTTTTTTTCAATAAGTTTTTAGTTAGTGAAGACCTTGCGTTTGGATAGATGTTTACTAACTAAAAACTTCTTTAAAAAAAAAATGTTATGTGCTGTTTTTGACCACTATTCAATTGGCCAAATTGCAATTGGATGAGGGCCTATGTGTCATATTAGAACAAGTTATAAACAGGGAAACATCCATATAACGTTAAATACCTTTGAGTTGAGTTGATCCCTACTATGCTCAAAACACTTATACAAAATGTTTTTGTGACTTAACCCACCACTGCACATGGATATAGTGAGAGGGAAAGCAGTACTGCAGTTCTGATAATTCATACATTTTCGTGGTAATTTATAATTTTTATTCCATTTTTGGAAAAGACGCTGCAATAGAATTATTAAAAACAGTGGTAATGCCAGATAGATGTGTGAATGGGTATACTGACAACATTTTGGAAGAACAAAAGTGAAATGAGTATCATCATTAAATCCATTGAATCCAAAATGAATTATAAAAAGATCAAGTAAAAAATCCAATCAGGACATATAAAGTATAGTATTATAGTTACAAAGTTACATAGTAATTTAGGTTGAAAAAAGGCTTTAGTCCATCACGTTCAACCTTTTTAGATCTCCTCTGATCTGCAATACGCTGATTTATTGTTAATTGATCCAGAGGAAGGCAAACAGAAACCCCCCCCCCAGTAAAACTTTGCCAATTGTCTCAACAGGGAAAAAAATATAAAATTCCTTTCTGACCCCAGATACTGGCTATCAGATTCATCCCTGGATCAATACTCCCTCTCTATTTATCCAGGATAGCCCTTAATGCCCTTTTTATTAAAAAAAAGTAATGTTATAGTCAGGCAAAGTATACAGTCACTTAATATTTAATGTCACAACTCTAATAGGAGTGTATATTTGTAAATACATTTCTATAAATACTAAAGTTATAAAAAAAAATATACAAACCGGGATGTAAGAGTTTTGTTTTTAGTGATAACAATGATAGTTAAGTTTTATAATTGGTCAGTTTTCAAAGATTCGTCAGTTTGAGTGGACCCACACACATTTTTTTTATAACACTGTGTAGGGACCTCCTATCAAGAATGTAACTCTTAGGTTTGAGGGTGGCAATAAACTTAAGTGATATTTAACGGTAGTGGTGATTGTTTAGATGTATTTAGAGGATATAAGTATCAACAGTGAAGAGATTAATACCGGGGGTGTATGTGTGTACTTGGAAGATGACATTTATGTTAGGAACTACCACTTACAAGTTGTTTATGTCAGGGATTCCCTGTTTCAAATTTATGTCTGGGATTTGAAGGTGGATATACAGTATATCTGATGAAAATTGGAAATACAGTACATAGAAAACACTAATATCATTGTAAAGTAAGTACATCCCAGAAAAATATTTTTTTAGGAACCACTACTTAAAATTAACCATGAAGCAGGCAATGGCCCTCATTCAATTGCAATTTTGCCAATTGAATAGGGGTCTAAATAAGCACATAACATATTTTTTTAAAGAAGTATTTACTTGGTAAACATCTATCCAAAAGCAAGGTTTTCACTAACTAAAAACTTATTGAAAAAAAATTTGTTATGTGCTTATTTAGAGCCCTATTCAATTGGCCAAATCGCAATTGAATGAGGCCAATGTCTTTAAATTTGCTCCTCTTGGAGCTCATTAAGGTTAGTGTTCAAGAGTGAGAAATAAGGCCAGTTAACTAGGATGTGCTTTTCTATCCTATGAGATATATAGAGCTCGATTCAATTGCAAGGCAGCATCTTGCAGTATACAGGCCTGCGGGCGTGCTGGGGGCTTGCAGTCTGCTACAATTCCGGTGCTATTCAATTGAATCAGCGCGAAAGCTGAAAGCCAAAACCATAAACCATGCTCTCGTCCGTAGCAGTTCAGGGCAGGAACATGATCAATTAAGAAAGGCCGTAACTACCCATTTCGAAACAGCCAATAGAAAATGAGACCATCATCATGTCAGTAAAACATGGAGGTTACATGTCAATCAATTAGCATTTAGCGGTCCGATATGCAATCGGACTTGCAAAACTGCAAAATAATAAAAGTGAATGCCGATACTGATCTAGTCCATGTGTGTGGATTGACATGTATTAACTCATTTATTCCTGAGATCGATATAACCCCAAAATTACACTTAATAAAATAACATTTTTATAGAAAATTTCCGAACTTCAGACTATTGTGAAATTAAATCTAATGTCTTTCATCGCTTTCTCCATTATTTACAGTGCAGTATTGAATTTTTATTTGATTTTACAGTGCTACGGACAGGAGTTAAACCCCCTTGCACTCGTATTTTCTCTAGCACTCGTTGCATTTTCTCCTACATTTGCTGTTTTACGGGTGTGAAAACATTTGCGGGCTTGGGGAATTGGAGCAATTGAATAGCGGTTTTGGGATTTTAGCAATCATAACTCTTGCAACTGGGAAATATCAAAGGCTTTGGGAATTTAAGTTCCGGGTTTAATAACTGCAAAGTTTTCAAGCCTGTAATACATAAACAGTTTGGAGCCCGCAAAAAGATGACAATTGAATAGCAAATTAGCTTACGGCCTCACTTACGGGCTCCAGTAACTTATGATTGATCAATTGAATCGGGCTCATGGTGTTTGAATAATACTTGACTGTCTTTCTTTCTCTTCTTATAATGATTTATTTGTTTATCATCAATAACAATCAGTTAGATGATATTAGACTTATTGGGTGGACATTCCCACATAATATATTTGAAACTGGCATGAGATACAATAAATAACATTCCCTTTTTGAAACTTTTATTGCCAAATCTATGTATCACTCAGTTAGATTTCTGCATATGACAATATATGCTACATCCACCACACACTATTGATCATTTGAATAGTGGTCTTTGTTTCCTTCCTTCATAAAAGTGACTTTGAACAAATATGTCCTTTAGCATATGTTTTTACAGAAGTTTTTAGTTAGTGAAGACCTTGCTTTTGGAGAGAGGTTCACTAACTAAAAACTTCAGTAAAAAAATATGGTATGTGCTTATATAGAGCCCTGTTCAATTGGCCATATCGCATTTGAATGAGGCTCATGGTATTGGGGATAAACTTCCTTTGTTAGGAAATGCAAATGTTTGCCTATTATCCTTTTTACCCTATGGGTCTGAGAAAAAAATGGCCATATCTCTGGTTTGATCTATTTGGATTTAAGGATTAGAAGATTTTCTCTACTTTTATTTAATTTTACTTTTTTGTATAGATTTATATGCTTTATTATATTTTAAAATGGGTTAGTACAGATTTATAGCTTGATACATATATCTATATCCTGTATTTCTTTCCTATGAATTTATGATTTATGTTAATATTGACAGCTACATAGGATTAAAGATTTACTGAATATCAATATAAATCACAGTGTGTATATGTATATACTTATATGTCCCAATGATAGTGCTGGTCCCCTTCTTTTGACATATGTTGATATTTTTTGTTTATATATATGAATTGATTGTGTTTATTTTTATTAGAGTGGTGTTTTACCTTGCTTGATGTTTAATTCAATGAATGGATCTGTAATAGACCTGATCTGAGAAATGGATCATAATGAGTTCATTTAACAGCTGGCACATATTCACCCTATATAAACTGCACCTCTATCTATCCTGTTACCAGCCCTGGATGAAGGTTTGAGCGAAACGTGCACATTGGCTGCTTTGTGTCTTAGTGTGATGATGTCATCACTAGTTGCAGCATGTGTGTTTGTCTGACCACGGAGGAGCAACTTAACAAGGGAAGTCCTTTCCATTCTATTGATAGTATTGTCTTTTTTGGTAACAATATTTCTCTGTATAGCTGTATCTCATTGTTTATATAGCTACTTACATACTTTGCAGTTTGCTATTTATTCCAGTAGGAGATCATAGTAGAATTGTGTTCACAGGGGTAATTGGTGGACCCCACCAGCCATCACATGTATGGAGGGATTGGCCTTATTATAGTTTAGAGTATATGTTTCCCAGGAGGGAATAAGTGACGGGCTCCACAAGCCACCATAAGTCTCTGTAGGGACTTAAGTTAAGGGGTTCCCCTTTATTGTACATTTTATGTATGATTTATTCTGATTATTTTTTATGCCTTGCAGGCTGTGTAGCTTTTCATTAATGGTTACACTAGCACTTGCACTTTATATGTTTACTGCACATTATTTGTTCGTCACATTTTTTCATTTATTATTATTACTAGTGACGGTCAAAAAAAGAAAGAGTTGAAATGCTGTTTGCCACACAATGTGAGTGTACTGTGTGCCTCAACTATAAAGACCCCTCTAACACAGTAATGAACTCATGTAATAACACTATAAGTGCCATGAGAGTCATGCAGGACCCTCATGACCCAAAGTGTAAGCACTACACCATTTTAACCCGGTCACTTATGGGGGTCTATCCAGACCCTCATAAGCCTCTATTTAACCCCATCAGTCCCATAAGGGTATATTATGATCATTATATGCCTGTTACAACCCAACATTAACCACATAAGTGCCACGACGGTCCTCAAGGACCATCATGACACTAAGTATAAACACTACACTGCACTATACCCCCCCAATAAAACATTAAATATCAACTAAACACCCTCTACACTAACCTATTAATACCTACACACCTACCTACCTACCCCCTAATAACCCCCTCACAACCACTGTAATTACAGAAATCAAAAAAACTAGTCATCAAAAATCTACCTTACATTAAAAAAAACCTGTCGCAAAAAATAAAAAAGGAACATTAGAGAAAAAAAATAATACATTAACCCCCCCCCACTACAGAAAAAAAAAATTACACACCTGAAAAGGAAATACATATAATACATACAATACAATTAAATATAATACAAAACAATACAATTAAATACAATACAATACACCCCCTATCTAATATACATCCCCCTATCTAATATGCATCCCCCTATCTAATATACAATACTATCTATCTAATATACATCCCCCTATCTATCTAATATACAGTACATGCTATCTCTATATAGCAACCCTAATTCTAAGCTACAATAAAATAATTAAGACCATTTACCTTTTGAGATGTTTCTTCAGATCACCATCCTAGGGTAAAAAAAAGATTTAAAAAATTAATACAACACGTTTACATAAAATAAATAAACATTCTAAACATTCTAATTATTTTACTCACCTTTCCAGCATGTCACGTCCTCCATCTTTGCTTCTGCGGCGCGGCCCCTGTTAAAAACAACCATTACATTAGCACACATACATAAACATAAAACCAAGTAAAATAAACACAATCTACATTGTACTTAACTCCCCGCGATGTCTCCGGCCTCCTGCTGTTCTGCCCCGGATGGGCCCTGAAAGCATCCGCGCTCTTTAAAAAAACAAAAAAAAACACACATCCGCCCTGGCAATGGCTGCTTCTGATTGGCTGAAAACGATGTCTATCAAATTCAGCCAATGAGAAGACGCCAATTGTGAGCCAATGAGAAAGGGATACATCCCAAAATCCCACGCTGATTGGATAATGCACCTGTCAATCTTTATTTGAACCAATCCGAAGGCTTTATTGCCATCAGCGAATCACAATGGGATACACCCCCACGTACTGATTGGTGAAGACATCTGCGCCTTCCCATTGGCTGTAATACTGATTGACATTGACAATAGCCAATGAGAAGGTGCAAATGCCTTCACCAATCACCCTGTGGGGGTGTATTCCATTGTGATTGGCTGAAGGCATCTGCGCCTTGTGATTGGTTTAAATAAAGATTGACAGGTGCATTATCCAATCCCAGTGGGATTTTAGGGTGTATCCCTTTCTGATTGGCTCACACATTGGTGCCTCCTGATTGGGTGAATTTGATAGACAGCGTTTTCAACCAATCAGAAGGCGCCATTGCCTATTTTCTTCCGGAAAAGTCTCCGGGAGCCTCATTAGCGTCGGGGATGTCCGTGAGTGCGGATGTGAGTACTTTTTTTTTTTTTACAGGGCGAAGCAGAAGAGGAGGAGGAGGCCGGAGACATTGCGGGGAGGTAAGTACAATGTAGATTATGTTTATTTTATTTAGTTTTTATGTTTATGTATGTGTATTAATGTTATGTCTTTTTAACAGGTCCCGCGCTGGAGAAGGGTAAACGAATAAGGACGGGACATGCGGGAAAGGTGAGTAGAATATTTCGAATGTTTAGAATGTTTGTTTATTTACTGTAAATGTGTTGCACTATTTTATTTTATTTTTCCCTAGGTGGCTGATCAGAATGGACATCTGCAAAGGTAAGTGGTCTTAATTATTTTATTGTAGCTTAGAATTAGATTATTTTATATATAGATAGCATTTATTGTATGTTAGCTTGGGGTATGTGTTTTATATAGATAGCATAGCATGTATTGTATATTAGATTAGATTTATTTAGATAGATTGAGGGATGTATATTAGATAGGATGTATTGTATATTAGATAGGGGTGTATTGTATTGTATTGTATTGTATTTAATTGTATTGTATGTATTTATATTGTATTGTATTGTATTATATTGTATTGTATGTATTATATGTATTTCCTTTTCAGGTGTGTATTTTTTTTTCTGTAGTGGGGGGGGGGTTGTAATGTTTTTTTTATTTTCTGTAATGTTCCTTTTTTTTCTGTGACTTAGGTTTTTTATTTTATGTAATGTAAATGTTTTATTTTTTGTGACTTTAGGCTATTTTATTTTCTGTAATTAGAGTGGTGGGGGTTATAAGGGGGTAGGTAGGTAGTGTAGGTGTTAATAGGTTAGTGTAGAGGCTGTTTAGTTGGGGGGGGTATAGTGCAGTGTAGTGTTTATACTTAGTGTCATGATGGTCCATGAGGACCATCATGGCACTTATGTGGTTAATGTTGGGTTGTAACAGGCCCATAATGGTCTTAATATACCCTTATGGGACTGATGGGGTTAAATAGAGGCTTATGAGGGTCTTTATGGATCCCCATGAGTGACAGGGTTAATTAGCGGTTTATGGGGGTTAATTAAGGGCTTATGGGGGGCTGTATTGACCCTCCTGAGTGGCAGGGTTAATTAAGGGTTTATGGGGGTCTGTATTGACCCCCATGAGTGAGGGGGTTAATTAAGGGCTTATGGGGGGGCTGTATTGACCCTCCTGAGTGGCAGGGTTAATTAAGTGCTTATGGATGTCTGTATTGACCCCCATGAGTGACAGGGTTAATGAAGGGCTTATGGGGGTCTATATTGAATCCCATGAGTGACAGGGTTAATTAGGAGTTTATGGGGCCTGTATTGACCCCCATAAGTGAGAGGGTTAATTAAGTGCTAATGGGGGTCTGTATTGACCCCCATGAGTGACAGGGTTAATGAACGGCTTATGGGGGTCTGTATTGTCCGCCATGAGTAACAGGATTAATGAAGGGCTTATGGGGGTCTATATTGACCCCCATGAATTACAGGGTTAATGAAGGGCTTATGGGGGTCTATATCGACACCCATGAGTGAGGGGGGTTAATGAAGTGCTTATGGGGGGTCTGTATTGACCCCCATGAGTGACTCAGTTAATGAAGGGCTTATGGGGTCTTTATTGACCCCTATGAGTGACAGGGTTAATGAAGGGCTTATGGGGGTCTGTATTGACCCCCATGAGTGACAGGGTTAATGAAGGGCTTATGGGGGTCTATATTGACCCCCATGAATGACAGGATTAATTAGGGGTTTATGGGGGTCTGTATTGACCCCCAGAGTGAGGGGGTTAATTAAGTGCTTATGAGGGTCTGTATTGACCGCCATGAGTGACAGGATTAATGAAGGGCTTATGGGCATCTATATTGACCCCCATGAGTGAGGGGGTAAATGAAGTACTTATGGGGGTCTGTATTGACCCCCATGAGTGACAGGGTTAATTAAGGGTTTATGGGGGTCTGTATTGACCCCCATGAGTGACAGGGTTAATGAATGGCTTATGGGGGTCTATATTTAACCCCATGAGTAACAGGGTTAATGAAGGGCTTATGGGGGTCTATATTGAGCCCCATGATTGACAGGGTTAATTAGGGGTTTATGGGGGTCTGTATTGACCCCCATGAGTGAGAGGGTAAATTAGGGGTTTATGGGGGTCTGTATTGACCCCCATGAGTGAGGGGGTTAATTAATTGCTTATGGGGGTCTATATTGACCCCCATGAGTGACAGGGTGATAGTGTATATTTGTTTTCTTTTATAACGGGTCCTTTAAGGACCTTTACGGTCCTTTAAGGACCCGTAACGCAGGAATTTAGAATTTTCATTGCAGCGGGGGTCCGCAATCGGGACCCCCACTGCGATGGTTAATGTGGGGTTAATGCAGGTTATCTTGGATCCCGTGGGGTTAATGCAGGTTTCCGAGCTTATCTCCGATTCCTTCTTGGGTAAGTTGTACGTGGCTGGGCTTTGAGCCTCGTTTTCGTATTTTTCAGCGGCCATTTTTTCTCTCTTAGGAGATTTTCGTGTGCTTGAACTCGGGAATTTGGAGTTAAATGGAGGTGTAACTTGGATGCACCCCCTTGCTATGGGTAAGCTTTTTATGTATTTTTTTAGAGAATTTGGTGTGTTTTGACTGTTTTTAGGTGCGTGCGGTTCGGCCGTTATGGTCATATTTTTCATGCGTGTGGGTGTTTGTTACGTTAAAGTTGGTTCAGAGGTCTTTTTTTTTTTTTCTAAGTCGTGTGTGTGTGTTTTTAACCGCGTGTGAGGCGCCTTTGAGCCTCCACCTCCGCAAATGCGGACCCTCGCTTCGCAAGGGTCCGCATTTGCGGACAAACACAGCCGACGTTGGAGCCTCCACCTTCCGCAAATGCGGCCCCTTGCGAAGCAAGGGTCCGCATTTGCGGAGCAAACTGCGTGACGACGAATCATAGTTTGACAACTATTATATGTGATTGTTTATTTATAACACGCCAACATATTCTGTATCCCTGAACATTTAAAGATATACAATTTGTTTGTATGTGTCATGATTCTATTTTTTACTCATATAAACTGATGATGTAATGTATATTGACAATGCACACATGATGTTATAACCTGTTACTAGCGAATTGCCCGTCAAAAAATGACGGCAATGAAATTGTAAGGTAGCTAATGCTGTTTAGTGTGTAATAATGAAATATATAATACATTAATAAATGAATATACTTTACCTATTTTAAAGCATTGTGTGGAAGAGCTGTGAATGTGTTTTGATGTTGCTGCAGCATTAGTGGTGTGGATCTGCTGTGTAAGCGTGCTGAATGTGTGCAGTGTAACACTGTGCGTGCGCGAGCCCAAACCGTTGTCGTGTACTTCCGCATTGGCGTGAAATGGCGAGTAATGTGTGTTATACGTTTGTATCGGAATATCCGTAGGTGTTTTGTGGTGTTTTGCGAGTTTCTTGTGGTGTTTTGCGAGTTTAGAGTGCTGTAGCCTCGTTTTCGTTTTGTTCTGCGGCCATTTTTTCTCTCGCTTCGTTTTTTTTTTAGTCTCTAAACTGTTTTATTTCAAGTAAAATGGAGATGTAAGTTGTATTTTTGAGGTGCTGGGTGCTCCCTCTTGGTGTAGGTAAGTTTTTTATGTATGTGGTGTGTGTATGTATTGTGTTTTACATTTTGTAATGTTCGCGAGTTGCGTCCGAGTGTTGCGAGTCCGTAATGTGTGTGAACGTGTGTCGTATGTTGTTTGAGAGTGTCGTAATGTGTGTGTCGTAGTGTTTGGTTTGCGACGTGAAGTTTGCGAGGGTCGCAGTTGCTGGCAAGGAGCGCCTTCGGCGCTCCATGCCAGCAACTGCGGCCCTCGCTTTGCGAGGGTCCTCAGTTGCTGACATGGAGCGCCTTTGGCGCTCCATGCCAGCAACTGAGACCCTCGGGCAGTGCCCTCGCTTTGCGAGGGCCTCGGCTCGCTGTGCGAGCCGCGGCCCTCGCTACGCGAGGGCCGCAGCTCGCTACGCGAGCCCGCAGCGTTAGCAACAACTCGTACGCTCACAACTATATATGTGATGGCGCTATCCATTGAGACACATGATGGTTTTTAATTTTTTTAGTTTGTATGAATAATAAAATATTTCCTTTTTATATTTGTCTGATTTTGGTCTAATTTCCCATCTGATGTTGATTCTCTACATGGGACTAGATGGTGGTTTAAAATTGGTGTCTTTTTCTTCAAATGCAATCTGTAGTTTTACACTGACCCCCAATAGTAAGATTCACCGTGTATACTAAAGATTGTGAAATACTCTCTAGTGGGTTCTTTTTTCTGGATTGTATATTAACAGGGTGAATCTACACATAGGAGTTATTGCTTATTTTCTTTCTCATTATAAAGTAGAAACCACCCTGTTCTGTAAACCCACTACAATGAGTAACATTATCAAGACAGACAGGGATTTGTTACCCAGAGTCTCTCTTTTGGAGAATATCTGAGGAGGCAGTCCTACAAAAGAGAAGTAGACATTTTTTGTATGTATTACTACTATGGGTTTATGCCAGTCACACTATACACAATATTACTAACATATTGCTGATACTTTGAGTTTGCCCTTAAACAATATTAGGTTAATTGGAGCATTTATGTTGAGCTGCATCACTACTATGAATATTAATTCCTTTGGTTTTAAACTTTAGTTGTAAATATACTTTAGATATTATTATATTTTTATAAAAGCATCAATAAAAGTTAAGTGTATTTCTATTTTTCTTTATAGATTAATCAGAGACAGATGTTGACTCACACACAGCGTCTAAAATTGTTACAGAACCTACATAAAGTCCTGAAAAATGTATAATGAACGTAATGATCTTATATGAGATCTGGGCCTAGCAAAACAACAAGCTGAGCTTTGAAGGTCAGGACTTCAAGAGTGGAATCTTCTGGCCAAACGTATCATTATTATAGAAAGAACTTAAGTGACACTAATCTCAAAAGAATGTTTCTTTGTTGGTCAACAGCTTAGGAACTCCTGAATGATACTGACTTTAAAGAAAAACTAAATCTGAAGGAGCGCACTGCATGGAAATTATTCATGGGATCAATGGTTTCTAGGGCACTATAAAGAGGATAACTAACATTAGTTCAGTCGAGATTTTGAGCGATTATTTCCTATTGTTAGGTGCTTAACACCAATCTAAATAAACTATCTGAACAAACAAAAATGAAACCTAAAAAATCACTTTATTAATTTTAATTTTGGACTTTAAAACAAAACAGACATCCAAACTCAAAAGCAAAAAATGGGGAATAGGAGGGAGCCTATGGCAAGGGATAGCATAGAAGATAAGTCCTATGATCTCGATGGATCCTCCCTGGAAGTCTCCCTAACAGAAGCCCCATAGCTTATTAAATATCCTACTATAAATAGGAAACAGAAAAATTGAGGATGGTGGTTTATATTAGAGGATCTAATTAGCCTGTAAATGTAAGGATTTAAAATATAAAGGAACATTTTGTATAAACATGACACTAAATGATTGGAATAAAAAAACAAAAAGGGTTTACACTGAAGGGTCCACTCAATGGGACTTTGATTTTCTTCAATTTATTCACATTAAATAGTTACAATGTCATGAACGATTTGAGGCCATGATGGGACCCCTTGCAACCCAAAAGTAACTCTGCTATTTGGAATGCTGGCACACTGGGTGTTAATGTCAAGAATTATTACAACAGACCTGTAACTTGTTGTTGGGGACTGAACTACAATAATTCATTTGGTGGTTACTAGATCATGTTATATGCACTGTAATAATGCATCTGTGATAGAAGTAGGCCCTAGGATGCTATAATTATCTAAAAAATACTGTAGTCACTTATGTGACAAAGGATTAATCTTTTTTAGAATCTTTATGGCCCTGCAAACGGCCACGTGTGAAGGCTCTGGCTTTATTCATGAAAGGGGGAACTAGTTTTATGGCTCTGTAAGAGGAGAAAAAAAAGGTGTAATTAGAAGAAAGCCAGATGCCTCTATACATCTGGAAAGCATGTGGGTGAGGGGGATAGCAAGCTATTTGCCTAGGAGGATGGGCTAGAACTGGGGCAGGTCTTTGGTGTTTTGTGTAATTTTTCTGTGTTGATATATCTCTCTTAAAGATAAAGAAGTGGGCAGTCTGACTTTGGACACACTAACAAAATGCTGTGTCAGAGTCTGCTTGTACTAATCTAAGGTACATGGTGGGTGATATCCTAAGAATAGGGGTGCATGTCTCTGCAGTAATGATGCTGTCATCTGAAGTGTCTGCTGGTGTCGAGATCTGAACAAAAAGTTGCGACCGTAGAGAGAGACAGATTTGGGGTGAGCTTGGTCCTTCAAAGCTGGCGGTCCTGACAGCTTGTGGCAGCGGTGGGATATCTCAAACATTTTTACCAGCAGCAAGGATGGCTACTTACAAAGGCAGAGAGAAAGAGAGCCAAGTGACAGAGGCAAAGGACTGCAGAGGAATGGCCCTTCTAAAGCAATGGATGGCGTTCCTGGGATTGTGGCAGGGCCATGAGCTGTCAGGCTGGCTGAATAAACTGGTATGGAAAGAGATTGCCTTGGAGAAACAGCATCATGCCAGGATAGGGCCTGTTGGTGCCCTCGAAGAGGATCTCTATGTTCAATTGGAGCTAATAGATGGGCTCTGGGAGATCGTCTATGGTGATCCGGAATGTGGCATGGGGACTGTAAGGAGGAAAAATAACTTATTTCTTAAACGCTGTCATGGTTTGGGACTAGAACCATGATCTCTTGAGGCTAATTTGCTGGAACCCCTGATTCAGCAAGAGCTGCAGCTGGAGGCTGAGTATGTTGAATTGCTGGATGAGGCATCCATGGAGGGGTTTTGGCCATCCAGTTGGGAGGAACCCCGTTAGGCGGACAGGGAGGAAGAGGATTGGTTACCAGAGGTCTGGGGAGAGGATATTGTGGACACTGACCAGGACAATACCAATGTGGAGGTATCAATGGGCCAGGCCCAGTTAATTTTTGCTACAACTGGGACAGATGAGGAGGGTACCATACATTATGGGTACATCTCAAACCAGTGGAGACGGAGTCTCAGACAGGAATAGCAGGCCAGATGGAGGGCCTGGGAGAGTTCTGGAAAGAACAAGAGATGGATTGTGAACCTATCATGGGGTTCCCGTGGATAACTACAGTCCAGGAACCAGCCATGGGTACAGGGGCGAACACCAAGAACAACCTTGGGACTGTGTCAGACTAAGGGGTCCAGCCAGACCCAAATGGCTGGGGCACAATTGCTAATAACAAGGCAGTTGAGAAGACAGAGAATGTCTGTAAAACTGTTTGCCCAAGGGGATGTCTGGATGAGAGCTGTGAGGTCCTGCCAGGGAACACAGTGACCAAAGATCCCAAGGGAGGTGAGTGCTGTGCCCAGGCGGTGGTGCCAAAGAGAGGGGGATGTGATGTGCTGACCATATATTTGGAGTCTTTAGACCAGACCACAACATTGGGTGCTGGCTTCCAGATCATTCCAGTAAATTCCCCCTTGTAATTACTATTTTCTGGGCACCCCAGGGGAGTGTTTTACCCATGCAGTTGGGAAGAAGAGTGTATGGGCCCTGGTTATTGGGGGTGGGCTGGCAATGACACCCTTGGACTGTATTGATTACCCTTGCACAGAGGACGGTTGGCAAAACCCAGGCCAAGCAAACAGTCTGGATAGGAGCAGCTATGTTCACTGTGCCCTGGGAATGGACTTTGGGCCTAGCATGGAGCTCCCGCTGATAAAAAATGTCAGAGAGCTAGCCACAGACAAGGGGGCAGGGGAGGTTATGATCCCTGAGATCCTGCCAACCAGAGACACTGCAAATCATTTAAAGAGGGACCACATTCCTTATTGTGTCCCCAATCCAGGCGAGATGGAATACAGCGCACCAACTGTGGTCCAAGGAGATGGAGAAATGAAGTCCCATGCCCAGACCATTGCTCCAGGTGAGAGGGGTTACTGTGCCCAGACTGCAGTGCAGGGGAAAGTGGGATACAGTGCTCAGGTCATGTGTCAACACTGGGGGGTGAAAGCTACACCCAAGGCTCAGATTTCTAATGCCAGCCAGTACATACTGGCAATGCCTGCTTTTGTTCTAAAGGGAAATGACTATGCTCCTGGCCTAATAGCCAGGGATGAGAACTTGCCCTGGCCTGTTGAGGTTTTGCTGACCAGGAATCCACAGGACTTTCCCCTGGCTTTTAATTCTTCATTGGAGTTGGTAGAGGGGAATAATGACAAGAATCTGCCAGGATCAGGCCCTGTGCTGGTGGAGGTGTGAAGAAATTATTTTCCACATTGGCCCAAATGGAGTTAGGTGGTCCTCTTGTTTCAGCCGGACAGATGGAGTTACTGCGCAGGATTGGGGCGGTTGTATCGGTATTTGACCCTTCAAGATGCCTGCTAGCCTGGATGTATCACGTTCTATGAATTATAATAGGGGGTTACAGGATTCTATTTCCTGCCCACCCCACTACTTGTTACTTCCTGCAGCCGCAGGAAAGGGGGGAACCACAGAATGCTTCTCCTGGGATGGTATCTCTAAGCTGCAGAAATGCCGGCATCCATCCGATTAAAGATGGAAGCGGGGATTCTGCATTTTAAAATGGGGGCAAGCTGTCATGAACGATTTGGGGCCATGATGGGATCCCTTGCAACCCACAAGTAACTCTGCTATTTGGAATGCTGGCACACTGGGTGTTAATGTCAAGAATTATTACAACAGACCTGTAACTTGTTGTTGGGGACTGAACTACAATAATTCATTTGGTGGTTACTAGATCATGTTATATGCACTGTAATAATGCATCTGTGATAGAAGTAGGCCCTAGGATTCAATAATTATCTAAAAAATACTGTAGTCATTTATGTGACAAAGGATTAATCTTCTTTAGAATCTTTATGGCCCTGCAAACGGCCACGTGTGAAGGCTCTGGGTTTATTCATGAAAGGGGGAACTAGTTTTATGGCTCTGTAAGAGGAGAAAAAAAAGGTGTAATTAGAAGAAAGCCAGATGCCTCTATACATTTGGCAAGCATGTGGGTGAGGGGGATAGCAAGCTATTTGCCTGGGAGGATGGGCTAGAACTGGGGAAGGTCTGGTGTTTTGTGTAATTTTTCTGTGTTGATAGATATCTCTGTAACCATAAAGAAGTGGCCAGTCTGACTTTGGACACACTAACAAAATGTTGTGTCAGAGTCTGCTTGTACTAATCCATGGTACATGGTGGGTGATTCTGAGATCCTAAGAATAGGGGTCTGAGGTGCATGTCTCTGCAGTAATGATGCTGTCATCTGAAGTGTCTGCTGGTGTCGAGATCTGAAAAAAAAGTTGCGACCGTAGAGAGAGAGAGAGATTTGGGGTGAGCTTGGTCCCCCAAAGCTGGCAGTCCTGACAAACAATATACATTAGAAAGTTTAGAATGCACATAAGCTGTATTTTAGCACTAATTATTATGTACACATTGAGATTCTATAAACTAGATAATCTAGTAATTAATATTTAATTTATTTTATTTATTTTTTTGACAGTATTTCAACTGCATTTATTTAACATTTCACCATTAATTGTATACAAGTATGGAATTTTAAGTTAATATTTGATACTAGAATATGGACAAGTTAATGTCTCAAATGAGAAATATGATTATATGAAATGCAATTTCTAGAATGAAATATTAACTTAAAATGCCATACTTGTATACAATTAATGGTGAAATTACCCAGGATGTTCAAGTACTCACTTTGGGTTGATTTTGAATGTTTCAGCACATGTTAATGTATTACTTTTTAACAGAATATGGTTAATGATGAACAAATACATAATTACCATCAAATTAAAATATTTTTCAAGTCACATAATTTTTTAGCAGGTAATGTAAATACAAAGAAATAGAGCACGTACATCAATTTCTTTCTTTTTTTGTATCAAATGTATGAAGTTTACATTTTTACACACATCACAAATGTATTTTTGGGATAACACACTTAAGATATAATAGGTTGCACAGATCTGAGATGAAAAAATTTACAAAAAAAATATGAATAGTACTAAGTCCTGTATATCTTGGATAGCGACACAATTATACAATAGTAGCAAGAAAGTAACAAACCTTCTTATTATATAAAAGGAGCTACATAAGAGTTATATGGTATACTATTGTTACAATTTAACACACAATACTTAGCAGGAAGAGCAGTCATTCTATCACTTTTAATAGTTGTCAAACTACGAAACGTCGTCACGCTTTGTGAGCTCGCAAAGCGAGCTCGCAAGATCTTCGTCCCTTGCAAAGCGAGGGACGCAGTTCGAGCCCCATTTGCGGAAGGTGGAAGCTCCAACGTCGGCTGCAATCAGCCAGATGCATTTGCGGAGGTGGAGGCTCTACGGCGCCTCACAAGCCGTTACAAACAGCCACCGAAGCTGGACTTTGATAAAAAAAAAAAATATAACACGCAATGACTAAATACGGACTTACACAAAAAAATACGAGCCACAGGACTTAGAAAAAAACAAAACGAGGTTACACAACCTCTACACAAAGCCGCAAAACACCTCCAAGCACATACGACTTTTACAAAAACCTGTACGAGGTACAACATACACAATTAGCAAGGACGCTAAATCATTCAAACCAGCGTACCACATACACAATCGCCGTCATTTTACAACACTAACTTACAGAATGCGGAAGTACCCAGCTATACAAACAGTTTCCCCTCGCGCACTCACACTATTTACACTACATACTGCACACATTGCTGACGTTACACATAAGCTCAACAACAGTGCAAAGGTACATTGTATGCTGCAGGAACATCAAAACAGATTGTTAGCTTTTCAGCACATTGCTTGCTGCATTATTAATTACAAATAGATAAAGTATATTAATTTATGATTTAATTAATTCATTAATTATCATGAAAAAATACATTTACACAAAACAAAACCACAGTATCGCAATAAACGACAAAGCCCTTCACCGAGCGCCTCACAAGGAGCGCCAACGCTGCTCAAAGGACACAAACTACACCAGGGGAGAGACTTGCAATAAGCGCAAAAATGAAATCATTGGACCTTACAATGAGCAAAAGCGGCTCTGATAACAAAAAATACACCAACCGAGAGGTTCGAAATGAGCACCGAAGGTGCTCAGTGCGAGCCACATAAAGCGCGCCAAAGGTGCTCAGCACGAAGGCTTGCAATGAGCGCAAAAGGATCTTAGAAGACAAAAACACTTACTGTATGTGGCAAACAGCATTACCTGCCTTACAATTTTATTGTCCTGTCATTTTTAACGAACAAGTCCATAGTCACAGAAAATAGCTGTCAAACTACGAATCGTTGTCACGTTTGCAAGCCTCATGTAGCCAGGCGAGCCGTTGAAGCCCAAAATTCTTCCGAGCTCGGAGCACTTAGCCGATGAGTGCCGAAGGTGCCCATCAGCTGCAAGCCTCGCGTAGCGAGGAGAGCAGTTGACGCATTGAGACTCGTACCACTTAGGCGATAAGCGCCAAAGGAGCTCAACGCCTGTGAGCCTCGTGAAGCAGTTTAGGCATTGAAACACTCAGGGCTTAGGCACAAGTGAGTGCCAAGACGCTCCTTCGAGCCTGGCGAAGTGAGGCGAGCCATTGAGACAATGAAAAACGCGGGAATTAGCCTCCAAGCAGTTAGGAAACGCGGGATTGCCTTGGGCAGCCAGCAGTTGAGGAATGCGGGATTAGAAAAAACAATTTAGAGGCGCTGATCTCAAGAAAAAAAAAAACGAGGTCGGAAAAATACAAAGTTAACGGCCGAACCGCGCAAATCGATAAGCACAAAAAAAATCCTCACACACAGCACGGGGGACAGCCATGACGCTGGGAGTGAGGTTCCACGCAAATTTAAGCCGAATTTGCAGAGTTTCGGCACTCGAAAATCGGCTAAGCAAGAGAAAAAATGACGGCCGAAAAAAAAATAAAACAAGGCTACACGACCGCGAACCGAGCAAAACACCACCAGATGCGTACCACTTTTACACAGGAACGTACGAGGTACAAAATACACTATTAGAAAGGACGGAAACTGCTCGCGAGCCGCGTATCACATAGACAATCGCCGCCATTTTAAACTAACTTGCATTACGAATTACGAATCTAAAATGGCGCTTTACACGACTAAACCAACGGTTTGGACCCGCGCATGCAGCCTATTTATACTGCACACTTGGCACATTGCTGACACTTTCTCATCAGGGCAGCAACAGTCCAAATGTACATTGTACGCTGCAGGAAAATAAAAAGAGATTGTTAGCTCTTCAGGATATTGAATTTATTAAGTAATTAATTAAGTAAGTATTATTTAAAAAAAATTATATATATTCATAAAAAAAATATGATTAATAGCATATTGTACACTGCCGTTACTTTATGAATACATTAATGCTTCGCACTTCCTTATACATTTGTTCATTCAGAATTAATTATTAACATACATTAATTTAATTTAGTATTAATTAGTAATGAAAAATAAAAATGCTTACTTTCCACTGCAGTTATATATATCTCACAGAAGGTGCTCAGAGGAGCAAAAGTACATGAGAGGAGAGGCACGCAATGAGCGCCGAAGGTCCTCAGAGTACCAAAAGCTTTACATTGTATGGCAAACAGCATTGCCATGGCTTTAAATGTTATTGCCCCATCATAGCAACAAATTATCACTTGTTAATAAAGCTATAAAAAATATTGAATATGCCAATCTCTATTGCCAAATTTTGAATGTCCCAATCTTTATTGGCAAATTAACACACAGGATGCACATTACTAATGATATCACTAAGGGTACTTAAACCCCAGAGAGACTGTAGCTTTTCCAGTATACACATAGCCACTGAGGAAACCACTATTAGGAAGGGCTAAGCAATGCCATTCCTGAATGTTACAGCCTGCAAGAGATTTATTTATGTATTGAAAACCTACACCAGAGCACGTCCAAACATGATACTATATGTGTAGACAAATTCTTTGATTTTAACCTACCAAATTTTCCATTTCTTTTTCAATAAAAGGACTGAAGAAAACGCTCATACATCTAATTTTCTCTAATAGTAGGATATTTAGCAAGTTTTGGGGCTTCTGTAAGCGAGCCTTCGAGGCAGGAGGATCCACCAAGATTATAGGACTTCTATGCTATCCCTTGCCATAGGCTCCCTCCTTTTCCCCATTTTTTCTTTTTGATGTCTGTTTTGCGTTAAAGTCCAAAATTTCATTGTGTTTTTAAGGCACATATTTTATAAGCACTGTGGTTTAAATTTAAATTAGACTAAATAAAGTGACTTTTTAGGTTTCATGTTCAGATAGTTCAATAAAAATGTTCTCAAGAACTATGAAAACCATGTCTTAAAGATCCAATTTTTGCATGTGCATCTTGACTTTTTTATTGAAAACCTAGGAATATTCAGTGATGAGCGACGAGAAAGACTTTACAAGGATATCACACCATGGAGGAGAGATACCAAGGCCCTCATTCAATTGCGATTTGGCCAATTGAATAGGGGTCTAAATATGCACATAACATATTTTTTTTAAAGAAGTTTTTAGCTAGTAAGCATCTATCCAAAAGCAAGGTTTTCACTAACTAAAAACTTATTAAAAAAAATATGCTATGTGCTTATTTAGAGCCCTATTCGATTGGCCAAATTTCAATTGAATGAGGGCCCAAGTATTTTGGTATATAGCCATAATGGGCGATTACTGTTGGTTTTTGCATAGGTGAGTAAAATCTAGTGCAATATCTGAGAGACACAGCATATTCCCTTAATATCATATCAATATATGTAATTGAATTTTCTGTTACATTGTTGATTTCCAGGAAATAATGGTTCTCCTGGTGGATTATGCGGATTTTCTGTATTTTGGGATGGCATAAAAAGTTGCAAATTCCTTTTTGCTGATGCTGGTGATTTTTTTTTAGAAAAGCCTTTAGGCTGTAACAACTATTGGAAAGAAAATAAAGAGTACATTTTAACAATCTGTCTAATGATGCCAAAAGCTAAATTATTTTACTAACAAATAATCCAATATCCAAGGCTGAAAAATGCTTTATACAGTAATTTTACAATATATATAAAACTCTAAGATAAATAATAGTGTTTTTTTCAATAGTCAATCGTTTGTATATTGTATGCATTGACATCACATGTATACAATAGCTTTTTGGGCTTCCTGCAGTGTCTTGAATACAAATCAAATTAGAAGTCAGTGCAACACTCTGCTTATGGCAACATTTGCCAGCAAGACCAAGTCATCTCACCAGGACAAGACTTGAAAGAGCAAACAGAAAAAAGAAACTTGAAGCAGCTCATCTTCTGAAAACAGCAAGACTTTACTGCAGACAGGAAAAACAGCTACATTCTGGGCAGCTAATGCAATGTGATCAACATGAAACACCTCCAGGGCAATTTATACTCAAATGAAAAAAAATTGTTTATGCAGGGGTGATCAAACTTTGTTTTCCAACATTAATGCATAGAGTTATGGTTCTGGTGTCAGTCTTGACATCAGAAAAGTCAAAGATCTCACAAATAGCGTGCCTGACCCTGAAGTCCAAGCTGTTTAATTCCTCCATAACTGATCATAGAATTAGGAGGTGTATAGGCAGGACCTAATTCAATCACTTTCCCACCCAAAATAAAGAGAAAAAACAAGACAGGGTCTGTAGGCAGATTTATGGAAATGGAGGTAGAAAAATGGACAATGCATGGAAAGTGTGAGAGGAATAAGGTGGTGTAGAATGAGAAAAAAGACAGCAACAGGAAAAAGAAGAAGAAAAATGGACAAGACAATAGGAAGGAGAAAAAGGGGCAGAGACGAGACAGATGAAATGGAAAAATAGAAACTAAAGAAAAATGAAAAATGATTTAAAATGTGGGAACCCTGTTACTTTTATCCTTAAATCTACTACAGTTCTAAGCAAATAAAGTAATGCAATTTTTGGGAAACTGAGAAACAGTACAGAATATACAGTATAACGATAATAATTATCTCAGACTCACTTATAGTGTTTTCAAATTTCTTGGCGACATAAATATAATAACCTCTATGGGTGTAGTAACTGTTACAGAGGTTGCATATTTCCCATGGAACTATTGGAACTATTGGATTAGAAGCTGTCAGGAATCTGAGGACTGATATGACTTTGTGTAAAGACATGCTGGAGACAAGTTGAAATGTCTTAATTTTTTATTTGGCTTTACTTTTGAATCTTTGTTGAATTAAGAGCATTCCCAAGCATAGCTTTTGAGATAATATATATATTGGATTGTCTGGATTCATCAACCACAACAATGTACACCAGGTTCTCTGGAGGAGCAGAGGAAATGTGCCATTATGAGCCACAAGGCTATCTCAGATAAGCTGCCACCACTACCATGATATTGGTGAATGTTCTGAAGGTGGTATGGAGAAACATCATTTACATTTATTGAAATATAGGAAAAGATAGTACTAGCTGTTGTTTACCTAATCAAAAACACTACTCATAAATGTCTTCACTGTTATCCTATTTATCTATGAACTAAAGGTATCACAGCTAAAGGCTCTTGTTTAAAATAAATATAAATATATGTCACTGTAATTAATGTTTTAGCGGAAGTGTTAAAAAGCTTGACTGGCTAATTGCATACATTACATGAAGATGTCTTTCCACTATCCTAATGACTTTATCTAACATGATTCATTTCCCCTCACAGTGGGGGTGTGATAAACCATGACAGCATACCCACTTGGTATATGAGTTGGTGTTCCAGTTATTAGTAGATGGAAGGGTGCAGGAGCAGGGAACAGGCAGAAGTCCAGAGCATTTATTTGATAATAGGATAATATTGAAATTCATACAATGCCCTTTCCCCATAACTGGCCAGGACAAGGACACCAGTCAAAGAGGTGAGAGTTATTTATCATATGAGTGGATTGCCAATTGTGCCCTGTAAGTATTATACATGCAAGATAATCAATGCACATATAGGATTAGAGGTGATCAAAACAATGCAGGATAATAGCTGATTGAGCTATTGGATACCGATAAGACAAAGTAGACAGTCACACAAGAGTCATAGGAGGTCTTAATATATTATGAATATTGTATATTATAAGATCGGAATGTGGCATTAATCACATAAAAAGACCAAAGTATGGCTTTTACTATATGGTATATAATCAGAACATTATATGAATACAATGATTGAGAGCTGAATGAATAAACTTTATGTGTATAGATACTATATGAGCGGAGTAAACGCTGCATAATATGATCTGAGGAAAGATCAAAATATGTTGAGGCACTTAGGTGGCAGTACTGAGAAGAAAGTGCTACATAACACATGATCTGGGTAAATATCAAAATATGTAGAGGCACTTAGGTGGCAGTACTGAGAAGAAAGTGCTACATAACACATGATCTGAGTAAATATCAAAATATGTAGAGGCACTTAGGTGGCAGTACTGGATTAAGTATGATCGTGTAAGTAGAAACTGATAAGAAAGTGCTACATACAGTAACACATGATCTGAGTAAATATCAAATTATGTAGAGGCACTGAGGGGGCAGTACTAGATAATTAGAAATTGATGATAAAGTCCCTACATTTAGATATACAATGATTAGGGCAAGTGCTATGTAATATTTGATTGGAAAAATAACATCCATACTGAGATACCCAAGTAGCAATTCAATTTTAAGATCATGTAGTTTGACTAATGGAGTAGTATAATAAAGATGTTAAATTATATTGTGAAGCATTACATGAGATCTGTGATTTATTAAATAATATTTACAACGTTACCATAACGTTAACATCTGTATACATCACTTTGACACTGCATAGTTAATAGAAAGAGGGGATTATATTCCAAGCTTCTGCTTCATCTTTAAATTTGTTTACATTTTAAAGACAAACTATATCAAGAAGTTGTAGAAAAGACGTGGTGGGCTAGTTAAACCCGCTAAACGCTGCAAACAGTTTATTGCCTTTGAAAACCAGTAGATGCAGCAAAATGATTGTTAGGCTACCCTATTATCCTTCTATAAATGCCAAAAGAATATTAGAGCTGGAATTAGGCCCTTGTTAACTTCATGGTTCCATTACCCTAATATAGGGAATGCGATATCAATAAGTTCCATCTGATTGGAAAAGGGAATAATAAAATGGATGTCTATGAGACCAATACATTATTAATGGCATTATAGAAACAGAAGTTATTGTGAATGTAGATTTTTTTTTTCATCCATTTTTTTTTCATCCATTAACTATTTATTAGACAGTAATTCAATCACATCCATATTGAGACAACTTTTGTCATCTCACGGATATAGCGTTAACAATCTGTCTTACAACATACATTTTCTGTTTTCTGGATAACATTTGGAAAGGTTCAGATTTTTTAAGTCACAACAGTTTCCTCATTATCAACAATAGAGATTTTTGTCATTGTCTTGATTTTAGCATATGGGAGAACCTATTTCATTAACAATTATAACTAAAACACAAAAAAAAAAAAAACAACACACCAATGCTATGCTGATTACTTCCTGTGTTTACAAAGCAATTTGTGTTTAACTTTCCTGTCCGCAGTCTACTACCCCCAGCAAACCTGCAGACATGGCCAGTTCCCGTCTTGGCCACCACGCTTCCCCCTTTCTCTTCACAGAATGATCTGAGTTCTTCGGGTATATGTAAGCCATCCCTATATTCTATCCAAGACCTTCAGATACCGCAGTATTGAGTCTTCCGGGAAATGTGTAATTTTTTCATTAATAGCTATGTATTCAATCTTATTTATGACCTTTTGAAAGTCTAGTTCTTTTTGTTTCCAATTTCAGGCAATGTGATTTTTTTGCCGCTAGACACATTTATTGCCACAGTTTATTTAGAGACTATGGGATTGTATATATCTAGATCCCTAATAAGCAGGACTCAAGTTCTGCTTTGATTTGGGTATGAAACAAAGTCGTCGCTAATTGACATAGTGTTTTCCAGATTACTTTAACCTTGGGGCACTCCCAGCAAATGTGAAAGAAGGAACCTCTCGAGCTACACCCCCTAAAACAATATGGACTGGCTGTATGTTTCCATTTAGCGATTCACTCTGGGGTAAAGTAAGTTTGATTTAGCACTTTAATCGCTCTTTGCAATAAACTCTGATTTAAGGAGCCACTTATAGATATTTCTCCAGACTATATCCCATTTCTCCCGTTCCCAGTTCTGTTTTATATCTGCTTCTCAATCTTTAATATAGCGTTTGGCATGACAATTCATTTAGCTGAGCCTTCCAGGTAGGAGGCTGCCCGCTGAGGATCACAGGTCAGTCTCTAACTCAACCTTGTCTCTCTCTTGGACCCAGGGTTTCAACTGCAGGTTTTTAAATATGTGCAGCATTGTTACTAAATTGAAAAATAAAGTTTGTTTCTCATTTTTTTTTAAATCCCATTTTGAGATAGTTCCACCTTTAACACACAAAAGTGAGGAGTGCAAGTGGTAAGCACCATAAATGTAGCCCAAGAATGAATTGGGTTCACAAATTTTACAAAAAAGACATGTCTGAAAACCTATAAATACAACTTTGTTTTTTAGGTTTGTGGTCACCAACCAAACTGTTACAGTCACTTAGGGAAGGAGAAAAAACAGAAGTCTGCAGAGAATGGCTTGAGCAGACATTTACACTGTTTACAACAGGTCTGCAGCAGACAAACCTGAGAGGAGTATAGACTGGAGAGCTGCAGAAAAAGAGGCTAAACTAGAACAAGGTGTGTACAGGGAGAAGAAACCCAGAAAATGCAATATAATATAAAAACACCTTTTTTTCCAGTGGTCATGAGAAACAACCCAGCAGTCAGGAGCTGAACCTTACCCAAATATGACAAGGCTATGTGACAGCAAATAAACTTTTGACTCAAGACAACCACTGAGACTACTGGCATCTTTTAGCTGAGTTAATCATAGGACTACTAGTTGGAATTTATTTAGTGTAAATAGAGTTTTGATGAATGAATCAATGTTCAATGCTATTTGAAGTCAATAAAAATAAAGAGGGTGTAGTCCTGTGATCACCATCACTTCCAACAGTCATGAGATACCAGGGTTCAGCCCATGTGGCTGCTTTGTGCAGTCTAAAAAGCACATTTTTAGTGGGAACATATGATTATTCAATGATGTCCCCCTCTTACAAATGCACCAAATAAAAGAAAATCATATTGCCTACCACAAATGTTATAAAAATGTCTTAGTCTTTTTTGTAGATGCTGTTGAATTCACAACTAATGGCATTAACCCATTTAATCTTAAAAACATATCCACCAGATTACCTTATACTATTGGTATTTATCTCTAATTCATTTGCTCCTTCAACAGAAAATAGCACCATTATTTTTTTTTTATGAAGTACTTGAGTTTTCTAGTTGAATGTGCACCACCATATTGAAGAATTAAACAAAATACATTTCTGATTTTAGATTACTTAAAAAAGCTAAAAATGTTTTACTTACATTGATCTTCATTTTGCTGTTTTATATTTATGCATACAAATATTTTTGTGCATGCTTTTATGGTGTCCCGAGTGCAATGTGTCCCAAACCTCACGTGGTAATGAAATAGTTAATCACTTTAGGCTTTATCTGACTATTGTTGCCATGACATTTGGAATCTTTTAGAGTTTAGTTGTGGCAACAATAATCTTTTGCCTTTTTACAAAGTTTCATGAAAAAAGGATAAGAAAGAGGACTGGTCTACATAGCTCTCAGCACTTACTTCAATTAGATAATGTAATATACAATTTGCAATATCCTTATCATCCTGGGAATAGAACGAGTACATCTAAGGAAAAAACAGCTCTGAGAAAAAATAGATAAACATATGGAGCGATCATCCTCTCTTGGAGAGAAAGTTATTTTAAGAGATGATATATTTTGTGTGCCGACTGGGCCCTTCTCGGGGCGGGTGAAGAGGATAAAAACTCTCATGAAACAGCCACTTCTACAAAAAACATGCAGTCTGCCAAAGAAAAGATTTGTTTCTCCCTTTCTGCATACCCGGGACATTATAAAAGCTCAAAGACTTATCAGCAGGAAATGTCAGGTATTTGTGCTTTTATTTATATACAAACTGATAATAAATGAGTCAATTGCTTTTTATATATATTATGTACTGTATGTCCCATCAAATCAACCTGTGTTGTAAACATGAGAAAATCAAACAATTGGTAAGTTTGAAGTATGCTAATTTTATTTGCACAAAAAGAATATTTAACACATTTAAAAAAATAATGAGGGTATTTATTAAATGAGTGGGGATAATGTTTTTTTAAATTGTAAAGTTTATATGCCCATTTCCTATCTCCTTAGAAAATAAAGATATGTATACTTAAATGATCACTAGTTCAAGAAACGGAAAGTATGTAACAAACTAATAACATTAGTAGCTGTGTAAGAAATGGACATAAAAACGTTTATTGGGGGGAACCTGAATTTTTGAAGACTTAATTTTTGAGTACAGTAATCCATTTTGTGTTGACTACATCACTTCCGGAGAGCTGGCTCAAGAGAGTGTGTTTTTGCAGTTGTCAGTGGAACGAGCGTGGGAGAAGTAGGGAACAGGAAGAAATTCAGATAATTTTTAGATAATAGGATAACATTAAAATGGACATCATACCCCTTCCCCTTTATCCAGAAGAAGGCAGTTTACATCAATAGATGCAACCATAGCTGCCCAGAAATGTAAATATCACTCTCACACACAACTTCACCATTTTATCATGGATGCATCCCGGGTCCAACAGACCCATTGTTTTTAATTAAAAACTTACTTTCTGACTTTTTTTTAACCGAATTATGCTCCTAGACTCAAAGTTTTCCAGCAGATACATATACAATGGTACCTCGGGTTACAACTTTAATCGATTCTGGACGGGTCGGTGTAACCAGAAAACGGTGCATCCCGAGGTAGCATTCCAAATAGGAATCAATGTAAATTCAATTTATCTTTTCCGGACCCCAGTCTTTTCACATTTTAGTTTGAACCGATGGTTTTGTTTTTGGATACAAATTCCTAAAACTAAACAGAAATGAATAAACAACAATGATTACATCAATTAGCTTTACTTTAACTGTACTGAGACGACTTGAGGGCCCAATTGGATGGTGGGGACATAGAAGAGGAGAAGGAGGACACAGATAATTGCTTGGAACTTTGGCTCTTATAGGCACAGGTGGGGAACATTGCTCATAGGCACAGACTGGGTACATTGGCAAATAGGCACAGGCTGTTTGGGCTCTTACTGGCACAGGCGATTACAGTGTTTACAGCTTGCTTCCTTCTTTCAGATTCAATCGCTTGATTGCGATTACAGTGTTTACAGCTTGCTTCCTTCTTTCGGATTCGATCGCTTTATTGCGATTACAGTGTTTACAGCTTGCTTCCTTCCTTCGGATTCGATCGCGTGATTTCGATTTCAGTGTTTACAGCTTGCTTCCTTCTTTTGGGTTCGAATATAATAGTCAACCCAAGTATATCAATTATATTTTCTTATCTTCATTATGTAGCTTAACTAATACATGTCTCTTGTATCTTGACTGTAAATGATACTTTGCTAATCATATTTGTCTTCAACAGGCATTGTCACTGAGGAAGCCAACACCAAAAATAAGCAAGAGTAAAGATGACAGCTTAAAGACTAATGTGAATCAAGCCCCTAAGGCAAACAAAGCTACCCCTTATATTAAAAATAGGAAAACAATCTACAAAAGCAAGTGGAAGAAGTCAACCAAGTTTAAGAAATGGGGTCAAAATGTATGTGTATTTTTGCCAGTGCCAGAGGATATTTTTATTGAAGATATGATTTCTGAAAAGTCTTGCTATAAAAGTAAATCACAGTTGAAGCCAAAAGAGTATTGGGAAAACGTTGCAGCGGTGTTGCCTCCATACCAAGGACCTTGGAGAGGAAAAACACTGAGTGTGTAACTTGCAAGAAATTATAGCATTCTGTGGTGAATAAACAGATTATATTAAGTATGATTTTAATTGTATTATTTAGTGTAAGGTTAGACTAACAACAGAGAAATCAAGGTAAAACTCGATAAAGAGGCACATGTAAGGATAAAGTCTGGTAATAGTGGTACAAAATTGTAGAAAAGGAGTTGAAATAGGAAGCGGAAGAGATAATTGGATTGTATAGAACTGACACCTACCCACTTCCCTCACATTCTCCAAAGGAGAACAAGCAACAATAATAGCAAGGTCTGATACTGCAAAAAATGTAAATATAACTTTTGCTCACACAGCCTTTACAAAAGTATCATGAATTTATCCAGTGACCAACAGAAGCAACAACATAATTTTTTTGTGGTTGTTTAAATGTTTATTTTTTTACATTTTCCCTGCTGAACTATGCTTTTAATTGCACTCAAAGTTTTCAAGCATATATTTTTTTATGCAGTGTATAGTGGTCCTTTTAACATTTATATAATGAAATCAATATATTGGCAATGATCATCATCAGGAAAGGAATCAATTTATAGATTTGTTGTATTATTTTGTACTGTACAGTACTGTGAATCATAGTGGCACTCTAGGTAGAAAGCTAAATGTTTTTTGACACTTCCAAATTATGATTTTATACATCTAGATCAGTGGTGGACAACTTAATACACGAGGGCTATCAAAAAGCCAGGATTTCAGTCTCTCACTCCTTGAGTCCAATTGGAAAAAACAGAATATAATTGGGTAACTCAAGTGTGCTGAAGCAGATAGGGATTGAAATCCGGGACTGTTGGTGGCCCTCATGAAAAAACTGAGTACAACATGGATCACCAACTCCATATCTACTAGATCCTTAGATTTATGGTGATTGGGTTACCTTTACGTGGACACTAGTAGAAAAGATATATCACTCTAACTGCAATAGTAGACTTTCACAAATTCTAGCATTATCTACTCTAAGGTGGGATATACCAGGGAAAGGGAAAATAACGCTTACAACTATGAAATAATTTGCAAAAAAATGTTCTCACAGTAAGTGTCCTTTTAATGTTAATATTTGAGAATCAAAGTGTGCAGCGTGGCCCATGACTTATTTATCTGTAGCAATGATATATCTCTATGACAGAGTTTGACAGTTGTGTATGAAACTTCGGAGCCATCTAGGTTATTTAAAGTTTTATAAGTAGCCATGAAATTAATTATACATAGAAATGTATGTATAATAACTAAGTTAGGAGCCAACAGTAAATGTTTTTGCTGCCTGGCTCCCTCATTTTCTCTCTTCCAACATACCTTCACTCATTATGACACTCCCACTTCTCCCACAGCCACAAAACTACTTGTACTTACCTCTTCCCTTGGCCTTTCTCAATGGATAGATTGCCCTACCCACCACGATGGACACTCTCTTGACCTCATTTTCACCAATCACTGCTCTATCTTCAATCTTATCATCTATCACTCCATCTTTCTGACCACCATCTCCTATCGTACAGCCTAACAACCCCTTCCAATATCTGCACTTTTCTGAAACTCACAGAAAAATGCAGGCACCTAACCCACAACATCTTTCCAATTTACTGCAGTGCCCTCTCTTCCCTCACTTGCCCTGATATTGCCACCACACAATACAACTTGACGCTAACTTCCACCCTTGACACACTTGCCCCCTTAACCACTGGTAGACACCCTCGCTCTCACCTACAAACATGGCACACTACACAAATATGCTACATCCAGAAGTGCTCCCACACTGCTGACCGATTATGTAGAAAATCTCACACCTCAGTAGACTTCGGTGGGTACAAGTGTTTCCTACGCTCCTATCACTATGCACTCAATCGCTACTTCTCCATGTTAATATTAAATTTGGCCTCCAACCCCAAATGTTTGTTCTCCAATTTCCACACTCTCCTCTGCCCTCCCGCACCTCCCGCCTCCTGCTGTCTTAAGACTTTGCTAGCCACTTTAACAGTAAAATGAAAAGTATTCAAAATTAGCTCTCCTCTCAACGTGGCCATAGTCATATCACACCTTCCCCTCAACATACCAATAGCATCCTACCTCCACCCTTCCCCAAACCTATATCCATTATGAACTCCCTTGACCCTGCAACTGAGGATGAAGTTGCCAGTCTTCTTTCAACCTCTCATCTTACAACCTGTCCACATGATTCTATTCCATCACAGCTGATCGCTCCCCTCTCAACCACTCTCATCCCAACTCTTACACATCTATTCAACCTTTCCCTAGATACTGGCAAGTTTACATCACCAATGACACATGCCATAATTACACCCATTCACAAGAAGACCTCATCTGATCCAGCTGCTGCATCTAACTACCGTCCTATCTCTTTACTTCCCTTGCTTTCCAAACTTCTTGAGCGTGTCATCTACAATCACCTTACCCGATTTGTTTCCTCCAACTCCCTCCTTAATCCCTTTAAATCTGCCTTCCGGCCCCAACACTCCACAGAGACAGCTCTAACAAAATGTACTAATGGCCTGCTAATCACAGAGGCAAAGGGTCATTTCTCTATCCTAATTCTCCTGGATCTCTCTGCTGCCTTTGACACAGTTGATCACTCCCTTCTTATTCAAACTCTCCACTCCATAGGCATCCATGACACTGCTCCCTCTTGGTTCATATCCAATCTAGAAAATCAAACATTTAGCGTCTCCTTCTCTGGCATCTCTTCTGGGCGTACCCCAAGGTTCAGTCCTAGGCCCCCTTCTTTTTTCCATCTATATATCCTCCCTTGGTGCCCTAATTACATATTTTGCATTTCAGTATCATCTATATGCAGATGACACTCACATCTACCTCTCTGCACCTGAACTGTCACCCTCTCTGCTAGCTCATGTTGCCAATGGCCTTTCTAGCATATGCTCATGGATGTCCGCCCATCAACTTAAACTCAACATGTCTAATACAGAACTCCTTGTCTTTCCACCCTCTTCCTCAGCTCCCACCCCTCTCACTGTTGACAATGCCAACATATTTCCAACCTCCCAGGCCCGCGTTTCTATTGGACCCTGCCTCTCTTTCATTCCTCACATTCAATGATTCACACAATCTTGTCACTTTCACCTAAAAAATATCTCCAAAATACTTCACTACCTTACACAAGACACAAAAAAAATCAATTTCACTCTTTCAACTCCTTGCCTCTCTACACTAGACTATCCTCATGCCTCAAATCCTTCAAAATCACCTTAAAAATGCACCTATTCAAAGAAGCCTACCATCTTTAGCCTTTACACGCTCTCTTACTCTATCACTCTCCTGTACACCACCCACACCCTTTAGAATGTAAGTTTGCGACTTCTAAATCTCGTTAGGTGCTTTATGGAAAACACTGTGTATGTTTGATTGAAAGCTCAATAACACTGCCCTCCATCCTTTGCACTTATTGACATTTTTCTTGACTTGTACTTAACCCCTGTATAGCGCTACAGAATATGCTGGTGCGTTACAAATAAAGGATAATAATAATAATAATGGCTCCATGGGTCCTGGTATTTCTGAAGCCTTGCTCTATATTTGTGCTTAACAGTGTCACATAATCTTAAAATGTCATATTTATTGACTGAATTTAGCTGTGAACAATGGAATATAAATTAAAATAATTGTCTTACAACTAGAATTACATAAATGTAAGTTTTTATGTATTATCATTGCAGCGACAAATAAAAATGTCAATTTGCAAAAAAAATTTGGGGACAGAAGACTTGCTCAGATAAAATGTGAAAATGTCATGTTGGACTAGTTAGTAAGCTCCATGGTGTAGTGAACTAAAACTCAGCATATTGCACCTTAAGGGCCTCATTCAATTGTCCAAATCACAATTACATGAGAACCTGTAAATGTTGCTGATATCAATTGGCTACTTTTAGCTACTGGCATTCAATTTGCAGGCTCAAAATCACTGTGGTTGTCAAAATCATAACTCTGTCCTATCTCCTTTGATGTTTCAAGGAAGCGGATGCTAAAGAGGCAAAATCCATATTTAATTACAACACTTCAACAAGCCTGCAATTGCCTTCAAACCTGCAAATGGCAAATGTATCAAAAAATGATATGAGTACTAGAAAGGACTTGCAAGTGGGTTAAACACCTGTTTGTAACACAACAAAAGCAAATATAAATACACCACTGTACTTTAAAGTACTGGGAAAGCAATGAAATTAATTGCACAACAGTCTCAAGCTCTCAAATAAAAAAATATTTATTTAATGTTTTTTTTTTTCAATGTCATATCAATCCAGGGTTTCAATGGGTTAATACATATCATGGAACTCCCATGGACTAGAACAGTTGTTTTAATAATTTTTATTAATTTCTATATTGCTGGATTGCAAGTCTGATCGCAAATTATACTTCTAAACACTAATTGATTGTAGTTTAAACTCCATATTTTACTGTAATCATGATGACAGGTTCATGGTTGATGTGTTGGGGGCTGTTAGCCTGTAATTGCAATTGAATAGATCTAGATATGTCGAAAATTTGTAACGCGCAGCCAAAATGTCAGGTTCCATGTAATTACGGGCTTGCAATTAAATAGGACCCAAAGTGTGCACCATCCTGTAGAGCAGACTATTTGATGTTTTCTGTTTTTAGGTGTGTCTTTAATTCTGTTTTAACTTCGTTCTTTATGCATGGCTTTTACTTCTAAGTCTTAATGGAGCTTACCTTGGCCTCCCAACAGCACAAATTCTTTCATTTCTTTTGTCAAGAGGCTTATGTTTTGAGATTGCTTTTCCTCTCATCAGTTGTTAATATGATAATGATAGTCCTATTGCGTGACCTCTACAATGGTATACTTTTTCTCTTATAAGGAATGAATGGATGCAGAATTCTTCCAGCTGGGTTATTGTTGCACAACAAGATGAGAGCTGTGCAGGTTACACTGCCATACGGATTTGAGGCTCAGACCATTATTATATAGGGTACAAAGAAGTAAATGTATTTCTTTATAACCATATACTTCTTATCAATGCAATATTATATTTAGCAGCTGAATTTTTTTTCTGTGTATTCTCTGTCTTGTTTACAGCTTCTTGGAAAGTACTAGAGTAAATGGTTCTAAATAATTCCTCTATGGTTGCAAAAGCTATTCTCTTTGCTATGTAATCTAATTATAAATAACATACATCACAGTATTTCAGGTGTCCAAAGAGGGATAATTATAAATTTAAGCTCTATTCACTGCAAGTGGTCAAGTGTATAGGAGTATATACACTTACAGTATGTGCACACTGCTGTATATTCACATACATGCTGCAAACACACATATCATGAAGGTGGATGTGACCCACGTTTATCTCTCAATGTTTGATTTACCATGCCAAAGAAGCTAAGATAAACAGAGTTTTAATCTTTACATCAAGTTTAATATAATATTTTGTTCACACTCTCCTAATAACCATTTAACTGTACAATACAAAATAATATTTGTTGTTCTCATATATATATATATCTATACATACTGCACTTTCCTATGCTGTCTGTTATTAAGGAGTGGTATGACACATATAAATGCTTGTCAGTGTGCTAAACGATGCAGACATATAGTCTGTCAATCATACCTACAATGATGTGATGGAGTTTTGATTGACATTTCAATTTCATATTTTGGACAGTATACAAGTATTAGAAAACCCAATACAATAAAAAACATTTAAGAAGCTGTCACAGTCATTACATAAAAAAGCATATTTACAATATTTTACAAAAAAAATTACACAACACACTAATATGTTTTAGGATATCATATATAAGAAAACCCAATGCTCAAAGTAGCAAGAAATTTAGAGTTGACATGTGTACAACAAAATGTATTAAAACACATTTTTTTTATTGAGGTTTTTGGCATGTGCCTGCAATTTTAGGATTTCATAAAGTCCATATTCTGCTTTTTAAATAACTTTATAAGTGTGTGATAAGACAAAACCCATGAGCACTGGTGCTAGAAAGTGCTGCTTATTCATCTTGGTTACCTCTGAAAGAACCTAGCTATCAGGGGTGTAGGAGCCAAAATAATTCTGGGGGGATACAGCTTATTACATGCTAACATAGAAAAATCTGGGGAGATTTGTTCCCCACCCACATTTCCTATACTCATGCCAGGTATACCAATCTGGCTAGGTCTACCACTCTTCAGAACACCAATATCTAGTCCTTCAAAGAGCTATACACCCAGAAGCATCTTGGTTAGTCAAGGAGTGCAGTCTGCAAACCTTTATCTGACCAAGTTATACGGTAATTGAGTCATACGGTAGATCCACTTTTAAGCACTTTTTCAGACTTTTTTAGGCAATTGAATTTGGTGTTTTGGACAGTGTCTGAGAGTCAATTATGAGCGATGAGGTCTCAGGCTCTCTGATTATGTTAGGTGAACCTCCTACTTATCTTCCTGAGGGCATTATTATTGAATAAATACTGTCATGATTAACGTATGTGTAGTTAAACAACTTGGTGCTCTACTATTTGTTGCCCTGTTCCTGGCACTCCACCACATTATCACAATGCATCATAAAGTGTTCACAATTCACTACTCACAGTATAAAGTAACTACAGGCGGTCCCTGGGTTAAGGACGAGATACGTTCCTTAGAACGTCTTTAAACATGATTTGTATGTAACTCGGTCCTGATGAATAATAATAATAATAATGGCTTACATGTAGTAATAATAATAATGTGTAATATTGTAATGATAATAATAATAATAATACACCTGTACTGTAATAATACGTTACAGAAACTATTGTGCTCTTTCTTTAAATTCAACCAAACAGAACATAAAAGCAAACTTATACAAAAAGACTTGGGAGTCTGTTTTTAAGTATGGGTCGTCTGTAAGTGGGGTCGCCTGTAACCCAGGGACCACCTGTATTGGGGAATGACTATGGGAATGGTCATAGGGTTACATTCCAAGGTCCATGTGGAGAAGATTACTCGTAAATCACTACCAAGCAATCACTTCACACCCCTGTATGCTGGCCGCTGTATGCTGTCAAATTTCTGTCCTATTGATTTTTTCAAAAACCCATTCACATTGTTCCAACCGAGAGGTACATGTTAACTTATGAGTGCTTGTAAGTCCTCAGAATGGCCAAAAATCAACCTAATGCCTTAATTGTGTCGGATATGAGGCTTGATTCCTCATATCTGACACAATTAAGGGGTTACTGCTGAAACCCCCATACATGATATCTACCATGAGCATGTGAATCACAGGGATGCCACTATCTTCTAGGCTTCTGAGTATCCCCCTGATTCCACTCAATAACTGCTATGAACTGAGGGATTCTCTAAAAAGAATACAAGAATAAAACTGACGCGTTTATAAACCTAATACCTTAATTATGTTGGATCTGAGGCTTGATTCCTCATATCCATCACAATTAAGGAGTTAATACCACAACACCCATGAGCCCCCAATATACGCTATCCCAGGGATTCCCTCCCGAAACCCCTATCTACAAGGAGTCCAGAGATCCACTCAATAATCAATATTAATTGTAGGATCAATAGTATTGTTAATGTTAGGTGTCACTTTATAGAGCTCCATGGCACATGGGTTCTTTTTTGATGCTGCAGAGATGCTTTAAGGACCTTTATAGGAGCCAGGGGATGGGGGTGGGGTGTCCGGTAAGGATTTGGACTTAAGTTTAGGTGCTATGGGGATCTATAGGGTCCCCTATGGTTATACTTAGCTATAGGATGTGGCTTTTGGATACCCAAATGGTAGAATGATTTATTTTAGGTGCCATGAGGGTCTAAAAGGTCCCCCATGATTATACTTAGTTATACTATAGGAGTCTTTGGAGACCCCAGTGGTATAGGGGTCACCTATATGTGCCATGGGGTTTAATAGCATGTGGGCAGGAACAATCCCTGGTATCCCCTGCTTATGGCAGGGATTTGGAGAAACTCCTGGGATACCCGGGGGGTAGCAGGTCATACACAGAGGGGTGATAAAACACTGTGCATATTTTTTTTAATTATTATTTAACCCAACCCCTGCCATGGGAAGGGGTTTATATACATAAATAGGGCAAAGGACAGTTGTTAGGAGTAGTAGTGTGTGCACATAGTGATACCATTTTGCAGAATTGCTATTCAGACTACTGAGCTTCAGAGTCTCCTGCAAACAGGCTGCATACAAACATTAGGGCTAGGGAGCTATGGGAAAACAGTACCTGGTGCTTGTCACCTACAATGAGGAGATTATATTGGAGAGGAGCAATAGAATGGCTCCATAGGAAGGAAAAAAAAGCTCCCACAGTTACTAGGGAGCCACGTGTATGCCCAAACACCTTTCATGTGATGGCTATAGGGAAGTCTTCCATTAATGGTATTCCTGGACCCAATGGGTCATTTGTTCTACATTTGTGCTATCAGTGGTGCTATTATTTACATTTGTTAAGAGAAAGTTTTCATCTACAGTTTATTATCAGGTGTCATTAAATATGTTGGTATAAACAGCAGACATGGCTCAATTCCATTTTAAAAAACTTTAGATAAAAAGACACATAAATACAAAGAAAAAACTAAAACCTATAGGAAAAGGTCAAATAGCATGAAAATAATACAAGTTCAACATAATAAACTAATTTTAATTTTGCTTAAATTGAACATTTTAAGTAGTTCTTTATTTTATTGTAACTAAGGCTTGTGAATGTTCCACTTTTTGCTATCTAAACACAAATAAAACATTTTCATTCTCTGACTTAGAAGACAGCATGCACTGTTCCAGCTATAAATATTATAATTATATTTTAAATTATATAGCTAAACTACAAAATGACAGGTTTCATTCTATGTAGCTCTTAGATTGTTGTTTATTGGTTTACTAAACCCTGTACAATAGAAAAGTAACTCCAAAATGTTTTACAAGATTTGGACAAAAATATTTTTACTATATGCTACAGTAATTTAGATAACTTTCAAATACATTTTGCATACACAAATTCTGTATTCTTAGTGAACGCATAATTGTATTTTGCCATCTTAAATATGGTCTGAGAAACTCTGCCACTTCCTGCGCACTTCTTTGTTGGTGTTCTAAAATAAGTGATCAAAAAGCTAGCTTTAAATAATAAGGTAATTTTGGATTAACATAATTTGCATATAGACTCCTAGGTATTTTAATGCACTGTGTTATCAACAATGTAACAACATAAATACTTAGACAAGTTTGTACTCTACGGGTGGACTGGGAAAGAAATAATTACAGGCTCCTCAATCCTTATCTATATTTGCTGATCTGCTCTTTATTTTCTGGTCTCGATTTTTGTCTCTGGCCTTTTATGGTTGTGGTTTTTTTTTCTCCCATCTTACTCCACTGGAAGTGTTAACCTAAGCCATTAAGGTGCAGTTTCCTGGTAAAAATATAAAATATATATAATTTAAAGGGTCTAAACCAGGGGTGTCCAAGTTTGGTCCTGGTAGGCCGCACACTGTCCTGGATTTGAGGATTTCCTTTCTGTGCACAAGTGAGTCAATCAGCATGACTGAAGAAGCGACAGTCTCACCTGGGTGCAGCAGGGATATCCTCAAATTCAGGACTGTGTGCGGCCCACCAGGACCGAACTTGGATACCCCTGGTCTAGACTGATCTAAAGTCATTGGAATGATGAAATCCAAAGTTTAATTTCATACATACAGTAAATGCAAAGAGTCAGATCTCAATAAGAGATCAGTAATACTAACTCAATACTATGACTTTCTCTACTTATTTTTCTATGTATATTGTATTTGCCTATTAATGTCTTCCTATCAATTTGTTTTGTCTCTTTGGTTCAAGTACTGCTGCTTTCCCTGAGTCTCGTCATTAGTGATTTGTCATTAACCTTCTCATTATGGAACAAGGGCACCCAAAATACCTTGAGATTGCTACGTAATTATTACTTTGTTTTATAATTCAGTTTTCTTCTTCATTTATCTGATTTTTTATGATGACTAATCTGCACATCCTGAATTAATATACTTTTATTTCTAATAAACCTTTGAAATGTTCTCACATCTTTAAAATGATAGAAAGTTAATTTTCAGTCTAGGGAAATGGGACAAGGGCATACTTTCTTATATTTACAAGGAGGTAACATTTTTCTGTTAGTAACAATTCTGATCTCTTTTCTGAGATCATATGAGTTATTATGAAAGGGAATTAAAATAGTTAAAACTGATTAATAATGTCATGTTCACATGTGGAGCCTGTCTATCAACATTTATGAAATTGGATACACTTTGATGAATAGACTCTAAAGAATAATGTAGGGAGTGGAGGAATTACGGTAACTCCACAAATGCTTCAACTCCTGTTCCCTGCTTAGAGACCTATAGACTCATCTTGGTGTCTATCTTTCCGTCTGTGTCCTACACAGCAACTTTTGCTGCAGGTAATAAGGAAAAGAAAGTTACATTTCATAAACACAATAAAATGTTTGTTTGTGCATTTACACAGCACTGTGTATTTATAGCCATTTGTGGACCTTTACAGAGACCCTGTTAAGATAAAGTACCATAGGACGAAGGAAGAACAAGATGGGACAGTTGGGAGGTATGGGCAGTGGAGCAAATGTCCATGCCAGAACACCCAGTGTAGATTTTCCATGTAGTGTCTGATGAAGCAAGTAATGCATAAACACACACACACACATATATTATAAAAACATACAAATAAACATAGATATATTTCATACATACGGATTTATCTATTGATCTGCTCTGCCCATCAATCTGCCTATGCAAGTTAATATATAATATATTAATTTGTATATCTTATTGGGAACCTGTGGGTAGTTTGTTAGGAAAGAAAGCTTAATGTTTATTTGTATATGCTGACATTTCTACATGTTTAAAGTTTTTGCTTTAAGATTGTATGGAAATTGCTTAGCTCTACAGGTGGACAAAAAAGCACTAATCTCTTTATTGCAAGCAGTCACCTCTTTCTAAGGCAATGAAATCACTACTTCTTAGCAGAAAAAAAACTATCCAAAACTCAAAGAAACTGTTATTTTTCTCTGAAGTTTAAAAAAAATTAAGGTAAAGGGCAAGTGGGGCCATACATTGAAACCAGACTATTTTGAAGAATAACACTTGAAAATCTGCAAATGTTTTATAAATGAAATAAAATAATACAACAATTATGAGGTCATGGGATCTACTGCTTTGGTTTCTGATGATCAACTTCGTGAGATAGTAAGAGACTAAGCAGGTCATTTCTTTATGCAAAATGGGAATGAGGCATCTGCCAGTGCTCTCATAAGAAAACAAAATGACTGCAGTCAAGAGTAATTACATATAAAAGTAAAAAATATGAAAGTTGTGTTTTTTTGTTTTGTTTCTTTTGCCCAATGATCAAGCTTGGTTATTTAAAATACTATATAAAAAAAACATTTAATTTGAAAACAAGTGAAGGAGTGATTTATCAATCATGATTTTGGGAGTATACATAAACTACTCCATGGCATTACACTGGCAACTTGAGACAGGCCTATTCCCTCAGGAAATGTATTGATCTAGACAGAAGTATATCATTGGGTTTTATAAAGCAATATGTTAGTATTTTTGTATTAGTTCTACAGCAGCTTATGGTCTAACTCATTAGGCATTACTCCAATGAGTTATAAAGAGGGCATGGACTGTGATCCTTAGTCTAGTGGCTCCTAAATCATTCATTAAGTAATCATTTAGGTTTAACTCTGTGTGAGCACAGGTGAGGCAATTAGCATCCAACAGTGGCCTCTAAATGCCCCACCTATATTTACACAGTGTTAAACATAAATCCTGATCTGTCTTGAGGTCCCAGAGGAGAGGTTTAGGAATCATGGATCTAGATGGAGTGGTTTATTCTATCATTTTGATTTGGAAAGTTTAAATAAGCAATTATTTGTGCGTGGACATACAACATACCCAAATCAGGCTTGCCAGCCTTTATGATAGGAGCTAAAGCATCTTAGAGGCACCATGCCAAGCCAGAAATGAATGTGACCTTTATTCAGGTGCAAAGTGATGCAGCATTTTGGAATTTGCAAAACTTTGTATTACCATGATGGATTAATCTTTCAGTGCTCATTTAATGAGAAATACAAACCTTTCGAAAAGGTCACTTTTCACAGAGTATCTACGATTTACCACCTGTGTCATTTTGTACCACTTAGAAATTGGGAAATTTGATAAATGGAACTTAATGTCTAATATTTGAACTAAGTGCACATGAATATTTCAATATCAGAAGTTATCAAGTCACAGGGGGGCACTGTGGTTCTGCAATGCACTGCACATCATTTATTTGTAATTATGATTGAATTTTAAAACTAATTACATGTTTTAGAACTTTTGGAACAATATTATCATCACTTCATAATTATATTTCTTGTAAGTTAATAAACACCAATTCGGCACAGTTTTCCTAAAATTATTCTGCGGTTTCCATCCATCCATTACTTGATGAACTCAGGAATTAGATGTTTTAATAAATAGTTGCCCATGCAATAAATAATTAATTTTATTAATTTTATTGAGCACTTTACAATATGGAGTTGATTAATATAGTATGCATCATATATCTTCAACAGGAGTCGCCAACTAACAATAGAATTGAGTGCGGAATATGCCATGTATTTTAGAGTCAAACACAGGAATTTAAATAGACCAATGATAAGCATGAGGTCATTTCAACCGAGATACATTATTTAAAGCCTAAACAAGGAATTAACGTTATCTCAGTTGAAATATTTCACTTATTTTCAGCAGTGCTCAGTAGTGGGTTGCAGTAGCGCCCATAAAATGGTAAACAGTGGTTTTAAATTTTATTTTCTAGCTAAAGATTTGCTTTGCTTCTGGGCCCTATAAATATGTGCGTCATACAACAATGGGAAGGCTTTACTAATGGATCGAGGGTGCGTAAACGGCTGCAATAGTCTGTGATCTGGCATCTCAGGTCATTGTGCGACTTACTCAAGGCTTGTTCCGTGGTGACAGCAAACTGTATACAGTGAGGTATCATTTACAAACGTTTCTAATAGACGTGTTAAGGCGTGTCATGGGCGTTTTACGTGAGGCATACAGGGAAAATCCAGGTTCTCCTAATTTATTAAACACAAATCATCCTATTAGCTACCCGCAATGTTTTTATTCAGCACAGTGTGCTCCAACGACACTGTAGCAGTATATTTTTTATATTTAAAGAAAATTATATTACCAATATTCAGTTATTAGTATACAACACAAGCAGACTAGTACAACAGGAATATTATGTGAACAAAACAAATGGTTACATTACCGTAAATTAATCCCAGTTTATGGAAATATAGCATATTAATACCAATTATTAATTTTATAAATAGATCTAGATATTTATTTATTTATATACATATACATACATATACATACATTTAAACATACACACACGTACACCCATACATACATATACATATTCATAGATATGCATACATATGCATATACGCACACATATACAGATCAACATAAATAATGGGACACAGACTTTTATATAATTTTCAAAAATATCATATGATTCTTAGACTGACATTATAAACAAAAGTGATTAATATGTGGTGCTGATGTTATTCTTTTGAAGAGTTTGTTGTTCTTATAAGTCAATAATTATGTCACGCCAATCATTGCATCTTTGCCAACCACTATTGCTGCTTTGATGGTGGATGTGCTGTATATCAATTTATGAATTTAGCATTGCAGTTGCTCGTTAATTTTTTCCACACTGCAAAAGCATTAAACAGCACTGTAGATTGGGAAAATGTAAAATATTTGTGAATTTTGTAACAAATTAACAAGATTATCTCTCGGCTATGTAAGTTGTGGAGAGATCACTTTTTTAAAATTTAAATCCTTTATTTTGGTTGACTCTATATGTGCCTAAATGATGTCATGTTTTGTCTTCCACATTTCCTGCTGCTTTGAATACTGAGCTTGTGTATTCTAATAATATTTATTAAATACTAGTGACTTGCCCTTCTAAAAATGACTGCAATAAAATTGTAAGGCAGGTAATGCTGCTTGCCACACAGTGTAAGGCTCTTGGTCCTCTGAGTACCTTCTGTGCTCATTGCGAGCCTTGCACTGAGCGCCTTTGCCACTCATTGCGAGACTCTCCCCTGGTGTACTTTTGGTTCTGTGAGCACCCTGTGCGTTCAGTGTGAGCCCCGCACTGAGCGCCTTTGGCGCTCATCGCTTGGCTGGCAATGAGCGCCTTTGGCGCTCATTGCGAGCCTCTCCTCTGCTATTTTTATTTTTTATATATATATTTTTTTTTTATAATAAATAATTAATGAAATAACAAATTAATATACTTGACCTATTTGTAATTAATATATCCAGCAATCAATATCCTGAAGAGCTAACAATCGCTTTTGATTTTCCTGCAGCATGCAATGCACATTTGGACTGTTGCTGACCTGAGGTGTAAGTTTCAGCAATGTGGCTAGTGTGCAGCATAAATAGGCCAAACCGTTTTTTTAGTTGTGTAAAGCAGCATTTTAGAATGGTATTTTTATTAGTTTCAAGTTAGATTTCGTAAAATGGTGGCGATTGTGTATGTGTTAGCGTAGTTTGTATAGTATATTTTGTACCTCATACGTTCCTGGGTAAAAGTCGTATGTGCCTGGCGGTGTTTTGCTTGCTTAGGGGTCGTGTAGCCTCATTTTCTTTTTTATTGGCGGCCATTTTTGTTCTTGCGTCTGCGATTTTCAAGTGTGAAATTCAGCAAATTTTACTTAAATTTGCATACAACCTCACTCCCAGACATCTTTGCTGTCCCCCTGTGCTGTGTGTGATGTTTTTGTATTTTTTGTGTTTTTCATGTTTTTCGATGTGCGCGGTTCAGCCGTCAACTTCGTATTTTTTGCGGGTTGTAAGTGGCAGTTTCCTTTTCAAAGTGTTACAGGCCGTAAATTTTGCAGGCGATTTTTTCAAAGTGCTACGGGTCTCGCACTGTGAATTGTGTATTTGAGTTTTCTGTTAATCTGTAGTCCCGCAGGTCGTAGGTGTGAGGCTTCACAAGTCCGCAGTTTTAACATTGCGTTACCAATGTTTTTTGGCAAGCCTGCGCTGCTGAGAACTATATATGTGATTCATAGGAGGTGGAATGATGAAGTGGGATTTGTTGACTGTTTGGTGGATTTAGATACGATTTCAGCATTAGACACTTTTCTCTTCCTTTCTATACGTCCAGTAGAGGCAACTTGCAAGCCATCCTTACAGTCCTCTATAAAAGCCCCCTTGTGTCTTAAACAAGAATTATAACTATCATGGCAGCTTAAGTGCACTAGCAGAGTCTACGAAACGAACAATTTTCTCTGAGAAAATAATTCTGCCCATGTATTACATAGCTAGTAATGCTAAATTTGCTGAATACTTCACAAACATGTGAAGATTTTGCTGATCTACCATGGCACTTTAACAAAGCCCTAAATATAAGCACTGCATAAAGACCCATTTTTTAATCCATATGCATACCCCACAAGTGACAAAATAGGAATATATGTGATGTTAATTGTGTACATTTCCCATTACTTTCTCCCCACACTTTTAGCTAAATAATTTGAAAATACAGATACGGATAGAAGAGCTCACTAATCAATTTACAGATTAATACATTTTTTTAAATAAAAAAAAAAAAAACATTAACAAATTATCCAAAGCTTTATATATTTATTTCACTTGAGAAATGAGAATGCTGAAAGAAACAATGGAATTTAACACATAATTGAAATTAAACTAAACTGCGTGTGATGGTCCACAAAAGGGCAGCATCTGGTCGCCATGGTGACCATATCAAGGCTACTGCACAGCATAGGTGTCAATCAACACTTGGCTCCATGGAACCCTGTGTAATTCTTGTAAAGCTCTATACAAGACATTGTTATGTGAAGAGGTGATTGACATCCACTTTGAAGGACTTTCTGAAGGGGTTATGTTTTTTTTTTCACTTTTATATCACTTGAGTCTGTGATATTCTCTATTTATTATATTACAGACACAATAAACCCCATGCTTCATGACTTATATATTAGATCTGATGCCTGGGGTGTGATAACATAAAAAAAATAACTATAAAATAACATGGTATATAACCACTCAGATGCTCTTTGAATTTTTGATTATATATATGCCTTGACCTCATTAGAAACATTAACATTCATGCCATTCCTAAACAACTAGGGCCTCATTCTATTATCGTCCGTAAAACGGCCGCAAGGCTGCGATTCCTTGCGGGGGTTCCGTTATCTTGCAATTCAATTATACGGCCCCGCAAGGATCTCCCCTTACGGCCGGCCGTATATCTTGCAACCGGCCGTAAGCTCAGAAAACTTTAAACGCAAAAATAAATTCAAGACGGCACTGTAAAGCTCTGTAAATGCTAGGGATCATATTGGGGGACATGAGGATTAATAGCAACCCCCTCTCAAGCTTGCACATCAGCCCAAATCCGAGTTTACATTAACTGTTTATTTTCCGGCCGCAGCATGGGCGGGTCTGAGGTGCTCCAAGCCCTCGGGACTTTTTCCATGGATTTTTGACATAAATTAAAAAATATTTTTTTTACGGATTTGAGTGTAGGGGAATGTTGTGCTATTTTTGCTAACACCTACAATCACTTTATAGTCTCCTCAGAGTGCAGGATGGCTTTATTTCGGCTTTATAATGTGCTTAATTGGTGCTAGCGGGACCTTTTTCCTGCAAGTAAGCTGCGGCTCGCTTTTAGCCTTGCAGAGAGGGTTCCCGGAGCAATAGAATAGCAACCGGGCTTTTCTTGCGGCCGAAACTCTTGCAGCCGTTTTAGATCAAAGGCTTTCCTCCAGCGCGAGCGGCCGCAAGGGATAGCAAGGCGCCGGCCGCAAGCCTGCCGGAATCCCCGGCCGGAGGGGAATAGAATAGCCGAATAGCTTGCGACCGGTCCTTGCGGCCCAGCATCTCCTACGGCCGTTAATAGAATGAGGCCCCTAGTGTGGACATGGGTGTATTTATGTGTCATGCTGCCCTAGGCATATTTAGGTTTTTGCGCTACAACCACACCCCAAATATGTATGTGCACCGAAGCCTCACCTCCAGGAAGAAAAAAGGAAAACATATATGGTGAAGTGCGTGGGTTATTTTAATACATGCATAAATATTGTACATACAAAACATCAAAAAATGCTGCTGAGAAACAATCTGTAAGTGGCTACTACATCTAGTACCAATAGAAATATTGTATGCGTGCGCTGTGGGGGGCAGACCTTGGACTGTTTAGAAGGTTTGAGTGAAAATAGAGCTTTTAAGCACTTGTTAATAAAATGATGTTTAGATATGCAAACACTTAGGTAGTTTATTTTATTATTAAAAACAGGTAAACTTTCATATCCCTTTAAGTTTAATTTCAATATTTTCTGCTTTATATATTTATATATTCTGTGGGGATATGCCCCCCAGTACATATGCCCCTTCATCACACCCATATTTATATCATACCTAGCCCTTGTGACAGTGATACATTGGGTTTGTGTGAGCCACAGACTTCATAAAGCTGTAGAATAAGTTAGTATCAATTCAAATACTTGAAAGGGGATTAGGAAAAGGATAAAAATAAATCCCTCCTAGATGTTCCATCCTAAAGGTTGACGTAACCTTGCACAGCTGTTCATAATTACTGCCACCGAATGATGCAACTCATTATGTATACAGCTGATTCAGGTTAGGATACTAGTAGTCTATGAATACTAACTACACATGCATATAACTCAATCAATTTAATACAGTTTAAAAAAAGGGGGAAAAACCCATGTTTTTCAAACCTCTATCTGGTGACTTAAATGTTAGTATAATAAAACAAAAACAAAATATCTAGTAAAGAATTGTTTGTGCCAAATTACTCCTAATAATCCATATAAATTCTTACTCTGTTCCCATTTAGTTTAAAAATGTAAGTAGCATTTTCCCCATTATCAAGTCTATTTCTTCAAAACAGCTTACAATAAATATGACACATCAGTGATCCTTTAAGTAAACAACTATTTTTTCCCTTTTTTGCTCGCCAATGGAGATGGTTATCAGTTTGAGATACTATGATGATGAAGAAATGATGGATGTCCTTTGGGACATCTATATAGTATGACACTTAAAGTTAACTTAAGTTCATTTACCATGTTAACATGTTATCTCAAATTGATGACATCACAATTTACTTGAAAGAAAAGGGGGTTGTTTAATTCAGATGGTGACTGCAACCATGAAATTAAAATAAGTTTGCATCTTGGGAGGAAAGCTATGGCAAGCTTGGACAAGCTAGTAAAAAGTAGAGATATTACACAACCAAAAAAGGTCTGCATAGTTAGAACTATGGTATCCCCAGTAGTAACATACGGATGGACTGCAAGAAGATCCCAAAAATCAATACAGGAAATCAAGACAAACTGTTCACGGCTGCGGTCCATAATGTTACATAGTTACATAGTTACATAGTATTTAAGGTTGAAAAAAGACTTGCAGTCCATCAAGTTCAAACTTTTAAGATCTCCTCTGATCTGCAATATGCGGATTAACTATTAATTAATTAGTTGAAAAAAATAATCAATTCCCTCCTGATCCCAGATACCGGCGAGCGGACTTCTCCCTGGATCAATACTGCCTCTCTAATTATCTATGATAACCCTGAATTCACTTTTTAATTAGAAATAAATCCAGTCCCCTTTTAAAGTTATCTATTGAATCCGCTGTCACCACCTCCTCTGGTAGAGAATTCCACAGATTAACCACCCTTACTGTGAAGAACCCTGTTCGATAGTGTCAGATAGTCGGACACAACTGAACGACTAAACAACAATATTATATACTAGCGAATTGCCCGTCAAAAAATGACGGCAATGAAATTGTAAGGTAGCTAATGTTGTTTGGTGTGTAGATATAATACATTAATAAATGAATATACTTTACCTATTTGGAAGCATTGTGTTGAAGAGATGTGAATGTGTTTTGACATTGCTGCAGCATTAGTGTTGTGGAGCTGCTCTCTAAGCGTGGTGAATGTGTGCAGTGTAATACTGTGCGTGCGCGAGTCGAAACCGTGCGCATAGTGTCGTACTTCCGCATTTGCGTTAAATGGCGGTTTATGTGTGTTGTGCGTCTTTACGTATTGTCCGTTGTTGGTTTGTAGTGGTTTTCGAGTTTCGTGTGGTGTTTTGCGAGTGTGGTGTGGTGTTTTACGTCTGGAGAGTGCTGTAGCCTCGTTTTCGTTTTGTCCGTTGGCCATTTTTTCTCTCGCTTAGCGATTTTATTAGTGTCTAAAGTGTTTTATTTTTATTTAAATGAAGGTGTAACTTGTTTTATTGAGGTGCTGGATGGTTCCTCTTGCTGTAGGTAAGCTTTTTATGTGTGTGTTGTGTGTATTTATTGTGTTTTAAATGTTTGTATGTTGGCGTGTTGCGTCCGATGTTTGCGAGGTCGTAATGTGTGGTAACGTGTTTCGTAGGTTGTTTGCGTTCCTCGTAAAATTTAGCGAGTGTCGTAATTTGCGTGTCGTGTTTTTTGAGTAGCGACGTGAAGTTTGCGAGGGTTTGAGGCCCTTGCCCAGTGACCTTGCCAGCAACTGAGGCCCTTGCCCAGTTACCTCGCCAGCAACTGAGGCCCTTGCCCAGTGACCTCGCTACGCGAGGGCCGCGGCTATGCGAGCCAGCAAGCGTAAAGCAACAACCCGTACGCTCACAACTATATATGTGATTAGCAGTGCCTCTCAGCTGACTGTTTTTGTATACATAGGTCTGCAGTTGTTTATTCCGTTTCAGCTTCTTGGGAAATTTTATTTTTCATACACAGTGTTTTCATTATTTGGTTATTTTATATTCAGAACAGAAGGTGCCTCTGTATTATGCAAAGGTGGATTGTGTCACTTTGAATTACATATTATATATAGCAAATTATACATTTTGTTATTGTTTGTTTTATTTTACAATTCAGCAAATGTCCTTATTGTATTTGCATGTGTCTGTCTAGATTGGCTGACTGAAGAATAAACATTGTATGCTTTGAGAATTTGAGGTAGAATCCAATTTTCTGACCTGTTCTCAGCTTGTACATGTTTAGCATATGTTTAGCATATGTTACACAGAACAGATCTACCTCAACTGACATTTTTACAAGTGTACCATCTGTTTCATTAGGAAAGAAAATCATTTACACGAAACAGGTTTCTTAGGTATTTACTAATCACTTTTAATTTAAAAAGCTGTTTCTTACACATCACTGGCAGTTATTTCTTTCCTTGATTGACTTATTTTAATTATAATTCACTATAATATTAAAAAAGGTCTGCAATGTCTGTGCAATGCTTACGGCTCAGGCGTCAGACATTGTTTAATATTATATGACCAACTCTCGGTGTAATTACGGTGTTGCAATGCACACATTGACTTCCGGGCAGTGCAAATGCGCATCCCCAGCATCGTAATTACGTCGTGTGAGAGAGAGAGACAGGAGAGAGAGACAGGAGAGAGAGAGATAGGAGAGAGAGAGACACGACACAGAGAGACAGGACAGAGTGAGAGAGAGAGGAGAGAGAGCAGACAGGGGTCATAGAGAGAGAGAGAGAGAGAGAGAGAGAGACAGGGAGAAAGAAGAGAGAGAAAGAGATAGGAGAGAGAGAGAGATAGGAGAGAGAGAGAGACAGGACAGAGAGAGAGAGGGGAGATTGTAGACGTGTGTCATAGAGCGATAGAGAGAGAGAGAGACAGGGAGATAGACAGGAGAGAGATACACATGAGAGGGGGAATGAGAGACAGGAGAGAGAGAGAAAAAGAGAGAGAGACACGACACAGAGAGACAGGACAGAGTGAGAGAGAGAGGAGAGAGAGCAGACAGGCGTCATAGAGAGAGAGAGAGAGAGAGAGACAGGGAGAAAGAAGAGAGAGAAAGAGATAGGGGAGAGAGAGAGAGATAGGAGAGAGAGAGAGACAGGACAGAGAGAGAGAGGGGAGAGAGTAGACGTGTGTCATAGAGCGATAGAGAGAGAGAGAGACAGGGAGATAGAAAGGAGAGAGAAAGAGACAGGAGAGAGACACACATGAGAGGGGGAAGGAGAGACAGGAGAGAGAGAGAAAAAGAGAGAGAAGAAAGAGAGAGACATGATAGAGATAGGGACAGACACACAGGACAGAGTGAGTGCAGAGAGAGAGCGCAGAGAGAGAGAGAGCACACAGAGAGAGAGCACACATAGAGAGACTGCACAGACAAACAGCAGAGAGAGAGAGAGAGAGAGAGAGACAGCACAGAGAAAGACAGTATAGACAATTGAAGATAAAATGATACTGTTATTTATGACCGGCAAGTTACTAGTTAATTGATAATGAATAATACTTACGGTAATTTGTTCCTGTTTTTTATTTTATTAACATAATTATGTAAATGGTTAAATTAAAGTATCTTTTAATATATATTAATGCTTCAATGGAAACCAAAATTATCATTTTACAATTAAGACATATCTGTTATCTTTTCAGATTCTTTCAACACTTGTCCTCAAAGCATTTTATAATCACAGTGGTGTATTTCATCAAAACATAATAATGATATTACTTGAGATTAAAATCCCTTCTTTTTCTATGGTACTGATGTTTTGAGTTATTATAGTCACAATATCAGCAATCATACAAATGGCTTAATTACAATTTATGGGTCTCACTTTTTAAACATTTTAATAACCCTCAAGTGAAAAGATGATATTGCATATGCTGCTTGTAAATTGTTCTCTGAATTATGAAGTATGTGAAAAGACTAGCAGCTATATAAACTCTCAGTATAAAATCACATTTTCTCTCACTTTCACTCTGTACATACATGTAGATCATTCCATCTTCCCTATAGGATGTGTGCTTCCATTTATCTATCAGTTTATCTACTTTATATCTATCATTTAATCTATTTTTTATTGTATATTGGTCCTTAAATACAGGGGCGGCCCGTCCATTAATGCGTCAGGGCAAACGCCCCCCCAAATATTTTCTTCACCCTGCAATAAAAAAAACACAACAATCTATTAGTATAACCCAAAAACAAATAAATATAAGGTGTACATCATCATTTCAAGTCTAAATAGTATTAAAAATGAAGTAAAGTTATTAAAGGGACACTGTCACTTTAAAATAACCCTTGCGCTACATTAACTAATGCTGTGTATCTATATAGCCCCCTGCCTGCACCCTGTGTGATCAAATTACAATAGTTATACTGTGTACACTAACCTTTAGACTCTTCTCTCTCTTCAATGAGTCCTGGCCTGGCCCCCTGACCGTTAATGCATGCCGCCCACCATCACAGTGACGATATGCATGGGCGGTCATAAATGTATCAATTAATAACTGACAGTCTTCCATCATTGACCAATCAATGATGGAAGGCTGTCCAGTTACTAAGTGATCAATCTAAACCCACCCAGACCGTTAGCCCTGAGCGCCCGCCAGCAAATAGGGCCTCGAGTTATCATTTTGATTGACTGATACAGTCAATAAAACCACCAGTTGCCTGTCCCTTCCCCCTTTCTGTTTCCTGACCCTGGTCACGCTGAGACTGAGAGACCTCCCTGGCTGAATCTACTCACATCTGCTCTGCCTGCCTAACACAGTAAGTCTACCTGCCTGGCACCTGCCCTGCCCCTGCCCCTGGCCAAACCAAAACCCCTAGTAGCCCCTAATAAAAGTTAGGGGTGACCAGTTACCCCCAGTCCCCCACTATGCCTGCCTGGCCTGCCAGTGCCACCTACCCAGCCACCCACCAACTACCACCGACGACCCCAGCCATCACCCCCATGTGGCCTGTGCCACCCCCGATCAGGCCTGCCCTATGCTAGCCTAGCTATGCCATCATGCCACCGCCGGATTACCCCGATCACGGGATCGGGGTAGTCGGGTGGTGAGCAGGGTGGCACAGGCCCACATGGGGGTGATCGGATCACCCCCTTGATGAGGCCTGTGCCACCCCTGATGACCTCCATGTCGCCGCCCTATGCCACCCCCGAGGCCCGATCACCACCACCCCGATGTTGCCTATGCTAGCACCGCCCGATTACCCCGGGTATTCGGGCAGTGAGCGGGGTTGACCAGGCCACATGGGGGTGGATGTTCAATGCCTGAGCGTGACCGACCCCACCCTGGATGAACCAACTACCTACCCCCCCCCCCCTATTTTTATTCCATTTTTAGAAGTAACAGGCATGTATATGTGCCTGTCACTTCTAAAGATAAAATAAAAATAAGGGAAGGGAAAAAGAAAATACAGTAAAAACATTATTATTACAAGTAAACAGTAAGCAAACACATTGTTAGTACAGTTAGTAACACAACACATTTTATACAAAAATAAACAGCTTTAAACAAACATTAATAAAAAATAAAATAAACAACAGCACATACTTACCTGTAAAATTGACCCCTCCAGCGTTGGCCTTCTGTCCTCTGGATATAGTCATGAAAAATAAATAATCCAATGTTGATTGAAGCCAATGGTCAAATAAAATAATCCAATGTTGATTGAAGCCAATGGTCAAAATAAAATAATCCAATGTTGATTGAAGCCAATGGTCAAAATAAAATAATCCAATGTTGATTGAAGCCAATGGTCAAAATAATCCAATGTTGATTGAAGCCAATGGTCAAATAATCCAATCTTGATTGAAGCCATTGTCCATCCATCCATTCTGGCCCATTGAAAGAGGCCTCCACAAAAAAAAAAAACGCTGCTCTAAAAAAAACAAAACAAAAAACTAAAAGAGCTCCTCCTAAATTAGCAAATCATCAAGCAGGTATGGAAGCCTGTAAGGGTAAAAAAGGTTAGTGTGAACTTGTTTGACCCTGTATGTATTATACATATTACAGGGCTATTTTATGTGATATACATGTTACAGGATAATATCCTGTAACATGTATAGCCAAAAAATAGCACTGTAATATGTATAACAAATAATGAGTAATAGAAATGCATGAACAATATAATATAACAAGTAATAAAGAACATCAATTAATCAAATAATAAATATCAATTAATATATATTGTTGTATGTATATGTTTATGTATATTTATGTGTATTTTTTATGCGTATATATATATATATATATTTGGATATATATATATATATATATATATATATATATAAAAATTGATATCAATATATCACAATAAATAAATAAATATATATATATATATATATCAATTTGATATATATATATATATATATATATATATATTTATTTATTGTGATATATTGATATAAATTTTTATATATATATATATATATATATATATATATATATATTTATTGTGATATATTGATATCAATTTTTATATATATATATATATATATATATATATATATATCAATCAATCATTATATCTATCAATATATATATATATATATATATATATATATATTTATATATATTTATATATTTTTTTTTTATTTTTTTAGTACAATTTGGGCCTATATGGTCCCAATTTGTTACTTAGGGTTTTTAAGGTGCGGTTGGTGCCTATATGGTCAAAATTGGTTATTTAAGGTTTTTAAGGTGCGGTTGGGGCCTATATGGTCGAAATTTGTTACTTAGGGTTTTTAAGGTGCGGTTGGGGCCTATATGGTCAAAATTGGTTATTTAAGGTTTTTAAGGTGCGGTTGGGGCCTATATGGTCAAAATTGGTTATTTAAGGTTTTTAAGGTGCGGTTGGGGCCTATATGGTCCCAATTTGTTACTTAGGGTTTTTAAGGTGCGGTTGGGGCCTATATGGTCCCAATTTGTTATTTAAGGTTTTTAAGGTGCGGTTGGGGCCTATATGGTCACACTTGCTCTTTTAAGGTTTTAAACGTTACGGTTTGGGTCTTAAACGTTCTAATGTTTTTTTTTTTGTTTTCTATAACTTCCCAGGTGCAAACTATCTGTGGAATCAGATTTGTTTGGACTCGTTGGTTGACTTACTGGACGTGAATACCCCGAGAAGGAGAGTCAACTGTTGGTGAGTATATGGTCACACTTGGACTTTTAAGGTTTTTAAGGTGCAGTTGGGGCCTATATGGTCACACTTGGTCTTTTAAGGTTTTAAAAGTTACGGTTTGGGTCTTGAGATTTCTAATGTTTTTTTTGTTGTTTTCTATCACCCCCCAGGTGCAAACTATCTGTGAAAGCAGATTTGTTTGGACTCGTTGGTTGACTTACTGGACGTGAATACCCCGAGAAGGAGAGTCAACTGTTGGTGAGTATCATTGCCTTTAATTTTCTGTCCATGTGTATAGGTGCAAATTTGATGTTGATGTAGTCTTGTCACATGAGGGTTTGCAATCTGTAATGTATACCAATGAAATCGACACACTCTTATTTTAAAGTAATTTTGTGACATAATATAAATTAATATACCGTGAACTCTTTCTTTTATTGGTATCAATATCAGAAATGAATACTATTGACTCTCTACTTGTGAAGCCTTTCGGCACCCTAACCTATGAGGAGAAGGTGGAAGTAAAACGGTTAGGAGCTGACCAACCAGAGATAAATCTGCAGCAAATCGCAAGAGATAGAGGGAAGCAATATGTCCGTAATTTCAATACGGAATGGTACAAGAAGAACGACTGGCTTTCTGGAAGCGTTTCTAGGAAGTCCTTATATTGTTTCCCATGCATCCTATTTGGTGGTGATGCTGCTTGGACCAAAACTGGAGTGACTGACGTCAAACATCTAGCTGACAAATTGGCAAAACACAAAAGTTCTAAAGCTCACTTGGATAACAGGATCAAGTTTGAGATGCTTGGACAGGCGAACATTGCTGTTCAACTGGACCAAGGATACCAAGTCAGCATTCAAAAACACAACGAAGAAGTGGCTAAGAACCGGTACATCCTTTCGAAGATAATTGATTGTGTTCGCTTTTGTGGCGCTTTTGAACTGGCATTAAGAGGACACGACGAGAGTGAAACATCGCTAAATCCAGGAGTGTTTAGAGGCCTGGTGGATTTGGTTGGCAGTATCGATAGTGCAATGGAACAGCATTTGAAGACTGCAACTGTGTTTAAGGGCACTTCCAAAACCGTGCAGAATGAGCTACTGGACTGCATGCATGAAGTTATAAAGGAAGTGATTCACCAAGAGCTTAAAGAAGCCCAGTTTGTGGCAATCCAAGCAGGTGAAACAACCGATATTTCCGCTAGGACACAGTGCGTTGTAGTCTATCGCTACATTGACAAGAAGCATCAAGTGGTTGAAAGATTTGATGGCTTCACGGAAATGAAATCAACGGATGCAGACTCGATTACTGCTGTTGTGCTGGAAACACTGAATACTGTTCTCCCAGAGCCAGAAGACAAGAAGAAACTCATAGCTCAAAGCTACGATGGTGCCAGTGTGATGCGTGGAGATCAAGGAGGAGTTCAAAGAAAAATAAAAGACGTGTACCCGAACGCACACTACGTCCATTGCTATGCTCACCAACTGAACCTAATAATGGAGAAAGCAGTTTCAAGGATTGGAAGAGTTCGAGTTTTTTTTTCCAACATAGGCGGCATACCATCTTTTTTTTCACGCTCTCCAAAAAGGACTGGAGTTCTGGATGAGGTAGTTGGTAGAAGACTTCCAAGAGGTGCACCAACACGATGGAACTTCAACGTTAGGACCGTGAACGTGATCTACGAGAACAGAGATGCGCTACTTGAGTGTTTCCAGACAATTGAAGCATGTCTAAACTTTGATCCAACATCTATACGGGAAGCCGCAGGTTTCATTGGAATGCTGGAAGACAGGGAGTTCCTTTACTTCCTTAAATTATTTCATTTAATAATGCCACATGTTGACATCCTCTATAGTCAGCTTCAGAAGCGAGACACGGATACTGTTTATATCAAAAAAGTCACAGAAGACTTTGTCGCCAGCATCCAGAAAATCCGTAATTCTGTGGAAGAGATAGAAGCAAGTTTGCCGAGCGATCTAACAGTCAACAGACGGAGTGCGGAGATCTCAACCTTGAGACAACTTTCAAGAGAGGTATGTGACATAGTGGTGGTTCATGCAAAAGAACGTTTTTCATTTTCAAATCACCTAGTCAGTGCCAAACTTGTTCAAAGTGACTTGTATAAAACCCATGACACTTGCTTTCCAACCCAAGCTCTGGAAGACACCGTGCAAGCATATCCAATACTGAAGAAGGAACAATTACGCACTGAGCTGTCACTTCTGTATGGGAAGACAGAGTTTCATACTTGTACAAGTGCTGTTGCTCTGCACAAACTTTTCCATCAATTTAATCTGCAAAATGATTTCACAGAGACAGTAAAATTATTAAGAATCCTGATTACAACACCAATGACTACTGCAGAATCAGAAAGATGCTTCTCAACATTGAAGAGGATAAAAACCTTTTTAAGAAGCACCATGTCCCTGGAGCGGTTAAATGCATTGGCGATGCTCTCAATGGAAAAGCAACTGATTTCCGAGATCCCAGACTTCAATGAAAAAACCATTGAGAAGTTTTCTTCTTTGAAAGATCGCCATGCAAAATTAAAATACAAGTGATTGAAGCAAAGAAGAATGCATACCCCCAAGGTGTGCAAAGATAAACTGCGTTAAGCAGCACCACCTCACACTACCAAACATAACTAGTGGTAAGTAAAGTATGAACGGTGTGTGGGTGTGCATATGGAAGGAGCTATGAAAGGTGTGTGCATGGTCAGTAACAATTGTTGAAGCCTTGGCGTGGTTTGAAGGAATTGGAGGCACTTCCAAGGGTAGCTGTCACTTGTGTACAGGAAGCAAGAATTCCATGTCTGTACAAGTGCTGTTGCTCTGCAGCAACTTTAGCATCAATTTAATTTACATAATTTAACAGAGTGAGTGAAGCTATAAGGAATCCTGCTTACAACAACGAAGACTACTAAAGAACAAGAAAGATGCTTCTCCACATTGAAGAGGATCAAAAAAGTAATTAAAAAGCACCATGGTCCTGTAGCGGTTAAATGCATTGGTTTGAAGGAATTGGAGGCACCTTCAAGGGTACGTAAAGTTCTCAGAAATGGCACCACCTCACTACCAAAAATAACTAGTGGTAAGTAAAGTATGAATGGTGTGTGGGTGTGCATATTGAAGGAGCTATGAAAGGTGTGTGAATGGTCAGTAACAATTGTTGAAGCCTTGGCGTGGCGTTACTGCTCATATGGTTATCCATATGCTAATTCAACGTGTTTGTTTGAAATTGATTATTGAAATTGATTATTGATTATTGTGTGGTCTTCTAAGGTATGTTTGAGGCCTATATGGTCCCACTTGGTCTTCTAAGGTATGTTTGGGGCCTATGGTCACACTTGGTCTTTTAAGGTATGTTTGAGGCCTATATGGTCACACTTGGTCTTCTAAGGTATGTTTGGGGCCTATATAGTTCCACTTGGTCTTCTAAGGTATGTTTGGGGCCTATGGTCACACTTGGTCTTCTAAGGTATGTTTGGGGCTTATATAGTCACACTTGGTCTTCTAAGGTATGTTTGGGGCCTATATAGTCACACTTGGTCTTCTAAGGTATGTTTGGGGCCTATATAGTCACACTTGGTCTTCTAATGTATGTTTGGGGCCTATATAGTTCCACTTGGTCTTCTAATGTATGTTTGGGTCCTATATAGTCACACTTGGTCTTCTAAGGTATGTTTGGGGCCTATATGGTTCCACTTGGTCGTTTAATGTTTTTTAAGTATGGTTTTGTTCTTGAATGGTATGATTGATTTGCTTGTTTTCTTTCAACCCCAGGTGCAAACCCTATGTGGCTGCAGATTTGTTTCTACTCATTGGTCAACTTAATGAACGTGAATACCCTGAGAAGAAGAGCCGACTAATGGTAGGTGTCACTCCTTTAATTTTTCTGTTAATACGTATAGGTGCAATTATGATATTGCTGTAGTCTTGTCACATGAGTTTTTTCAATCTATATTGTATACCAATGAATTTAACAAATTGTTACTTTACTTCTTGACATTTCTGCATTGCAGATCATGTATTTCAATGGGCTTTACAAGCATAAGGTCATTGGGCGGGGCTTATAAAGGTCATTATGACGTCAGGGGGAGGAGTTATAAAAATGGGTGTGGTTTGAGAAAGGGGGAGTGGCTATGTTTCGCCCTGTCGCCCCTCCAACTTGAAAAGTCACCAGCCGCCACTGCTTAAATATGATACATTTTAACAGCTAAATTTACGATTATCAAAACCACTCCATTCGCATGGCATATGATTTGTTCACTTTTACAACAGATCAAATCCTCGTGTAGATGTGTGTCACGTAAAAACAAAGGATTTCTTGGGGTTTAACCAGTCCAGTAGCTAAATATATACATTATTTAATAATGGTGATGCAGCCTCGATTTTGTGGACCTATAACGGCGTAATCATTGGCTTACTTGCTTACTTCTGTTGGTGAGTTATATTCATTGTATTTTTGATTCTTGGATTGTTATCTGGATTTTGATCTGGACTATAACCCCCTTCTATTATGTGCGCTTTTGATTACCCTTGTTGGCCTATGGCCTTTTTCTATACTTTGACCACAATATCAGCTGCCAGCCCTGAACTGTGTACTGTACCACTGATATCGTTCTGCAGTCATAATACATTTTAATCATTATTATGACGGGCAATACAATTTTAAGCCATGGCAATGCTGTTTGCCACACAATGTAAGGCTTTTGCTCCTCTGTGGACCTTCAGTGCTCATTGTGAGCCTATCCCCTTGTGTTCTTCTATTGTCTGGCTTTGCAACGATCAAATTTGGGGGTCATCGCAAAGGCAGATATATAAGTACAGTGTAAATATATATATAAATATATAGTATAAGTAAAATGGCAAAGAACTGTGAGTACAGTGAATTAATAAAGTAATATGAATTAATAAATGAATATACTTTACCTATTTATATTTAGTATGCAGCAATCAATATCTTGAAGAGCTAATATGTACAGTTGGAGTGTTGATCTTGTGAGGAGAAAGTGTCAGAAATGTGGCAAGTGTGCAGTGTAAACAGGCTGCGTGCGTGAGGCTAAACCATTTGTTTAGGTGGATAAAGCAGCATTTTAGAATCCTAATGCTATGAGTTGTAAGTAAGTGTTGTAAAATGGCATTTTTTTTTCTATGTGTTACTTGTCTCGCGAGCATTTTCCGTCTGTTGTAATGATTTTCTATATGCTACGTTCCTGGCGGTTATTTTAGTGTTTTTTAGCCTCGTTTTCATTTTTTTGCCCGCTATTTTTCTTCTCGCTTAGCCGATTTTCAAGTGGCAAAACTTCTTAAATGCGACTTAAATTTGCGTGCAAGCTCACTCCCAGACGTCCTGGCTGTCCCCCTGTGCCATGTTTGTTTTATGTTGTATTTTTTTGTTGTTGTGCTTATGGTGTTTGTGGATGTGCGCGGTTCTGCCAGTAACTTCGTATTTATGCAACCTCGTATTTTTTTTTCTAAGTTCTGCGGGTCATAATTGTGGTTTGTAAAAGTCGTACGTCCTTGTGGGTGTTTTCTGCGCTTCGGGGTCATGTAGACTCGTTTTCAAGTGGCGAAACTCCTTAAATTCAACTTCAATTTGTGTTCAACCTCACCCCTAAACATCCTGGCTGTCCCCCCGTGCTGTGTGTGATGTTTTTGTTATGTTTTGTTTTTATTTTTAAGTGTTTTTTTTGTTTTTTGATGTACGCGTTTCGGCCGTTAACATCGTATTTTTGTGACCTCGTATTTTTGAGGCGTGGTTGTTTTTTTTCAAAGTCCTGGTTTTCTGGGTTCTTTTTCTTCTGGGTTCTTTGCGAGGTACGCATTTGCAGCCTGCAATGAGCATTTGGCAATTTATGTCATTGCAATTTATGTTCCCCTCCGCAAATGCGGCCCCTCGATGAACTGTTTAGTTGTATTCTGTTGATACCAGAAACTGTAGAGGACTGGAGCAGAGTGGGCATAGGATGCACGAGAGAACCATGGGCACCTAAAGATGATGCAACCTTGATTTGTTTTGGAGCTGAAGTAGACATAAAAAGGTGTGGACCAACAGCCACATGTGGGGCTCATGGAGTACAATCCTTAGGCCCCATGCTTGTTCTTGGAAGTGGGAGAGCATGCCACTCTCAAAAACAAAAAACAGTCCTGATACATTAAAAGTAGCATATACTATCCAGTTGTACTCCTAAATATCTTTTCCAGTTATCTATACCTCTATTACCAATAATTCCTTTCTTTCTTTAAAATAAAAATATTTATAGCACCGTGGCGCCCTTTTCAGGACTCAGGGGTTGTATACAAGGCCCTTCAAGTGAAATAGGCTGCCTGTCACTGCTGTATACTCTGCCTCCTTGAATGGGAATTCATGTGTTTCAAAATCTACGATAATGTGAATTATCAACACGTACAGTTTACAGAATAGGGTTGAATACAGGGAGGATTAGACATAAGAACCGCTGAATTAATTTATTTTACAAGGCTTTAACATAACATGATTTATTTGGAACAATGCAGAGTCTGAACTGTTATCTCAAACAGATAATGATATTCACATGACCTGTGAAAGGCCCAGTGGGTATGTCCGTATAACCCTTTGGGTGTAACTTACTCCCTGAATAATTTGTTAGGTACTAACACTTCCTAAGCACTCTAATTAAATAATTTGACACAACCACTTGTTGGGAGAATACTGGCCACAGCGTTTATTGGTAAACCCAAATTCACATAATAATAACAATACCATTTATTTAAATATACATAAAGAGAGGGGAGGAGCCTGCCGACCGAGACAGTACACCCTGCGCCCTGACCCTCGTCCAGGGCCTACCGTGATGGAGCATCCGTACCCCCGTAGGGTAGGATCACCCCCACTTTACCACTGTCCCGGCGACTCCCCTCACCACCGCCACGCTGTGACAACAACAAATACAGACACATCATAAATCAAACTGAAAATTGAAGGCATATCACAACTGTTAATGACGAATACAGATTAAACTAAAACACTTGACTTATTATAATACTTTATTTTCCTTTATTTTTTTTTATTTTTTTTTAATTTATTTACTTTTTTATACCTAACACATGATTTTACATTTACAATAAATTAACACCTATGCTCCCAATGTTAGGGATGGGTGGGTGGGATCTGATTTCTTGGCTAGCTGGGGGCATAATGGCCGATTTGGCGCCAATACCATGATGGCTCTGCCCCCCAGCTAGCCACTCCCTCTCTTCCATCCTCCCGGGCCTGCAAAGGTCACGTGGCCCTACGGACCGAACCCAGGGGCCTGGGTAGGTCTCCAGCCCATTCAGTAAACTAATATTGCTAGTACAGGCACATCCTGCTCCGTGCAGATTCTCTTATGTTAGGAGTAGGAGGTGGGGCCAACACTGTCACACTTCTAGAAAAAGAAAGATAAATTAATTTATATTAAACAGTAATCTATAATCTGCATAAAGCAACATTTTAATCATATCGACACATTTAAGGAAATCATAAAATATATGGTACCATAATAGTTGGGTTATTGCACAGATTATGCCACAAATGCAGACATTTCATGTGTTACAATTGATGAAGTTCTTATACTTATGGTTGTTCCACTAAATATAGTGTGGGATAGAGACAATTAATATTTATTACATATTTCTAGATAATACCATCAGTGTAGGTGAAAAAAACTCAACACAATCAAATTCTAATGAAAATATAGTGTATTTTCTTTAGGGCATTGTCTGCCCATTGTATTCACCAAATTAAATCAACTTGATACACAGATATAATTAGAAATCATGCTCAAGTACCAGACTAGTTTGCAATAACACGGGTATCCATGTAAAATATTTTATTGTCATCCTTTACATTTAATTATTGGTTGCTACATTGAATTGTTAACACACTAATTCAGTTACTTATTTATGGTATCAACAGAAAATAACTAAACAGTGCAGCAAACATATACATAAATAAATGATTAAACTGTATGCTTATTATGACTGAATGTCATCTGTCAAATCCTCTGAAGATTAGAAGACAGATTCATCATGGGTAAAATTACATCCAATGAATTATTTAATCAAAGCAATTTTTAAAAAAAAGAACAGAACACATAAATGAACTGAATCAAGATGCCTTCCAAAAAAATACAGTATATATAATATTGTAATAATTGAATTTAGATATGTCACATTGAAAATAATGTTGCTTCAGTTAATCTGTGTGATATCATCAAGGTCTCGTCAAATCTCACAATGTGCAAAACTAATAGACCACTGAAGTTATACATTTACAAGATGCTCTTTTGAAGGGATTATCCTGATAATGCGCAAAATATATTTAAATAGTACATAAGTAAAAAATAAATATATCCTTTAATTTATTGATTAATATATGTATTTTTTTTACTGTGGTTTTCTTGTGGCTTTGTTGGCTAATCCCATTGCATGTGTCCTTCAAAGACTTTCCATGTGGCTCTAGAGTAGGATAGTATATCCGTCTTTTGAAGAGTGACATAAAAGCGAACCCAACTGTGTGGCACATTTGAGGACTCAGGGGTCATTTTGGGAGCCTTTAAAAGGATATAGGTTCACCATTACTCAGTTAAACATATTATTTATTTATTTTACAAATAATTTAATATTATGGTTCTCAGGAAGACGCAGAAAGTGAAAGAAAATCATCCACTGATTTTTGAAGTTTCAGGAAGAATAAACAGTAAATCTAATGAGATAGTACCTCAATGAAATTAGAAGTTATTCTAAACCTAGTCTATCTATTCAATGGCATTTAGGAAGAGACGTTGAATACAAGAAATTATCTTCTCTAAGAAATCTCTCACCAGTCTCTTGTGTCATTATATTAAGTGATAAAAGCTGATATAGCTCATAATGGGTTGCTATGGGAATGCAACAATGCCATTCTAGTGTCCTTTATACTGAAATACCTTCCAATACTAAAAAACATGCACTAGCTGGTCCTCTTAACCTCCACTTCTCCCTCAACTATGAACCGCTCACCATACATCTAAGAATTGTATGTTCTAATTCAAAACAATATAAAAAAAGCCATAGAACATAGCTGTAATTGGCTGTAACATATACATTTATGAACAAAGGGTCACATTAAAAAAAATACATACATGTTGACATTCTAACATTACAAGTAACTACAATATATTTTATGTCTAAATCACTTCCACATATCTTTAACAATAAATGAAAAAAATATGTAGGTATAAAAAAAAAAGCTGATAGATATGGCGACGAAAACTTTAAGGGATTCCAGCTAATGCCATAATGGTTGACTAGTTTGTATTTTCCTATTTACCAATTTGTTCATAAAATATATTTTTTTACAGCTATTTTCTATCACTTTTTCTTTGTACTCAAATTAGAGCAACCCAAACTTTAATGTCACGGTTAGAAAAACAACTTATGTATAATCTTTTTTGATAGCTAAAAACATCTACAAGACAAAACACATGAAATCAATATTATCATTAGGTAAAATATATTCAACTTCATTTATGCATTGATTGGTTTCCTTAATATTACAGACTACCAAAGTAAAAGACATTATAAAGAACAATCCACTATTGAAACTTTTATATTGGATCAGATACATTATAATACAAAAGCATTGATTACTTAACATAAGTAAATTTATTGATCAACATAAATAAAATATAGTTTCTCCTGCTATGAGTGCATTTTACTTCTTTTGCCTAAGTACTAATAATTCCTGTGTGAGTTCAGGTCATTAAAATAGGGAAGCAGTTTCTTACTAGTGTTTAGATTGATTTTTCCCTTGATCCAGGAACAAATTGCTACAGAAAAGAACATTCCAGTTAAGTTATAGAATACAGTGTCCTAAGACACTTTGTCCCCAACTATTTTATATTACAAGCCGCTTCCTACAGAATATTTGTTACTGGTGCTCCAGAGACATGCTAGCTGTTTATATAAATTGGACAAGTATGACCTAGAGGAGTCACACTGAATTGCCAGCTTGATTGCCTTTTATCCTGCCAAACTTCTGTGGATGACTTTTTTATGTGCTTCAGATCCCATGTAATTCCCCCATCTTCTTGTGAAAAGATGACTCATATGCCGAGAAATAAGCTTCAGCACTCTAATTACTTTGTTTTCCAAAATTTCATCTAATTAGAGATTATTCAAAAAAAGTTTGAAATTAGTCCAGAATTCTATATTCCAACTAAATATTGAAAATCACACAATTTGCAGATGCTGAAAGAGACCTGGCAAACATATTTTATTTGTTGCATGTGTTAAACTGTGTTTTCTTTTTATATAGGTCCCAGTACTAATACATTTACAGTTGCCCATGAGGATCATTAGCTTTAGCTAATAATATAACATGGGGTGGTGCTTGGTGCATCTCTTGCAAATTTCCCCAAAATGTAAATTATAGGACACTAAGGCACCTATTCAATTGCAAGCCCTCAGATTATGTTATACAGGCTGTAAGTCTGCAGGCTACAGTTAAAGAGAGATTCAATTGAACAAGCCCGCAATTTACTGGCCGAAACCATAAACCATGCAATCGTAAGTAGCATTTCAGAGCATGATCGATTAAGCAAGGCCGTAACTACCAATTTAGAAACCGCCAATAGTAAATGAGAGCGTCATCATGATATCAGTAAAACATGAAGGTTAAACGTCAATCAATTAGCATTTAGAAATCTGATATGCGATCAGACTCGCAATCCGGTAATGTACAACATAATAAAAATGAATGAAGGAAATGTTCTAGTCCATGTGGGTGGCCTGATATGTATTAACTCCTTGATTCCTGGGATCAATATAACACAAAAATAAAACATGTACACTGCCCATGTTGACATTTGCATATTTAATCTGGCTACACAGATATTATATATAATACTACCAGGCATATTTCCCTTCTGAATCCTTGTCATAATAAAGGGGCTATACCTCATTGAAGCTGTGAGTTATATCATATAGGGTCACCTAGGATGAGCAGTTCAGATAAATTGTGGTCCACTGGAGAACGAACTGGCAACCCACTTCTGTGAGGGAAAATCATCAGCCCAAACAGGTATAAATAAATAATATACCAAGTGAATATGCAGTAAAGGTAAATAACAGATATAAGGTCGTAGACATGGTAGATAATACGTTTGAAGAACTTTGGGCAGAAGTCTGTGAAGTTGTCCAGAAAGCAGGAACAAAGAATACCCACAGGGCACGCCTCTGCACATAAGTAGAAATGAGTGAGACACAGGACCTCCACTCTTCTCTGCATGCTCACATTATGGCGTACACTGTGCTGCTCCTTAGCTCTCACTTTATGTCGTCCCTGACACACAGCTGCTACTGCTTACCTACCGAATTCAGCAGCACTCTTTCTAGATTATAATATAAAAAGAATCAGTAGGTCAATATGTGTTTATTTGTGTGTATGTTTGGACATAGAATCCATACATCCAAAATTCAGCTGTATTAACATATATGTAAAAATTTACATATATGTGTATGTATTTTTAATGTGTGGTGTATACAAATTATAAATAAATATATAGGGCCTCATTCAATTGCGATTTGGCCAATTCAATAGTGCTCTAAATAAGCACATAACATATTTATTTTAAATAAGTTTTTAGTTACTGAAACCCTTGCTTTTGGATAGATGTTTACTAACTAAAAACTTCTATAAAAAAATACGTTATGTGCTTATTTAGACCCCTATTCAATTGGCCAAATCGCAATTGAATGAGGGCCATAGAGTTTTGCATGTTTTTAAAGAAATATATGTATTTTACATATGTTACATACAAGTATAATTACATATACTATATAAATGCACAAGGATGGATTAACCATTAAGCAACCAAAAGGCACGTGCTTAGGGCATCAAGGGAAGTGGGCACCACAGAAATTTTCCATTGCCGGATTTACCATGGACCATGGTGCCGCTGAATAAGGTTCCACAAAAGGGGGCTTCCACAATAATGAAATAAATTATATATATATATAATAAAAATTATATTAAAATAGTAATAACAGAGGTTAATACTATAAATTGTAAAGTTGTATTATTGTTTATAATTTTAATTAGATATACTGTATATGGAGGCCCCAAAATCTTTTAAGTGCTTAGGACTTCTAAAGGTCTTAATCCAAGCCTGTATATATTATATATATCGTGACAATGCTGGATATAGATATGGGATAAACATAAAAGGTATGTATTTAAGCCAGAGACTAAATGGAGCCATTTGCCCAAACCAAACCAGCAGAGTTAAAAGACTCTCACAGAGCAATTAGACTGCGCCTAAGAGGCTGCAACAGTCCTATTTAGGCCACACTTGTAGCTGGGACTATAGAGAGAGCCTAATGCAGAGAGAGGATTTGTAGGAAGAGGAAATGCAGGTGATTTTGTGAACACACCTTCAAGAAGCAACTAAGAAGAGCTTATTCAGGAGACTTTCAGTCCCATTAAATTTGAAGCCCATAGTGGCATCGGCACATCCGCAAAGGATGCAGGCTTGAAATTTAGCTGCGTTATAGAGCTATTAAGATGAACCATGCTGCGAGTTATGGGCCGTAGACACAAACCCATAAACCATTCTTGTGCACGTTGGATGTGCGGCGGTGAACATGATCAATTAGTCAAACCAGTAGTTACGGGTTTAGACGGAGCCAATGGCAAATGAGATCATGGTCATCATTACGTCACTGAAAATTGGAGGTTAGATTTCAAAAACTTACAGGTTTCAAATACGAGTTTCAATCAGACCCGTATTCCAGAAATAGTGCAATATTAATAATTCAGTAAATATTATATTCTAGTCCATGCAAGTTCCATTATATTATTATTATTATCGTTTATTTATAACGCGCCAACATATTCCGTAGCGCTGTAGAGAGAGAGATTTGAGAGTGTGTTAGGGTGGAAGGTGATACGCTTCTTTAAAGAGATGTGTTTTTAGAGAGGATTTGAATGTTTTGAGGCTGGAGGATAATCTTGTGGAGCGAAATTGTTTATAAGGGTACCAAGTGAGGAAGTGTAGATGGAGAAGAGGAGCGGGCCTAGGACAGATCCTTGGGGTATGCCAACAGGCAGGGGGTGTATTAACTCATTGATTGCCGGAATTGATATAACTGAATTAAACTAAAATAAACTGAAATAAAAGCATTTTTTATTGCAAATTTGCAAGGTTGAGAATGTTGTGCTAATAATTTTAATAACTAGCATCACTTTCCCTTTCATTGAAAATACAGTAGTGTATATTTGCATTTACAATGCTACTGATAGTACTTTAACCCCCTTGCGGGGGCTCTCTAGTACCATAGGCTTTTTGGCTCCATTTGCGGGTTAAGGGTTTGAACACCAGTGGATTTGTAGCAATTTAATAGCGATTTTGGAACATAACAGTTACGGGCTTGACTTATCAAAGGATTTGCGGTCGCGGATTTGATGTCCCATACAATTTTTCTGCCTCTCGTTAGCTGGTTGCTTTACGGAGCCAATTTAATAGCCGCAAGTCTTGCGGGCTACATTACTGACTACAGTTTTACACGTTGAGGGAATTCAATAGGGCTGTAAGAACAAGAGACAAGGGAAGATAGTGGGTGTTGGAGACGTTCTGGGCAATAAACAAGAACTACAAAACTAGGGGTCCCTGGGATGGAGCATTTGGGGTGAAGTGTGGGCCTTTGCTCTACCTACTAAGATTGCAACAATCAGAAAGAAGGGAATCACAAGAAAAAGATTTATACTGGAAACAGAGTTTGAGTTTGTCCAGGCTGTGTTTTCCCAAAACATATATATTTCATTTATATATTTTCATTTTATATCATATTACATTTCATAGGTGGCAGTGCTTTTTTTCATCTGTGGCAGTGGTCAAGATGGGAGGCAGGGAAGGCAAAAGCCTCAGGAGTAACAGCTAGAGTGTGCATGTGGGCATGCGCATGTGTGCACGAAACTGGTCGGAAACTCGAGAAACAGGAACCTGCTCTGGCTCTGGTGGGAGCGGTGATGTTGTGGCTGATGTCACCACTTGGTCCAAAATCAAGGGTAAGCTTGTGGATGTGCTAGGCAGTTAGTGTGGGTTAAAATCCATACTTAGATGCAGATATTGAATTGGCTATTACAGGGTCGGCACCTCTTTTGTAATTATTTACATTTAGGATAGAACATACCTATTTTTCTGGAGATGATGATCCGATAGAATAGATAAAGATCAATGACACTTCTATATACCTTTAACTATACTTTAATGCACATTTTGACAATACGTTTTCAGTGTTTTTCTCAATTTCATTATAATGAAATCTTTTTAATTAACTCACTTATTCTCTTTATTAGTAATATAAGAAATTATACATCTAGTTTTTTTTCAATTAATATTATTTAGAAGTAAATACATTATGAAACAACATTCACATTTTCTAAACAACTGGTATATGAACGTACATGTCTACACATATGAGCTAACACCTTTGAAGTTCATATAAGTTCTGTAGAAAACAGAGATAACTCCATACATATAACAACACTGTCCTTTTAACAAAATCAAAAGCTTTTAACAACATCATTGAGGTTAACAAAAAGTTTTTTAGTCCATCAAGTTCAACCTTTTTAGATCTCCTCTGATCCCTGTAATATATGGATACATTCTTAATTGTCAATTGATCCAGAGGAAACCAAACAAAAAAACATCAATTGAAACATTGGCAATTGTCTCCTAAGGGGAAAAATAAAATTTCTCCTTGACCTCAGATACTGGCAATCAGATTACTCCATGGATCAATAATCCTTCTCTGGTTATCCAGGATAACCCTGTATGCCCTTTTTATCCAAAATAATATCCAACTCATTTTTAAAGTTATCTATTAAAATATCTGCTGTCACATCCTCCTTTGGTAGAGAATTCCACGGTTTAACTGCCCTTACTGTGAAGAACTCTTCTTCCTTTAATGTGAAATAATAACCTCAAGGGATGTCCACTTGTCAGTTGAACTCTTGGCACAAAAAGTTCACTTGACAAAGCCTTATGTTGACCCTTGATATATTTTCCTTTTTTTTTCTTCAGAAAATAAGTTTAATTTGGTTAGTCTTTCTTCATAGCTTAGTCTGTCAATTCCCCTTACTAGTTTTGTACTTTTTCCAGCTCTCAAATGTCCTTTGTATGAAGTTGCGCCCAAAATGTTACTCCATATTCCAAATGAGGGCATACTAAGGATTTGTACAGTGACAGAATTATATTTTCTCCAATCTCTTTTGGATTTCTTCCTGCGTTAACCAATTATTTAGTGATGGTAGTGTAGCCCCATTATGTTGCATTGTCCCAACCACTGGTACCTCCCTTGTGTATACCAAGGAAAAGAACATATTTAGCTCATCTGCCTTTTCCTGGTCACTAATTATCAGATGGCCTGTGTCACATTGTAATGTTCCTATAGCTTCCTTCCTCGCCTTCTTCCCATTAATATATTTAAAAAATATTTTAGGGATAGTCTTACTTTCCATTGCAACTGACTTCTCATTTTCTATTTTAGCCAGTCCAATAGCCGTTTTGCAAGCCTTGTTGATTTCCTTATAGTCACATAAAGCTGCGTCTGTTCCCTCCTTCTTGTATAATTTAAATGCATGTTTCTTTTTCATCATCATGATCTTTAAGTCATTGTTAAGCCACATGGGATATGATTTACTCCTATTCATTTTATTTCCACATGGTACATGCCGATGAGTATGTTTATTTAGTAAGGATTTGAATGTTGTCCATTTATTTTCAGTATTTTTCCCTGTACGTTCTTTGACCCAGTCTATATGTAGTATTGCTACCCGTAGCACATTAAAGTTAGCCCTTTTAAAATTTAGAGTTTTTGTTGGCCCCTTACAACTCAAACTTTGTATTCAATCTCAAATGATACTTTGTTGTGATTACTGTTCCACAAGGTTTCACCTATTTTAATATTTGATATTATATCAATATTACTTGTGATGACTAAATCCAAGATGGCCCCATTTCTAGTAGGTTCTTGTATTACCTGGGCCAGATAATGATCTCTGAGTGTACTCAAGAACCGGCTCCCCTTAGCTGAGCTGCTGATCTCATTTATCCAGTTTATTTCAGGGTAATTATAGTCTCCCATTATTAGAACTTGCCCATGCTTAGCTGCATTTCCAATTATTATTTTTATTATTAACTTTTATTTGTAACGCGCTAACATATTCCGTAGCGCAATACAGGGGATAAAAACAAGGGAAAATACAGAATTAACAAAATTCCAAAAATGGAGGACACTGTTTTGAGCTTAGACTCTTTGCAGAAAGTGCTTTTTCCCAAAGCATCCTAGAAGACGGTAAACTCGCCACTTAAAATCTAAAGGGAATGGAAGGGGCAGAAGTCAGGGAAAGATTAAACTGATAAGGAATAAAAAGGGTCAGAAGAGAAGTGAAAGTTAGAAAGGTTTTTCATTTAGAGAGAGAGAGAAGGAACAGAGGTGAGGGCTCTAGCATTTAAAATGTCGACTGCCCCTAGTGGTGAGATAATATATGAAAGTAGGAAAGTCAGGTGATTCCCATTTCACTATATATTTAATCAGAATTGGGGTGGGAGGGTGAGGGGCAGGGAGGGAGGGCAGAACTCCCAGAATTCAGAGTAACCAGTGAGGCCTTCTGAAACCCGATGCAGGTAAAATTTGGGGCTAAAAGAAAACAATAAAATATGGTATAAGTGACCAATAGAACAGGGAGAGAGGGAGAGAGGGGGAGAGAGAGAGAGAGAGAGAGAGAGAGAGAACAGTTAGCAGTTAGCAGAGAGGAAATGCCAAGACATGTGGAAAGGAGGAGATCTAGGCAAATTATACAGGCCATAAAAGGGGGAGGGGGGAGTAAAGCCAGGCAAGATACAGTAAACATATGAAAAAGTTTGAACTCATTTTAGAAATAATTCTATGTCATCAAATATAATAACAAGCATATAGTAGAAATATTAATAAAAGATATTGGCTCCTGGGAAGATGCAGCTTTCAAGGTCTCCTCCATACCTGATGGTGTGTATAGAACTCCCAGAATTCAGAGTAACCAGTGAGGCCTTCTGAAACCAGATGCAGGTAAAATTTGGGGCTGATGGTGTGTAAAGAACTCTCAGAATTCAGAGTAACCAGTGAGGCCTTCTGAAACCAGATGCAGGTAAAATTTGGGGCTGATGGTGTGTATAGAACTCCCAGAATTCAGAGTAACCAGTGAGGCCTTCTGAAACCAGATGCAGATAACATTTGGGGCTGATGGTGTGTATAGAACTCCCAGAATTCAGAGTAACCAGTGAGGCCTTCTGAAACCAGATGCAGGTACAATTTGGGGCTGATGGTGTGTATAGAACTCCCAGAATTCAGAGTAACCAGTGAGGCCTTCTGAAACCAGATGCAGGTAAAATTTGGGGCTGATAGTGTGTATAGAACTCCCAGAATTCAGAGTAACCAGTGAGGCCTTCTGAAACCAGATGCAGGTAAAATTTGGGGCTGATGGTGTGTATAGAACTCCCAGAATTGAGAGTAACCAGTGAGGCCTTCTGAAACCAGATGCAGGTAAAATTTGGGGCTAAAAGAAAACAATAAAATATGGTATAAGGGACCAATAGAGAGAGAATCTTTCCAATCTGTAATAATAATTGTATTTCCTCACTTTCAGCTATATTTGGGGGTTTATAGCATACTCCCACCAATATGCGTTTAGAATTAGCTCCTCCACTATTTAGCTCAACCCACAAAGATTCAATGATGCCGTTAGTGCCAGCATAAATATCTTCTCTGACTATAGGCTTAAATTCAGGCTTACAGACAGATCCCTCCTCCTCTTTTACCTTTCCCCTATCTTGCTTAAATATGTTATAACCATCCAGATTAACAGTCCAGTCATGAGATTCATCCCACCATGTTTCAGTAATGCCTATTAAGCCCCATTTTTCTTGTACTGCTAATATTTCTAGCTCGTCCATTTTCCCAGGCAAACTTCTTGCGTTAGCAAGCATACACTTTATGTTGCTACGGCTCTGCCGTTGTGAAGTGCCTTCCACTGTATTTGAGGCCCCTATTAATACCTCCCTACTGTCTATTGTAACCCTCCCCCTTCTCCTCCCCCAAAATTCCCTTTTTGAAAATCTATGAAGCAGAAGTAAATGTTTTTTCTTAACTCTCTTGCTTTCTCTGTTATCCAGCGGACATTGGCAGTTTAATCCCTTGTGCACATGTGGTAGTTCCTGGTCCATATATTGTTGGAGTCGGGCATGTAGAATCTTAAGCATTGCCTTGCTGGCATGTGAAATGAGTGCAGTTGTTTGATAATTGGCACTGCCTTTTTTTGAGATTGGGATGTAGACTGAGCTTTTCCAGTCTATTGGCCATTGTTGAGTTTTCCAAATGTGTTACATAAGGCAAATAACACTTTTACACCATAATCTTGTGGAATTTTGAATAGTTCAATTGGGATTCCATCATCTCCTGCAGCCTTATTATTAATTAGCAAGACATCCTAGGGCCCATCTCACTTCGCTCTCCAAGATGTGTGGCTTTAGCTCATTGGACAAACTATTGAGGTTATCACTGCGGTTGAGATCCTTCCTATATAGATCTTCAGTGTATTCCTGCCACCTCTTCTTTATCTGATCTTCTTCTGTTAAGTACCTACCATTTTTATCACGCCCACTTTGGCATGAAAGGAGCCTTTCAGGTTCCCAATTTTCTTGAAGAGGTCTCTTGACTTTCCCATTCTGTTATCTTCTACAATCTCTTTACATAGTTCATTGTAGAATATCTCCTTGTCTCTTCTTGCTATCCTCTGTAATCCTGCATTCAGTTGGATAAATATTTTCCTCAACTACCTTTCGATTTCCTTCTTTCCTGGGCTACTATCAAAGCATCATCACACAGCCAGTTTGCCTTCTTACTTTTCTTTCTTTTAGGGATATACTTTGTTGCTGTGTCCTCGATAATGTTGCAAACTTCGGTCCAAAGTTCTTCAGGCATTCTATCTCCCATGTCTAGTCCCTTAAATCTATTCTTTATTTCCACTGCATATTCACAAGGGTTATTATTTATTTCATATATACTTGGTCTGATGGTTTTCCTTCTTTTCTTAAGGTTAATTTTAAACTTTGCAATAAGAAGTTCATGGTCTGAGCCGCAGTCAGCTCCAGGTCTTGTTTTTGCTGACTGTATAGAGCTCCGCCATCTTTGGCTGCAAAATATATTGTTAATCTGATTTCTATGTTGTCCATCTGGTGTTGTCCATGTGTAGAGTCATCTCGGAGGCTGTTGGAAGAGGGCATTTGCTACGACCCGAGAATTATCTTGACAAAATTCTACTAATCTCTGACCTCATTCATTTTGTATTACAAGGCCAAAGCTGATTTATTTTTTTAAGTGATTAACAAAATGTTAATAAAGCCCCAGGTCTTGATGAAATACATCCACATTAGATCTGGTGTTACTTGTACTTGCCCTCTGCTCTTCCTCAGTAATGTGGTAAGCACCTTCTGACCTGAGGGGCTCATCTTCCGGTTCCATATAGTTATGTCTCTGGTTGTGCCTGTCGATTAAGTTTTCTTAGCAAAGATACTGGAATGGTTTGCCAGTTCCTTCTCCAGTAGACCTCGATTTGTCTGACCTCTCTGCCATGACCTGCCCATCTTGGCTGACCCTACATGGTATGGCTTACGGCTTCATCGAAGTACACAAGCCCCTTCACCACGACAAGGTAGCGATCCAGAAGGGGCTTCTTGTTTACTATCCCTTAATAAACATCCTAAACGCTGTCCAACTACAGAAGTGAGGCTTACAGGTCTATACATCCCTAGGCTTATTTACTCTTGCGGCCTTCTTAAATATATGTATCACATCTGCCATGCAGACCTTTGGTGCAGACCCCCTTTGATGAGTGAGTCTTGAAAAATTATATATAAGGGTTTTGCTATCACAGAACCTAGTTCCCTCAGTATCCTTGGATGTATTCCATCAGGACCTGGGGCTTTATTAACATTTATTTTAGCAACTTTTGAATTTGCTTTAATCACTTATTTGGTGAAGGTTGTAGCTTCATTATGTTGCAGTGTACCAACCACTGAAACCTCCTTGTGTATACAGAAAAAAATAACTTATTCAGCTCATTTGCCTTTACCTGGTCAGCATGTTTCAGAATGTAATGTTCCTATAGCTTCGTTCCAAGCCTTCTTCCATTATTATATTTAAAATATAGGGATGGCCAGTGTGTGTTCGCTCTTTGGCAAGACTTATTAAAGACTTATGCCCCTAGCTATGCGAACTTGTTTCTGGGGTGGTGGGAAGACAAATACATATATGATGATAACGCACATCCCTTTGGAGCAAATATACTTGTCTGGAGGAGATTTATAGATGATATTATCCTGGTCTGGACTGGTAACAGACAGGAATTGAGTTCATTTATACAATTTCTGAACACTAATGAATTAGGCCTCAAATTTACCTTTGAGACCAGTCAGAGTGAGATCTCTTTTTTGGATCTAATAATTAAAAAGGATGAAAGAGGGAAAATATGTACATCTACATTTAGAAAAGAAACAGCATCTAATACTCTGCTGAAATGGGAGAGCCAACACTTTGAGCCACTTAAGAGAGGAATTCCTAAGGGACAATACCTCAGGATCTGGAGGAATTGCAGTTCAGAGGAAGAATTTAAAATTGAAGCGAACAAACTTAGGGAACGTTTTAAAGCAAGAGGTTACCCTAATAGAAGCCTTAAGTTGGCTTATAAACATGCTATGAACTGCAATAGAACCGATCTGCTAAATGTAAATAGAAAAATGGGAGAGCCAACACTTTGAGCCACTTAAGAGAGGAATTCCTAAGGGACAATACCTCAGGATCCGGAGGAATTGCAGTTCAGAGGAAGAATTTAAAATTGAAGCGAACAAACTTAGGGAACGTTTTAAAGCAAGAGGTTACCCTAATAGAAGCCTTAAGTTGGCTTATAAACATGCTATGAACTGCAATAGAACCGATCTGCTAAATGTAAATAGAAAAGCTCAAGGTAAAATGGATACCCCCAATAACAGCACTATATCTAATGAATCTAAGATTACTAGATGTATAATGACATTTGGTCATGACTCTGAAATAATCAGAAACATCCTTTCTAAACACTGGCATCTCCTCACAAGTGATAAAGATCTCAAAGACACTCTCACTTCCAAAGCAAGTATCACTTATAGAAGAGGAAAGAACATTAAGGACATGCTTGTGCATAGTGTATATACAGACAAGATATCTGAACCTAAAACTTGGCTCCAACCACTGAAGGGAATGTATAAGTGTGGGAACTGTAAATTTTGCTAATTTGTGAGACCATGCAAACATTATACACATCCGACAAATGGTGCTATTTTTGATATTGATAATTTTTTCAACTGTAAATCATCAGGAGTTATATATATAGCTACTTGTTTATGTAACAAGATCTATGTAGGGAAAACCTGCAGGGAATTCCGTTGAAGATTGGGGGAACATATATTTTCTATTAAAAACGAATATGACACTCCCATAGCAAGACATGTGAAATACTGTCATAACAACAATCCAGAAGTATTAAAATTTTGTATTATTGATTCTGTGAAATCTGGACCTAGAAGGGGTGATTTTCAAAATAAATTACTACAGCGTGAATCACAATGGATTTATAAATTAAGAGCACAGGTACCTGATGGCCTAAATGAAGGCTTTTCCTATACGGCCTTCATATAGTCTTGTGCAATTTTATCTTACATAAGTTGTCCATACAGGCCTTTTTCTGGGCCCTGGATTTGGACCCTCTAACTATATGAGAAATACCAACAAGTAATTCCTGAATAAGGATCATGATATATGCACTTTTATTTTATTTCATATACATCTCATCTTTGTATAATATATATATTTTGCTTTATTTATATAATTTTTCAGGTAGATGTGGCCCACTTATGTGTCACATTTTACCCTGAATAGAATTATACTTCTCACTTTTTGTCTCACGTGACCATCATTTTATTTTAGTGGTCAACACCATTCACCCTCATATTCTGAGTTATAATATATATGGCCATACTAGATTTTTCTTGCCATTAATTCATTCATGCACTTAGTCACTTTTCACTATGGTCTCATTAATATGTCAATTTTGACCTAGTTATGGTTTACATACAGGGTCTTTATACCCTGGCTATTTTATGCCCTTATACAGTGGTTTTAATTCATCCAGTTATTTCCATGCACATTAGGCACTTTTTCTCTTTGCACATCATGACATACTTGTATACATTCTCCTTTCAGTATCCTGTATCCAGATACACACTTATTTATTATGGTTCCCCCTTCCCACTGATGTTGCTCCATCTACTATGCTAATATTATATATAGACCATTTCTTTCTATGTTCAGTCCTATCCTGCCATACATACTTTCTTACTTTCACTCATAGGGTTAATTTAGGTGTAGTAAACAGGTAGTACAGGTTACCATGACTACCATATGCTTTAAATAGCCTCCTGCCCCTACACACGCCTTAATCCTTTGAAAAAGACGTTGAACACGAAGAAACATGTTAGGACGTAGGCTAGCGTAACGTGACGTCATCACGCACGACGCAACTAGGCAGCGCGAATCTCCCCAGCACAGGGAGACGCTGTTATACTATATGCGAATATACAGAGAGTGAGCTTGTTCAGAATGGCCCAAATTATGCTTACACCACTAAAATAGTTGTGGTGTTATACTCTAACAAGAGGAAATGCAATATCTGGATATTTAAGAGCCATATCGTTTGAATGGTTGAATTTTTATATCATTCAAATAATAGGGGCACTGTACCCTAATAAGAGGCAATGAAGTACCTGGTGATCTAAGAGCCAAACTGAAGATTTTTTTGTATGCAAATAAATCTGTTGTTTAGAAGCATACTACCAAGCTACCTATATCTTCCTAATTTATGTTATACTAGGTTTCATAACCGTTACTGGGGAGAGATATATAGTTATAGCACAAGTGGATTTTGGAAGGTTTGGCCCATTATTCTAATGATTTACACCTTCTGTTGCATAGTACTCCAAGCCTGTACCTAGACACTCTCTGTGTCTCATTTATAATACTGCTTAAACCCCACTTAATGAGTGACAGTTGTCCAGTGGTCATTAGGTTTGCAGTTTTTCTGTTCAAAGGTATTTGTACAGTTTTTATTCTTTCCCTTTTTAAAGTTTTAAATCGTCGTTTTTTTCAACCAATAAAGTTTACATTTTACTATTGCCCACCTTTTTTTGTTATAAGACTTATTAAACTCACAAAAAGCTGCCTCTGTTCCATCGTTTTTGTATTATTTAAATGCCTGCTTTTTTACTTCCTATCTTGATCTTTAAATCATGGATAAACATCTATGATGAGATTTTGTCCTTTTAATTCAGTGTACTCAAGAACCTGCTTCCCTTATCTGTACTGCTGATCTCAGTTATCCAGTTTATTGCAGGGTATTTATCCCCCCCCCCATTATTAGAATTTGACCATGCTTACCTGCATTTCCAATCTGTAGCAATAATTACAATTATCACATTCAATTATTTTTTGGGGTTTATAGCATATTCCTACTGATATAGTTTAGGATTTGTTCCTTCACTATTTAACTCAACCCCACAAGGTTTCACCATTATTCATGCATATTAAGTATGTCTAACCTGTGGGAATGTGGGAGTGTGTGATGGGGAAGGTGAAAGATTGTGGCTGACAAAGGCCCAGTTAGCAGGCAATAATCACTGAATGCTGTGGCAGTGTGTCCAACAGTTCCTTCCAATATCCAATAATATTTTGCATTTGCCACATGTTACTAGTGAATTTAATTCAGTAAAGAATTACACATATATGATCTAATCAAGCAGGATATATCTTTATTTACTTGTACAGGGGAGCCCTTCTATGCATGATTACTTCTAGAAAGACTTGACGACTCTGCTCTGGTCTTACATTGTAAAGTACAGAATACCTATCTCATTAGCCATATTATAATTGGATAATGGAAATTCAATTTAAGCCTTATTTTTGTTCGTGGCTAAGCAAAAAGCAAGCTGCTTTATGGTAGATATATATTTTCACATCTAGAGTGAGACACAGGACATATGGCAGCCCAGGACCTTACACTTCACCCTTGCTTATGGTTACATCTCCTGTTCGGGATGTCTCTATAGAGAAAAGCTGACAACTTCAGAATCTTAAGAGACACACACAATAATAATAAAATAGAAGTGAAAAAGGACAAGATATCAGCCATCTTAGATTTGTCAAACACATACAGATTCCTTATACAATATCCTTTCACAATCCACTCATTTTGATCATAAGATCAAATCAATAATAGGAAGAAAATGTGATGGAGAAGTAGCAAATAGCAAAAATAGCAGAATAATATGGATAGAAATGTCTTAATTATGCCTTATACTCTTATATTTTTATATGCCCCCAGACTTATTTTGCAGTTAATAAAAGGCAAAAAAAAAAGGGAATGTTTCAGCCTATGTCCTTCTATTATATTCTCATGGCTTATGCAGTTAATATGTAATTCAAAAAAAGGAAAGTTTTAGTCTATGTCCTCATCCAGGCAGTAATTAGTCTTGGAAGGCGCAAGGAGCACATGGTGGAGTCCAGTCCACCTAAGAGATAAAGAAACTTTATTAAGAGACTTCACAAGGACATAATCTCCCAGTTCAATATTATGCATTAGTTTATCAGATATTTGAAGACAGCTACCTGCTGGCAATGGCAGAGTAAGTATGCAGAGGGCTGTAAAAAGTCATTTTTCACACTGATGGGCTTAAAACCTTGCAACATGAGCTTTCATTGAACCATTCTGACTTTCCTTCAACCTTGACACCAGTTCAATTTGTGAGGAGAGCACATGGTAAGAGCACATGGTGCAGTCCAGTACACCTAGTAGATAAAAAAAAACTTTATTAAGAGGCCTCACAATGACATAATATCCCAGTTTAATATCATGCATTGGTTTATCAGACTTTTGAGGTAGTCTCTCTGCTACCTGCTTATGATGCTTATTGAGTAGGAGTAGGAGATAGGGAGGCTGGTTAAGTTGGTGTCGGCTACACTGGTGAGCTTGAAACCTTAAAACATGAGCTTCTATGAAGCCATTCCTTTAACATTCACAGCAGTTTAATTGGTGAGGAGCACAAGGTCAGATCCATTCCACCTAGGAGATAAAGATACCTTATTCAGAGACTTCACAAGGACATACTATCCCACTTCAATATCATGCATTGGTTTATCAGACTTTTGAGGTAGTCTCTCTGCTACCTGCTTATGATGCTTATTGAGTAGGAGTAGGAGACAGGGAGGCCGGTTAAGTTGGTGTTGGCAACACTGGTGAGCTTGAACCCTTAAAACATGAGCTTTTATGAAACCATTCCTTCAACATTGACAGCAGTTTGATTGGTGAGGAGCACAAGGTGAGATCCATTCCCCCTAGGAGATAAAGATACCTTATTAAGAGACTTCACAAGGGCATACTATCCCACTTCAATATCATGCCTTGGTTTATTAGACTTTTGAGGTAGTCTCTCTGCTACCTGCTTATGATGCTTATTGAGTAGGAGTAGGAGACAGGGAGGCCGGTTAAGTTGGTGTTGGCAACACTGGTGAGCTTGAACCCTTAAAACATGAGCTTCTATGAAACCATTCCTTCAACATTGACAACGGTTTGATTGGTGAGGAGCACAAGGTGAGATCCATTCCACCTAGGAAATAAAGATACCTTATTAAGAGACTTCACAAGGGCATGATATCCCACTTAAAAATCATGCATTGGTTTATCAGACTTTTTATGTAGTCTCTCTACTACCTGCTTATGATGCTTATTGAGTAGGAGACAGGGAGGCCGGTTAAGTTGGTGTCGGCTGCACAGGTGAGCTTGAAACCTTAAAACATGAGCTTCTATGAAACCATTCCTTCAACCTTGACAGCAGTTCGACTGGCGAGGAGCACAAGGTGAAATCCAGTCCACCTAGGAGATAATGAAACCCTATTAAGAGACTTCACAAGGACATAATCTCCCGGTTTAATATCTTTCATTGGCTTATTCGGCATTTTAGGCAGTCTCCCTACTACCTGCTTATAATCATTAGCAAGTGTTTTTTTAAAGGCTATAATATAATCTGCCATGGTCTTCTTAGCTAAAATCTTTACAGCTCCTCTAGTTAAGGGAGGCTTGGACCCAGTGGACATGGGTCTTCCTTCCCATCAGTATCTACCCATGAGTATCTCAAAAGGAGTGAGGGTCATGGTGTGTATTCCTAAGGTAACATGGTCCACCCATCTAAAAAAACATGTCCACTGGAGATGTGAAAAGGGGTGGTATATATTAACATTTTTGTTCTTTAGAAATCTTATACTTTCTAAAATATATTTCCCATTATAAAGTCTAGTTTATCAAAAGCAATATATCATAAAATATTATATTTCAGTGGCTTCAGTGCATTCCTAAGGTAATAGTGTCCTTCCATCCAAAAAACATGTCCTCTGGAGATTTGAAAAGGAGTAGTATGTATTAAAAGGGGTTTAAGGGTTGTATGGGGTTTCTCTCTCCTCCAGGGCAGTATTTATCTTTACTTGGGTAGTTACATTACACTGACATGACACACACAGCCCTAAGGGTTGTATGGGGTTTCTCTCTCCTCCAGGGCAGTATTTATCTTTACTTGGGTAGTTACATTACACTGACATGACACACAGCCCTATTAAATTCCATCAACATGTAAAACCGTCGCTGATAATGTAGCCCGCAAGAATTACAGCTATTAAATTGGCCTCTAAAAGCTACCCGCAAACGACCTGCGGGTTAAAGGCGGAAAAACACTAGGGGATGTCGAAATCTGAACTCCGTTGCCGCAAATCCTTTGTTCTGTCAAGCCCGTAACTGTTACGTTCCAAACGCGCTATTAAATTGCAAAGAATTTGCAAAAAAAGCCCTGTCGTTCAATCGCGTAAGTCGCAAATGGAGGCAAAAATATTATGGGCTCCAAATAGGACCCTTTAACTTTATGGAAACAAAAGAGGGATTAATAGAGGTTGGCTTACTTCCTTTATGGTTATTCCATAAGGAATCTAGGAAGAAAAAAGTTCTCAACTGAGTTGGTGGACCCAACAACAAATTCTAAATGGTCTCCAGACCTCTTCAAAGAACAGTTTTAAAATCGTCAAAAAGAATGGTTTAATTTTGCTATATAATAAATTAAACTATGACTTACACTATGTAAAACAGTTAATTATCCACTAAAAACACCATTTGAAAATTGTTGTATACATCAAAATCTTAATGGTAAAAAAAAACATTTCCATTCTCTATAACTATTTGATAGCCCTAACTACAGTAGCTAAATTACCATATAAGACACCATGGGGGCTTAATATATTTTTGAATGAAAAACAATGGGATAAAATCCTTAGAAACACAGCATGGGAGCTTAATATATTTTTGAATGAAAAACAAAGCTATTTCTTCACTTAATGTAACTTTTAGAGAAAATATTACACCAGTAAGATTACAAGCTTCAAATCCATAATATTTTTAAAGGTGAACTCTTCAGATGCTGTGATGAAGCTGAAACATGGTCTATGGGAATGTTCTAAAATTTCCCAATTATGGGAGGAACCATATTCAACATTAGAAACAAACTTGGGATTCCCTATTCCTAGAAAATAAGAGGCACTATTCTGATAAGAGTCCACTCTGATACAATATTTAAGTAAACTTATATATTTTATATGAGATGGAAGAACAAATAAAAATATATTATGTGAAGAAAAAATAGAAATATATTATTCCTACACATAATATTTATAAGTTATTGCATTAATATAGAAATGTTCTTGTTTTTTCCGTTTTCTATTTTTTTCATAACTTATAAATATTATGTGTAGTAATAATATATTTCTATTTTTTCTTCACGTATATTTTAATTTTTTCTTCCATCTCATATAAAATATATATTTATTATTTGTATTACTAATATTTTTTGAAAAGTATAATGCAAATATAAGGCTACTGTATCCTTGTGATGTTTTTGTACATCGGCATTAACTTGCAGAGCTACAGTCCAAACATCTATATATTAATTAGACTTTGTGGTGTTATCTATTGTGATATTTGATGCTTTCATATCCATATACCAAGGTACTTAGTAGACTGTGCAGAGTCGGAGCTAGAGAATGGAGGGCCCTGGTGCAAAAAAATAAATTGGGATCCCCCTGCTCAAGGGTTTTTTGTAAAAATGTGTTTGCTCTAGCCCCTCTCCAGTACCAATTCAACCAATTCACTCAGTGCTTCTCCCATGACCTCTTACCCATAACAGCTCCCCTCCTCCCTAGGATCCCTTTGCATAACAGTATCCCTCCCCAAGATCCTTTCCTTTTTTTTTTGCTGTCGCTTTGCAGCCCTTGCTCGCTTACGTTCATCCATGATACACATTCCTAGCATGCTCCACACTACCACCTCTTGGAGCTTCAGCAGAAACACTTTTCTAAACAGGCATAAACTAATTTCCAGCCTTGGGATATTCAACCAAGGAGACCCTATGTAGAGAAAAAAAAATTACACAACACTGCCGCCCCATAAGAGGACCCTGGCGCACTGCTCCATCGGCACCACTGGTAGCTCAGCCCAACACTGTGGGTAAATCTTTGGGTTTCGTGTTGGCAACACAAAGAAAGTTGGCAACACAAAATTCTGTGGTACTCACTAAGGCAACTCACCTAACATAACTACTCACATACTTAAGGGATTACACAAAAAAATTAAATATTTATACATTAAGGTGACAAAACCTTCCCTTTAATGGGAGACACTTGAAAAAATTGAAATGGCAAAGCTGCTTTAAAACAAAATTCATCCCTGCCATGCCAATCAGTGGTGAGGTTCTATATAGTCAAGAACAAATAAACTGAAGAAACTTCTTTACTCACCTCACAGATGTATTTCCTCACATATGTAATATCTTATTTACATTTATCATGTGCTACCATTTTCTGCATAAAGATACAAGGAGTACAGTAAATACACAAGACTTGTGACTATACAAATTTAAACAAAGAGTAATAGAAAGTTTTTTGGATAGCTACCTTGTTGTCTTGTTGTGAAGGGACTTTTGTACCTCAGTGAAGTTGTAGGCTATGCCATGTAGGGTCACCCAAGATGGGCAGGTCGTAGCAGAGAGGTCAGACAAATTGGTGTCCACTGAAGAAAGAACTGGCAACCCACTCCAGTATTTTTAGGGATGAGCACAACCAGACACAAGATGTGCTTGGCATGATGCCGTCCAGAGGGTCACAGAGAGCCAGACACTACAGAACAACAATATAAATTTGCAAGAATTATGGTGTGCACATTTGTTATGCCGCTTTTTAAAAAAAAATCTTACCCCAATTGTAATACTGGTTGCTTTTGTCTGTACAAATTAACGTAATTACCCAATTATTTAACCTTACCTTTAAATATACAATCTTAAGCTCCATGTGCAAGGTAGAGTTTGGTCCTTCAAGGATTCCTAAAGTCATGTTTATATGACACCAGCACACAGTTATTCAAGCTGATCATCTGTTGATATTCCTGATGTATATGGCATTGCCTGCCAATGCAGCTCCTTATATAGTGCCCTGGGCTCTGTGACATCACCTATTATGACATGTCTCTGATGTAAAAAGTGCTTGTCACCTGGAGGGCCCAGCTCAGCATTGCAATAGCAGCCATTAGACAACTAATCATTCAGTGCTTTAGAAATATCCAAGTTTTCTCCAAAATATAATGTACAACAGGGGTTCCTTTGTACACATTGACACATACACATAAAAGTGGACAAATACATCAAACTTTTTACCCTCCACTATATGCGTTGCCTCTAATAACTCCACAATAAGATGTAAAGGTGAAGAGGAGAATAGGCTATACAGGAGACGTCTGCAAGGCAGGATGCAAAAGAATACAATATAGGATGGGAGGGTTAGAAGGTGTCTGGTATTTTACTTGACTGTTCTGTTTAAGAACTACAGTGCCTTGCAAAAGTATTCAATTTTGTTACATTACAGCCTTAAGTTCAATGTTTTGTTAATCTGAATTTTATGTGATGGGTCAGAACACAATAGTCTAAGTTGTGAAAAATATATACATTAAACTATTTTTTACAAATAGAAAACAGAAAATTGGCATCAACCCCGTGTTATGAAGCCCATAAAGAGCTTTGGTGTAACCAATTACCTTCAGAAGTCACATAATTAGTGAAATGATGTCCACCTGTGTGCAATCTAAGTGTCACATGATCTGTCATTATATATACACACCTTTTTTTAAAAGCCCCAGAGGCTGCAACACCTAAGCAAGAGGCACCACTAGCCAAACACTGCCATGAAGACCAATGAATTCTCCAAACAAGTAAGGGACAATGTTGTTTCGAAGTACAAGTCAGGGTTAGGTTATACAAAAATCTCCAAATCTTTGAGGATCCCGAGGAGCACCATCAAATGTATCATAACCATATGGAAAGAACATGGCACAATAGCAAACCTGCCAAGAGACGACCGCCCACCAAAACTCACGGACCGTGAGGCAGCACAGAGACCTAAGGTAACCCTGGAGGAGCTGCAGAGTTAAACAGCAGAGACTGGAGTATCTGTACATAGGGCGACAATAATCTGTACGCTCCTTAGAGTTGGGTTTTATGGCAGAGTGGCCAGAAGAAAGCAATTACTTTCAGCAAAAACAAAATAGTGGTGGCAGCAGCATCATGCTGTGGGGATGTCTTTCAGCAGATGGGACTGGGAAACTGGTCAGAGTTGAGGGAAAGATGGATGGTGCTAAATGCAGGGATATTCTTGAGCAAAACCTGTACCACTCTGTGCGTGATTTGAGGCTAGGACGGAGGTTCACCTTCCAGCAGGACAATGACCCCAAACACACTGCTAAAGCAACACTTGAGTGGTTTAAGGGGAAACATGTAAATGTGTTGGAATGGCCTAGCCAAAGCCCAGACCTCAATAGAATAGAAAATCTGTGGTCAGACTTAAAGATTTCTGTTCACAAGCGCAAACCATCCAACTTGAAGGAGCTGGAGCAGTTTTGCAAGAAGGAATAGGCAAAAATCCCAGTGGTAAGATGTGGCAAGCTCAGAGACTTATCCAAAGCGACTTGGAGCTGTGATTGCCGAAAAAGGTGGCTCTACAAAGTTTTGACTTCAGGGGGGTGAATAGTTATGCACATTGACATTTTCTGTTATTTTGTCCTATTTGTTGTTTGCTTCCCAATAAAAAAAAAGCATCTTCAAAGTTGTGGGCATGTTCTGTAAATTAAATGATGCAAATCCTCAAACAATCCATGTTAATTCCAGGTTGTGAGGCAACAAACCCTGAAAAATGCTAAGGGGGGTGAATACTTTTGCAAGGCACTGTAAAGCACCACTATGTTTAGACATTTTCTATATGGTGTTTTCGAAAATTAAACTTGATAATGGGCAAAATATAATTAGATATAAATACAGCCTTTACATTTGTGGGTTTTATACCAAAGCAGTCTAAACTAATAAGCTTTCCATTACTGCTACTGAAATTTCGGTGTTTGAAGTTGCCACATTCCTGTTGTTTAGATATCAACTTCCTGTGCAATCAGAGTCTCCTGTCACCTAAGGAAGATCACCAGAAATCAAACTGGTAGATCCCACAGCAGCATATTTGTACATAAAAAAGGTAATATATTTACAGGTTGTATTATTTTATCTACTATTCTAAAAACATTTTGGATATTTTCAAGTGTAGTTCTTAAAATACTGTATTTTAAATATATGACCACATTGCGCCTTTTAAGAAAATACTTGTCATGTAAAATTGATATCTTCATAATGACCCCTGAGGATGAGTTCACCCAAAAGCAAGGGATGAGGAGTAAGGGGAGAAATATGGATGTGGGGAGGAGAAGAAAATATCAGTGAGAAAGAGGAAAAAAGAATGAATGTAGGAGATGGGCAAGGAACAGTAGGATATGTAAAAAGGTAGATAAAAGGAAAGGATACAGTAACGGATGAGAGCAGGGAGGGTTGAGAGCAAAAACGGATTAGATAGAAAACCACAATAGAGAGAAGATAAACAAAAGAGGAGAGGAAGGAGGTCTGGAAAGAGGAAATACAGAATCAAGGGAGTAAAGGGGGGATAGGAAGGAAACATATAAGACAAGATAGGAAAGAAGGAGGAAAAGAAAGTAAGGAGAGGATGTAGGGTGATGAGTAAACTAACTGGGAGCAGAAGAAAGAACAAAGAGTGTAAAAATAGGAAAAATGAGCAAAGGAAAGGATGATAAGAAAAATGGGGAGAAAAATGATGAAATAAAAGAAAGACAGGATTCGTGCGAGAATTGGAATGAGACATGAGATAAAGAAATCAAGGAGAGGTAAAACTGGAGATAAGAATTTAAGGTGCTCATTGCGAGCCCCCCCCCCCTTCTATGCTCATCGCAAGCCCAACGATGAGCTCCTTTGGTGCTCGTTGCGAGCCTCTTCCCTGCTTAACTGCTCATTTCACGCATCTTCCAACCCGCTCATCAAGAGGTCCGCAATGAGCCTGTCCCCACTCTTTGAGCCCTGTGTCTGTTTTCCCCCCTCTCCCTTCCATGTGTCTGTACCCCCCTCTCTCCCTCCCCCTCCCTGCCCTGTGTTTTTTCCCCTTATTTCCCTCCCTTGTGTCTCTTTTCCCCCATATCTTACCCCTGTGTCTCTTTCCACCCTCTCCCCCCCCCATGTGTCTTTCTCCTCGCTCTCCCTGATCAAGTCTTGCATGCCTCGCGATGACAGCCTAATTCTTACTGTCTTCGGCCTCGTTTTGAGCCTTTTTCAAAACAATTACGGGTTTACAGATGCCATTTTTTTCCTCGCTTTGACCGATTTCCTATATCCTAAAAACCCCAATTAAACCTCAAATTAAACCTCAAATTGGAGGTTATCAAATGGGAATGGCTATACAGTACATCTTGGCACATGGCCACCGGCAATGGCGTTGGACCTTCCAGGATGGGCGTAGATCAGATTAACCCTGATGGAGGTGAGTTGGCAGTTGATGCATATGCCTCTGCAAAGCATCCTGTTGGGTTAGAGTAGATTAGTATGGTGTATGTTCCCCTGGTCCCCTTCAGCATTGCTAAGTGGTGGTGGTGAAGGGGCTTGTTACTGCAATGAAGCTGTGAGCTATACCATGTAGGGTCACTCTAGGTGGGCACGTCATAGCAGAGAGGTCAGACAAATCACACTCCACTAGAGAAGGAACTGGCAGCCCACTCCAGTATCACCTGTCATATTAATTTACGCCCTCAGGGGAATGTTCATACTACGCAATATCTCTAACTGGACATATGCATGTGTATTAACTTTTCATGTTGATTATAAATGATATATTATTATATGAGATCTAATGCTTTTATTACTATTATTATTACTAGAGACTTGCCCGTCAAAAATGACGGGGCAATAAAAAAAAGTGTTGAAATGCTGTTTTCCACACAATGTGAGTGTACTGTGTGCCTCAACTATATAGACCCCTATAGCACACTAATGAATGCAGGTAATAACACTATAAGTGCCATGAGGGTCATCCAGGACCCTCATGACCCAAAATGTAAGCACTACACCATTTTAACTCAGTCTCTTATTGGGGTCTATACAGACCCTGATAAGCCTCAATTTAACTGCATTAGTCCCATAAGGGGACAGTTAGAAGCCTAACATTACCCCGTAAGTGCTATGAGGGTTCTCTAGTACCCTCATGACACTAAGTATAAACACTACACTGCACTATAGCCTCCCAATAAACAATTAAATCTAAACTAACCTCCCTCTACACTAACCTATTAACACCTACACTACCTACCAACACTACTTACCTACACCCTAATAACCCCCCACCACTCTAATGACAGAAAAGAAAAACTTAAGTTACCAAAAAATAATACATTACATAAAATAAAAAAACCTAAGTCACAAAAAAGAGAAAAGGGAACATTACAGAAAATAAAAAATACATTACAACCCCCCCCCCAGTACAGAAAAAAAAATACACACCTGAAAAGGAAATATATATAGAATACATTCAATACAATACAAATAAAATACAATACAATACCCCCCTATTTATTTAACATACAATCAATACTATCGTACTGAAATACATCACCCAATCTATGTAATATACAATACATCCCATCTATCTAAAATACATCACCCAATCTATCTAATATGCAATAAATCCTAACTATCTAAAATCCATCCCACAATCTATCTAATATACAATACATCCTATTTATAAAAAATACATCCCCCTTTGTAACATACAATAAATGCTATCTCTATATAAAAAACCCTAATTCTAAGCTAAAATAAAATAATTAAGACCACTTACCTTTGCAGATGTCCCTTCAGATCAGCAACTTAGGACGAAATAAAATACAAATTAGTACAACATTTACAGTAAATAAATAAACATGCTAAATATTCTAAATATTCTACTCACCTTTCCAGCATGTCCCCGTCCTTCATCTTTTCTTCTTCGGCGCGTCCCCTGATGAAAAAAAAACATTACATTAGTACAACAGACATAAACATAAAAACAAAAAAAGTAAACATTATATACATTGTACTTACCTCCCTGCGATGTCCCCGGCCTCCACCTCTTCTGGACCGGCTGGGCCCTGGAACAATCTGCGCTGTAAAATAAAAACCAAAGAAAAAACAACTAACTGAGATCTGCACTCGTGGATCTCCCCGACGCTAATGAGCTTCCTATGGAGCTTTCCAGAATAAAATTGGCAATGGCGGCTTCTGATTGGCTGAAAACGCTGTCTATTAAATTCAGCCAATCAGAAGACGCCAATGTGTGAGCCAATCAGAAAGGGATACACCCCAAAATCTCACTGTGATTGGATAATGCACCTGTAAATCTTTATTTAAACCAATCATAAGGCTTTATTGCCATCAGCCAATCACAATGGGATACACCCCCACGGGGTGATTGGCTGAATACATCTGCGCCTTGTTATTGGCTGTAATACTGATTGACATTGACAACAGCCAATGAGAAGGCACACATACTTTCAGCCAATCACTACGTGGGGTGTATCCCATTGTGATTGGCTATTGTCACTGCAACCAATCAGAATGCGCAGATGCCTCCAGCCAATCACCCTGTGGGGGTGTATTCCATTGTGATTTGCTGAAGGCATCTGCGCCTTGTGATTTGTTTAAATAAAGATTGACAGGTGCATTATCAAATCAGAGTGGGATTTTGGGGTGTATCCCTTTCTGATTGGCTCACACATTGGCGCCTTCTGATTGGCTGAATTTGATAGACAGCGTTTTCAACCAATCAGAAGGCGGCATTGCCTATTTTCTTTCGGAAAAGGCTCTAGGAGGCTCATTAGCGTCGGGGAGGTCTGCGAGTGCGGATCTCCGTTATTTTTTTTTTAAAAAATTAGAGTGCGGTTCCAGAGCGGGGCAGAAGAGGAGGAGGCCGGGGACATCGTGGGGAGGTAAGTACAATGTAAATTATGTTTATTTTATTTCGTTTTATTAGTTTGTTGTACTAATGTTATGTTTTTTTAAACAGGGGCCGCGCCGGAGAAGAAGAAAAGAAGAAGGACAGGGACATGCTGGAAAGGTGAGTAGAATATTTAGAATATTTAGAATAGATAGGATATATTGTATATTAGATAGATTGGGTGATGTATTTTAGAAAGATAAGATGTATTTTGGGTGTATTGAATTGTATTTTATTGTATTTGTATTGTATGTATTGTAGGTATTCTATGCATTTCCTTTCCAGGTGTGTAATTTTTTTTTCTGTAGTGGAGGGGAGGGGGGGGGGGGGTTGTATTGTATTTTTTATTTTCTGTAATGTTCCTTTTTTATTTTTTGGGACTTAGGTTTTTTTATTTTCTGTAATGTAGATTTTATTTTGTGATTTTGTTTTTTTTAGTTTTATGTAATTACTTATTGTAGAGGGGGGTTAGTTTAGATTTAATATTTTATTTGGGGGTATAGTGCTGTGTATTTATACTTAGTGTCAGATGGTCCTTGAGGACCGTCATGGCACTTATGTGGTGAATGTTGGCTTGTAACAGCCCCATAAGGGTCATAATATACCCTTATGGGACTGATGGGGTTAAATAGAGGCTTATGAGGGTCTGTATTGACCCCCATGAGTGACAGTGTTAATTATGGGTTTATGGGGGTCTGTATTGACCCCCGTGAGTGACCAGGTTAATTAAGTGCTTATGGGGGTCTGTATTGACACCCATGAGTGACAGGGTTAATTAAGGGCTTATGGGGGTCTGTATTGACCCCCATGAGTGACAGGGTTAATTAAGGGTTTATGGGGGTCTGGATTGACCCCCATGAGTGAAAGGGTTTTTTAGGGGTTGATGGGGCTCTGTATAGAGCCCCATGCATGACAGGGTTAATTTTTTTTAAGGGTTTATGGGGGTCTGTATTGACCCCCATGTGTGACAGAGTTAATTAAGTTATTATGGGCTTCTGTATTGACCCCCATGAGTGCAAGTGTTATTTATTGGCTTATGGGGGTCTGTATTGACCCCCATGAGTGACAGGGATAATTATGGGTTTATGGGGGTCTATATTAGCCCCCATGAGTGACAGGGTTAAGTGCTTATGGGGGTCTGTATTGACCCCCATGAGTGACAGGGCTTCGCGAGGGACGCAGTTCTTGCGAGCTCGCTTTGCGAGCTCGCAAAGCGTGACGATGATTCATAGTTTGCATAGTAACTAGGGCTCATAAGTCTACACATATAGGAATGTGACACAATTGGGATGTATGTGGATGTCCCATAACCTCAACAATTGACAACACACTGACACGGTTAGAACGGTATAACAAAGCTTTATTTTATACACAGCCCACAATCAGAAATGGACAAGACTATGTATAAATATCATGGGTGTGGTGTGGGCGGATACCGGAATGGCAAGAGGCTGTGGCTAATCAAAGGACACCTAAAGGGTTAACTGTTAGACAGCATCATAAGGATAATGAATAGCATCTACTATGGTCACATGTGGTCAGGACACCACAGTGACCATAATCGAATGTGACATAGGAAGATCATATAACACTCCATTTCATGGAAATAACCATTAATGCTCATAAAGCAACTATATGGTTTCCATCTGACATATTAAACACATGCTAGAAATCATGGATCATGTGATACTAATCAATTCCACACACATTTTGTTTTCATTACTGCTGATTCCAAAATAGATGATAGGAATCTGGAAATCATAAGGACGAGGTGTTAGAACAATACTGTAATAAGCTGTTATTATTGTACATTGTTTTTGCTCTGGACACTACAATACACCAATTAACATGAACGCCAGCTACGAGCAGTAATAACCATATTGATTCTATCCTGTTCAATCAGCCTTCCCAGAATATGTTGAGGACATGTAATACGACAAGGCTTGCTTCACTGTAAACACAATCTTTCAGCAAAAGGTACTATCACTATCTACATGGAATAGTTGTGCCATGCTGATATCACATCTCACTGGTATATGTGTGGTACCAAGGCCAGACAAATTACACTGTTCACATTACCCCTAAACACATGCACATTGATCCTGATGTCAAACAAAGGGAATTGGCCATTTTGTTTGGATGACATGAAATACATTAATCGGCTTTCATACTGTTGAAATGCAACAAAAACGCATGTATAACTACTGCTTTGGATTAGCAGATCCTAATGGGACTGGGTAACTCTAAAGCCGGGACACTATTCATTGTAATTGAAACGCACAACAGTCATGTTCATTAGTGAAGAGATATGTAGTCATATATTGCATTTCAGATCTAGCTGCAGTGGTGAATGACACTGATCGAATGCCTGTTGAGAACTGTGTTGAGTGTTTACTCACATGATGGTATTGTACCACTTGAAGATGAAGAACCTGCCTTCATGGTCATGAGATTTGGCAATTTACAACTAGAGAGACAAGAACAAGATATAAATCATAACAATATTCTGTTTAACTACAACACCTCATCTCAAGGTCAATCCACATTGAACATCAATTGTTGAAAAGTTAAAAATAACCAGACATGTACACACTCTGTAGCCAGCCAATAGTATGTCAACATCTATAACAATACGTATTCAGTGAGGAGTGATCAGGAGGAGGACTTCCTCGATGGTCCTAAGACCTCCTCCTCCTCAGCACTGGTCTCCCACCTTCCGTGACCGCGCTCCCTCTCACTCTACCACGTTTTTGTTGTGGGGGAGTGTGGGGTGCCACTATGTTGCCTGGCTGGGAATCTTGTTGAGATGGTCGTGGTGAGGTCTGGGATGAGGAGGCCGACGTCTTGTGTTGCTGTTGTGCAACCGAAGGCTGGAGAGGTATGAGCTGGCGTTTTTTCTAATTGGATGAGTTGCCATCTGTCCTGAATCGCCTGTTCCTCATACCTCTCCATCCTTTGTTTGAGCCTCCTCACCTCAGTATGGAGTAATCTTTTACTAGCCAGGAGTGTGTTTGTGAGCCGACATTGCCTCCGGAGCAACCGTAGCCTCTCACTGTTTCCGGCGTGCCATGTCCTCCCTGGCAAACCGGCCCATGATTTCCCACAACGTCAGGGGTGGTGGTGTCGGCAGCATTGGGGCCACAGGTGACGACAGCAGGGCCTGAGGTTTCTGCATTGGTGTCAGAGGTGACGGCATCGGTGTCAGAGGTGACTGCATTAGTGGCAGTGTTGACCGCAGCAGGCCCTGAGGTGTCGGCAGGAAGGCTTGGGTGTCGGCCCATGTTGGAGGACCCAGTGGTGCGGGACCCTATGTTGGGGAACCCCATGGTGTGGGAGTGGTTGTGGGCTGCCCCCATGGCTGTGATGTTGCTGGAGCAGGTGGCATCTATGATGATGTCCGGTGCCAGGACATGGCCAGTGGAAGGTGCTGGAACAGCTATGGCTGGCAGAATTATGCTGTTGAGGGCCCAGGCAGTGATTCCCACTCTTGATTTGCCAATGAATGGCCAGCTTGTGTGGATTGTCCCGGGTCCTCTTGAATGTCCTGACCCTCCTCTTCGACCACTCCTACCCACGATTGGAGCCTCCCCCTGTTTTTCTGTGGCTGGCCTTATCCTACTAGGTACTGAAATGGAATAAACATATATTTCAGTTTATTGTCATACACAATTCACAGCTATGTGTTTCCATATCCTTGACATTATGGTCACCTGTGATTGACTGTGGGACTTGTGTTACACAGATGAACCATGGCCTGCATAATTAGCATTGTGAATCATGGCTCATATGAACATATGTACTGAAGGTGCAGTGTGCCATCTGCATGTGCATTAGACACATGCTCTGCTGGATCTGCTGTGCAGTGTGTGAGACTGACCAATCCCAGCAAACCCAGCAATGGTTTTTAATATGGTCCAGGTTAGGACAGTATATGACACACACATGCAGCCCTATAGAGTCTGTATCCACATATGCCACAATGCGCACACCCAGATATATACTCTCTTTTGAATGTCAAATCAATCTTTATATATAGCAAAATGTACTCAGAATCAGTTTAGAATTCAGCTATTGTCCAGACATGTCATTGATACAAATTATGAACATGATATGTTTGCTACCAGGATTTACATGGTTATTGATGCCCTATATATCTTCAGTCATAACAATAGGGCTTACAGTGCTATTGTTTTTCAGTTATGTATGCAGGGGTGTAGGAGGCAATATAATTCTAGATGGAAACAGCTCATTGGATACATCAGCCAGAGTAAAAGCTGATTTATATATACCTACATACAAATATCATGATATCTGCAGGGTATTTGTCCACCCCATCCCCCCCACCACCACATGTCATACACCAATGTGTGTGGTGTTATATGATACTCACTTTGCATTGTTCAGGCACACCCGTGTCCACCTGGCTTGGTAGGCCCCACACTGCTGCTGGCTGAATCCAGTCCCTCAGAGTCTGCTCCCATATGAAGTATGTAATATTTGCAGGAGGCCCACCACTAGTTGCACGTGCTGCTTTTGCCTCATCTGCCATCTTCCTCTTCACCTTCTGCCTGCTGCCAACATATCTGTGTCTAACAGACTTAACGTTCCTATTAGCGACCCCTAATGCCGCAACAGCTGAAGCAACCTGGGCGAGGCATCTTGCTTATGGCTAGCCCTCACATCTCTCCCACCATGTACGGACTTCCCTGAGTAGAACGTCCATCTCCTCTGGGCTATAATTGGGGGCCCTGTACTTGTCCTACCAAATATGCCTGGGGCTCCTGACCTTCCTGTCCTCTACCTTGGGCCGCTCCCTCATCCCCACTACCTCCCCCCCTGCCCCTCTACCTTGTGTGCCTACATCTGGGGGCACATCCCTCCCCCTTTGCTACTCTCCTCCACCTGACCTCCCTGGCCTGAACTTCCCTCTCTCCATACCTCTAGCTCTCCTTACTCTCCTCACTCTCTTCACGCTCCTCCTCTCCTCACTCTCATCACTCTCCTCACTCTCCTCCACTACTCTCCCCATCCGGTGTCCTCCTCTCTCTCCTCCTCTCCTCTCTCTCCTCACTTCCCTCCTCCTCCCTCCTATGATATATGAAATAAAAATAAGGATCAAGAAATATAATATATATATGGAGGTGTATGTGGTAAAACAAGAATGTGAGTATTATGTGTAGTATAGTAATTGTATGGGGCAGGTAGGTTGGTGTATGAGGGGATGTATATGTGCTGTTGCCTACTGCTATGTATAGCTATGTGTATGTATTAATCTAGGTGTGCGAATGATGTGATATCAGTAATTATGTGTGTTGTAAATTAAGGGTTAAATTATCTTTGAGGTCAAAATATCAAAGATTTACAATGCTCCCTCTCTCTCTCTCTCTCCAATTCTCAAAAAAAAAACACCAACACCTAGAACTATGTGTTCACTTGCTCAGCTACAGCACAGTCAATGATTGTACGTTTAGCTTCCTTTTAAAGCCCTTCCTATGGCTTTAACTGAGGTTTCCCGATTTCTATTGGCTGTGTCACACTATGTTTTACCGCAATTGTTAATTGACCGTTGAACGTGGCTCGTCCGTCCCTTTTACAGCTTGTGTGCACGGCTAAGGTTTACGGGTTTGCGTCTCAAGCTCGTGACTTGCAGCCCGTTCTAATTTAATAGCTAGGTAACTCAGACAAATTTCAAGCCCGCAGTCATTGCCATTCTCATGTTGCACTTACTGGCCTGAATTTAATGTGGCTGCAAGTATCCTTCCAGAGAAGATTGAGGATTGTAACAGTGAGCAAATATACCTCATGTCCAGTTGAGGCTGATCGGGTAAGAGTTTAGCCATCAACATATTTCACATATTTGAGATATAATTTTTTCCATAAAGTGAGTGATCTGGTGCTGGTTCAATATTCCTATTCTACCCACATTGACTTTGTCCCTGCTTGCCATCATCAGTTCCTGAATGTGTTTGATAAGTAGAAGTCTGTAGACCTACCTCCTCAGCATCTACCAGGCTACTCTAACCTTTTGTGTCTACCTGGCTATCTGCACCATCCTTCAATATCCACCAGGCTACATGCTCTATTCTTCTGTGTCTACCAGGTTATCAACACCAGCCTTTACAATCTATTGGGTTCAGTATCAACCTGCTCTAGCCTTATGAGTTTACTTGGCTGTTCGCTCCAGTCGTTAGTGTGTTGCTGATTCCTGTAACCATGTGTCACTGTCTAGCTCTATAACCCAACCTGTTAAAGTCTGCGTTTTGGCCCTATCAGCAATTAAGATCCTAACTAACACTACGTATGGGTATATCCTAACACTACGTATGAGTATATCCTAACTTTGACACAGCAATACTCCAGAAAACTAATAGCACTGTGTTGATGTAATGTTGCACCATTGGCAGCTATACAAGATAGGAATATAAAATATTTTTGAAAACATAATATATTTAGCTGGAGATTTCCATCTTACTCTGCTACTCCACCTTACACTTAAGGAAACGTTTATCCTATTAGAACTTACTCTTCCATAAGTGTGTTTTTAGCTTTCCTGGTGGTATGATTATTTCAGTATTTAGAATGTTAAAGCGGTACATTCTAAAATATTGACATAATCATACCGCCTTTAGACACCATTACCCCTTCCCCCTCTCCTCCTCCTTCTTCTCCATTTCTCCACTCCCCCCTTATCCGCCCCCCTCCATTTCCCCCCTTATCCGCCCTCTTTCCACATTACCCTCCTCATTCTCCCTTATCCTCCTCATCCTCCCCCTTATCCTCCTTATGCTCCCCCCTTATCCTCCTCATCTTCCCCACTCATCCTCCTCCCCTCTCATTCTCCTCCACCCTCATCCTCCTACTTTTCCCCCTCATCCTCCTATTTCCCCTCTACCCCTCATTCTCCTCTTCCCCCCTCCTCCCCCTCCTCCTCTTCCTCCTCTTCTCTCCTTAGCCTCCCTCCTTCCTCCTTCCCCCCTCTCACCTCTTCTTATTAGCCTCCGATCAGCTCCTGCTGCTGATCGGAGTCCCGCAGCTCATCTTATGCCTTTCTCTGAAACCGGCATATGCTAATGACCTCCCTACGGTAACCCAGAGTGTGGCTCAGGGTTACCGATTTAGGAAGAGGAAATTAACCCTGAGGCATGCTTCGGATTACGGCTAGGAAGGTTAGAGAGTACTTTTCAACATAACTCAGTAGAGCTCTTATCTGAATCCATAGTTCATACTCCTCCCTGGTATCATTTTAGTAACAAAAACAAAAGGTCTGTGTTTGTTAAAACAAATCTGAATACAATAGCTAAAATTAAGTTATATATTTATTTAAAAAAAAATTGGTAAAACTATTTGCACATTATAAAGTCATGTTCTTCAAAAGAAAATGCTATAAATATGACACATCAGTGATTGTAAAGGAAAACATTCAGTACCTCCCACAACTTAGACTGGCTCAGGTTCCATATTTATACTTCAGGGTCAGTTGTGACATTGCTATGCCAGAGACACCCTAAGGGTTAAGAATAAAGTTTTATTGTAATTGACGCAATGCAAATAACAAATCACCCAAACTTTCTGCTTCTTTGAGCCAGTAAAGTTCAATCAAATCAATATAAACTTTAAAACAAACAAGAGATGGATGAATATTGCCAAGAAATTGCATTAGAAACTAATGTTATTGTTGATAGTTTATATTAAAATGGTTGTCCTTTACAAGGTTTAGCTTTTACACTGTTGTAACTTGATCTCCAAGAATGCCCAGTGGGCATCATTACTGTGTTGTCATGGCAATTTGCCTTTTATCACATAACAGAATATATTCTGAGAAGTGTTTTAGCTTGAGGATAAGAGTATAGATTTTGAATTATACAAATACATGACATGCACTTTAGAGCCATTTAAAGATGAAAATGATTTACAGTCTTGTTGACAGATGGCCCTTAGATGATCACATATAATTAGACTTCTATTTTTCAAAGTTTAGCAAAATTTATGGCGTATGCTATTGAGTACCTCTGGACTCCAGGGGGAAGCTGCTATCCAGCACTGTCGCCAAAGAGAAAATAAAATTGTCTTCTCTGAGAAACAAAGATATTTTTGCAGCTTCATATGAATAACTTATTGGGGTTGTTTTGGCGGAATCAGGTATTACAGTAAGTCATAGCGCAGACACTATCTAGAGATTTCATTGTTAATAGAGTTTAGAAGTTTGTGTTGGATGGTGACTAACTTTTCAACTAACAACATATCTTATGCAGGAAAACTATACTGAATGTTGTAAGTTTGTTTTCCTCTTAGATATTATCTACTTTAGATTAAATGGAATCATTTCTATTTTTCCAAAATAATTTCTTTTAAATCATTCAACGATTTTTCAGTCCAGGCACAGATGCAAATCAGTATTTGCTACTTCCATATTTACACAATAATCTCATGTGTGCCATTGTATCACCAGCCTTTGTAAATGATTAACATTAATTATACAATGCACTATATTAAATGTAAGTTCTTATTTGATTCCACAGAAAATTACTTTGACTTACTTTCCCAAAACAAAAATGCATGCTGATTTCCACCCTTCCATTCTTGAATTCCTCTATATTTATGTCAGCTCCGATCAGCTACAGTCTCTTGGGAATAAATCAGTGATGTGATGACAAAGAGACAGACAATTGTAATACCAGCAGCTTTGATAGTTACAATAACCCTTTCACCCATAAATCCACATTAGGTAAATACCTACGGGATCTCTCCATACACTTTTGTCGGTCTTTTGTTGTTCACATTTACATTTTCACCATTACACCTTACAGGCTTTTATATTGACAATCTTACGTTTGAGTGAATGGGACGCTAGACAGATCCCAAGTCAAGTATCAAAACTACATTTAAAAAACAAACAATCAAGTGATTCTGGATTTGAGTGGCATTAAAACAATAATAGTCTTCAAAAATCTTCAAGATTTGAAACATTCTATTTTGTACTCAGTCTAATTAATTCTCCATGCCTCTACATCTTATTTACTATTGCTAAATGTTCCCCCCTTTAGTGTTAGGCTGAAAGACTAGCACATGCTCAAAGTGATTTAAGCAATTGACTGCAAGGCTGTGAGACCAAGCTATTCCTGTGACCTTTAGAGAATAATGATACACGCTGAGAAAGGATGATTAGTGAAGCTAATTCAATATCATATAATACCAGGTTCAGTCTAAGATTTAGCTTATTACAAGTTTTCTTAAATTAATGTTTAATTTTAAAAGTTATTGTTTTTAAATGCTGTTGTTAATTATACCAAACTTTGGACTTTATCTTTGTTCCTTTAATTTAGATACATATTGTAATAATAAACTAATAAAATCATGTTTGATCTAAATTTTATCAATCTATCCCCAGAGAATCCATTCCCTAGACCAGAATTTCTAAGAACTAGTCCTAGAACCTGTGCTTGACCCTGGGACATAATCTGCCGGTCCACTGGACCAAAGAGGGGCGAGGAGATCCCGACACTTTTATAATAGAACTACAGTTAGTCACAGTTATAGATATATTATTGATGAATATATCTTTAGACAAGAAATTTTCTAATCAAAACCAGCTATAATTTAGTGTGTCACATGTAGTATCACCCTGTTTTAAATGGTCTGGATCTCAAAGGTGGTCCACATTGGATGGTAACCTGATAGGTTCCAGATCAAGAAGGTTGAGAACCACTGCTCTAGACTGTTCCATTCGTATTTTACATTGGTAACCTCCTTTTTTTAATTTGCCGATCACTCATTTTATACAGCAGTTCATCTCTTAGTTTAACATTTCCAACACTGCAACCACCTTTAAGACTTGACTACAAACAGATCCATTACTGTAGTGTGTGTACAAAAAGTTATAGCCAATGGAAGCAGTTAAGTACTAGAAAAGGAAGACAGCAATTAATAAGGAAGAATGTTATTTAATCATTATTCAAAAAACCAAAGCAAACTTGGAGACTTTTTCTCTTTTTTAATCATACATATTACATATTTCAACTGTTAACATTTTATTTAAACATACACATTTGCAAAACTCTTTTTCGTTTATTTAAATATAGTTTTTACCACTATTGCTGATTAATAAGGATGTAATGTATGTGTATGCATGTGTGTATCCCTGTCGGGCAACTGTATTTGTGTGGCCATTAGTATGTGACTGGGAATAAGTAGCTAATCCGCTAGAATTGGGGTGGACAGGGAAACATTTAACATTTTTTTTGCCCTGGACACTAGTTTGTCTAGAAACAACACTGCCTAGCACAAAAGTTTGGTGACTTCAGAAATGTCATAATCTAAATATTCAACCCCTCCATAAGCTGAGTCATTCAGTGGTCGGTTATACCATTTCTATTTAAAATACAAATGTGTTACTTGAGATTTTCCTCAGGTCAAGCAGTATAAATGCATAAATGTTTTTTGAGTGGTATTCAAATGAACAATTCAAGATCAAAAAAACATTGAGAGCTACAGAGGCAGAACAATTTTACACAAGATATTTTTTCAATGAATAAAAAACAGGTGTAACAATAGTAAGTGTCCTCAAGTGCAATTGTAGTGTGATAATATTCTATTCAGAGGTCAATTCACCACAGCTAGAGTCCAACAAACATGCAGACAATAAGCATTTAACATCTTTGTTTGTTTACTTAGTCTATGGCAAAAAACAATCCCGTAATACTTGCTGACTCGCACCCTTGGGGGTTGTTCAGAGGTCTCTAACGCTAACGAGTTCTCGCAAGCTGATCACAGGAGACTCTGAGTCTGAATCACAGTAGTCTCCATAGCAGCTATGGAATTGAACCCACTAAAATGAAAACACCACACTAGCCCTAACATCCTCCCTTATTCCTCTCTAATTATTTAAACTGCTTTCCATGGTAGGGAAGGTAGAAATAATAATAACAACTAATGCATGGGTTTATGACCCCTCCATCTATGACCTACTAGCGTCTAAGAGCTGGGTATCCCGTGCATTCTACGTTAATACCTGCTACCCCCTATGAGCTTGGAATGCCTTTAGATTTCCCCTTAATATGCCCTGGTTTCCCTCATAACCATGGGAGTCCTTAGGGACCCCCATGGCACCAGATATTAATTAATGTGTTAATTTTAGATTTATAAAGTTTTTGTTAAGTCTTTGGAGAAATACTAATAAATGTTCATCTGTAGCTATACAGAGCATGAAGACATAATCTATAAATCTTATCCACAACATAGTTACATAGTAATTGAGGTTGAAAAAATACTTTTAGTCCATCATGTTCAACCTTTTAAGATCTCCTCTGACCTGCAATATGTGGATTAGTTGTTAATTGATCCAGAGGAAGGCAAGCAGAAAAAAAAAACGTTAAAACTTAGCCAATTGTTTCAAAAGGGAAAACAAATTAATTCCCTCCTGACCCCAGATACTGGTGATCAGATGCCTCCCTAGATCACTACTCTCTCTAATTAACCAGTATAACTCTGAATGCCCTTTTTTAATTAAAAATATATCCAGTCCCCTTTTAAAGTTATCTATCGAATCCGCTGTCACACCCTCCTTTGGTAGAGAATTACACAGATTAACCACCCTTATTGTGAAGAACCCTTTTTTACTTTTAACCTCAAAGGATGTCCTCTTGTCAGTTAAAAACCTATTGGCACAAAAAGCTCACTTGACCAAGCTTTATACTGACCCTGGATGTATTTATATAAGGTAATCATATCTCCTCTAAGGTACCTTTTGTTAGAGAAAATAAGTTTAATTTGGTTAGTCTTTCTTCATAACTTAGCCCCTCCATTCCCCTTATTAGTTTTGTAGGCCTTCTCTGTACCTTTTCCAGCTCTAAAATGTCCTTTTTATGAAGCAGTGCCCAAAATTATACTCTGTATTCCAAATGAGGGCATACTAGGTATTTGCATAGTGGCAGAATTATATTTGCTTCCATTGCTTCTATACCCTACTTTTTTTAAATGTTTTTTTTTTAATCAAAAAAAAGAAATACATATACAAAAAAGTTAACAAATATACATCATAAAATCCCAGTCAATATATTTCTCATGTACATAAACATACATCAACAGTGGGGGTGCTAGACACTTCAAGCAATAATATTAAATAGCACAGGATTACAACCTTAACTTAATTTTTGTTAAATTCCTTGTAAAAAATTATCCCATAATAACAATATCTCATCCCTTTTTTTTTAATATATCTCTAGAACTTTCCAGAAAATCTTTTTTGATTTGTCTATTATGGCTAATCGTCCCTTTTATCTCGCTCCAACAAGGAAAATCACCCTTTTTCCATTTACAGTAATGAGCCATTTAATAATCAACAAGATATTAATAGGAATGCCTTTCACTTTAGTTAAAAATTTTTAGGGAATATACAGTGAATATAAAAAGTCTACACACCCCTGTTAAAATGACAGGTTTCTGTGCTGTAAAAAAATGAGACAAAGATAAATCATTTCAGAACTTTTTCCACCTTTAATGTGACCTATAAACTGTATAACTCAATTGAAAAAAAAGAAAGAAATCTTTTAGGTCGAGGGAAGAAAAAATATAAAAATAAAATAATATGGTTGCATAAGTATGCACACCCTTAAGCTAATACTTTGTTGAAGCACCTTTTGATTTTATTACAGCACTCAGTCTTTTTGGGTATGAGTCTATCAGTATGGCACATTTTGACTTGGCAATTTGCCCACTCTTCTTTGCAAAAACACTCCAAATCTGTCAGATTGCGAGGGCATCTCCTGTGCACAGCCCTCTTCAGATCACTCCACAGATTTTCACTCGGATTCAGGTCTGGGCTCTGGCTGGGCCATTCCAAAACTTTAATCTTCTTCTGGTGAAGCCATTCCTTTGTTGATTTGGATGTATGCTTTGGGTCGTTGTCATGCTGAAAGATGAAGTTCCTCTTCATGTTCAGCTGTCTAGCAGAAGCCTGAAGGTTTTGTGCCAATATTGACTGGTATTTGGAACTGTTCATAATTCCCTCTATCTTAACTAAGGCCCCAGTTCCAGCTGAAGAAAAACAGCCCCAAAGCATGATGCTGCCATCACCATGCTTCACTGTGGGTATTGTGTTCTTTTGGTGATGTGCAGTGTTGTTTTTGCGCCAAACATATCTTTTGGAATTATGGCCAAAATGTTCAACCTTGGTTTCATCAGACCATAACACCTTTTCCCACATGATGATGGGAGACTTCAGATGTGTTTTTGCAAAATGTAGCTTGGCTTGGATGTTTTCTATGGGAAGGTAAGTAGGAATTTGGGTTAACGCAATTCAGTGGATGTATTATTTTTGAATTTTGCAAAGACTTTTGATATAGTCCCATGTGGGGGAATATTGTACAAACTAAGGGATACAGGAATTGCAGTAAATATACAGTCATGCATTCAAAACTGGCTAAAAGACAGGACGCAAAGGGTTATTGTAAATGGAACATACTAAGAAGAAAAAAAATGTGATGCAGGTGCAGGTGATGTTTACACCCTCAGGATTAAACTAGGCTTCTTAGGGTATAATTTTGTACAAGTGTACCCAGTCCATGTGAACATGCTCAGATATGCAGCCAATCAGCAATGCTGAATGCAGCCAGCATAGATGACTGTTATACTGGGACCTTAAAGGACCATAAATCGACATTCAAGTAAAAATTTAGACATACACCCTCTCCTTGATAAATTCTGACAAATTATAATTGTACTGAAACCAAACATTTCAGCTTCTTCTTCCTATTCTAATTTGTATTTTAGGCTAATGAACATTTATGCTTGATTTATAGTCCTGCAATGACCTGCAGGAGCCAGCCATGGTCTCTGTGCATGTGTCGCTCTGTGAGTGAGTGCATGCATTTTATTGGGGGTGGGGGAGCTAATGGGGAAATTCACTGGGGCTGGGAGAGATCACAGGGGCAATTCACTGGGGATGGGGGAGGTGATGGGGCAAATCACGGGGGCTGGGGGGGTTACAGGGACAAATCACTGGGGTTGGGGGAAGTTTCACCTAGGATGTAGGTAAAACAAACAATGAATGAAAGGACAAAGACCTTGTTCTGGGTATTACAGAAAGCTAAAGGAAAGCTGCCAGCTTAATCCCCGGGCCAGAAAGATACATTGTATTAGTTATGCTAATTTAATCTGGGATTTTCAGGGGGTGTCAACATTGATAGAAAACAGTTCGCAAATGCAAGAAATTTAGCAAACTTTAGGGTAACTGTTTAAATGTTTATTTTGGTATTTTTTCATGCAAACATTTTTTTCATAAACTACTAATTCTCCTCTATCAGATGCATTAATAACCCAGCTTACTTGAATATGCCTTTAAGAAGGATATATTAGCAAGGGAAGTAAGTATAATTCTGCCACTATACATGTCCCTAGTACACATTTATTTGGAATATGAAGTACAATTTTGGGCAACACTTTATACAAAGGACATTTCTGGACTTATGTTGGAGATGTTTTTTAGATGAATATGACAAGATCTGGTTATGCGAAGAATGAGAGAGAGGGTAGGATTCAACAGAACCCCAAGACAATGGACCTGGGATGTGGGAGTGATAATGACATTGTCAACAATGACAAATATTTGAGGAGTAGAACTTGTAGTAGAGGGTGGTAAGATTAGCACTCCGTCTTTTACATGTTGAGTTTGATTTGACAGGCGGGCATCCAGGGGGATATGTTTGAGAGGCAGTTAGGAACAAATGCTAGAAGAGAGACGGATAGATCTTTTGCTGACAGGTAGTTTGAGTATCATCTGATATAGACTAAAATCCTAAATATTTTATTAGATAACCAAGGGAGCATGTATAGATGGAGAAAAGGAGGTGACCTCGGACTGATCCTTGGGGCTGGCCAACAGTCAGAGGATGAGGAGAAGAAGAGGTGCCAGAGAATGATTCACTAAATGTTTGATTTTCTAGATAAGATGTGAGCCAAGAGAGAGCTGTGTCACGGATGCTAAGACATTGGAGAATTTGCATAAGAAGAGGATTGTCAACTATATCAAAAGCAGCAGAGAGATCCGAAAGAATTACAATAGGAAAGTGACCCTTTGACTGGGTGGAGAAGTAATTGGTAGCTTTTGTGACAGCTGTCACTGTGGAATGTTGGGGCTGAAAGCCATATTGGAGGGGGTCAAGATGGATATTTGAGGAAAGTAATTGGGTTAAGTAGTTGTAGACAGGTTGCTCAAGAAGTTTTGAAGCCAGGGGAAGTAGAGTAATAAGGAGATAGATGCAGAAGCTGAATCAAATGAAGGCTATTAACATCGGGCCTCATTCTTTTGCTCCGATTTCTGAAAATGTGGTGGCAAGTGGTGAACGCAAGCTACAATTCCCCTCCGATCGCGGCCTCTGATCGCATCACGTGTTGCCACTGCCGATCCCTTGTGACCCCTTGAGATTTCAGAAATCGTCAGTTACGCACACCAAAGCCTTTGATCTTTCAAGGCCAGAAATCCCCAAATCGCTATTCAATTGCTGCGATCACCCCTTCCGATCCCTCCCGTCAAGCCCATAACTGGCATAAAGCCAACTTGGGCTTACTTGAACCAAGGAGGTGTCGCAAGTTCTTGCAAATCCCTTTCGTAGCCTCCCCACTATTACCAAATTAAACCCTCTTGCTGCAGAGGTCCTGATCGAGACCCCTGCAGGGTCCACACATCAACCCCGTGCTTCAGGGGTCCCGAACAAGACCCCTGCAGCATTTAAATATTTTAAATCCACCACGGGTCCTTAAAGGGCTTGCAGCACATAAATGGTTATCCCCGTGTCAACTAACATTAACCCCCCCATGCTGTGGGGTCCCCATTAGGTCCCCTGGAGGGTCCCCACATAAATCCTTGCTGCAGGGGTCCGGATAGAAGATGATTTAAACTTGCCAGTGTTTATAGAAATGTTGAATAGATCAGAGCAGAGTTTGTTTCAGATTTTATAAATTTTATTTTTCAGCTGTGAGAATGGAAGAGGCGGGAGGTGAGGGTGGACAGAGAGAGTGATGAATGTAGTGAACAAATATTTGAGATTGAAGGACAGATTTAATACTAATGATTCAAGGTAGTGTTGTTTGGAAAGACTGAGGGCAGAGATAGTGTTTGGAAAGACTGAGGGCAGAGAAGTAGGAGAGCAAAATAAACTTGTCACATAAAAAGAAAAAGAACACCTTTCAAACTAGTGGGAGTATGCAAATTACAATAGAAAAAGCGCCAATTCAATGAGTTGAATACAGGCAAAAAATCATAAAACTTAGGGTTTGTTTGACATATCGTAAAACATAAATCTTTAAAAATCAACGATTAAAAATATATACAGTTCCCTCTAGACAAAAAACAATTATTTAATTGAGAAAGTTTGGCAATTTTCATTAATACAATAAGTTATTGTGATAACTTTATTGAGTTGAATAGATCTAGAAGAAGGTATTAAACACTCTTTTAGATCAGTAATCAGTGATCCCTCTTCTTATAAGGTGATGGAGTTTGGACTGGGACCACTACTTGCCCCCTTGCTTGTAAATATCTAACTACACTGTTCTATTCATAATAGCAAAGGATTTATTAGTAAGCATTTGTATTTGGTTAACCAATTTACATAGAAATCATGCCAATAAACCTTATTGGTAGATGACTAAAATAAATTGCATTTGATTTTCTCTATTTATGACACCTCAGTAGATTAGTAATTATATTTTTATACAGTTACTTGGAATAATGTCATAAAAGTTGCATATACTCACCCAGCTGCCAACCAGATGGAAATTTGCCTGGTGGAAATCTGTGATGTAGCCCGTAGTGATGCAGAATATGGGCATTGTGTGTGCTCCCAAGGAAACCTCCATTCCAACTTTGAATGCACATGTTGGCATCAGGAACAATTTGTACATTTATAGAATGATACTGTTTGTGATTTGTGATCTGCATCCCACCTCCTGGGTGGTATTACGTGATATAAATCATCTCTAACCTTCCTGCACTCTTCTCTAGTGGTAAGGAAACAGATATACCTCTTACCCTGACTAGTCATATCATCAAGGAATTGACCCAGCACCTTGGAAAAAGTAGACTTCCCCCACAATGCACTCTATAGTATGGAAGCAACCAGATGTGAAGAAGTATAAGATCTTTGGAATTTACAGGATAGCCATGTTAGCAAAGGAACAAAGCTCCAGGTCTTCATATAGTACCTCATACAGGCACGAGTTAGGTGATAAGGCTCATTGGTTAACCCCTCTAATGTGATTCACTCCCTGTACAACCTTGGTGCATGAGGTATACGCCCGATTTATAGCCCCACCCGCTGGCTTATCCGTGCCTCCTGCTTTACCTGACCAGCCTCATGGGGCTGCAGGTCCTGGTTCTAACCAACCTCCTAATGCTGCTGCTGGGCCTCGGAACCAGTCCAACTCTCATACAGGTGGCTGTGCATGTCCCCATGCCTTCACCCCATGTCCCTCACGCACTAACACTGTACCTTTCTTGGCCACCTACAATGATCTTGTGCAAGGGCAGTTTAGAATTATTTATGGCCTGTTGATGTCCAATTTGATTAAAAAAAGTGTTTATTATAAAAATAGCTGTCTAGAGCTCATTCCATCTTTTACAAATTTGCAGAGTGTGTGGTGTATTTCTTTACATAATATTTGGTATTATTGGTTCCTTTTTACAGTATGAAAACTCAAAAAACAAACAGTTATGTGGTCTTTAACTTTTACTATTAAAACTCCAACCCATGAATATCAGTATTGTTCTTAATCTTTAAGAACATGGTTTTATTATAAACTTTATAGAGATGGGTTAAAACATACTTCCTGTTTTGTTTTTTTCTTCATGGTGCTTGTAAACAAACTTCTTATATCCTTTGCATTCAAGAAGAAATTTAAGTTAAAAATGACACAAGCAATGGGATTGACTAGCAGATTTTATTGTGTTGATTTTATATGAGTGAAAGACCATACATGTTGGGTGAAACAAATGGGTTGGTTTTGGACATTTGCATATGGAGTAGGGGCCCCAATAGTAAACACAGAAATAGTTAGGGATATGAGATTAAAGGTCAGAAAAGTTTCCAGAACTGGTAGATATGAGTACTAGAGAATACATGGAGAAGATAAAGAGCCACAAACAGATACCTTTAAGGGATCTGCTGACATTAGAAGGAGAGAAGGTGAACCCATCCTGACAGAGAAGGAACTGTTGAAGAATTATGAGATAGTTTTGTCTCATTGGTTGATAGAGTGAACATGTGTAAAAGAAGAGCACTGTCAGCTGTATTGAAAACAGCAGAAAGATGAAGCAGAAACAGAAATGAGAAGCTTCTTATATGTAAAAAGACATCGTTAGTTAGAGGAGTCTCAGTGTAAAAAGGGATTCCATGTAGAGTTAGAAGAGAATGAGTGCATCTGATAAATGCATATTGTATGTTGTATATAACAGGGCGGTGAGAGAAAGGGTTTACCACGGCCCAGAGACGATGGCTCAGGTACCCCTAATTCTCCTGCTTTAGCTTATAGGAGCAATTTGCAGGTTATGACTTTACATTCATCACAGCACCAAGCAATTCAGATCAGAATATCATTCATGGTAAAGCAGATTTTTTTTAGATGAGCAACACTATTCAGTTGGTGTAGAAACAGACTGAGACTTTACTCTTATTTCCACAGATATTTAACAAACACCAAAGGATACACCTCCCCAGTCATTCCTCTCCCAAAATTGTTATCAATAGGTAGAGGTTTCTCTAACTTCTATTCCCTTATCAGCAATAGTCTGTAAATCATAGGCTTACCATATGATTTACAGGATTAATCAAACACACAGATTAGATACCTCAAGACCCCTTTGAACTATACATTAGTACCAGAAGTTTTTCTTTTAATGTACAACCCACATCTCCCCCTTTATGCAATCTCTGACAGGAGAAAATGTACTTGGACAATAAACTTTGTCTTCATACACATCCAGATTCCTGCAGAGGGTGTCTGACTCTTCATGACCTCATTGTGTTCATGTCAGAGATACTGGAGTGGGTTGCCAGTTCCTTCTCCAGTGGGCCACATCATACAGGTATTCATAGGTTGTCTCCCATCCAAGTACTGACCAAGCCCAACTCTGCTTAGCTTCAGGGTGGTGTGACCTCTTGGTTCCACTGGACCACCAGGGAACTCTGTATTTATGTTAGTTACAGGTAAAATAGCACTACTACAGTGCACATAACCCTATATAGCAGCCCCAACATTAACTATTGTGACCCACAACACACACAAAAACAAAACGTCACAGTCCACCAACAACAAGTCTCATGTCCATTTTGATATCCTTTGTTATTAGCAACCCAGTGTTCCAGAGTCCCAAATAGCAGGGTTCCTTGTGGGGTTCAGGGGAGTCCCAAAATCAGTCATGACAGGGTTTCTATATGATATGTGTAAGGGGATAAAATTGTTGTGTGCAATGATAAATTACCTCTATAGCCATTGTATGCATGCTGATTAAACAATATGCAATTGCAAAACTAAATATCCCCTACTACCTTACATTTTATTTCCCTTTGATAAGTATTGATTCATATTAAGTTGGAGTCAGTACATTCAAAAGGAACTGAACGTGATTTGTCTATCTATTTGAGTAATTATTCAGCTGATCTGAAAGTGTCTGTCTACGTTTGATATTGAACTTCTGTAAAAGTTTATACACATTAGCATACAAGGCTGATATTCATGAGAGTAACATCAATCATTTGTATGAATCTTTAATCCCCATATTTGATGTTGTCTTTTTTAACTATTACATTAAATTATGTTTTTATAATAATGGAAATGTTTTCCTTGTTCATATCAGGATTAGACACATGACATTAGAGGTTGGATCTCTAGACATTAGTGGAAGAGTAAACCTCCATACCATAGCCTGTAACATAGCCCGTAAGACTTGCAGCGAATAAATAGGCCCCGTAAAGCAACCTGCCAACGACTTGCGGGGTAAGGTTTAAAAAACCCTGCAGAATGTTAAAAATTTAACTCCGGGGGCGCAAATCCTTTATTCTGTCAAGCCCATAACTGTTACATTCGAAAATAGATATTAAATTGTAACAAATCCACTAGCGTTCAAACCAGTAACCCGCAAATGGAGCCAAAAAGCCAACGGGTACTAGAGAGGACCCGCAAGGGGGTTAAAGTCCTATCCATATAACTGTAAATGTAAATATTAACACACTACTGTACTTATAATTAAAGGGAAAGTGATGTTAGGTATTAGAATAAATAGCACAACATTCTCAAGCCCGCAAATATGCAATATAAAAAAAACAATTTTATGTTTAGTTTCCATGTTATATCGATCCCAGCAATTAATGTGTTAATACATATAATGGAACTCGCATGGACTATAATATCATATTTACTGATTTGTTAATATTGCATTATTTCTGGAATGCGGGTCCAATTGAAACTCGTAATTGAAGCCTGTAAGGCTTTGAAATCTAACTTCCATTTTTCAGTGACATAATGATAACGACCTCTTTTGCCATTGTCTCCATCTAAACCCGTAACTGAGGGTTTGACTAATTAATCATGTTAACTGCCACACATTCAACGTGCGCAAGAATGGTTTACAGGCTTGCGTTTCTGAATTTAATAGCTCTGTAACGCAGCCGAATTTCAAGCCTGCAGCCTTTGTGGGTGTACCGATGCCGCTATGGGCTTCGAATTTTAATAGGGCTGTAAGATGGTATCCCCTAGGACACAATCTGAGTCATGTAAATATAATATTTTCTATAAAAATGCTTTTATGCTCCTGTCTTGTTGTAAGTTTGATACATACTTAAGAAGCATGTGTCACTTTTACAAATCCACAGTGGTCCTTTAATAAAAACGTCAATGTTATATAATAGACAAATAGACAAATATAATTAATTCTTATTATAGCCTGCATTACCCACACTACTATATCGTTGGTATAAGAAAAGTCACACATTACCATTGTGCTCATATCCTATATAACAACACAGGATTCTATATATGTTTATATATGTGGGCTAGAATGTGCCTTAAAGTATAGTTACGTTGCAGGATGGAACAACTTAAGACAGGAAAAATACAAGAACTCTGTCCCTGCATTTTTCTTAAGACATAATTCATAACTTTATATATAACATTAGGCAATAATTTATGAAATCACATATGATATAAATAATGACATTGGTCATACCATCACTCATGACATCACACATATTACTGGTGATATCACAGTACACTCCTATGATGTCACTTAATCTATCACTATTGTAACAAACTGATTTTCATAACGATTACCGTACATTGAAATTTGAGAGTAGTGATAATTAAACGAGATATAATAATCAATAAAATAAATATAACACAAACTCTAGTAGACATTGATAGCCACATTGTTAGTTATGTAGTATGACAGTGTAGTAAAGATGTTCTTAAATTTCTCAGAGCCAAAAATGCTTTGTCCTAATATTATGGTGTACTGACCGAAGCAAAGTATTACAAGAGGACTATTCGGTCATATAAATCAGATTTACAGACAAAATAGTTTAGTTGTTAATAGGTGAGATGTTTCCCATGACATCTAACCAGTGCAACTGCACATATCGCATTTAACAGCCACCATGACATAGACAAGTCATGTGCTGATGTAACCTCCACAACTGATGATAGCTGAGGTAACTAAACAAAAGACACAAGTACAGTAGTTTGAAGGGTGAGTATCATTAAGATTCATCAGTATGATTGAAATTCATGAGTAAAAGGAAAATATCTCTGGTAGACAAGATAAATCAGCCACTAATAGATAATTGTACACAAATCAGAACAATCTTTGCAGGGTGAGAGACATTAAGGTTGCATGCAACCTCAACTTTCCATTTTCCTGTGTTTTTCCAGTGTTAGACAAGCAAAATTATCACTATCACTTTACACAACTTAATTTGACCTGTGAGAAATGCCTTCTGAATGATGGGAATGCACCTAAAATAATAACCCACATCTATATATCCCAGTGATATTTTCTAAAATGCTATCAAATGCCCCCAGCAGTCCTTCCGAGTGCTGAGATCTTGAAAAAATCAGCTTGTGCTCTCAAAATGTCTAGATGTGCCAAATCTGATGCTATCAACAATCTAACACATTAATTGTGTAAGATCTGAGGCTTGATTTTTTAAATATGATTCAATTAAGGGTTTAATACCAGTACACTCATAAGCCAGGGGAGATCCCTCTTAATTAACTGCTACCTACTATGGCCCTCATTCAATTGCAATTTGGCCAATTGAATAGGGGTCTAAATAAGCACATAACATATTTTTTTAAATATTTTTTTAGTTAGTAAACATCTATCCAAAAGCAAGGATTTCACTAACTAAAAACTTCTGTAAAAAAAATATACTAGGTGCTTATTTAGAGCCCGATTCAATTGGCCAAATTGCTATTGAATGAGGGCCTATGAGTCTGGAGTTGTTCTGCCATTCCTTCTTCCTACCCGCAACATAATATGAGCCACAGGATCCCCTGGAATTCCCTCTATGTGCCTTAATATCGCACCACCAGCTAGCCTCATTGACCCTGGGAAACTCTCATCTAAAGTTTAACCATGGGGGGTTTCTATAGATCCCCATGGCACCTATCATTAACCCCCTATACGTTGGAGGTCTCCATGGTATACTTAACTGTAACCATTATGACACCTAAATGAACCTGCATACCACAAACCCCCGTGGCACTTAAAATTAACTCTCATACCACGGTTGTTCTCAAAAGACCACCATGGCAACTAATATTAACCACCATACAAGCAGACATTAATAGACCCTAGTGACGTTTAAAATTAACCACAATACCACAGGGGGCCTCAATGTAACCCCTTGGTATCACTAACTTTATTTATGGGGATCCACATGGACTCCCATAGCAACTAACATGAACTTGATAAAAAAAATTGCCTACCCCTGTGTGGGTGCAGAAATATACTTTACCCACATTTGGACACCCTCCAGAAGTGATCATCTAAGCTAAATTCCTCTTAGGAGCTCCAGTACTAATTCATGGGTTTTGGAATGCTTTTTTGCTTCAAATAGGCATTTTAGGAATTCTGGTAGGCTGAAACATGTCATAAAGACAAGAAAAGCAAAAACTGACCATTTTATGGTGCTCTATTAAATCGTAAGGAGAGTAGAAAAAGCATTAAGCCATAATGTTTAATATCTTGATAAAAAAATAGAAATATATCAATGGCTCTTTAATATAAAAAAATGTCTTTAAAAAAAAGACTTGAAATAGTAGGGTCTTGAAACGTAGGGTCTCTAATCGGGGCCGTAAAACGGTCGCAAGTCTGCGATTGCTACGTCTCTGATTGTATTCACATGGGAGGTCCCTCTTAAGGCACTTCCGTGCTTGAACAGGATCGTGGCCACAAGGCTGTAACTCGTGTGTTCAAGGCTGCAATCTCGAAGGAATGTAAATGCAAATATAAATTCAACACAGCACTGTAAAGCACTGTAAATGATGGGGTACACAATGGGAGACATTCGGATTAAAGGGACAACATTCTCAAATTGGTACATCGCCAAGATAAAATACTTGATTTCCCATTTAAGTTATGTCCAAAGTCCGACGGGCCGTAAGCCTCCTGAGGCCGCAAATAGAATAGCTAAGTAGCCTTAGATTCCTAATTGGTAATGCCCCGTAAACTTTTTCCTTGGCTAGAGTTATCCGATACCAAGATTTAGTAGTAAGGTTTCAATTTTGTATCCAAGAATACATAATGTTACCTCAAATTCACCATTGCTTTGGTATAAGTTAATTTATATTTATATTTATTATACTCAGTGTTGATATAGTTTGTATTCACAGTAGCCATTTGAATTAATGGCATAGCATAATCTTCTAAAATCTCAGTAAGTCAGTGACATAAATCTTGTTATTTTTTGGGATTCACTTCGGTTCATACAGCAGAAAAACATTTCTTAGAAATTAGACTTACAGCCCATGGTTAAGTCTGTATACCACTAATTACATTTACACAGCTAACATTATTGCTCAGAACTCCAATGCATTAATCTCTGACATGCTACTAGTGCACATGTGTTTTTGTGGTTGAAAATGTCCCAATTAGAAGAAATTGCATTTAAGAAAAATGCTGATGACTTCAAAATTTTACTACTAGAAAAAGGACATGCTGATAAATTTCTGAGACGAGCCTTCTAAAAAGCAATAAGGGAAAATAGATATGACTTACTAAACCCGAAAATGAAATGTACAGTATCTGCAATCTCTATTATAACAACATCTTCTTTGCAGTCCTATAGAGTTAAAAAGATTGCAGCCAGACATTGGCACATCTTCAAAACTGATGAGATGAGTGAACTAATACCAGAAAAAATACTATTTGGCTGCAGAAGAAGAAGAAATTGAAAAGCACATGCTGGTCCAAGGCCTCTATCAACATCGGAAGAATACAAAACTCCTTTATCGGGGGGTGTAGGGTCTGTCCCCACGTGCAAAAGACAAAAACAAATTTGTGACTGACAGATTTGGAAATAAAAGACTGATTAGTGATTATATAATTTGTGGCAGAGAAAATGTGATATACTGTATTTCTTTCCCCTGCAACCCCCTCTATGTGGGAATGTGGACTAGACAACTACAAAAATGAATTACTGAGTATGAGAGTAACATCAGATGGAGTCATAAAGCTGCAGAAACAGATTACAGCGCTAGCCAGTAATATTTTAAAACATCATGCTAGGAACCCTGGGGCATTAATGAGTGAATTCACTACAACCACAAGGAATAAATGAGGGCAATCATTTTTTGATCTTTATCTAACATGCAATTTGTTTTACCTTGCTGCACTACTTATTCCCCACTTTAGTTCATCTTACTGTAAAGCTGTTGTAATAATCGCAGCATGGCATCTTCTTCTACACTTTGAACACTATACATGTACTGACTTTTACATGAGTTCTCTCTATACTAACGGTAAGATATAGTTTCTGATTTCGTTTATATCATAATCCTAATATAACTCAACGATTGTACTACTCCCCAGCATTCAAGATCATGTCTATATGGAGCGTTACAAATTAGAGTACATTATTTTTGATCCTCATCATTGTTTCTCATGTGCAAACCTGAGATCACATGAAATAACTCATAAGTACCTCACATATTAATTTGAATACCTTAATATGTACCACTCAAGCTCTCTAGTACAGCTACTGAACTGATTCCAATAATATCCAAGAGAGTTTTATTCTCTGGGTTTTATAGTAGCCATAAAATACCTGGTTCCCACTTGGTTACACTTTCATAAAAAAATATTTTACTATCCCCATATACAAAATAAGGTCTAATCCATCATTGTTTGTTGATTGAGAAGTGGGATATTGTCATCTCCCTATTGAACATTAACAGCCTTATTAAATTGCGATTCGGCAAATTGAAAAGGGTTATATATAAGCACACAGCATATTTTTTTTACAGAAGTTTTTTATTTAGTGAGCTTCTATCCAAAAGCAAGGTCTTCACTAACTAAAAACTTCTGTAAAAAAAAAAATACTATGTGCTTAAATAGAGCTCTTTTAAATTTGCCAAATCGCAATTTAATAATGTAATTACCATATAGTGCAGAATTATGATAGACAGGTATACTTTTGTGCCATGTAGGGTATACATTGCAACTTTTGAGTCATTGTACCTGTATATCTTTGTGATCAGGTTTTTATGAGCTATGCACTTACCTTTGAAATACTTTATATGAAGTCTCTTGTGGTGTATGGCTAAAAAATACTAGGCTTGGTCACTGTATTTGCAAAGGAGAAATTGCATTATGAACACAAAAGCTCGATCTCCATGTACAGTGCAGTGACTACCTTTAGAGTGATAGATTCAGTACATCAATAAGAGTGTGAAATTCCATAGGAATGTTATTTTGGTTATTTCTCAATGCCTTAATATTATAGGTATTTGCTTTCATGTGACATATTTTTGGTGTTCTGTCTACATACATTTACTTTGCCATGAATGACTAACAATATGCATTTATTTGTATTTATATTTACAGAATGCTGTCAGTGATATGTGTTCCATCAAATGTAAAAGTATTCTGTGGTATATATACTCCTATTTGTGATCTCTCCCTTATATATATATATATATATATATATATATATATATATATATATATATATATATATATATACATATTTTTAAATATACTATCTTTATTACTATGTTTGATTTTCTCAATGAATGTACAATTTTGACATGTTTTTGTTATCAGTTGGTTAATAATGTCCCTTCCTGGTTGAAGTCTATGATTTAGATTTTAGATGGGTGTTTTACTTGGGTGTAATTTTTCCTCTTTGAGAAAGCCCAAATGCAAAACTAGTATATGTCAGGATACTAACAGCCTTATTAAATTGTGATTCGGCCAATTGAATAGGGCTCTATATAAGCACATAGCATATTTTTTTTACAGGTAAAATGTAACTCAATTAGTGGTATACAGACTTCAATTATTTCCATAATGGGCTATCTGTCTCATTTCTAAGAAATATTTTATGGCTGTATGAGCCTAAGCAAATCCCCAGAAATAACAAGCTTTATGCCACCGAGACCTACTGAATCATTTTAGAAGTATACTTTTAAAGATGGTGCTCTAATAATAATATTATTATAAAATAAATACATACAGCCTTATTAAATTGTGATTCGGTAAATATAAAAGGGCTTTATTTAAGCATACAGCATATTTTATTTACAGAAGTTTTTTCACTAACTAAAAACTTCTGTAAAAAAACATGCTCTGTGCTTATATAGAGCCCTTTATAATTAACTGCATCTCAATTTAATAAGGCTGATAATGTATAATCCATACATTTTGTAAAATTCAATATACAATAACTACCTATAAGAAGGTTTTATAACTGTCCAAATCTACAGTATATTTCCTACTCAAACTGCTTTTAATTCTGTTTCCATTTTCTAAATATAATTAAAAATTTTGTACATTCTTTCTGTTTTTATTTTTTTTTAATGAAGCTGACCAACTTAACCCTACAAACTGGTAACTTTATTCTTAATGCCTTTTTTTTTCTTTCATTAGAATGCAAATGATATGGTCTGATCTTAGAATCAGGAAAAAAAATCTGTTTAGTCTTATCAAATAAAAATATTCCAATTTTAAAGTAAATTCAAATTCTATTTTATTTCTAAAAAGCACAAATGTGCTGTTTAATCATACCAATTTTGTGTTGTGATTATATAATTTATAAACGTTTTCATTTATGGATAAATAGCTTATAAAAGCAATTATGTGTGTAGTAATATCCACTATCTTGGGTAATCAGTGTTTAATATTTTTCTAAGAATTTCTCTATTGCTCTGCAATATTAATTATTTAAAAAAATGCTGAATTTACAAGAGCTGTATCTTATATAATAAGATCACAGCGGCTAATGCACTTTTCCATGTGACAATTGCTATAATTTTTCTTGGTACTGTCTGTATGTATCCTTCAGCATAATGTTTAATTATTTAAAGAAACAATTGTGATCATTTTTAGTGTGTTTAACCTATTAGAAGATATAGCGTTAATGTCAAATGTGGGTAGTAGATGTTTAAATGTTTTTTTAACATTTGTGTGGTTTACACTAAGCTGTCCATTCAGGAGGAATGGGCAAAATGTGACCCTCACCCTTATTGCTAGCTTTCCCAAGCCCACTGATTATGTCAAAATTGTCATCACTAATTATTCCAGTCAGCATAACCTGGGATTTCTATTTTTTTTATTTGCCACAGGAAAAATATATTTAGTTGATCTGATAAAATGATTGTTGTTGTTTAGTTGTTCAGTCTCATCCAACTCTCCATGACCCTATAGACCAGAGCACGCCAGATACAGTGCCTTCACCCCACTTGGCATTTTTCATGTTTTGTTGCCTCACACCCTGGAATTACCATGTATTGTTTGAGGATTTGCATCATTTAATTTACAGAACATGTCCTCAACTTTGAAGATGTTTAATTTATTGTGAAGCAAACAACAAATAGGACAAAATAACAGAAAAAGTCAATGTGCATAACTATTCACCCCCCTAACGTCAATATTTTGTAGAGCCACATTTTGCGGCAATCACAGCTCCAAGTTGCTTTGGATAAGTCTCTATGAGCTTGCCACATCTTACCACTGGGATTTCTGCTCCAGCTCCTTCAAGTTGGATGGTTTGCGCTTGTGAACATTAATCTTTAAGTCTGACCACAGATTTTCTATTGGATTGAGGTCTGGGCTTTGACTGGGCCATTCCAACACATTTACATGTTTCCCCTTAAACCACTCAAGTGTTGCTTTAGCAGTGTGTTTGGGGTCATCGTCCTGCTGGAAGGTGAACCTGCGTCCTAGCCTCACATCACGCACAGAGTGGTACAGGTTTTGCTAGAGAATATCCCTGTATTTAACACCCTCCATCTTTCCCTCAACTCTGACCAGTTTCCAAGTCCTGGCTGCTGAAAAACATCCCTACAGCATGATGCTGCCACCACCATGTTTCACTGTGGGGATGGTGTTCTTTGGGTTATGTGATGTGTTGGGTTTGCGCCAGACATAGCGTTTTCTTTGATGGCCGAAAAGTTCAATTTTAGTCTCATCAGACCAGAGCACCTTCCTCCATACATTTGTTTGCCTTATTTGCCTTTTACTCTGTTATAGTGTCATGCTTTAGTTTAGTATTTTCTCAATCCCTTTTTGAGTATTTGATTCACACCTCACACCAATATTTGTCACCCTCTACTACCTATCTTCTCGACCTCATCCCAAATGGCTACATGAGCTCAAATGGTTTCTGCCTTTCCGATGGAACCCAACCAGGATGTGGGCCTCTATTTGGATTTCCCTGGGATGTATAAAGGAAGGCAGAAGGGCCATGGTAACAGAAGCCCTTTAGAAGAATGTGTCTTAATAATCTGGAAAAAAAAGTTCTAGAACGTACAGTAAAAAATAATTATTCTTTGTAATTTGTTTAATGTTATGAACTTTTTATTTGCTGTTCATTACTTTATGAGCTCTCCCTAATTGTCTCATAAGATGATGATCTTCCATCTTCATTTGCATTCATTCTGCTAGATACCCTGTTTACTTTTGAATCTACTGCCTGTGACCAAGACTAGCTTGCCACTCCTTATGAAATTGGGAGGCATATGTACTATGTGATATCTCCAAGAGTTCTTTGTCACCTCATCTTTTAGTGCATATGACCCTCTGAATTCAGTATAATATTTTTAGTATGCTCTTGAAGAATTTGCATTGATAATATTTTTTAGAACTTTAAAATAGATAAATATGTTGTTGTACTAACATGATTATAAACCTGAGAATAATGGGAGGATATGTGGATTCAGACAAGATCTCTATTCAGTTCAAGTGAAAGACTACCACTTGACAACAGAACTAAATAGAAAAGTAAACTGCTTTACAATAACCCCCTGAGGCAGCATGCAGATTAACAGTCAAATATGACACAAGTAGAACAAGCTAAATTTCAGATTTTCTTTTTTATGTCATCTAATGTTGATAGTGTGGTACATTCATAATATGTTAATATTTCCCAAATTATAGTGGATCTTTAAGCAAATGGCAGTTAAGATGGATCAAGTGGTTCTACAGTTGAATATTCTTGCTGCCACTTCTTTTTTATTTACATGACTGAGGTGCATTTTGTGAGTTCATACATATCTGCAATGGTTTCTATTTATGCACATACTATACTTAATGAATAAGGATGAGGTAGGTGAATCAAAACAAGAGCCGTGTAGCAAAACTAATTGCCGCTTAAACCCAAGAGCAAACCTTGCCTCTTTGAGTGCTCAGGCAGATAGTGTCATTTAGAAATAACTTTCCAGTTGTTCAAAGCGTTGAAGTCTCATAAGCTGGCACATCGAATGCTTTTCTTCACATGCTGTCAAGCATTTCCACTAGAATTTCAGCAAAGCATGTCAAGGAAGCATGATCCACATACCCAATAAGAGTTCAATCAAGGTAACATGTCCCTCAAGTAAAAAGCACTGGTCCTTTATAAATAAAACATGTGCAACATCCTTACTGAAAAACACAGTTTAAAAAAAGGGGCAGTGTAATATGGGCTAAGTAGCTGTGAAGTCCTTGCAAGCTTAGTATTGACATACACATTTATATTTTAAAAGAAATAATCTTGCTCAGGTTAAAATGTTATACTCATGAATATAAATGTGCTGCAGATCATAACTAATAATTATCTTCTATTTACTTTGCATGCCCTAATAACCACTTACTGTAGAGAATTAGCATTTCTTGCTTTATTCCTTAAACACAGTAATCAGCATCTTGAGAAACTTCAAGCTTCTCTTTTCACTACATGTCTATGATTAAAAGCTTAAGGATGCAAAGTCCAGCATCGGTTATTTGTCTAAAAATAACATGTGTATTATATGTCAGGCTAAATGCATTTTAGAACATGTAGTATTTTTCTGTAATATGTCCTATACTGACCTTTTTGAATTTTGTATGACAAAAAATGAATAGGGGCCAGTGCCATCTTTGATGCCATCTATGCATTATAATAAAAAGGCAAAACACAAACAGGCACGTATGAACACTTATGCTTGTTGCACACAGTACTTAGCCTCTTTAAATATGACTCTAACATTTAGTGGCCCTTTGACCAATACCATTATAGAATACAACATATATACATAACTATAACAAATGGCATTCTAACACATTTTTTTTATGAAATCTCTTCATATTTCCTGTTATCAACAAATGTGGTGGAGAAACAATGAATTTTTTTTTGTATATGAAGTAGAACTGAATAGGCAGTTAATTCCAGTAGGCAGTAAGAAATGTATGCTTCATTTAAAAAATATGAAAAAAAATGTATTGCCTTCATTTTAGTATTGTATAATTATTATATTTTGTGTATACTGTATTTTTAGAATTCACTCTGGTGTCTTATTCTTCTTTCCTATTTTGAAACATAATACTCATTTTAATTACTTATTCTGTAACATATATTTATTACAAATAAGATTAGAAGTCTATTTATATAAAGACTACTAGTCTACTGTCAGCATTAGGATAACTAAATTGACAGTGAAGTTTTACATTCAACAGAAATGTGATTCTGTTGTTTCAGGGAATAATACTTCAAAGGACAGAGCAAATGGTCAAAATAATGATATTCATTTAAATTGTATCAATATATATATATATATAGAGAGAGAGAGAGAGAGACTTAGGCTTAGACCATGGCATTGCATGAGCAAGGATATTGCTGCCTTTTCCCCAGGAGGTGAGAGAGTTAACTCCTGGATAAGTTTGATTAGCTCAGGTGTTCACAGACCTTAAAACACAGGCGCTGAGAAATGTGTGAGATTGAGAAAGCAAACTGGGGAAAGTTTGCTTAAAGCAAAATACAGACTAAATGAAGTGTAAGCTGTTTGTGAGAGCTGCGAGAGAGAAAATATAGAAAAGTGTTTACTAAAGCTGGGACAAGACCAAAATAGAGTTTAACCCAGAGAGGTGTTTATTTGGAGCTGATGAGCAATATACATGCAAGGAGAAAAGCTGGAAAAGACACCCAGAGAGAGACTGCAGTGTGGAAGCTGATAAGCAAGCTGCTGAGCCAAAGAAAGTGTGGTCTTATGGAACATACAGGACAGTGACTTATGATAAAGTATTTGACAGATTATTTAGTTTTTGCTCCATCCATATTTAATTGGATGGAAGCTCTGATTAACGAGGGAACCAACTCTAAAAGTAAAGTTAGTGCTTCAAAGGAAAGCTATGCCGGTTTATTACTTTAATTTAGTTTTTTTATTTATATGTTTTGTAACACTGGCTGAAGACACAGTAAAAAGCATTTGAAGCCTCCTTTGTTGTTGTGTACTGTTTTAAGAGGTTCAGAAATGCAGCCAAAAAGAAAGAATATAACTGGCCATGGTTGCTCCTGCTTTTAGGCAAAAATAATTATTCAAGCTCATCCTTCCTGGCCTGATGTCATATACTGGGTCATTAATTAACACTCACTAAAGTTGAGATTGCTCAGAGCAATGACAGAGGTAAATTGGTTCAATTGATGATCTACGATCAGGCAGGATGAGCTTAAATAATAATTTATGCCTAAAAAATATCATCAATCAAGCTCACACTCAAGACTAATGTACATTCTTAATAAATAATAATCAGTTGCAAATATCCATACATATAGGAAAAAAATTGATGCCATAATTTGGACCTTTAATTAGATATTCCGCTGTTAGCATTTAACTGGCATGAATGTGAATTATTCAGAGGGACTTCATGCTTACAGGTCTCTTATTACTTAAAATGTTAGTTATTTGTACACTTTTTACACAATGTGAAGTAGTTAGTTGAAACCATGAAACTTTGCCCCTGTGTTACTAGTCAGTAAAGTTTGCAGATTTACTGCCTGGCTGCACAGATTCAATGGAATGATATAGTTTACCTTTTAAAAGATTTTTGTTCAAGTACAGCTGAGCCATCTGTAACATCCTAAGGACAGCAAAGCAGCTGCACACGAATGGAACAGACAGACTAATTTATTCAGTAGTTCTTGGAGAAGTATCCTTTTATGAAATTAAACAATTCCGTTACAAGTGTTTATCATGTAAAGGACTGATGTGGTCATCTTTTTTTTTTTTATAAATGGTCCTTCGAAAAACTGAACTGGATAATGGTAAATGTTTTTAGGAAGCAAAAATCAAACATACAAAAATACACATAGTGTTTGTAAATTAATGAGCATATCATTAGACTTAATGAGACTTCATTTTTTTATCATGATATATTACTAGAAACAGAGGGACAAGAAGCCTTGTGAATCTCCGGCCAGAAAAAAAACTTGTGCATTTGTACCCATACTTTTGAAAGTAAAATAATATAACACAGATGTTCCCTTGAGTCACTGTTTAGAATTACTCTCAATTAGTCAATAATGTTATTTTTCTTAGTATAATTATTTTCTATGCACAAAAAAACAAAATAAAATATACCATAATTTGTACTAACATGGCTCATAAGGGACTGAAACTGCTCATTTGTTTAATGGTGCTAAATATTTTCAAGATTAAATGTTGTTTGCCAAAGCTGGTACTACCAAATTATGTTTTCATTAAAACTGTGTCTCTTTAATTATTATTCAGTATAACAGCTGTAATATGCTTTGTTATATTTGAGTACAGCATGTACGATTGTAATATATTCTAATAAGCACGTCTGTATTTCTTGTTTATGCATTCTTATTGAGTTAGCTTCATCATTTTGTGTAATTCCACTTGTTCAATGGACCATCTAAATGAAGCTCAGAGGCCAATGATGTTTGGAATCCTGAAGTAGATTATATGCAAAGTTTAGTACATACTGTATGCACGCCCATATACAGCAAATTAACAGATGTATGTGATGTCAGTAGAGGTGCTGTTTTATTGAAAGACTTTGGGTTATATATATATATATATATATATATATATATATATATATATATATATATATATATATATCAATAGATAGATAAATACTGGTGTTTAGTAGTTATTTTTGTCAGAAAATCCATAACTAGTCTCCCAATAAGCAAATTAACATCTCAAGTGCCTATACCAAAACAAGTTGCACTACAGTAGCATGAGACAAACTTCACTTTTCTGTGGAGGATGTAAGAAACTAACAATATTAATAAGGATTTTGTAATAAATCTTACATTTTGGCAATCTCTGCTCTAAGAGCTTACATGGCGTCTCTCTTCATCACTTCTTGCTGGCATGTCCTGTGGAACGTTTTTTCATATTCAGCAGTGGTGGCTGAGAGAGAGGGATTTCATGTCTCATTGTGAATGATTTAATCTTTAATTATTTGATACACCCCCCTTCACTATGCAGAACAGGCAGTTGCACATAAAACTGCAAGTTTACTAAAAATAAAAATGTTACCAGCTCACATCTGTCTCTTTGGGTCTATCAGCCTCCCTAACAGGTAAAATATCTGTATCTAGAGACAACATGTTGCATATTGTAGGGTTCATGCACAGCCACTGTATCCTTATTGCATGCAGGACAGTTCACCGCCATGCAGATATATCACTAGCCTCACTACTTGCTGAAAAGACTTCCTGAACTCTTGCATGAACTAAGGGGACATCCTAAACCCTTCACTTCAACTCACTCCTTGACAAATATCACATGTTTCAAAAAATGTGTTTACAAATTGTGATATATTGGGACAATAAAGACTGATCTTATTGAAGTTGGTATGATAACTTGCCTGCTGCCCTCCTTCATGGGGAAATTGTGGAGGTCTGGGTAGAATTTTGCAGATACTATCAATTTGTACAGTTTTTATTTTAGATATCCCCAGATGTTTAACACTTCTTTATAGGCTATAAACAAGAAAAATGAGGAGATTCAAATTTAACAATCTTTCTTGAGTTTTATTTAAAATAAAGGATTCAATGACAAAAAAATCAGTAGTAATGCCCTTGCTGGCTACAGATTAGTATGTGTAATTTTTTTTTTTAAATAAGCCAAAACCCATGAAAGCTACCTCCTAACTGGAAAGCTCAGTATTTAATTGGAAATCAGTTTATCAAAACAATATATCTTTAATACCATTGAAATACAACTGTATAACCATGCCTTCAATAATTCAGTAGTTACAACAATGTATAACTTCAATTATTTAATTTTGAGATAAGACTGGAACTGCAACAAAAAATTGTTACATTATAGTCCAATAATAGACCGAAGTGCTACACATACATAAAATATGTTTGTGTTTTAATCCACTGTATATAGACAGGTTTACATTTATACTTGTCTCCTTTGAAGGTTAATCAATAATTAACCCATCTAGTTCTGGGCTAGCTCCAACCTGCATGAACATCCAAAGGGGATCCACCACTGATACTACCTCATCTGGCATACAAATGCTAAGGGACTGCACAGCTTGCTGTCCGACCAGCTCATGTTGGCGTACGTTTCACCACTATTCAGCAACTTTATCAATGGGTGCAGTCCTTCCACCTACTATAACTGCTAATAAGTGACTCCATTATAGAATATTGGATATAACTCATCTAACTAATAGATTTGAAAACATTCAATTACGTAAAGTAACTAATGGGTTCACGTTATTTGGAAGATGCACATTTAATATAATTTGAATTTCTTGATGGAGCGTCATAAACAATTAATTGAAATATGTATATGTAAAAACAGAACACATAATACTAGCAGATGGGAAAATTTATGAAATTAAATGAAATAACATGAATTTATATTTTTGTGATTTTATGAGCAAAAAGACTATACTAACAATTTTTTGTTATGCCATCTGTTTATTCACTAAGATTGGAGACATAATGCATACAAAGTAAAAAAAAATACTCTCTTTATGCAGCAATCAACCGCAGATGCTCAATAATTACGACTAAAACAGCACACATTAAAACTGTACAAAAAAAGAGCAAAAGCATATTTAATATGTTTGTGCATAGACTGGTGCAGGTGAGCTATGTTAGAAGACTCTGAGCCTGTATAAAATGTAAGGCCGCATCTTGCAGGATACAGGCTGTATGTCTGCGCGCGTGCTGCAGGCTCCTGTTAATCTCTGATTCTGGTACTATTCAATTGAAGAAGCCAGCAAGTTATGGGTTGAACGTCGAACCCGTAAACCATTCAGGGTTTTGAGCATGATCAATTAAGCAAGGCCGTAACTAACCATTTAGAAACAGCCAATTGAAAATGAGACCACCATCATTACGGCAGTAAAACATGGAGGTTACATGCCAATCAATTAGGTTTGGGAGGTCTGATATGCGATGGGACTCGCAAACCTTCAAAATACAAAATAATAAAAGTGAATGCCAATACTGTTCTAGTCCATATGGGTGTCTTGATATGTATTAACTCATTGATTCCCAAGATCGAAATAAGCCCGAAATGACACATAGTAAAATATGATTTATTATTGCCGATTTGAGCCCGCAAAAAAGATGCCAATTGAATAGCAAATTAACTTACAGCCTCACTTACGGGCTCCAGTAACTTACTATTGCTCAATTGAATCAGGCTCAGAGTTTGTCTACAATCAGTGTCCACTTCTTCATTGAAATATTCTTACAGCAGTTCAGGATTAAGGCTCAGATGAACATATATTCTAACAGGTTCTATGATATTATTTCCATGTCTCTCCTTACATGTTGTTCATGAATTTAAGTTAGAAACATTTAATATGAGAACGCATGTTTATAGGCACCTATAGATGCGAGTACGTAGCAGATTTAATTTAAGGCAAACAATATGGAGAAAATATATATATGATACTGTAGAGACACCAAATGGCTGAATGATTATTTATCTAATGAGTTATTAACCATTTCATATATAAAAGCATATGTGGAATGTATTACAACTATAAATTATGAACACCTACTGGCTGTTAAGTGTTATAAGGAAAGAGATTGAAACCTTGCTCTTTTAGGCATAATTCAACAGACGCTATAATCAGAATTAATTAAGCGTTTATTTATTATGTCACCTTTTTTTAATCATGAAACACATTAATCATTCATTCCTTAGTACAAAGAACATTTGAGCTTCTGTACTGGAAATGTTGGAGTATTATGGAGAATATTGATGCACACAGGAGTGTCAGTACACCTCATTAAGGAAAATATATTGATGGCATAAGAATTGTGCTGTAGAGCGTCTTATTTCTATAGATCTTTACATTTTAATGAATCAATTTACCAACAATGATTTAAAAACTTACAAATTGAAGTGTCATTTATGGATGGTATGCTGTTTTATTAATAATTATTGTTGTTGTTCACTTCATAAAGAGAGTATTTGACTATGAGTCTGTAGGCATTATGTCTTCAAGCATAGTTGATAAACAGATGGCATAACAAAAAACGTTAGCACCATCTTTTGCTCAAAAAATAGAAATAGAATTAGTTGCTTTGCTTTAACATACACAAGTTTCAATTTATCTTTTATGGTCTTCCATCAAGAAATTGAAATGATATTAAATGTGCATCCTTTAAATTAGCATTGAATCTTTTCAAATCTGTCATTTAGACGAGTTATATCCAATATTCTATAATGGAGTCACTTATCAGCAATTATGGTACTTTAACTCAGTATGACACATATGTGAAGCCTTTTTGAGGTGGAAGGACTGCCCCCATTAATGAAGTCAAGGAATAGTGAGATACGTACGTCAGCATGAGCAATTAGTAGTAAGAGATCCACCCGCTGGTTGGACCGCAAGCTGTGCAAGTACTGCAAGTTGTGCAAGTTGTGCAATCTGTGGAATCCCTTAGCATTTGCATGCCGGATGAGGTAGCAACAGATGAGCTGGCTTTTTAAACTGGATGTCCATATATGTTGGAGCTTGCCCAGAACAAGATGGGTTAATCATGTGTTAACCTTCAAAACAAGCAGAATCATCAACATGTCTCTATATAGGGGATTTAAAAACAAACATATTTTATATATGTGGAGTGTCACAATCTACTAATTCAATTGGACTTGGTAAGAACCTGGTTCCATCCTATTCAGCACAATCGTGTTTACACCACTGATAGCAGAAGATGGACCAAACCCAAGTACCACTTTCAGGAGCTTGCATCAACAGAACAGGATATTAGAAACACAATAGCCACTGACTGTGTCTCTTCTCCATCACTGAATACACCCTTAGAATTATGATTAATTCACAGACTGACACTCACACATTGAATATGTAAGCCCAGACTGTCCCATTTATACAGTTGTCTGGCCACAGGCAGGCCAATTACAGTAAGCCCCATCCTTAGGTATATCGAAGAGAGACCAATTATCAATTGCCTGCCCCTGGTTCAGTTTGTGACCATGTACATCTAGTAATGTCAGATTCTCTCTGCAGTGGGTCCTGTAGATAACTGCTCAAGTGCCCTTATCTGGTGATGAACTCAGGATTATTTCTTCTTTGTGTAGGGGCATCTGGCTCTGTGACCTAACTCAGATCCTGTGTAGGTGTGTGATATCAGAACTAAGTTCCATCTGCCTTGTATCCTTGGTTGCTATAGAAACTCTTGGGATAAGATCACCAGCTACTACATGACAAGTGTTTGCTTAAGACTCCTGAAGAGCAGATATCTGACTTGAATGTTGTTTATCAAGGCCTGTATTCATAAGGACGCAATGATCTGCAGTTAAGCTAATGTGCAGAACATTTTTACCTTAATTATTCATATATTCTCCTGTTCTATATCACATTTTCACTCTATAACATATTATAACTAGGATACATGAGAACAATGTACAGGCAACATATAAACAAAAAACAATAATATAATAAGTCATTACCATGCAACAATGTCATGCAACCTTGGCCATATCCGTAATTAATGGTAATATTACAGTCAATAAACAATGCAGTCATGACAAGGAGTATTTCAGTCTATTAGCTGATTATACTGTAACAATTTTTTGTTGTAGTTATAATCTTATCTTTCAATGGTACTAAAGACATCAGCTGATTTATGCAGGGACCGTGCAAGATTTTTGAGCTTTCCTATAATACAGAGCTAGGAGGTACCCGTCATGGGTCTTAGCTTGTTTTGTTTCTCTACACATGCTAATCTTAGCCAGCAAGGGCATTACTACTGCTTGTTTTTTAATTATCCTTGAATCTTATATTTTTTATGCATTATTTTAGATTTTAACTAATACTCAATAAAGATTGTTAAACTATACTTCCCTCGTTTTTGTACTATCAGATTGTAGATATGCACTCAAAAATGGATGTCTGGATCGGGGTCAGTCACCAAGTACAGAAATCTATCCCATTTTACACAGTTGCCTTAAGATTTGAGTACCTATGAAGTGGGTCACATTATTGTTCTGAGTCTAACTCTGGACAGGAGAGTGATCAATGAGGCAGATGAAGTGGAGGTTTTATACCTATGCCCAGCGGAGTAGCTAGGGGGCGGAGGGGGTGATCCACCCTGGGTGGCAATTTTTGGGGTGGGCACCTTGGATATTGAGAGAGGTGGCAGGGGGTGGCATTTTGTGTATTGAGAGGAACCCTACCATGGGCAGCAAAAGCTGTATCTACTCCTCTGCCTATGCCTATGTGTGTGTAAAACAGAGCCAACTGGTTATAAGGTAACATATTGTAACCTTGAACCCTGATAATGTGACTGAAGTCAGATATTAGGCCCCTGCCCCAGATATCCTATTCATTTTAGATATTAAAGTTAATTTTAAAGAAATAAACTGCAAAAGGTTCTATATTCAATAAAAAAACATATATTTTTTTTATGTCAATCTGGGTTTGCACTACCATGTCAGAGTATAAACCAGAAAGTTGCACAATTAACAAGGTGAAAATCTGTTGAAAGGAAAAACAACAGCAAACAATACAATGTGGCTGCAAAAGCTGATGTAAGTTAATTGACACATTTTTAGCAGCTAGTCTAAGGATGTGAGGCAGTCACAGAAATTAATGTTGAAATATAAATAACACCAAATTGTCAAAATTCAGCACATATGTGAAAAGGTTGAGCTCTTGGGCAATTATATTTCACTCTATGCCTCTCTACAGTTCTTTTTCTAACAATAAGCTGAAAAAGCATGATCTAATTAGTGAGTAATGTAATTATTTAACTTTTAAAAAAATATTTCCCAATTTCAATAGTAAACCATATTTATGGTCTATTCTGTGAAAACATAATCATTTATTTATTTATTTCAAGGTCCTCTGTAATCACAGTTTTGAAATGTAATTTTTTCAGGACCTTCATATGAAAATGTGCAACATGTTTCTAGAATGAAAATAAAATATAATACAACTCCTTTTTACTATTAGTTTTTATACGTATTTATGTTGCTGTGACATTTTCCATCCTGAGCAGTAAGTGAGATGGGAGGAAACTTTGGGCCTTATTCATTAAGTTATATTGATGGGCATTAAGTTATACAGGCCGAAAGCCAGAACTGTAAACCATGCAATTGTAAGTAGCATTTCTGAGCATGATCATAATCAATTAAGCAAGGCCGTAACTACCGATTTAGAAACAGCCAATAGTAAATGAGACCGTCATCATTACATCAGTAAAACATGGAGGTTACACATCAATCAATTAGCGTTTAGAGGTTCTATATGCGATCAGATATGCGACCAGGTATGCAATCGGACAATTTGTAATTTGACAATGTACAAAATATTGGAAATTAATGACAATACTCTTTTAGTCCATGTGGGTGGCCTGATATGTATTAACTCCTTGATTCCCGAGATTGATATGACACCAAAATGAAACATAAAAAATTAGGCCTCTATTCAATTGAGCAATTGTAATTTACTTGAGCCCGTAATGTAGCCCGTAAACTAATTTGCTTTTCAATTGGCGTCTTTTAGCGAGCCGCAAATGATCTATGGGTTAAAGGCTAAAAATATCTGCGGTTGCCAAAATCGTAGCTTCCAACCCATTTAAGCCTTTGACCTTTCAAGCCCGCAAAAGTTACAATCACTAAAACACCTTTTTTGTAGCACTGTAAATGCAAATAAATAATCAATACTACACTTTTAAAGATGGGGAAAGTGATGAAAGACATTATAATTAATTGCACAACAGTCTCAAGCTCCAAATCTACAATAAAACATATTTTTTTTTATGTATCATTTTGGTGTTATATCAATGAGTTAATACATATCAGGCCACCCACATGGACTGAAACAGTATCGCCATTCATTCCTAATATTTTGTACATTGTCGAATTGCGAGTCTGATCGTATATAGAACCTCTAAACGTTAATTGATTGACGTGTAACCTCCACGTTTTACTGACGGAATGATGACAGTCTCATTTACTATTGGCTGTTTCTAAATCGGTAATTACAGCCTTGCTTAATTGATCATGATCATGCTCTGAAATACTACTTAAGATTGCATGGTTTACGGTTTCAATTGAATCGCTCTGTAATTGTTGCAAATTCCAAGCCCACAGACATACGACCTGTATAACGTAATATGCGTGCTTGCAAATGAATAAGGCCCTATTTTATTTATTGCAGATTTGCGAGCTTGAGAGTGCTGTGCAATTAATTCTAATGTCTTTCTTCGCTTTCCCCGTCTTTAAAAGTGCAGTATTTTTATTTGCATTTACAGTGCTACGATCAGGTGTTTAACTCACTTGATAGTCCTATCTGGTACCCGTAGGATTTTCTTCTACATTTGCCCTTTACGGGTGTGAAAACATTTTCGGGCTTGAGGAATTGTAGCAATTGAACAGTGATTTGTCATTTTAGTGATTGTAACATTTGCGTGCTTGAATGATCAAAGGGTTAGATGGGTTGGAAGTTAAGATTTTGACAACCACAGGGATTTTCAGCCTGTAACCCGTAGATCGTTTACGGCTCGCTAAAATACGCCAATTGAATAGCAAATTAGTTTACAGTCTACATTACGGGCTCCAGTAAATTACAATTGCTCAATTGATTATCCCTATATCGTACTATTTTTTTAACAGAACATCTTGGAGAACCTGTACATGGGAATATCTTGGATTTCATTTATCATGAAATGTGGTTACCATCATGCATTGTACGCAATGATCCCATAGGATTTGTAACTATTCATTAAATGTAGACCTAGTATATATTTCTTCTGAGACTGGATATGCAATATTCAGTTGCCTGAAAAGAACAGTATATAAGTGGATCATATCTTATTTCTACTGAAGTCAATGAAGCTGCATATTAAATCAAGATATTACAATGCAGAAATGATAATGCAGACAGCATTGCTACATTGGTAGTAATAAAGAGTATCACCATGAATAAATGTGTGCAAAAATGTAGACATGACAAGAATTTTTCACGGAATATGTGAACATGATAACATATTTTTACAATAAATATTGAATGCACTGGAATATTGAATTGCATGGAAATTATGATGCATTGCAAAATACAACGTATTCTAAACAAAATACACTCCTATCTATATGAGCAGTAAGTTGGAACTATAGTCCTTATCAAAATAATGTTTTTTACTGTAACTTAAAAAGTAATAGAGTAGATAGTGATAATTTTAATATTAGAATGGTAATTGGAATTTTATCACAATTGGGGCATTTTCAGAGGAGATAGAATATTCCATTAATCCTTCACTATAGAACTGTATCAATGTATCCTCTTCATACAAGAACCAGTGAATATTAAAATGCAAGTCTCAACTTATGTAATAATATTCTCACATACAATATTCAAACAAACTATTAGGTGCAAACATTGGCCCCCATTTACTTCCAAGCCCGTAATTACCTTCATACTGACCGTTTGTCTGCGGGTCAGATATTTGTTACATATATAGATTTATTTACTTGACTCAAGCCCGCAATTACATGCTCACAGCCTCAACACGCAAACCATGGACCTGTTGCATTTCAGGTCATGATCATGATTAAGCAATCCAGTAAGTTACCATTTAGACAGAGCCAATAATTCATGACGTCAGTAAAAAAACGAGTTACGTTTTTGACAACCTCAGTGCTTTTGAGCCTGTAACTCGCAATTGGAATGTGAGTAGCAAAAAGAAGCCAATTAAATATCACTAACATTTACAGGCTCCATTACAGGATCATGTAATTGCAATTTGGACAATTAAATAGGGGCCTGTGTTTCTGGGACCACCAGTGGTTAGTGAGCCTATCCAGGTTGTTCTCTGAACTATTGTTACAAAATACTATATGAACTATAAGGAATAAAATGTAATAAAATGCATAAACAAGTAGTACAAAATTATAATTATAGCAATTTATTTTCTTTGTAGGTGCATGTTGTATTCCAACATTCCATATTTTAGACATATAATTAAGTGGTCCTTGAAGGAAAAAAATGGGAACCACTGCTCAAGGGCATATCAGACACCTACATAAGAAATCTCAGCACTGGTACAAATCTTATCCACTAATGAAGGCTCTCAATAATCTTCATTACATAGACACTATAATCCAAAAATGTCTGTTATGAATTGAAAATATTTTGTTTTATATATTAAAAAGGTGCTATTTTTATGAAAAATAGGTGTAGAAAAATTGCACTTAAGTGGGACAGGGTTGCAATATTTTCTCCACATCTGTCATGATTTATTGCAAGAAACAAGGGGGCAATACGGCTTGAAAGGTAATATTCCTATAATTTTTTATTCCATTAATTTGAGTGTGAATGAGTTAACTTTCTCTACATGAGTCCTTGCTTACACTTCCATTTCTTTAACTAGTAAAAGTTCAAACTCATTGCTTGTTATCTGCTTCTCTGTTCCTTTAGTGTTAATTTTCCCATATGGATGTCACTTATTGTGCATACAAAAATATTTGATTGTCTATAACATGTTCTTTTAAATGTGTGATACAACATTTTGGACTACAGTGGCCATCTAAGGGAAGAGATATTAGACTAAGTTGCTGCTTTTTTTTTCTTCTTTCAATTCTGTCAAAATTCTTGTAAATACATAGCAATTGGTAGCTTGCAAATGCATGCACAAAGTGCACAATAATAGTAATCTTCTCCCCAACAGCTTTTCTTCACAAACACATCATCAATGAATTTTGAGAATTAATGAGAAAGTCGGCACAGACAGGTAGTTATAGCCACCATCTTGTATATTATCTAGAAAGAATACATGAGATTGGATAATAAGAGGATAGGAAATGTTACTTATGACTGTGTCAACAGTCAATTTAGCTTTTTCACCACTAAATATTATTATATTTGGAAGATGACATTGCTTTGCCATCACAAGAGAGTATCTAGATATTTATCATGAAATAATAATAATTGTTAATTTATATATAAATGCTAAGAGCTATGGCATGAAATGTGTAATAGTGTTCCCTGGAAGACTAAATTTAAAGAATAAGATTTAAGTTATTATTCTCAAAAATTAAAAAGTAAGAAAACAATTAATATTATTATAATTTATAATGTATTTTCCACACAAATGAGGTCCCCACTTACAATCTAGAAGGAAAGATTTTGGGTGAGATATAGGAAATAATTGATGCAGGATGGCTGTGAATAAGGCAGTAGGCTGATGTAAGAGGTGGTATCTGTGTGTTCAACTGTAAATTGTGTTTGAGCAGTTTTATGATTTAGAGTATGTAGTTGTGCATTTTAAGGATAAAGGTGATAAGCTTCTTTAAACAGATCCATTTTTTAAAGAGTTTTTGAAGGTTTTGAGGCAGGAAGATAGTCTGTTGGTGCATGGCAAGTGATTCCACAGAGTGGGCAACTTGAGAAAAGGTGGGAGAGTTGACAAGGGAGTGGGAAAGAAGAAGGTCAGTGATAGTGCAAAGAGGGTGGTTTGAGGAATAGTTTGAGATGAGGGTAGATATATAAGGGGATGCAAAGTTGCTAAGAATTTTTTGTGTTACGGTCATGCTTTTAGATGTTATTCTGTAGGCTATGGGAAGCCAGTGAAGTAAATAACAGAAATATGCTACAGACACTGTGTGTTGAGTATTGTAGATGAGTCTAGCAGAGATGTTCATTCTGGATTAGAATGGAGACAGATGGGGAGGCTCTGAAAGAGCGAGTTGCAGTAGTCAAGGCAAGATATGTTGAGAGAATGCATTAGAATTTTAGTTGTGTCTTGTGTAAGATAGTGACTTATTTTGTAGATGTTTGGTGAGGAATGGAAGAGAAGGCAGGGTTTAATAGAATCCCAAGACAATGGTCCCGAGCAGTGGGAGTGGGTGGGTGGGAAGATTAGGATCTCAGCCTTAGAAATGTTGAGTTTGAATTGATGGGCAGACATTTAGGAGGATCTGCTTGAGGGGCAGTTGGTAACATGTGTTAGAAGTGAATTTGAGTGTCATCTACAGATATACTGTACAATCCTGAAATATTTTATTAGGGTACCAAGGGAGGATACATAGATGGTGAGTGATGGTGCCTAGGAGTGAAACTTGGAGTTGAAGGACAGCATTGATATTAATGATAAAATGTAGTGCTTTTTGGCAAGATTGGGGGCAGAGAAGTAGGAGGCAGAATACATTTGTAACGCAGGAAGTCTGCTGGAATCATAGATTTCCTCAATCATAGTTCAGTCGTCATTCAGTGAGGGTAGTGTGTTTGCATTGTGTGGCATGATTGTGGACGAGAGTGATTGGGTCACAATGTGCTTGTGGGGTAAGAGGTTCAAGGGTGGAAGTTTGTATCTTGTTGTACAGTGAGGTAGCAGGTGAAGATGGTGAGGGTGCTGAAAATGGGTTGTAGCATGTTGGTAAATGGATGGTGTGGTAAGGTTGCAGGTTAGGAGGTGGTGTTCAGATAGATGGAGTGGGGAGATGACTAGGTTGGACATTGTGCATAGATTGGAAAATGTCACAACCCACTGCTTGGTTTGGCTTGAAAGGGTTACTAGACCGATTCTACCCAGCAGGTTGGTGGTATCCCTGCTAACAGGATATGAACCGGAGCTAGGACAAGTTCCACCAATGGAACACATGCCAGGAAAAGTTACCATTTTGTAGCTTGTATAGCATTTACAGGACAAGTTGCAGGAGCCAGAACAAGTTACATTCCTAAACATAATAAAAAGCCTTTCTTCTAGAATTAAAGCCACTCTTTGGTCATGTAAATTCCAAACAGAGCATCTTTATTGGGAAAATCACAGCATATTGAATGGGAGGAACACAATAGGCACAGAAAAAAAATATCATAACTGGGGGATTGAACACCTAATTATTGGGATAGTGGCCAGCCCCAGGACCACATAAGTAAGTTCCTTCTGGGTAGCCAGACTGTAATAGGGAGAGGGAAAAAAGCCACAGGACCATATAAGGAAGTTCCTTCCAAGTAGAGAGACCCTTTATCAATAGGAAGAGGGGGAAAATCCCCAGGAGCATATAAGGAAGTTCCTTCATGGAAGTTCCTTCAGGTCCTTCAGGGTAGCCAGACACAGCTGCACCATTCCTGCCACCTATAAGCAACAAATGGTGAATCATAATTAACCCCAACTAGAGCCTATAAGGCCCTGATGACCTGAACGATATGGACTCCGGGGTCCTGATAGTACCTGAACAAGGCCTTTAGGCCACATTGCACCATTTTTTTTACATCAAACGTATTTCAAACAATAAACACAATAAACATTGATAGCAATTAAATTCACAAATGTCCATCTATCCAGGGAGTTGTGACAGTAAAGATAAAGTAAAGGGAGTGTACATAACAGTGACTTGGGGAATCTGTCCATTGAGGCTAAAAGAGCAATCTTTTGGGCTGTACGGGAGGTGGGTGTGTGAGTGGCAATGTTGAGATTTCCAAGAACTATTGAAGGTATGTTAGAGGAGACTAAATGAGGGAGATATGCTGCAAATTTTCAAGAAATTGAGGGGTTGATCCAGGTGAAGATAACTCACAGTAACTTGTAGATGAGTGACACAAAGCGTATAGTGTGAACCTCAAAAGAGGAGAATTGGAGGGAAGGAATACAATGTATGCAGTGTAAAGTAAGATGCTTACACCTCCACCTTTCTTGTTCCCAGGCCTGGGTGCGTGACTGAAATGAAAGCTGAAGTTAGTCATGTTTCTGTGATAGCCAACAGATTAAGGGATTTAGCAATGAATAGGTCAGGAACGGAACTGAGGTTATTGTAAATGGAACATGCATTCTATAGGGCACAGGAGAAGGGAAAAGCAGATAGTATGTGACAGGTGGTGAAAAAACAATAAAGGATATTTGGGGTGTTTGCTGCCCTGTGGACTTAACAGCAGGTGGAGATGACTGAAGGCCTTGGTTCAGGGTATATGTCTCCAGCAGCTAGAAAAATAATTAGTGAGAGGAGATGGGAGAGGGACTTGCAAAATCAAGAGGCAGGACATGACTAGCGGAAGGAGAGGAGCATGAGATGGTTATGATGTTAGAGACATGATGTGGAGATCCTGAGGAGAAAAGTCTCAAAAAGAGGCACAAGGTTGGGTAGAAGTGTGAGGAAACAAAATCTGTGCAAGCATAAAGATATAAAATGTAAAAATAGAAGTGTTTAATTCCTGTATAATTACAATTGTAGAATGTTCACTTAAGATTTGTGAACCTTTGCAAACGCCCCCTTTGCCTTGACTCATGAAACAAAGGGTTGCAGGAAGTACAAGTGAGAAACAAGGGCTTAGCAGGTAATTGAAAGTAGATAGTTCATTAAACATTAAGCCCCCTATTAAATTGAGCACTTGTAAGTTACTGGAGCCCGTAATTGAGCCCATAAACTAATTTGCTATTCAATTGCCATCTTTTAGCGAACTGCAAATGATCTACAGGTTACAGGCTTAAAATCCCTGCAGTTGCCAAAATTGTAACTTCCAACCCATCTAAGCCTTTGATCTGTCAAGCCTGCAAATGTTACAATCGCTAAAATAGCAAATCACTATTCAATTGCTACAATTCTTCAAGCCCGCAAATGTTTTCACACCCCTAAATGGAAAATCCTACTGGTGCCAGATAGGACTCGCAGTGGGGATCCTATCACTGTAAAAGCAAATAAAAAAATCAATACTGCACTTTAAAAGACAGGGAAAGCCATGGAAGACATTACAATTAATTGCACAACAGTCTCAAGCTTGCAAATCTGCATTAAAAATGATTGTTTTGAAGGTTTCCTTTCAGTGTTATATGAATCTCGGGAATGAATACATATCAGGTCACTCACATGGACTAAAACAGTATCGCTATTCATTTTCATTATTTTGTACATTGCCGGATTGCGAGTCTGATCGCAAATCGGACCTCTAAACGCTAATTGATTGATAGCAAATATCAATTGAATAAGGCCCTAAGTCTGTGGGTGTAGCAGCTGTGAAAGATAGAGGTGATAATGCAAATGTTGGGAAAAGTAACACAAATCATAGGTGAGCATGGACAGAATAGCTCTGAGGGTTTGTTTTAGATGCTTTCAGAGGCAGAAGAGAAGTTGCAGGTGTGTGAGGCTCTCGGTTTTGAGGTAAAGAAATTACATTTAATTAACCTAGGAAACATGACAGTTTGTAAGGGATTCTGTCAAGCTGAATGATATGGGCCTACTGTCAGTAGCTGATCATCTTGTGGAAGTAGCCGCCTCAGTTTAAATGGTCAGTAAGTGATTTTGTCTGTCTGAATGATATGGAGCCTGGTATCACTGTCCGAACCCCTTGTAGATATATCTGCCTGAGTTTAAATGGTAAATGGACCTGGGAAGATGCCAGATAGCGAGTGATTCTGTCCGCCTGATTTATATGGGGCCAAATATTACTGGCGGAGCCCCTTGTAGAAGTAGCTGCCTCAGTTCAAATGTTGAATGGACCTTGGAAAGATACTAGTTGGTGAATTATTCTGTGCAACTGAATTACAAGGGACCCAGGTTCACTGCCGGATCCCTTGTAGAAGTACCTTCCTCAGTTCAAATAAGGAATAGACCTAGGAAAGGTGCCAGTTGGGGTGGGGGATTCTGTCCAGCTGAACGATATTGGGCCTAGTGTCAGTGGCTGAGCCTCTTATCGTAGTAGCTGTCTTTGTGCCAATTGTGAGTAGACCTGGGGGAAAATCCTGGTGTGTTATTCTGTCCAACTAAATGATATGGGGCCTAGTGTCACTGTCTGAACTGCTTGAAGTAGCTGCCTCAGTTTAAAACAAATTAACAAAGGTGCAGGAGAAATCAGTAGAATGCTTGGTTGCATAGAAGAGGAAACAGCAAAATACAACAGGTGCAAATGCCTCCAGATCCTTAGTAATGCCTCACTTACCAGTTCTGGAGACCACGAGCCTCATTCAATTAAGGCATTCTGGAGATCCGGGCTCGCAAATGGAGCCCGTAACTTATTTGGCTATTCAATTGGCTTCCGTTTGTAGGGTCTGAACTGCGATTCATTGCAATCCATTTCGATGGTTCAAATTACAAATTACTGTCCCTCCAAGCCTTTGATCTTTCACGGCCGCAAGACTTCCGAACGCTAAAATCGCAAACCGCTATTCAATTGCTCCGATTCTTCCTCGCTAACCACTCCATAAAGCCCACAAATGGGAAAAATCAAACCACACGTTACTGGTACCAAGGAGGACTTGCATATATAAAAACTCTACTGTACTTTTATTAAAAGGGAAAGTGATATTAGGTCTTAGAATTAATAGCACACCATTCTCAAGCTCGTAAATCGGCCCAAAAAATACTTGATTTCATCTTTAATTTCTGTGTTATATGGCACTCAATGTGTTAATACATATAATGGACCTTGCATGTAATAGAATATCATATTTACAGCTTTTTAGATATTGCATTATATCTGGAATGTGGGTCCGATCGTGACTCGTGGTTCAAGCCCGTAAGACTTCAATGAAAAATGTAGATTGGATTTCAAAGTCATACGGGCTTGAACCACAAGTCAAGATCGGACCCACAATACATTGGCTGTTTCTAACCGCAAGTTACAGCCTTGCGTAATTGATCATGTTCAAGCCCGCAAATGCTACTTTCGATAGCATGGTTTACAATGCGCGATATTGGGCCGGGACTTGCTGGCCTGGCCAATTGAATAGCACCATAAGTTGTGGGCCTCTGCAGGCTCGCAGCAGGTCCACAGACGTAAGTCCTACCTTACCTAACTTCTGATCCCTCAATTGAATGAACAATGATGAAGTGAACAACGATGTATGGTCATAAGGACAGCATTTATAAAGGTAATGGCCATAACATGCATAACTTAGAGGATAGAAGGAAAAATAGAGGCATTTTAGAACCCTACAAATATATTAAATAATTTAATGAAGTTTAGGAAAAAAGTATTTTTTACAAACAGAAGAATTCAAGAACACAAGTTCATCTTAGGACAATACATTAAAGGAATGCAGGTGTGCCAGAGGTTTATTAAGCCAAAGCTTTTAGGTACATAAATGGCTAGATGGATCGATTATATCTTAATTGTTATAATTCCAAACAAATTTATGTTTTTATCTTTGCAATTAAAAAACGTAAGCACTTCAATCATAGAAATCTGTTAAAGGACTGCAGAGGACTGAATATATATATATATATATATATATATATATATATATATATATATATATTTTTTTTTAAATCATCATTGTATTTGAATACAAATTATAGGCCCACAGCTGTTAAAAAAAACACTTGATTCTCAAGTATGTACCAAACTAACAATTCTAGCAGCTCTGTAAGCCATACACATAAACATTTTGGGGTAAATCTGATTTTTTTAATTTTATGAATATAGGAAACCATTTTGTGTTTATCACAACACATTCTAAGAGTTGGATGAGGTTGTGTGTTTGTAGAGATCAGTGGAAGTAGAGGAGGGCAGGTGGGATCAAACAAATGTCCAGAGCATTTGTTTGATCATTGGACAATACTGAAATTGACACCACACGTTTAGAAACTTGAAGATATGCATATTTGGAAAATTATAAAGTTATTTCATATTTCTTACGATATTGTATTCTCTTCTCTGTTAACAGTAAGTATATTGCCATGCTTTTATAACAAAGTAGAAAATGTTATTCTCACTATGGTGGATTGGATTTTATTACTACTGCTTATAAATAACTAATAAGGTATAATTGAAAACGTTTTTATATGATCTTAATAATATGCTTTTGGGAAACATAGTGAGTTGAAAGTTATGTTCAGCTATTGAAAACATTAATGATAATACTTTAGATTAATGAAAATGCAAAAGCAGTCCATTAGCTCTAAATCCATACGTAATATCCCAAAACATATTACAAAAAAATAACACAATTACTCCAGTAGATCACTCAGATATAACCGAATTGACAGCTGAAACTCCCAACGCACTTTCTCGGCTGGATAGTATTCTCTCATTTGGAATATGGAGTTCAGTTTAGGGCATCACTTAAAAAAAGGGACATTATAGAGCTAGAGAGCATTCACACTATGAAGAGAGACCAACCAAATCTGGAAAAAAAAGGACCTACAAATATGATATAAGGCTTTGTCAGGTGAACTTTTCTTGCCAAGAGGTTTAAGATTGAGAAGAGATCACCAAGAAGGTAGAGAAAAAATATTTCATCTTGAAGAAAGGAAAGGGCTCTTCACAGTATGAGCAGTCAGATCGTGGAACTCACTAACAAATGAGAATCTGACAGCTGATTCAATAGATAACTTTAAAAAGATGCAAAGATTGATCCAGGAAACAATGTGACTGCCCGTTTTTGTCATTTGACAAATGGAAATTGTTACCACAAATGTTGCCTTGCTCTGGATCAGTTAACAGTTTGCATAATACAAGACTCACAGTAAAATTAAAAATGTTAATCTTGATGGAATGATAGTCTTTTTCAGTTTCTATTACAAAGATAACTTTAACATTTATTTAAAAAATCAGCCAGTGTAGTGATAAGTAATATGTTGAACATGATTTAAACATTGCATAAAATTAACACTATTAAACTTGTTGTTGTATCAGGAAAATGTGTTACTTTTTCGGTTTATTGTATGCAAAGTCAGTACATTTGTTTCTCTGGGGATCACCAAATTTCACTGTTTTAATTCTTTATTAAGTTCTTTCTCATCTGACATAGTTCCAGCTCACGATAATACATGAACTCTGCGGGTTGGGCTGTTACTATGGTATCCCAGCATGATCCAGTGAAGGAGGACATTGAATTTGATATAAAGATGATAGGATTCTGTTGAGCTGCGGAAAGGCAAGAGCTTCATGGGTCTTCAGAGACACATTAGTCCTCCTGAAGTCATATCACTTAAAATTGTCCCTATATAATAAAGGATATTTATGCAGTTTAGTAGGGCAGGCTATACAGAATTGTACAATAATGCGTAAAGAAACATTTTTAAATGTGCAGTGTCTATACATATTACTCATTTTGAGTTGGAAATTAAAAAAATAGAACTTATAACTTTTCTGTAACCACAAAATATGTATATTTTGAAATCTGTAAGATATGCTTACAAACAAATATAAAATATCATAATATCCCACAGTGCTTTAACAGAAATAAGTCTGTCATTCCAATTTGCTCTATAGCAGTGATATCAAAATACAGTCCTCACAGGCCAAAAGCAGACCAGGAGTTTTTAGAATATCTCTAGTCCGGTGCTGCTAGCTCAATCAAGATGAATTAGGAGCTAACTGAGCTAACTATGCTCAGATGCTGATGTCCTGATATCCTGGACTGTTTCAATCCCATATGACTTAGGCTTCCATTTAATTCCAAGGCTGTAATGACAATGCCTGTGGCTGTAAGTCTGCACGTTAGAAATTTGTTACAATTACAGCTGTATTTAGTTGACACAAGCCCGCAATTATAGGGCTAAAGCCTAAAAACCTTTCCGCCTCCGCTAACTGTGGGCTGGAATACATGGGGTCCGTAGTTACAATCCAACCCCGTAATTACAGTGTGCGCCACAGCACTGTGAGCCAATAGAAAGCAGGCTAACGGATAATGATTGACATGGAGAGATAATAAAAGCTGCAATCCTGATGCCCCTGCATTGACTGTGTTGTATTTTCTCACAAGGTAGCAGGCAGGTCCCAGAGTTGGTGGTTGGAGCATTGAGAGAGATAGAGTAGGTGTTTTGACAGAGCCGGTTCTAACAATTTTTTGATTCCTATTTCTCAAATCCTAATTTTACACTTTGATAACACATATTAACTGATAACACATCATATAAATAAACATAGAGTAAATAACATACATAGATACACATATAGATAGGTCACTGCATCCACACCCCCACCCTATGCCCCAACAATTAAAGAGTACACATCAAACATACATATTTTTTTCCCTCATAAATATATACATATATACTTTTGTTGATTTATTCTTCTATTATTTTGGGGATTATGATGGAGGGTGGAGAGAGGAGGGGAGAAGTGCGGAGGAGATAAGAGGTGACCCTGGGGAGTGGAGGAAAAAGCAGGAGAGGAGTGGAGGAGAGAAGAGTGGTGGGGAGAGTAGTGGAGGAGTGGTGAGGAGAGGAGTAGATGAGAGGGAGGGGGGTGCAGTTGCCCATAGTTATATTCACATCAAGGTCAGGGTCAGAGGGGGAGGGGCCTGATCCCAGGGGGTGGTAGTGCGGAGGAGGAACAGGCATTAGGGTCAGAGGAGGGATCATCGGATCCCCATCCACAGTTGGTAGAGCAAAAGGTTTGGGGCTGATGCATGTCAATATGTAATGACAAGCACAAGATGATGGTGGTCCTCCTCAGTACAATCCGTGAGCACCCCTCCATCCTTGCAGGGGGAGGGAAGCTGGGCCCGGGCCCAGGGCTCAGGCCTGGAAGGAGGTAGCTGCCACAGTCACTGCATTGGGCTTTGCACAAAGAGATGTGAGGTCTGTCAAGCACCGTTTTGATGACGTTCGGGCCAAGGGGAGGAGGATGATGGCCAAGGAGGTCAGTGTAGCGCAGCAGCAAGTGGTGGCCCCCAAGTGACTCTGAGATACAATGAGTGGGAGAGGTTGCTCAAGGAGATGCTGAGCCAGGTGCCCGTCTGTGAAGCTCCATGCCTGGGGGCCCAACAGGATCCAGCCTCCATGTCAGGTGAATATCAGATACACCAACATGCAACCACATGTACATCAAACAACACATGTAACTGTTGACCAACAATGACAATGACATGTCAGCTCCCTGGATTTAACAAGGGATAGATGGATCAGTCATGTGTCATTAAATCCATGGATCTGACAAATCACTATCATAAGTGGGCACAGCATGAGTAATCACCCAATAGGGAGTCCATCTATGGGTGTGCCCACTACAGCATTTGCAGATACAGGCCACAGCCGGAATCAAGATAACATCATAAGCCAATAAGAATCAAGCTGATCCAAATAATATATCATATGATATCAAATGATAGCTACATATACTCATATACTCATAGTAGAAAATAAGTGAAACATCCAGGTTCAAGACAAGATGTCAGATAGTTAGGAATGGTCAGAAACTAATGTATCATTCAACATAATTAACACATATGCCATTCATCTCTGGTTCCAGGATTGGCTCCAGTGGTGAGCCAGAGACGGGTGCATAAGGCTCATTCCGAGCCGGATGACATGGACCCAGCACAACGTGACTCTGTGCAAGAGGGGGGAGGCAATAAGAGGAGCAGATGGCCCGAGCTACAAGGACCAAATCATCTGGGCAGTTGGGTCACCAGCTGGACCGTGAGCCACACCTGTGGCATTTAACCCCACTGTCCCTCTACTCCAAAAACTTGGATCATCACCCGGGCCCTTCTATTGGACAGATTAATTGGGTTTTCCACTGCCTCCTTCTCCTACCAACAGCACCACAACCTGTCTCACGCCACCCCCACCAGGCCCACCACCACCACGAGAGAGCCATGCTCCAGCCATGCTACGTTCCCTGCCCACTGTTCCACCATTCCTTTCCCCTCCTCACCTCGGACCTCCATCCCAGGGTCCACCACCGGAGGCTGCTCAGGAGGAGATGCTGGCCCTCATGAGTTCGTGGAGAGCAATCAGGGGATTCAGGCTAGTATCTTCACCAACCACAAGGGGCTAGTGGGTATCCTGTAGAGGCAGTATAGGGAGGTGAGGAGACACCGACTCATGGTGGAGTCATACCTGGCAGGGCTGCTCCAGAACTCGGCGAACCAGAGTGCGCTATTCCAGGTAACCATTGATGTTCAACGGCGCGCTCTGGTTCCAATCACCACCGTCTGCACCCCAGAGCCTTTCCCACCCATCCGCAGGCTGGCCTGCTTTTCACCTCCTGCTTTACTTCCGCTCCCTCTGGCGCTTTTACCTCCTGGGGATGTCAGCCCCAGGAACGCCCCCTCTACTAGTGAGAAAGAAGGCACCCACAGGGAATATTGGCCCTGTGCCAGGCGGAGGAGGATGTAGAGGCTGCACAAATATTGTATGTTTTATTTTGATTTTAGGCACATTTCAGGTCCATGAAGGCATCTCAATCATCTGCAAGCTTTGTTCAAAATAGGAAGTATATTTAATATATTCACAGTGGTTCTCTGATAGGAATTCCTTCAATGACAGCTTAAACTTGTTGCTCAGACTATATTAATTCAATCATAAATCCCAATTTATAAGACAAGATTGTTGTTAGCTTAAAGACATATTGAGCTATAACGGTGGATCTGCAGTCTCACAATGACATGTTAATCAAAGCTAGCATTTCTACATGCACTAGTGAAACATGTCATCCTCTCTGCAGTATCAGTATTAGAACAGATTCTTATGTCTGATGCAAGTAACAATGGTTATGGCTGCTGACCTTTGTGTCCTCTCCGTATTAATTGGAAGGTTTCCCAAACATATGAGTATTCTTTAAAATGTGCTAACACCTGTATAGCTGATGAAGAAGGTGATAGAGAAGGTGATAGTACCCCTTGGACCACCGACTGTGGTCATAGCTAAGCATTTATTGTGGGATGACAAATCATTATTAATAGTCATGGCTAGTGATATATCATGACAACTACCTAATGGTCAGTAAAGCTTGCAGATGATGATCACGTAAGTTGGTATATTGCTACAATTACAGTATTTAGCACTATACTGTACATGCAGTTTTTTAAAGCTTTCTATACTTTTCTGTCTATTTTAGGTTTGGACTACTTTTTTCCAGATTTCTGTTTTGGGAACACACTCTATGTGTGTAACTGGATTGGATTAAGTAGTACAGAGGTTTATGCATGTTTAATTGAGCAGATGAAGTCCAGTTGTACGTCCTATGGACAGTACTGGTTACTTCAATTAGGTGGAGTGATTTATGATGATCCCTTTTTTTAATCAGATTATGGTTACTGTGGTGTAGTGACAACATGTGACCCATCTAGATGCTATGCATCATCATTATCATGCAATATTACATGTCACCCTTTAGGTATCACCTTTTTCCCAAAAAGCCTCACACCACACCCATGATATTAATGCACAGTCATATACATTTCTGAGTGTGCTCTGTGTATAATATAAGGTTTTGTTTTACCTTTATCACTGTGTTGTGTGTTGTCAATGGTTGGGATTTGGGGACATCAACATACATCACATTTCTGTAAGGTTTAAATATATGTAAATTAATGAGCCATAGTTACGGTCCAATAGATTGTTATATGAACATCCCAGCCCATTACAGTGACACAGGTTTCAAAGTGGTCACATGTATTAGCTATCACTACTTTAGGTTTGATTCTCAGCATTGGGATATTATGCTTGCATAACATGTTTGGTAAAGTTTGTGAGTTAATATACATGAGTATAAATTATAAATTGTGATAATGTGGAGTATAAACACTCCCCTGAAGGGTTGATCACAAAATGGCAGGTGTTATTATGAATTAATTGATACAAGAAAGCTTGATATGGGTTAACAGCATCATAATGAGTATACATCTTGCCACATGGCAAACAGCAATGGTGTGGGATTTATAAGATGGGAGTATCCAAGATTGTCCCTGATGGAGGGGAGTTGGCTGTTACTCCGCATGCCTCTGCACAACCTCCATGTGTGTTTGCAGCTCTTCCTGTTGAGTTGGACCACATTAGTGTTGTGTATGTTCCCCTGGTACTTGATATATGTCATGTGGCGATGTCATTTTGCCACTGGTTATTTTTCCATTATAGATCTGATGAGTAACATCTATAACTTATATTATTATTTTTAGGGTCCACATTTGAGCCTCTGTGAGTGTAAGGGATCATTTGTCAGGCAGTTTCATGTTTTTGTGCTGCAATTTAGTCTTATAGTGTGTCTTTAATTCCTTTATGCATCTTGCAGTAATACTTTTCATATAGTTACACAGTAATTAAGGTTGAAAAAATAATTTTAGCCAATCAAGTTTAACCCTTAAAGATCTCTTCTGATCTGCAATATGGGGATTAATTGTTAATTGATCCAGATGAAGGCAAACAGAAAAAAAAGAAAAGTGAAACATTGCTAATTGTCTCAAAAGGAAAAAAAGATAATTCCTTCCTGGCGATTGGATTCCTCCCTGGATAAATACTCCCTCTCTAATTAACCAGGATAACCCTGAATGCCCTTTCTATTTAAAAATATATCCAATCACTTTTTACAGTTATCTATTGAATCCGCTGCCACCACCTCCCTTGGTAAAGAATTCCACAGATTAACTACCCTTACTGTGAAGGTGGAACCTTTTTTCTTCTAACTGTACTCCCTATTCCAATTTAGGTTGTACTATAGATTTGTATAGTGGCAGAATTATGTTTGCTTCCCTGGCTTCTATACCCTTGTTAATACATGCTAATATTTTATTTGTCTTTGCAGCTGCTGCTTGGCATTGATAACTGTTACGTAGGTGATTGTCCACAAGCACTCCCAAATCACTTTCAATATCTGATACCCCTAGATTTGCTTCATTAAGTTAATAAATTGCATGGTTATTTTTCCTTCCCTGATGCATAAGCTTACATCTATTCATATTAAATCCCATCTGCCATTTAATTGCCCATTACTCTAATTTATGCAAATCCCTTTGGAGTGAAAGTGCATCATTTTCTAATTTAATTACCTTGCACAACTTTGTGTCCTCAGCAAAAATAGAGACAATACTTTGTAGGACTGCATGTGCATGTCAGGTACTAGCCTAACCTGGACCATGTGTGATTTGCATGTTAACAACTGTTAAATGTTGTCCTTTTTATTCTGGAATTCGAACTGTATATCCTGACCAGTTAACTTACATCTGACTGCTATAAGAACTCCAAATAAACATACAACAGTAGTGGTGAGATTGGCATCTGAAATACAAGGCTCTACCTATATAATACTAATGTGGGTACATACTAATGTGTTTATGCAAGAGTGTAGAGTATTCCTCCTAATTGCTCTTTTCCTTTCCTAAGATAATTCTACTACCCAGCAAGTTCATTTGGCCCAGTTATACACATCATAGCCACACCTTGTAGATGGTTCCAGCCAATTAAATCTCATGTCCAGTGCCCTTAAGGTAATGATCACTAGATGTTACTGTAGTCCAAGATAATTATCCATTTCACCTTTTCTCTATCCCTTGTCTCTTTTGAGTTGATTCCCATGCTTTGTGTCCATGATGCAAATACACCCCTGTGACTTCTTTTGGTAAAGACCAGTTTCTGTTTAATTATCACCAGGATGTTATTCAAGAAGTTTCTTTGCTGTGTTGTTTATGACAGATAACATCTCCTTTTGGGAGTAATCCTGAGTTTCAGCAAGCAGGACATTCCTAGCACATTAACCTCTTCATCGCCAGCGGGTTACTATAGCTGTGAAATTAGTTAGTTCATTAAATATTTATAACAACAACCATTGCTGAGAATTGATCACAGATTGGTCAGTCTCATGCACTGCACAGTAGATTCAGCTGAGCATGTGGCCTAATGTACTGCTGACAGCCAAATGCAGAAGGATTACATATATTGATATGAGCCATGATCCCCAACGCTCATGATACAGGTCAATGTTTACCTGCGTAAGACAATCACCACAGCCAATTAGAAGTGACCATGATGTCAGGGATATGGAAACACACAGCAAACAATTGTTTAGGGAATCCCAACTAAATCACTGTTGTCTTTTAATTTCAGTACACAGAGACACAGGCGGTGGCGTTGGCTCCACTGGAAGGGGAACCAGATATTCCCCTAGAAGTGGTGGTTGAGGAAGGTGAGAACAGATCAGAGGGTCTGGGACCATCACAGGCAGCTGGTCCTTCACCAGAAAAACGTCCTCCAATGTCTCCGGTCTGTGAATCCCACGAGGCCCAACCATGCATTGTGGCCGCATTCACTAAATGTTCAGCCAACATCACCTCAACATCACATGTATCAAAGCCAGCAACCACCCAACGTCTGCAGATGTCCTGGTACTAGATACAACCATCAGCAGGCCCACCATTGCCACCTGCTCCAAACCCATGGATGCCTTGGCAGGACCCCACCACTCCTCCACCCCCAACATGGGCTCCACCAAAATGAGCCCCCCAACATGTGCTCCTGCAACATGGGCATCACCGCCAGCGACATCAGCGGCATGGCTTCAGCAACATCATTGCAACTGGCACCTCTGTCATCACCATCGCCACCAGCACCTCTGTCATCACCACAGCCCATCGAAAGGCCCGGCATGTCCAGTAACAGACCTCACACTCCCCCCACCAGCCACTTTGAGAGATATCCTGCTCCCTTCAGAGGAAGGACGCAAGCCATCACACCCTAATGGGTGCGCTGGCACTACAGCTCCAAAACCTGAATGACATCACAAACTCCCTCCTTGACAGCAACAGATTGATATATGGTGAGATGAGGAGGCACCATAAAATGATGGAGAGATATAAGCAAAAAGAAAATAGACAAGCCCAGAGAGCCTTAATTGAGTGGCAAATAGAATTGGCACAACTTCAGTTCATATACTGTATCACCAGCCTTTGGTTACTCGGCCTCCAAGACCATGGCATCCAGGGCAGGTGGCCTCCTAATCTCACATCATACTGCCAACGGCAGCTGCTACACCACCACGCCAGGTGAACACGCCCCAAACTCCAACACCTCCTCAACGCGGTAGAAGGAGGAGGCGCCCTGACATGGAAGGTGAGGGACTACTGCTGAGAAAGGAGAGGTAGTCAACAAAATCCCATAAGTTATCAACATGGCCTTTCATGTTCACACGTATTCCATTACAAATAAATGTAATTTTGATTTATATTTTCCACTGCTCTTTTGTGGTTCTTTGACTGCTAAGTGATGATATCTCCCATTGTTAACTGCTTTTACATTTTTTTATCTAAGTGTGCTATGACTTTCAATGCATCGTCAATTGTTTTTGGCAATGTGTATGACAGTGTATTCCAAACTAATCCTCACCTCAAGGCTCCCTAGACAGGTCATGTTTTCAGTTTAACAGTGTGTGAACACAGGTGAGGCAATTAGTATTCAACAGGAGCCTCTGATTTTTTGACCTGTGTTCACACAGTTAAATAGAGTATCTGGCCTGTCTGGGGAGTCTTGAGGAGGTGTTTGTGAACCACTGGTATATGATGTTCCCATTTATATGATGAATCTCATTTAAGGAACGAGGCAGATAATCTTTTTATGTGCAAAAACGTGGCAATGGGAATGTTGAGAATGATAATATGATTAACTTCCCTGTTTTTGTATTGTTTTTAAGTGGTTTACTGTCTTTTTAATGGCTGCTAGGGCACTCCTAAGACTTTGAATAAGCTCTTTGGAACCCGTAATATTTTTTGCTATTTTTGCCGTGTACGGTTTGAAAGTAATTGCCACCTTGTGGAATTGTTGCAATTGAATCGCGATTTGCGATTTTAGCGATTTGTAACACTTGCGGCCTTGAAAGATCAAAGGCGGAGACGGGTTGAAGTGATGGTTTTGGCAACTAGCCTGTACCCCGCAAATCGATTGCAGGTAGCTAGAAGAGGCCAATTGAATATCAATAACTTTTATGGGCTACATTAAGGGGTTCAAGTAATTACAAGTTGACCAATTGAATGGGGGCCAATGTGTTGAGTTCCTTTTAGTTTGCCTGATATACATTTTAAAATTAAGGTTTTAAAAAATCTAATGGCTGTTTTGAAACAAAAAGTATATCCATGCTCTATACCTGCTGTGTATAAGTTCTTTATTTTAAGTTGAAAAATAAATACTTCTGGTAGCCCGTAAGTGAGGTTGCAAGTTAATTTGCTATTCAATTGGCGTCTTTTTGCGGGCTGCAAATGGGTTACAAGTTACGGCCTTGAATACTTTGCGATGGTTAAACCAGGATTTTACAGCCTCCCAAAGCCTTTCATCTTTCACTTTTGCAAATAGGCAGTATATAAGATTTATTTTTATGTTTCATTTTGGGGTTAAATCGATTTCGGGTATCAATGAGTTAATACATTTCAGGCCACCCACATGGACTAGAACAATATTGGCATTCATTTTCATAATTCTTTATTTTGTGGGTTTGCGAGTCTGATCACATATCGGACCCCCATACCTAATTGATTAACATGTAACCTCCATGTTTTACTACCTTAATAATGACAGTCTCATTTTCTATTGGCTGATTCGAAATGGAAGGTTACAGGATTGCTTAATTGATCATGTTCTCGCCCTGAACTGCTATGAACCAGTGCATGGTTTACAGTTTCGGCTTTGGGACAGTAATTTGAGGCCTTGAGCAATTAAATAGCATTGTAATCGGAGACAAACGGGAGCCTGCAACACACCCACAGACATACGGCCTACTAAGATCGAGTTGCGAGCTTGCAATTGAATCAGGCCCTATATGTTTGTAAGATGAATAAAGGGAGAGTAAAATTGAAAATTAAACATTAAACATAACAAAATGCAATCATTACAAAACATTTTAAAGCTTACAAAAATACAATCAAAATGAGGAATCTTAAGACTAGCAATATTAGTTTCTATCAATCACTACAAAAATGTCTTCGGAACATGGGATCAGGATGTCAATTCTCCTCCTTTGTACAAACTGTGTAGATATGGGCATGTCTCTTCCACGACCATCACTGACAACTATCAGAATCCCACTGTTAAGTTCCAGGTTGATTGGGCAAAATAGGGCCACAATGCCATATGGAGGGACTGGCTATGTTACAGGAAGAAAAGTTGGACTAGGTAAATTTAGACCACATCATGTTATACATAAACTCTTTTTCCAAAAACACTTTTTTTATTTTTTAAACTCCAAGCAGTTGCCAGTTCTCAAAATGTATACATAATTTGCTAGATGATTAAAATCTTGTTTTTATCATAGGCAATGGTTAATAAGGTAGACTTCATAAAAGGGCACAAATATAGCTGTTACGAAGGTGGTGCTTTGCACCTCACAAATTACTCAATTTCAAAGAGCTCATATTGCTCATATTGTTCTGTTTCACCTCATTAATGAAACTCAATGTCCCCAGACTTTCAGGTCTAGTCTGTAAAAGCAAGATTGTAAACTGCTGCAAACAGAATGGCTCATTAATAGAAAATTGGAAAATCTTCTAATATTACCTTCAATTTGCCTTAATCTGAAAGAGAAAAAGCAAAATACTATACGAAGTAACATGATAAAAATATTCTCAATCCTATTTTCAAGGAAAAATTAAATAATATAATAATAATAATAATAATAATAATAGCTGTTTCATAATTAGCAAATAAAACTGAAATATAGTAACAAAACTATATTAATAAAATAACATTACATACATATGTATTGCATATGACATTTGTTTTACATTTTTATATAGTTTTCTCTGTGCTTACAATTTCATTGGGCATTACTCCAGCTTCAAACTATTTAAATTATTCCAGATTATCTCTTACTCATAAAACATAAACTTCAATTCATACTGTTTTAACAAACCATATCATGTTTGTGTGTTCCTAATTACGATGTTTAAATTTTCTGGTCTTGCATCTGGTTAGTGAATTACTTTATGGAAGGGAAAATGTGTTTGCTCTAGCCTTGCTGTAAGGGTTAAGTAATCAGTCTACAGGAGAGGAGTCAGAATCTAATTTAAACAGAGGAAGGTGCTATCTTGGGAGCTTGCAAACATTTCTAGTCTTAGTGCAGTTGTAATGCTAGTGTACGAGTTTAATAAAAGGAGGGAGTGCACTTGTAACATGAGTGTGAGAGGTTCAATAAAAGGAGGCAGTAAAGTTGTAGTCTAAGTGTGGGAATTTAAATAAAAGGAGGGAGTACAGTTGTAGTGTTAGTAAGGTAGTTTAAATAAAAGGAGAGGAATTAAATTGTAGATCGAAAATAAGGATTTTTTTTGTAGATTAAGGTATAAAAAAAGCACTCTTTATAGTAATATATTGGTTGTTTTTCTCATTGTATTTTTGTAATTTTTATTCATGAGTCAGCCCTGGTGGCAACCTCACACTTAGTGTACTTCCTGCCACATGTATGCACTGCTGGAGCAGCTGTTCACTGGTCCGTACTTATGTGGCAGATGTGAGCATGTTGCCTCTCTTGAAGCTCAAGTTGGAGAACTAGGGAGTAGATTTGCAGGACTTGGTGATATTGCTTCTTTTGGAAAGGGAGTTGGTGCTCACTGAGCTGGACCTAGCACTGGGAGTGGAGCTTGGGCTGGTAAGGATGTCCAAGGAGGTAGCTGGGTTATAATTACATGCAGAAGAAGAGGAAACATGAGGAGACGACAAGCCAGTTTTGAGTTGGCAAACACCAACAGATTTGCCAGATTGAGTGAAATTATTGACAATGTCCATTCAGGAGTGGCAGATAGAGCTGTTCCCTCTAACAGCTGGGAGAACAGTTCTACTGGAGGAGAGGGAGGGCAGAAAAAGCAGAGCAAGAGATACTGGACTCTATTATTAGCAGGGTAGACACAGTGATTTGTCACCCATATACCAGGAATCAAACAATTTGCTGTCTCCTGACTGCTCTGGTTTGGCATGTCATGGATCGGGTAGATACATTATTGGGAGGGCTGGAAATGAACCAGCATCTTGGTACATATTGACACCAATGACAAAGTAAGTGGAAGATGTAATGTCCTAAATAAATATTTTATAGAACTAGGAAACAAGCATAGGACAAGGACCTGCAATATTTTTTATGAGATACTCCCAGTGCAACACATGCTAGCTCAAGGAAACAGCAGGAGCTTAGGGAGGTAAATATGTGGCTAAATAATGTGGTGCAGGAAGGAGAGTTTTGGGGATTTAAGAGCACTGAGCTGATTTCTCACTTGGGTACAGTGATGGGTGGAGCTTAATGATGAGGGAGTCGATGTGCTAGGAGAGAGGAACAATATAGAAATCAGACTGACTATATACTTTGCAGCCAAAGATGGAGGAGCTCTTAATAATGAGTAAAAAAAGACTTGAAGCTGACTGCAGTACAGACCATGAGCTTCTTATTGCAAAGTTCAGAATTAAACTGAAGAAAAGAGGGAAAATCATCAAACCAAGTAGACACAAAATAAATAATATTAGCAGTGGAAGTAAAGGATACATTTAATGGACTAGACATGGAAGATAGAATGCCTGAAGGACTTTGAACCGAAGTTAGCAAGGTTATCCAGCAAACAGCAACAAAGAATATCCCTAAAAGAAAGAAAACTTAGAAGTCAAACTGGCTATATCATGAGGCTTTGAAAGTAGGAAAGATGAAAAGTGAAAGGTACAGAATTTACAGACAAGAAGACATTCTACAATGAGAGCTGTAAAGAGATCAAAGAAGATAACAAAATGGGTAAGTCAAGAGATCTCTTCAAGAATATTGGGAAGCTCAAAGGCACCTTTGATGCCACGGTTGGGCGTGATAAAAGACAAAAATGGTAGGAACTTAACAGAAGAAGGTCAGATAATGAATAGGTGTCAGGAATACACTGAAGATCTACACAGGAAGGATCTTAGCAGCAATGGTGACCTTTAATAGTTTGTCCAATGAGCTGGAGCCTGACATCTGGAAGAGCGACGTGAGATGGGCCCTAGGATGCCTTGCTGATAAAAAGTCTGCAGGAGGTGATGGAATCCCAAATGAACTATTCAAAATTCTAATGCTGTGAAAGTGCTGCTTGCCTTATGCCAACAAGTTTGGAAAACTCAACAGTGGCCAATAGACATACCAATCTACATACCAATCCCAAAAAAGGCAGTACCAAAGAGTGCTCCAATTATTGAACAATTGCACTTTGATGTGGGGAAAGATTGAAGGCACAAGAAGAAGGGGATAACACGCAGATGAGGTCATTGCAGAAATTAACATGAACTTGATGGAGCTCAGAGGGACAGTGACTGAGAAATATACCTGGCGTGCTGTGGTCCATAGGGTCATGGAGAGTCAGACACGACTGAATGATTAATAACAAAAATAATTATTAACAGTAAATGAGAAATGGTATTTGATAGGCATTACTGACACATGGTGGGATGACTCTCATGACTGGGCTGTTAATTTGGATGGTTACAGCCCATTAAGGAAAGATACATCAATGGTAGAAGAAGAGGGGAGATTTGTCTATATGCTAAGCCTGATTTAAAACCTGCAGTCAGAGAAGATATGTATGGTGGAACTAGTGCTAATGTTGAAACGTTGAGTTGAATAGTGGAAGAAAAAATCCTAAAAAAATTAATTGTAGGAATATGCTATAAAACTCCAAATATAAATGAAGGTGAGGGATTGTAATTATTGCTACAAAATGGAATTGCAGCTAAGTATGGTCAATTACTAATAATGGCAAATTTTTACTTCCATGAAATAAAGTGTATGAATGTGACCAGCAGTTAAGATAAGAGGAGTAGGTTGTTCAGTACACTCAGAGATCATTATCTGGCCCAGGTTATACAAGAACCTACTAGAAAGGAGTTTAGTTTGTATCTAGTCATCATGAAAAATGATATAACACAGGATGTTGAAATAGCGGAACCTTTAGGTAATGATGATCACAACATAGTCTAAGTTGAGATAGAGTTAAAAAAACAAAGTAATAAGGAGCCATCAATAATTCTAAAATGTTAAAGGGTACCATTTAACAGTCTAAGGACAGCAATATAATGTATAGACTGGGACAAAGAACTGACAGGTAAAAATACTGAAAATAAATGGACAACATTTAAAGCTTACATACATATCAAACCATACAATATGCAAATAAAATAAAAGGAGGAAACACCTCCCATGTGGGTTAGCAATTATAAGAAAGAGGGAACAGAGACAGCTTTACATGAATACAGGGAATATAATAGGGATTGCAAAATAGCTATTAGATTTGCTAAATTAGAACGTGAAAAACTAATTGTAGAGAAGAGTAAGACTAACCCTAAATAGCTAGGGAAGAAGCTAAGGAAATATTACAACGTGAAACAGTATCACTAAATAGGGAGGTGAATGGTTGGAAATCTGCAAAACATTAGAGCTACATTACCTTTCCCAAATAATTGGTTAACACTTGAAGAAATCCCAAAGAAGATGGAAAAAATTAATGTTAAGGGTACCGAGGGAACTGGCTTATGTAATAGCCAAACCATTATATTTACTTTTTATCGACCCACTCTCCACCAGGATGGTACTAGACAACTGGAGAAAAGCAGATGTGATACCTTTATTTAAGAATGGAGCAAGACCATATCCAGGGAGAGACTCAATTTTAAGCTTTTAAAGGGCTAATTTAAAAAAAAAACTAAGTTCGTCATTAAGGTCCCTTTATATTCAGTTGTGAAAATAAAATGAAATCTAATTAAAAAAATAATTAATTGATATCGAAACTATAAGCTCAAATTAAGAAAATAATATAAAGACAAACTGATAGCTTAATTTGGAAATAACCAATAAAAATTCTATCACTGGTAAATAAAGTGGGTAAATTTATGGCTAATAAACTCAAAAGAAATTCAATGCAGAAATGTATTGATAACATTTTAGGTCAAGATAATAAATACCCCATTAAGCCACAAGAGATAGGAGAATATTTTATGAGATATTACAGTTATTTATATAATTTTAAAAATATGGTACATATAATAAACCCTATAAATATGAAATACATTCTTTTTTAGGTCAAATTAATTTGCCTAAAATTTCTTTAAATCAAATAATTACTGCTAAAGAGATTTGTGCAGCTATTGTAGAGTAAAGTAGATGGGTTTGATGAACAATATTATAAACATTTTGAGACAATATTGACTCATAAATTACGAAATTGATTTTACAATTTTTGAACATAAACGTATGCCAATGATAAATAGAGAAGGGGGAGTATTGATACAGGGAACTGAAGGAATTTTCCCCCTTATGCGAATTATGGCAATGTTTCAGGAGTTTTTTTTCTGTTTGCCTTCCTATGAATCAATTAACAATTAATCCACATATTACAAGTGTACAGAATCCTGTTTCCACAATATGACAATGATGATCCTCATTGCATAACAGATATATACTTTATATTTCTTGTTTGAAACAGAGTAGTGAAAAATGGGTATTAATAGCCTCTAAAAGTATATAGAACTTCTTTTTCGCTAAAAAACATTTAAAAGTATGTGCATCTTCTCAACCATGGAAATATGTAACATTCCCTCCACATCAATTAGGAACTATTCCCTTATCCCAAGTAGGTGGTACATGCGGGCCAGTTAATATGCAAAATATAAGAAGGATGGGAGGGAGAGGAGGGCACAACCACCCAATAGTGTAGTAGGGTACATTTATTAAATATAATAAAAAACATAAAATTAAACGCTCTCACATTTTCTGCCTTCAATAAAAATGAGGTAAACATATAGTTCAATCAAGTCCCCAAGGATAGTTTTTTAACCTTCAGGTGTGCCAGACACCCACTGAATGCTTGTATAGGTTCCTTCTGATGTATCACTTTGTCCTGCGGTTGACTGCTGTGGTCTGGCTGGATCCTCCAACTGAAACAATTCACAGGGTAAAATCAGTCTCGGTGGCAGTATATCCATAGTTCTTACGGGAGATCAGGAGCCCCCCTAAATTCCAAGTCCACAGTGACTATGGTACAGCCGCAAAGCCTGCAAGCTTGAAATTCGGAGTTACAGAACAATAAAATTAGACAAGCCTGCAACAGACGTGGCCAACATCCAAATCCATAAACCATGCTTCCGCACGTTGCATTTTTGGCCGTAAACATGATCAATTAGTCATACCCGTGGTTATGTGTTTAGACGGAGCCAATAGTAAAAGAGATCGTCATCATTGCGTCACTAAAATAATGGAGGTTATATTCCAATCACTTACGTTTTGAAGTCTGAGTTGCGATTGGACCCGCATTCCAGAAATAATGCAATATTAAATAATCAATAAATATAATATTCTAGTCTATGTAAGTTCTATTACATCATTAACACATTGATTGCCGGGATTGATATAAAATGGAAATTACACATAAAATAAATGATTTTTTATTGCAGATTTGCGAGCTTAGCAATGTTGTGCTATTAATCTTAATACCTTACATCACTTTCCCTTTAATTTAAAATACAATATTGTGCTTATATTTGCATTATAGTGCTACGGACAGGACTTTAACTCCCTTGCTGGTACTCTCTAGTACCTGTAGGATTTTTGGCTCCATTTGCCATGTACGTGTTTGAATCCCAGTGCGTCCTTGGGGATTTGTAGCAATTTAATAGCGATTTGCGATCGTAACATTTACGGGCTTGACAGATAAAAAAAACTTAGCTGGGACAGAGTTCAGATTTTCACGTCCCGTAGTGTTTTTCCTCCTGTAACCCGCAGATTTCCTCCTGTAACCCTGTAACCAATTTAATAGCCGTAACTCTTGTGGGCTCCGTTACGGGCTTCGGTTTTTAAAAAGTTAGAGCATTTTTATGGGGCTGCAAGTCTCAAAATTAGTCAATAAGGAGACTACATATACTGAGTATCCCTCTATAAATGGGAATAGTGTGGCACTGGATATCAGGTGCCCTTAGGGGCTATAAATGATATGATGTGCGTGATATAATGTAAATAAATAACAATAAATAAAATAAAATAAATGCTACTACAACATTTGCATCTCTGTCTCTCATTTTTTAACAGACACTGCGTGAAGAGTGCCGCAGGAAGATTGGCAGCAGGGGACCCTCTGTCATTTATAGACAACAAATTCAAGACAACAGGTACAGTATAACAATTAAAAAAAACATGATCTATCCTTTTTGGTGTGCGCCGATGTCAAAACGCACTGCAACCTGCCTAACCCCATAACCTATAGCCCTAATGCCAACAGTGCCGCACACCAAAGATGATGGGGCAAAAAAAAAGAAAAGGTACCCTAACCCCGAATGCCAACAGTGGGGCACACAAAACAAGACACTACAACAAATGTTGTTAACACATATAAAATGAAAGGATCTAGCCTCTGCTGTGTGCCTCAACCTATAAGCCTAACCCTATAACCTAAACCTCTAATGCCAACAGTGACGCACACAAAACAGGATACTACAACAAATGTTGTTAACACACATACAATGGAAGAATATATGCTGTTTTGTGTGCACCAACCTCTAAGCCTAACCCCATAACCTAAACTTCTAATGCCAACAGTTGTGCACACAAAACAGGATACTACAACAAATGTTCTTAAAACCTAATAAATGGAAGGATCTATCCTGTTTTGTATGCACCACTGTCTAAACCTAACCCCATAAGCTAAACCTCTCTGAATACATACAAAATGGTCTTAGTACAAAAACAAATTGATTTAAATGTTATTTTAACATTTGCATCTCTCTCTGTAATTCTGACTGAAGAGTCTCATCAACTCTACAGGAATTTAGACACAACACATTGAAGACAAGAGGTACAGTATTACAAGTTACAAAAAAAAGAAAATGCATTAAGTACTGCTGTTTACACATATAAAATGGAAGTACCTATCCTGCTTTGTGTCTGTCTTTGTAGAAACTTACTGCAACCTAACACTCCAAGCCTAATCCCATAACCGTAAACCCCTAATGAAAACTATGGCGCATGCAAAACAGAAAAGGACAATGGTGTTAACATATACAAAATGGAAGGATATATACTATTTTGGGTGCGCAACCCTCTAAGCCCAACTCCATACCCTAAACACCTAATGACAATAGTAGCGCACAAATAACACAACTAAACTAATGACAACACTGCCACACAAAAAGAGGATCCTATCATGTTTGCTGTGCAACCAAACTAATCTGCTTAGTCCAACCTCATAAAGCTAACCCCATAATGCAAACAGTGGTGCACACAAAACAAGATAAGAGAAAAAATAACCAAAACAAAATAAAAAAAAAGTTAATTTAAAATAGATAAATAAAAAAAGGAGCAAAAGTACTAATGTACTACGTTTATTTACAGATTAATATGGCAGATACTACAAACAAAGACGAAAAGAAAAAACGTCAAACTAGAGAATGTCAAAAAAGATGGATGGATCAACAGACGCCTGAGCAAAAAACTAGCAGCTGACAAACCCAAGAAGGCAAATACAAAACAAAAGCATTTAGAAAATGTTGCTGAACAATCTGATAAGAATTCTAATGATGATTTAGAAAGTCATATTGATATATGTTCTCACAATTGTCCTTTAGTTAAATCATTAACAGTAGAGGTTCCTAATTGTGGTATGATGAATATTGTCTGACATCATTTCAAACAGGAAAGATCCAGAGATGGCGACTTTGCTAGTTTCTGTCAAAAAGGCAAGGTAAGACTTCCAGAAAGACAACAATTCCCAACATATTTAGAAAGCATTATGACAGAGCCTTATTTCCCTAACTACCAACATTTCAAAACAAACATTACAAAACAGCAAGATCGTATAATAGTGCCATATCCTTTGCATCTATGGGTGCAACATTAGCTGCTAATGTCTGTTTCAAAGTACAAGGACAAATTTACCATCGTACTTCTCATTTACATCCAGAAGAAGGGGAGCAAAGAAAATTTGCTCAACTATATGTCCTAGATACAATGGAAGCTGTTGAGCAACGTATGCAGCTTCCAGAAAATAAAAAATGCGTACCCATTGTTTTTATAGAGCTTGATAAAATTATGGCCCAAAACCCATACACTCAAGCTTATAAAGAACTGTCAGAAGTATTTCTGCATGAATTGGTTGTTCCTTTTCTACATCAATTACCAATCCCTAAAGTCAATATGGTTATTAAAAGAGATCGCCATACTGATAAACGCTGTTATAACTTACCAACATCAAATGAGGCTGCAATGGTCTTTCAAAAAGACGATGGAGAACCACCATTTCAGAGGGATATTAGAATATATCACAGAAATGATGAGCAACCTTTCATTAATATAAGTATCTTAAGTACTAATTTGGATCCAATGACATATCCCATATCTTTTCCAAATGGGGATGCAGGTTGGCAACCCAAATTAACACTTGACACTTACCAAAATTCAAAAGTATGTGTGAGAATTAATATTTCCATGCTTGAATTTAAAGTGGCTCAAACTCCCATTCAAGATGGATTCAATCCCATTTTATGGGGGAAAACTGACACAACAATGGATCATTGGTTCATATTTGCAAGTTGAGGCAAATAATTTAAACGTCATCAACAAGATAAACTACGTGTAGAACAGTATTGTGGATTAATGGATTATGTTGCTGAGGTAGTTACAAACAGAGAGCTTGCAGCTGGCAAATCCATCATTTTACCATCTTCTTTCTAAGGATCTCCTCGCAACATGCAGGAAAGATACAATGATTCTATGGCTATTGTAACTAAATTTGGAAAACCAGATTTATTTATTACATTTACATGTAATCCACAATGGCCAGAGATTGTACAGAATCTGCTAATTGGACAAACTGCTTCTGATAGACCAGAATTAGTGGCAAGAGTCTTCAAAATCAAAATAACTGAAATAATACATGACATAACCATAACTCAGTTATTTGGCAAATGTCTGGCTTATGTTTATACCATAGAATTTAAAAAAGAGGCCTTCCACATGCACATATGCTTAGAATCCTTCAAGAGACATATACATTGCATACTGGTGACACAGTGGATTCAGTGATTATTGCTGAACTACCAGAAATACATGGTTGACTATATGAGATTGTAACTCATCGCATGATTCATGGACCATGTGGAGATATTAATCCACAATCACCATGTATGGAAAATAAAAAATTCACTAAAGAATTTCCAAAATATTATAGAGACAAAACGAATGCTAATTGTGATGGCTATACATTATATAGAAGAAGAGTAGGCCAAAATGCCATTATTCGTGGAAAAAAGTTGATAACAGATGTGTGGTGCCATACACATTAATGTGGAAGCTTGCACTACTATAAAATCCATTAAATATGTCTACAAATATATTTACAAAGGCTATGAGCTACTGTAGTGGTCAAAAGTGCAGAAAATCCAAAACAAACTGAGTTATTACATGATGAACTTGCATCTCATGTAGATGCTTGCTATGTAAGTGCGCCAGAAGCAATATGGCGTCTTCTCAAATTTGAAGTGCATGATCACTCACATGCAGTATATCGATTAGATGTACATTTTCCCCAAAGACACTTAGTTTACTTTCATGTTGGAAATGAAAGAACTGCTTTGGCACAAAGTGAGCATCGACAAACTACACAAACTGCATGGTTTCAATTAAATTGTACTGACTTGGAGGCAAGGGAATTGTTATAGATTGACATTCCATATCATTATGTTTTTGTTAATGGATTATGGCGAAAAAGAAAAACCTGTGGAAATAAAATTATAACTAGAATTTACACTGTAAGTCCAAGAGACCCTGAACGTTTCTGCTTTTGTTTACTCCTTTTAAGTGTTCCTGGTGCACAAAGTTTTGAACACTTGAGAACTGTTAATGACACAGTTTATGACACATATAATTTAGCTGTGCGACACAGAAACTTCCTGGCTAATGATACAGAATGGGAAAGATGTCTAGAAGAAGCAGCACTGTGTCAAATGCCACAACAGATGAGAGAACAATTTGCATTCATTTGCATCTTCTCAAATGCTCCAAATGCATTAGCTTTGTGGGACAAATTTAAAACAAATACAGTATGTCTGAAGACTTTTTGCCACGATACAATGAAACTATTGCAGAATTAAAAGCATTAATTGCATTTTCATGGATGGATTAAATTTTGCAAATTTTAATCTGCCAAATGCAGGACTCATAGATGAAATAAAGCTTAAAAACTAAATAACACAAGAAAAACTTGCAACTTTAAATACATTCCAATTGCAAGCATTTAATGCCATAAAAAGTGCACTAGATGATGACTTGCTCAAAGAGCATTATTTTTATCTAGATGGACCTGGTGGATCAGGAAAAACATATCTATATAATTTATTGATGAGTTTCGTTCATGCACAAGGTCAAATAGCACTGCCATTTGCAACAACTGAAATTGCTGCACTTTTATTAGAAGGTGGAAAAACTGTGCATAGTGGATTTAAACTGCCAGTTTCCATTCTGGAAATATCAGTGTCGGATATTCAAATGACATCTTTACAAGAAAAGTAAATTAATTATAATTGATGAAGTTGAAGTTGCCTTTTGTACTTCAGAGAAGGCAATTCCCATCATCATGGCATTTGGCATGACCATTAATAAATCACAAGGACAAACTTTTTAATACGTTGAAATCTTTTTAGAAGAACAAGTATTTGCCCATGGCCAATGTAACAGAACCTTACCTTTGCCTGGGAACATTTATTACTACACTGGCCCTTTAACTGTTTGGAATGTCTTGATGATCTGTAACTGTCATGCTGAGTTCAGTTATTAAAGTTTTTCTCTGATGGTTGATATCAACTTCACTTTTACACAGCAGCTTGCCAGGGAAAAGGACGTCTCCAATGGCTGATACCCTCTCACTACCGGGGTAGCTGTTACATTTTGTTGGCAGCGGTGGGATGGTCCTTTTATCCAGAGAGCAAGTGCTGAATGGAGTCTCAGTACGCCAAGCTGAAAAGACCCACACTATAAGATTTATTGGAGAGTCGTGGTAGGAGTGTCAGTAACAGGCCACGGAGGAAGCTGATAGCTGACCTGCTGGAGATGGACGAAATGCATAGATCCATGGAAGTAACGGAGCCCCTTACATCTGTCAGCGAGGACGATGTAATTACTGGTATTGTACAGCGGAGATTATCCTTGTATCCAGAAACGTCCGTGGAACTAACAAACCAGCTGCTCCGGGAAACAAGGGAGGAGATAGAAACTAAGAGGAGACAAGAAACGGAACTGGTAAGAGCTAGACAGCCCATTACACAGGCAGTTCCTACCCCCCCACCCCCCCCCCACCCACTGCTACAGTAAAGAAAATACCGTTCACTGCATTTAAAGCTTTTGTAGAAAGTGAGGAGGAAATAGATGGATATTTGGCTGACTTTGAGAGGCAGTGCTCACTACACCAGGTACCACCAGACCAATGGGTCACTATTTTGTCTGGGAAATTGTCGGGCAAAGCCAATGAAGCCTTTTGGGCTCTTGCTCCAGAGGATATTTTACAATATCAGCAAGTTAAAAAGGCACTGCTAACCCGATATGCTGTAACCCCAGAAGCATACCGCAGTCGCTTCCGGGAGTCTAAGAAGAAGGCTGCGGACTCCCACATGGAATGGGCAAACACAATACAAAGGGTGGCATCACATTGGGTGCGAGGGTGCAATGCCAACAACGGAGAAGAAGTGTTACAGTTGTTCTTGATGGAACATTTCTTTAAAGATCTGGCTGCTGATATACAGGACTGGGTGAGAGATCGCCGCCCTGCCAGCTTAACTGAGGCAGCGCTACTAGCAGATGAATACACAGAAACAAGGAAGGTGAGCCAAGGTACCACACGACCAGCGCCTAGAACAGAGGCACGCACCCCAACCTACGCTGCACGCACAGAATTTCGGGCTCCAGTACCCCCAGGACCTCCACGCCCTCAGGGGTCTTACAACCAGCCCCGGAAATCTTACAAAGTGACATGTCATCACTGCAGCAACACAGGGCATATTGCCTGTTATTGCCCTTTGAGATCAGCCAATAACGAATGGAGGCGCACAACACCCCACACAGAGACCCCGCCATCACGTCCCTCTGCTGCTCACTGCCTGGAAATAAAAGGGAGCCCTGAGGAGTGTTTGGGAATCTTGTATGAGGCCAACCCCGTACAGGCTGCCTCCCCGGATAACCGCCAGAATCACCGCCAAGAGGTGTGTGTAAATGGACAGATAGCACAAGGCTTAAGAGACACTGGCGCTACCATCACTTTGGTACAGAAACATCTCGTGAAACCAGAACATGTATCTAATCATACCGTTGCTGTTCGTGTCGCAGGGGACGGGCGGATCTATGTGGGGAACCTTCCGGCCAACATGCGGGAGAAGGAGCTGGAGGAGCTGTTCCACCGATACGGCCGGATCTGGAGCGTCGAGCTAAAGAACCGCGGCGGAAGCAGCAGCTCTCCATTTGCTTTCATCAGCTTCCAGGACCCGCGGGATGCAGAGAATGTAGTATTTGGTCGGAATGGCTATGACTTTGGCTCATGTTGTCTAAGGGTTGAGTTCCCAAGGCCTTTCAGGGGCTCTCGGGGTGATGGTGGTGGTTATGGAGCACCACGGGAAAGGAATGGACCTCCCTCTCGACGATCTGAATTCAGAGTCTTTGTCTCAGGTCTTCCCCCATCAGGTAGTTAGCAGGACCTAAAGGACCACATGCGGGAAGCTGGTAACGTCTGTTATGCTGATGTACACAAAGATGGAATGGGAATTGTTGAATTTATCCGGAAGGAGGACATGAAATATGCTTTGAGAAAACTGGACGACACTAAATTCCGGTCTCATGAGGGTGAAACCTCTTATATCCGGGTTTGCCCCGATAGAAATGTCAGCTACTCGAGATCAAGATCCCGCTCTAGAGGGCGTGACTCCCCATATCAAAGCCGCCGTTCTCCCTCTCCTTTCCGACCGTATTGAGCTGTCACCACAGGGACACTTTCTATGAAACTAATTCTAAAGCCCATCTGCTCTGAAGTTACATTCCACAACCCCCTAGTATGGCTGAACCGAGTGGCTGGGGACAATGGACGATTACTGAGATGGAGATTGGCCCTACAACCGTATAACTTTTCCATTCAATATCACCCTGGCCGGTTCAATGCGAACGCAGACGGACTGTCCAGGCAAACGGAACTTTTACCTTAACAGCAGACCGGACAGCCCCAAGTTGACCCGAAAAGGATCAATCCGGGTCTGCCGGAGTGTTCCACAAAGGGGGAGCAGTGTAACAGAACCTTACCTTTGCCTGGGAACATTTATTACTACACTGACCCTTTAACTGTTTGGAATGTCTTGGTGATCTGTAACTGTCATGCTGAGTTCAGTTATTAAAGATTTTCTCTGATGGTTGATACCAACTTCACTTTTAGACAGCAGCTTGCCAGGGAAAAGGACGTCTCCAGCGGCTGATACCCTCTCACTACCGGGGTAGCCGTTACAGCCAACTGTATGTTGCATTTTCAAGATGCAAGAATCCAGAGGAAATTAAAGTGGATATTGAAAAATAAAAAGTCAGGGTGATTTATTAGATGATGGCTGAATTTATACAAAAAACATTGTCTACTATGAAGTACTGTAAATTAAATTAGAAAAAAGAATAATTACCCAATTAAAAAAGCAACAGTGCTCTTATATCTATGAGAAATTCACAAAAAATACCACAACAAATATAGAGGACAGGAGTTTTATTCCGAGGACACAATTTTATGTCACTCAGACTCTTTTTAGAGGACCACTATTTTGCTAAGGAAACTCTATAAAATGGCAAAAAACATAGAGAACAGTGGTTATACCCTGTGGATGAACTTTGATGTCTGGCGGGCTCTTTGTAGAGGACCACCATTTCACACGCAGTAAGTGTAGTTTGTCGACGCTCACTTTGTGCCAAATAAACAGTGGTTATATCCCATAGACAAAATTACAAGTCTGCTGGACTCTGTTTAAGGGAACCACTTCGACATACAAAAAAAAAAAGAAGAAGATTGGAATGTCTTGGAAGTGACTTTGCCAGGATTGGCCCCACAAAACAGTTACCTTGCATTTTCTGAAATTTCCTGTTTCAATTTTACTACATTAAGTTCATGTTTGTAATGTTAAAATTCTGTGTTCCAAGGACTGAAAAGTTGTTTCATTGTATGCAATTAGGGTTCATGTTAGTATGAGTATGATCATTTGTTGTAAAATATAATTGTTTAATTATATACAGAGTATTGATCCATGGAGTAATCCAATTGCCAGTTAATGGGGTCACAAAGGAATTATATTTTTTGCCCACTTTGAAACAATTGACCAAGTTTTACTGTTTTTTTTTTGGTTTGCCTTCATTTGGATTCAATATTTAAGATCACTGTATTTTTTGACAATTTATTATGTTAATGTTTGCATTGTTAACATTGTATTTGACAAGGTTTGAAAAGTTGATTTATTGCATGTTATTAAGCGTTTATATCAGTAGGAGCATAATCATTTCTTCGAAATGTAAATCTATAATTAAATAGAGAGGATTTATCCAGGGTTATTTACTGTTTGTCTTCCTCTGGATTTAATACATATGTGCTTTACCAGTAGTTATACTTCAAGTTGCATCTTAAGAAGCATTCTTTAATGGTTTAACATACTTATTCATACAAAGTTGACCTATTGTTATGTTGCTCATGCATAGCTCAAAATTTAACATTTTAGTATTGTTAAACATAATTGATTCACCACTGTTTCCAATATAAGTTGCATGTTACAAAGCTTTATGTAATGGTTCATAATACGTATTCATACAAATTTCAGCCATTGTTATAGTGTTATTGCATACATGACAATTAAAAATGTTAATATGGTGTAACAGTTATTGAAATACAAGTTGAATGTAAAAAAAAATAAAAAAATGTATTATAATTGTTGTACTTCTTTGTAGATAACAAAAAGGTTAAGAGTGTCAGAGACTCACAATGTGTGTCAAACAGCATTGCCAGCTTTAACATTTTATTGACCATCATTTTTTGACGGGCAAGTCGTTAGTAAAATATAATATATAAAAGAGGGACTATACTTTCTAACCTGAATGTCATTGTTCAAAATGTCGCTGTACATAAGGATATATTTCAACATAGTGCTGCAGGCACTGAGGAGCTACAGTTCATTGAGGGAACCATGAATGCCAACATGTACTGTGACAAACTAAAGCAGAACATGATCCCCTCCCCTTGAAGACTGGGCCGCAGGGCAGTATTCCAACATAATAACGACCCCAAACACATCTCCAAGACGACCACTGCCTTGCTAAAGAAGCTGAACGTAAAGGTGATGGACTGGCCAAGCATGTCATCAGACCTAAACCCTATTGAGCATCTGTGGGGCATCCTCAAATGGAAGGTGGGGGAGTGCAAGGTCTCTAACATCCACCAGTTCCATGCTGTCATAAGGAAAAGGACTACAGTGGCAAACTGTAAAACTCTCTGCCCATGAGGGTTAAGGCAGAGCTGGTGGCCACACAAACAATGTATACTTTTACATTGTAGCAGAGTGTAATTTCTTCAGTGTTGTCACATGAAAAAATATAATAAAATATTTTAAAAAATGTGAGGAGTGTACTCACTTTTGTGAGATACTGTATATACCCTCACAGTATTTCTCCTGTGTATTCACTTTTATATCTCTTAATTTTGCTAATAGTACATGCCTTTTTTTTTTTTTACCACAAAATCCTATATACACCAGCAAACCATATTGGTACATCTTATTTTTAGTATATTTTTTTTAGTAGATAAAAGGGGAGTGAATATGGACTATAAAGGTTACTCAGGTGAATAGCTCCACTCTGGTAATGATTCACTAAATAGAAAAGCACCCTAAACTCACTTATATAAACTAGATGAATAAGTCATAAAGAACCTCATGAATAAGTCACAATGTTCTTTTTCTCACTATGCACCATTCTTTGTTAAAGATGCACTTCTGCCTTCTGATCAAAAGGGACTCTGGGTTCCTGATGCGTGATTGGTACATCCTGATTGGCCAAGAGGTTGCCTGGCAACGTAGACGCCGAATATGAGCACCAAAATCAGGCAACGCCGGAGTCCATAAAGGCAGCCTGCTGGTAAGAGTTCAAATAGATGGCGTACTGGATAAGAATGGCTATAACAATTGTTTTTTTCACAAATGTATCACTACTTATTTGTATCATTGAGGAATGCCTGACTACATGCAGAGATACAAGCATATTATGTGTGTGTGTCAAGCCCGCAAGTCCGGGCCCGATAGCGCACATCGTAAACCATGCTATCATATGTAGCATTTGCGAGCTTGAACATGATCATTTAAGCAAGACCGAAACTCCCAATGCAGAAACAGCTAGTTGAAAAGGAGCCCATCATCATGAAGGCCGTAAAACATGGAATTGACATGTCAAAGAACTAGAGATTCGGGGTCCGATTTGCGATCGGACCACAAACCTGCAATTTACAAAATAATAAACATGAATGAAGCCAATGTGAGATTGCTGATTTGCGCTCTTGAGACTGTTGTGCAGTTAAATCTATTGTCTTTCATCACTTTCCACCTATTTTGAAGTACAGTATTGATTTTTTATTTGCATTTAAAGTGCTCCGGACATGTCTTTAAGCCCTTTGTGAGTCCTCCTTGGAACCTATAACTTGTGGTTTGATTTTTGCCATTTACGGCCTTGGCGGGGTGGTAAGCGAGGGGGACTCGGAGCAATTGAATAGCAATTTACAATTTTAGAAATCTTAACTATTGCGGCTGTGAAAGATCAAAGACTTGGAGGGGCATTAACTTGTGATGTTAACCTTGCAATGTATCAGAGGCCGGAGCCTTAACCCGATCGCAGCCCGTAAAAATACGCCAATTGAATAGCAAAATAAGTTATGGACTCCCTTTTCGAAGCCCGAATTTCCTGAGGGCCTCCTCTCTCCTCTCTCTCTTCTTCTCTGTTTCACCTCTCCTCCCCATTTCTCCCTTCCTCGATCATTTCTCCATCATGTATATGTAGATATTATTGAAGTTAAAACAAATGTATGTTCTATTTGTATTTTTTTATCTGTGAGGGTATAGGTTTGGGGTGCGTGGATGGAGGGTCTGCACGCTGAGGTTGCAACCATTGGCTCTGGTGGCACAGCAAATATATCTGTAATATTTACTATTTTGTGCGGGTTTAGTAATCTAGCGCCTTTACTGCTACTGACTGAAGCATGGTTTATGGATGTGGGCTGTGTACCATAATATTGTAAGTGAAAAGATTAAAATGAATGTGCAACATAGTGAAAAATGCTAACGCTGACGATTTTATGTTATATCGTAATTTACACCGAGCAATTAGAATGGGGCCATGGTTGCAGACAGATTAAAAGGTAAATTACTTAACATTTACAGTGCTCATTTTCCATGCAAAAAGGACTTTTGTAATGTGCAAAACTTGTTTTTTTTTTAAATATCTGTGAGTTTAATGGAGCATAAGTAATTTTCTAGAGTTCTCAACATGAAGGAAATTAAATCGGTCATGTGAACTATGTAAGTGGATTTTTAATGCTTTCACACAGTGGAATGCATTTTTTTGTGTTAATGGATATACATTGTTTAAACTCTTTATAGATTTTTTCCTAGTTGTAATCTTATACATATTTAATATCATTTTTATAATGCATCATAAAGCTTGTATATTGTGTTCTTACTATGAGATTAAATGACCACTGTTGTCAATTTTTCCTATATGGGTTTTTATATAAGAAAACTTCATAATGTATATATATAGTTGGAGAACAAAACATTAAAACAAAACAAAAGATGCTTTATTGCTGGCTTCCATTTTCTTTATTAAACCTGCTTCTTGTAGCTTCTGTCTCAAGCTTTATTGCTGGCTTCCATTTTCTTTACTAAGCCTGCTTCTTACAGCTACTGTCTCAACAGGGTGTGTCCTTGTAAACTAATGAACTTTTCATTACAACCAATAATAGCACTGACAATTGTATATGCCTCCTTACCATTATGCAAACCTGCTATGTATTCTCAACTTAGGAAGCTGATCACTGGAATCTGAAGAGGTAGATTCCACAGCAGCATAACTGCATATGTAAGTAATAAACAAAATGCTGTATTTTTGTGTACTTCCTCAAAAGGGGCTACTTTACAAGTTTGCTTGTTTAAAAACAAAACTGGGGAAGCCATTTTTAAGAAAAACTGTTTTTAGAGAATATTTTTTGTGGATTTCTCATATTTAGATGCATATTTGCTATTGTTATTATGTCCTGTTGTGTATTCTATTTGAATATTATTTGGTTGAATTCTGAGTTCATCTTTACAGTGTTTATATGCTCTATCAAATTTGAGAGTGTTAGGTTCAAATGTTTGTTTGTACCTCAGCATATTTCGTAAAAATGCTCTGTTTTAATAATGTGGAGTAAGTCATTCCAGTGCCACAGAAATGCAAACAAGTAGCATCAAATCTAGTTCACACCTCAGCAGTCAACAAATATGCTCCAGTTTAGGTATCCCTTGCCTGGGCAAAGTTCTTTATATACTAGAGTGCCATTTTGTTCTGTGAGTTTACCTGAGTTTGAACTCTGGTTTTCCAGCTTCCTGGCCCCTCTCCTGTTTTGATGCTGACTTCCAATGCTCACTATGATTCTGTCTCCCTTTTATCATCACAACTATCTGCTTATGAGATTAACTATGTTTCCCTCTTCCAATTTATCTATGAGATGCTGGTAGCTTGTCAATATATGGGATTGGGTTTTCTCTGAGATAATTCTGAAAATATATACTTCTGAAAAAGATACATATTGTTGCCATTAAGGCTGTATTTGGTTTGAAGTTGGTAAAATTATTTATACTTTTTGAATCACAACTCTGGGGAAATAATATTTGTCACAACTGTGAAAGGGGTTTGGAGACCCTTAATTGTTTTATCAGTATTATTTTAAGATCTTGGTTCTATATGCTTTGGCTTCTGTCTGCCACCTGTCCAAGATTTTGAAGTCATCTACAACTTTTCTTGTACCAAACAATATTATGGATCCCAGTTCGAGAAACCGGCTGCTTGATACATAAACATTTATAACTTTTACACCTTTAAAGTAATTTTTTATGTTATTTGGTTTTGTTATTTAATTGTTTTGCATTTAAATGTTACTTACGTTTATACTATATCAGACTGGAAAATCCCTGTGGCTTTGGGACCTTCATATTTGCATAATATTCATATATTTTCTCACAGCCTTTTTTTGTAAATAATTTGTTGGAATAATTGACATGGGGATAATTCTATTGAAAAACTATTCAAACAACTCTCCATCATTTCAGAAAATATCAGCATTTCTGACAGAAAAACAAAATAATTACAATTTAAAAATGATATATTACAGGGACACACACACTTTAAGTTTAAGTTTTCTCTCCCTCTAGCCTGGCTCGCTAAATAAAATAAATAAAACATAAGGAAGTCTTGTTAATTATTAAAAATGAATTGTCACAGATCCTGGATCCTGGTGCATTGAGCCACCATAGAGGACATACTGCCTTATTGGAAAATGGGTAGGGGAATTATTTGCCACATGAGAAATGTGGGCAGGTGGGTGGTGGAGTGAATAGACATAGGGCCGTAGTATATCACCATGCTTCATGTGTTCTTATGGTATATGCACCTGCCTTATCCTGTATACTGTATGTAATTCACCATGTAATATTACAGTGTTCTGTGTTATGTTAAAATAATTAATGTGTACATAGATTACAGTCATGAGTGTAATGTGTGAGTACAATATATCATGTGTAGAATGTGTGCATATGGTTACTGTCATGGCATCTTGCTTGTATGGTGTAGTGTTGATGCAGTCACATGTGGGACAGGGGGGTTAAGTTTTACCGGAATTCATATGGCTTTACAACTTCTGAGAGAGGCTAGGCATGCATACTTTTCTTGCTTCAGTCATAAAGGAGGTTGATAGCCTTAGATACAAGGTGGGGTTTTAGCTATAGAGGGGTATGGTGTTGTTTTTGTGATATATATTCTATGCAAAGAAACAAATAAAGGGTTGTTGACTTTTGAGACATATAGAAATGTCATGGTCTCTTATTTTGCTTCTGGGGCTTTGATACTAATCCTATCTCCAACCAGCAAGCAGGGCAGTATCTAGCTTTTTGGAGCCCTTGGGCAGTGAAGTGGAGGAGCCCCTCCATGGACCCATTTTTGCCTTTTCGTGACGTGTAAGTTCCCTTTCCTATTGTAACTGTCTTGTTCTAAGCGACTACCTCCTAGTAGCCAGTCTATTAAATGCATCATTTAATTTTTTTTAAGCCAGGAACCATTTTTTTAAAGAAATTACGTCCCTCACAGCGAAGCGCCCCCTAGGTGGCTGTCTAGTTGGCCTAATGGGTAATCCGGCCATGCTTGCAAATAACTTGTCCTGGTCACTACCACAGGAAAGTTACTGAGACTCCTGGAAGTACTGATTCCTGATGGAGAGACCCTGACTGATACAGAAGCCAGATATCAGGGTTCTGGTGCCGAGATTTCCAAGGACCCAACGGTCCATGTGGGTAATTAACCTGTAGTCTATAGCAGGTGGTCCTGGGCAGTAATAGCCCCTACCCCCGGTTCATCACATGAATTACCTGGCTTTCTGAGCCGGGTGAATTATGTTTAATGGTTACATTTAATACAAATTAAATACATTTTTCTATTGTTTTCTAATGTTTGCATTAAATATGTGTGCTTACCTTAGGAAATAATATATGAAAATATTATCTGAAACAAAATCAATCAAAATTAAGTTAGAAAAAGTGGTTCTAAGTCTTGAAACATGCAGCCCTATTAAATTCCATTAATGTGTAAAACACTAGCCCATAACAGAGACCGCAAGACTTAGGGCTATTAAATTGGCCCTGTAAAGCAACCCGCTAATGATCTGCGGGTTACAGGCAGAAAACCCCTATGGGACATCAACATTTGAACCCCGCGGCGGCAAATCCTTTGATCTGTCAAGCCTGTAACTGTTGCGTTCGAAAATCACTATTAAATTGCTAAGAATCCACTGGCGTTCAAACCCGTAACCCACAAATGGAGCCAAAAAGCCAATGGGTACTAGAGAGGACACGCAAGGGGGTTATTGTCCTATCCATAGCATTGTAAATGCAAATATACACACACTACTGTGATTTCAATTAAAGGGAAAATGATGTTAGTTATCAAAATTAATAGCGCAACATTCTTAAGCTAGCAAATCTGCAATACAATATACTTTTATTTCTGTTTAATTTCCATGTTATATCAATCCCGGCAATCCATGTTTTAATACATATAATCGCATAATATTGCATTACTTCTGAAATGTGGGTCCGATCGAAACTTGTAATTAAAACTCGTAAGGCTTTGAAATCTAACCTCCATTTTTCAGTGACATAATTTTGGTGATCTTATTTGCCATTGGCTCTGTCTAAACCCGTAACTACGGGTTTGACTGATTGATCATGTTCACAGCTGCACATCCAACGTGCGCAAGAATGGTTTACAGGTTTGCATCGATGGGCCGTAACTCGCGGCATGGTTCAATTTAATAGCTCTGTAACGCAGCGGAATTTCAAGCCTGCATCCATTCTAGAAAACATATGACTCCCCCACAACATTAATTTAACTTTTTAATCAGTTCTGTAGCTAGAGTGGTACAACATGTGTTAGTATTCCACAGCCCATGAAACCATAGATCATGAAATCATGCTTTTCCCATTCTACATATTAGACAAATTTGGATGGTGTTATTACTCTACACCAAAAACAGCACAAGATCTTTATCTTTTATCAAATCTGTCAGATTTCCATGACAACCTCTAATTTGTTGCATACTGCTATTAAACAATGCTCTGAAGAATATTTTTTTATATGTTTGTCAGTACAATGTATTTATACAACAAAGAAAAGCTTTATGTCTGAGTTTCTCTGTTATGTCAGTTGAAGTTGCCCAATAAGGAGGGAGTTTATGTTTTTCCAGTTGTAAACAGAAGTTGAGATCCTCTAAACACGGGCTGGCCTTGTATTTTCAGTGGCTTTATTGAATTTATTCACCTTGAAATATACATTTTGAATCATCTTTGTATTTAAATGCTGTGACAAGTTACCAGTCTGTTTGTGCCAGAGTTTCAGGCACTTTGTTAGAGGAACACAAAACAAGAAGCTGTATATATTTTTCCCAGTTTTACTAAAATTTAGCCAGTGATGTAAAAATAACAAAACAAAAAACATCTAAAAAAATAATAGGCCAATCTTCCGCTGAAGCACTACCTTAACGATTAAACAGTTTCCTCACTAACCAGCTCTCATCCAGATAAACCTAGGTTGAGGAAAACAAACAGTGCAATAATTCTTTATATTTCCAGGTCCTCACTCTGCTCTAAGCAGTCATAAGCTGCAGGATTCTGTCTCACTGTGTGTGTCTTTCACCATTTCAAAGTACACTGAATCAGTCCATAAGAAGTCCCTTCCATACTCTAGGAGTAGTCTTAAATGAGGGTTGCACAGGTGCAGCTAATTAACTGAACAGGAAAGTCAATCCCTGCAGTTCTACTGGGCGGAGAGAGCTTTACAGAGTCAGCGACTCACATAAACCTTAAATAACTCATAACACACTTGAATGGGCCACAGCAATTCAAGAAAAAAGACACAAAAAAGACAACCTAACAATATTTGCAGCTGTGTAGGCCACAGATATAAACAAAATTGGAGAAAACCTGCATTATTCAAGGCTCTGTTTATGAGTATAGGAATCCATTTTGTTACAGCACTTCTTGAGAAATGGTTGATGGGCGTATAGGTTTGTAATTATCAGTGGAAGTGGTGTAGGAGGAGGGAACAGATAGAAGTCCATAGCCGTTGTGTGATAACTTGACACCACACCCTTTCCCCTCACTAGCCCCTTCCATCATTCAATGCAACCATAGTTATCCAGAAATGTAATTGCCTCCACAGTCCAGAAGAGGCATCAAAATTACTTTTTCCAGCTTAATTGTGCTCTTAATCAAACATAACGTTTTCAAATACACACACACACACATATATCTATATTTGTTTTCATTGTCCAGTAGTCCTTTAAGAAATAACATGCTAATATGACAAAAATATCAACAGTTGTTCCTGAGGCAAAATACCTCATTACGCATTGAAAATAACTCCTATTTACAAACAAGCTCAGCAACCAGCTTCATATTCTATACCACATAAAATGTTACTTATAGCAGGCCAAATATGGTGTCTTCATACGTTTAATCACCGTAATCATTGAAGCTGCAACCTCAAGGCTTTACCTTTTCAGCCACCCAGTGTGCGTTATTCTTCCAGGTCCCTTCAGATACGTATTCATCCACATTCCAATTTCTTTGCCACCTTTTCCCTTGCTGTGTTGTCACTTGAGATTACACCTACTGTATAACGCTGAACAGGCAAATTTAGACATCCTGGAGCCCCCTGCAAACATGCCACCCAATGCCAGGGCATCAATGGTTTGCATAGGATTAATCTGTATTTCACTTCTGCTCCAAGTGGTAGTCATTAGATCAATAACTATTAAATAGGCTAAGAATAGAACTGCAAATATTATGAAATGTATTATTATATAGTCCAAAAAGTAATTAAAAAGAAACACCATTTATCACAAATTAGTGTAAGCTATCGTTATTTAAAATTTCTTGTTTGTTTTATGTATAACATATTTTTTTGTGTTGGCTAAATAATATTAATAATCTTAACAAAATACATAGACCAATGAAAATAAATCATTTGATGGAATTGCGTGCTTAATCCAGCTATGACTGTGCTCCTATCATATAATTACATTTATCTTCTTCCATTGTATTGCAGGTATGTGCGTTAATAATTGTGCAAATACAAAATAAAGTATGAATGCTAATTTAGTCCTAATTATTAAAATGCATCTATTGATGATTTGTATTATAATATATGATAGATATACACGTATGTACAGTAATTAATGAAAAGTTTGTTTGCTGCATTTCCATATTTAAAAGCTGACATTTGGCCTTACAGCCTTATTAAATTGCGATTTGGTAAATTTAAAAGGGCTATATATAAGCACACAGCATATTTTATTTACAGAAGTTTTTAGTTAGTGAACTTCTATCCAAAAGCAAGGTCTTTGCTTACTAAAAACTTCTGTAAAAAAATATGCTATGTGCTTAAATAGAGCCCTTTTAAATTTGCCAGATCGCAATTTAATAAGGCTGTTAATCTTTACGTCAAAAATACTACTATATGATAGAAAGGTGTATGTTTCAAAAATATTGGTCTTCTTAAGTGGTCAGGAAATATGTCTTAAAAATCGTTTTTAACTAGAAAAAAAGTGCTTATGCCTCTGCTGCTCAGTAGAGGCATCTATGATTTGCATTTCTAGATGAGTATGAGCTTTTGAGTATGCATAGCACTTCACCCCTCTCTCTAATGACAGAAAGGATAAACAGACGTTGTAAAATTTGCAGGACATGCTGAAGTCTTAAATGATGGATTTTTCTATATACATACTTCATATATAAAGAATTTCTCTTTAATGCTTTTATTGTAATGGCTTACACAGCTGCATACTTCACAAACATATTACGTTTTTCTTTAACTGTGGTCATTTAAAAAACATGTGATGCAATGTCTCCAGGGACACAGTACAGAATTACATTACATTTCTATCTGTGACCTCACTAACAAAATCCAATTTACATTTTTTTTTTATTTTTTTATTTTTTTATTTCATAAAACAAAACATAATGCAAGTTTCTTGCATTTAATATTATATATAAGTAAATCAAAAAGCAAATGTATCAAGACATCCATTAGCTCTAGCAAAACATAAATACAACACATTGGACTACATAGACACAAACCACTTGGACACTGAAAGTTTAAATATACCTTCCAAGTTTTTGTTTTAGGTGGATAAAGATATAAATTGATCCCATAACTCAGATTTAGCGCTTCTTTTTGAGGATGTTGGTCAACATAATCAATTTCAATTGAACTGTTTTGGGAAACAATTGTTTCTATCTCATTCCATGTTGAAAGTTTGTTTTTCTTCCATTTTTTTTTTTTTACAATTAATCATTTTGCTGTCATGTGGATGTGTATAGTAATACCCGATTCATTAGCGTTAAATTTTTCGGAGTTCATATGGAAAATAAAGAGATCTGGGCATAATTTAAAATCTTTATTTAAAAAATTATCTTAGAGGTATGAAAAATACACATCAACCAGAATATTCTAAATTATTACAGAACCACTTTATATTTGCGTGGGTACCTGGATCTACACATCCTCTCAAACAGTTAATAGGCTGAACATTTGGGGCAAGTTTAGCTAAATGTACCAACACTAAGTACCATCTTTTAGTTAAAATGTGCTTCTCTAAATATAACAAATTTGAATTTACAAATTCTAAAACTGCTAAATATTATTTTCAGAAAATTGCCTAAATCTGCCAAGGTATTAGAGATGTCGCGAATAGTTCGCCGGCGGACTGTTCCCGGCGAACATAGCATGTTCGCGTTCGCGGCGAACTGCGAACATATGCAAGATTCGACCCGCCCCCAATACTTTATCATTGAGCAAACTTTGACCCTGCATGTCACAGTCAGCAGACACATTCCAGCCAATCAACAGCATACACTCCCTTCCACACCCTTCTACCTCATGGACAGCAGCCATTTTGGAATCATAACTAACTTGCAGTCTTACTGAGAGGAGGTAGAGTGTAGGTGATACTGCATCAATAGGGAAAACCATAGCTAGGCAAGTTTATTCAGTGTCCAGTGCAGTGCTGAAGGACTCTTGTGCATTATTATTATTATTATTATTATTACTACTATATAATGTGTAGATGTACCAGCTGGGCATGCATTATTATTATTATTATTATTATTATTATTATTATTATTATTATATAATGTGTAGATGTACCAGCTGGGCATGTTCTTGTGCATTATTATTATTATTATTAGTAAAATACCGGTACATCTACACATTATATAGTAATAATAATTATAATAATAATGTGGAAGAGCATGCCCAGCCGGTACATCTACACATTATATAGTAATAATAATAATAATAATAATAATAATATAGAAGAGCATGCCCAGCCGGTACATCTACACATTATATAGTAATAATAATAATAATAATAAAGCAGAAGACCTCCCCTGTGTCTCCCCCCCCACTCACTCCCATGTGTCTCTCTCCCCCCCTCTCCCCTGTGTCTCCCCCCCACTCCCTCCCATGTGTCTCTCTCCCCCCCCTCTCCTCTGTGTCTCTCTCACCCTTGCCTGTGTCTCTACTCCCTCTCCCTTCCCCAGTGTTTCTTTCCCCCTTCTCCTGTGTCTTTTCCCCCTTCCCTCTTCCCTGTGTCACTCCACCCTCCCCTGTGTCTCTACCCCCCTCTCCCTTCCAGTGTTTCTTTCCCCCTCCCCTGTGTCTTTCCCCCTTCCCTCTCCCCTGTGTCTCTCCCCCCTCATCTGTGTCTCTTCCCCCTTCTCCCCTGTGTCTCTACCCCCTCTCCCCTGTGTCTCTACCCCCTCTCCCTTCCCCTGTGTTTCTTCCCCCCTCCTCTGTGTCTTTACCCCCTTTCCTCTCCCCGGTGTCTCCTCACCACTCCCTCCCATTAGTCTCTTCCCCCCTCTCCCCTGTGTCTCTACCCCCCACTCTCTCCTGTGTCTCTCCCCCCTCCCATGTGTCTCTTCCCCTCACATTTGCCCAAAGTCAGGTGCCTGTAAAGGACATGTTTGAGCGTAAGAAGCTAATGTCTCAAAGTGCCCCAAAATTTAAGTGATACGACCAACAAAGCATCTTTTTCCATCTCCCGGTTCTAAAAATCCAGGCCTTATACACGCCCCCTGATATGTGCTGTAACAGGTTTTAAACTGATAAGAGTAGTACTACTTAACACACCTTATAATAATGCAGAGAGAGGCAATGCATGAGAGGAGTCTGAAGAAGAGGAGTCAGAGGAGGAAGGTGGCTTTGAGGAGGTGGAAGACCAAACACAGCAGGCATCCCAGGGGGCTTGTTGTCAGCTTTCGGGGACCCTTGGTGTTGTACGTGGCTGGGTGGAGGAAGAGACCTTCAATGACATCAGTGAGGACATGGAACGGGACATGGCTAGTTGGGTATCCAACCTTGTGCAAATGGGGAGTTTGCGGTTGTGCAAATGGACTGTTTGCGGTTGTTTGCGGTGCGTTAAACGGGGAGTTTGGTCTGTCACTGTGAAGCGGGTGTAACCCTTACACTACCTGATCGATACAACATCATACCTGATGTTTTAAAGCACGTTATTCCAAACAATTTAGGAATGTTAGGTAATTTATGCCCTTTATGGCTTAAAACCAGACTCAGTATCAACTATGTAATTTTCCGTGGGAGTTTTGCCATGGATCCCCCTCCGGCATGCCACAGTCCAGTTGTTAGACCCCTTGAAACAACTTTCCCATCACTATTGTGGCCAGAAAGAGTCCCTGTGGGTTTTAAAATTCGCCTGCCCATTGAAGTCTATGGCGGTTCGACGATGTTCGCCGGTTCGCGAACATTGGCGGCGGTTCACGTTCGCGGTTCGCGAACCGAAAATTTTATGTTCACTACAAGGTATACCAATGTGAAATGGCACATTTTCACAGAAGGATATTTAAACCTATACTAATATGTTTACTTATTCCAAAGTAGCCTTTTTATGCTGACTTGAAAACAACGAGTAAATCAGACTGCAAATAATGACAAAAACAACATGGTTTTCTATTTTTCCATTTTAATTTTGATAACTCTTCCACTTATAAGTGGAGTAAGTATCATTATGCAGAAGTATTGTTTTAAGGGGAGACTACCAATGTCAAAGGGCCATTCATTAAAGCTAATTAGCCAATACAAATACTCTAAAACAACTTGTACACGCTAAACTAATTATAACACTCTAAACTGACATGAACTAGAGCAAAACAAGATTTTAAAATATTAGCCCCATTGCACCTACCCTGTCACAATCACAGAAGGGAAAGGCATACATATAATTAAAAAAAATAACCCCTACACCAACCCTTCACTTATACATATGTATTTATAAGTCTGGGGTCCTTATAGGGCTGAAACTAAACTTACTGCTGAACACTAGATATAAAAAAAAAAAAAAAAAAAAAAAAACATTTTACAAAATACTGTTAAAGTAAATAAAATAATAGAACCTGTAGAAGAAAGAACAAAAATAGAATAAAACAAAACTGTATTGGAATTAAAATTATTACATCCCGGCTTAATTGGTGTGGAGTGGGCAGAAACATTTTGAATATTCACCCTGAACTGAAGCTTGTTGACAGGGTTTTTTAAGCCTGCAACTAGAAAGGCTAGCCAAGGTGAAAACAATTCTTGCTAAGCTGGAGCTACCAGGGAAGAAGACATTTTGAGTTGTTACGTAGCATAGTCTTAATTATGTTGTAGAGAATGTTAGGTTATATAAATTCATCAACCCAAAGGCAGTTCCCAATGAAACAAGGAATTGAATGCTTGGACTGAGTTTATATAATCTATCTTCATACGAACAGAGTTATAGTTTTATACCAATACCAACTTAGACCAATAATTTCTAGAATAGCCTATTGACCTACATAATAAATAAAAATACTATCTGAACATTCTAACAATCATGTTGGTTTCATGGCTTCACATATAGCCCTTGTCCCAAAGGCCCAAACATCAACAACATAACTCTTGTTAAAATGTATTCCAATTGCATTGCATATACATATTTAACAAATTAGCTAACACATATATAGGGATTATACTTAAAATATAATATAATCTTAAGAAACAATAAAGTTAGAAGGTTAGAGGTATGCCTAAAAAATGTATAGGGCCTCATTCTATTAACGCCCGTAGGAGATGCTGGGCCGCAAGGACCGGCCGCAAGCTATTCGGCTATTCTATTCCCCTCCGGCCGGGGATTCCGGCAGGCTTGCGGCCGGCGCCTTGCTATCCCTTGCGCCGGAGGAAAGCCTTTGATCTAAAACGGCCGCAAGAGTTTCGGCCGCAAGAAAAGCCCGGTTGCTATTCTATTGCTCCGGGAACCCTCTCTGCAAGGCTAAAAGCGAGCCGCAGCTTACTTGCAGGAAAAAGGTCCCGCTAGCACCAATTAAGCACATTATAAAGCAGAAATAAAGGCATCCTGCACTCTGAGGAGACTATAAAGTGATTGTAGGTGTTAGCAAAAATAGCACAACATTCCCCTATACTCAAATCCGTAAAAAAAATTTTTTTTATATATGTCAAATATCCATGTAAAAAGCACCTCAGACCAGGCCACGCTGCGGCCGGAAAATAAACAGTTAATGTAAACTCGGATTTGGGCTGATGTGCAAGCTTGAGAGTGGATTACTATTAATCCTCATGTCCCCCAATATGATCCCTAGTATTTACAGAGCTTTACAGTGCTGTCTTGAATTTATTTTTGACTTTAAAGATTTCTGAGCTTACGGCCGGTTGCAAGATATACGGCCGGCCGTAAGAGGAGATCCTTGCGGGGCCGTTTAATAGAATTGTGAGGTAACGGAACCCCCGCAAGGAATCGCAGCCTTGCGGCCGTTTTACGTCCGATAATAGAATGAGGCCCATAGTGTCTAATGTAACGATTCTCAAACTAATAAGCCAGGAAACAAAGGGCCTCATTCAATTGTGATTCAGCCATTTGAATAGGCCTCTATATAAGCACAGAGCATATTTTGTTTACAGAAGTTTTTAGTTAGTGAACTTCTATCCAAAAGCAAGGTCTTCACTGACTAAAAACTTTTGTAAAAAAAATATGCTCTGTGCTTATATAGAGCCCTATTCAATTGGCCAAATCGCAATTGAATGAGGCCCAAAGACAGGCCAGGATTTAGAGGCAATTTAATTATGGACAAGAAACTGCTTGTAGAAAGGAAAGAGAAATACAAGTTGTTTCTAATGGAATCACTAAAATTGCCAAGAAAAGACCATGATTATGGGAAGTGAGGACCAGTTGGCTTGGCAAGCCATCTGCACCAATGTTTATGTGTGATTGCAGACTTCCATATATTGTACTGGACATACACAAAAGATTAACAAAACGCAGTAACATGCATTCTGTATGACCTAAAGGACTAACCTAATTGGATTCCTACCTCCCTGAAATGTGATAAATGATGTGCTGTTTTTTTTTATGTAAACGTGATTATATAACTGTATATTTTATATTTTAATATTTTTTTATTAATACTAAACTACCTATTTTGTTTTTTATTTTACATTACATTGTGTACTTTGATTATTATATAAAATACAGTAAGTTGTTCCATAGATTTTTATATTATGCCTGGGCTTAGACAATTTACCATTATCTTTATTGTAATGAAGCCAGTATTTAAAACTTTTTGTATGAAACAATAGCATTCTGATATACCAGTTATTAATATTTTAAGAATGCATCTGCTAATTATCTGCTATATTATTTATAATTTTAGCACTAAAGAGAGTACATATTTGACATGATACTTTATGTTGAGAATTTATCTTAATTGCTCTTATGTGAAATAACATATTCTTGCTAAATTTTATTATGTGAGATGGGTTAATAAACTAGATTAAATTACTACATTTAATTATACCCGTATACATATTATTCTACTAAACATCTTAGCACAATAATATCTTCAATATACATGTTAAAAAGCATAAATTGTATGTGGAAAACATATATATTGATATTATTATTATTATTATTATTATTATTATGGTTTATTTGTAATGCGCCAACATATTCCGTAGCACTATACATACGTTGTGATCAAGGCAAAACAATATTAACACATTACAAAGTAGGAGGGCCCTGTCTTTGAGCTTAGAATCCAGTGCCCATAGTACTTCCCCAAAGCACTGTGCAAAATTCAAAACTTGCAGACTTACAATCTAAAATATCTGTATATATATATATATATATATATATATATATATATATATATATATATACTGTATATATATCTATATTTATTTATTTTTACACACACACACACATATATATATATATATATATATATATATATATATATATAGTAATAAAATACATTTATTTAGATTTTGCTGGAATGCTATTAACCACAGCATCATATAGCATATGGTGCTCAAAACAGTGATAGAACATAGTACATAGTAAGGTAAACAGTACATTTGTGTTCATGTTTGAACATCTAAAATAAGTTAAAATACAGGGACATGCAAATGAGTCCACAATGCATTGTCACTCTTTTCCAATACCATCTTATACATAACTCCTTTAAAGCATATATCTTATGTATTACACACATTGCATAGGACGTTTTATGGACAAGTTAGTATGCATCTCATCATTGTGGGGCAGGTACCTAACTCTTGCTACAGATTTTGAGGGAAGGCTATTAACCACAACATCATTTAGCAAATGATGTGCAAAAGAGTTATATAAGCCCTCCACCATATAGAGTACAGTATTTAAATAGTATATTTGTGTTCACATAGAAAAATCTAAAATAAGTTTAAAAAAATGTATTTCCTGCTCAGAATTCTGAGAATTAGTTATTGTACTACACTCTGGGAGACTGGGCAAGGACATTCATATATATATATATATATATATATGTTCCGTCATTTAGGAATGTCTGACTCTCGCCAGGCACATCTGTCCACCAGGCTAAGCTCCATCAAGCTCATGTTAATTTCTTTAATGACCTCACCTATCCATCTTTGTCTTTGCTTTCCCTTTTCTTCACGTGCCTTCAATCTTTCCCAGCATCAAGATCTTCTCTAGGGAATCCTATCTTCTTATGATATGGTCAGCATATTGGAGCTTTTGCCTCATGACCTCATGCCTCATTACCTTCCAGTGAACAGTTTTGCTTGATTTCCTGTAATATTGATTGACTGGACCATCTTGCAGTCCAAGTGACAGTTATTTCAAGCACCACAATTGAACGACAGAGAGAGAGAGAGAGAGAGAGAGAGCACCACCCAGACTGGGACAGAGCAAGCAGGAGAGAGGCTCTGAAACAAAGCTGAGAGAGAGAGAGATCCAGAGAGGTGGATACCCAGGCTGGAACAAAGCCTTTGGAGATACAGTGGAAAGACATTGAGAATCCTGGACTTCGGGGAGTAAAGGCCAGTACCCAGTGGTTATAAAATTGAGTTTGGACTGTGTGCTACAGTTAGGCCGAATGAAGCTGAATTTAATTGCTGTTTATTTTGTTTTGTCTGGTGTGCCATTTTGCAACACTGACCTATGCTTTAGTAAAAGCCTTAAAACACATGTAAAGTCTCCTGAGTATTTGGGAAAGGTAAAGATACAGCTACATTACCTGAGGGAGAAGGGCAATTTGTTACATCAGTTATCTTCTTCTATCTATTTACATGGTTCATTATAGAATGTCTCCTTGTTGTCCTCTGGATTTCTTCATTAAATTGGACAAATCTATTCCTATTTCCACTATTTTTGACTTTGTTTCTTTCCTGGACTGCTCAAAGCTTCAACAAACAGACAGATTGCCTTTTTAGTTTTCTTTCTTTTTAAGGATATTTTTTTGTTGCTGTTTTCTGAATACTGTCACAAACTTCTGTCCAAAGTTCTTCAGGCATTCTATCATCTCTTGTCCCTTAAACATTTTATTTCCCTCCACTGCATATTCACAGGGGATATTCATTCTTACACATGTCCTTGGTCTGATACGTTTCCCTTTTCCCCTAAGTTTAATTCTTAACTTTGAAATAAGAAGCTATGATCTGTCCTACAGTCAGCTACAGGTGTTATAAAAAGTATATAATCAATCTGTTTTCTATATTGTTTATCTGGTGTGTTCTATATTGTTTAAATGTCGAGATGTCTGAAGTTATTGGAAGAGGGTATTTATATTATGACCAGAGAATTATCTTGACATAATTCTACTAATCGTTGACCTGCTTAATTTTGTACTCCATGGCCAAATTTGTCCCTTTTTCCAAGTACCTGTTGGTTCCCTACTTTAGCATTCCAATCTCTTGATGAGTAACATATTTTATTGGTGTTGAATATCATCATAAAATATCATGGATATCATCATCAATGGTTGGAGCATAGAATTGTATCACTGTGATGTTAAATTGCTTGCCTTGCATTCAAATTGAAATGATTCTGTCATTTATTGGGTTGTAACCAACAACCTGATTGATTATGAGGCGTAATCCTTTTCTTCTGTGGGATTATTGACCATGATATAAGATTGGTGGTTGTCTGATATACAAGTACCAATGGTGTTATTGTATAGTGATTTTAATCTGTTTTTTTTAAATGTTTAAATTTTTGTTGCTGTCCTTCACTAATAAAGTAAAAACGTATTGTCCAATTAACCCAATAGATGTTAGAATGTATGATTAGTAGTGTTAATCAGTAAAGGGATTTGGATTCCTAGGATATCTTGATATGGAATATCTAATTCTAGTTTAATTCAATTTTCCAAATCCCAGGATATCAATGTTTAATCTTGTCATCTTGTGTTTGACTTTTGTCCAGTTTGCCTTGGTTCATGCTTCTTATGTCCCAGGTTGCTATGCTGAATAGTTCTTTGCTGCAGCAGACTTTCTTGCCCCCTTCAGACACATAGGGCCTCATTCTATTGCAATTTGGCCAATTGAATAGGGCTCTAAATAAGCACATAGCACATTTTTTTAAAGAAGTTTTTAGTTAATGAAAACCTTGCTTTTGGATAGATGCTTACTAACTAAAAACTTCTGTAAAAAAATATATTATGTGCTTAGTTAGAGCCCTATTCAATTGGCCAAATTGCAATTGAATGAGGGCCATAGGCAGCAGTGCGTCCTCTCAATTTTCACCCAATCACTTCATTAGCTCTGGTGCTACTCGTACTCACCCTCTGCTCTTTCACAGTAATGCGGTAGACACGTTCTGACCTGAGGGGCTCATCATACGGTGCCATATAATTATGTCTCTGGTTTTGCTTATCTATAAGGTTAACTTAATTTTGAAGAAATCTACAACATATAACATTCCTAAAAATAAAATACTTTTGACGACCTATTCAGAATCGTGAACTTATGTTACCATTAAAATATTTTGTGAAATTTTACTCCTGACTTAAGAAAGGGATATTAGCTAATATTTACTGCAACAGTATAATCCCCCGTCAAACAAAATCTTTAAATTTTATAACAATTTGGAAATAGACCTAGCTAAAAATTTAGATCTTTAAACTTAGATATGAAAGAATCAAACAGGGGCATTAGGAACCTACCATTAATTGAAACATCATTAAATTACCTACACAGAAGATACATGATATGGGTCAAACTCCATAAGATATATCAATCTATTTCAGGGGCTGTTACCAAGATTGCACACCACTGCATGTATTGTTGGTATGATCAATCATTTCTAAACTATGGAATAAAGTATGCTGAATCTAGACAATACTCGAATACAACCAGACTCAGTGCAATGCTTTATAGAGCTCCTAATTATTTAACATACATTCAATGAATTTAACTAAATACCCATATTTTTGCCATATTCAAATAGAAACCCTTTCAGTTCTTAACCTGTAGGATTAATCGTGTATTTTTTACCAGACTGAATGTGTTGGGGAAAAGATACAAATATCCTTACATTTTTAGGGTATGTAAAATTATCACTCTTTTCAGATAGTGTGATCTTTGGCTGTGATGTAAGCTGTGAGCCAGTGTTTTTCATTTGTATAAGACATAGTTATGAAATGGTTAAGTCTACATGACCCATGACTTAGCACTTTCAGTTAGAGAAAAGTACACAAGCTCTTAATCCTAACAAAAAATGTTTTTTCAGTCATACCCAAGGTCTAATAAGAGTTATTTACTGCGCACAAGTGTATTAAAAGTATTACCAAAGTATGTGTTATATTCTTATTGGATATCATATGTAAATAAAATGTTATTGGCTGTTAGTGAGTAGTACCATGTTGCTAGATGGGGGAAATATGGATTATTTCATTGTCTTATGTAACCATGTATAAAAGCTGTGTCTGGATATATTTCTGTCAGTTCAGTTCAGTGAGTGAGTTGGTGGCAGCAATTTTGGGTGGCGATGCTACTGATCCACAGAAGACTCTGTTTTTGTTATCATGATTGGGTTTGAAGTACAAAGAGTATGTGAGTATGTTTTTTTTCCTAAACAAATGATAGAATACACACATTTAAAGCCATTTTGACCCCATAGTTATATTCCTCATCAGCCAAACGTTTAATCGCTTATCTTCTGAAAAAGGTGACCTGAACTGATTATTTAAGAAAATAAAATAATACATATTGGAGCCTACGAAGTTGTAGTACCTAGCTCCACAGGTTAAATTTGAAACTAAGGGCCGCATTACAATCTTTTACGCAGGCACTTACAGTGAAAATTAATTTGTAGCTTAGTAACCTATCATTTCCAATCCCTCTAAATTTCAGCACTGTACAACTGCACCACTGAATAGGTTAACATAACCAGTATTATCAACTGTCAGTTTTCTGTTCCAGTTAAAGTTACTCAAAGCCCATTCCAATTGCAGTTAATGGTCCTCACAGAAGTTACTGAGACAGTGTAGGGCCTTACAGTAGCTGACTTTCTTCTAATGGCTATAAAAAGCCATGCTGAGACCTTTAAGAAAAAAAGTTGATAGAGACAGTATTGTAATAAAAACCCCAGAAAACTTGCACAAAATAAACATAATATTAAATATTTTCAATTCACATATGTTGCATTCTACAATTTTGCTAATTATGATATATATGATATATATCAACTGCAATGGCAACACTGACTCCAGCGCTCAAATCAAGAAACCCACATGGCCTACAACAGGTGCTCTAATGCATTGCCTATTACAGGGCTAGCCACACCCCAGACATTAGTCATAAACAGTATAGATCCAGGGCACATTAGAGTATTGGGAATAATCATGTCTGTCACATGTATGTCATGTACCAAATACAGTTGTGTGTTATACACCAGGGAGTGAGAAGTGTCATAATGGAAAAACTTAAGTCTTAAAGAGAGGAGTGGTTGACATTGATTGTATGTAAATTTGGGCCTGCAATCCATACTGAAGATGAACCTCAACAGGCACATTACTGTATATTACAGATCATGCACGTGATTGTGTTAGAGGAGCAGGTAAGGGAGAGGGTGTTATAGACACAGAGACATGGGTATATAGTGCCAAATACTGATCAAGAGGATTGAATTAAGGTGGATGTAGCTGTTGAGGAAGGCCAAAAAGAACCCAAGGAGGCTGAGGAGAGACAGAAGGAACCCCAGGAATCTTAACTCCATTACCAGGTATCTTATGTACATTTATCCCATTAATTCCACCAGGACTGCTGCTGTGCATGTGAGAATATGTATGTTCCTGCATAATGATATATGACATAACAACATATAACATACACCATGAATAGTGATGTCGCGAACATAAAATTTTCGGTTCGCGAACCGCGAACGCGAACCGCCGCAAATGTTCGCGAACCGGCAGCAGAGATCAAGAGAGATCAAGAGAGGGGAAGAGACACAGGATTATGTAATCCAAATCATTTACACTCTTTATATGATATAGTTTAGTCACATTCATATCACATGTTAAAGGTGTAGCGTTTTATCATATGATAATTGTGTTTGTTATGTTATCATGATGTCTGACAAACAAAGGTCGTTAGCTTTAATGTATTTTAATAAGGTCAGAAAAGATTATCTGGTGTCAGATGGTTAAGGATGACATGCTTTGCTCACACATAAACTGATGGGTTTGATTAATATAGTATTGTGGGACTATGTAATTCCACAGAGATATGCGCATTGGTATATATTTAACTGAACATTAATCATGTCGCTTAAAACGTAATATTTGTGTTAATTTATGGTGTGTGAGATCATCCTGCTGAAAAAAAACACTATATGTAGTTTACTTAAATTATTTGTTATTATTGCATGAAGAATAACAAACTGTATTAATAGATATGAAATTTGCCTAAACAATAAAAGTATGTTTATCTGTAAAAAAAAATTCAAATCCTAAATAGGGACTACATCATCTCTTCTCATCTGCATTCCTCAGTGACCATCAATTGCTGAAATGTTAACCATAACCATATGTATCCAGAGATAAGATTATCATGGAATATGTCACGGTGACTAGCCTCATGGTTACTGTATATCACCATTCACTCTGTAGACAGGCATAATTAAGTTAACATTTTGACCAGATATTTAGAGGCCTGTATTTGAGAAGGATTACATTAGATGCAGCCCCTATCTCCTTCTCTAACTTATCCCTACTGTGCCATCACACCCTCTCTTGCATGGTGGCTTATGGGATATACAGTTGGACTCATAGATAGAGGTAGAGGCATAACTGATGGAGGTGGAAGTGGAGGCATTAAGGGAAAGGGTCCTGTCTCGGCTGTTGGTGGCTTGGAGACTGCTCTGGCATGGATTATGCTGTTCTTGTCAGAGCCTGTTGCCTGGAGATTCATGTTTATTTGTATCAGCACACTCCGGTTATTAACTGCTTGTAACATCCTGGCCAAAGAGGTCTCTGCATGTGAATTGTGCCTCCTTATCTCCCTATAATCCTCCTCCTTCTCATACCAGGGATCTTGCTGGGGATCATACTAAGGCTCTTCATATTCAGCCTCCATCTCTGCCTAAGTGGAGATATTGGTTGTCCTTAAAGATGAATTGAGATATTAATAGTATATCAGACAACAGCATTGAATGCTCATATGATCTCTATGTGTTACTATATACCTGACTTCATGATGTGTTGATCCTAGATGGTTCAATTAATTGCCATTGTGAGGAGAATGTTTTGGCTAGGAATTATTATTGATGTAATTTATGGATATTATAAGTTTGTACTGCCTCATATCAAACCAATATCCTCTGCTTGGGACTGTCCTAAGCAGCTCACGAAGACACATACTCTGTTTTACTTGCTGTGCTATGTCTCATACAAACCAATCAGTAACCATCACTCAGATACAGTTTGTAACATGCTGCTGAGATATGATACCTGAGGACACTACTCAGTCTACAGTCTGTATATACATACTCTCCAGTGGGCACACCCATACAATGACAATTTTATTTGATGTTTATTTACTTGAAATAGATGGTTTAATTGATTCTCCCTGCAACCTGGCATTTCTAAGTAATTAGACATACAGGTATACTGTATCCCTTGTCAAATCCAGGAACCCTGCATGCCAAAGTGTATATGATAAAAGACGAAAATAGTAGGGACTTAGCAGAAGAAGATAAAGAAGAGGTAGCAGGAATACACTAAAGATCTATACAGGAAGGATCTTAAAAGCAGTGGTGACCTCAACTGTCCAATGAGCTGGAGCCAGACATCTTGGAGAGCAAAGTGAAATGTGGCCTAGTATGATGATATTCAATATTCTAAAAGATGATGCTGTGGAAGTGTTGCTTACTTTATGCCAACAAACTTGGAAAACTCAACAGTGGCCAATAGACTGGAAAAGGTCAGACTACATCCCAATCCCCAAAAAAGGCCGCGCCAAAGAGTCAGAGTGCTCCATTTATCGAACAATTGGATTAATTTCACATGCCAGCAAGGTAATGCTTAAGATCCTACAAGCTCGGCTACAACAATACATTGAATTATGGTGCTAGTGAAAACTGCTTAGAGTCCCTGGACTGCAAGAAGATTCAATAAATGAGTGCTTCGGGAAATCAAGACAAACTGTTCACTGGAAGGTATGATCATGAGGCTGAAGTGCAATATTTTGGGTCCTATTATGAGTTGGCAGAATTCATAGTTACATAGTTGCATAGTAATTGAGTTTGAAAAAAGACTTTCAGTTCATCAAGTTCAACCTTTTAACATCTCCTCTGATCTTCAATATGTTGATTAGTTGTTAATTAATTAGTTGTTAATTAATTGATACAGAGGAAGGCAAACAGAAAAAAAAAAAAAAAGTGAAACTTAGCCAATCGTCTCAAAGGGAAAAAAATCAATTCCTTCCTGACCCAGATACTGGCGATCGGATTCCTTCCTGGATCAATACTCTCTCTCTAATTATCTAGGATAACCCTGAATGCCTTTTTTAATTATAAATAAATCCAGTCCTCTTTTAAAGTTATCTATCCAATCCGCTGTCACCACCTCCATTGGTAGAAAACTCCACAGATTAACCACTTTTACTGCGAAGAACCCTTTTCTTTCTTTAAGGTGGCATCTTTTTACTTCTAACCTTTAAGTCAGTTGAAATCCTCTTGTCAGTTGAAAACCTCTTTGCACAAAAAGCTCACTTGACAAATCTTTATACTGACCCTTGATGTATTTACATAAGGTAATCATATCTCCTCTTAGACTTCTTTTTCTAGAGAAAATAGGCTTAATTTGGTTAGTCTTTCTTCATAACTTAGCCCCTCCATTCCCCTTATTAGTTTTGTAGCCGTTCTCTGTACCTTTTCCAGCTCTAAAATGTCCTTTTTATGAAGTGGTGCCTCTAACTGTACTCCATATTCCAAATGAAGGCATACTAGGGATTTGTAAAGTGGCAGAATTATATTTGATTCCCTTGCTTCTATACCCCTCTTAATACATGCTAATATTTTACTTGCCTTTGCAGCTGCTGCTTGGCATTCAGCACTGTTACCTAGGTGGTTGTCCACAAGTACTCCCAAATGCCTTTCAATATCAGAAACCGCAATATTTGCTCCATTAAGATTATAAATTACATTGCTATTTTTCTTTCCCAGATGCATAACTTTACATTTATTTGTATTAAATCTCATCTGCCAATTAGATGCCCATTCCTCTATTTTATGTAAATCCCTTTGGAGGAATAGTACATCATTATCTGATTGAATTGCCTTGCACAACTTCGTGCCATCAGCAAAAATGGAGACACTACTTTCCAGTCCCACCTCTAAGTCATTAATAAATATGTTAAAAAGGAGAGGACCTAATACCGAACCCTGAGGAACCCCACTTATCACATAGTCCAATCAGAGTATGTTCTATTTATCACAACTCTTTGTTTCCTGTCTTTTAGCCAGCTCTCAATCCATGAGCAGATATTTACTTCAATTCCTGTATCCCTTAGTTTGCGCAATGGTCTCCCATGTGGCACTGTATCAAAAGCCTTTGCAAAATCCAAAAAGACCACATCCACTGAGTTGCCTTGATCCAGGTTCCTACTAACCTCCTTATAGAAACAAATTAGATTTGATGACTCCTACTTATAATCCTGATCAAATAGACATATTCTTGTATATTATTCCTTTTTAACCTTTCTTATAGTGGGAAAATGATCATCTTTATTTACATTTATTTACAAAAACAACGATGCACACTTCAACATTTAAAAACAATAAAAAAAAATGGGATAAAACACCCCCTTTTTCCATTTTGGATATTGTTTAGAAATCAGACTTTTCATCCAAAAAAATTCACTTGACACTAAAAGTTTGGTCATTCACATTTGCAATTTTTATGTCTTATTCTATAATTTATTCTCAAGTGAATATTAGAGACTTAACTCCGAGTCAGCTAGGGTAGCCCACACTATTTCAAAGGGTTAATAGATTAGTGGATATAATGCCCTACTTATTTTTTGCATTTAATAGATTTAGGAGTTGCCATAGGAAAGTCTTTCTACAAAATGGATGACAACAAAGACACCTGCCTTCTTCCCCTTTGATCAAGGCGCAATTTCGTTGAAACGTACTTCAGGTTCAGACGTACGACGTACGGCGCGACGTAACACGCCAACGTCTTTTGGTGACAAAGCCAGCTAGGTAGATTCTGATAGAGAAAACGAGGGTACTTTGAATAGTGGACGCCTGCAATTGTAGCTCAGGAACCTCAGGAACCTCAGTAACTATCCAAGAAAAATACCATATAGGCTACATATGAGGAAAGAGACAAAGTCTAAACTAATATTAATAAAGGATCAGGGTATAAGCCACCATACCGTGTGGGGTGGCAGGCCTCTACCCTTAACTCCTAAATCTATTAAATGCAGAAAATAAGGAGATCATTATATCCACTAATCTATTAACCCTAGCTGACTCAGAGTTAAGTCTCTAATATTCACTTGAGAATAAATGATAGAATAAGACATAAAAATTACAAATGTGAATGACCAAACTTTTAGTGTCAAGTGCATTTTTTTAAATTAAAAGTCTGATTTCTAAACATTATCCAAAATGGAAAAAGGGGGTGTTTTATCCCATTTTTTTTATTGTTTTTAAATGTTGAAGTGTGTGTCGTTGTTTTTGTAAATACATGTAAATAAAGATGATAATTTTCCCACTATAAAAAATTCCTTTTTCTTAACTTCACATGAATATAGTGTTAAGCAGTTTAGTGGGAGCCTAAAAAACTCATATTAGTCTTTGAGTTATTAACCCTTCTAAAAGCTTTCCCACTACAGAAGCGAGGCTCGCTGGTCTATAATTCCCTGGATTTGCTCTTGCTCCCTTCTTAAATATAGGTATAACATCTGCTTTTCTCCAGTCATCTTGTAGAGACCCTGCGAGTGAATCTTGAACAATTAAATATAATGGTTTGGCTATTAAAGAACCCAGTTCCCTCAGTACCCTTGGATGTATTCCGTCAGGACCTGGGGCTTTATTAACATTTATTTTTTCCAACCTCTTTTGGATTTCTTCCTGCGTTAACCAATTATTCGGCGAAGGTAGTGTAGCCCCACTATGTAGCGGTGTCTCACCCACTGGTACCTCTCTTGTGTATATAGAAGAAAAGAACCTAATAAGCTCATCTGCCATTTCCTGGTCACTATTTATCAGACGGCCTGTGTCACATTGTAATGTTCCAATAGCTTCCTTCCTGGCCTTCTTTCCATTAATATATTTAAAAAAATATTTTAGGATTAGTCTTACTCTCTTTTGTAACTCATTTTTCATTTTCTATTTTAGCCAGTCTAATAGCCCTTTTGCAAACCTTGTTGATTTCCTTGTACTCACCTAAAGCAGTCTTTGTCCCCTCTTGTTTGTATAATTTAAATGCCTGTTTTTACTCTGTATCTTGATCTTTAAATCATTGTTAGGCCAGATTGGATGTAATTTACTCCTTTTACTTTTTTCCCCCCACATGGTATATGGTGATAAGTATGTATATTTAGTAAGGATTTAAATGTTGTTCATTTATGCTCAGTATTTTTACCTGCCAGTTCTCTGTTCCAGTCTATACTTTGTTTTGCTGCCCTTAGACCGTTAAAATCTACCACTTTAAAATAAAAAGGTTTTGTTGGCCCCTTACAGTTTTTTTTTTTATTCAATCTTAAATGAGACTGTGTTCTGATCACTGTTTGCCAAATGCTGCCCTATTTCAACATTTGATACAATATCAATATTATTTGTGATAACTAAATCCAAGATAGTAGGTTCTTGTATAACCTCGGACAGATAATGATCCCTGAGTGTACTCAAGAACCTGCCCCCCTTAGCTGAACTGCTGGTCTCATTTATCTAGTTTATTTCAGGGTAATTAGTCTCCCATTATTAGAACTTGCCCATGCTTAGCTTCATTTCCAAGCTGTAACAATAATTGAATTTCCTCACTTTCAGTTATACTTGGGGGTTATAGCATACTCCAACTAATATTGTTTTGGAATTTGCTGCTCCGCTATTTAACTCTACCCACAAACATTCAATATTACCACTAGTTCCGCCATAAATATCTTCTCTGACTATAGGCTTAAATTCAGGCTTAACATACAGATAAATTCCTCCTCCTCTTTTACCATTGCCCCAATCTTTCCTAAATAGGTTATAACTATCCAGATTAACAGTCTAGTTATGAGATTCATCCCTCCACGTTTTGGTAATTCCTATTAAATTCCATTTTTCATTAATGCCAATAATTCTAACTCTCCCATTTTTCCTGGCAAGCTTCTGGCAATAGCAAGCATACATTTTATGTTATGAGTTTATAGTTTTGAGGTGCCTGTTTCTGTACTTGAGTCATTTAGTAATACCTTCCTATTGACTATACTAACCCTCATACCCTATTAAATTCATCTAGTCCCCCCCCCCACACTCCTTCAGCCTTTCTACCATCCTTTCCCCTAGCACAAAAGCTCCCTCGTCACTAAGGTGAAATCCATCCCTTCTATAGAGATTGTACCCAAGTGAGAAGTCAGTCCAGTGCTCTAAAAACCCAAACGCTTCTTTAGAGCACCATATTTTTAGCCACGCATTAACCTCCATAAGCTCCTTCTGTCTCCTGAAGCTAGCACGTGGCACAGGTAGTATCTCAGAAAATACTGCCTTTGAGGTAATTGCTTTAAGCTTATTCCCTAGCTCTATAAAATCATTCTTTAGGACACTCCATCTTCCACTATATGTACCAAGACCGCTGGTTAATTTCCTGCCCCTCTCAATAGTTTATCTACCCGATCCACAACATGCCGAACATGAGCACCCAGGAGACAGCAAACTGTTTGATTACTGGGATCTGGGTGACAAATAACCCTGTCTACCTTCCTAATAATAGAGTCCCCTAACACCAAAACCTGTCTGTTGCTCTGCCTATTCTGCCCTCCCCCCTCCTCCAGTAGAACTGTTCTTCTGGCTGTTAGAGGGAACAGCTCTATCTGGCTGTAATCTGTTTGTATTTGCCTATTCAGAAGTGGCCTGCATCCTCCTTCTGATCGCCCTACTTCCCCTTGTAGCTGTAACCCAGCTACCTCCCTGGACATTCTCACTTGCCCCATCTCCACCCTCCATGCTAGGCCCAGCAAAACTGTGCTCAGTGAGCACCAAGTCCCTTTCCTGCAGAATATCAATAAGTGCTACAATTCTCCTCTCCAGTTCTCCAATTTGAGCTTCCAGAGAGGTAACATGCTCACACATGTCACAGAGGTATGGACCCTGGATCATCTGTTCCAGTAGTTCATACATATGACAGGATGTACACTGAGTGAGGTTGCCACTGGACTGACTCATAATTATTGTCTACAAAATTGTGGTGGGAAACTAGACTATAAGTTTGCCCCCTTTCTTTAAACTCCCTCCTTTTATTTAAACTCCTACACTTTTACTAGAACTGCACTTAAGCTAGAAGTGTTTGAAAGTTCACAAGTTCGCCCCTTCTCCTGTTTACATTAAATTCTGCCTACTCACCTGGACACAATTAGTGCACTCAGCAATTAATCACACTTTACTTGCAAGAAGTAAATTCAGTTGCAAAAGAGAATAATTCACTAGAGAAGAATATGATGCTGGGAAACATTGAATGCACACAAAGAAATGGACAGGCAGAGATGGATAGATGAGGTCATTAAAGCAATGAACATGAACTTGATGGATCTCAGAGGGGTAATGACTGACAGATGTATCTGGTGTTTTGCGGTCCATAAGGCCAAAGAGAGTTTAACATGGAGGAACAAAAACAATACAAGATAAGAGTAAGAAACAAAACCTCATTCATAACAAAATCTACTCACTAATAAACAAAATCTACTCACTCATAACAACTCACCACTCTCCCCTATGCACTTTGAGAACCCACCAACTCCTATAGCAAGGAAATTACGTTCAAAATTGCTAATTAAGATTGTAGTTTGCGCAAAAAAACTCACAGTTACAAACAGCCTTTTTGCGCAGCTACATATTTGTTTGGAATGGGGTCCTAAGTACCTTCACGATCATATGCCAATAATACTGTAAAAGCATTGTTTTTGATCAATCTAAAGAAATTCATGTTTGATCATTTTAAATATTTCTACAATACAGATTATGAGGTTCTCAAATGTTACAATTCATGATGAGTAATGCAATTGCTATATATGAAATAGTATATATAATACATGATTTAGGAAAAGATGACATTCTGCTATAATTGACTTTAAAATGTCTGCTGTTGTAAAATATGACAGCATAATTGTCCAAGGAAGAATTCATTTTTGAAAAGGTAACAATTATTATCAGTTTTTATTGAACAAATCAACCTGAAATATAACGTTAATTGTCATTGTCTATAGTAAAAATGATTTTTGGGAAATATTACATTTTTTACTTCCATTATTAAAAAAAATATAAAATGTGTCATAGATCTTACAATAAAAATGCAATAACATTAACATTTCCTTCAAGATTCGTAAAAGAAATAACTTTATATGATGCTCATGTATTGTCCTACTTGCTGTGTCCTTTACAAATTCAAATGACTAAGACATTACAATTTGAGCAAACGCAGTGATGGAAAAACATTTTTTTTACTGAAGAATTTACAGAAGTTATTGCCACACCAAAAATATTAAATTCATGCTACTCCCAAAATTAGATCATCAGTGATCACACACACACATGTTACTTAAGAATGAAGTCTTATTAGCATATTTCTTCTCCTTGTATCACTACAAGTGGCAGAGCTGAGCTAGTGAATGGAGGGCCCCTGGTGCAAAATAATATGGGGACCCCCCTTCCAACTTCTCTATACAAGGTAGATGCCTGTAGGAGTCAATAAACAACCAAATATACTTCTAGATGATCAGAATATCCTAATAACGCCCTCACCTCTAAAATATTAAGAGTCCACATTTACTCCAGACAATTGCTGCTGGTAGCAGAGAGCCCCTAACTAGCTGTGGGCCCAGGTGCTTTGCACCTGCTGCACCGACAGTAGCTCCACCACTGGGCACTACTATATAAGGCCTGAATTATTCAATGTCCTCTGTTGTAAAGCTATGTTACATATTGGAATATTAATGATCTGTGCACCAGGGGCGGCCCGTCCATTGGGGCGTCAGGGCAAACGCCCCCCCAAATATTTCCGTGACCCTGCAATAAAAAAACACAACAATGTATTAGTAATAACCCAAAAACAATTAAATATAAGGTGTACATCATCATTCAAGTGTTAATACAGTAATAAATGAAGTAAACTATTCCCAGGGACACTGTCACTTTAAGATAACCCCTTGCGCTGTGTGTATATATTAACTAATGCTGCTGTGTATCTATTGTAGCCCCCTGCATCCCTGTGTGATCATATTACACTAGTAAAGTAAACTAACCTTTAGACTCTTATCTTCAATGAGGCCTGGCCTGGCCCCCTGACCGTTAATGCATGCCGCCCACCAGCACAGTGACGATATGCATGGGCGGTCATAAATGTATCAATTTAATGACTGACAGTCTTCCATCATTGACCAATCAATGATGGAAGGCTGTACAGTTGTCAAGAGAACAATGTAAACCCACCCAGACCGTTAGCCCCGAGCGTCCGCCAGCTAATAGGGCCTCAAGTTTACAGTCAATAAAACCACCAGTTGCCTGTCCCTTCCCCCTTTCTGTTTCCTGACCCTGGTCACGCTGAGACTGAGAGACCTCCCTGGCTGAAACTACTCACATCTGCTCTGCCCAACCTAACAGTAAGTCTACCTGCCTGGCACCTGCCCTGCCCCTGGCCAAACCAAACCCCTAGTGCCCCTAATAAAAGGTAGGGTCCCCCCAGTTACCCCACTATGCCTGCCTGGCCTGCCACCTACCCAGCCACCCACCAACTTACCTACCACCGACGACCCTAGGCCTGCAATGCCTGGTGCCACCCCCAGCCATCACCCCCATGTGGACTGTGCCACCCCCGATCACCCGATGTGGCCTGCCCTATGCTATGCCACCGCCCGATTACCCCGATCACGGTGATCGGGGTAGTCGGGTGGTGAGCGGGGTGGCACAGGCCACATGGGGGTGATCGGATCACCCCCATGAGGCCTGTGCCACCCCTGATCACCTCCATTTCGCCTGTGCCACCCCCAAGGCCCGATCACCACCACCCCGATGTGGCCTATGCTAAGCCACCGCCCGATTACCCCGATCACGGTGTTCGGGGTAATCGGGCGGTGAGCGGGGTTGCACAGGCCACATGGGGGTGGATGATCACCCCCATGAGGCCTGTGCCACCCCTGATCGTGGCCTCCATGTGGCCAACGCGGCCACTGACCAACCGATGGTCGCGTGAGCGTGACCGACCCCACCCTGATCCAACTACCTACCTAGCAACCCCCCCCCCCCATATTTTTGTTCCATTTTTAGAAGTAACAGGCACATGCATGTGCCTGTCACTTTTAAAGATAAAATAAAAATAAGGTAAGGGAAAAACAATACAGTAAAAACATCACACATACTAAACAAACAATAATACAAATAAAGTAAACAGCACATACATATTAAATAAACAATAATAAAAATAAAGTAAACAGCACATACATATTAAACAAACAATAATAAAAATAAAATAAACAACAGCACATACTTACCTGTCAAATTGTTGGCCTTCTGCCCTCAGTGACCTGGATTGTCATAATAATCCAATGTTGATTGAAGCCCATGTCATAAAATCCAATGTTGATTGAAGCCCATGTCAAATAAATAATCCAATGTTGATTGAAGCCCATGTCAAATAAATAATCCAATGTTGATTGAAGCCCATGTCACAGTCAAATAAATAATCCAATCTTGATTGAAGCCACTGGTCAAATAAATAATCCAATCTTGATTGAAGCCATTGTCAAAAAATAATCCAATCTTGATTGAAGCCATTTGTCCATCCATTCTGGCCCATTGAAAGAGGCCTCCACCAAAAAAAAAATGACGCTCTAAAAAAACAAAACAACAAACTAACAGAGCTCCTCCTACAAGGAGCTCCACCCGCGATTAATTGGTTTTTTCCCACGCTCTGCTTTATATACTGATTTTTGAAGGACTCTGATTGGCTGAAATTTTTGATTGACATCGATTTCAACCAATGAGAGTCTTTAAAAAATTAGCAAATCAGCAAGCAGGTATGGAAGCCTGTAAGGGAAAAAAAGGTTAGTGTGAACTTGTTTGACCCTGTATGTATTATACATATTACAGGGCTATTTATGTGATATACATGTTACAGGATAATATCCTGTAACATGTATAGCAAAAAAATAGCACTGTAATATGTATAAAAAATAATGTGTAATAGAAATACATGAACAATATAATAAAATAAGTTATAAAGTACATCAATTAATCAAATAATAAATATCAATTAATATATATTTTTTTATGTATATGTTTATGTATATTTTTTATGTGTGTGTGTGTGATATATATATATATATATATATATATATATATATATATATATTTATATATATATATATATATATAGATATATATATATATATATATATATATATATATATATATATTTATATATATTGATATATATATATATATTGATTGATATATATATATATATATTTATATATATATATATATATATATATATATATATTGATTGATAGATATATTGATTGATGTTGGGGCCTATATGGTCACACTTGGTCTTTTAAGGTTTTAAAAGTTAAGGTTTGGGTCTTGAACGTTCTAATGTTTTTTTTGTTGTTTTCTATCACTTCCCAGGTGCAAACTATCTGTGGAAGCAGATTTGTTTGGACTCATTGGTTGACTTACTGGACGTGAATACCCCGAGAAGGAGAGTCAACTGAAGGTGAGTATAGGTTCACACTTGGAATTTTAAGGTTTTTAAGGTGCGGTTGGGGCCTATATGGTCACACTTGGTCTTTTAAGGTTTTAAAAGTTAAGGTTTGGGTCTTGAACGTTCTAATGTTTTTTTTGTTGTTTTCTATCACTTCCCAGGTGCAAACTATCTGTGGAAGCAGATTTGTTTGAACTCGTTGGTTGACTTACTGGACGTGAATACCCCGAGGAGGAGAGTCAACTGTTGGTGAGTATCATTGCTTTTAATTTTCTGTCCATGCGTATAGGTGCAAATTTGATGTTGATGTAGTCTTGTCACATGAGGGTTTGCAATCTGTAATGTATACCAATGAATTCAACACACTGTTATTTTAAAGTAATTTTGTGACATATTATAAATTAATATACCGTGATCTCTTTCTTCTATTGGTATCAGAAATGAATACTATTGACTCTCTACTTGTGAAGCCTTTCGGCACCCTAACCTATGAGGAGAAGGTGGAAGTAAAACGGTTAGGACCTGACCAACCAGAGATAAATCTGCAGCAAATCGCAAGAGATAGAGGGAAGCAATATATCCGTACTTTCAATACTGAATGGTACAAGAAGAACGACTGGCTTTGTGGAAGCGTTTCTAGGAAGGCTTTATATTGTTTCCCATGCATCCTATTTGGTGGTGACGCTGCTTGGACCAAAACTGGAGTGACTGACGTCAAACATCTAGCTGACAAATTGGCGAAACACAAAAGTTCTAAAGCTTACTTGGATAACAGGATCAAGTTTGAGATGCTTGGATAGGCGAACATTGCAGTTCAACTGGACCAAGGATACCAAGTCAGTATTCAAAAACACAACGAAGAAGGGGCTAAGAACAGGTACATCCTTTCCAAGATAATTGATTGTGTTCCCTTTTATGGCGATTTTGAACTGGCATTAAGAGGACACGACGAGAGTGAAACATCGCTAAATCCAGGAGTGTTTGGAGGCCTGGTGGATTTGGTTGGCAGTATCGATAGTGCAATGGAACAGCATTTGAAGACTGCAACTGTGTTTAAGGGCACATCCAAAACCATGCAGAATGAGCTACTGGACTGCATGCATGAAGTTATTAAGGAAGTGATTCACCAAGAGCTTAAGGAAGCCCAGTTTGTGGCAATCCAAGCGGATGAAACAACCGATATTTCTGCTAGGACACAGTGCGTTGTAGTCTATAACTACATTGACAAGAAGCATCAAGTGGTGGAAAGATTTGATGGCTTCACGGAAATGAAATCAACGGATGCAGACTCGATTGCTGCTGTTGTGCTGGAAAGTCTGAATACTGTTCTCCCAGAGCCAGAAGACAAGAAGAAACTCATAGCTCAAAGCTACGATGGTGCCAGTGTGATGCGTGGAGATCAAGGAGGAGTTCAAAGAAAAATAAAAGACGTGTACCCGAACGCACACTACGTCCATTGCTATGCTCACCAACTGAACCTAATAATGGAGAAAGCAGTTTCAGGGATTGGAAGAGTTCGAGTTTTTTTTTCCAACATAGGCGGCATACCATCTTTTTTTTCACGCTCTCCAAAAAGGACTGGAGTTCTGGATGAGGTAGTTGGTAGAAGACTTCCAAGAGGTGCACCGACACGATGGAACTTCAACGTTAGGACCGTGAACATCATCTATGAGAACAGAGATGCGCTACTTGAGTGTTTCCAGACAATTGAAGCATGTCTAAACTTTGATCCAACATCTATACGTGAAGCCGCCGGTTTCATTGGAGTGCTGGAAGACAGGGAGTTCCTTTACTTCCTTAAATTATTTCATTTAATAATGCCACATGTTGACATCCTCTATAGTCAGCTTCAGAAGCGAGACACGGATACTGTTTATATCAAAAAAGTCACAGAAGACTTTGTCGCCAGCATCCAGAAAATCCGTAATTCTGTTGAAGAGATAGAAGCAAGTTTGCCGAGCGATGTAACAGTCCACAGACGGAGTGCGGAGATCTCAACCTTGAGACAACTTTCAAGAGAGGTATGTGACATAGTGGTGGTTCATGCAAAAGAACGTTTTTCATTTTCAAATCACCTAGTCAGTGCCAAACTTGTTCAAAGTGACTTGTATAAAACCCATGACACTTGCTTTCCAACCAATCAATTGAATCTGCAGAATGATTTCACAGAGACAGTGAAATTATTAAGAATCCTGATTACAACACCGATGACTACTGCAGAATCAGAAAGATGCTTCTTCACATTGAAGAGGATAAAAACCTTTTTAAGAAGCACCATGTCCCTGGAGCGGTTGAATGCATTGGCGATGCTCTCAATGGAAAAGCAACTGATTTCCGAGATCCCAGACTTCAATGAAAAAAACATTGAGAAGTTTTGTTCTTTGAAAGATCGCCGTGCAAAAAAGTGATTGAAGCAAAGAAGAATGCATACCCCCAGGGTGTGCAAAGATAAACTGCGTTAAGCAGCACCACCTCACTACCAAACATAACTAGTGGTAAGTAAAGTATGAACGGTGTGTGGGTGTGCATATGGAAGGAGCTATGAAAGGTGTGTGCATGGTCAGTAACAATTGTTGAAGCCTTGGCGTGGTTTGAAGGAATTGGAGGCACTTCCAAGGGTAGCTGTCACTTGTGTACGGGAAGCCAGAATTTCATGTCTGTACAAGTGCTGTTGCTCTGCACCAACTTTACCATCAATTTAATCTGCATAATTTCACACAGAGAGTGAAGCTATAAGGAATCCTGCTTACAACACCGAAGACTACTAAAGAACCAGAAAGATGCTTCTCCACATTAAAGAGGATAAAATGGTATTTAAGAAGCACCATGGCCCTGTAGCGGTTGAATGCATTGGTTTGAAGGAATTGGAGGCACCTTCAAGGGTACGTAAAGTTCTCAGAAATGGCACCACCTCACTACCAAAAATAACTAGTGGTAAGTAAAGTATGAATGGTGTGTGGGTGTGCATATGGAAGGAGATATGAAAGGTGTGTGAATGGTCAGTAAGGAGATATGAAAGGTGTGTGAATGGTCAGTAACAATTGTTGAAGCCTTGCCGTGGCGTTACTGCTCATATGGTTATCCATATGCTAATTCAACGTGTTTGTTTGACATTGATTATTGTGTTGTCTAAACAGAAGTGAAATGTTGTTGTTTTCTTGAATCCCAAGATCCACTGGTTTGGGCCTATACAGTGCTGATTGGTCTTCTAAGGTATGTTTGGGGCCTATGGTCACACTTGGTCTTCTAAGGTATGTTTGGGGTCTATATGGTCACACTTGGTCTTCTAAGGTATGTTTGGGGCCTATATCGTTCCACTTGGTCTTCTAAGGTATGTTTGGGGCCTATGGTCACACTTGGTCTTCTAAGGTATGTTTGGGGCCTATATTGTTCCACTTGGTCCTCTAAGGTATGTTTGGGGCCTATATAGTTCCACTTGGTCTTCTAAGGTATGTTTGGGGCCTATGGTCACACTTGGTCTTCTAAGGTATGTTTGGGGCCTATGGTCACACTTGGTCTTCTAAGGTATGTTTGGGGCCTATGGTCACACTTGGTCTTCTAAGGTATGTTTGGGGTCTATATGGTCACACTTGGTCTTTTAAGGTATGTTTGGGGCCTATATGGTCACACTTGGTCTTCTAAGGTATGTTTGGGGCCTATGGTCACACTTGGTCTTCTAAGGTATGTTTGGGGCCTATATAGTTCCACTTGGTCTTCTAAGGTATGTTTGGGGCCTATGGTCACACTTGGTCTTCTAAGGTATGTTTGAGGCCTATATGGTTCCACTTGGTCTTCTAAGGTATGTTTGGGGCCTATGGTCACACTTGGTCTTCTAAGGTATGTTTGGGGCCTATATAGTTCCACTTGGTCTTTTAATGTTTTTTAAGTATGGTTTTGTTCTTGAATGGTCTGATTGATTTGCTTGTTTTCCTTCAACCCCAGGTGCAAACCCTATGTGGCTGCAGATTTGTTTCTACTCGTTGGTCAACTTACTGAACGTGAATACCCTGAGAAGAAGACCCGACTAATGGTAGGTGTCACTCCTTTAATTGTTCTGTTAATGCGTATAGGTGCAATTATGATATTGCTGTAGTCTTGTCACATGAGTTTTTTCAATCTATATTGTATACCAATGAATTTAACACATTGTTACTTTACTTCTTGACATTTCTGCATTGCTGATCATGTATTTCAATGGGCTTTACAAGTATAAGGTCATTGGGCGGGGCTTATAAAGGTCATCATGACTTCAGGGGGAGGGGTTATAAAAATGGGTGTGGTTTGAAAAAGGGGGAGTGGCTATGTTTCGCCCTGTCGCCCCTCCAACTTGAAAAGTCACCAGCCGCCACTGCTGTGCACATAGATAGAAATTTACACATGTGCTGACTAAAGCATGCTGAGTACCACTTACAACCCCCTGGGCCTATGATTTAAAAACTTGCTTGCTTAGTTACAAAATGTTTGCTTCAGACGTTTGGAAAGCAAGCGTTGGTTATCAAAGTATATCCTCAGCATGTACCAATCACTACATCGGGAATCAGTGTGCAGAATGATATAAAGTCAGTAGAGGGCAAAATTGATATAATTAATTCCTCTTATTAATTTACTTTTAATAAGAAACACCCATAATGGACACCGCCCAGCTAAATTAAGAAGAATATAAATAGTGCAATCTCAGCAAATCTGGATACAAACTGAAGGAGCCTACTGTTATATTTCTTATACACAGATCTGTATGTTTAATATGTGATGAAGAAAAAAATCATAAACATTTAAAAATGCAGTCCTGGGTATAATTGTTACTGTTAAAGGAAGTTATTCTGTAATAATCTATACAGTTTACTGGGTATTGTATAGTTCACAACCATGGGCGTAGGAATCAAAATATATGGGAGGCACTGAGAGGTGCAATTCAACTCTACTATAAATTATGAGTCAAAGCTTTCATGGAAAAGATATACTGATCCATGGCCCTGTTTCCCTCTAGCGGCCAATTAATGATTACGTTTAATTTTGCTATTTCTTGTGTCCCCTGTTCATATAAGCTGTGGGAGATTTCCCCCTCCCATGGCCCCCAGTTCCTACGCCCCTTTAATGTTAATACAGCATTAACATAGTACATAAGTCAAGGATGCAGTGAATATATAACCAGCTTTAAATGGTAATATGCATATGGTATATAGAAACACATTTTGGAAAATAATATAGATTCATATATCACATTGGCTGTGAAAATATACTTTGTGTCCGTCAATGATGGGCATAGCTGCCTTTACAATGCTTTCTGAATGAGTGAATGAGTGGATCTGCATGGAAAACAAAGTAGCACAACAAATACTTATTTCATGACTATGAAGTCAACATTGTGTACTCTGTGCTATCAAATAGATGGTTGAAAGTAGTGTGATTTTTTTTTCTTTTTGAATCTCGGCGGGTTCTTGCTAGTGAAGTGTGTTTGAATCCTCACTTACCTGCTTTGTACATCTCATGAGGCTGCACCAAAGTGTTAGAACCTGCAGCCTTATTAAATTCCAGCCTCGTAGATAAGAGGCTTCTACTTAAATCCTACGTGCTGCAAATTTCTAAAAGTTACGACGCTATTAAATTAGCCCTACTTCGAGCAACGCGTGAGTTACACAGCAGGGCCATCCGTATCAACATGGAGAAAATCTACATGAGGAGTGACAGCTTGCGAGATGATCTCGCAGGCTTCCACACCTCATTAATTGCTGCGGGGGTCCTAAACAGGACCTCAGCGGCAGTCCTACACATAAGTCCTGCCGTGGGGGGTACTCCAACTGCCCCCGCGGCACCTAAAATTAACCCCCCTCTATGCGCTGTTGTCATTGTCAATCAGTATTACAGCCAATGAGAAGGCTCAGATGTCTTCAGCCAATCACCCCATAGGGGTGTATCCCATTGTGATTGGCTGATGGCATCTGCGCCTTGTGATTGGTTTAAATAAAGATTGACAGGTGCGTTAGCCAAGCAGAGTGGGATTTTGGGGTGTATCCCATCCTGATTGGCTCACACATTGGCGCCTTCTGATTGGCTGACATTTGATAGACAGTGTTTTCAGCCAATCAGAAGGTGCCATTGCCTATTTCCTTCCGGAAAAGTCTCTAGGGGGCTCATTAGCGTTGAGGAGGTTTGCAAGTGCAGACCTCCCTTAGTTTTTGTATTATTTTTTTTTAGAGCGCGGATTGTTCCAGGGGCCAGCCGGGGCAGAAGAGGAAGAGGCCGGGACATCGCACCAAGTTGAATGTATATTATGTTTATTTTGTGTCTATATGTTGTATTAATGTAATGTGTTTTTTTTAAACTGGGGCCACGCCGGAGAAGAAAAGAAGAAGAATAGGGACATGCTGGGGACATGTTGTTTAGAATGTTTATTTATTTAATGCACTAATTATTTTTTTGATTGTTTTTCCCCTAGGTTGGTGATCTGAAGGGACATCTGCAAAGGCAAGTGGTCTTAATTATTTTATTTTAGGTTAGAATTAGGGTTTCTGTATGTAGATAGGATTTATTGTATATTAGATAGATAGGGGGATGTATTTTAGATTGTTAGGATTTATTGTATATTAGATAGATTGGGGGATGTATTTTAGATAGTTAGGATTTATATTATACTAGAATATTGCCCGTCAAAAAATGCAGTTATAGGATTAATTAAGTGCTTATGGGGGTCTGTATTGACCCCCATGAGTTATGGGGTTAATTAAGTGCTTATGGGGGTCTGTATTGACCCCCATGAGTTATGGGGTTAATTAAGTGCTTATGGGGGTCTGTATTGACCACCATGAGTTATAGGGTTAATCTAAGTGCATATGGGGGTCAGTATTGACCCCCATGAGTTATGGGGTTAATTAGGGGTTATGGGGGTCTGTATTGACCCCCATGAGTTATGGAGTTAATTTTAGTTGCCTGGGGCTAATATTTTTTAGCGTGAGTCCTTTCAGGACCTTTACAGTCCTTTAAGGAATTGCGAGGCGGGAAATTGAACATTTTAAATGCAGCGGGGTCACGATCAATGCCGATTGGGGACCCTCGCTGCAAGGGTTTAATGTGGAGGGGCTGCGGGGGTCCATATGATTTAAGGCTGCGTGTGACTCCGTAGCTCTCTCTGAGCCTATTCTCTGTAATTTTTCGGAGTAATCTCGCAAAGCAGGCTGCGAGGGAAGTATTGGGGATTCGGTCCTCTCAAACAGAAAAAAAAAACTGCCTTTTGCAAGGACCGAGAGAACTAAGAGGGATAATTTAATAAGGCCCCTGATGTTCAGGAATTTGGCATTCAAGTGTTGCTACTTAATGTTTGGAATTAATATGGGCCTTCTGCATAGATTGATCAGTGGATAGAGCATCAGGCAACAATGTAGCAGTTCTAGGATTCAAATTTAGGTGATTGTTCTTAATTTTTTTAGAATTTATGTTTAGTTCACAGTAAAACAATAACAACAAGTAACAATGTTAACTGTACAGAGCAACCAACTGTGCGCGCTGTTGGGCATGTCAGTCACTCTTTTCCAAGCTAAACACCTTCAGAATATCACTCTATGGATTATTTCTCCACTTCCGAGCTGACAGTATAAATCACAAAAAGTGTCCTCATAACAGACTGACATTTATGATAGACACTGAAAAAGCTCTGACAACTATACTCTGCAGCTTGTTTTTCCTATATCCTGCATACACACAGTTTTGTTTACCTGCCTAAACACATCTTTGTTTACCTGACTGACTGGCCACATGAAACAGCTTAGCTATGTAGTCAGGCTCACCTCCACAATATATATACACCTATTTATAGAAGGGCCTTAGTGGCTATACCAACAATACAAATAGGCTATAATACTTGATGAATAATGAAAATTATTTAAATAAGGAATAATTAATTTGGTATTTCAAATATGCCACTATATGTAAATAGTTTGAATATAAATATTTAAATGCTGCCAAGAATAATTGTTAGTAATAACACCATTAATGACAAGAAGCAAATGGTAATAATAATGTTGCTAATACTTAGACAATGGGTTATATTTATAAAGCAGAGAGAAAAGTATAGTTAAAAGGTGGGATTAAATACCTTAATTTCCTGTTTTTTGCAAGGACAGGGAAAATGTCCTGATTGATTTAGTTATATTAAAGGGCCACTGTTATGATCAAGCTTTCATACTTTTTCATACTTATTTTGTTAACAAAAACCCATAATGAATAGTTGCTGTTTTTCTGTTCAGATGCCTCACTGCACATACTTTGTGGCAAAGTGTGGATAAATGTGCTCCTCACAGTTGGTAAAATATGCAAGGAGATCTAGTTTATAGCTGTATTTGGCAGAGAGTGAAACACATTTTGATACATTTGACCTCCAATGTTGGGCAGCAATGAGTAAGGGAAATGCTCTTCACTCTCTGCCATTCCACTTAAAAGATGTGAAGGATGTATTATTACTATGCCCCTTGGGTCTCATTTGAACTGCTTTGGGCATGCCATAGAATTAATACTCATTTGCTAAATGGTGTCCAAGAATGACTGGGGTCAGCATCATATCATATCCCCAACACTGAAATGATTACCGGTTGCAACTTTATATATGTCCATCAGTCAATTTCACAATTTACTGGAAAACTCAGCGGGTGGAAAGTATAATTATTTAAAACATAACCTTTATTAATGTAGTTAGAAGAAAATAAAATAAATAGACAGCTTACATTTATCTCTAATGCAGACATAACTCCTGGTACTTAATTGCAAGGAATAGTATAATAGCCGTGTTGTATTACAAATATGCCACCATGTGTATATAGTATTAATATAAATATAATGCTGCAAAGAAAAATGGTTAGTAATAATAATCATTATTATTGTTTGTTTGGAAAGCGCCAGCATATTCTGTAGCACTATACAACGGTTACGATCAAGGCAAAAACAATAGCAGTACGGTATTAACATGTTGCAAAGGATGGAGGGCCCTGTCTTTGATCTTAGAATTCAGTGCCCATAGTGCTTCCCCCAAAGCACCATGCAAGATTGAAAACTCGCAAACTAACAATCTAAAGAATTTGGGTGAGGTACAGTAGGATGACCACTGTTACATAGTTACATAGTAATTGAGGTTGAAAAATACTTTTAGTCCATCAAATTCAACCTTTTCGGATCACCTCTAAGCTGCAATATGAGGATTAGTTTTTAATTGATCCAGAGGAAGGCAAACAGAAAAAAACAATAAACAAATAAAACTTAGCCAATCGTCTCAAAGGGGTAAAAAAAAAGATTTCTTACTGACACCAGATACTGGCGATCAGATTCCTCCCTAGATCAATACTCTCTCTCTTTCATTAACCTGGATAACCCTGAATGCCCTTTTTAATTAAAAATATATCCAGTCCCTTTTTAAAGTTATCTATCGAATCCGCTGTCACCACCTCCTTTGATAATGATCAGAAGCAAATAGTAATAATAATGTTGCTAATAGTGAGCCAATAAATTAAATTCATAAAGTGGAGATAAAAAGGGATTAAATATCTCCAGTTCCTGTTTTCCGCAAGGGCTATTTACTTGATAAATGGCTGTCATAGAAAATATTTAAAAAGGAGATATTAACTTAGCTTTGCTTATCTCAGCTTATTCCCACTTAATAAATAGCCCACAATCTGTGAAGACAGTGATCTGAATGGCAGTGCTTATGAACACACTACTTATGACTTATTAGTGATGACACATAAATTAAATTTATAATATATTTTGTTTTATATCCGGTTATGTTGTGGATGTACCGTATTGCTTTCTGCTTGTCAGTTCCTGTGCTGGAGGGAGATATTGATTGAACAGGGAGCTTCCATCTGCAAAATGGGAACATGGCATCTACGAATGCAAGAGCATTTAGTAGCAGCTATGGAAAGTTCATTACTTTACAAGGATCTGCCCTCCTGAAAAAGTAAGAAACAGAATCGGCTGAAACAAGAAAATGGAATGAAAAAGAATACTTTGGTAAAAAAGGTAAAAATTCAAAGGCTGTGGTTTTTTACATTGCAAAAACGAACTGCTCATTATAAAGCTTAGTTTTTCAGAAGACCATATAGGAAAATTGACCACTGTCGTCCTTTAGACCTGTATTATCCTGTTTATCCCACAAATACTTAGATATTTACCTTTGCAAGTTAAAATGTTAATAATTAAAAAATGTACATGGTACCGCCTCCCGACTTTATACTGGCCTTCATTTATATATACTGTATTATCCCACGTCTATGTTCTTACATAGGGATCCCTGGTGGTCCAGTGGTTAGGATTCTGTGCTTTTACCAATGTGACCTGGGTCGGATTCCAGTCAGGGAACCAAGAGGTCACATCACCCTGAAGCCAAGAAGGGTTGAGCCTGGTCAGTACTTGGATTGGAGTCCACCTAGGAATACTAGGAGCTGTATGCTATGGTCCACTGGAGGAGTAACTGGCAATTCACTTCAGTATATCTGTCATGAATACCAAGTGGTTCAGCATGTTGTGTTACGGTCAATGAGGTCATGGAAAGTAGGGCACAACTGAATGATGCAAACACACACAATGTTCTTACATATGCTATTATTTTTTTTAATAATAGTAGATGACATCTGTAAACTATGTGTTATCACCGTGTTTATATGTAGATTGGCACAGCTGCATGGTAATTGAATCCAAGCAAGCTGGCATAATATTATTTCTTATAGAAGATCACATCTGCTTACAAATAGTGTTAATAAATGAGTAACTGTCTAGTTTAGGTTTGTTAAAGTAATTGGCAAGGGATTATTGACTTTGTATAATTTTTTCAGTATTAATTAATTGCCTTTTCTTGGAATCATTACTAGCCCATCTGCTGCTTTGTTTTCTGGTCTATGTTTCTATGTATTCTGTTTATAAAGTGCTAAGCAGAAAGTTCTAAGTATTTAACCAAACAAGCTACCATTTTTATTTAATTGTGCATGTTATAAATAATAAATGATTTGGTTGTGTGTACCCTTGATGGAAATCTAATAACATGCTATGCATTATTTATGATTTAACAAAATTATTTATATAATAAGAGAAAAACATTAAAATGTATACTGGACTAAAATATGTACTCAATAATATAATATACAATAATATAATATATATAATAATATACTGGAAAAATATGAATTTGCAATCAAGGGTCGACCTAGGTGCCATATAATTTGAAGGCTTCTCTCAGTTTACATAAGTATATTATTATTATAGTTTATTTATAACGCGCCTACACATTCCGTAGCGCTGTACATAAATTAGGTTCAGACAAAGATATATACAGATTAACATTTAGCAAAGGAAGGAGGGCCCTGTCTTTGAGCTAGGAATCCAATGTCCATTGTGAATTCCCAAAGTACTTAGGATAGAAACTGGCAGACTTAAAATCTAAGTTATAGTGAGTGATAAAAGAGGGAGAGAGAGGTGCTGAGTGTGTTAGGGTGGAAGGTGATACGCTTCTTTAAAGAGATGTGTTTTAAGTGAGGTTTTAAATGTTTTGAGGCAAGAGGATAATCTGGTGTAGCGAGGCAAAGAGTTCCAGAGACTAGGGGAAGCACAAGAAAAGTGCTGGAGGCGGGAGTGAAAGAAGGTGACAAGAGTTGTAGAAAGAAGAAGGTCATTAGCAGAACGAAGCGGGCGGGTGGGGGAGTATTTGAAGATGAGAGCAGAGATGTAAGGGGGAGCATTATTGTTGAGGGCTTTGTATGTTAGGGTCATCATTTTAAATTTTATTCTTGAGGGTAAGGGAAGCAAGTGGAGCGATTGACAGAGGGGTGATGCCGACACGGAACGTTGTGTACGGAAGATGAGTCTAGCAGAGGCATTTATAATGGATTGAAGTGGAGACAGTCGGGTGATGGGTAGGCCAACAAGAAGCGAGTTGCAGTAGTCTAGTCGAGAGATGATGAGAGAGTGCATAAGGATTTTAGTTGTGTCTTGTGTAAGATAGTGACGAATTCTGGAGATGTTTTTAGATGGAGAAGACAAGATTTAGTTAGTGATTGTATGTGAGGGATTGAAGAGTGAAGCAGCCGTGAATGTCCAGTAATCTAGTAATTTAGTAATTATTAATCAATATATATATATATATATATATATATAGATTAATAATGAGTATTGCAATATAATTTGATACCTTTTGTATTGGACAAACGTTATATTTATAATGACGAGCTTTCGAGAGGCTTAACCTCCCTTTATCAAGTCTCAAGCAATACTACATGAGATGGAACCCTCAGTTTGAATAATAACAGCAGATGCAGATAGAGTGGAAACAGCATCTGACATCATCAGGTAAATACAGATATGGGGAGTAAGCACAACATAGCAAATGAACCATATATACACATATACATCAATATATACATGAAAAAGCAGTGCTCTGTAGTCCACAGTGATATCTTTCCTGTTGGGATGAAAGACAGAGTGGGGTCTAGTAGAACCCCAAGGCAACGGGCTTGGGAGAAGGGGGTGATGATGTCTTTGTTGACAGTGAGAGAGATGTGAGGAATTTACGCTGTGGGAGAGGGAGGGAAGATTAGGAATTACGTTTTAGACATGTTGAGTTTGAGATGGTGGGTTGACATCCAAGAGGATATACTAGAGAGGTAGTTGGAGACGTGTGTTAGAAGAGAGGGGGATAGATCTGGTGCGGTGAGGTAGATTTGTGTGTCATCTGAATAGAGATGACAATGAAGCCCAAAAGAGTTTATGAGGGTACAGTGCACAGTATGTATATATATATATACATCTATCCTCCTCAACCTAATCTGTACATATATATATATATATATATATATATATATATATATATATATATATATATATATATATATATGTATATATATATATATTCGGAATTCTGACTTGGAAGCAGTTTTTTTTTAGCTTGCTTTAGACATTCAAATGATGTACTATTTATTTACCTTATACAGTGGATAAAAAAAGTATACACACCCCTATTAAAATGTCAGGTTTCTGTGCTGTAAAAAAAATGAGACAAAGATAAATCATTTCAGAACTTTTTTCACCTTTAATGTGACCTATAAACTGTACAACTCAATTGAAAAACAAAAATCTTTTAGGTGGAGGGAAGAAAAAAATATATAATAATAATGTGGTTGCATAAGTCTGCACACCCTCTTATAACTGGGGGTGTAGCTGTGTTCAGAATTAAGTAATCACATTCCAAATCGTGTTAAATAGGAGTCAGCATACACCTGCCGTCATTTAAAGAGCCTCTGATTAACCCCAAATAAAGTTCAGCTGCTCTCGTTGGTCTTTCCTGAAATTTTCTTAGTCGCATCCCACAGCAAAAGCCATGGTCCACAGAGAGCTTCCAAAGCATCAGAGGTATCTCATTGTTAAAAGGTATCAGTCAGGAGTACAAACGAATTGCCAAGGAAGTAGATATACCATGAAACACAGTAAAGACAGTCATCATCAAGTGGATAAAATATGGCATAAGAGTGACATTACCAAAAACTGGAGCTCCCTCCAATATTGATAAAAAGACGAGAAGAAACAGGTTTGGGAGGCTACCAAGAAAGAGGCCTACAGCAACATTAAAGGAGCTGCAGGAATATCTGGCAAGTTCTGGCTGTATGGTACATGTGACAACAATCTCCTGTATTCTTCATATGTCTGGGCTATGGGGTAGAGTGGTAAGACAAAAGCCTTTTCTTACGAAGAAAAACATCCAAGCCAGGCTACATCTTGCAAAAACACATCTGAAGTCTCCCAAAAGCATGTGGGAAAAGGTGTTATGGTCTGATGAAACCAAGGTTGAACTTTTTGGCCATAATTCCAAAAGATGTGTTTGGCGCAAAAACAACACTGCACATCACCAAAAGAACACCATACCCACAGTGAAGCATGGTGGTGGCAGCATCATGCTTTGGGGCTGTTTTTCTTCAGCTGGAACTGGGGCCTTAGTTAAGATAGAGGGAATTATGAACAGTTCCAAATACCAGTCAATATTGGCACAAAACCTTCAGGCTTCTGCTAGAAAGCTGAATATGAAGAGGAACTTTATCTTTCAGCATGACAATGACCCAAAGCATACATTCAAATCAACAAAGGAATGGCTTCATCAGAAGAAGATTAAAGTTTTGGAATGACCCAGCCAGAGCCCAGACCTGAATCCAATTGAAAATCTGTGGGGTGATCTGAAGAGGGCTGTGCACAGGAGATGCCCTCTCAATCTGACAGATTTGGAGTGTTTTTGCAAAGAAGAGTGGGCAAATCTTGCCAAATCAAAATGTGCTATGCTGATAGACTCATACCCAAAAAGACTGAGTGGTGTAATAAAATCACAAAGTGCTTCAACAAAGTATTAGTTTAAGGGTGTACATACTTATGCAACCATATTATTATTATTTTTTTTTTTTTCCCTCTACCTAAAAGATTTCAGTTTGTTTTTCAATTGAGTTGTACAGTTTATAGGTCACATTAAAGGTGGAAAAAGTTCTGAAATGATTTATCTTTGTCTAATTTTTTTACAGCACAGAAACCTGTCATTTTAACACGGGTGTGTAGACTTTTTATATCCGCTGTATATAGTAAATAAATAGTACATCATTTGAATGTCTAAAGCAAGTTAAAAAAAACTGCTTCCAAGTAAGAATTCCGATTATATATATATATATATATATATGTACAGATTAGGTTGAGGAGGATAGATGTAGCCATATGCTTGCTTATTAACAGCCTCATTAAATTAGCCCTCCTAGTTCCCTCGGTCCTCGCAAAAGACAGTTCTTCTGCTGTTTGCGAGGATCGATTCCACAATATGTCCCTCGCAGCCTCTTTTGCGAGATGACAGCCAAAAATCGCATAGAATAGGCTCCGGGAGAGCTACGTAGTAACACGCAGCCATAAATCTATGAGGGGAACCTTGCACCTCGGAAGAATCCCTATGGGCACAAAAAAGTGCCCGCAAGGGATCCTAAAGCCTATACGTGCTGCATCTGAGCAGCGCGACAACGCAGACTAATGCCCCCCACTGCTCCATAAACACTTTCCCACAGCCCCCCACATTAACCCCTTGACATCGATCATGCAATTTGAAATTTTACATTTTACGCTGCCTTAAAGAGTCTGCGGCAAACTATCAACCAATCCCCCGCGGCACGTTACATTAATTTCCTCAATGCTGGAGATGCCAATCGGGACCCCCACAGACCTGATGACAAAGTCTAAGCAGTACACTACAATATTAACCCTAACTTTACCCCATTAACCCCCTAACCCTAACTATACCCAATTAACCCATACTAAACCCTATCTAACCCTAACTGGGCCTAATAACCCTTACTGGGCCTAGCTAATCCTTACTGGGCCAATCTAACCCTAACTGGGCCTATCTAACCCTATCTGAACCTAATAACCCTAACTGGGCCTATTTAACCCAATCTAGCTCTATTTAACCCCATCACTTATGGGGTTCTATACAGACCCCCATAAGCCTCCATCTAACCCCATCCCTTATGGGGGTCTATACAGACCCCCATAAGCCTCTATTTAACCCAATCAGGTCCCATAAGAGTCTATGAAGAAGCCTATTATTAACCTCATAAGTGCCTCATGGCACTTATGGGGTTAATAATAGGCTTCTCATTGTCCTATGAGGGTATTCATAGACACTTATGGGACTGACTGGGTTAAATAGAGGCTTACGGCTAACTGTATAGACCCCCATTAGGGATGGGTTAGAGGGAGGCTTATGGAGGTCTGTGTAGACCCCATAAGTGATGGGATTAAATAGCGCTATATGGGGTTAAATAGGCCCAGTTAGAGTTAGATTGGCACAGTAAGGGTTATTTGATCCAGATAGGGTTAGCTAGGCCCAGTAAGAGTTAGATAGGGTTTAGTATAAGTTAATGGGGTATAGTTAGGGTTAAGGGGTTAATGGTGTATAGTTAGGGTTAATAGTGTAGGTATTGACAACTAGGAGTGATGGGGTTAATTAAGGGCCATGGGGGGTCTGTATTGACCCCCATGAGTGACAGGGTTAATTAAGGGCGTAGGGGGAGTCTATATTGACCCCCATGAGTGACAGAGTTAATTAAGGGCTTATGGGGGTCTGTATTGACCCCCCCATGAGTGACAGGGTTAATTAAGGGCTTATGGGGATCTGTATTGACCCCTGTGAGTGACAGAGTTAATTAAGGGCTTATGGGGATCTGTATTGACCCCTATGAGTGACAGAGTTAATTGAGGGCTTATGGGCATCTGTATTGACCCCCATGAGTGACGGGGTTAATTAAGGGCTTATGGGGGTCTGTATTGACCCCCATCAGTGACAGGGTTAATTGAGGGCTTATGGGCATCTGTATTGACCCCATGACTGACAGAGTTAATTAAGGGATTATGGGGGTCTCCATTGACCTTCATGAGTAACAGAGTTTATTAAGGGCTTATGGAGGTCTTTATTGACCCCTATGAGTGACAGGGTTAATTAAGGGCTTATGGGGGTCTGTATTGACCCACATAAGTGACAGAGTTGATTAAGGGCTTATGGGGGTCTATGAGTGAAAGGGGTTAATTAAGGGCTTATGGGCGTCTGTATTAACCCCAATGAGTGATGGGATTAATTAAGGGCTTATGGGGTCTGTATTGACCCCAATGAGTGACAAACTTAATTAAGGGCTTATGAAGGTCTGTATTGATCTACATGAGTGACAAAGCTAATTAGGGGGGATGGGGATCTGTATTGAACCCCATGAGTGACAGGGTTAATTAAGGGCTTATGGGGGTCTATATTGACCCTCATGAGTGACGGCGTTAATTAAGGGCTTATGGGATCTATATTGACCCCAATGAGTGACACACTTAATTAAGGGCTTGTGGGGGTCTGTATTGAACCCCATGAGTGACAGGGTTAATTAAGAGCTTATGGGAGTTTGTATTGACCCCTATGAGTGACAGAGTTAATTAAGGGCTTATGGGGGTCTGTATTGACCACCATGAGTGGTGGGATTAATTAAGGGCTTAAGGGGTCTGTATAGACCTGCATGAGTGACAGAGTTAATTAAGGGCTTATGAATGTCTGTATTGACCCCCATGAGTGATGGGGTTTATTAAGGGCTTATGAGGGTCTGTATTGACCCCCATGAGTGACAGGGTTAATTAAGGGTTTATAGGTGTCTGTTTTGACCCTTATGAGTGAAAGATTTAATTAAGGGCTTAAGGGTCAGTATTGACCCCCATGAGCTACAGAGTGAATTAAGGGCTTATGGGGGTCTGTATTGACCCCCATGAGTGACAGGGTTAATTAAGGGCTTATGGGGGTCTGTATTAACCCCTGTGAGTGACAGAGTCAATTTAGGGCTTGTGGGGATCTGTATTGACCCCGTGAGTGTTGGGGTTAATTAAGGGCTTATGGGGGTCTGTATTGACCCCCATGAGCGACCGGGTTAATTAAGGGCTTATGGGGTTCTGTATTGACCCCATGAGTGACAGAGTTAATTAAGTGCTTATGGGGGTCTGTATTGACCCCCATGAGTTATAGAGTGAATTAAGGGCTTATGGTGGTCTGTATTGACCCCCATGAGTGATGGGTTAATTAAGGGCTTATGGGGGTCTGTATTGACCCCCATGAGCTACAGAGTGAATTAAGGGCTTATGGGGGTCTTTATTGACCCCCATGAGCTACAGAGTGAATTAAGGGCTTATGGGGGTCTGTATTGACCCCCATGAGTGATGGGGTTAATTAACGGCTTATGGGGGTCTGTATTGACCCCCATGAGCTACAGAGTAAATTAAGGGCTTATGGGCGTCTTTATTGACCCCCATGAGCTACAGAGTGAATTAAGGGCTTATGGGGGTCTGTATTGACCCCCATGAGTGATGGGGTTAATTAAGGGCTTATGGGGGTCTGTATTGACCGCCATGAGCTACAGAGTGAATTAAGGGCTTATGGGCGTCTTTATTTACCCCCATGAGCTACAGAGTGAATTAAGGGCTTATGGGGGTCTGTATTGACCCCCATGAGTGATGGGGTTAATTAAGGGCTTATGGGGGTCTGTATTGACTGCCATTAGTGACGGGGTTAATTAAGGGCTTAAGGGGGTCTTTATTGACCCCCATGAGCTACAGAGTGAATTAAGGGCTTATGGGGGTCTGTATTGACCCCCATGAGCTACAGAGTGAATTAAGGGCTTATGGGGGTCTGTATAGACCCCCATCAGTGATGGCGTTAATTAAGGGCTTATGGGGGTCTGTATTAACCCCCTTGAGTGACCGGGTTAATTAAGGGCTTATGGGGGTCTGTATTGACTCCTATGAGTGACAGAGTTAACTAAGGGTTTATGGGGGTCTGTATTGACCCTATGAGTGACAGAGTTAATTAAGGGCTTATGGGGGTCTGTATTGACTGCCATTAGTGACGGGGTTAATTAAGGGCTTATGGGGGTCTGTATTGACCCCCATGAGTGACTGGGTTAATTAAGGGCTTATGTGGGTCTGTATTGACCCCATGAGTAACAGAGTTAATTAAGTGCTTATGGGGGTCTGTTTTGACCTCCATGAGTTACAGAGTTGATTAAGGGCTTATGGGGGTCTGTATTGAACCCCATGAGTGACAGGGTTAATAAATAGCTTATGGGGGTCTGTATTGACCCCCATGAGTGACAGAGGTAATTAAGGGCTTATATAAGTCTGTATTGACCCCCATGAGTGACGGGGTTAATTAAGGGCTTATGTGGGCCTGTATTGACCCCTATGAGTGACAGGGTTAATTAACAGGCTATGGGGTCTGTATTGACCCCATGAGTTGATAGAGTTAATTTAGGTCTTATATGGGTCTGTATTGACCGCCGTGAGTGGTGGGATTAATTAAGGGCTTATGGGGTCTGTATAGACCTGCATGAGTGACAGAGTTAATTAAGGGCTTATGAATGTCTGTATTGACACCCATGAGTGATGGGGTTTATTAAGGGCTTATGGGGGTCTGTATTGACCCCCATGAGTGACAGGGTTAATTAAGGGTTTATAGGTGTCTGTTTTGACCCCCATGAGTGAAAGATTTAATTAAGGGCTTAAGGGGTCAGTATTGACCCTCATGAGCTACAGAGTGAATTAAGGGCTTATGGGGGTCTGTATTGACCCCCATGAGTGACAGGGTTAATTATGGGCTTATGGGGGTCTGTATTGACCCCTATGAGTGACAGAGTCAATTTAGGGCTTATGGGGTTCTGTATTGACCCCATGAGTGACAGAGTTAATTAAGTGCTTATGGGGGTCTGTATTGACCCCTATGAGTTACAGAGTTGATTAAGGGCTTATGGGGGTCTGTATTGACCCCCATGAGTTATAGAGTTGATTAAGGGCTTATGGGCGTCTTTATTGACCCCCATGAGCTACAGAGTGAATTAAGGGCTTATGGGGGGTCTGTATAGACCCCCATGAGTGATGGGGTTAATTAAGGGCTTATGGGGGTCTGTATTAACCCCCTTGAGTGACCGGGTTCATTAAGGGCTTATGGGGGTCTGTATTGACTCCCATGAGTGACAGAGTTAACTAACGGTTTATGGGGGTTTGTATTGACCCTATGAGTGACAGAGTTAATTAAGGGCTTATGGGGGTCTGTATTGACTGCCATTAGTGACGGGGTTAATTAAGGGCTTATGGGGGTCTGTATTGACCCCCATGAGTGACTGGGTTAATTAAGGGCTTATGTGGGTCTGTATTGACCCCATGAGTAACAGAGTTAATTAAGTGCTTATGGGGGTCTGTTTTGACCCCCATGAGTTACAGAGTTGATTAAGGGCTTATGGGGGTCTGTATTGAACCCCATGAGTGACGGGGTTAATAAATAGCTTATGGGGGTCTGTATTGACCCCCATGAGTGACAGAGGTAATTAAGGGCTTATATAAGTCTGTATTGACCCCCATGAGTTACAGAGTTAATTAAGGGCTTATAGGGGTCTGTATTGACCGCCATGAGTGACAGGGTTAATTAAGGGCTTATGGGGGTCTGTATTGACCCCCATGAGAGACGGGGTTAATTAAGGGCTTATGTGGGTCTGTATTGACCCCTATGAGTGACAGGGTTAATTAACGGGCTATGGGGTCTGTATTGACCCCATGAGTTGATAGAGTTAATTTAGGTCTTATATGGGTCTGTATTGACCCCAATGAGTGATGGGTTAATTAAGGGCTTATGGGGGTCTGTATTGACCCCCATGAGCTACAGAGTGAATTAAGGGCTTATGGGGGTCTTTATTGACCCCCATGAGCTACAGAGTGAATTAAGGGCTTATGGGGGTCTGTATTGACCCCCATGAGTGATGGGGTTAATTAAGGGCTTAGGGGGGTCTGTATTGACCCCCATGAGCTACAGAGTGAATTAAGGGCTTATGGGCGTCTTTATTTACCCCCATGAGCTACAGAGTGAATTAAGGGCTTATGGGGGTCGGTATTGACCCCCATGAGTGATGGGGTTAATTAAGGGCTTATGGGGGTCTGTATTAACCCCCTTGAGTGAAAAGGGTTAATTAAGGGCTTATGGGCGTCTTTATTGACCCCCATGAGCTACAGAGTGAATTAAGGGCTTATGGGGGTCTGTATAGACCCCCATGAGTGATGGGGTTAATTAAGGGCTTATGGGGGTCTGTATTAACCCCCTTCAGTGACCGGGTTAATTAAGGGCTTATGGGGGTCTGTATTGACTCCTATGAGTGACAGAGTTAACTAAGGGTTTATGGGGGTCTGTATTGACCCTATGAGTGACAGAGTTAATTAAGGGCTTATGGGGGTCTGTATTGACTGCCATTAGTGACGGGGTTAATTAAGGGCTTATGGGCGTCTGTATTGACCCCCATGAGTGACTGGGTTAATTAAGGGCTTATGTGGGTCTGTATTGACCCCATGAGTAACAGAGTTAATTAAGTGCTTATGGGGGTCTGTTTTGACCCCCATGAGTTACAGAGTTGATTAAGGGCTTATGGGGGTCTGTATTGAACCCCATGAGTGACGGGGTTAATAAATAGCTTATGGGGGTCTGTATTGACCCCCATGAGTGACAGAGGTAATTAAGGGCTTATATAAGTCTGTATTGACCCCCATGAGTTACAGAGTTAATTAAGGGCTTATAGGGGTCTGTATTGACCGCCATGAGTGACAGGGTTAATTAAGGGCTTATGGGGGTCTGTGTTGACCCCCATGAGTGACGGGGTTAATTAAGGGCTTATGTGGGTCTGTATTGACCCCCATGAGCTACAGAGTGAATTAAGGGCTTATGGGCGTCTTTATTTACCCCCATGAGCTACAGAGTGAATTAAGGGCTTATGGGGGTCTGTATTGACCCCCATGAGTGATGGGGTTAATTAAGGGCTTATGGGGGTCTGTATTAACCCCCTTGAGTGACCGGGTTAATTAAGGGCTTATGGGCGTCTTTATTGACGCCCATGAGCTACAGAGTGAATTAGGGGTTATGGGGGTCTGTATAGACCCCCATGAGTGATGGGGTTAATTAAGGGCTTATGGGGGTCTGTATTAACCCCCTTCAGTGACCGGGTTAATTAAGGGCTTATGGGGGTCTGTATTGACTCCTATGAGTGACAGAGTTAACTAAGGGTTTATGGGGGTCTGTATTGACCCTATGAGTGACAGAGTTAATTAAGGGCTTATGGGGGTCTGTATTGACTGCCATTAGTGATGGGGTTAATTAAGGGCTTATGGGCATCTGTATTGACCCCCATGAGTGACTGAATTAATTAAGGGCTTATGTGGGTCTGTATTGACCCCATGAGTAACAGAGTTAATTAAGTGCTTATGGGGGTCTGTTTTGACCCCCATGAGTTACAGTGTTGATTAAGGGCTTATGGGGATCTGTATTGACCCCTATGAGTGACAGAGTTAATTAAGGGCTTATGGGCATCTGTATTGCCCCCCATGAGTGACGGGGTTAATTAAGGGCTTATGGGGGTCTGTATTGACCCCGATCAGTGACAGGGTTAATTGAGGGCTTATGGGCATCTGTATTGACCCCATGACTGACAGAGTTAATTAAGGGCTTATGGGGGTCTCCATTGACCTTCATGAGTAACAGAGTTTATTAAGGGCTTATGGAGGTCTTTATTGACCCCTATGAGTGACAGGGTTAATTAAGGGCTTATGGGGGTCTGTATTGACCCACATAAGTGACAGAGTTGATTAAGGGCTTATGGGGGTCTATGAGTGAAAGGGGTTAATTAAGGGCTTATGGGCGTCTGTATTAACCCCAATGAGTGATGGGATTAATTAAGGGCTTATGGGGTCTGTATTGACCCCAATGAGTGACAAACTTAATTAAGGGCTTATGGGGGTCTGTATTGATCTACATGAGTGACAAAGCTAATTAGGGGGGATGGGGATCTGTATTGAACCCCATGAGTGACAGGGTTAATTAAGGGCTTATGGGGGTCTATATTGACCCTCATGAGTGACGGCGTTAATTAAGGGCTTATGGGATCTATATTGACCCCAATGAGTGACACACTTAATTAAGGGCTTGTGGGGGTCTGTATTGAACCCCATGAGTGACAGGGTTAATTAAGAGCTTATGGGAGTTTGTATTGACCCCCATGAGTGGTGGGATTAATTAAGGGCTTATGGGGTCTGTATAGACCTGCATGAGTGACAGAGTTAATTAAGGGCTTATGAATGTCTGTATTGACCCCCATGAGTGATGGGGTTTATTAAGGGCTTATGGGGGTCTGTATTGACCCCCATGAGTGACAGGGTTAATTAAGGGTTTATAGGTGTCCGTTTTGACCCCCATGAGTGAAAGATTTAATTAAGGGCTTAAGGGTCAGTATTGACCCCCATGAGCTACAGAGTGAATTAAGGGCTTATGGGGGTCTGTATTGACCCCCATGAGTGACAGGGTTAATTAAGGGCTTATGGGGGTCTGTATTGACCCCCATGAGTGACAGAGGTAATTAAGGGCTTATATAAGTCTGTATTGACCCCCATGAGTTACAGAGTTAATTAAGGGCTTATAGGGGTCTGTATTGACCGCCATGAGCTACAGAGTGAATTAAGGGCTTATGGGCGTCTTTATTTACCCCCATGAGCTACAGAGTGAATTAAGGGCTTATGGGGGTCTGTATTGACCCCCATGAGTGATGGGGTTAATTAAGGGCTTATGGGGGTCTGTATTATCCCCCTTGAGTGACCGGGTTAATTAAGGGCTTATGGGGGTCTGTATTGACTCCTATGAGTTACAGAGTTGATTAAGGGCTTATGGGGGTCTGTATTGACTCCTATGAGTGACAGAGTTAACTAAGGGTTTATGGGGGTCTGTATTGACCCTATGAGTGACAGAGTTAATTAAGGGCTTATGGGGGTCTGTATTGACTGCCATTAGTGACGGGGTTAATTAAGGGCTTAAGGGGGTCTTTATTGACCCCATGAGCTACAGAGTGAATTAAGGGCTTATGGGGGTCTGTATTGACCCCCATGAGCTACAGAGTGAATTAAGGGCTTATGGGGGTCTGTATAGACCCCCATGAGTGATGGGGTTAATTAAGGGCTAATGGGGGTCTGTATTAACCCCCTTGAGTGACCGGGTTAATTAAGGGCTTATGGGGGTCTGTATTGACTCCCATGAGTGACAGAGTTAACTAAGGGTTTATGGGGGTCTGTATTGACCCTATGAGTGACAGAGTTAATTAAGGGCTTATGGGGGTCTGTATTGACTGCCATTAGTGACCGGGTTAATTAAGGGCTTATGGGGGTCTGTATTGACCCCCATGAGTGACTGGGTTAATTAAGGGCTTATGTGGGTCTGTATTGACCCCATGAGTAACAGAGTTAATTAAGTGCTTATGGGGGTCTGTTTTGACCTCCATGAGTTACAGAGTTGATTAAGGGCTTATGGGGGTCTGTATTGAACCCCATGAGTGACGGGGTTAATAAATAGCTTATGTGGGTCTGTATTGACCCCCATGAGTGACAGAGGTAATTAAGGGCTTATATAAGTCTGTATTGACCCCCATGAGTTACAGAGTTAATTAAGGGCTTATAGGGGTCTGTATTGACCGCCATGAGCTACAGAGTGAATTAAGGGCTTATGGGCGTCTTTATTTACCCCCATGAGCTACAGAGTGAATTAAGGGCTTATATGGGTCTGTATTGACCGCCATGAGTGGTGGGATTAATTAAGGGCTTATGGGGTCTGTATAGACCTGCATGAGTGACAGAGTTAATTAAGGGCTTATGAATGTCTGTATTGACCCCCATGAGTGATGGGGTTTATTAAGGGCTTATGGGGGTCTGTATTGACCCCCATGAGTGACAGGGTTAATTAAGGGTTTATAGGTGTCTGTTTTGACCCCCATGAGTGAAAGATTTAATTAAGGGCTTAAGGGGTCAGTATTGACCCTCATGAGCTACAGAGTGAATTAAGGGCTTATGGGGTCTGTATTGACCCCCATGAGTGAAAGGGTTAATTAAGGGCTTATGGGGGTCTGTATTGACCCCTATGAGTGACAGAGTCAATTTAGGGCTTATGGGGTTCTGTATTGACCCCATGAGTGACAGAGTTAATTAAGTGCTTATGGGGGTCTGTATTGACCCCTATGAGTTACAGAGTTGATTAAGGGCTTATGGGGGTCTGTATTGACCCCCATGAGTTATAGAGTTGATTAAGGGCTTATAGGCGTATTTATTGACCCTCATGAGCTACAGAGTGAATTAAGGGCTTATGGGGGTCTGTATAGACCCCCATGAGTGATGGGGTTAATTAAGGGCTTATGGGGGTCTGTATTAACCCCCTTGAGTGACCGGGTTAATTAAGGGCTTATGGGGGTCTGTATTGACTCCCATGAGTGACAGAGTTAACTAAGGGTTTATGGGGGTCTGTGTTGACCCTATGAGTGACAGAGTTAATTAAGGGCTTATGAGGGTCTGTATTGACTGCCATTAGTGACGGGGTTAATTAAGGGCTTATGGGGGTCTGTATTGACCCCCATGAGTGACTGGGTTAATTAAGGGCTTATGTGGGTCTGTATTGACCCCATGAGTAACAGAGTTAATTAAGTGCTTATGGGGGTCTGTTTTGACCCCAATGAGTTACAGAGTTGATTAAGGGCTTATGGGGGTCTGTATTGTAACCCCATGAGTGACGGGGTTAATAAATAGCTTATGGGGGTCTGTATTGACCCCCATGAGTGACAGAGGTAATTAAGGGCTTATATAAGTCTGTATTGACCCCCATGAGTTACAGAGTTAATTAAGGGCTTATAGGGGTCTGTATTGACCGCCATGAGTGACAGGGTTAATTAAGGGCTTATGGGGGTCTGTATTGACCCCCATGAGTGACGGGGTTAATTAACGGGCTATGGGGTCTGTATTGACCCCATGAGTTGATAGAGTTAATTTAGGTCTTATATGGGTCTGTATTGACCCCCATGAGTGATGGGTTAATTAAGGGCTTATGGGGGTCTGTATTGACCCCCATGAGCTACAGAGTAAATTAAGGGCTTATGGGGGTCTTTATTGACCCCCATGAGTTATAGAGTTGATTAAGGGCTTATAGGCGTATTTATTGACCGCCATGAGTGATGGGGTTAATTAAGGGCTAAGGGGGGTCTGTATTGACCCCCATGAGCTACAGAGTGAATTAAGGGCTTATGGGCATCTTTATTTACCCCCATGAGCTACAGAGTGAATTAAGGGCTTATGGGGGTCTGTATTGACCCCCATGAGTGATGGGGTTAATTAAGGGCTTATGGGGGTCTGTATAAACCTCCTTGAGTGACCGGGTTAATTAAGGGCTTATGGGCGTCTTTATTGACCCCCATGAGCTACAGAGTGAATTAAGGGCTTATGGGGGTCTGTATAGACCCCCATGAGTGATGGGGTTAATTAAGGGCTTATGGGGGTCTGTATTAACCCCCTTCAGTGACCGGGTTAATTAAGGGCTTATGGGGGTCTGTATTGACTCCTATGAGTGACAGAGTTAACTAAGGGTTTATGGGGGTCTGTATTGACCCCCATAAGTGACGGGGTTAATTAAGGGGTTATGTGGGTCTGTATTGACCCCTATGAGTGACAGGGTTAATTAACGGGCTATGGGGTCTGTATTGACCCCATGAGTTGATAGAGTTAATTTAGGTCTTATATGGGTCTGTATTGACCCCCATGAGTGATGGGTTAATTAAGGGCTTATGGGGGTCTGTATTGACCCCCATGAGCTACAGAGTGAATTAAGGGCTTATGGGGGTCTTTATTGACCCCCATGAGCTACAGAGTGAATTAAGGGCTTATGGGGGTCTGTATTGACCCCCATGAGTGATGGGTTAATTAAGGGCTTATGGGGGGTCTGTATTGACCCCCATGAGCTACAGAGTGAATTAAGGGCTTATGGGGGTCTTTATTGACCCCCATGAGCTACAGAGTGAATTAAGGGCTTATGGGGGTCTGTATTGACCCCCATGAGTGATGGGGTTAATTAAGGGCTTATGGGGGTCTGTATTAACCCCCTTGAGTGACCGTGTTAATTAAGGGCTTATGGGCGTCTTTATTGACCCCCATGAGCTACAGAGTGAATTAAGGGCTTATGGGGGTCTGTATAGACCCCCATGAGTGATGGGGTTAATTAAGGGCTTATGGGGGTCTGTATTAACCCCCTTCAGTGACCGGGTTAATTAAGGGCTTATGGGGGTCTGTATTGACTCCTATGAGTGACAGAGTTAACTAAGGGTTTATGGGGGTCTGTATTGACCCTATGAGTGACAGAGTTAATTAAGGGCTTATGGGGGTCTGTATTGACTGCCATTATTGATGTGGTTAATTAAGGGCTTATGTGCGTCTGTATTGACCCCCATGAGTGACTGGGTTAATTAAGGGCTTATGTGGGTCTGTATTGACCCCATGAGTAACAGAGTTAATTAAGTGCTTATGGGGGTCTGTTTTGACCCCCATGAGTTACAGAGTTGATTAAGGGCTTATGGGGGTCTGTATTGAACCCCATGAGTGACGGGGTTAATAAATAGCTTATGGGGTCTGTATTGACCCCCATGAGTGACAGAGGTAATTAAGGGCTTATATAAGTCTGTATTGACCCCCATGAGTTACAGAGTTAATTAAGGGCTTATAGGGGTCTGTATTGACCGCCATGAGTGACAGGGTTAATTAAGGGCTTATGGGGGTCTGTATTGACCCCCATGAGTGACGGGGTTAATTAAGGGCTTATGTGGGTCTGTATTGTCCCCTATGAGTGACAGGGTTAATTAACAGGCTATGGGGTCTGTATTGACCCCATGAGTTGATAGAGTTAATTTAGGTCTTATATGGGTCTGTATTGACCCCCTGAGTTACAGAGTTAATTAAGGGCTTATAGGGGTCTGCATTGACCCCCATGAGTGACATGGTTAACTAAGGGCTTAAGGGAGTCTGTATTGACCCCATGAGTGACAGAGTTAATTAAGGGCTTAGGTGTATCTGTATTGACCTCAATGAGTGATGGAGTAAATTAAGGGCGTATGGGGGTCTGTATTGGCCCCCTATAAGTGATAGAGTTAATTAAGGGCTTATGGGGGTCTGTATTGACCCCCATAAGTTAGAGAGTGAATTAAGTGCTTATAGGGGTCTGAATTGACACCCATGAGTGACAGTTTTAATTATGGGCTTATTGGGTTCTGTACTGACCCCCATGAGTGACAGAGTTAATTAAGGGGTTATGGGGGTCTGTATTAACCCCTATGATTGACAGGGTTAATTAAGGGCTTATGGGGGTCTGTATTGACCCCCATGAGTGACAGGGTTAATTAAGGGCTTATGGGGGTCTGTATTTTATCCCATGAGTGGCAGGGTTAATTAAGGGCTTATGGGGGTCTGTATTGACCCCCATGAGTGATGGGGTTAATTAAGGGCTTATGGAGGTCTGTATTGACCCCAATGAGTGACAGAGTTAATATGGGGACACTTTGGGGGGCACCGATGGGGACCCCTAGCATAGAGGGGGGTAAATGTTAGGTGCTGCGGCCAGGATTGGCTAATGGCGTGCCGTGGGCCCTTTAAGGAGCCGCAGAGAGAAATCTGAATTTTTTAAATGCAGCGGGGCCTGATCTATGCCGATCGGGGAGCCCTGCTGCAAGGGGTGAATGTGAGGGGGCTACGGGGGTCCCTATGGACCCCTACAGCAAGTGGGGACCTCCAGCAAAGAGGGAGTTAATTTTAGGTCCCGGGCGGTACTTGGCGTACACCTCACAGCAAGGCCTGTATGTAGAACTGTCGAGAGGGCCCATTTAGGACTGTTACTCCTCATGCACAGTTTCTCCGTGTTTGACAGCCCTGCTTCGTAGCTCACATGTTGCTCGCAGCAAGGCAAATTTAATAGCGTTGTAACTTTTCTAAATTTAAAGCACGTATCTACGAGGCTGGAATTTAATGGGGCAGTGTATATGTAGGAGATAATAGAGAGAGGAGGTAAATTGTAAGTATTGGCAATCAATTATGTTAAGGGAAAACAGAGGATGAAAATAATAACAACTTTCGATGATTGACTTTTGTTGGAAAGCTTAGAAGATGAATATATATATTTTTCATAAGCCCCCTCCATGAAAGTAGACATCTTTTTATTTTAACTTACTAATGATATTACAGCATCAAGCTTGTGGGTAAATTCAATATTATACCAAAGTTGGTTCGTTTGTGTTATTTAAAGAGATTTTCATTTGATTATTTAAACTGTTTTTTTCTGCCACCAAATGTATTTAGTATTTATATATTTATTATTCCTGCACAGATACAACAGAACTACACACCAGTCCCACTTCTAAGACATTATTCTTGCACAGATCAAACAGAACTACACACCAGTCCCACTTCTAAGACATTATTCCTGCACAGATCCAACAGAACTACACACCAGTCCCACTTCTAAGGTATATTGAAGACACTTGAAGGAGCTAAATTTACTTCTGCCATCTGTACTTTTATTAATAATATTTTGCATTCAACTATTTTTATTTTTGGGGACATTGTTACTTACTTGTCCTATTTAATACTATAGTTGTATCTGTAATCCCCCCCCCCCCCCCCCCCATCCTTCTTTTGTTCAAATCTTCCCTTAACTCCTCACTATCACACTCTAATAACTTCCTGTGTGCTAAAAGTGTTTCCTTACTCAGCAGACTTTATTCCTGCACAGATCCAACAGAACTACACACCAGTCCCACTTCTAAGCAGACATTATTCCTGCACAGATCCAACAGAACTACACACCAATCCCACTTCTAAGACATTATTCCTGCACAGATCCAACAGAACTACACACCAGTCCCGCTTCTAAGGTACATTGAAGACACTTGAAGGAGTTAAATTTACTTCTTCCATCTGTACTTTTATTAATAATATTTTGCATTCAACTGTGGGGACATTGTTACTTTCTTGTCCCATTTAATACTATAGTTGTATCTGTAGCCCCCCCCCCCCATGCTCCTTTTTTCAAATCTTCCCTTAACTCCTCCCTATCAAACTCTAAAAACATCCTGTGTACTAAAAGTGTTTCCTCTCTCAGCAGACATCATTCCTGCACCGATCCAACAGAACTACACACCAGTCTTCTTCTTAACCTGCTGCCTTTTCCTCAGGCTCTTCACCTCAACTTATCCACATCATGTCTCCAGCATAACCATCTCACCTTCCATGCTCTCATCTCCTCTTTTATGCTGCCATGAGCTACACTCCTTCCTCCACCCACTATCTCCTCCCCCATCTCAAACTTGTAAACGTGAGTCCCATTTGCATCTCCCTTCCTTCTGGCTTCTGAAGACACATTTCCTACCCCAGGGCCTGACCTGACATTTCCACTAGCAGCTATATCTGACCACTAAGGACAGATAACATATTACACACCTGAGCCATTTACCTCACAATTTCACATACCTTCCTACCTAAGTAAACTTTCACTTTCTTCCTCACCCTTGCTATCCCCTCTCTATTCTCCTCAAGTTTCTGCCTCTTCCATCCCCTTTAGAGTGTAAGTAGCGAGTTTCCAATCTTGTAGGGTGCTTTGGGAAAAAGAACTTCCTGCAATGAATCTAAGATCAAAACAGGGCCCTCCATTTTCTGCAGTTTCTTACTTGTCCTTATCTATTGTGCAGCTTTACAAATAAAGATTAATAATAATAATAATAATAATAATAATAATAATAATAATAATTATTATTATTATTATCTTTATTTATATCGCGCCAACATATTCCGTAGCGCTGTACAGGGGTTTAGTACATGGCAAAACACAAACTTAACACCTAATAAAGAATGGCGGGCCCTGTGTTAGAGCATATAATCAAATGCACATAGTGCTTGCTTCCAAGACACAGACACACAATTGAAAACTCGCAAACTTACAATCTAATAATAATAATGATTTACATTTTTTTTAAATATCCAAAATCTGCTCTTCTTTACAGTTTTGTACTGCTACAAAAGCTACCAGGATGTGAATTTGAGCACCTAATTAAATTGGCTTAAGTTAAGCATTCTTATGGACTGTGTGAGCATACCACACACAATTCACAGTTCACTGTTCGATATGAATTGATGTACTCTGTAATTAGTATTTTGTTTTTAAAATGAGTGGTATGTTCTGTGTTGCTTCATTACCATTAAATGAGTCTTTAGTATAAGGAACTTGGATTTAATATATATGTAGATTCAGTGAGCTCTGGAATACTACAAAGCAAGGCATTTCTGGCTTGAATTGTAAAAAAAAATAATATACTATATAGCTTGAAATTAATGAATAGACTTGGCCTTTCACTAAACCATGTGCTTGACATAAGAGGGTACATTTGTATTTTATTGCAATGAGCCAGGACTCTGGAAGCATGGCAGTGGTGTGGCCACATAAATTGGGAAATTTTACTAAGCATATCAAGTGCATCTGATGTTATCTCCTGATTTATTATGTACTATTTCCTATGCCCCCTTCTGGATAGCTACCTTGTGATTTAAAGATAAGAAGATAGATGGAAGATAGAATGCCTGAAGAACTTTTGGACCGAAGGAATTGGAGATAAGAAAATATTTGTCCAACTGAATGCAGAATTCCAGAGGATAGCAAGAAGAGACAAGGAGACATTCTACAATGAAATGTAAAGAGATCAAAGAAGATAACAGAATGGGTAAATCAAGAGATCTCTTCAAGAAAATCAGAGACCTCAAAGGCACCTTTCATGCCAAAGTGGGCATTATCAAAGATAAACATTTTAGGAACTTAACAGAAGAGGATCAGATAAAGAAGAGGTGGCAGGAATACACTGAAGATCTATACAGGAAGGATCTTAACAGCAGTGATGACTTCAATGGTTGGTCCAATGAGCTAGAGCCAGACATCTTGGAGAGCGAAGATCGATGGGCCCTTGGATGCTGTGACGGACCCCTTTTTCTCTGCCTGGGTGTTGGGCCATTGAGCCACCATAAAAACACAGACTGCTTGGTTCCACCAATGTATTATCTGCATAAACACCTCCATTGTCTTTGTAAATCGGCCTTGTTCCATTGTTTGCCAGATAAAGTTAATCACGTCTGATATGTGCTAGAGACGGCAGGATGTGTATTGGAGGTTAAGCCTATTACGCTCAGGAAACTACTGTTAGACCCCATGTGGAGTTTATCTCTTGTGATTGTCTGCCATACCCTCTCATTGTTACATTGGGTACACCCCCTCTGAATTTAACTGCTATAAATATTGCTGTCATTTCAAAAATAAAACAGTTCACTCTTGTGCATATAGCAATTGTATGTTCTCTTATTTTGTTCCTGGTGGCTGCGATACTGAACCTATCTCCACCCTCTAAGTAACCTGTCCTGGTCACTACCACAGGAAGGTTACTGGCACTCCTGGAAGCACTGAAGCACTGATTCCTGATGGTGAAACTCTGCCGAGATTTCAAAGAACCCAATGTTCCTTGTGGGTAGATAACCTGTAGTCTATAGCAGGTGGCTCTGGGCTTGTATAGCCCCTATTCACGGATTGTCACAGATGCCTTGCTAATAATAAGGCTGCAGGATGATGCTATGAAAGTGTTGCTTGCCTTATGCTAACACATTTTTAAAACTCAACAGTGGCCAATAGACTTGAAAAGGTTAGTCTACATGCCAATCCCACAAAAAGGCAATGCTAAAGAGTGCTCCAATGGCACTCATTTCACATGCCATCAAGTTAATGCTGAAGATTCTACACCCTTGACTCCAACAATATATGGACTGGAAACTACCAGATGTGCAAGCCGGGTTCCGTAGTGGAAGAGGCACAAGAGATCAAATTGTCAAAATGTGATGGATAATAGAGAAAGCAAGAGAGTTCCGAAAAGCATTTACTTCTGCTTCATAGACTATTCTAAAGCCTTTGACAGTGTGGATCACAACAAAATGCGGAAAGTTCTTAAATAGTTTGGAGTATCAGATCATCTCATTCTCCTCCTGAAAAAACTGTTTGTGGACCACGAACCTGGAAAAGGAGTGCAACAAGGTTGTACATTGTCACCCTTTTTATTCAAGTTATATGGAGAGTACATCATGTGTAAGGCTGGACAGATACGCAGATGATACTAGGATAACCTAAAATACCTATTGATGAGGTAAAAATAGAGAGTGCAAAAGTTGGCCTGCTGCTCAACGTTAAAAAGACGAAGATCATGGCAAACGCCAATCTCAGTTCCTGCCAAATAGATGGGGAAAAAGTGGAGGAAGTGACAGATTTTTTTCCTGGCATGCAAGATCTCTGTAATCATGAAATTAAAAGACTTTTGCTTCTGGGGAGGAAAGCTATGGCAAGCTTGGTCAAGATAGTCAAAAGTAAAGATATCAACAACGGGCTGCATTGTTATAAACTATGGTATTCTTAGTAGTAACATACGGATGTGAGAGTTGGACCATAAAGAAGTCTGAGCGCCGTAGAATTGACATGTTTTAATTGTGGTGTTGGCGAAAACTATTCAGAGTCCCTTGGACTGCAAGAAGATCCAATAAATCAGTACTTCATGAAATCAAGACGAACTGTTCATGAGAAGGCATGATCATGAGGCTGAAACTCAAATATTTTGGCCATATCAAGAGATGGCAGGATTCCCTAGAAAATACTCTGATACTGGGGAAGATTGATGGCACAAGAAGAAGGGGACGTCAGAGACGGAGATGGATAGATGAGGTCACTAAAGCAATGAACATGAACTTGATGGAGCATAGGGGGCTGTGACTGAGAGATGCACTTGGCGTGCAGTGGTCCATCGAGTCACGGAGTGTCGGATGTGTCTGAACGACTAAACAACAAATTTCACATGGGGAAAAACATCCCTCGTCACTTTATCTCCGCTCTTTTCACTCCATCCCAAGTGAGAATGAAGGACCACTGAATGGAACCAGCTTTGCTGATTAGCCGGAGGTCCCTTGACACGGGGGGGAACCTTGGAGCCAGGGGTGCAGGTTTGGTGCGATGCATCCAGAAGGGGAGGGGCTTACTCCTCCTCCCAGTAGCAAGGGCACCATTTTTCCTTCTCTCCATGGCTGGCAGCAGAAGAGGTATCCACCCTCCCTTCCCTGAGTTAAGGTTGTAATTTTGTTGGTTTGTAAGTTGTATAAAATGTGGATGTTGTTATATAAAATAGTGTAAAAAAAAAAAGAAGCAGATTGGTTATGTTCTAATAAAAAAAAAATATATATATATAATAACTAGTGACTTGCCCAGCAAAAATGAAGGCAAAAAAATTTGAAGCTGGCAATGCTGTTTGCCACACAATGGGAGCCTTTACTGGCCTCGCGATGAGCGCTTTTGGCGCTCATGACGGGCCTTGCAATGAGAGCCTTTGGCGCTCATTGAGAATCTCTCCCCCTGTCTACTTCCTACCTTGTGTCTCATTTCCCCCCTCCTCTCCCTCCCTTGTGTGTCCTCCCCCCCCCTGGATTTTTACCCCCTCTCCCTCCCCTGTCTCTTCCCCAGACCACTGTGTCTTTTCCTCCCTGTCCCTCCCCCTCTTGTCTCTCCCCCTCTCCCTCCCCTGTGTCTGTTTCCACCTCCCCTCTGTCTGTCCCCCCTCATTTGTCTCTTTCCCCCCTGTGTCTCTTCCCCCCTCCCTCGTGTCTCTTCTCCCCCATTTCCCTCCCCTGTGTCTCTTCCCCCTCCTCTCACTCCCATGTGACACCCCCCACTCTCCCTTCCCTGTGTCTCTACCCATCCTGTGTCTCCCCCCTCCTCCCCCACCCCTGTCTCTCACCTTCCTCTCCCACCCCTGTGTGTCTAACCCTCCCCTGTGTCTCTTCCCCCTTCTTCTCACTCCCCTGAGTCTCTCCCCCTTCTCTGTCTCTTCCCCCTCCTCTCACCCCCCTGTGTCTCTCCCCCCTCCTCTGACTGCCATGTGTCTCTCCCCCCTCCTCTCCCTCCCATGTGTCTCTCCCCCTCCTCTCCCACCACTGTGTTTCCCCCTTTCCTCTGTTTCCCCTCTTCTTCCTCCCCTGTGTCTCTCCTCCCTCCTCCCTTGTTTCTCTCCCCTCTCCTTCCCTGTGTCTCTTCCCCCTCCTCCCCTGTGTCCCTTCCCCCCTCGTCTCACTCCTCTGTGTCTTCCTCTCTTCTTGCCGCCGCTTATTGCACATGCGCACACCCCGGCGTGCAATGTGTATGCGCGCAATGGAGTGAGTTGCACGTGCGCATGCGCTCCCGACACACATTGCGAATGCGTGGAAGTTGCATGTATCGTAGTTGTCAAACTGCAATTTGTCGCAATCGTGACGATGAATCGCAGTTTGACAACTATTATTTGTGATATATGGAGAATAAAATACATAAGAAGGAGGTCAGGTTCTGAACGTTCTAATGGTTATTGTTATAGATAGTTAATGGTATGTAAAGATTAAGAAAAATGGTATATGGATTGTATATGTCACAGTGGCGGGTGGGGTGGTCCCTACCCTGGGAGGTGTGTAAAGGAGTTGAAGGCACTCATTGCAGGGCTCGCGATGAGTGTCGCAGGCACTCATTGCGAGGCCCGCAAGACTCCCATCACCCCCCGCTGCAATGGCTGCAATAAGCGCCGCAGGCGCTCATTGCTAAAGCCTACAGGGCTATCATCTCCCTTCTGCCTCTCTCTCATCTCACCTCTGTCTCTCTGTCATCTCCCCTCTGCCTCTCTCTCTCATCTCCCCCTCTGCCTTCCCCAGTACCCGGAACTTAGTTGCCAAGACTTGAGGACCCTGTAGGCTGTAGGCTGCTCCTTCATTGGTGGTTTAGCGGACCAATGATGAACCACCCATGCCGGTGGGACGCAATTGCTCCGTTGAACCACCAATGAGATCAGGTAGAGAAAAGAGAGGAGGGGGGAAATGATAGGGAGAGGATGGGGGGAAATGAGAGAGAGAGGAAGGGGCAAAATTAGAGGGAGAGGAAAGGGGAAACTAGAGGGAGAGGGAGAGGAAGCGGGGATGATAGGGAGAGGAAGCGAGGGGAATGAGAGGGTGAGGAGGACAGAATGAGAGGGACAGGAAGGGGGGAATGAGAGGAAGAGGAAGGGGGGAATGAGAGGGAGAGGAAGAGGGAAATAAGAGGGAGAGAAGGGGGAAATGAGAGGGAGAGGAGGGGGGATTGAGACAGAAGGGGGAAAGGGGGAAGACACAAGGGAGGGAGAGGAGGGGGAAAGGAGACACAAGAGAGGGAGAGTAGGGTTTAGGAGACACAAGGGAGGGAGAGGAGGGGAAAAGGAGACACAAGGGAACAAGATTTGGTGAAAAATAAGACACAAGGGAGGGGAAGGAGAGGAAAAAGGAGATACAAGGGAGGGAGATGAGGGGGTAAAGAAGACACAAGGGAGGAAGAGGAGGCGGGAAAAGAGACACAAGGGAGGGAGAGGAGGGGGAAAGGAACAGGTACACAAGAGAGGGAGAGGAGGGGGGAAAGGAGACACAAGAGAGGAGAGGAGGGAGGAAGGAGACTCAACGGAGGGAGGGGGGAAATGAGACACAAGGGAGGGAGGGGAGGGGGAAAAGGAGAGACAAGGAAGGAAGAGGAGGGGGGAAATGAGACACAAGGGAGGGAGAGGTGGGGAATGAGACACAAGTGAGGGAGAGGGGGAACTGAGACACAAGGGAGGCAGAGGGTGAATGAGACACAAGGGAAAGAGAGAAGAGGGGGAAATGAGACACAAAGGAGGGAGAGGAGGGTGAAATGAGACACAAGGGAAAGAGAGAAGAGGGGGAAGTGAGACACAATGGAGGGAGAGGGGGTGAAATGAGAAACAAGGGAGAGAGAGGATGGGGGAAATGATACACAAGGTAGGGAGAGGGGGGAAATGAGACAATGGAAGGAGAGGAATGGGGGAAAGGAGACACAAGGGTGGGAGAGGAGGGGGAGGGGACACAAGGGAGGGAGAGGAGGGGAAAAGGAGACACAAGGGAGGAAGTAGACAGGGGGAGAGACTAGCAATTAGCTCCAAAGGTGCTCATTGCACGCAGGGCTATCATCTCCCCTCTGCCTCTCTCTCATCTCCCCTCTGCCTCTCCCTCATCTCCCCCCCTACCTCCTGCAGTGCCTGGAACTTGCCTGCCAAGACTTGAGGACACCGTAGGCTGCAGGCTACTCCTTCTTTGGTGGTTCAGTGGACCAATGGTGCTCCACCCCTGCCGGCACGTCCTTTATGCAGCATCAGGACCCCATTGCTCTGTTGAACCACCAATGAGATCAGGTAGAGAAGGGAGAGGAGGGGGGAATGAAAGGGATAGAAAGGGGGTAAATGAGAGGGAGAGGAAGGGGGTAAACTAGAGGGAGAGGGAGAGGAAGGAGGTGAGAGGGAGATGAAGGGGGAATTAGAGGGAGAGGAAGGGGGGAATGAGAGGGAGAGGAAGAGGAATGAGAGGGAGAGGAGGGGGAATGAGAAGAAAAAGAGGGGGAATGAGAGGAAGAGGAGGGGGGAAGGAGACACAAGGGAGGGAGAGTAGGGGAAAGAAGACACAAGGGAGGGAGAGGAGGGGGGAAATTAAACACAAGGGAGGGAGAGGGGGCAGGAAAGGAGACATAAGGGAGGGAGAGGAGGGGGAAAGGAGACACAAGGGAGGGAAAGGAGGCAGAGGAGACACAAGGGAGAGAGATGAGGGGTGAAAAGAAGAGTAGGGGGAAAGGGAGGGAGAGGAGAGGGAAAAGAGACACAAGGGAGGGATAGGAAGGGGGAAAAAGAGACACAAGGGAGGGAGAGGAGGGGGAAAATGAGACACAAGGGAGGGAGAGGATGGGAAAAGGAGACACAAGGGAGGGAAAGGAGGGGGAAAATGAGACACAAGGGAGGGAGAGGATGAGAAAAGGAAACACAAGGGAGGGAAAGGAGGGGGGAAGGAGACACAAAGGAGGGAGATGGGGTAAAGAAGACACAAGGGAGGGAAATGAGGGGGGAAGGAGAGACAAAGGAGGGAGAGGGGGTAAAGAAGACACACGGGAGGGAGAGGAGGTGGGAAAGGAGACTCAAGAGAGGGAGAGGAGGGTGAAAGGAACAGGTACCCAAGTGATGGAGAGGAGTGGGAAAGGAACAGGTACACAAGAGAGGGAGAGGAGGGGGAAAGGTGACACAAGGGATGGAGAGGAGGGGTGAGACACAAGGGAATTAGCGGAGGAGGAAATGAGACACAAGGGAGAGAGAGGAGGGGTGAGACACAAGGGAGGGAGAGGAGGGGGAAAAGGAGACACAAGGGAGGGAGAGGAGGGGTGAGACACAAGGGAATTAGCGGAGGAGGAAATGAGACACAAGGGAGGGAGTGGAGGGTGAAATGAGACACAAGGGAAAGAGAGAAGAGGGGGAAATGAGACACAATGGAGGGAGAGGGGGGTGAAATGAGACACAAGCGAGAGAGAGGATGGGGGAAATGATACACAAGGTAGGGAGAGGGGGGAAATGAGACAATGGAGGGAGAGGAATGGGGGAAAGGAGACACAAGGGTGGGAGAGGAGGAGGAGGAGACACAAGGAAAGGAGAGGAGGGGGAAAGGAGACACAAGGGAGGAAGTAGACAGGGGAAGAGACTAGCAATTAGCTCCAAAGGTGCTCATTGCACGCAGGACTATCAACTCCCCTCTGCCTCTCTCTCATCTCCCCTCTGCCTCTCTCTCATCTCCCCCTCTGCCTCCTGCAGTGCCTGGAACTTGCCTGCCAAGACTTGAGGACCCCGTAGGCTGCAGGCTACTCCTTCTTTGGTGGTTCATTGGACCAATGGTGCTCCACCTCTGCCGGCACGTCCTTTATGCAGCATCAGGACCCCATTGCTCCGTTGAAGCACCAATGAGATCAGGTAGAGAAGGGAGAGGAGGGGGGAAATGAAAGGGATAGGAAGGGGGTAAATGAGAGGGAGAGGAAAGGGGTAAACTAGAGGGAGAGGGAGGAAGGAGGTGAGAGGGAGATGAAGGGGGGATTAGAGGGAGAGGAAGAGGGGAATGAGAGGAAGAGAAAGGGGAATGAGAGGGAGAGGAGGGGGGAATGAGAAGGAAAGGAGGGGGGAATAAGAGGGGGAGTAGGGGAAAGAAGACACAAGGGAGAGAGAGAAGGGGGAACTGAGACATAAGGGAGGGAGAGGAGGGGGAAAGGAGACACAAGGAAGGGAAAGGAGGCAAAGGAGACACAAGGGAGGGAGAGGAGGGGTGAAAAGAAGAGTAGGGGGAAAGGGAGGGAGAGGAGGGGGAAAGGAGACACAAGGGAGGGAGAGGAAGGGGAGAAAAGAGACACAAGGGAGGGAGAGGAGGGGGGAAATGAGACACAAGGGAGGGAGAGGATGGGAAAAGGAGACACAAGGGAGGGAAAGGAGGGGGGAAGGAGACCCAAAGAGGGAGAGGGGGTACAGAAGACACAAGGAAGGGAGAGGAGGCAGGAAAGGAGACACAAGGGAGGGAGAGGAGGGTGAAAGGAACAGGTACACAAGAGAGGGAGAGGAGGGGGAAAGTAGACACAAGAGAGGGGAGAAGGGGGAAAGGAGACAAAACATTCAAGCAGGGGTGGGACACCATTGCTCCGTTGAACCACCAATGAGATCAGGTAGAGAAGGGAGAGGAGGGGGGAAAAGATAGTTAGAGGAAGCATGTAAATGAGAGGGAGAGGAAGGCGGTAAACTAAAGGGAGAGGGAGAGGAAGGGATGAGAGGGAGATTAAGGGGGAACTAGAGGGAGACGAAGGGGGGATGAGAGGGAGAGGAAGGGGGAAATGAGAATGAGAGAAGGGGGCACATGAAAGGGAGAAGAGGGGGAAACAAGAGGGAGAGAAGGGGGAATGAGAGTGAGAGAAGGGGGAATGAGAAGGAGAGGAGGGGTAATGAGAGGGAGAGGAGAGGGGAAGGAGACATAAGGGAGGGAGAGTAGGGGAAAGAAGACACACGGGAGGGAGAGTAGCGGGAAAGGAGACACAAGGGAGGTAGAGGAGGGGGAAAAGGAGACACAAGGGAAGAAGAGGAGGGGGAAAGGAGACACAAGGGAGAGAGAGGGGGCAGGAAAGGAGACAAAAGGGGGGGGGAGAGGAGGGGTGAAAAGAAGAGTAGGGGGAAAGGGAGGGAGAGGAGGGGGAAAGGAGACACAAGGGAGGGGAGGAGGGGGAAAGGAGACACAAGGGAGGGAGGGGAGGGGGAAATGAGACAAAACGTTCAAGCAGGGGTGGGACACCATTGCTCCGTTGAACCACCAATGAGATCAGGTAGAGAAGGGAGAGGAGGGGGAAAAGAGAGTTAGAGGAAGCATGTAAATGAGAGGGAGAGGAAGGGGGTAAACTAAAGGGAGAGGTAGAGGAAGGGATGACAGGGAGATTAAGGGGGAACTAGAGGGAGACGAAGGGGGGATGAGAGGGAGAGGAAGGGGGAAATGAAAGGGAGAGAAGGGGGCACATGAAAGGGAGAAGAGGGGGAAACAAGATGGAGAGAAGGGGGAATGAGAAGGAGAGGAGGGGTAATGAGAGGGAGAGGAGAGGGGAAGGAGACATAAGGGAGGGAGAGTAGGGGAAAGAAGACACAAGGGAGGGAGAGTAGCGGGAAAGGAGACACAAGGGAGGTAGAGGAGGGGGAAAAGGAGACACAAGGGAAGAAGAGGAGGGGGAAAGGAGACACAAGGGAGGGAGAGGGGGCAGGAAAGGAGACAAAAGGGGGGAGAGGAGGGGTGAAAAGAAGAATAGGGGGAAACAGAGGGAGAGGAGGGGGAAAGGAGACACAAGGGAGGGAGAGGAGTGGGAAAGGAGACACAATTGAGGGAGAGGAGGGGGAAGGTGACACAAGGGAGGGTGAGGAGGGGGAAAATGAGACACAAGGGAGGAAGAACAGCAGAAAAAGGAGACACAATTGATGGAGAGGAAGGGGAAAGGAACAGATACACAAGAGGAGGGGGAAAGGGAGGGAGAGGAGGGGGAAAGGAGACACAAGGGAGGGAGAGGAGGAGGAAAGGAGACACAAGGGATGGAGAGGAGGGGGCAAATGAGACACAGGGGAGAGAGAGGAGGAGCGGAGTGAGACACAAGGGAGGGAGAGGAGGGGGAAAGGGAGACACAACGGAGGGAGAGGAGGGTGTGAGACACAAGGGAGGGATGGGAGGGGGTGAGACACAAGGGAATTAGCGGAGGGGGGAAATGAGACACAAGGGAGGGAGATGAAGGGGGAAAGGAGACACAAGAGAGGGAGAGGGAAGTAGACAGGGGCAAAGACTTGCAATGCATCCTCTATGCAGCATCGCTACATTATTCCTACGTTCCTACGCCGAAGAGAGGACGCGCCGGCAGGGGTGGGACCCCATTGCCCTGTTGAAGCACCAATGAGATCAGGTAGAGAAGGGAGAGGAGAAATGAGAGGGAGAGGAAGGGGGTAAACTAGAGGGAGAGGGAGAGGAAGGGGGTGAGAGGGAGATGAAGGGGGAATTAGAGGGAGAGGAAAGGGGACTGAGAGGGAGAGGAAGGGGGAATGAGAGGGAGAGGAAGGGGGAAATGAGAGGGAGAGAAAGGGCGCAAATGAGAGGGAGAGAAGGGGGCACATGAAAGGGAGAAGAAGGGGAAATGAGATGGAGAGAAGGGGGAATGAGAGGGAGAGAAGGGGGAGTGAGAAGGAGAGGAGGGGGAATGAGAGGGCGAGGAGGGGGGAAGGAGACACAAGGGAGGGAGAGGAGGGGGAAAGAAGACACACGGGAGAGGAGGGGGAAAGGAGACACAAGGGAGGGAGAGGAGGGGGAAAAGGAGACACAAGGGAAGGAGAGGAAGGGGAAAAGGAGACACAAGGGTGAGAGAGGAGGGGGAAAAGGAGACACAAGGGAGGGAGAGGATGCGGAAAGGAGACACAAGGTAGGGAGATGGGTCAGGAAAGGAGACAAAAGGGAGAGAGAGGAGGGGGAAAGGAGAACAAGGTAGGGAAAGGAGGGGAACGAGACACAAGGGAGGGAGAGGAGGGGTGAAAATGAGAGTAGGGGGGAAAGGAAGGGGGAAAGGAGAAACACAGGAAGTAGAAGAAGGGGAAAAGGAGACACAAGGGAGGGAGAGGAGGGGGAAAAGGAGAAACCAAGGGAGGGAGAGGAGGGGGAAAGGAGACACAAGGGAGGGAGAGGAGGGGAAAGGAGACACAATTGAGGGAGAGGAAAGGGAATGAGACACAAGGGAGGGAGAGGAGGGGAAAAAGGAGACACAAGGGATGGAGTGGAGGGGGAAAGTAGACACAAGGGAGGATGAGGAGGTGGAAAATAAGACACAAGGGAGGAAGAGGAGTGGGAAAAGGAGACACAAGTGATGGAGAGGAGGGGAAAAGAACAGGTACACAAGAGAGGGAGAGGAGGGGGAAAGGTGACACAAGGGATGGAGAGGAGGGGCAAATGAGACACAGGGGAGAGAGACGAGGGGTGAGACACAAGGGAGGGAGAGGAGGGGGAAAAGGAGACACAAGGGAGGGAGAGGAGGGGTGAGACACAAAGGAATTAGCAGAAGGGGGAAATGAGACACAAGGGAGAGAGAGGAGGGGGGAAATGAGACACAAGGGAAGGAGAGGGGCAAATGAGACACAAGGGAGGGAGAGGAGGGGGTTAGGAGACACAAGGGAGGAAGTAGACAGGGGGAGAGACTAGCAATGAGCACCAAAGGTGCTCATTGCGAGCCACCAGATGAGTGCCAAAGGTGCCAAAGGTGCTCATATTGGGTGACAAACAGCATTGCCAGGCTTAAAATGTTATTCCAGTCTTTTTTAAGTAGCTAGTTTTGGAAATAATATTTAAGATAAGTTACCAAATACTATTACCTTTCTTGCACAAAGGTAAATAGCAAATTTGGACTTTTTTTTTAAGAGTGTTAGTACTTTGCAGCGGCAGCAGTGAGTGCTTTAGTTTTCACAGTTTAAGTATTAGCATGGCAATGAGCTAATACTATGAATGCTCTTCTGCTCAGCTAGCCTAGAGGAGTGGAACTACACAGTAAGTGTCAGAATGTGTGTAGTACGCGGCTGTGGATGATGTATCGTCCTTGGTAAGAGTGTATCTTGTACCTTGTACAGCTTTTTTGAAAAGCTGTATGTGCTTGGTGGTGTTTTGCATTTTTAGAGTCCTGTAGCCTCGTTTTCGTTTTTTTCGGCGGCCATTTTTTCTCTCACTTAGGGAATTTTCATGTGTCTAAACTCTGGAATTTGGACTTAATTTGAGGTGTAACTTCAGTTGCAGAGGTCCTGGGTGCTGTGGGTAAGCTTTTTATGTATTGTATATATATGTATGTATGTATATATGTATATGTGTATTTATTGTGTTTTTAATGTTTTCAGGTGCACTCGGTTCGGCCATTAATGTCGTATTTTTGCGAGGTCGTAAAGTACCGCGTCTTGTATTTTTTTATGCTAGATCCGTAAATTTTCTGTTCTAAGTCCTGCGGTTCGTATTTTTTTTGTGTAAGTCCGTATATAGTGGTTGCGTGTTAGATCTCTTTTGGTAAAGTGCTGCTTGTGTGGGTTTGTAACCGCGTTTGCAGCCGACATGGGAGCCTCCACCTCCGCAAATGCGGCCCCTCGCTTTGCGAGGGTCCACATTTGAGGCCTGCAATGAGCCTTTGGCTCATTGCAGCCGACGTTGGAGCCTTCACCTTCTGCAAATGCGGCACCTCTCTTCACGAGGGACGCAGTTCTTACGAGCTCGCTTTGTGAGCTCGCAAAGCGTGACGACGATTCGTAGTTTGACAACTATTATATGTGATATGTTTTATCTTACTTAATAAAAGTTATATCTTAACTCATTAGTGACTGTCTCATATTTTCCAATTTCATCAAACACCTTAACTTTATTGATGCCCTTTTGATGGGATATTAATGCCTAATTTTAAACAGAGTTTCTTTCTCTAGTTTTCTGTTGACTATAATTTTACACTCATTGTGAGCCTCTCCCCCCACTCATCGCGATCCCCATGATGAGCTCCTCATTGCTCTGCGAGCCTCGCAATGAGTCCAGCGTGTTTCAACTTGCCAGGCGCGAAGTCCTACTGGCCTTGCGATCAGCGCCTGTGGCGTTTATTGCAGCCTAAGTCCTGCGATCCTCAACTGCTTGCCTCGCAGTGCAATGATCCCATCCCCCCTTCGTCTCCCTCAAGTCCCGCATGCTGCAGCAAGCAATGAGGGCCTTATTTTTTTCCTGTTTTTTGTCTGCCATGTATTTTCCTTATTAACTGCCCAACACTTTTTGTTAGGATTAGTGTCAGGGTTAGGGCAGTGGTGGGTTAGGGTTAAGATAGTGGTAGGCAGATAATAGGAATTACCCATTTTTTCTATTTAAGTTTAAATTAAATGATTGTGTCTAAGCGGGAGTGCAGTATTATTAGGCAAATGAGTATTTTGACCACATCATCCTCTTTATGCATGTTGTCTTACTCCAAGCTGTATAGGCTCGAAAGCCTACTACCAATTAAGCATATTAGGTGATGTGCATCTCTGTAATGAGAAGGGGTGTGGTCTAATGACATCAACACCCTATATCAGGTGTGCATAATTATTAGGCAACTTCCTTTCCTTTGGCAAAATGGGTCAAAAGAAGGACTTGACAGGCTCAGAAAAGTCAAAAATAGTGAGATATCTTGCAGAGGGGTGCAGCACTCTTAAAATTGCAAAGCTTCTGAAGCATGATCATCGAACAATCAAGCGTTTCATTCAAAATAGTCAACAGGGTCGCAAGAAGCGTGTGGAAAAACCAAGGTGCAAAATAACTGCCCATGAACTGAGAAAAGTCAAGCGTGCAGCTGCCACGATGCCACTTGCCACCAGTTTGGCCATATTTCAGAGCTGCAACATCACTGGAGTGCCCAAAAGCACAAGGTGTGCAATACTCAGAGACATGGCCAAGGTAAGAAAGGCTGAGACGACCACCACTGAACAAGACACACAAGCTGAAACGTCAAGACTGGGCCAAGAAATATCTCAAGACTGATTTTTCTAAGGTTTTATGGACTGATGAAATGAGAGTGAGTCTTGATGGGCCAGATGGATGGGCCCGTGGCTGGATTGGTAAAGGGCAGAGAGCTCCAGTCCGACTCAGACGCCAGCAAGGTGGAGGTGGAGTACTGGTTTGGGCTGGTATCATCAAAGATGAGCTTGTGGGGCCTTTTCGGGTTGAGGATGGAGTCAAGCTCAACTCCCAGTCCTACTGCCAGTTCCTGGAAGACACCTTCTTCAAGCAGTGGTACAGGAAGAAGTCTGCATCCTTCAAGAAAAATATGATTTTCATGCAGGACAATGCTCCATCACACGTGTCCAAGTTCTCCACAGCGTGGCTGGCAAGAAAGGGTATAAAAGAAGAAAATCTAATGACATGGCCTCCTTGTTCACCTGATCTGAACCCCATTGAGAACCTGTGGTCCATCATCAAATGTGAGATTTACAAGGAGGGAAAACAGTACACCTCTCTGAACAGTGTCTGGGAGGCTGTGGTTGCTGCTGCACGCAATGTTGATGGTGAACAGATCAAAACACTGACAGAATCCATGGATGGCAGGCTTTTGAGTGTCCTTGCAAAGAAAGGTGGCTATATTGGTCACTGATTTGTTTTTGTTTTGTTTTTGAATGTCAGAAATGTATATTTGTGAATGTTGAGATGTTATATTGGTTTCACTGGTAAAAATAAATAATTGAAATGGGTATATATTTGTTTTTTGTTAAGTTGCCTAATAATTATGCACAGTAATAGTCAGATATCCCAGATACACAGATATCCCCCTAAAATAGCTAAAACTAAAAACAAACTAAAAACTACTTCCAAAAATATTCAGCTTTGATATTAATGAGTTTTTTGGGTTCATTGAGAACATGGTTGTTGTTCAATAATAAAATTAATCCTCAAAAATACAACTTGCCTAATAATTCTGCACTCCCTGTATCTGCCAGCGTTGCCTCTCTCTGTGATCCTCCCACCCACTCAATTCACAGGATGGCAAGCTTTTTTAAATAAAGTTGGCATGTGGCTACAGGTACAATATATATACCATAGCTATCTAGATGTAAAGACTGATGTCACAGATGCAGTCACGTGCACTAAGAAGCATTAGAAGTGCTTTTTACTGTCATGTTTTCAAATGCTGCTGAGAGACAGCCTGTACATCTAATACCATTTGAAACAATGTGTGCATGAGTTGCTTGGAAGGTTTCAGTGAGTAAAAATATAACTTTTTGGCAGTTGTTAATAATATGATGTTCCATATCCTTTAAGCGTCAGTCTCAGATCTCTTGCAAAGTGAAACAGGTTTTCCTCTATGTTTGCCCTGCTTTCGGTTCCGTTCATTTTGTCCTTAATCCTGGCTAATTTCCCAGTTCCTGCTGATAAAAAGCATTCCCACAACATGATGCTACCACCATGCTTTACCGTGTAACTCGAAAGACCACCAATAAAGGCCAAATAATATATATATATATATATATATATATATATATATATATATATATATATATATAAAAAACTTACACACTCACACACAGCACAGGGGAAAAGACAGGGAGTCTGAGTGAGGTTGCAACTTAATTTAAGGCATATTTAGCATTTTTCCTCAATCAAAAATTGGCTAAGCGAGAAAAAAAATGGCGGCGGAAAAAATGTAACAGGATGAAAACATGGTCGAAGCCAGTAAAAACAAGCCCGAAGCCAGGAACACTTAGCCAAACAACGCAAGCAAACACACTCATTGCGGGACACTCAAAAATTGAGCAGAGACACAGAGGAGAAAGACACAGGGGAGGGAGAGGGGGGAGAGGGTGGAAAGAGAGATACAAGGTTGAAAAGAGACACGGGGGGATAAGGAAAGAAAGGCATAGGGCAGGGAGAGGGGGGGTGGGCTCCCGATGAGCACCGAAGGTGCTCACATTGTGTGTCAAACAGCATTGCCAGGCTTAAAATTGTATTGCTGTCATTTTTGATGGGCAATTCTCTAGTTATATATATGTATTGGTACAGAAGATATAGGGACCCTGCTTACAATCAGAGTGATTTAAGAGTATTAGAGACAAAAGCGGTGCTGATTGGTTGTGGTTAGTTGTGACAGCAGAATACTTGCACAACAGGTGTTTGCATAGCAGATATCAGGGACCAAGGTGGTAGACATTTCCGAATACAGTATATAGATGTTCAAAGAGTATTTGAGGGTGTGAAGAGTAGTGGTAAGTATTCCATTGGGTAGGGGCAGTATAGGTGAAGAGAGATGTATGTTGTAGGCAAAATGAATGGGAGTTAGGTGATAATCTGGATTGGACTTGATATTTAGGCGGGTGCAATGTTGTTTGAGGGCATTGCATGCAAGTGTCAGGATTTTGAACTTAATTATTTTAGATATGGGATGCCAATGAAGGAATAGTAGTAAATTGCATTAGTCAATGGGGGAAATTATGTGAATGAATATGCATTTTGTTGTGTGAGGCAATCCATTAGGAGAGGTTGTACAGAAAGCTGGATGACAGATGCCGGGCCATATGTGGAAGAAGGTTGCCAAGGAAGTCAGTGCCCCAGGGGTTTATGTGAGGGATGTGAGATCCGTCAAGCTCCTGTATGAAGACTGCCAGTGCCAGGTAAGGATAAAGATGTCTGAGGAGGCAGCAAGTGCCAGGGCAACTGCTGGTGGTCCTCACTACAGTCAACTTTAATGAGTGACAGAGAATGCTGTGGGACTGAATTGGGCCCTCAACGGTGGTCAGACTACCAGGTCTAGTGGTCAACTTGCAGGCAGGGACCATGCTAGGTGATTATTATAAACACTTACCATACCGTCACATTCTCAAATATGTACACTACACATATGGATAACACACATCCAAGGTAAATGCTGAGCATCATTTATAGAGATATATAAGCATCACTTAAAGGGACATATATGATATGTGCATCACGTAAAGGGTAATATAAGGTTCCTGGATATTACTATGAATATAATACACCTATATGTCTATTTAATTTGATATACCATATTTTTTTGAAAATCAATAAAACACTATTTTTTAACTGAATAAACATCAAATAAATAGTCCCTGTATGGGTCTGTCCACAGTAGAGTATGCAGACACATGGCTGGATGTGCAGTATAGTATTCTAACCTGTAAGTGACCAAGTTTCAGGAGTATGTTCCAGAATGTGGCTTAGAGATTGTCACTCATTGGTTAATATGTGACACTGCACAGCAAGTACAACCAAGTATGTGTCTTCATGAGCAAATCTGTACATTGGGTCTATTGCCCATATACATGTAATACAAAACAATTACTTTAATGATAATTCCGAGCAAATACAAACTTCTTACAATAGGAAAAAAAATAACAATCCAGGATCAACACATCATGAAGTCAGGTATCCAATAAAACACATAGATCAAATGATCATCCAATGTTGGCCCATTTACAAGGGTGGAGTTTGACCCCACTGGCCCCCTCCTTCCACATTCAGATCAGCTGCCTGGGACATCCTTCTAGAGAGGTCCAAAATTGTGTCTGCCTCCTTTACCAACAACTCTTCCACCATCAGCACCTCCACCAAAATCATCTCCAACATCATGGTGTCAGTGGCAATCCTACAGACTACCCCTGCTGCCGTCACCACAGCGCCTTCCCACTATGCCATCGAAACCACAACCACCTATGCAGCCACCACCGGCAGGCACAAGCTCCTTACCTTGAGGTTATCCACCCCAGTGTAGGAACACATTTCAAACCTTAAAGCCTTTCATAGGCAGCAGAAGGCCATGGTATCTGGCCTCCTCACTAGTGTACAGGCCAGTCACACAATTGTGTCAAGCCCCCACCAGAAAACATATAAGGAGATGAGGAGACAACACATCCAGATGGAGGCATACATGGCTAGGCTGATTTAAAATCATTCAGATTATTCTGGAACTGCAGCAGAAATCACTGGGGAGTATAGCACTGAGTACTTCAGCATAGTCCCCAAGACACGAACAGCCAAGCCAGTCTCCCTCTGCCTAATGCCTCCACCTCCTCAATCAGCTTTGTCTCCACAATTAGCTATGCCTCTCCTAGGAGACTCCAACGTGGGAGAAGGATTGGTGGTACAGGAGGTAGGATCTGTAAACAGGAAGAGGAGGTGATGTGTATTTAATTTTCTAATATACATTCCTCAGTAAAAATCTATTGCTCAAATTGTTAACTTAGTCATGCTTGTCTACTGTGATGTAATATATAGTAACCATGTGGCTAGCCACCATCACATAGTCCATCATAATCATATCTGTTGAAACATCAGAACTATGCTTGACTTAGCAGACAGTGGTCATCCAAAATGGCGCTCTGCTCTAGTTGCCCATGATCTAGCAAGGCTGACTATTAACATTATTTCCCTCAGTGAAGTCCACCTCCTAGAAGAAGGAAGTCTACCCTCTACTGGTCAGGCAAGCCAGAAACCGAGAAATGCTACTCTGGTTTCAGCTTCACTGTCAGGAAATATATCGCCTCCAAACTTGCTAATCTCACTCTTCACTTTTCAGTGTCTATGCACCAACTCTTCAAGCAGATCCTGCGGAAAAAGACAAGTTTTACACTGATGTGCAGAACATTCCTGCAGATGACAAGGTCATCATCTTCAGTGACTTCAATGCCAGTGTAGGCAAAGATTCCGAGCTTGGAAAGGGATACTTGGCAACCACGGTGTTGGAAGCTACAACAACAACAGGCGCTTTCTGCTAGAGTTTTGCACAGAGCTAAAACTCACCATCCCCAAGACCGTTTTCCAGCAGAAAGACAGGCTAAAGACAACCTGGATGCTTCCTCGGTCCAAGTACTGGCATCTTATAGACTACATTCTGGTGTGCCAGCGAGACCTTCTAGACATCCTACTCACCGAGTGATGTCCAGCGCAGAAATTAATATGGACCACCTCCTGGTACACTGCAAACTTTGTCTTCACTTCAATCCTAAGCCAAGGAGGAATTGTTGACCCCCAGTTAGCTGAAGTGAAGGCCAACTTCCAGGCGAATCTCCAGTCAAGACTAGAACATCACAGATGCTCTGTGGCAACACCTCAAAACCAGCACCCTGCAGACCTCTGAAAAGGTCCTAGGGTTCTCCACAAATAATAACAAAGACTGACTTGACAAAAACAATCAGGAGATCCATTAATTACTTTTGAAAAAGAGATCTGCTCATCATGCGCATCTCGCTTAGCCAACAAGAAAGCAGCCTTCCCTTTTGTGTGCAGCAATGTCCAGTGAAAGCTTTGAGAAATGCAGACCCAGTGGTGGACCAACCTCGGCATTGTGCAGATGTAGACAACTACAGAGGCTTTTATGAAGCCCTGAATGTGGTGTACGATCCTTCGTACCTGATCCAAAGGCCACAGTCAAACACTCCTTTCAGACAAGGCGTTGATTCTAAACCGGTGGTCTGACCACTTTCAGACTCTATTCTGAAAAGTCAGACTGCTTCAATTACCGTGGATTACTCTGCTATCTGTCATGGAGAAAATCCTTGCAAGAGTATTTCTCAACAGACTGGTGCCCACCATTACAGAAGAACTCCTGCTCAAGAGTCAGTGTGGCTTTAGGGCTAACAGGAGCAACACAGACATAACATAAAATATGATAAATATGACAAATCAGAGAAGATATTCAGATGAATACAGCATTACAGGATATGGATTTAAGCAGGCAAATTAGGGGTATGTATCGGGTACAAATCGAAGTAGATATTCAAGTGAAGACAGAATATCAGTTTGGAATGAAATATGAATTAGTAGGATGTCACAGCCATTTCTTCAACATGTTCAAGTCACAGTTGTATAGTTGTATAAGTCATTAGAAACAATGTTGTATAGTAATCCCTCTGTAATTCTAATTGCTACACTTCAAAATATCCGCCTGACATGTGAATCTATGCAGCAGATGTTACATCTCACATATAATTATAGAAAATAAAAAAGAGCTACAGAAAAAATTATATAATACAAATATTACAATTAAATAAAAAAGATAAATTACCAAAAAAATACACCTTTTGGGGGAAATCCACAATGCATTTGTCCTCAGTCTTCGTCCCTGGATAAACAAGCACATCCATGTTATACATGGCTCCTTTTAAGCATATGCTCGCTGTATTAAACAGCTTTAAGCATAGCACAGGATGAATTTTGGTAGATGTAGGTTACATGCCCATGGCAACACTATTCATGACATGAGCTGACATGAGCTAGAATGTTGTTTTTGTTCAATCATGAAATGTTATGATTCTATGGACCACAGCACACCAGGCACACCTGTAAGGCATGGCCCCTCTGAGCTCCCTCAAGGTCAATGCTTTAATGACCTTATCTATACATCTCCACCTCTACTGTCCACTTCTTTGTGTGCTGTCAATCCTTCCCAGCATCAGAGACTTCTCTAGGGAATCCTGTCGTCTCATGATATGGCCAAAATATTTGAGCTTTTGCCTCATGATCAAACCTTCCAATGAACATTTTTGCTTGATTCCCTGTAGTATTGATTGATTGGATCTTATTGCAGTCCAAGGATTCTAATCTGTTTTCTCCAGCACCACAATGTAAAGGTGTCAATTCTAGGGCTCTGCCTTCTTTGTTGTGCAGCGATAACATCTGTATGTTACTACTGGGAATACCATAGTTCTAACTATGCAGACCTTTGTTGATAATGTAATATATTTACTTTTTAATGGCTTGTCCACATTTGCCATAGCTTTCCTCCCCAGAAGCAAACACCTTTTAATTTCATGGCTGCAATCATCATCTGCAGAGATCTTTGAGCCCAGAAAAAAATATATGTCACTGGTTCCACTTACTTCCGATCTTTTTGCCAGGATCTGAGGTTGCTCTTTGCCATGATATTCATCTTTATAATGTTGAGCAGCAGGCCAGCTTTTACACTCTCTTCCTAAACACCTCATCAATAGGTCCTTCAGATCCTCCTAACTTTTTGCATCAGTGTAGTAACATCCATGCATCTGAGGCTGTTAAAATTTCTCCCAGCAATATTAATTCCTGCTTTGTATTCATCCATCCCAGCCTTACACATGATATATATATTGTTGAATAAATAATATACAACCTTGTCAAACTCATTTCCTGAACCATCTAGTTGTTCAATGTTCAGTTCTTACTGTTGCTTCTTGGTCCATATACAGATTCCTCAGGAGGTGCATGAGTTGATCTGGTAGCCCAAACTACTTTTGCAACATTTTGTTATAATCCAACATAGGTTCAAGTTCGGAAAACGGTGTGCGACAAGGTTGTATATTGTCACCTTATTTATTCAACTTATATGCAAAGTACATCACGCTAAATGCCAGGCTGGATGAATCCAAAGCCGGAGTCTATAGTGCTGGAAGGAATATCAACCACCTCAAAAACATGGATGTTACTACTTTAATGGCTGAAAGTGAGGAGGAACTAAAGGACTTATTAATGAGGGCAAAAGAAGAGTGTTCAAAAGCAGGTCTGCCTCTCAACATTAAAAAGATGAAGATCATGGCAAAGGGCATTCTCAGTTCCTGGCAAGTAGATGGGGAAGGCAATGGCAGATTTTATTTTTCTGGGATGCAAGATCTCTTTAGATGGTGACTGTAGCCATGAAATTAAAAGATGTTTACTACAGGGGAAAAGTTATGGCATGCTTGGACAAGCTAGTAAAAAGTTATTACACTATCAGCTAAGGTCAACCTTGTTAGAACTATGGTATTCCGAGTAATAACATATGGATGTGAAAGAAAGCTGGAACATAAAGAAGGCTGAGCACCATAGAGTTAACGCCTTTGAATTGTGGTGTTGCCGAAAACTACTTAGAGATCCTTGGAATGCAAGAAGATCCAATCAATCAATACTTCAAGAAATCAAGACAAATTGTTCACTGGAAGATATGATCATGAGGCTGAAGCTCAAATATTTGGGTCTATCCACCAGGATCCCCATGACACTGTAAATTTAAACACAATACAATACAACACTACACTAATCTAATTCCCCCTCAATAAACTAAGAATTTTAATTATATCTAAATTATTCAAAGATTAGCCAAGTAATAATTACAAAAAACACTAATAAAAATAATGAACCCCACTAGTAAATGAATTAACCCCACAATTAAATAACCCTGCTCACTCTATACTTTGAATCTTTTGGACCAATCAGATTAATGAGATTGAAAATTTGAGCAATCATATAGGGACTTATGGGGTTAATAGTTATCCCATAGGGGTCTTATAGACCCATATGGAACATAGGGGGGTTAATGAGGGACCTATAAGGGGTTAATTTTAGGTGCCGTGGGGGTACTGATATTACACCCATGGCAGGTGTTAAATTTGTAGATGGACCCCCACGGCAAGGGTTTAATATTCAGGTGCTTCAGAAGTCCCAATCGGGACCCCACAGCATGTTGGGGGTTAATGTTAGGTGCCGTTCGGGTACTTATAGTACCCCTATGCAAGGGGTTAGGTGGTTATATGGCTTATGTCCTTAAATGCGGTTAATCACGTGTGACAGGAAGTTCTAATTGGGATTCCTTGGCCATGGGGGGTTCATTTTAGGTAGAAGGGTTCTCAATTGGAACCCCCTGCAGCATGGGGGCTAAAATTTGGGCAAGGGGCTTCCTCCTTTTGCATGGGTTACAGTTTGAGGGGCCGGGGTTGATGTTTAGAGACAGTATACTGTATTTAAATGCTGCTCGGGCACCTAGCAAAGGCTTTACAAACCTTTACGAGTGGTCTTTGGTACCAGTAATATTTTCTTAATTATTTTCTAGTTAGGGCACTGCCCTAGAGGCCAACATTTTTATTAGCATAGGTTTTGGGTGTCAGAGTGTAAGTGAGTAACTCGTAGTTTATTGTTATTGCAAGAATCAATGGAGATTTTTGCCTTGCTTTTCTGCTTTCTCGTGAAGTTCACTCGTAGCAGTGACCTGGAGAAGTTCGCTCGCAAAGTTTTAGGGGTGAAAGATTACTCTACAGTAGCTAGGTAGCTTTTTTAATTACAAGAGTATCTTCTTCTTAACGCTGCTATATGGCCAATAATCAATCAATACAATTATACAAGCACTGATTGCTTTTGTATCAAATCCACTTCTGCTTAGTCTTAACCAGTGTATGTAAATTGTTCTCTATTCACAAATTCTGCTGTGTCACCGGATGCTAATATCAATGGCAGTTCCGATGTGTTCTGTTCCAGAAATGTAAATAACAAATGAACATTACTTTTAGTACAGTTTTATTTTACAAAATTATGTGGCAAAATGCCTTTATTATTCCAAGTGAGCCATCTTTGGTAAAGATTGCACTTAATATATTTGATTGGTATTAGACTACCTCTCACCAGGTAATTTCACAATTTATCCCCCTGTCCGCCAGTCTGCCCACTATTCAGGATCTTTGCTGGTTTCTTAAACCTCATGATTTGCAGGTAAGTATTACAGGCAGCGGTTAAACTCATGTGTCCAGTGGTCACTCTGTGCCTAATGAATTACAGAATTTGAAGGTTTAAGCTCAGCCAAGAAGCAGCTACCTAACAGCCTAACTGTATTATAAGTTCTTTGTCCTATTTTATCTATATTTGCATATAAAGAAATAAGTATGTTGGGTGATGTAAAGAGAAATTTCTTTTTCTAGATGTTTTTAATATGCAGAACATTCTCTAGTTTCTTAAATGTGTTATATTTATAGCATGCTTGTCTATTAAGATACCATCTTAATTAAAATATACATATCAGTGCTTTCCTTATGATAAAAAAAGCATACATTTTGAAAAGACCACATCATAATTAGAAATGAGTCTTGACACTTGTAGCCTATAGTGATAAGTATCTGATCTCAATTTATTTATCTTATTAGCAAAATTCAGCTAGTTTAATTAAATATATATTACAGAGATAACAGTGAATTATACCAATGTGTTTAATTGTATTACATTTAGGCTACACAGAAACAATGTAAAGGAACCCCAAAACACACTTGTTTTTGTGATAAACAGTTTGAGCTTAAAACATTAAAACTACATATATTATTATTTCTTCTCTGCTAGACATGAATATTATGAAGAGTAGGAGTTATGTGGTGGAGGCAATAAGAAAGGCTTGATAATATGCAAAGCGTAGGAGGATATGTGGAGGCTTAGCAATAAGAGAAACATTAAAGACAATAACTTTAACAGAAATATGTCTGCGCCTCTAAAGATGTTTATTGTCCTATTAAAGCTGTTTACTTTGCTAGTTTTCTATGGATGCATTATTGTTATGAAATCACTACAATCTTCCCAGAGACAAAAATAAGATGTAAATATTTGATTTCACTATTTTGTTTTAAATAAAGTAGAGCTAATGTACTACACTGTTCTATATTATCTTTGATTAAAGGCTGTCAATAGATGGATCTGGATCAGTCACCTTTGTTACAGGCTGCTGAATCTTCCAAATATTTAAATAGCTAATACATTTTAAACTAAGTCAGTTCAAAGTGTAAATTATGCTATTACAAAACAAAATGTGAGTTATTATTGTCATGGGCGTAGTAACTCAGGGGCACAAGGAAGACAAAAAAAAAACAGATTTTTTGATGTGTATATGTATCTGTAGAGAAGCTGTTTTGTATACAAAAATCTGTATCCCCTCAGAATAATTTCGGCTAGTACACTTATGACCTAAGCAAGGCCCAGTTGGTATGTACGGATATGGGTTAAACACAATTACCTCTAACATATGACGATTAGACCCAAACTACTTCATATGCTAAATTTAATGATTAGACACAGACTACTTCTTTGGAGGAAGACTGGCCACAGTGTTTATTGGTAGACACAAGTAGACATAATAACCATAACCATTAATAAATTAAGCTAACCACCTGAGGGGAGGAGCCTGGCCAGAGACGGTAGGCCCTACGCCCTGAAGCCTCATCCAGGGCCTACCGCTTTGTATCATCAGTACCACCGTAGGGTAGGATCTTACTCATTTTACCGCTGTCCCGGCGACTCCCCCCACGACCCGCCACTGTGACAGCAACATAAATATAATTTGTTACCATATAATGTACACTTAAACAATATAACAATCACCAGTGCTCCACAAAACCAGACAATCCTTAAACTTGACAATGAACATCATTCGTTTTATTTATTTAATCCATTCCTTTTTTTTCTCTTTTTCTTTCTTTCTTTCTTTTTTTTCCAATGACAAACATATCAACTTTAAACAACAATACTTTAGGGATGGGTGTGTGGGTATCTTCCCTCATGACTAGCTGGGGGACTACTGATGACTTTTGGAGCCAAACTAGCCTATAACGGCTCCGCCTCCCCCAGCTAGCCACCTCCTTCATACCGGTCCTGCCAGGTCAAAGGGGCCCTACTCCCAACCACAGCAGGCTGGGGTGGCCTCCAGGCCCTTCAGGACTATTGTTAATCTGCATATTTTCAGGTATACAAATATTAATGTTGAATGTTAAACATTAGGTCCTTTTTTCTCTTGTTCACAGTTTGGCTCTTATTTATAAGAGGTTGCAGATCCATTGCTGAGAAAATACCAGTTACAAATGGAATACTCATTTGCAAAAATCTACAGAAAAATATTATTTACTAGAAAGGCAGTGAAGGACTGAATAAAGGCAACTCTAAAGTTTAAACTGTGCTGTATTGACAGACACAAAAGATAAATGACTGTAGACAGAATTATTTCACTATGTGGCAGGAGAAGAAATAATGCATTTCAGTTGTCTGCACAGATAATAAATAGACAGAGTGAGAATATGAGTTTGAGTTCTGTAATTTTGGGCACCATGTAAAAATGTCACTTATGAGAGACAAATCTTTTCGTTGCAGTGAGAGAGATGTTGAAGTCATACAGTGTAACTTAAGGTTGACGGCAATGAGCTTGGTACACTGCTTAAATCAATATTGTGTCTTATTTTTTAGGATTCCATCACTTACAAAGATTTATTGTATATTACGTTTAGGGCTTAGAATTAGTTTTGCATGTTCCTAATACATGAATTTAGATTTGTTTAAGGCACAAGCATATTTAGGTTTTATGCTGCCCTAGGTCATTCAGATGGGTGCATGTCCCACACTCCACTTTCAGCTCCTTCTTTCTACTTTCTATATCTGAAATCATAAGATAATGTGTTTTTATATATATATATATATATATATATATATATATATATATATATATATATATATAGTCAGAGAGTGTCAAGTACAGTTACAGACAGAAATATCACAACATATTGACATTTCTGGGCATATACAAACATATTGCAATCTACTGCACAGCCATATTCAGCCTGCTGCTTCCTGAAAATGTGTTGCCCTAGTCCTGTCTTCATGGAACTAGCAGAAACATACTTCTGATTTAGGGTTAAAAATGTAAACATCAATGACAAGTTTTCCATAGAAAACAGATATTTCAATCTCAGCTAAGTGAAGCTAAATGTCCTTATAATAAAATGACCTGCCATAAAAAGTGCATCAAAATTATTTTATCCACTCTTGGAGTTTCTGTGCTTGTCAAGTTATACAAGCAATTTACAGTGATATGTTTTATTGGACAAACAATCAACTTTCCGTGAAAAGTTTCCAAGAGCTGTGTCAGTGCTTCCGACTTGATGAACAGATAACACATCTCTTGAAAGCTCATTACTTTAAAGGACCACTGCACAAAAACAAATATATGCTTGAAAACTTTGACTAAGAGCATAATTAAGCATTACAAATCCATATCGCTTGCTGTTAATCAGGAAAAATAATGTGATGCCTCTGCAGGACACTGGAGAGATCCGTTCATTAAAGTTGTGTGTGTGTGAGAAGGGCATTTCATTTTGCTGGAGAGCTGTGGTTCCATCCTTTAAAGCATTACCCTGCTTCTTGGACAATGATAGGGAAAGAGTATGGTGACAATTTCAATCTTACCCACGAACAAACAATGGCTCTTGATTTCTGCCTGTTCCCTCCTACTTTTCATACCTCCCTCCACTGATAGCCAGTTCACACACCCTTATCATCTAGCTCTTAGGAAGTGATGTAACAAATACAAAATGGATTTCTATACTCATAAACATAGTCTTCGAAAATTCAGATATTTCCAAAAATGTTTTATATCTATGGCTTATATGGTTGCTAATATTGTTAGTTTGGTACATAATTGATAAGCAATGCAATTAATTTAATTAACTTAGTACTATAATACTTATGAAAAAAGGTGTTTGCAGACAAATGCTGAATTATTTTTTCTGATTTTTTTCCATGGAACAGAAATTATGTAATAGACACAAATCTATAGGTGTCAGGAAAAAAAAATTCTGGTGCTGCTGTTCAGTCTTTGGTGGTGGTGTTGCTGCATCCCTTGTACATGAGGATGCTGCTTGGTCTTTGGAAATTTGCAAATCTGTCATTACCCACTGTCCATTCATTTCAGAATGTTTCAATGAAAAAATAAAAACAGGAAGAGGAGCAAAACCGAACAGTATATTATTACTATAAAACAAAGTCATTTTGACTCATAAAAATTCATAAAGACATATTTTCAAACATATTAATTAACATTTTCATATAAATTACCAACAAATAACACACAATTTAGAGCAGTGCTGATAATAAATGCTTAAAACAACATATAATACAAGACAAGAATAACGGTTCTAAACAAATAAATAAATAGTCCCCAGTCCTACCCACATTATGTTTTGCAGTATTCAGTTCCTCAGGTATAGGAGTAGGTACCCCATACAGCAGGTACCCCATTTCCACCAACCTGCCTTAAATATACAGTAGGTACAACTCCATCTTTCACTAACCTGCCAACCAGCTCTCTTTTGTATTGTTTTAAGTTTAAGTGTAGGCCCACCTTGTTTTTTTATTTTTTATTTTAAGTTCCCCAGAAGTTCTGAATATCTTTGATTCTCCTATTTCAGCTTTTTTTCTAACATGGGAGTTGCTTCTGAACAGTTATTCCTTAACGACCACCTAATAATATATTTGTGGCAGCACATACTCATTAGACCTACTCAACTTTTTGCATATATAAACTAGGATACACAACTACAAATGATAAAAAAAGTATTCACCATATTTTTATCTGTATATCTTAACACATTAAACATGTATAAAATATATCTCTATCAAAAGAGTTATTTCATTTGGATCAGCAGAGCTTTTCTTGGCGTATGCCATAAAACTATCTTTATGGCATTCGTCCATTGTAGCTAAAACCAAGACTTAGATTTCACTCTCTGCTGTTATTTCAATAAATATTTGATCTGTCTTTTTCATTTCTGCTCCCAAGGTATTGGATGTATCTGATGGACTCGAGTTGAAAGAGACCATTGCCACAGAAACAACTAGACTAACATTGCATTAATGGTACATTTGTATTGAGTAATCTACAAATTAGCAATTACCGTATTTATCGGCGTATAACACACACTTTTTCTCCCTGAAAATAGGGGGCAAATGATAGGTGCGTGTTATATGCCGATATTCCATCCCCCCTCCTCATCCTCAACCTCCCTCCTCACTCTAAACCCCCTCCGCATTCTAACCCCCCCCCCCCCCTCAACCTCAACCCCTCTCCTCAACCCCCCTCCTGGCGCGCATGTGACGTCACCGGGTTAAGGAGCGGATTTTTTTTTCTTCTGAAATTCCCTTCTTAAAATTAGGTGCGTGTTATACGCCGGTGCGTGTTATATGCCGATAAATACGGTACATCATATTGAAATCAATATGTTTGAAAAGTATAACTGTTGAATTTATGTTTTTTATTTTTTAAAGAAAAGTATTTCATTAATATTTGCATAAATCTTAATTTATAAAATGCCAGCATTTTCCTTAAATGTAAAAATAAATACAGAAAAAAATAAACAAAAGCATATTGCAGTGTCATTATTTATTTAATATCAGCTTTTGGTCATGTTATAAAATGATAAGAGGTAAAACAAAATCTCTTAATATAATTCTATTTTTCATAAAATATTGAAGAGTCAAAATATAAAAAGTGACACACTATTTAACCAAAACATATCCTTTTCTTTAAATGTTAAAGTGCTAAACCGGAAAAAAAGACAGAGCACAAATGAAAGAAAACTTAAACAGATTCTCATAGGTAGCTTGCAAGTGACACAAGCGTTATCTTAATTAGGGTGTAGTAAAACAGGGCCGTGTTCAGTTCTCAAGCTAATTACCGTTCTTTATGGCTGATTGTGGGTTTGACATCCATTCTCTTTTTGACCTTTACAACAATGAATGGTCATGGGATAAGCCAAAAAGGAAAGTAATTCAGAAAGATAATACATTTAATTTCATTGCTTATGTTACTCGGAACTCGTTTCATTGTTTTGTCACTCTATGTGTGGTGCAAGACTGTATGTTAATGGAATATAAAATGATGCTATTTGGTTATCTAAAACATCCAGGCTTTTAGACAGGTAATCAGGTCAATAGCATGTTTATGGTTATTGCCTTTTACAGTATATCCATACTATATACAATGGTAGCTTTGCTTTTTATCGGGATAGAAAATACCTTTTCCGTTGATTAAACCATGAGTAAGCAAACAAATATGTGTTTTTATCATGGTGGATAATAAGAGTTGATTTTTATATTTTAATACTATAAGACACTGCTCATATTTATTTCTGTAATTTCAGAAAACGTATTTATGAGCATAATCCCCTGCCATAAGATGTTTCTGACTGGATCTAGTGGAGGAGAAAGTTCTTGCACTGCAGCCATGTGATGGAAGATCAAAATAAAAACAACCTAACAATTTTACTAGAATAAAAAACAATCACCAGTAGCTGTTCCTTGAGGAAGACACTATTTTAAAATGCTAAAGAGTAGGTGGTCAGAGATGCCCAAGCAGCTGACTATTTTTATGGTTTATTTTATCTGTTTTATTCAAGTTTTAACATCATTGGTAGAATTAACTGTTTTATATAAAGTTTGGATATTACCAGTTTTTACTTTTCCTGAGACTATCGGGAGAACAATAATTCATGATATTGTGCCTTACTAGTTACTTATGGCTTATTGTATGATAATCCACTTTATTCATACTTCTGAATGTTATTTTGAGAGAAATAAATAATTAATAACACTGGGAATTGTTAGTCACTCGTGGCTTTGTGACTTTATCATGATTATTCAACTCACTATTTTATGTGTCTATCCACAGGCAATTTATATTTTTAGTTGGTTGTTTATTCTTTTCATGATTTAATAAATAAATATGACAAATAAAGATTAATATACTGCATATATAGGTATAATATATCTTTACACACCTTTATTTTTATTAGCATCCATATAAGCATGTTTAGGAATGTGTACTTAATAAAGAATTGCTTTTTTGTCTCCCAATTTCGTATATTTAATTTTTTGCCACTCTCAGCACACTCTCCTGCCCTTTCTTCTGGCTTTAATACATATAATCCAGACAGGTGATTTGTCCCTAAAATAAAATCATTAGAAATTTGCTTTAACAATACTTTTTTGATTAATCCGTCCCAATTTGGTATGCTATGAGGAGTACCTCCTGGGTACTTTTGTTGAAGTTATGCAATAGCTCTGATGATAACTTGCTTGCAAAAGCTTCTGGAGGGCCAAGTCAGACTTATGGGAGCCATATAATTGAACTCTTAGTCCCATGTAGTCACTTTCATGATCTATTAGCCTAGAATGCCTTACACAAACTTAACATTTTATGGAAATAGGACAATAAAATATGCATAATCAGCTAAGCTTGCACTCTAGCAGAGTAGCAAGAGCATAGACATTCAAAACTTAGTTTAAATAATTTAATATTAAGTGAAAAATATAAGTACACCCAATTTGTTATCTTACTAAAGGCTACATCATATTATACCTTACATTGCCAACTGTCTCTCACAGTCTCTTTGAATCATGTTGCACTACATATGCATGGCTCATTCTTCTCTCCCACCATTACACTAAGAGCTCTACAGCCAATGGGATACGGTCTATGCATAGTGAGATTTAAATTGGAGATCTACTGGTAGATCGAGATACACTTTTCTGGCATCATCATAAATGTGAAACAAATGGACAGTTAAATTAGTAGAAACCGGAAATGTATTTCTATAAAATAAACTGAATAGTGAACAAGCTGGCTCCAGTTTATGTGGTGTTTTCTTTTTTATGTGCTTATGATTAGTGATGTCGTGAACATCAAATTTTCGGTTTGCGAACATCGCACACGAACTTCAATCAAATGTTCGCAAACGGGCGAACCCGGCGAACCGCCATAGACTTCAATGGGCAGGCGAATTTCAAAACCCACAGGGTTCTGGCCACAATAGTGATAGGAAAGTTGTTTCAAGGGGACTAACACCTGGACTGTGGCATGCCAGAGGGGGATCCATGGCAAAACTCCCAGGGAAAATTACATAGTTGATGCAGAGTCTGGTTTTAAGCCATAAAGGGCATAAATCACCTAACATTCCTAAATTGTTTGGAATAACATGCTTTAAAACATCAGGCATGATGTTGTATCGATCAGGTAGTGTAAGGGTTAAACCCGCTTCACAGTAACAGACCAATCTCCCCGTTTAATGCACCGCAAACAACCGCAAACAGTCCCTTTGCACAACCGCAAACTTCCCATTTGCACAAGTTTGGATACCAAGCTAGCCATGTCCCGTTCCTTGTCCTGACTGATGTCATTGAAGGTCTCTTCCTCCACCCAGCCACCAAGGGTCCCTGAAAGGTGACAACAAGCCCCCTGGGACGCATGCTGTGTTTGGTCTTCCACCTCCTCAAAGCCACCTTCCTCATCTGACTCCTCTTCTTCAGACTCCTCTCTTTGCGTTGCCTCTGTCTGCATTATTATAAGGTGTGTACTGTTAAGTACTATTCCTATCGGTTTAATCCCTGTTACGTCCACTATTAGGGGACGTGTATATGGCATTGATTTTTGGAACAGGGAGATGGAAAAAGATGCTTGGTCGGTCCTCCCACTTCAAATTTGGAGCACTGAGTGTGCAATCAAAGGTGCCACCAGATATGAGTGTCACTGTGCACTGGCAAAAGTTGGCAGAGTAGATGCAATAGGCTTCACACACACGCCTGTAGGCAGGCAATTGCAATTCAATCTATTACAGTCAAAAAAGTGTTGTTTTATGTCACTGAGCACAATATAAGCTGTGAGCCTGACACAGGCAGGCAACTGAAATTAGATTACAGGAAAAAAAAATGGTTGTTTTCAATGTATGTTACACCACCAGGTATGAGTAGTGAAAATAAGCACACTATAAGCTGTTAGGTGTTAGCCTGTCACACACACACACGCTGGCAGGCAGGCATAGATTACACAAATTTTTTTTATAAAATAAAATAAATGATGTTCAAAGTTTCCTCAATGATAAAGTATAGGGGGCGAACCGAAAAGCGCATGTGTTCGCCTTTCGTGGCGGACGCGAACATGCGAAAATCGCCGCGAACAGTTCTCAAGCGAACTGTGTGGGACATCACTACTTATGATAGAAATAAGAAATAAAAAATATATATTTAAATGGACTTTATAGGCAATGCATTTGTTTTACATGAATGTTTTAATTCAGTTAACTAATTGCATTCTCCTCAATACACTGTTTAACTTCACTCCCATTTCTAAGAAGCCTCCAGAGTAACACATTCTTCCCTTCAGAAACTTCACACTTCCTTTCCTGCTATCTCACATATAGGCTGCTGTATTTCATAGCTGTGATCTAACGCTAGACCCACAGGGGAGGAGCTTCACACTACCGGTGTCTCATGCTGCTAACAAGCAGACAGGGCACACTGAGTGTCTGAGCAGAATGAGACACTGGTATAGTGAAGCCCTTACCTATAGGCATGGCTTTAGAACACAGCTGTGCCAGATGTCTGCTTTCATGATGTAAAGCAGGAAGAAAGAGGGAGGTTCCAGGAGGTGAGAGTCTGTTACTCTAGGGGCTTCTAAGATACATAGAAGTGAATGGGATATTTTATATTACGATTTTATTGCGGATAGGTTAAATAATTTAGTTTAAAATGTATATTAAACAAAATATAATGAACTGTATTTTGTACTATAACTTTCAAGTAATAAAGGTAAACATAATCAGTTTTTGAATTTATTGTGGTTAAAAAGTTGATTTTGTTTTTCTTGATTGTTTTTCTATCATCATTGGGCTGGGGCCAATCCACTGTTTTTCAAGAAGCACTGCACACAACTCCAGACTCTACCAAAAAAGCTGGAATGGGTTCCCTGGTGTTCAAGTGGTTAGGACTTGGTGTTTCACCGCTGCAACCTTGGTTCAGTTCCAGCCAGGGAACCAAGAGGTCACACCAACCTGAAGCCAAACAGTGTTGAGCCTAAATATGTGCCTGGTGTGTTATGGTGCATGAGGTCACAGAGACTCGACTGAACGACACAAAAAAATATGCAACTGCAAGTCTGGATGAGATCCAGTCCCAAATAATGGGAAAACAAGCAATTTCAGTGGGATATAACATATAATATAATATATAAATATTAACTGTTAATGTAATTTAAAACCCATGAAGGCTAGACCATCATTGAGTGTAGAGAGTATATTTATTACTAATTACTGAAATAAAGTATCGTAATCAGTTACCAAAAGCTATTAATAATTATAAATATATAAATTTGTATAATGTATACACCATGCTATCAAACATATAATAATAATATTAATAATAAATAATAATCATCATAATCATACTAAAAAATTATAATAGCAAGTTTTTTTGGCTTATTCAAGCTATAATTATAAAATAATTGTGTTAAAGATGCTTTTATTATCTGCTCAAAAATCTTGTTCACTTTCAAAAAGGTAAAACTGAGCAATTTGTAGAAGGCTATGGAGTTTTGAAGTAATAGGAAGAAACGAGTATTGGGTAATACACAATAACAGTTTTCAAGCCTTTTAACTTTTATATATTTTTAGTTTTTTTTTTCTTTTAAGCAGAATGTGCTACAAATGATCCTGAATGAGTCGCTAAATGTATCACCCAGGGGCAATGATTTTGTACTCCACTTAAAAACAGGTCATTACATAAAGCTGGCAATTACTATGTCTCCCAACATATTAAATTGATTTTAAAAGGAAGTATTCCCTGAAGAAATACAATAGAGGGCTACATCAATGTCCCAACAAGTAATGTAAGTGATGACTCACATATGGCTTTGTAAAAGTTGCTCAATTAAGGCTCATCTAGTTTTTACAAGCATAGCAGTTAGAAGCTGTGAAATGAAATAACACCTTGTTCAACCACTTCCCTGATGTCTTTCTCACTGCCCTATCCCTCTCTCTCTGTCCTCTTGTTATTATTATTATCTTTATTTATATCGCGCGAACATATTCCGTAGCGCTCTACAGTGGTATTGTACAAGGCAAAAAACAAACTTAACACCTTATAAAGAATGGAGGGCCCTGTTTATGAGCTTATAATCAAATGTACATAGTGCTTGTTTCCAAACACAAACTTACAATTGTCTTCTATATATTTCTCTGTCTCTCATTCTTCTTACAGACATTTTTTAATCTATAGTCAGGCTTCTCCTGCCGTGGTGGAGCTACTGCTGGTGCAGAGGTTACAAAGCACCAGGGCCCACTACAAGCAGGGCCGGAGTTACATTTTTAGAGCCCCTGGGCAGTGAACTCTAAGGCGCCCATGTGCACATGTAGTGTTCACTACTGTTTTTTGCTTTGATGTATGTAAGCATTCACTCACACATGTCACACACATACACATCACACACATGCACACAGCACATCACACACATACACATCACACACATACACATAACACACACATCCATATGAGACACTCACACACAGCACATGACACATCACACACATACACATAACACACATCCATATGAGACACTCACACAACACATCACACACATATACATCACACACATACACATCACATACTCACACACATACACACCTATCACAAACACACATATCTCACATCCATCACACAAGTTCACATACACACACCACATACATACATACATACATACATACACACACCATGCATATACACACACATCACATACATACACACACAACACATGCATACACTAATACACACATCACATACATACACACACCAACACACACACATGACACACCACATACATACACACATGCCACATACATACATACACATCACACACACCACATACATACACAACACACACACACTGCAAACATATACACACACTGCATACATATACACACACCACATACGTACACACACTCCACATACATACACATGCATACACACCACATACATACAAACACACCACATACATACATACATACACACCACATACATACATATCACACACACCATATACATACACACACATACATCACATACATACACAACACATACACACACACACATCACATACATATATACACACACCACATGCACATACACACACTGCATACAAATACACACACCACACGTACCACATACAGTACATACACACACACTGCATACAAATACACACGCCACACATACATACACACAGACACACACCACATACATACACACACCACATACATACACACACCTCATACATGCATACACACATTACATACAAACACACAACATACATACACACATATATCACACATACTTTACATTTATTTTGTTTACTAGAGGGCAGCTAGGCAGAATATTGAAGTCTACCTGTGTCATGGACTCCCAGGATGAGGCTCCTGAAGCTCCTTTTCTTCATGGGCTGAAGCAGCACTACTGAAGTAAATGGGGGAGGAGCAGGCTCCCGGCATCTTCTGTGCTCTGTGTAAGGGAGTGAAAATGAGGTGCCCCTGTCAGAGAAACCACCTGTAAGCTAGTGCCTATAATAACTAATGGATGATCCTGTATGATGCGGAGGCTGCACAGGCTTCCTGGGTCAGCCCGTAGCGTCGCGTGACTCAGCTGCGTCGGGGGAGTCGTCCGCGTTTGCGCCGTTTTCACAGCAGCGCGGTCTCCCGACTGAAACGGACGGGTGTCTGAGGTCCTGCAGCTATAGAATCACAGTAGAAAGGTTTAATACTGAGAATTTATCCCCAGCTTACTAGCACATAAGGGGCAACATTATTCAGGCTATTCTTGTGTGTTTTGTGTCTTTCTCCCCTCTGTTTGTGTTGTATTATTTGTCCTTGTCTGTGCTGTGTGGTGTGTCTGTGTGCTTGTCTCTGGGTGCCTCTGGCTGGTGTGTTCCCCCCCTTGTGTGTCCCCCTTGTTAGTTAACATTATGGATGCTGAAAGCTTAGAGGCCTTGGCAGAGGTTAGGACCCGGGCCCTAAGCCAAGGGGTCAGGTGGGTGCAGGACAGGCTGGGACCTCCCATGCCTTCTGCGCTTGGCCCGCAGCACATTGAACAGGTTCAGCCTGCTGTGGTTAGTGGCCTGGTCAATACTGGCGGTGCCAGGGAAACTTATTCCCATCCCACCAATGTCCCATCCCCCGTCCATCAGTGGGCAGAGCCACGAGAGAGGAGGGGGCTACGGGTCAGGGCGGCCAGGACCCTATACCCCTCAGACAGGTGAGCGCCGTGCCCACGGGGGCGGTGAAGGTGAGGGCCTAGAACTCCGGCCACCAACGGTCATTTTGCCTAAAGGGCCTAGGCCGCGACAAAGGTCGAGAAACACCCTATTACCACCCCATAGAGGCGGTGCAGGGAATAGGAATAAAGCTGGGTGCCCTAAAAAAACTCCTACAGACCCTCATGGCTCCAACCAGGTGGTCCCTAGGACTTCGAAATACTAACAGTGCTCCTGGTACTTTACAGGGATGCCCATTAGGCTGTGAGCGGAACATGGCGACGACGAGAGAGAGAAGGGACAGAGTGGTCAGCGAGATAAACAGCCAGGACAGCATGGTCATAATCGATGACAAGCCAGTAAAAGCGGCAGTGGCGAGGCTGGCGCGCCCCACTCGAGCTTGGAAGGCTATAAGCAGGTACAGTCCATTGCTATTCACACACACCCCACTAAGACGTACCAGAGTTGAGACTGAGGGCGAGACGGTTAGGCCACAGCAAAAGGGGTCTAAGACCGACCGACAGCCAGACGTTACAACGCCTAAGGAAGTCTCAAGGGAACCCCTACGGGGGGCAGCGGAGGTTGCGGTGCTAGCTTACTCCAGCTGCGCAAGCATAGGTGACCAGGACCACTCCTCAGAGAAGGAGCGGATGGTATGGGCACGGGCATGCAGGTCACGGAGAGCTAGTGACTATTCCTCTTGCACCCACAGGTCCAGAAGGAGATCCAGATCGAGAAGCAGGAGGTCCTGTCGGTGCAGCTGTGCCTGCACCGGATCAGAGAGGAGGAGCCCGCGGAGGGCCAGACGGTCAGAGTCCCCGGAGAGTCAGGAAAGACCCAGGGATACCCCGTTGGCCGTTTCCACTCCGAGGCTTCCGGAAGCAGGTGAGCGCACACTGTTGAGTTGCGCAGCAGAGAAGGGAGATAGTGAAATCTCACAGACAAAGGCCGGGTTTTTTGGGTCTCTTAAGACCCTGCTAGCTGCGCACAACATCACGATTAGTGAGCAAGAGATGGGATCATGGATAGGCGGGCTAGCGAAGAGTGCGTGGCCCCAGACATCCACTATTGTGGCGCGAGCGCGCGCATCTCCGGCCAAGGCCATAAGGACCATCGGGGCACCCGAGCCGGCAGGCGTTCCTGTTGCAGTAGCTGGCAATACCAACGCAGGTGTTACCGACGCAGCCATGAGACCAATAGTCTTGTGCTCATTGGATAACTTAGGTGCACATCTTACCCAAGAGGTTAAAGAAAAGATCTGGAGGAGGGAATTCGTAGAATTGTTCTCCCTTCTCCCCATGTCCAGACAACTGGAAGTGGCCGAAAGGGGACTCAGGGAGGGAGATGATCGGCGGAAGTCCTTTAGGAGGTTACCTAGGACATTTGATACATGGCTGCAAGCATTTTCCATCTGCGCCTGCGTACTATGTGAGCGACACCCGGAACAGAGTTCGGAGTTGTTCGTTTACATAGACGAAATTCGTAACGCCCACAAAGTCTATGGGGGCATGGCCTGGTGGCGTTATTAGGAGGAATTCCCCCAGTATTTGGCCTCAAGGCCAACCATGGCGTGGAGTGACAAAGCGGTGGCATACTGGTTGAACATTATGACACCGATGAGAGTCACGCCGCCCTTTCGGAGAGAGCCGGTGGAGCAAAGGGCACCACCCCCACCACGGGAGCGGGTCCCAAGACCTGCTTCACATACAACGAGGGGGTCTGTAGATGGGCCCCGAACTGCCAGTTCAGGCACGCATGTTCAAACTGCGGGGGAGAACATCCCCTTGCCAGATGTGGTAGAACAGAGGGGGAGAGCCTCCTGCAAAAGGGCAGGACGCCCATACGCCTCCTCGCCATGCTGCCGTGGCTAAAACGCTATGGTAGGTTGGCGGGCAATGCCAAAGCCGCGTGCCTCCTGGAAGAAGGTTTCCGGGAGGGCTTCCGCATCCCCGCGGTTTGGCCGGAGGAATGGGCAGTAGCAGGTTTAACAAAGAACCTCACATTCCTCGAGTTATTCCCCATGGTGGTGGCAGTACACATATGGGGTACGGCTTTCAGGGACCGGCGAGTTATATTCCACTCGGATAAGATAGGGGTGGTGGAGGCCGTGAACAACATCACAGCATCATCCATACCGGTAGTAAGATTACTCCGTCATCTTGTACTATGCTGTCTCCGCCTGAACATATGGTTCCAGGCGAGACATGTTCCAGTGGTAGAGAACGGGATTGATTATGCCCTTTCTCGGTTTCAGGAGGAACGTTTCAGGGCATTGGCACCTCAGGCGAACGCCCTGGGGGAATGCATTCCAGCGGAACTCTGGGAGCTTGGAGCTGCCAGGTGACGAGACTCGTGAGACAGTCTGTTGCCCCGGCAACATGGACCGCATACAGACGCGTGTGGGCAAAATGGGATGGCCTAGTGGCAATGGCCAGTGGTGCTATGATGGAAGACAAGACCATAGGGATCCTGCTTTGGTACCTGCTGTGGTGCGCCGCAAGGCGAAAAAAGAGCCGTAGTAGGGAGACAGGTCACGGCGCTGGCTTTCATGTTTAAGCTTGCCGGGCAGAGGGACCTTACAAAGGATTTCCTAGTGCGCAAGGTGGTGCGCGGAATGTTTAACGGTGATCGCAGGCCGGATAACAGGCGGCCGATTACCTTTTCCTTGTTACTGAGAATGGCTCAGGTGTTGGTGGTGGTTTGCAGAAACCGCTTTGAATCTCTACTTTTCTGAACGGCTTTTTCCCTGGCGTTCTTCGGAGCGTTTAGGATAGGGGAGTTAGTCGCGAACAGTAGACACGGTTCGGGGGGACTGCAAGTGGTGGATACCTGCCTGAAGGAAGGCACGGTAGTAATATGGTTACAGAGGTCCAAGACCGACCAAGTGGGAAAAGGAAAAGAGGTGGTTCTGCACAGAGTGTTGCCCATATGCTTGTACAGAGGAGTACCTTAAGCAGCGACAGGCGGGACGGTGTTCGCTGCTGGTACACGCCGATCAGACGGCATTATCAAGTTATCAATTCAAGAAAGTGTTAAAGAATGCATTGCAGCGGCTCGGGCTTGAGCAGTCAGAATTTGGCACACATTCTTTCCGTATTTGGGCAGCCAAGGAGGCAGCCAGGCTGGGTTTGCCCGACGCTGCAGTAAAGCGCATCGGTAGATGGGAATCAGAGCGTTTTCTTTCCTTTGTGAGGCCGAGGGCAGTGGTGTAATGCTTGTTTCTTTCTGCTTTCAGGAGAACAGAAGCAACTGTGGATTGTGGGCCATTCGTATGTGTACTGGGCCCACAGGTTAGCTGCAGTTACCGAAGAAAAGACACAACTGGGCTTTCCTGTTAAGGACTTGCACGCTCGGTGGTGCGGGATTCAGGGTCTTCAATGGGCGCAGTTGGACACATACGCGCAGCGTTATGGTTCATGCCGACGGGAACGATCTGGGAACGGTGCCCATGAGATGGATGCTGAAATTCATGAATAGAGATGTGGAAAAATGGATGAAGAAGTTCCCAGGCACGTTTCTTATCTGGTCTGAGATGATAAAAAGAAGATCCTGGCGTAACGCGCGCGACCCGGTCAGTCTGGATAAAGCAAGACAGAAGATCAACCAGCAGCTCGCCAGTTTCGTTAGAAAATTGGGTTTTGTCGCCATCCGTTATAAGGAGTTTGAACCGGTCGGTGTCTACGACTTTTTTGGAAAGGACAAGGTTCACCTTACGGAAATCGGTCTGGAGCTAATGATGTTAGAATTTAGGGAGAGCGTTTTACGGGCCTTGGCTTTGATGTCCAGCAGTGGGGGATCGCAGTCTCGGGAGGCGTCCCTCGCGTGCTCCATGGCGGGAGGTGAGTTGCCCGGCCCACTGGCCTAAGTGGGCGTTGGCCCTACCTCACAGGGCGTGCTTAATAAAAGCATTGGGGCTTTGGGCAGGGCCCAAAGCGTGAGGTCACTGTCCGTGGCCGGGCTCCTCCCACGGTAAAAGGATTACAGTAGTTCATGTAAATAAAGTTATGTGTTGTTGTTTACAATTGTTTATAATAAAGCTGTGGCCCGTTGTTCTCCCATTTCAGTCTTCGTGTCCTTTATTTATCACCTTAGCCTAAATGGATCATGCATGGGTCATGTATGACGCGGAGGCTGCACAAGCTTCCTGGGTCAGCCAGTAGCGTTGAGTGACCCAGCGGAGCCTGTGAGGACTTTCAGCCAATCAGCTGCGTCGGGGGCGTGGCGGTCATCCGCGTTCGAGACGTTTCACAGCAGCGCGGTCTCCCGACTGAAATCCCACCCACCCACCCTGTTAATTTGGTTGTTTAAAAAAAATGTAAGATGTAAATATTATCTTTAAAAAAAAAAAAAAGAAGAAGTTTTGTATTCAGGAATTTGTGGAGAAGTGGCAAAAATTTTTGTATTTTCATAATTTTATGGCTTGGCGGGAGGTGAGTTGCACGGCCCACTGGCCTAAGTGGGCGTTGGCCCTACCTCACAGGGCGTGTTTAATATAAGCATTGGGGCTTCGGGCAGGGCCCAAAGCGTGAGGTCACTGTCCGTGGCTGGGCTCCTCCCCCGGTAAAAGGATTACAGTAGTTCATGTAAATAAAGTTATGTGTTGTTGTTTACAATTGTTTATAATAAAGCTGTGGCCCGTTGTTCTCCCATTTCAGTCGTCGTGTCCTTTATTTATCACCTTAGCCTAAATGGATCATGCATGGGTCAAGTAGTGAATCCAGTAAAGGAGCACTTTTAACTTATTAGGGGAGGGGAGCATATAACTATTTTTATAGAAAGGTGGTATGATCACACTGGGTCATAAGAATGTTTGCAGCTAATACTAATAATATTATTACATGACTGTTATAACTTTTCATGACATTTATAGCTAAACTAGTAACTTGCTTGTCCAAACTGACGGGGTAATATTTGATGAATCTTCTCCCCCCTCCCCTGTGTCTCTTCCCCCTCTCCCTCCTCTGTGTTTCTTCCCCCCTCTCCCTCCCCTGCATCTCTTTCCCCCCTCCCTCCCCTGTTTCCCTCCCCCTCCCCTGTATCTCTTTCCCCCCTCCCCTGTGTCCCTTCCCCCCTCCACTGTATCTCTTTCAACCTCCCCTGTGTCTTGTTATCCTCTCCCTTCCCTATGTCTCTTCTCACACTCCCTCCTCTGTGTCTCTGCCCCACTCTTCCTCCCCTGTGTCTCTGCCCCTCTCTCCCAACCCCTGTGTCTCTTTCCCCCTCTCCCTCCCCTGTGTCTCCCACCTCTCCCTCCCCTGTGTCTCTTCCCCCTTTTCCCACTCCTGTGTCTCTTTCTCCCCTCTCCCTCCCCTGTGTCTCTTCCCTCTCTACTCTCTCTCCTCTGCGTCTCTACCCCACTGACCCTACACCGTGTCTCTGATCCTCTCCCTCCCCTGTGTCTCTTCCCCCTCTCCCTCCCCTGTGTCTCTTCCACTATCCCTCCCCTGTGTCTCTTCCCCCTCTCCCTCCCCTGTGTCTCTCTCCACCTCTCACTCCCATGTGTCTATTTCCTTCCTCTCCATGTGTCTCTCCTACCCTCTCAGCTGTCTCTCTCCCCCCATGTCTCTCACCCTCCATGTCTCTCCCCCATGTCTCTCCCCCATGTCTCTCCCCACCCTCTCCCCTGTCTCTCCCTCACCCTCTCCCCATCTCTTCCCCCTCTCCCTGTCTCTCTCATCTCTCCCCCCTCTCCCCGTCTCTCCCTGTTCCCCCCCAATCTCTCCCTCCTCTTCCCGTCTCTCCCCCCTTAGCTAGCGTGGTGCATTGAGCATGTGCGGATCCTGTTCTCTTATTCTCTCTTTCTCTATGTCTCTCCGCCTGTCACACCTATTCTCATTATTCTTATAGGAGCCCTTTTAAATCCCTCCCCTTTGTCTCTTTCTCCCCTCTACCTCCCCTGTGTGTCTTTCTCCCTCTCCTGTGTCTCTTTTCCCCATCTCCATGTCCTCCATCTCCTACCCTCTCCCCTGTCTCTCTCCCACCCTCTCACTTGTCTCTTCCTCACCCTCTGCCCATCTCTCCCCCTCTCCCTGCCTCTCCCCATCTCTCCCCCCTCTCCCTGTCTCTCCCCATCTCTTCCTCCTCTTCCTGTCTCTCCCCCCTTAGCTAGCGCGGTGCATTGAGCATGTGCGGCTCCTATTCTCATTCTCATTCTCTGGGGAAGTTTAAGGAATATCTGAGAGTACTCCCCTGATTCACTGCCACTCACCGTGCCTCCTCTGTTTAGTCTTTATTAATTGAGTCATGTAAATTGCTTGTACCTGATCAATCAGCAGCATATGCTATCAAATACTGTAATCAAAATATATCACAATCACCCCACCATACCCATTATGATTAACTTTTACCACTCTCTCCCCTACTTTAACACAGCATATACAGTCTTTATCTGATTGTTAATGTTCCTATCTTTGTACTATGACAAATTGTAATTTTATAAATTTTTTACTATAAACAATTATGATGTTTTTGTAATTTTTTCCACCTACTATGTAAAGCATCTCCCTTAATTCCTTTAGTATATAAGCTTATGAGCAGCAGTCATAGCCTACACATCTCCCTGGATAAAAGCAACATATATCCTTGACTGTTGCTCTGGACAGGTCCCCCTACTTCTCTAGTATCTGTATGTTTAAATCTTTATAAAAACTAACCCTTCAGCCACTACTGTCATAAACCTGGAAACTGTAGCCTCCATTGAATTCCAAGTCCGCAACTCGATCACAGTTGAATGTCTGCAAGTAAGTTGCCGGCTCCTGTTGGTCTCCGTTTGCGATGCTATTCAATTGCTCAAAGTCGCAAGTTACGAGCCACAAGCCAAAGCCGTAAACCATGAACTGGTTCGGAACACTTCAGGGCGGGGACATGATCAATTCAGCAAGACCGTAACCGCCCATTTGGAATAAGCCAATGGAAAATGACACTGTGAATATTACAACAGTAAAACATGGAGGTTATGTGTCAATCAATTAGGTTAGGTGGTCCGATATGCGATCAGACTTGCAAAACATTAAAAATAAAGACTTATGAAAATTAATGTCAGTACTGTTCTAGTCCATATGGGTGGCCTGATATGTATTAACTCATTGATACCGAGATCGATTTAACCCCGAAATGACACATAAAATAAATGTAATTTCATGCCGATTTGCAATTAATTCTAATGTCTGCCATCGCTTTCCCCGTTATTTACAGTGCAGTACTGATTTTTTATTTACAGTGCTATGAATAGGTGTTTAACCCCCTTGCAGGTCCTCACTAGTACTCGTAGAATTTTCTCCTTCATTTGCTGTTTAAAGGTGTGAAAACATTTGCGGGCTTGGGGAAATTGAGCAATTGAATAGCAATTTGCGATTTCAGCCCTGTGATAGTGATGGATCAAAGGCTTCAGGAGGGTATAAGTTACGAGTTTAACAGTCACCATTTTTTCAAGTTCATAATTTGGAAGCCGTTCCTAGCCCGCAAAACGACGCCAATTGAATAGCAAAATAGCTTTCAACATCACTTATGGGCTACCGGATCTCAAAATCGCGTAATTGAATGTGGCTCTATGTTATCATAAAATATCTAACAGTTGTAAGTGCTTTGGATAAAAGTTCTACACAAATGTGAATAAATACATAAATAATATAAAAAATAATAATGATGATCATTCTGCACAGGGCTCCAGCTCTCTTAAGTTAATATCATACTTAAGTGTCAAAAAAAAATCCAGCCTATGAAAAAATATGTTTGCATTGTTCATTTTATTATTAAATAAAGCCTTGAATTTATGTCTTTACATTTTGAGCAATCAAACTCTACCTTGCTGTGAAGTGAGCTTGTTTGATGAATAATATACTCTTGCCATAAAAGTATATATAAAAGCATTGTGTAGTTTAAAGGATCTTATTCAGCCTGTGGCTTTGGATTGTGTCAGTCGCACATGATTTACAAAGTCATATTTAATCAATCTGATTCTTGTTTAGATGTGATATTTCAAAGTTATTCTAAGATTGCCAGTTTGATGTCAACTGGCCTTATACTTGTTTTTATTCAGTAATCCCTATTCATTATCTAAAAAACAATCATAGTAATTGTTCATTGGATATAAATTCAAATGGAATTATTAATTGATCTAAAAAGCATGAATAAAAATGTTACTGTAAAATGTTGACATAAAAATGTACACTTATTATCAAATTATAAAAATATCACGTTATAGTTCTTTCATCAATCGCAATTAATTAGAAAATAAAATAAATTATTTTTTAGAAAATTAAACTTTAAGAGCTACTGTAATGGTCCAGCTTTAGTACAAATCAATATACAATTTCTCATATTATCACAAATGATAATATTGAAACGCCTCCTATTGCTACACAATTTATAAAAGGTTTGGGTAGTTCAAGTCTATAGATGAGGGAAAAACAGCTATTTTTAATCACAGAAAAGGGAAAGATTATATTTATATTGACTTTTACTGCTTAAAGTTATAAACAATATTGCTGCTGTCCTATAAGAATCTAACATAGCAATCTTCACAATTGGGATGTGTCTAGTGGAAGAAGTTTACAAAACACACCCTCCTGTCTAGGGCTGGATCTACCTTTTTGGAGCCCCTGGACAGTGAAGTGGAGGAGTGTTATGACCTCCTGATTGGGGGTGGGGGCTACGCTCACCCCAATTTTCTCTCTCTCTATGGGTCGCAACTGTTTGTTCAGATCTCGACACCAGCAGACACTTCAGATGACAGCATCATTTCTGAAGACACAGGCACCATCAGACCCCTTTCCTTAGGATCTCAGAATCATACACCATGTACCTTTGATTAGTACAAGCAGACTCCGACACCACCTTTGTTTAGTGTGTCCAAAATCAGACTGGCACTTCTTTATTGTTACAGAGATATCTAAAAACACACAAAGATCTCACTCCCCCCACATGCCCAACCCCTGGTCTTGTGGGCAATAGCTTGTTACACTCTCACCACCTGGGAGATGTCTATCCCATGATACAGTTGCCAGATCTCAACCTACAGGGTTATAAAACTAAACTTACCACTTCCAGACTAAAGCCAGAGGATTTGTGCGTGGCTGCCTCTCAAAGACATATAAATTCTTTAGAATTCTTTAACGCTTATTATATCCCAGATATGACTGCATTAACTAATCTAAGTATAACCCACTATCCTATTTCTAAAACAGATACATTATTTTAATGTTAATCAATGACAGTACTATATGCACTTATTACATCCATCATATAACTACGTATGCATTACACCCATGATATAACTGTTAAGCAAGTTGTTAGTACCTTTTAACCACACATATAATAACTGATGAACCCCAAACAGTCCAGTGGGCCCTTCTGTTCATAACAAGGAGCCCCTCTGAGTGAGTATGCGAGGAATGCACGGACCCATTTTACCTTTTCTGTGCATTTAAGTTACTTTTCCTGTTGTAACGATCTTGTTCTAGGTAGTTACCCCGTAGTAGCCAATCTATGAACTGCAGCATTTAATATTTTTAAGCCAGGAACCATTTTTTATTAAAGTGGCGCCTGCACTGCTAAATGCCCTTAAGCGGCTGTCTAGTTGGCCTAATTGGTAATCCGGCCATGCTTCTGTAAAGGTAACAGGAAGGATCAGCTAATCAAAGAAAATGGATTCCTTTAGTGATTATTACATGGATATACAAGATAAAAATGTTTAGACTGTGTTTATTTATTTATTTATTTTTTGCAAAAATAGATTGGCCATTATCAAGTTTAGTTATTCAAGAGACAGTATAAAAATAGCTCTTTAAGATTTCAAACTGTCATGCAGATTAAAGTAAAGAGTCAAGTAACAGCCGATGCGGCAGGTACATACAAGCTAATTCTGTCATGAATCAGCCAGTGGCCATATTGTGTTTGGACAAAGTTCATGGCTCATGCTGTGGAAGAAAAGGTTTGGGGCCCACTTGTTATGGATATATTGTTATGTTGTGGTCTAGGGGATAAAGTATTATAAGTTTGTCCCTTAGCATATTCCCATACCTCCCATGTTAAGGCTCATTGTAATGAGTATCCTGTGAGGGATCTAATGGGATATATTGGTTGTATGTTGGTGAAACATTGGGTGTTATATTTGTAAATATGAATGTATGTTATTATATTAGTATGTTATTATATTGTAGAGGGGAAGCCCGTTGAATACAGCCAAGCCTCCTTTGTTTCCAAAGGCCTGTTAATCCCATTAGCTAAGTGTCCAGCAGAGTACTAACAATGGGGAGCTCACAGCTGGAGAGCAGACAGGCAGGCACCCAGAAACAATGGGATGGCCTGAGGCTTCTCAGCCTTCGTAGCATGGGCACAAGGCATGCTTTTCCCTGGAGATTCAGAGCCCAAATGAATTATTTGGCCCCGCTTAGTGGGCGGACCTGGGAGGGGTCTGGTGGTTCCCATAGCCTACTTCTGTTACATTGGACAGAGGTAATTAGGTTACTCTCGAGGTTACCCTATTGGCCAGAGAAAGGGGAAAGGTTGATCCACGGCAGCCATTCCCTCCACTGTGTGTGTGTGAAATGTTTTAAATATGTTTGTTTCAATAAATCTTGGTTCATAATTTTCATCAAGACTTTTTGTGCAGGTGTATTATTGACCCAGGGGCATATGCTGGTAGAGGACATCGTTTCTGACTCCCTTCTAGGTTTCCCAGGAACACTACCAAAAGCTGGGACTTATACTCTTGCATCTACAAAGACTGTCCATTGGTCTGGAGCCACCCAAACTTAGGTCTAAAACCTACAGGAGATAAGAGGACTAGGATTCTCTATACTCCATCATCATTGTAGGTTGTGACAATTGGCTGGCAGAGGTGGGATGCTCGGAGAAATGGAACAGCAATATGAGGAAGATATTACCAAAGAAGCAAAAAGACGGTTTAAAGAAGCCAGACACTTTTTTCCAGAAAAGTTAACAGCACAAGAGGTGGGACAGGGGTTGTTTTATGGGGCTCCCAAAAATACTGTTTTGCCTCAGAAGAGTGTATGGGTGCAACCCTCTCTGTCCCCAGTGACTTCCATGCTGCTGCCCAAGAAGAGAGAGGTGGGTTCCTGGACTACTTGGGTGGGGTGCAGGGGAAGAGTAATTTGCTCTATACAGTGGGAGCAAGGCCAAGGGCTGGGGGAGGTCTTTATTTTGAACCTTGGGACTGTGTGCGCACCGACATGAACTTGCCTAGCATGCAGCGGGCCTGGCCAAACCAGCAGATTCATGACTATCAGCGTAGCTGGGAAAATCTTGGATGTTCCCTGCCACGCTTGGGGAAGGTTTGTCATGAATCAGCCAGTGGCCATATTGTGTTTGGACAAAGTTCATGGCTCATGCTGTGGAAGAAAAGGTTTGGGGCCCACTTGTTATGGATATATTGTTATGTTGTGGTCTAGGGGATAAAGTATTATAAGTTTGTCCCTTAGCATATTCCCATACCTCCCATGTTTAGGCTCATTGTAATGAGTATCCTGTGAGGGATCTAATGGGATATATTGGTTGTATGTGGGTGAAACATTGGGTGTTATATTTGTAAATATGAATGTATGTTATTATATTAGTATGTTATTATATTGTAGAGGGGAAGCCCGTTGAATACAGCCAAGCCTCCTTTGTTCCCAAAGGCCTGTTAATCCCATTAGCTAAGTGTCCAGCAGAGTACTAACAATGGGGAGCTCACAGCTGGAGAGCAGACAGGCAGGCACCCAGAAACAATGGGATGGCCTGAGGCTTCTCAGCCTTCATAGCATGGGCACAGGAGAGCCAAGGCATGCTTTTCCCTGGAGATTCAGAGCCCAAATGAATTAGTTGGCCCCGCCTAGTGGGCGGACCTGGGAGGGGTCTGGTGGTTCCCATAGCCTACTTCTGTTACATTGGACAGAGGTAATTAGGTTACTCTGGAGGTTACCCTATTGGCCAGAGAAAGGGGAAAGGTTGATCCACGGCAGCCACTCCCTCCACTGTGTGTGTGTGAAATGTTTTAAATATGTTTGTTTCAATAAATCTTGGTTCATAATTTTCATCAAGACTTTGTGTGCAGGTGTATTATTGTCCCATATGCTGGTAGAGGAGATCGTTTCTAACTCCCTTCCAGGTTTCCCAGGCACACTACCAAAAGCTGGGGCTTATGCTCTTGCATCTACAAAGACTGTCCATTGGTCTGGAGCCACCCAAACTTAGGTCTAAAACCTACAGGAGATAAGAGGACTAGGATTCTCTATACTCCATCATCATTGTAGGTTGTGACAAATTCCTATTGGATAAAAGATGTATGTGCAAACCTCAAAACAGACAGGTTTGATGGAAGTTTGACTGATTGCAATAAAGGGACAACAACTGGTTAGTAAAGGACAGCTGCAAATCATCTACATATTCCATTCTGTGAGCTAGTATGATATGCCACAACTAAGAAAAAACACTAGCACAACGACAATTATATACCTGGGAGGGGTCTGGTGGTTCCCATAGCCTACTTCTGTTACATTGGACAGAGGTAATTAGGTTACTCTGGAGGTTACCCTATTGGCCAGAGAAAGGGGAAAGGTTGATCCACGGCAGCCACTCCCTCCACTGTGTGTGTGTGAAATGTTTTAAATATGTTTGTTTCAATAAATCTTGGTTCATAATTTTCATCAAGACTTTGTGTGCAGGTGTATTATTGTCCCATATGCTGGTAGAGGAGATCGTTTCTGACTCCCTTCCAGGTTTCCCAGGCACACTACCAAAAGCTGGGGCTTATGCTCTTGCATCTACAAAGACTGTCCATTGGTCTGGAGCCACCCAAACTTAGGTCTAAAACCTACAGGAGATAAGAGGACTAGGATTCTCTATACTCCATCATCATTGTAGGTTGTGACAAATTCCTATTGGATAAAAGATGTATGTGCAAACCTCAAAACAGACAGGTTTGATGGAAGTTTGACTGATTGCAATAAAGGGACAACAACTGGTTAGTAAAGGACAGCTGCAAATCATCTACATATTCCATTCTGTGAGCTAGTATGATATGCCACAACTAAGAAAAAACACTAGCACAACGACAATAATATGTACATCCATACAATTAGCAATTAACAACTGAAAGTTACTTTCTACAGATTTTCAGGAAATGTTAAAAGTCACGTTTAAGAAAGTATCTAGATGACCATATTTTGCTATGTTACAGCATCACAGTAAATGATGATGATTGATATTACTATGGCAGCATGCTAATTGTAATCAGATTAAAATTCAAGTTTCCTTTTATTTTCTAATCAACCAAGAGCCTATATAATTTAATTTATGCACATTGCTAAATCAGCACTTGATATAGAATGTATTATTGCAATATCATCTCATTCTAAGTTTTCAAAAATGGTAGGTCTTATTTGCAAGACAAATCTCAGAAGGTTAATCTCTTCACATTTTTATTTACAGAATCTCTATGGGACAAGCAAATAATTACGACCTTATAACGTTATTGTGATGACCAGTGCCTTGTCCCTGGCCACTGTACATTATGGGATACTAGTGATTAAATCAGAAGACACCAGGGCACATGGAGAACAGACATGTGGGTTTTGTAAGATGGTGTTATGACATATTTCTTGCCTTTGGCAATGATTTATGATATGGGGCAAGCCAGAGTGACAACCAGAAGAGTCAATAGGAACATTGTTGACAGGGGAGGACTTGTTTCTACAGCCAGAATGTTCTAAAACATTTTCCTAACAACATGCAACAAAAAAATGTTGTGTAACAAAAGTTCCCCGCCATTGTGACTCACTTCACTTCACAGAATAAATCAGAGTTTTAATGCTAATTTTGTTTCTTTCCTTTTCTTTTATACCTCTAATAATGTATTTATTGTCTTTGTACTATAAATGTATGTTCTGGTAAACTCTATTTAATAAATCCAACTGGCTGGTTGATTAAGTACTCATGTGTTTATTAACATAATTCACAAGATTTCTTAATAGTATTTACAATATATGGATAAAACTAATTTGATGTAATAAAGTCCTTTATTATTATATTTAAGAGATCCTCCTCTCTGAAGTATACTGTTCCTCTAATTAATAAATTGTATTTGTATTGTAACCTACTTAACCTGTCATACATGTGCCAACATATGGCCCTATTCTATTGGCCAAATCATAAATCTATACACAATGAAAAACCAATCTTAAAATTGCCCATATTCTATCAGCTACTCGCATCCTGATTGCGTGTTACCCACCCACAATCTCTACCAGACAGTCAAAAATGCAAATTCAAGCTTGCAACTACATTGGTTTTATCACAACTTGAACATTACAAGTGCTAAATAATTAAAGTTATAAAAAACAATATTCTATTGGACATGTAGCACTAGCTTGCAAATAAAATCTAAACCGTAACTGAAAAAATAATCAAGTTTCTGTCAAAAATATAACGAATACTAAATAAGACTCACAAGGACTTTATACAAAACTTATTATAGCTGTATGTTAATTATAGTTGATCCTGTTTTAAAAAAAGTATGTATTTGTATTATAATTATTGGTGACCCTTGCTGAATATGCATATGTTTGTATGCTTATAGGTGAAGCTGGTTAAATATATGTTTATATGTATTATAATTATGTTTGACCCTGGGTGAATATATGTAAATGTATATGCTTTTAGGAAGCACTGGCTGAATACATATTTAGAACATAATAATAGGAGACCCTGGAGGAATTATGATTATAGATGACAATGATTACATATGTATGTGTTTATAATTATAGGTGAACATGGCTGATTATATATATTTTCATATATTATAGGTGAACTTACCTGAATATGGTTAGGCTTTATAGTTAAAAGTGGTCCTGAGATCACAATTGGTGGGACTCTGATAAGTACACAACCCAGATCTGCTGGGTCGCACTGAACTGCGGGGCATATCAGCCTAAGGAGATGTAGCTGAAGGAGCCGAGCACAGTTCCCGCCGGCAGGGCCTGAGAGATGCCAAGATCTCAGTACAGAATCTAGATATGAACAGACAAGACAGACTACAACAGACCTAAATACTTGAGAGGTAAAAGCTAATACCGAGTGACCCCCCCAGTGGCATCCATCCGTTGTCTGGACACTCAATGGCTACCCCGGGTAGAAGCAGCTCCATAAAAATGGGGAAAAACAAAAAGTCATTAACATCCAAAAAAATTGACGAACATTTCAAGGCTTCAGAAACACAGGTGGCACTGATGAAGGACCCTGTCTCGGAGCAATCTGACACCTCTGACCTGGATCCCCTGGAGGGGGCCCCACAGCCTGAAGTCTCCCTCAACAGCGATTCAATGGCAAGAATTGAGGCTCTCCTGGCCTCTCACATAGACAGGGCGGTCATATCTTTGCAGAAAGACATACATGAGATTGGCCAAAGGACCCATCAACTTGAAGAGACCGTTGACCAAGTGGTAGAGGCCCAGGAGAGAGACAGGGCCACCATTGCGGATAACACCTCCCGTATTTGTGACATAGAAGATAAACTGGAGGATTTGGAGAATAGATCCAGGCGATTCAACCTGAGGATCAGAGGCGTGCCTACGGCAATAGTCGACCTTCCTCGCTACCTTAAGGCCACGATCGACGAGATCCTCTCAGGTCATCCAGACCACGAATGGGAAGTGGAGCGTGCCCATAGAGCCCTTGGGGGAAGTCGTAACCTAGACCTTCCCAAAGACATCATTGTAAGGCTACTACGCCAACAATCAAGGGATCTAATCCTGGCAACTACGCGCAAGAAGGCTGTGATCACAGGCCCAGACGGGGCCAAACTTCAATTTTTTGCGGATCTCTCCCCTTCCACACTTCAAAAATGGAGGCTGATGAGGCCAGCCCTGGAAGTTCTTCTCCACCACGGCATCAGGTACCGTTGGGGATTCCCATTTGCCCTTTTTTTTTCAGTAGGGAGCACCCAGTATACAACACGTTCTCTAGAAGACTGCCAAGAACTTCTGAAGAGTCTGGATCTCTCTGGGGGGGACCCGACCTCGACATCACTTGCATCAACAGCTTTACCTCTCCCGAAAAGGCAATGGTCTGAAGTGACCAGGCACAAGAGGCCCACTGACCAAGCCTCAAAGACCACTCATAGACGACCCTCCCAGATCATGGACTCGTAAATGCAATAATTCAGCTGCTGCCAACTCCAGTGACTTTCAAATAGGCTGGTCCGCTTGAAAAGACAACTGGCTAGCAAATACTTATTTCGGCATCCTAAGGATTTACAAGGGCTTAAAAACACCATATCAAAATTCCCTGGTAGAGACTAACATGGAAGCCACCTTGAACTGACCTGGCCTTTTCCCAGGACGTGTTATTTTTCTTACTTTTTTTACTTAGGTCCTCAAAGGAGCCTGGGGCCCTTAGTGGGGCCATGTTTACCAAAGACTTTTGGAATGTTACTAATCCATGTTTTGCTTTTCCTCCCCTCTTCAGCAGGTGTTAGCTGACTGAAAAAGCTATACGTTTTAATACACATGCAGATAGTATAGCCAGTCCGTCAAGATCTTTCTTTACTGGACCGGGTCTAAAGGTTTACTCTGCTTTAGTCAAGATAAAAAATTATGTTGTTAAACGTTTAAATAAGCTATTCATGGTTCTGTCTTTATTCTGTTTTCTTAATACTTTTCTAGGTTACTTTTGCTTGGCCTTGCCGGCGGGAATTGGAACAGAGGCTCTAGGGTTCCAAGAAGGTAGAATGTTTAAGACAAGACGGGTGGTCTTGGGACAGTCAGACCTTTTGGCAGCAACTGTTCTCTCTTCCCTCTGTGTTTTCTTCATTGCTGCTCTTCTCCTTGTCACCTATCAGCATGGGCTCTCTTGCCCCTGTACTCCCCCCTACTGCCTAAACGAAACTTGCCACTTGGTGCCTCCTAGTTCTTGTTTTCTCTTTCTCTATGGCTGTTTAGGGGATTTTGAGCCAAATCAGGGTTTGCTCTACATAGCTGGGCTTAAGGCGGCGGCCTGTCTGCTGGACAGTGGGCCAAGTTGCCTGGCCTCAGAGAGTGGAGGACCCCTGGTACTATTGGAACGGATCTCATTTCAGCCTATTGAGTTGGGTTCTAGTAGTTCTGAGATACTGCCAGACTTGTCCGGTATAATCCTGCCTCCCTTAGACTTCTTGGGACCGCCTCTGCACTACTTATACTCATGCCTCTTTTCCCCCCACAGAGCTAATCATACTGGACCTCTTCTTGGCCGGGCTCAACCACTCCTATCCCCCAGAGGGGGAAATCCGCTCTGCACTCCCTCCTCGGCGCTCCTCCGGAAGGGTAAGGCTACATTAATGCACCAGAAATATACACCTCAAGTCTATCCATGACCGCACCAATGACACTACTTACCCATAATGTGAAAGGTTTCAACTCCCCTTTCAAGCGAAGGAAGGCTTTCCTTTACTATAAGACCCTTAACCCCATGGTGATCTTCTTACACAACATTTCGCCAGGAATAAAGCCCCAACCTACCTCGACAAAAATTATCCTCATTTTTACTACTCTACCCAGGTCTCCAAAAAAGAAGGAGTGGCGATTTTGCTCCACAAGAGCCTCCAATTTCAAATGACAACCAAGATAGTGGACCGGGAGGGCTATTACATCATTTTAAAGGGGACGATTCTGGGTTCTCCAGTTTCACTAGCCTCCTTCTATGCCCCCACGAAAGCACCACATAAGACCCTGATCAGATTTTTAAGGGTCCTGGAGGGGGGAGAATGGGGCAAACTAATTATAGGAGGGGACTTTAATCTGGTATTAGACCCAGTGGCAGATAGATCTAAAACTTCACAAGAAGTTAGCTTCTCCAAAAAAAACAGGCAAATCTTAAAACTTCTGCACTCCTTAGATCTGGTTGACGCCTGGAGAGGTCTGCACCCCAGAGGAAGGGACTATACTTTTTATTCCCCCACACACGGGACTTATTCCCGTATAGACACAATATATATATGTAATTCGCTTCTAGACAGCTCAAACAAAGCGGCTATTGTTCCGTGCACCTGGTCGGACCACGCGGCGGTCACACTAGAGGTAGACCTGGGAGCTCAATTTCGGATGCCCTATACCTGGAGACTTAATGAATACTTAGTTTCGCAATCCAGATTCCAGGAGCAAACTGAGAGGGAGTTGGTGGAATTTTTTGAGTCCAATGCGGGTGGGGAGACAGGGGCGGGTTGGGTCTGGATGGCGCACAAAGCCTACATAAGGGGGGTGTTTATCAAGCTAGCCTCCCAATTCAGAAAACAGAACAGGCTAAAAGAAAAGGACCTATCAGGGAAACTATCTCAATTGGAGCGGCAACATCAGCTTTCTCCCTCGATAGCTTTAAGGAAACAGATAGATAAGGCCAGGCTAGAGCTGGATAGTATTTTGACCATAAAAACGGATAAGGCATTAAGGAGGACTCAACATTTGTTTTATGCTAAGGTGAATAAACCTGACAAGCTACTAGCAAGGAGCTTAAAAGCTAAATATGCTCAAGCCAGGGTATCCCAAATCAAAAATAGGAAAGGCGATCTCACCTACAGCCAAAATGAAATCCAGGAGGTCTTTAGGGACTTTTATCAAAATATTTACTCCACTCAGAAATTGGCCTCAGAAAATGTTATTCATTCCTACCTAAACTCCCTTGATTTGCCCCAAATTTCACCCCTGGACTTACAAAATTTGAATAAAGATGTGACGGTCAAAGACATTTTAGATGCCATTAAAGAACTGAAGCTAGGGAAGTCCCCCGGTCCGGATGGCTTCACTAACATCTATTACAAAAAGTTCTCGGACATACTGGCCCCCCATTTATGTAGTCTCTTCAATTCAATTCTAAGAGGAGAGACAACTCCCCCAGAGCTGAATCATGCAGACTTGACGCTCTTCCCCAAGGAGGGCCGGGATCCAAAGGAAGCTAAAAATTATAGACCAATCTTGCTTCTTAATGGGGATGTCAAACTGCTGGCCAAAATTTTCTCCCAGAGGATCTCGATCTTCCTACCCGCCTTAATACATAAGGACCAATCAGGCTTTATTCCAAACAGGCAGACTAGTGATAACATCAGGAGGACTTTAAACGTCATTCATTTGGCCAGGGCTAGGGGTCTCCCTTTTTTCCTACTCGCATTGGACATCGAAAAGGCGTTCGATACCCTGGAATGGCCCTTCCTATTTGTCACTTTGGATAAGTTTGGGTTCAGAGGAAACTTCTTAAACCTGCTGCGTACTTATTATACACTCCCCAGGGCCACACTAAAATTGCCTGGTTCTCATACGGCCTGTATTAAAATCGAGAGAGGTACGAGACAGGGCTGCCCATTGTCTCCTCTTCTCTTTGCTCTGGCCATTGAGCCTTTGGCTCAGGTGATCAGAGTTAACTCCTCTATAGAGGGGGTGCGGGTGGGACACCAGCAACTAAAATGCTCCTTGTTTGCTGATGACCTGCTTTGCACCCTTTCGAACCCTAGCTCTTCTGTAGGCGCCCTGATGGACACAATAGGAGTCTTTAGCAATGTGTCAGGCCTGAGGTTAAACCAGGACAAGACAGAAGCTTTGAGTGTTGGGATCCCTTTGGATATTTTGAATCACCTGAAGGGAGTACACAAATTTCTATGCCCCCCTCACACATCAAATATCTGGGGATTAATTTGACCAACTCATTAACTAATTTGTATAAGGCTAACTATCCGCCTCTCTATAGGGCTCTGCGGCGAGACCTGGAAAATTGGACAAACCGACATATCTCATGGACGGGTAGAGTAGTCACGGTTAAAATGAATATTTTGCCGAGGCAGCTCTATCTTGCCAGGACGCTGCCAATCCAGATAAAAAATACAGAATTGGCCCGCTTCCAGACCCAAGTGTTTAAGTTCATATGGAGAAATAGACCCCCTAAGATAGCGAGAAAAACGATGTACGTACATAAATCCAAGGGGGGCCTATCTTGCCCTAATTTCCTGAGTTACTTCAGAGCAGCCCAGCTTGCCTCTATCCCACTAGCTCACTCCATTCCACTTCAACCAAACTGTTTTTTTGTAGAGGAGTTGCAGATGGCCCCGCTTACGTGGGGTATTATCCTGTGGGCTCCAGGTGCAAGCGCTTTTTACTCTAGAATACAGAACCCTATAACTAAGTTTACACTGAGAGTTTGGATCTGGGCTAGGAGGAAATACAAACTGACTTACCCGGTTTCTCCCCTCACATCGATCTTTACATCGCCCTCCTTATTAACCACCATCACTGCAGAGTCCAAGGAATATTGGACTTCGCATGGTCTGGATAAGCTGGGGGCTTGGTTTGAGGGAGGGATTATGAGAACTTCAGAATCCATGATTAGGAACTTCGAGGTTCCACACCGGGAACACTTTAATTACATTAAAATAAGGAGCTGGATTGATAAGATACAAAGAACCCATGGACCCCCGAGGGAAACTTGGATGTCGGTGGTGTGTAAGAGTGAGGCCCTGTCCAAAGGAATCTTGGGGTCAATATACCAAATCTTCAATAGTCCACCAAGCACTTGGAGGCCTTCCTTTGTATCGAGGTGGGAGTTGGACCTAGGGCAAATTTGGGATGGGAATAAATGGGCTGAATCCTTAACGAACCTATCTAAGGGTTCACTTAATTATAGTTTATTAGAAACCTCCCTTAAGATTTTACATCGGGCATATACAACTCCAGTTCGACTAAATAAGATATCCCAAACAAACTCAGATAGATGTTTTAGGGGGTGTCACGGAAGGGGAGACTTCATTCATACTTGGTGGAGTTGTCCTAAGGTATTTAAAATTTGGTCTGAGACGACCAATCTAATTTCGCTAATACTCAAAACCCCACTCCAACCATCAATAGCAGTCTGTCTCCTGGGAGCACGCTTCTCAAAATTGGGAAGGGAGGGGAATAAACTGGCCCAACTGATATTTCTAGCAGCTAAGAACACCATCGCAAGACGATGGAAGAGTAGGGATATTAATTTCCATGATGTAACAAACAAAATAAACTTTATTTGCATTAATGAGCGGATGACCCATATCATATCAGATACACATCACTGCTATTCACAGACAGTAATATACAATAAATAAGTTAAGGGAACACATTAAAGAAGCAATTCCTGATGTGCGGCTGGGGAGTGGAGTGTGGAGCGGACGGGGAGAAGTGGTGACAGGTCCCGGAGAGATATTTCTTCAGTACGCCAAAGGTACAGGGGGGGAGGATGGCTACCTTAAGATTGGCTGAGCAGGGAATTAATGGGGGATGACACCCCACCATAGGTGTTATATAATGTCACTTGTTTTTGTTTTTTTGTTTTTTTTCTATTTTATCTTCTTTTAACATATCTCCTGCTGCTCAGGTTCATCCATGGAAATGTGAATTACTGCAATTTGAGCAATGTGACTTTATAAGCTGTATATATTGCTGAGTATTAAGAAACTAGTGTGAATATTTTTGGACAGAATCACAAAAAAAAAGAAAAAGAGTTGGAATGGAGTTTTTATTTAAATGGAATGGTTTTATTATATTAGCAATATGATGTTAGTTATAAGACAACATGTGGACTATGTTTTTCATTATTCTTTTTGTTTTGTCATTGCAATTCCAGAACTTCTCAATAAAATTTATGTTATAAAAAAAAGTGGTCCTGACTGAATACGATTACATTTCTTTATTTGATCTAATTAAAAACTACCTGTATGTGTTTGTCCTAATAGCTTATGCTCAATTTTTCCCCACAATTTCTGTTTTCATTGTGCAGTGGCCCTTTAACTCTGATAATTACTCAGTTTTTATTTGAGATACAAGTTAACATAATATCTGTTTGTGTAACAAATGTATGCTGCCCTTACCATAGAAAATTATAAATAAAATTGCCTAGCATGAAATGCATTTAATAAACAAGAAATAGCTTGGCATGTGTATGAGTAGCTATGTTGTTAAAATTGCTGTTATGGGGACATAGCAAGAGAGTGCGTGCATAACTTTCCAATTCAATTGCAGGGGACTCTCCACTTTACTGCCTAGGGGCTGCAAAAAGGTAGATCTGGCACTGCCAATGACAGATAATAGGGCATATCCCCCAAAATGACTTCATTTTGTTTCTAATATTTTATTTGTAGTCACTTGGAATTAAATATGAAACATGTTTGAAAAAACTAAATTGCATTTTTTGTGTTTAATAATATGCTTGATTCTTTGATTCTTTTATTTTTTATTTTTATTGTGCATACTTTAATATACATAGTAATACATCTTAAAAACTTAATGTCACTATAAATACACAAATATATTTAAACAATTACAGAATATTTTCCAAAATCCATATAATCCGTATCGCTTATTACAATTACAGTCCATCAATATATATAAGTATTTACATTTCATCTCCCCAATGTACCCTTTTAACCATAACTGTTTAAAACTATTAGTACATCATTACAACTGCACAACTTCCCACATGTAAATAAAATCCCCCCCAAAAATAAAAGAAATAGAAAACCAGTAGGGAAAAGAATTCAGGGGATGATCCTTACAAAAGTTACTCTAATTTCTCTTTATATATTAGCAACTTCAAACCCCAATGGGACCAGATTTAATATACCTCTTCTTCCTAAATTTTAACTCCACTCCCCAGAATATTTTTCCCACAATTTCCATATTTGTTGGTTGTTAGTCGAATTAGAGACTAGAAAGTATTTTTACAATTCCCTATTTCTATTTGTCATTATTTTAACTTCCGACAGGCTTGGAATTGTTGGCTGTTTCCATTTAGAGAGTATAAGCCATTTAGCCACCTTTAAAGAAAACTCAGATGGGAAGATGTGAAACAGTTCTATCTCAGGATTATTAGTTATTTTAATCTCCAAGATTTTAGATAACTGAATAGTATCTACCTGCCAAAATTCTTGATTTTTTCACATTCCCAACATATGTGAAGGTGGGATCCTACTTGGCCACATTTCCTCCAACAGAATTTCAATTTATTGTCTTTTGTAATTTGAAATAGTTTTGTAGGTACTATATACCATTTATTGAGAATCTTAAAAAACACCTCTCTATATGAGGCATTTTTTTATAAACTTTTCAGTATACGATATGGCATTGAACCAGATTTCCTTAGGCCAGGAGTTGTTCATATCCCTTTCCCATGATATAATTTTAATAGTTTTCTCCTCTTCTTGTTTTGTTCTCAAAATATCAAAACATTTCTAAATCATATGAACCTTGATATTGCCCGTTTTTCAAAGGAGGTCGATGGGGTACTTCTTTTCATAGATATTTTACATTTAGAATTTTAAGTTTATTGCAATTAAGCCAGAATTTGGTTGAAAGCCCATATACTCTATTTAATTCTTACAGAGACATACATTTGGTATCTCGATATAGATCTTTCAATAAATGAATACCCCACCTATCCCAAAGTTTTAATGTTGGAATTTTAAACCTGGAATTTTAAAGGGCTTGGGAAAGGGACTAATGCCATTTTCAAATTTAGCTTTTTCCAGAACTCCTGACATTTATTTTTTCTATTTTTTTTTCTATTAACTTTCTCTGAAAAAAATCAAATCCTTCAGTTCACCTTTTGAAATCATTTGAGAGTCAATTTTTAACCGTTGTGTCAAGTCTGTTTTTTCTGTCCATTTAATTATGTGGGCTAGCATAGTTGTTGTATCATGGTATGTATTAAGGATTGGGGTGGTTGTTTGCGATAGTGTAGTGTTTATTTATTTTTTTGTTTTATGTATATATATATATATTTTTTTTTAATGCTAATTAATGAAATCATAAATTAATATACTTTACCTCTTTGTAATTAATATATGCAGCAAGGAATGTTCTGAATAGTTAACAATCTAGTCTATAATGTAGATTTGCAGTGTTGTTGAGCTGAAGTGTCAGCAATGTGTGCAGTGTGTAGTGTAAATAGGCTGCATGCGCGAGGGGAAGCCGTTTGTGTAACTGGGTACTTCCGCATTCTGTAAGTTAGTGTTGTAAAATGGCGGTGAATGTGTATGTGTGCAGATTTGTATGATTTAGCGTCCTTGCTAATGGTGTATCTTGTAGGTCGTACGGGTTTTTGTAAAAGTTGTATGTGCTTGGCGGTATTTTGTGGCTTTAGGGGTCGTGTAGCCTCGTTTTCATTTTTTTCATCAGCAATTTTTTCTCTCGGTTTCTGGATTTTCGAGTGTCTAAACTTTGTAAATTTGACTGAAATCGAGGTTTAACCTGTCTTGCAGACGTCTTGGGTGTCTCCCCTTGCTGTGGGTAAGCTTTTTATTTTTTTTTTTGTGTTATTTGGTGTTTTTAATGCTTTCCGCTGTGCGCAGGTTGTCCGTTAAAATCGTATTTTTGTGAGTCCACGGGTCGTGTTTTTTTTTGTGTAAGTCCACAACTTTTTTTTTAAGTCCCGCGGCTCGTATTTTTTTGGCCGTAGTTAGTCATTTCGTGTTTGGTGTTTTTTTTTAAAGTTCCGCTTCTGTTGGCATTTGTAGCCAGTTGTGAGGCACCGTAGAGCCTCCACCTCCGCATTTGCGGCCTGCAATGAGCCTTTGGCCTTTTGGCTCATTGCAGCCGATGTAGGAGCCTCCACCTCCACAAATGCGGCCCCTCGCTTTTGTGATCCAAAAGTCGTAGGGGGTCTTAGGGATGAGCGGCGTAGGTGCTCATCTCCACCAGTGCAAAGAGCGCCTTGGCACTCCTTGCCAGCAACTGCAGCCCTCACTTTGCATGGGCCGCAGTTGGGGCGGGCTCGCTACGCAAGCCCCCAAGTGTTAGCAACAACCTGTATTGCTGAGAACTATATATGTGATCTGTGATCTCCCAGTGATGCATTGGGATGACACTCTAAAGAAGAGCACTTGCCTTATACAAATCTCTATCTTGAATGTGCATTGGATAGGAAATACTATAAATATCCCTGCACATCAGATATATCCAAAAATAATTTCTTACAATAATATGTCAAAATATTTGTAAATGATTCATGAATCATTAAACAACTGATATATGTTTAATGATTTTCTGTCACATATCTTTTAAAAGAATAAAATGGTATTTGCTAATAAGCACTGCCTTGACAATATTAAAAGCCTATGACATAATTAAGGCCATTGTTATTTGAAAGATTATTATTGCAAACATGATTTATTGTGTCATCCAATGTTTTTTAAAATCTAATTCTGTTAGATATAAAATTAGATGTGATTGTGCACATATCTGATGTTGGGGTGCACTGAATGTGGTTCACATACAGTATCAGGTAGCACTGCTTGGAAAATAAAAAAAATAACTAAATATTCATAGCAAAAAAGGGATAGCATCAGTGTTTCTTTCCTCATGAACCACAGATGAGCTAATCAGAACCTCAGTGATGCTGATTGTTCAGGTGATTTATTAGCGTCCTTCGGAGTGGTGGATTTGGAAACAGTCTGGTATTAAAAATAGTCCAGCATGGCTGCTATGAGGTCCCCCACTCTGGCCAACTCACTGTTTAAGCCCAAAAGCTGCCCTTCCACTTACTGGCCAACGTCTTGTTTAAAGAGGCGGTGTAGCTGTGGCTGCTGTTCAAAGCTCCTTTGGTCGATTCTATAATTATGCCAAACCTGTCTTAACTCCTATAGCGGCTTGATGTTGAAAAAAGACTTTTAGTCTATCAAGTTCAATCTTTTTAGATCTCCTATTATCCTTATAATTAGTGTATTGCAAATTGACGCAGAACAAGGCAAACAAAAACACCATTGAAACATTGCCACATGTCTCATAAAGGGAAAAAAATAGTTTCTAATTCCAAATACTTGCAATCAAATTAATCCCTCGATCAATACCCCTCCGTCTCTATTTATTGAAGATAACCCTGTATACCTTCTTATTCAACAAATATACAACTCCTTGTTAAGAAAGAAAAAATGTGCCTTAGAGGGGATATGATTACCTTCTATAAATCTATCATTTGCTTTCCTTGAAGTTAGAACTAAATGTATTCCAAATTAAGGAAAGAAAAGATGTTGTGACTGGAAGAGATGATCAGAAGACATGTCCTCAACAAACACTGTTATATGGATGACACACAGCTTTATCTGTCCTTTGATCCAGATGCAGAACGTCCAACCTTTGCTCTTAATGTCATCCGTAATCTGTTCTGGACTGCAGGATTAGTTCCGAACACATTGAGTTCCAAACAAGCTTTCCCCATAGGGATCAGTGTAAATTGAAATAATCCCTTCCGGACACCAGATTTTTCACATTTTAGTTTGAACTGATGGTCTTGTTTTTTTATACAAAACCTTAAGACTAAACAGACATAAATAAAAAACAATAATTATATCAAATAACAGAGAATTTAACTTCACTTTAATCATATTGAGAGGACTTGAGTGCCCAATGGGATGGTGGCAATGCAGAGAAAGAGAGGTTATAGCTTGGAACTTTGGTTCCTGTAAGCACAGGATGCAGATTGGCTTTTACAGACACAGACTGCACATTGGCACTTACAGACACAGGCTGCAGATTGGCACTTACAGGCACGGGCTGCAGATTGACTCTTACAGATACTAAGGATGCACATTGGCTCCTACAGACACAGTATGCACATTGGCTCTCACAGGCACAGACTGCACATTTTCTCTTACAGGCACAGGATGTACATTGTCTCTTACAGACAGAGGCTGCAGATTAGCACTTACAGGCACAGGCTTCACATTGGCACTTACAGATACAGACTGCACATGGGCTCTTACAGGCACATGATGCTTATTGGCTCTTACAGATACAGGATGAGCATTGGCTTTTACAGATACAGGATGCAGATTAACACTTACAGGCACAGGATGCACATTGGCACTTACAGATACAGACTGCACATTGGCACTTAGAGATACAGGATGCACATTGGCTCTTACAGACACAGGTTTCACATTGGCACTTACTGGCACAGACTGCAGATTGGCACTTACAGGCACAGGATGCACATTAACTCTTACAGACACAGAATGCACATGGATTCTTAGAGGCACAGGATGCACATTGGCTCTTACAGACACAGGCTGCACATTGACAATTACAGATACAGGATGCACATTGGCACTTACAGACAAAGGCTGCACATTTGCACTTACAGGCACAGACTGGAGATTGGCACTTATGCATGCTGCATTTGGTCTCCTTCAGACAAAGCATGCGGGTGGCCACAGGAGTGTCACATGGGGGCAGTGGGAAGAGGGAAGTGGGCCACAGGGATGCAGGAGGGCCGGGGGAGGGGTGCGGGGGGATGTGACAGGCCATGGCAGGTTTAGCTCAGCACAACACTGCCCCCCCAGAGCAGGTCCAAGGGGTTCCAATGGACCCCCATAATATACTAAACAATGAACATGGGGGTCCTTATGGACCTCCACGGCAGCTAAAGTGAGCCCCTATACCATGGCACTCTTTCTACTTCCACAGTGGTTCATATTAAATCCCATAGACCCTAAAACTAAATAATTTAGTATACCATGGAGGGTATGTAGGGAGCCTCAATGTATAAGGGTTATTATTAAGCACCATGATGGTCTTTATGGACTTTATATCACAATTGGGATTCCTATGGCAACAGGTTATTTTTAGGTGCCATGGGGGTCCATAGGGATCCCATGCTTATACTTTAAGTTACCATAGAGGTCCTTAGGGACCCCTATTAATGGGTTAATATTTGATACCATGACGGTCCATAAGGATTCTCAATTTATACTTTAGTTGAGCGAAACCATAGGGACTCCAATGGTTATACTTTAGATTACTATAGAGGTGAGTAGTGATCCCTATGGCAGATAATGATGTAAAAGTATATGTAAAAAAAAAACATTCCCCTTAGCTGTTCTGTCAGCCTTATGTATATGCAGTGGACCATTGGTTCTCGACCTCCTTGGAACTCAGCATTTTTGGAACTCTCTGCTTGCTCGGAACTCGACTCACTTGCAACAGCCCATATCCTGTCTTTCAGGAAGTTGAATAATGTTCAGTTCTGTGGCATAGTGTAGTTAGTGTCTACAAGAGTCCAAGAGCAATCTGTGTCTGTAAGAGCCCAAGAGCTGTCTGTGCCTGCAAGAAACAAAGTGAATCCTGTGTCTACAAGAATCAAAGTGCAGCCTGTGCTTATAAGAACCAAAGTGTAGACTGTGCCTATTGGAATCAAAGTGTAGACTGTGCCTATAAAAATTAAAGTGCAGCATGTGCGTATAAGGGCCATAGTGTAAACTTTTCCTATAAGAACCAAAGTGCAGCATGTGCTTACAAGAACCAAAGTGTAGCTTGTGCCTAAAGGAACCAAAGTTCCAAGCATTTTCACTAATTCCACCACAAATACATTATGACTTCAGGCCTTAAATTAGATTTAAATAAAAATAAATTCATCTTCCTCATCTACCATTACCCTTAAAATTAACGACCTATGACCTAATCATGGGAATCATCCTGCCATTCAGTAATGCCTACAATATCATATTTATCATTTACCATTAATAATTCTAGTTCATCTGTTTTTCCTGTAAATATTCTTGAATTAGCAAGCAGACACTTTAAGTTACTATTCCAACTGAGTATACTAATCATCCTAAAAGAAAAGGACACAAAAAAGGGTAATAGTTTCTCTTACCATTCTGATAAGTGCATGAGGGCTTCTTGAGAAAAGTCTGAGGTAAATGTTATCTCAGGGAGATCCTTGTTAATAGCATATCTGTCTATGTTATTCAAAAGTCCTTGTTTTAATATCTGATTCAGGATATCTTTCTTAGCCACACTGACCACAAGTTTGTCAACTTTATGTACTCTATCCCAGGACTTATAGTCTTTTTAAGAAAAAGGATAGAGGTTTGACAAAAAGCCCAGATGATAAATCTTCCATTGAAGAACTAACAATACCTAAGTATTAGATTTCTAATCTTTTCTACTAATGTAAAAGATGCCATATTATTTCTGAGATAGATACACAATACAATAAAATATTTCAAAGCTAGTATATTGCTTCTTCTAACCAAGCACTCAAAAACTCTTCAAACGAACCAAGGGGCTAACAGATGTGTGTAGAAAATGATAGTACAGTGAAACCTGTTGTGCATGAGGCTCTGAAGCAAAAGGCTGGTCACTCACTTATGCTAATGAGGGCAAATCAGCAGAAACAGCTTAAATTTATGAAAGTAGCGAAAATTGGACCTCTTCTGCAAAGGGTTGCCTTCTCTGATGAGTCATGTTTTCTGCTCTAGTGACTGAACAGACATTGGCGTATCAGACGCAAAATCTCAAAGACCAAACACTGTGCAGCCATTGTTGGAAGAACACCAGCTGGTGGCAGCAGCGTTATGGTCTGGGGAATGCTTTCTTGGCATTGTCTGGGTCCACTCATAACTCTGGAAGGCACTCTCAATTGATTGAGTTTTCTATCCACCCATATATGTACACCCATATATGTTCACTGTCTTCCCTGGAGTGGATGGGATCTTCCAGCAGGGCAATGCAAAATGTCATACAGCCAAATTGTCTGGGATTGGTTGGAGGAGCACGATGAAGATTTCCAAGTACATCCCTGGCCTCCAAATTTCCCGGACTTGAACCCCTTTGAGCACCTGTGGGACCACTTTCATAGCCATATGGATCCTCCACCATACACTCTTCAGCAGCTGTCGGATGCACTGCAGTCTGCATGGCTCCAGATACCCTTGCCAACCTTCCATCATCTTATATATATTATATAATACTAGCGACTTGCCCGTCAAAAATGACGGGGCAATACAATTGAAAGGCAGGTAATGCAGTTTGCCACAGAAATAAAAATTTTTGGTGGTCTGAGATCCTTTGGCTCTCATTGCGAGACTCGCACTGAGCGCCAAAGGCGCTCATTGCATGGCTCGCAATGAGCGCCAAAGGCGCTCATCGCAATGCTGTTGGTTGTTGTATTTTTTTTTATGATAGGCACTTTTGCTGTTATTGTTTGTTCTGATCTGCTTTTTGCGCTTATTGCAAGGCTTTGTGTGCTATGAGCAGCGTGGGGGCTCGTTGTCCGGTGCGCGGTGAATGGCTTTTGTGTTTATTGCGAGAGTGTTTTTTTTGTGTATATGTATTTTTGTATGGTAATTAAATAATTAATAAATTAATAAATGAATATACTTTACCTATTTTGAAGTAATATATACAGGAAGCATTGTGCTGACAATCTGTTTTGATGTTCCTGCAGCATATAATGTCGGTTAGCACTGTTGTGGAGCTGAGGTGTAAGTGTCAGCAGTTTGTGCAGCTTGTAGTGTAAATAGGCTGCGTGCGCAAGGGAAAGCCATTAGGGTAGCTGTGTACTTCTGCATTGTGTAAGTGAGTGTTGTAAAATGGAGGCTAATGTGTATGTGGTACGCGGCTGTGGATGATTTAGCGTCCTTGCTAAAAGTGTATCTTGTACCTCATACGGCTTTTTTGAAAAGCCGTATGTGCTTGGTGTTGTTTTGCGTCTTTAGGGTCCTATAGCCTCGTTTTCATTTTTTTGGCGGACATTTTTCTCTCGCTTAGGGGAGTTTCGTGTGTCTAAACTCGGGAATTTGGACTTAAATTGAGGTGTAACTTCACTTTCAGAGGTCCTGGGGCCGCCCCCCCTTGTTGTGGGTAAGCTTTTTATGTCTTTTTTGTGTGTATTTATTGTGTTTTTAATGTTTTCAGGAGTGCGCGGTTCGGTCTTTAAGGTCATATTTTTGCGAGTTCATACTGGGTTTTTTTCTAAGTCCCGTGGCTCGTTATTTTTTCACCAGATGAATTGTCTCACTTATTTTTTTGTGTTATCAAGTGATGTGCAGAACAATACTGAAAAATTTAAGAGCAGCTAGAATAGTAACAACGTCATTGGCTTCAAGATCTCAGGTTCCTCAAGAATCCAATTGTAACTCAACAACCTGGTCATCTTGTACATATGCTGTGCAGTACCTCAAGTTGGATGATCAGAAAAGTTAAGTTTGAAGTTTCTTCTCAATTTACTTCTGTTAAATGAAGTGTTTTTCTAGAAGTTTCTTCTCAATCTACTTCTGTTGAATGAAGTGTTCTTCTAGAAGTTGCTTCTCAATCTACTTCTGTTGTATGAAATTTTCTCTTAGTATTATCGATTGAATATTTTTTTTTCTCTTCCCTCCCATTTTTTTTAAAGCTTGGGTAATTAAATGCACCATGGTTTTCTAGGAAAATAGGAAATTTTTGCCATAAATATAGTAATTTTTGTGACAATTATATATTTACTAGGAACTTGCCCATCAAAAATAACAGGAGTTACATTGTAAGCCTGGCAATGCTGTGTGCCACACGATGCGTTAGTGTGTTTGGTTTTGTTAGTGCCTTGGCTAGGTGTTACTGGGTTGGTTTAAGTGTTTCTATCTTGTGTTAAATGTTAGTGGCTTGGATGAAGGGTTACTGGCTTTCGTTAAGTTTTACTGCTTAGGGCTCAATTTTATGTCTTTCAGGGTAGTTTTACGCCCTTCGGGGCTAGTTTTACGTCCTTCGCCCTTGTTTTCGTTGTGTTGCGTTTTTTCAGCAAAACGACAAATATGGCTCAAATTAACTTGCAACCTCACTCACAGGCTTCCTGGCTCTCCCCCTGTGCTGTGTGTGGTTGTGTAAGTAAATTTGAGGCATATTGTTGTTTTTTTTAGGTGTTTTCAGTTTCATGGTTCGGCCGGTAAAGTCGTCTCTTTGCGAGGCGCACAGTGTATGTGCAGGTTTTGGTCCCAAGTCCTATGGATCGTACGTCCCACGTGGTTCAACTGCTCGCCTCGCAGTGCAATGAGCGCCTTTGGCGCTCATTGCAGCCTAAGTCCTCCGTGCTTTAACTAAGTCCTGCGTGGTCGAAGGGCCGCAAGTGTGTGACCAACATTGTAAGCTTTTCGGACAGCTCCGCAGATCCACAAATATATATATATGATTGTGTCATGGGAACCAGAGGAGCAAATTTAGGATGAATATGCTACAGTCTGTGTGAAGAAGACGTTGGGACATTCCTGTACCTTGCTGAAAACCAGTTTTTCAAAGACCACAAAACAGTCAAGAACATATCTTTAACTTGCAACCTCCACCGGTATATCTTAACACAAGTGGAGGTTGCAAGTTAAATTGCTATTTAATTGACTTCCGTTTGCAGGCTCTGACCGAGTTACGTGCTGCGAGCTGTGATTCATTGCAATTTGTTTAATCGCAAGTTAATGCCCTCCAAAGCCTTTGATCTTTTACAGCCGCCAGAGTCCAGAACTCTAAAAACGTGAATCGCTATTCAATTGCTCCGATTCCCCCTCGCTAAGCTATCCGCCAAGCCCGCAAATGGCAAATATCTAACCACACATTGCTGGTACCAAGGAGGTCTCTCAAAGGGCTTAATGACAAATAGGTCACTTTAAAATCAAATAAAAAATAAATACTGTATTTTTATGTAGCGTGAAAGTGATGTTCGGTCTTAGAATTAATAGCACAACATTCTCCAATATTTTATTTCATGTTCAATCTTCGTGTTATATCGAGCACGGCAATCAATGTGAAGTCCTTCGGGCTTCAACCTACAAGCCCATAGGACTTTGACATCCAACCTCCAAACTGGAGGTTAAAGCCTGTAGGAGTTCGACAAATGGAGGTTGGATTTCAAAGTCCTACGGCCGTTACCTACGAGTTACGGGCTTGGAGGTTGGTCATGATGACGATTATTTTATTATTAATATTATCTTTTATTTGTATCGCGTCAACATATTCCATAGCGCTGAACAGGGGAAATACAAGTTTAACAAATTCAAAAGTTGAAGGGCCCTGTTTTGAGCTTAGAAGCTTAGCAGAAAGTGCTTTATCCCAAAGCACCCTACAAGACTGGAAACTTGCTACTTACAATCTAAAGTAAATTAAAGGGCAGAGAACTGGGGAAGAGTAGCAAATAAGGAATAGCAAGGGTCAGGAAGAAAGTGAAAGATAGAAAGAGTTTTATTTTAGAGGGAGAGGGGAGGGATCTGAGGTGAAAGACTAGTATGCTGGCTGAACCCTAGTGTTGAGATGATATATCTGCAAGTAGGAAGTCAGGTGTTTTCCATGGCGCTATAAATTTAATCTGAATTGGGGTGGGTGGGTGAAGGGGATGGAGGGCAGTATTTTGGTGTGCATGCAGCTCTGAGACGATCTCTGTTTCCATTAGCTGTTTCTGCATCGGGAGTTACGGGCTTGTTCAAGGCCACAAATTCTATCCTCCGACGGCAATGGTTTCCGATTTTCGCTATCAGCCCCTAACTTGCGGGCCCAGCCAATTGAATAGCATCGCAAAAGTAGAGCAGCAGGAGCACGCAACTCAGTTGCAGGCATTTGGCTTTCTGCGATGGAGTTGAGAGCCCCGAATTGAATGAGGCTCTTTATTGAGAGGTGTTGTAAACTCAAATATGATGCTCCTGGTCTCTGGTTCCCAAACTGTGTCATTGCAGCCACTTGGCATATGCCTTTATTAATCTGGTTCTGTCCATCAGGATGAGCAGTCTCCTGCTGAATGGCTCTTCCATTATAGAAAGGTAACCTACTGTCCTTGAAGCAGAATTCCAGTGATTTTCATTTTTCATTAGTGTTTTGGGTGATCCGGGGGATAAATGTCAGTGATTACTGTCTCTTATATAAGATTTTGTTAGTTATCCTCCTTTTTTAGGTTATGATGTTTTTTTTTCTCCTGTCCTAACATGTTTAGGGGAGGAGTTACACAGTTGTAATGACTGTATTTATGGAAAAATGTTGCACTATTCTTTTCTTATGTCCTGATTTATCCATATGGTACTCTGGGGGATCAAAATTCAGTTAACAGAGAAATTGAAGTACAAGCAATGTATTCATATTTAAATTTAGTAATTCACTTTTCAGTAGAAGACTGGCAATATTTCTTGCAAATAATGAATTATAATTAACTGATCAGACAATGTAATGGTACAAATATTTAATAGAAAGATAACAAGTTTTGAATAAATATGATGTTAATTTAAAAAAAAAAACAACTGTACATTATTTCCTTTGGTCTTAACCGATAGTTAATGAAAAACACATTTTTAATTGTATTTGATATATAGATTCAATTAGAGGCATGTTTTAGACACAAACACCCTTATTAAATTGTGATTCAGCAAATTTAAAAGGGCTCTATTTAAGCACATAGCATATTAGTTACATGTTAGTGAAGACCTTGCGTTTGGATAGAAGTTCATTAACTAAAAACTTCTGTAAAAAAATATGCTGTGTGCTTAAAAAAAGCCCTTTTAATATTTGCAGAATAGCAATTTAATAAGGCTGTATAGCTCAACTATTAATTTAAGGTCAAAGGTTATCATTCATTATTCCTATCAGTGTCTCATTAAACCCAAACAGATCTAATTCTGTGATAATCAAAAGAATGATAGATGAAAAACTGTTTTGGATATCGAAAATTCAGAATAGGATTTAAAGAATAGGAATTAAAGCATCCTTACTATTTCCATATAGTTTTTAACTGGCACATGGTTAATAAGCTGACCAAGGAGGTACGGTCCTAGGCTCTCATCAAATAAATTGACATATTTAATAGAAATATTCTTACACTATATAATTCTTACATTATATTTAGTTTGTGTTAATTACAAAATTGCAAACTTGCTTATATAAACTTTAAATTTTTAGTACTGTAACAACTGGATTTCTTCTGGTTTTATGTATTGACTTAAAACTATTAATGTGTTTTAGTTATTTTTAAACGGACTTTGGACATTTTTGTTCATATAAATGGTTTAGAGCTTTTGATTACCATAATGGAAAAAACAAGGACCTTTTTTTACTCTAATATTCTTATTGTGTCTGTGGTATTGCATTTTTTCTAAAGTTCAAGTTAACATACACAAAATACAAGTATTATTATATAGTTTTAGTTACTTTCACTATATGGGACCAGAAGGACTGGCATGCTCTGGATGGCCCATCCGTTCTTATGTCGGACTGGTACGATTATCCTCCGGGTACCGGTTTTCACTAAGAGAGTAGAGGAATTCTAATCCACAGAAGCTTCCTGAAATAACAAAGTGCATGTATTCATTAACCAGAACAACATTTATTCGGGGAACAAGTGAACATTTTATAGGGAAGGGGACAATAGGCAAATTAAACATTAAACAAACAGTGAAGAGTGCTTCAATGAAGCCTTTGGGTCTCCCTGCCTTTACAGCTTGAGGACCCATTTATCTTGTGAGTTCCAGCTCTAAGATCCAGGGAATCCAATCGATTTTTTGTCCCCACCATAGGAATGGGGGGTATTTCCACCATCTTCTGTCCAGGGCCCTCTGATGTGGACATGATTTCTTCAGTAGGGGAACAGCTGCCCATCTGCCCTAGCTCAGATTCCAGGAGGAGCAGCTGCCACCAACTCAGCTCAGTTGATGGTAGCTGCTCCCACAGGAACTCTGCTCAGGACATTTTAAGGGATCCTTGGCCAAAAGGTCATCCCTCAAGGACATCAGGAACACCTCAGTCTTGACTGGTGCAAAGAAAATGTGCCATGCCAAAATCATTACCATGCTCATGTCATCTGCTGTGCCAAATGTCCTGTCAAAAGACAAAAAGGGATGTTTGCTGTGTGATGTGTGCCTACCCAGAGAGACTTCTCTCATTTATTCCTCTGGCTACGTTCTTGAGGTGCACTGTGAAGTGCTCCTCCAGCCATAGGCTGGGGGCAAAATCAAAAATATGGACCATCCCCTGCACACACACCAAAAGGACCTGGCTGCGGGGCTTAAAGGTGGTTAGCTGTATTCAAATCTGTGCTTAGCTTGAATATCAGGGTGTAGCCCCCTCAATAAGCCCTGGGCATTCAACACAAACCTCTGGCTAGAGGACCAAGTGTTTTCCTGTTCCAACATCCTGATTCAGCCCTCCTTCTAGATACCACTAGGCAGGTACTACCAAGATACTACTCTTGATTTTAACCAAAAGACCAAGAAGCAATGCCCAACTTGAGCCTCCCTCCCTATGAATCTCTTTGGATCAGTGACCTGCTGACATTGTCTGTTCCTGGGTCCTGGAGAATCCATTTGTCCAATTAGGTAGAGTGCTCCATGCCTGGGGAGTTAAATTGAGACAATCAGGATAGCACTTACCCTCAATTAAAAAAGCCATTGGGTGACAGTGGTGCCAACAAATCTGGTCCCTTATCTTAATCCTGTGGGATGTGCACGTCTTCTAATCTGAATCCCCTGCACGTGTACACTACACGTAGACAAGGCTCCCGCTGGAGTGTAAGCTGGGGCTGAAGACATCTGGAGGTGGGAAGGCATGAAACTGGGGACAGTGTGCAAAGTACCAGGGAGTAGGGTAGCCATGCAAGAGACAGAGTAAAGGGAACAGATCCTGCTGGGACGGAGAGGTTAGCCATGACTGTGACTGGATTCAAGTCACTGGGAACTGTAGTAAGTCCTTTATCTTAGGTGCAGTAGAGTCTCAATTATCTGATTTAAATGAGATATGGGAATATCAGATAATCTGGTAGAATGATAGAAGGTTGAAACTTCATAACAAAATACTACAGAGGGGGCCGACTGCAAAGATGGAAGGTTGTAATCCACTGAGCTCCAGGAGGGCAGCTCACAATGTGCTTAAAATTAGCTTCTAGTTCAGCCATCCAGCAATACTATTGGGACATGGGATTTACTGTCACTGCCTAGAACTGATCCATACTAGTATTTCTTAAAAATAAAGGCAGTTCTGGTCTATAAGTCGGTGCCAAAGTTGAGGCCTAGCTAATCTCTTCCAGCATGGCAGAGGAAAGTATTTTACAGCGCCTGATTTCCTGGATGAGCTGCAGCTCTGCAAATAATAAAAGATGCTTTGTTGCGAAACTCAAATTTATTGTAAGAGAAGCCCTTTTTGTCGGCTCTGATGAACAGAAGCAACATTCTAATCAGCCCAAGCTGCCCCCCAGATAGTGGGACACACATGGAGCAGCTTGATATCACTTGATATCAACAATGAATATGATGCAGTACTAGCGACTTGCCCGTCAAAAATGACAGCAATAACATTTGAAGCCTGGCAATGCTATTTGCCACAAAATGCGAGGCTCTCCCCACTCTAACTTGCGGGCCTCTACCCCCCTCTACTTTACAGGCTTTGCTGCTCATTGCAGGCGTCGGACAACTCTCAACTTTTGGGCCTCGCAATGCACTCCGTCGCCTCTCATCGTGAGCTGCGCAATTAGCAACTTTGGTGCTCATTCCAAGCCTCTCTCCATTCTCTCACCCCTGTGTTTCTTTTCCCCCTCTATGTCCTCTGTGTTTGTTTCTCCCTCTCTCCCTCCTGTGTATCTTTGCCCCCTCTGCTTCCCCTGGGGATTTTTTCCCTTATCTCCTTCCTCTGTGTCTAACCCCCCTCTCTCACCCCTGTGTCTTTTCCCCTCCCACTCCCTCCCCTGTGTCTCTTTCCACCCTTTCCCCCCTCTCCCTCCCCTGTCTTTTTCTCCCCCCCTCTTCCTGTTTGCATTTACAGGTGTGAAACCATTTCCGTGCTTGGGAAATTGATCATTTTCTCCAAACCGAAAATGGTTTTCCAATTTACGGGCTTGAAAAAAAATTACGGCTTTACAGCCGCCATTTTTGTCCTCGTCTAGCTGTTGTGAGACCTGGAAAAAAACACAATGAATTGCTGTGTGTGAGGTTGTAAGCTAATTTTCTAATGAATTGGCTTTTTTCCCTCTTTGCTGCATGTACCAAGATCATTTCCCACTAGGGGCCATATTCTATTAGCTACTTGCAAATGCCTTGACCTCATACATTTGGCTTCGGGTGTTTTTTTAATAAATGTTTATATGCATTCTATTGACTTAAGAATTAATTAGTTCCAATAAGTAATATTTGCCGAATATGTAGCAATATTAAGAGTGAATTTTAAGTGTGTATCAATGTATGAATTGGGCATCGGGCCCATGGTCTGGGATTCTGTAACAACCTTTACCTTCTTACTGATTGACATTTAGCAATGCTGCCTTGGTGCTGATGCCACCACCTCCATGCTTCCACTAACCCCTAACGTTCCTGCAGTGTGAGCTGTCTTTGGGCCCAAGATGCATCACTACTTCAGGTTACTTTGGTAACCTATAATAGCGGATTCTTATTCTTAACTAATTTATATAGAGGTGGTGCTGCTAGCTGCAAGGTATTACATGCTCAATATTTAACTTTATAGGATTGTCTGGCATCATAAAGAGTATTCTGCTTTGATAGCGACGCTGATATTTCCCCTGTACATATACATTTACAGTAAAAGTCCTCACACAGTGTGAGGCAGAGTAACCCTTTTAATATTTCATCATTGCTTTGCTGAATAGCAGTCTGATTAGAATTCAATCTAGGGCTGCCTATATGATGACTTTCATTCTATTTTTCCTTTTTTATCCCTTTTCCCCTATATAATTAAAAAATGTGAAATCTCTTGGAATACATAATATTACATACTGTTTGTATTCAATTATATAACTATTATATTTTGTATTGCATTCTATATATAAGATTTTCTTTCTGCATCATATCCTTACAATTGTTTTAATTTCCTGTTGTTTTCTCAATAAAAATTGAAAGTAAAAAAAAAGTTAAAGCAATGCAGAGGAAAAGAAATTCCAATTTTAGACTTTATTTTTCGCACAGCACTGTGATTAAATCCCAAGAGAAAAGTTCAGCAGACTATCAAGCATTTATTGTACTGTACAGTATGTGGTAAATGGAGCAGAGAATGTACATTATTAAAAGTACAGCATGAAATCAAATGTTGTACAGTACAATGATGCAATAGGAGTATATAACCTCTGTATCATTTAACACAGTACTCACTAATACCACACAAAGGTACAATGCAAAAGTAGCAAATATATATTTTCAAACATTCAGTAAAAGATTTGATCCCAATTAATCAGTTTTAAGATTTTTGGATTTTTTGACCTGATAATGGGGAAAAGGTTTAAAAAACTAACTGGGTAGATCAGCCGAAGTTATCTAATGAATCTAAATTTTATTTTTAATATCAGACAAATCATTTCAATAAGAAGTGTTAATACTCAGGACTGCTCTGTGTGGATGGGTTTAGTTTTTTATCTTTTATCAGCATATTTCTTCCCTGGTACCCGGGAACCCCACCTGCTGTATTAGGGTGCATGGTTCCAAAAGATATCTGCTCCCCATAATTGCTGCGACTGTTGCCATGGGCTGGGGTGGGCTTATGATAAAAGGGACTTTACGTCCTTTTTAGTTTGGAAATGGCTGTTATGCAGGTATATGTAAGTTTCAAATGTGCTGACAGAAACCTAATGTTAATGGAAAATCTAATGTCAAAGTAATTCATTGATAAAAATAGCTAAAACTTAAGATATAGCATAAAAATAAATGCCCCAGCAGTACTGCAGTTACACTCTGTAAGAGTAGAAACCACTAAAACATAATGCAGAGTGAAGGACATATTTCATAGTTGGAAAGTTAAAAGGCTTTAAATACCAATTTTTTCAAGTGCTGTATTGTCCTTGATAAATTTATACCTATTATACCGAAGGACCAGGAAAGTCAAAGGCTACGTACAATTCAATTCAGTGCTACAAAATCAACTTATCCTGGCAGGGTCTGAAACATTAGTTACTGTAACCGCTTTAGAAAGAAGCATTCACAATAGAAATTGTACAAACATCTAAGAGAGAAGCTTGTGCTGTGAAGTTGAAGAAGTTAATGACAGGTTTATAAGAGTGACTGGGACTTTCAACTGCATGAAAGGTGAACAACAACAACAAAGCAAATACTTGAGATTTTCTTTTTAGGTACTGCAGTGTCATAATAAAATGAATACAAATATTTCATATATTGTTCTATATGGTTGTTCGTGTTTGATTTTTTGTATGATAGTCCTTAAAGCCTAGTTTATTTAAGGTTATGTGCCAAATGGCTTTATATTTAATCCCTTTCGTAAAACACTAAAATCACAATTTTTTTACAGTATCATATTATTTTATGTTTTATTTTTTAATAAATATAATGGCATTAAATAATTTCCCCTTATTTTCAGTTTTTTTTAAATATGAACATATATATATGTGAGGGCTTGACAAATACCTGGAACCACAGAGCCACGGCTTTTAAAATATTACTGCTGGGTCCTAGCTTTTCAGCTATAATAAAATGTTTGGTTGGTTCCTAACTAATCTGGCTGGCTCCTAATTTTCAGATAAATATGTGACCCCTGATTTATATATATATATATATATATATATATATATATATATATACATATGTTGCTTTTCAGTTTTTCAGTTGTGTCGGACTCTCTGCGACCCTATGGACTGTAGCAGACCAGGTTGGTTCATGGCACAGATAGTGGAGTGGGTTGCCAGTTCCTTCTCCAGTGGGCCATGATTTGTCTAACCTCTCTCCTATGACCTGCCCATCTTGGGTGACCCTACACAGTATAGCTCACAGCTTCATCGAGGTGCACTAGCTCCCTCACCACCACAAGGTAGTGATCCAGAAGGGGATATATATAAATAAAGAAATATAAATATAAAATATAATAGAAATGTAAAATATAATATATTATAAATATAAAATATAATATAACTAGCGACTTGCCCGTCAAAAATGACGGCAATAACATTTTAAGCCTGGCAATGCTGTTTGCCACAGAATCTGAGAACCTTTAGCTCATCGCGAGCCTCTCCCCTGTCTACTTTAAAGGCCTTGCGATGAGAACCTTCAGCGCTCATTGCGAACCCCGCAATGAGTGACTTTGCCACTCATTGCCGTTTTTGTCAAGCCGCAACTTTCCTGCTTTGCAATGATCAACGTTGGTGCTCATCGCGAGCCCCAAGCCTTCGGAGCTCATTGCAAGCCTCTCCCCCCTCTCCCCTGTGTACTAATACTATTTGCCGCATAATGTGAGCCTCTGCCCCCTCTGAGCACCTTCGGCGCTCATTGCGTGGCTCGCTCTCCTTATGTCTACTTTACGGGCCTTGGCGCTCATTGCAGGTGTTGTCCAAATTTCTTACAAAGCAATACCCTGTCACAATTTTTTTACAATATTCTTATGACTGAGCTAAAGAAATGATCTTTCATCTTACAGTTTCTTACAAACTCAATATTCTCTTTCTGTCAAAAACTAGAAGTATTATTAATACATAAGTATTTAATGCACTAGTGCTCTCAGTACTTGTAAAAATAAAAGTAATCTATCTTCCCTTCATCATTATTATGCATAGATGTTTTAGTTGTATAAAGATTTGGATTATTTAACCAATACTCTATTTATCTTTAAGATTCACATTTTCCATTTTCTCCTATGTTCAGCTAGCTTTTTTTCTGCTTTTGCAATAGAAATATCCTCCTAGCCTTTGGTTTTTGAGAATTATTGTCTGTCCCACTGGGAGCAAGCTGCATGGTTTCCAAAGTTCTAACATTACTGTCAACAAACTGGTTTCATGGAAAGAATATATGAACAGCAATTGCAGTGAAAGAAAACTAGTTACCAACAACACACATTGGTTAAAAAAAACATTAAATTTAAAGGCATATCCAAGTTTCATGCATTAACCCATTACTGCACTCCATAGGCAAAAATCAGCCTTAATGTACACAGCACATCTCATAAAACATTTTATTTTTATTAATATCTAAAAAATCCCTCTAATTCTTCCTCAGCCAGTAGAAGAGCACTGATGTAACTCACCAAGTACTGCTGGAATATGACTTCCTGCTGCTTCCTGTCTGTTCTCCTGCCATAACATCTAACAAAGTGCCACACTACATACCACAGGCTGCTTTGCAGCACAAACTAGAAACCCCAGAGTTTAAATCAAATGTTTCAGCTAACCTGATTGGCCAAATCAAATTATGAAATTAATGCTAATTTAGCCTTGGTTTGGAGGGGGTGTTAACCCTATCTTGCAACTGTCAGAAATGACAAGTCATTTTGTTAACTTCGAGGTAAGTGTTTAAAAGTTTATTGTGGTATGTTTTGTCATGCAAAAAAATGTTTTCATACACATTTAATCATACACTTTTTCTAAATCAATGTAAAAGTTACAAAATGTAATATGCAAGATATATCTGAAGTATTTTATCAGCATCTATGGTAATTGCACTGATATCAGATTTAAAGGACCCCTGCATAGGTCCAAATTATGGTAGGACAATAAATTAGCAGTAAAATTTTTAATATTTGCAGAGTGAAGTTATAAAAAATGCCATTTAGTAATAGAAAATAAAATGCCATTTAGTAATAGAAAATTATTACATTATATCCCAGTTGTTGGCCATGTCAGAAAACACATACTTTGCAAACTATTTAAAAAACAAGGGCCATTGGAGAGGTCAATTTATCCATTGCATGATTTGACATTATTTTTCAGTCTCCTTTGTTAATGTAGAACCGGTTGTAGCAGCAGCTTCTGCATATTGACCTACTGCACCTTACACATTACCAGGGGTGGAGCTACCAGTGGTGCAGGTGGTGGTACACGGAGATTAGTTCTATGAGGTGGATGCTGAGAGAGGTTGGGTTCTGTGGGGATGGATGCTAAGAGGGAATGGCTGCTGAGAGGACTGGGTGCTATGTAGTATGTATATGTGTGTATATATGTGTGCTTCTCGCAGACAGGAAGTAAGGGAAGGGGAGCAACCATAGAAAGGGGTCTTGGGTGGAGCAGCTATGAGAATTGGTCTTAAGGAAAGTGATCTTAGGGAGGGGAGTTGTTATGGGAAGGGGTCTTGGGAAGTGCACAGACTTGAAGCTGGGGGAGCTCAGAGCAAAAATATTTGGGGGAGGGGGTCCAACATTTTTTTTTCTTTGCACCAGGGCCCTCCATTCCCTAGCTTTGCCACTGCACATGACCATAAAACCTATGTAATAATACTTAGAGCATTACCTGGTGATTATTTATTTCAGACCTACAGTGCCTTGCAAAAGTATTCACCCCCCTTGGCATTTTTCATGTTTTGCTGCCTCATAACCTGGAATTAACATGGGTTGTTTGAGGATTTGCATCATTTAATTTACACAACATGCCCACAACTTTGAAGATGTTTTTTTTTAATTGTGAAGCAAACAACAAATAGGACAAAATAACAGAAAAAGTTAATGTGCATAACTATTCACTATTGAGGTCTGGGCTTTGACTAGGCCATTCCAATACATTTACATGTTTCCCCTTAAACCACTCAAGTGTTGCTGTAGCAGTGTGTTTGGGGTCATTGTTGCTGGAATACATCAGTAATAGCCTCAAATCACGCACAGAGTGGTACAGGTTTTGCTCAAGAATATCCCTGTATTTAGCACCATCCATCATTCCCTCAACTCTGACCAGTTCCCAGTCCCAGCTGCTGAAAAACATCCCCACAGCATGATGCTGCAACCACCATGTTTAACTGTGGGGATGGTGTTCTTTGGGTGATGTGATGTGTTGGGTTTGAGCAAGATATAGTGTTTTCTTTGATGGCCAAAAAGTAAAATTTTAGTCTCATCAGACCAGAGCACCTTCCTCCATACATTTTGGGAGTCTCCCACATGCCTTTTCGCAAACGCAAAATGTGCCATTTTGTTTTTTGTTGAAAGTAATGGCTTTCTTCTGGCCACTCTGCCATAAAGCTCTATGGAGTGTACGGCTTATTGTCGTCCTATGTACAGATACTCCAGTCTCTGCTGTGGAACTCTGCAGCTCCTCCAGGGTTACCTTAGATCTCTGTGCTGCCTCTCTGATTAATGCCCTCCTTGCCGGAGTTAATGCCCTCCTTACATGAGTTCTGGTGGGAGGCCGTCTCTTGGCAGGTTTGCTGTTGTGCCATGTTCTTTCCATTTGGTTTTGATTGATTTGATTGATTTGATAATTGAATGAGGCCCCTAGTGCAAAATAAGTGAGAACCTGTGTAATACACATGGAGAGAGCCAGAGTGTATAATTCAAGTGGAGAGGGGCAGCTTGTCTAATTCAGCTTGTTTAACAAAGTATAAAATATAGTACATTTAAACTGCGAATATCTTCGTCAATAAACTATGACTAGTGCTAGTAGTATGTTTAAAATGGTAGGCTGCATTCATCCATCTTTGTTTCAGAGGACCAATAGATAAGGTCTCAGGGACTGGCTCCGGTCTGAGGGCTGGCTTTTGAGAATCACTGTGCTAAGGTACCACAAAAAGCAAATACATAAATCTATATAGCCTATACAAGCAAATTTATAGCAAAAATATTAAAAATAATGTAGATAAGTCGCTGTATATGCTTATAATTTGATTAGATGTCAGTATATTCAAGAATATAACTATGTGATCTTTCTATTAATATTGAAAACTGGTATGACTATTTCAAATTGTATGTTCTATATCTAAAATTTAGATTTTAAAGTTAAAGAATAGTTTAATATTGAACCTACTGTGGAATAAAGACATGAATAGCTCACATTCACTGTTAATGTAATTGCTAATTTGATATTCTTAATGATGTTAATTGCTTTTTAGTAAGACTGCTCATAAGTGCTATGTTTAAAAAGAAATAGGCTACTTGTCTTTATCTCTAATTTCTGTTTTCATATAAGAAACACTTGAAGATTTTAATATTCACATTATCCTCCTCATTAAATGTAGATTTCCAATTCTTCTCTTATAATCAAACTTAAATATTATTATTACAATTAAAACGTTTGTGAACAGGTCTGAGTGTTTTAAAAAATGTAGTCAGGTGTCAGGGATCCCTCCTGCTGCCACTTACCTTGCATTCAGGCGACTAAGCACTGGTCTTCGAAGCACTATACATGTTCACATGTGCTAGTTCATTATTTAAAGAGACAGCACTCCCTTTTGTAGCTGCTTGTAGCTTACTCTAGTTAAATCCATGGCTACTTATAGGTAGCTGCTACAGGTCTTCACTGCTTCTTATTTGACTATCTAGGGTCAAAGACTCCTGTGACTCCAAGTGCAGCTATCCAGCCTGTTATGGCTTTCAACTATCCAGTCTCCTGCTGCATTGCCGAGCTATCCAAACTCCTGCTGAAGCTCCGGCTATCCGGACTCCTGCTGTAGCCCCGGCTATCAGACACCTACTGCAGCCCCCGGCTATTCTGCCTCTTGCTGCAGCCTCTGGCTATTCTGCCTCCTGCTGCAGCCCCTGGCTATCTTGACTACTGCTGCATCCCCTGGCTATCCTGACTCCTGCTGCAGCTTGCAGCTATCCAGTCTTCATCTGTGACCACCATTGCTGTTTACATTTATATTTTTCTACCCTGAACTGCTTACAACACTTCAGCCATAAAACCTCTATTTCTCACATGTGCAGGGATTCCAAACCATGACATAAGTTTTTTTTAGTATTTCTATCTACTGACAAATGTTGTTCATAATGTGTTTAGATGTAGGTGAAACAGCGCATTTGAGTAGCACATTTCAATCTTACAAAGTAATCAGCATCTGCATTGCAACAAATTAAGCAGTTTCAAAGTTTTTCAGTTTGCATTTTCTATTTTTAGAACAAATATCCCATTCCTTGATAAAAACAAAAAACACTGGATGTTTAATTGCTAACGGGAATATGCCCCAGCCTTCAAATGAATGAGATAGCAAATTGGGGTAAGGAGTTTGTTTGAGTTCCATATCTCTTAAGTTAGCATTGGATTAACTATTTTGAACTGTTAAAATTAATTGAAATAGGCCATGCTGCTTTGGTATCATGCTCAAAGAGTGAATTATACCAAAGTTACATTTCAGTTTTCCAAATAAATGGGTGTTACCATAAAAATATGAGGATGATACAACACCTGCCCAGAAATATAGAACAATTTTTTAAATAGCTCTTTATGCAAAGACTGTAACACACGACTTACTGTCAGGGTGCAACCTTACCAAAAAAGTGTATTCTAATTTGTAAGGCTGTTATGGATACTTAGGCCTTGATTCAGTTAAGCTATTGTTATGTACTGGAACCCATAAACTATTTTGCTATTCAATTGACGTCTTTTTGCAAGCCGCAAACGATCTACAGGTTATAAGCTGAAAATCCCTGTGGTTGTTACAACCGTAACTTACACCCCATCTATGCCTTTGATCTTTCAATCCCGAAAGAGTTACAATCTCTAAAATCACAAAGAGCTATTCGATTGCTACAATTACCCAAGGCCGCAATTGTTTTCAACCGGCAAACGGCAAAATATTACGGGTTCCCAATAGGACCCGCAAAGGGTTTACAGACTAGTTTCTAACACTGCAAAAGACAATAAAAACACACTAATGGACTTTAAAATATGGGGAAAGCAATGGAAGGCATCATAATTCATTGCACAACAATTCCATTTAACAAACAGCCCTTAAAATATTTAATTTTTTTCATATGTTGGAATGGTCATGCATATGCTAAAATAAAAAGTCATGCTGCAAGATGCTGAAAGCAATTAAAGACACATTACCTGATTAAATTCAATCACAAAAACCTGAAACGGATGCCATATTATCCCTTTCTTACTCACAGAGGCTCTAATGTGGACCCTAAAAATATAAAGATTATCTTATATACATTTCACTAATCACATCTACATTGGGAAAATAAATATATCAAGTACCAGGGTAACATTTTATGTTTTGTTGTTCAGTCCTTCAGTCATGTCCGACTCTCTGTGACCCTATGGACTGCAGCACACTTACCAATGTCTCTGTGTGTGCTTTTCCACAAGGTTTGCATGCCAAAGATACTGGAGTGGGTTTCCAGTTTCTTCTCCAATGGACTGTGATTTTTCTGACCTCTCTGTTATGACCTGCCCACACAGAGTGGCCGTACATGGTATAGCTCACAGATTTATTGAAGTAAACAAACCCCTTCACACCACAATATAGTGATCCTGAAGGAGACCAGGGGAACACACACCACACTAATCTTCTCTAACCCATCAGGAAGGGCCGGAAAAACACATGGAGGCTGTGCAGAAGCATGTGGAGCAACAGCCAACTCACCTCCACCAGGGGTAATCTCCGCTATACCCATCCTGGAAAGTCCAACGCCATTGCTGGTGGTCATGTGCCAGGATGTGTATTCATTATCATTTGGTGAATTCCCATAAAGTGTTTTGCTATCAATCAATTCACATTATCACCTGTCATATTGTTATCAGGCCTTCAGGGGAATGTTGAAACTCCACAGTATCACAAATTGTACTTAGAACTAGGACTCATTAGTTTACTCATATAGGAATCTGACACAAATGTGATGTATGTGGATGTCCCATAACCCCAACCATTGAAAACACACTGACATGGTGATAACGGTGTAACAAAGCTTTATTACAGACACAGAGCACAGAAATGTACAAGACTGTGTATTAATATCATGAGTGGGGTGTGAGCGGATCCTGGAAGGGCAAGAGGCTTTTTGGGGAAAAAGGGGTTACCTAAAGGAGGTAATGTCATAGCCTAGAATAATCATGATGCATAGTACCTACCAGGGTCACATGTGGTCACTACACCACTGCACTGGAATCTAATGAAAAAATCATCAGAAATCCCTACATTTAATTGAAGAAACCATTACTGTGCATGGCACTTTGTCTATATCTGCTCAATGAAACAGATGCTTAAAAAAATGGAATGTTTAATCTAATCCAGTTTCACATATACAGTGTGCTTCTAAAACCAAAATTAGAAAAAAAGTGGTAAAAAAAAGAAAGGCGGAGGACGATAAAAAAAAAAAAATACATGCATTTACAGTACAGTTCTAAATACCGAAACTGTAACAATATACCAACTCACCTGATTCTCATCTGCAAGCATTACTCACCATTAGCTAGTTCTCAGGATAAACTCACAGGCCGGCCATGACCATTAATAATGATGTGTCATCTCACAATAAGTGCTTAGCTGTGACCAACGTCAGTGGTCAAGGTGTACTATCACCTTCAACATATGATATTGTTCATCAACATTGATATCACATCCATCAGCTATACAGCTGTTAGCACATGTTAAAGGATACTCATGATATCGGCAATAGGGGAAAATACCCATTAATACAGAGAGGACACACAGGTCAGCAGCCACATTCACTGTTACATACACCAGACACAAGGATCTGTTCTCATACTGATATTGAGGAGAGGATCACACGCTTCACTAGTGCATGTATTAATGCTGGCTTTCATTAACATGCCATTGTGAGACTTTGCAAGTCCAACGCCATAGCGGTATTAGTCTACATTAAGGTATTGTGGGTCTACTTTAAGCTAAGAACAATCATGTCTTAGATATCTGGATATATGACAACTTTAATATTATGGGAGCTACATGTTAAGGGGGGGGGGGGGGCTGTCATTGAAGGAATGTCTACCTGAGAGGCACTGGGAATATCTTATAGTTACTTGATTTCTTTGTCATTGCTTGCAGATGCAGAAAATGCCTTCATGGACCTGAATTGTGTCTAAAACAAAACAAAAAATAAATAAAAAAACATCCCTTAAATAAGGCTCTGAAAAAAGGTAGGGACTGCAGCATTCCTCAGTGACCATTAATTGGTAAAAGGTTAAACAGGAAGAGGATCATGGACCATGTGATGTAGGTAGCCATCTGCATTCAAGATATCTCTATCACATAGACCATGATCCTATACTCTGTAGCCAGGCTAGATTACGTTAACATTTGGACCAATAGATTGTTGCTGTGGAGTGCTGATGAGAAGGCACAAAAAGGTTTTGCAGCCCTACATCCTCCTCCGCCTTGCATCAGAGCCCCAAACCCCCGTGGACGGCCACTGTCTCCTTGGTGGTGAGGGGGGCAGGGGGAGACATCCCCCCAGGAGGCAGCAGCACATGTCGTGGTGGTGGTCATGGTGGAGGCATATGGGAAGGAGAGGAGTGGCAGGGTTGTAGGTGCGCGGGGGAGGCCTCCGAGTGGGAGGAGAACAGAGCGCGGCAGATGATGTCTGTAGTCAGTTGCATGGTTGTGGTGGTGGGCCTGGGGGTGGTGGTGAGAGCCAATCCGATGCACTGCTGGGGGGAGGAGAAGGTGGTGAGAAGTCCAGGCTGTCTCTCACGTTTGAGGGCCATAGTGAGATGCTTAGTCTTTGGAGGAGGGGGGCAGTGGGGTCATATGCCACTAGTGTGGTTGATGGTCCTGCAGGTGACCCCACTGCCCAGATGATGTCCTCCTTCTTGGAACCAGGGCCCTCAGCTCCTCTAGGTTCCCAAACCTCCTGGAAGCTGAAAAAGAGAAAAGAAAGGTATAAGTGTTAAGTATGATGAATAATACATTGGTTTGTGTTAATTCCTAACTATCTAACATCTAGGTTTTAGCCCTGGATGATTTTCTTAATTGCAACTATGAGTAGCTATCATTTGCTAGATGTGATCTATTCTTTGGTTCGTGATGTTGATTATTCTTGGATCTAAACGCTATCTTGATTCTGGCTGCGGTGTGTAATTGCATACTCTACAGTGGGCAAACCCATACATGGACTCTCTATTGGTTGATTACTAGTGTTGTGCCCACGAATGACAGTGATTTGTCAGCTCCATGGATTTAATGACGCATGTCTGATCCATCTATCCCTTGTTAATTCCATAGAGCTGACATGTCAGTGTCCTTGTTGGTCAGAGTGTACATGTGTAGTGTGTGTGATTTACATGTGGTGGCATGCTGGTGTATGTGATATTTACCTGATATTGAGGCTGGATCCTGCTGGGCCACCAGGCCTGAAGCTCCTGCGGCCGGCACCTGGCTCAGAAGGTCCTTGGCACAGTCAATTGGGGGGCACCACTTTGTGCTTCGGCTTGACTGGCCTCCTTGACCATCATACTCCTCACATTGGCCCTGATATCATGGAAACACTGCTGTTACTGCGGCCACTACCTCCTTCCAGGCCTGGGTCTTAGGCAAGGCCTAACATCTCTCCTCCCTGCAAGGATATCGGGGCGCTCACGGATCACACGGAGGAGGACCACATTCTTTAGCCTCTTGCCCTTCCTACTGTGGGCGAAGTCCTATGCTCCCTCATCTGACCTGAGGCTTGTCCCTCCTCCACGCTACCACCCCCTGGGATGGAGGCCCCCTCTGTCCATGAACTAGATGTTTCTATCATTATGGGCACCTGGTCACCCCCCACCTCCTCTATTCCACTTTCTTCCTTCTCCTCTCTTTCACTCCTTGCCTTCTCTGCTCCATTCTCCTCCTCTCATCCACTGCTCTCCTTCTCGCCTCCACTCTCCTCTTCTCCTCAACTTTCCTCCTCTAGCTCTAGACCTAGCTCTATGTGTATCTATGTGTGTTATTTAATATATGTATATTTGTATTATGTGTAATCTGTAAATATGTGTAATCAAAGTTTGAGTGTAAATAATATAGAATAATATAAATGAATAAAGCGTAAGAACCTGCTCTGAAAAATCGCAGACTCTCTCTCTATCACTGCTCAAACCATCAACTACGGGACCAGTGTGCTACTTTGTGAGAATCTACAACACAATCAACGCATGGTCTGGTGGAATGCAACTTTAAAATCTCTCGCTGTCAATCTCTTTCTATTGGCTGAGAGGCCTGTGTCGCACTCCGTAATTACGGGATTGGATTGTAACTGCGGACAGCCTACTGACAGCTTGTGGGCGCGGGAAGCATTTACGTTCTTGAGGCTTCAGCCCGTGACTTATAGTCGCTCTGTAATTGTAGCAAATTTCAAGCCCGCAGACATACGGCCTGTAGGACACAATCTGGGGGCTTGCAATTGAATGAGGCTCTTAGTATATTTGTTCTTATGGTTATGTGTTTTAAACAATGTGAACAGAGTTAGGAGGAAAAATTGATGACGAAAACAAATGCATCAAGGTGACCTGGTTGCCTGAGATACAGAGAACAAAAACGAAATAGTTCAGAAATATAACTGCTGCTTGTTGTGGATAAACACTTAAATGTACACAATGAAAATGAGAGGAAAAGAACCAGTTTTAAGCATCAAACAGGCTGTTCCATCCAGGCATTGGAGTCTTGTATTGCAGCATGATTGAAAAAAGGGGATTCTTTTAAATGCTGTATTTAGTTTATTTATATATTTTTAAAATTTTTACCTATTTACAAGTTACAAAAAATAACATTGTAAACATGGCACTAGAGTAGTCATTTAGAGGTTAAATAATAATACAATGGAGTTCAGTGGATTTATTTCAAATTAGGACTTCCCTTGAGGTTAGAAGGAAAATGGTGCTTCAAAGTAAGGGTGGTTAAACTGTGGAATTATCTATCGAAGAAAGTGGTGACAGTGGATTTGATAGATAACTTTAAAAAGGATTGGATATATATTTTTTAATAAAAAGGGCATTCAGGGTTATCCTACATAACTAGAGAAGGAGTATTGAATCAGGGAGCAATCCGATTGCCAGTATCTGGGGTCAGGAAGTCTGTTTGCCTTTCTCTGGATCAATTATCAATTAACAATTAATCTGCATATTACAAAGATCAGAGCAGATCTAAAAAGGTTGAATTTTATGGACTAAAGGTATTTTTCTAACCTCAATTACTATGTAACTATGACCCCTCTGCCTAGGAACTGCTACCCCATATGAGCCCAGGTATTACTCTCAATTTCCCCGACCACATGTGCTGTGGGGTGGTCTGGTCCATTAACCCAGTGACGGTCCCTATATACAGGTGACCCTTGACATCCACAGGAGTTCCGTTTCTGCGGTCTAATCACTCAGACTATGGGTAAATAGTTTACCCATCTGGATCCCTCATGAAGGGGACGAGGGGGGGGTGGAACTCACACCAGTGGGAACAGCTGGATTCAGGCTGTCCGCAAGTGCCCAACTGTCCTTTTCAGGTAATGGGGGGCGGGGGGGTGCTTAGTGGGGGAGCTTACAGGTCTCCCCAGGTAAAACGTGAATGTCAAATCTGCAAATCGGAATCCCGCGGATGTCAAGGGTCATCTGCACACCATATGGCACCTAACTAAGGGAAGAAAGACTAACCAAATTAAACTTATTTTCTCTCGAAAAAAAAGTGTCTAAGAGGGGATATGGTTACCTTATATAAATACATCCAGGGTCAGTATTAAGATTTGTCAATGGAGCTTTTTGTGCCAAGAGGTATTCAATTGACACAAGGACATCCTTTGAGGTTAGAAGTAAAAAGATTCCACCTTAAAGAAAGAAAAGGGTTCTTCAAAGTAATTGTAGTTAATCTGTGGAATTCTCTACCAAGGGAGGTGAAGACAGTAGATTCAATAGATAACTTTAAAAGGAATTGTATATATTTTTAAATAGGGTATTCAGGGTTATCCTTGGTAATTAGAGGAGTATTAATCCAGGGAGAAATCCGATCGCCAGTATCTGGGGTCAGGAAGGAATTCATTTTTTTCCCTTTTGAGAAAATTGGCAAAGTTTCACTTGTTTTTTTTTTTTCTGTTTGCCTTCCTCTGGATCAATTAACAACTAATTTGCATATTGCAGATCAGAGTAGATCTTAAAAGGTAAAAATGTTACTATATTTCAGCCAAGCAGAATCAAGTATTTTAATTACTTGCCCCATTTCACATTGGTTAAAAGTAGTGATGTCGCAAACATAAAATTTTCGGTTTGCGAACCGCGGACGCAAATTCCATCAAATGTTCGCGAACATCGGCAAACCACCATAGACTTCAATGGGCAGGCGAATTTCAAAACCCACAGGGACTCTATCTGGCCACAATAGTAATGGGAAAGTTGTTTCAACGGGACTAACACCTGGACTGTGGCATGCCGGAGGGGGATCCATGGCAAAACTCCCACGGAAAATTACATAGTTGATGCAGAGTCTGGTTTTAAGCCATAAAGGGCATAAATCACCTAACATTTCTAAATTGTTTGGAATAACATGCTTCAAAACATCAGGCATGATGTTGTATCGAACAGGTAGTGTAAGGGTTACACCCGCTTCACAGTAACAGACCAATATCCCCGTTTAATGCACGGCAAACAACCGCAAACAGTCCCTTTGCACAACCGCAAACTTCCCATTTGCACAAGGTTGGATACCAAGCTAGCCATGTCCCGTTCCTTGTCCTCACTGATGTCATTGAATGTCTCTTCCTCCACCCAGCCACCAAGGTTCCCCGAAAGGGGACAACAAGCCCCCTGGGACGCCTGCTGTGTTTGGTCTTCCACCTCCTCAAAGCCACGTTCCTCCTCTGACTCCTCTTCTTCAGACTCCCAGAGTCTGGGGGCTTCCACTGCCCAGCATGGAAGATTATACACAGGTCAGAGTCTGGGGGCTTCCACTGCCCAGCATGGAATATAATACACAGGTCAGAGTCTGGGGGCTTCCACTGCCCAGCATGGAATATTATACACAGGTCAGAGTCTGGGGGCTTCCACTGCCCAGCATGGAATATTATACACAGGTCAGAGTCTGGGGGCTTCCACTGCCCAACATGGAATATTATGCACAGGTCAGAGTCTGGGGGCTTCCACTGCACACCATGGAAGATTATACGCGTTGCCTCTGTCTGCATTATTATAAGGTATGTACTGTTAAGTAGTACTATTCCTATCGGTTTAATCCCTGTTACGTCCCCTATTAGGGGACGTGTATATGGCATGGATTTTTGGGACAGGGAGAGGGAAAAAGATGCTTGGTCGGACCTCCTACTTCGAATTTGGGGCACTGCACGTGCAATCTAAGGTGCCACCATATAGGAGAGTTGTATTAAGTTGTAATACTCATTCCTATCAGTTTAATACCTGTTACGTTACCTATCAGGGGACGTGTATATGGCATGGATTTTTGGAACAGGGAGATGGAAAAAGATGCTTGGTCGGACCTCCTACTTCGAATTTGGGGCACTGCACGTGCAATCTAAGGTGCCACCATATAGGAGAGTTGTATTAAGTTGTAATACTCATTCCTATCAGTTTAATACCTGTTACGTTACCTATCAGGGGATGTGTATATGGCATGGATTTTTGGAACAGGGAGATGAAAAAAGATGCTTGGTTGGACCTCCTACTTCGAATTTGGGGCACTGCACATGCAATCTAAGGTGCCACACACTCCCTGACCCAGAAACAGGGGACACCGGTCTTAAATTGGTTCTCCAACATTGTTAAAGATAAACGTCTATCAAGGGGGATCATTGGGTCGCTTTACAAAAATAAAACATTTGTTACTGGTTGTGGGGGAGCCCTGGAGACCCTTCAGAAGCAACCGGCGGCAAAATCATCCCAGGAAAGGAGAGGTCGCTTACTGAAGCCTGCCCTAGGGTAACCCAAGGGTGATTGCCCAGGTTAGATATTGTAAATAATAAGCTAAGACTGCTGGATGGATGATAGCTAATAGGACTTTGGTGTTTCATGCAGATATACTCTTTACTATTGTCTGTTTTACCATGTTTTAGGTATCTCTTAAATTGCAATCACAGTAAATAATAAGAAAAATTATTAACCTAAAAAGTAAAAATAAGAAGGAATAGCCAGCTAACTTTCACAAAATGTCTCTATTGTAAATATGTATTTTTGCAACTGTTATGCAAGACTTTTCAAAAATGCTTTATTTTTCATTACATGCTGTACGCCTTCTAAAATAAAATAATTTAAATGCAAAAATTAGGTATTGTTGCAGCGACCAGAAAAATTGATGTTAGTTTGCCAGGCAGAAAGTGCCCTAAAACATTGTGTCTTGAACCCTAGTTGGTGGCGGATAAGTCACGCAAGTCATCTGGCACTCAGGGATAAAATACAGCAGCGTGTGGACCATTATTAGCTCAAGGCAGCTCATCTATCAGGCCTTTTTTAATCGAATGTATCGCCCACTGTCAGTCCCTTCGGGATCCATCCCTCATTCATCTTAATAAAGGTGAGGTCATCTAGACTTTTTTGACCTAGGCGACTTCTCTTATCAGTGACAAAACCTCCTGCTGCACTGAAGGTCCTTTCTGACAGGACACTTGAAGCGGGGCAGGACAGAAGTTCTATGGCAAATTGGGATAGCTCAGGCCACAGGGCAAGCGTGCACACCCAGTAGTCAAGGGTTTCATCGCTCCTCATAGTGTCGATATCTGTAGTTATGGCGAGGTAGTCTGTTACCTGACGGTCGAGTCGTTCTCTGAGGGTGGACCACGGATGGCTGTGGCGATGCATAGGACTTAAAAAGCTCTGCATGTCCTCCATCAACAACACGTCTGTAAAGTGTCCTCCTGGGAGGAGGAGGATTATGTTCACCTCTTCAGCTAATAGATTGCCTTTGTGCTGTGACATCACCCTTAAACGCTGTGTAAAGCATACTTTTTAATTTATTTTGGTAGTGCTGCATCCTTTCCGACTTGTGGTAATTCGGTAACATTTCAGGCACTTTCTGCTTATACCGGGGGTCTAGTAGCGTGGACACCCAGTACAGGTCATTCTCCTTCATCCTTTTTATACGAGGGTCCCTCAACAGGCACGACAGCATGAAAGACCCCATTTGCACAAGGTTGGATGCCGAGCTAGTCATGTCCCGTTCCTAGTCCTCAGTGATCACACTGAAGGTATGTTCTTCCCCCCAGCGACGTACAACACCACTGGTACCAGATAGGTGACAACGAGCACCCTGGGATGCCTGTTGTGGTTGGTCTTCCTCCTCCTCCTCAAAGCCACATTCCTCCTCTGACTCCTCTTCCTCACAATCCTCTTCCAGCGTTGCCGCAGGCCCAGCATGCGATGCTGATATGGCTGTTTCTGGCGGTGATAGTGACCACAACTCTTCCTCTTCCATTTCAAGCTCATCTATGGCCTGATCCAGCACCAGAAAACAAATGGCATGATGTCGCTGATGGTGCCCTGGGTGCGACTAACCAGGTTTGTCACCTCCTCAAAAGGACGCATAAGCCTACAGGCATTGCGCATGAGCGTCCAGTAACGTGGCAAAAAAATCCCCAGCTCCGCAGAGGCTGTCCTAGCACCCCGGTCATACAAATACTCGTTAACGGCCTTTTCTTGTTGGAGCAGGCAGTCGAACATTAGGAGTGTTGAATTCCAACGTGTCGGGCTGTCTAAAATGAAGCGCCTCGCTGGCATGTTGTTTCGCCGCTGTATATTTGTAAAGTGCGCCATGGCCATGTAGGAACGCCTGAAATGGGCACACACCTTCCTGGCCTGCTTCAGGACGTCCTGTAAGCCTGGGAGCTTATGCACAAAGCGTTGTACAATCAGATTACACACATGTGCCATGCACGGCACATGTGTCAACTTGCCAAAATTCAATGCCGCCAACAAATTTCTTTCGAGTCAATGACGGCATTCTGGTGGTGGCAAAAGCATGCGTTGACTGGCGTGCTGTCTGGCTGACTCCGGGTGCCGATGCATGCTGTCTGACTCTGCCACTAGCTACTTTCGACGACCTCCCACTGCTTCCAACTCGTCTCCTCCTCCTCTCTGTCTCCCCATCTGAACTTTCCTCCTGTTCTTCTTCTCTTATAGCGTGCACCCACGTGACATCCACGGACGCATCGTCATCATCAACCGCTTCACTTGTATCTGACAACTCAACAAAGGAAGCAGCACCGGGTACAACATCATCATCATCATCAGACTGTACGTCCATGCGTGTAATGCTGCCTGACTGGGACATATCCCTGTTATCTACATCCTCTGGCACTAATGTTTGTGCATCACTCATTTCTTCCAACGTATCTGTAAATAACTCTGCTGACGGATCAAGTGAAGCGGCTGTGGTGCTAGTGTTGGTGGTGGCGGCAAGCGGGCGAGTGGTAACTGGATAGGTGCCCGAAGCTAAGCTGGAGGAGGATGGTGCGTCTAGGTTCCGAGCGGAAGCTGTAGAAGATTGGGTGTCTTCTCTTAGCCAGTCAACCATGTCCTCACAACTGTTCAAGTTCAGGGTACGTTGCCTCTGAAAACTGGGCATTATTCTAGGGCCAAAGGGAATCACAGCACCACGACCACGACGGCCCCTGCGGGGTGGCCTGCCTCTGCCTGCCATTTTTTTTACCATTAGTGGTACTATGCGTGCAAGCTACTGTGACACCAGATATGAGTGTCACTGGGCACTGGCAAAAGTTAGCAGACTAGATGCAATAGGCCTCACACACACGCCTTTAGGCAGGCTACTGATATTCAATCGCTTACAGTAAAAAACGGGTTGTTTTTTTCTTTCACTGCACACTACGGTGGCACTAGATATGAGTGTCACTGGGCACTGGCAAAAGTTGGAAGACTAGATGCAATAGGCCTCACACACACACTAGCAGGCTGGCATATGCAATTAGATTACACAGAAAAAAGTAATAAGATAAAATAAAAAGGGCTTTTTGGGTTGCTGTCCTTGCAGCAGATATCAAAGGAGTCCTTCAGGTGTGTAGTTAAAGCTAAATTTCACAGCCTGGCTATCTATTTCCCTATTAAATCAGCAGAAACAAATAATAAAATAAAATAAATGATGTTCTAGCCCTAAAAAGGGCTTTTTGGGTTGCTGTGTTTGCAGCAGATATCAAAGGAGTCCTTCAGGTATGTAGTTAAAGCTAAATACACAGCCTGGCTATCTATTTCCCTATTAAATAAAGAGCAGGTAGAATATATCTCCTCTCTCCACGAATGCAACTACAGAATGATTCTAAAATGGAGGCTGTCATACCGATGGAAGGCTCTGGAAGGGAGTGTATGCTGCTGATTGGCTGGAATGTGTCTGCTGACTGTGATGTGTAGGGTCAAAGTTTCCTCAATGATAAAGAATAGGGGGCGGACCGAAAAGCGCATATGTTCGCCGTTCGTGGTGAACGCGAACATGCGAAAATCGCTGCGAATAGTTCTCCGGCGAACTGTTCTGGACATCACTAGTTAAAAGGCTAAACAATTTAAAGTTAATGGTTATAGTATAGTATACCAGGTATTGGGGTTAATATCATGGGTAACAGGATTAAGTTTGTGTTACCTAGGGGTCCAAAAATACCCCATGGTTATACTTTAGATTACCATGGGTCTATCGGGACCTTCATGTTGACAGTGTTAATGATATGTGCCATGGGAGTCCATAACAACATTAACATTGACCCTGCACCATGAGGGTCTGTAGAGACATCCATGATATAGGAGTTATTATTAGGTATCCTGACTCCTGTAGTCCATAAGGACACCCTGTTGTGTAGAGGTACATTTTGCTTGCCATGGGGGGCCACAATACGCCCATGGTTATAATTTAGTATACCATGGAGGTCCAGATGGTAACTGGGTTACTGTTAGGTGCCATAGGGGTCCATAGGGACTCCCTTGATTATAGTTTTGATATGGGAATCTCTGCACCCAGGTTCATCAGGTGTAGCGGATTCTCACAGTGAATCCCAGGGGAAGCCTGAGCTCAGGAGCAGCAGGTATTGGGGGATCCTGGGGCATACCCAGGCTCATAGGGAAAACAGTAGCAGTATCTTTATAGCATTGTAGTTGAGACACTTGTCTGAGGCATTTTTGTGCCTTTATGGGGGGCGGGTGGTTGAAGGTAACTAGAGGTGCTTTTATAATTTTGGGCTTGAATATTGTGGATTTGTGAGTTTATTGCAAGAAAAGGTGTATGTAACAATTGTGCAATAATCATTGCTACAACTCAATTTATGGGGATCTTGTCCTGCGGGCACTGACTTCAACCTTGCACAAGATTGTGCCAGGCGCTGTCTATCTATATCTTGCCATTCTGCTGAGCCGATAGATTTGGTGGGTCCCCAAGTCTAGTGTGATTGAACAGTGGAAGCAAAGTATGATAAATATTGCTTTATGATTATTTTTACCCTGATTGATTTGGCCATATTGAATAATACACCCCAAGCCAAAAGGAACTCAGTAGGTCTGAGTTTTGAAAAAACCCTCAACACATTAGAATGGTGTCATGCCCTGAACCCCACCAGCAAGGGCATGTTTGGCCCAAGATCAAACTGTCCCCGCCCTGACTGTTTTGTTATGACCATAATAACCTGTGTAATATCAGGTCTCAGGCTTCGATCCGATCCCCAAGGAGTATGGCCTGTGAGTATTCAGGCCTAATAAGAATTATTTATACAATGCTTAGTGTTCAGGTTGTGGTTAGTACATGACACTGTTATGCCAAGTCTCTTTTCAAAGTACAATTTAAAAATAATGTTATAATGTTTTGAATAGTGATTTGATGTAATAAGGTGATTTGGGTCATTGCGTAATGTGAAGATCCCAGATAGGGGTGCTATTCAGCGCCAGCACGTACTGCCTTTTAGCTACAGGAATTCCCCTTTTAATGCAGGCAATCTTCTCAGAAGGAATGGGCCACTAGGTGACCGACAGTCATATCAATCCCTCTTAAAGAAATACACCATTGTCTATGTATTCCATAAAGCATGGTTTTTAATATGGACTCTCTCACTTCATTTGTAAACAGCAACTGAACCCAGACAAAAGGATTTCCCTTCCCCAGTTACATCACATGGGCTGAACACATTCAAATCCCCCGTCCAGATTAGCATCTCCCAATAATATCAGTGGACAACTGGGGACTTGGCTTGCCCACCTTAGGGGGTGGACCACTGGGCCGATCCCACATGTCATCAGAGCGACAAAGAGAACAGAGGGCCTGTAATTACCCCAACGTCCTGCAGTGACATCTTGTGCACAGGAATTGGAATTACATGTCTTTGGAAAAAATGGCTACAAGATCCAAAAGTCCCCTGGACAGGAAAACAGATCTTCACACATAACTTTTAAATAAGTATTTGTGCTATGAATAGGCACTAGCATATGCTAAGATTATATAAAGTTACTTCAGTCACTTATGGTTGAAGTTTCTACAAGAATTTATGTGGATATACAACAACTGAGAGCAGCCAGGCATGCATCCTCCCTTCGATAGTCATAAAGGGGGAAGTTAGTTTATGTCCTCTGTGAAATCAGATCTAGAAATGAGTGGGGTAGATAACCTTGGTGACGGGGTGTGGGGGAAGTCTCTTGGTTTTTGTTATATATTTCTATGCAAGCAACAATAAAGAGAGTCTGTTTTGTACTGAGCAAGTTACATGTGTGCTCCGCATACCCTAACAAAAGGAATATGATTGTGCCTCTAACTGATCTGAATTGAATGGCTGGGTGCTGAGATTGAACACAAATAAACAACCAAGAAAGAGAAAATTAAGGTGCATGTGGCCTTAAAATCTAGGTAATAAATGGGGTAGCAATTTTCAGAATATCTATGGAAAAGACAAAAAATATATATATACACACAATAAAGACCCTCAAAGGTGCCAACAACTGGAATGGTAAATCAAAAAATGTAAATATGGTACAAAGTCCTGCTTTGTATTGATCTACCGTATATAAATATAATTGTATATATTTGTTCTTGGTTGTTGTACCATATTTACATTTTTTGATTGATCATTTCAGTTGTTGGCACCTTTGAGGGTCTTTATTGTGTGTATGTATATCTCCTGGCTGCTGGAGACATATCCCCTAACCCAGGTCCCTCCCTCATTTCTACCTGCTCTCAGCCACGCTCTACTCCAAGGGCAGAAAACACCCGAAAAACTTAGAATTTGATACCAATCACTTATCACAAACCCTCCACTCTACCTTTCTCCTGCGCTCTCTGAAACGCACAATCTATCTGCAATAAACTCACTTTCACTCACTACCTATTCATTAACAACTCTCTCAATCTACTGGCTCTCACTGAAACTTGGCTCTCCTCTTCAGACACTGCATCCCCTGCAGCACTCTCGCATGGTGGTTTCTTACCTCAGTCACACACCTAGACCTGGGAACAAACAAGGTGGTGGTGTGGGTGTATTACTTTCTTCTCGCTGTACATATCACCTCATACCCCCTGTCCCATCCCTCCAATTTTCATCTTTTGAAGCTCATACTATCCGCCTCTTCTCTCTTATCTCTCTACAAGTTGCTGTAATCTATCGCCCCCCAGGTACTCCCTCTTAATTTCTCGATCACTTTTCCGCCTGGCTCCCAAACGTTCTTTCTTCCAACATTCCCACACTGATCCTTGGTGACTTCACCCTTGCGACCCCTTGCGATTTCAGAAATCGGCAGTTACGTCCACCAAAGCCTTTGATCTTTCAAGGCAGGAAGTCCCGAATCGCTAATCGCTATTCAATTGCTGCGATCACCCTTTCCAATCCCTCCTGTCACGCCTTTAACTGGCATAAAGTCAACTTGGGCTTACTTGCACCAGGGAGGTGTTGCAAGGGCCTGTAAAGCCCTTACGTAGCCTCCCCACTGCTTCCAAATGAACCCCCCCTTGCTGCAAAGGTCCCGATTGAGATCCCTGCAGGGACCCCACATTAGCTCCATAATGCAATGATCACGATCGGGACCCCTGCAGGGTTCCCACATTCACCCCATAATGCAGGGCTCCCGATCGAGACCCCTGCAGGGTCACCACATTAACCCCATAATGCAGGGGTCATGATCGGGACCCCTGCAAGGTCCACACATTAACCCCATAATGCAGAGGACCTGATCAGGACCCCTGCAGGGTTCACACATTAACCCCATAATGCAGGGGTACCGATCGAGACCCCTGCAGGGTCCCCACATTAACCCCATAATGCAGGGGTCATGATTGGGAGCCCTGCAAGGTCCACACATTAACCCCATAAGGGAGAGGTCCTGATCGGGACCCCTGCAGGGTCCCCACATTAACCCCTTGCTGCAGGGGTCCCGATTGGGACCCCTGCAGCATTTACATATTTTATATTCCCCCGCCGCAAGTCCTTAAAGGGCATGCAGCACATTAATGCTTACCCCCAAGCAGCGGGGGTTCAGTAAGTACCCCCGCGGCAACTAACATTAACCCCCCATGCTGCGGGGTCCCCATCGGGACCCCAGAGTGTCCTGATATTAACCCTTGCTGCTGGGTCCCATTGAACATTTTAAATTGGCTCGGTGTAATCCTTAAAGGACCTGCGCTAAATAAAAAAATTAACCCGTGCCCCGGAACCTAGATCTAACCCCATCACTCATGAGACTAAATTGTACCCCCTCAGTCCAATAGGGGTCTATATGGACCCCTATATTAACCCTATAAGTGCCATGAGGATCCTCCAGGACCCTCATGACACAAAGTACAAACACTACACTACACTATTACACATACCCCATTAGCCCATTAACCCTAACTAAACCCCATTAACCACAACTGTCCCCCTTTAACCCTAACTGGGCCTATTTTACCACATCAAGGCCTATTTAACTCTATCTCTTATGGGAGTCTATACAGAACCACATAAGCCTCTATTTAACCCCATCAGTCCCATAAGGGTCTATAAAGACCCTTATGGTACAATAAGAACCCTAACATTAACCCCATAGGTGCCATGAGGGTCCTCCAGGACCCTCATGACACTAAGTGCAAACACTACACTACACTGTTCCCCCCAGAAAACCAATACATCTACACTAACCCCCTCTAACTAATGAAACCCCCTCCTCTCTGTCCTATTAACCCACCTGTACCCTAACCTATTACTCCCTACCTACCTAATACCTACTCTAACCTATTAACACCTGCACTACCTACCTAACCCCCTCTTAAACCCCCCACACCCCACTAGTTACAAAAAAAACTAAATTACACAAAATTAAAAAACATAAATCACAGAAAATAAAAAAGCACCACTAAAGAAAATAAAAAATGAACATTACCAAAAATAAAAAAACTTAATTACACAAAATAAAAACAAGCATCTATTACATAAAATAAAACATAAATTACATACAATAAACTCCTCAATACATATAATTGAACCCCTAAGTACATAGATCAATACCCCTATCTACATATATGAATCCCCAATCTACATACATTAATACCCTATCTACATACATTAATACCCCTATCTACATACATTAATACCACTATCTACATACATTAATCCCCTAACAACATACATTAATACCCCATCTACATACATTATTACCCCTATCTACATATATTAATACCCTATCTACATACATTAATCCCATATCTACATACATTAATACCCCTTACTACACAGATGCTCACTACATACAGTAAAACCCCTAACTACATACAATTAAACCCCTAAATACATACAATAAAAATCACTTAATCTGACCTAAAACAATCCTGCTCACTAAACCTACAATAGGGTAAATACGCCACTAACCTTGCTAAAATGCCCCTTCAACACTGACGATTTTCTGGCCTTCGTTCCTAGCATAAGGGCCCTTCCTTCATGGCAACAGGTCCAGCAACCCTACAAGAAAAAAATAAACATTACTATTATTAAAACAAAAAAAAAACACAAAATATAAAACAAGACATTCTAAATATTACACTTACCTTTCTGCGATGCCCTCGTCCTCCTTCTAGTCTTCTCCGGCAGGCCCCCCTCAAAAAGAAACAGTTGCACTAAAAAAATCATGTTCAAGCATGTGAATGCTTATTTCCGATGGCAGGGTATGCGAGCAGCGCGAATGGGGACTGAGAGCACGTAGGCAGAACGTAGGCAATCGTGAATTTGCGACCATTTTGTGAGCTCTAATAGAATGCGGCCCTATGTGTTTGGCATGAACGGTGTGTGCATGCAAGTGCAATGCATGTCACAGATATCAAGTTGTCCGAAATGAGGTCAATCAACCTTTAGGAGATCAACTCAGCATCTTATTCATAATGTAAAAAATCCACCTTAGTTGATCATTGCCAATAAGCAACTGCTTTAGCATTAATACTTTAAATGGACACTGTCACCCCTACAGGAACTTGGCTTCATTTTAAAAAGTATGAAAATCTGGCTTTACTTTTTGGTCACTTGTGTTACACTAAGAACATTCTGGACCCAGTTCCCTGAGTCAATGATCACCTCGTTCAGTTTAGCGCATTGTTATAATATCATTTTTCCAATAATGAAGCTCTTAAATAATGAATATAAATACGCTACAGTTTTGTAAAAATAAAGTGAAAGCAAATTGCAATTTATATGTAGCAAAGAGTTATATTAAATGTATAGTCATTATCTATAAGAAAAGTTAATTGAGATTCCTAATGCACAGACATTAACAAGCATTAAAGTTTATTCTAATTTGTAATCATGTGATGGATAATTAATGTATTTGTTCAGATGGTGATGTGTTCAAAAACTGTGAACAGAGTTGGGAACAGCAGACAGTAACACCAGCAATAAAATCTTTAATGATAATGTGAAAAACAAGACACTTCTGCATAAATAGATATTTAACCTCAATTAACTCCTGATTTAAACCAGTATAGATGAATAATTATATTTCAGTAAAGCACGGTTTTCTAATATTATATCAAGCTTTCTGCAGAGCACAATAGACAAATCAATGCTTAATAAATAAATATATATGCTTTTGGCTATTTCAGTTTTATAGTGTTTTGTTTTAGTGCCATTGTACTGGTAAACCTGTAACTCAAGTCAGTGCAGAACCATGACATAAAAATATGATCAAGTTGTGACCTGTGTGGCTTCACACAGAAGCTTGTTCATTATTTACTGCCATTTCCAGACAACTAGGTGCCCAATGCACAATACTGTTATCTTATCTAATGCACAATTTAGATGTTCATATTGGTACATACTCTTCACCCATGCATTTATTTTTTAACACAACATTTTTTTGCAGATTACTTAAATAAGCAAATACAGTTTTCACAAAGTTACTCTAGGGCAGAGAAGGGTTAGGGTTATTGCCCGTTCTTGCAGCATGGCAGCCGTCTCATTATTTACTAACTGAAATATCCAACTACATCTACTATCATAAGTTTTTGCCATGGGGGTGTATTCGGAAGATATTATGTGTAAATACAAAACTAGCCTACCAAGATCTACCACTATTCACTATTCACTATCAACCTGTCAACCTGTTTTACAAATGATAGTGAACCTGCTATATAAATTCACCAAAATAATGATTGAGAAGTGCATTGTGTAGCAGTATCTGTATAGTCACGTAATGTTATAATACACATTCCCTAGCTATATTCATCATTATTTAGAGTACCTGCTTGAAAAAGGGATGGTGGTTTAAAAAGTTGGCTCAAAATGTACATAATTTGTACATGTAATAATTGTTAACTTTGTATATGAGAGAAAAGGAAAACAAGGATCATGACTCTTGCTTGGAATCCCATGCATAATTATCTATATTTCTATATCAACCATTAACACAACAGCAACTATAAACATTGCATTACATAATCATTGCAGAAGTATCCAACGGGATCAGAGCAAGAGTATCAGAGGCATAAATCATGGTCAAAATATTATGTGGTTAGTAGCAGGCAGAACAGATTCAGAAATGATAAACAAGTCAAAAATGTCAGTCCAGATAGCAATCCAAATGAGAGGCGAATAAACAAAGCCAAAGTAAGATACCGGGATATTAGAAACAGCACCCAAATCACAAAAACACTTTGTAATAGACAAGCAACAATTCAGCAAAAAATCTTTGCACTGGAATTTAAATATGTTCCCATCATCTGACACACAATACACACCCACAGACAGACCATTCACTGCAAGAGGAAGTATTCAAGGAATTATTTAATTTAACAGGTAATAAGGTAAGGTAACATTTTGCTCTTGTGCTAATGATTCTAATAATGACAGCAACACTATATAACTAATCTTGTTAAATTTCAAAGTGCTTTAAAAGTGGTACAATACGATATACAACACTCATAAATAAGTACTTGCTAGACTCCTTTTATTTATGATCATTGTCACGATCCCACTGACCACCCTTTGGACTCACATAATAACTCCTATCAGGCTGTCTCCTGGCCATATGTGTTTGTTGTATGGGAAAACTGTACCTTGTCTAACTCACCTGTGCAGGGACTGGATTCAGTAGTGGTTATAGCTATTTAATGTTTTTTTTTATATTATGTTGATTAGTCTATGTATTTTAATTACTGTATGTTATGTGGCTTTTCTATGTGTTTGACTTATGATGTTAGATTATGTATTTTGCATATTCAGTTCATGAAGAGCTAATTGGGTTAGTGATGTAATCTGTTACTGTCATGTTAAGAGTAATTTAGTAAAGTTTGCTGTGATGGTTGATACATAAAAAGGTGCATCTGCTACCTTGGTGAAGTGATTAAAAAGAATCTGAAAGATCTTCTGGGTAAGTTTGGCTATAACAGCCTTATCAAGCTTAACTGAAGAAAGCAAACCATAACAATCATTGATAGTGAGGTACAGTCTCATTTATTATTTACAAGTATGCTAAGGAAAATAATTACTTTGTTTCTGAACAACTGAAATATATATTGGCGGACCAGCACTAATTCATGTAAAAAATAATTCTAAATTTGATTTGTTGCTATTATTATTATATATGATTGCTTAGAAAAACAATTAGTTTCATATGCCCCCCTAGATGAGTCTTCTCTACAAATAAATAAATACATTTTGCTGAGACTTAGCATTACAGAGGCTGTGTAATGGTTCTGGAATTGTCTGAGTAACATGTAGAAGAAGTTTAATTTATGAGAGATTACAAAATATGGTTGAATAATCTATTACTAATGTCATTCAAAGTTGTTATTAAACTGTTGACTATTGATTCACTCATAAAAAAAAATAATTATGAGTCAGTCCAGTGGCAACCTAACTTAGTGTACAACCTGTCATATGTATGCAATACTGGAACAGATGATCCAGGGTCCATAACTTGGTGGCAGGTGTGAGCATGTTGCCTCTCTGGAAGCTAAAATTGGAGAACTGGAGAGGAGATTTGCAGCACTTACTGATATTGCTCCACTGGAAAGGGAGTTGGTGCTCCGTGAGCACAGTTTAGCTGGGCCTAGCATGGAGGGTGGAGCTGGGACTAGTGAGGATTTCCAGAGAGGTAGCTGGGTTACAGTTAGAAGGGGAATTAGGGGGAACAAGAGGAGGCAGGCCAGTTCTGAGTTGGCAAACACCAACCGATTTGCCAGATTGAGTGAAACTGTTTGGGATGTCCATTTAGGAATGGCAATGCTAGATAGAGCTGTTCCCTCTAACAGCTGGGAGAACAGTTCTACTGGAGGAGTGGGAGGACAGAATAGGCAGAGCAACAGACAGGTTTTGGTGGTAGGGGACTATTAGGAAGGTAGACAGGGTTATTTGTCACCCAGATCCCAGCAATTGAACAGTTTGCTGTCTCCCGGGTGCTTGGGTTCAGCATGTTGTTGATCGAGTAGACAAATTATTGGGAGGGGCTGGAAATGAATCGGCGGTCTTGGTACATACTGGTACCAATAACAAAGTTAGTGGAAGATGGAGTGTCCTAAAGAATGATTTTAGAGAACTAGGTAATAACCTGAAGGCAGGGACCTCCAAGGTAGTATTTTCTGAGATACTAACAGTGCCACGTGCTGGCCCAGGGAGACAAAAGGAGCTTAGGGTGGTTAATACGTGGCTAAGATTTGGTGCACTAAGGAGGGGTTTGGATTTTTAGAGCACTGGGCTGACTTCTCACTTTGGTACAATCTCTACAGCAGGGATGGATTACACCTTAATGATGAGGGAGCTTTTGTGATCTGGGATAATTTGGTAGAAACGCTGGAGGAGTTTTTAAACTAGTAGGTGGGGAGAGGGACCATATATAAGTAATGGGGTAGAAAGTGTAGAGGGTATAAGGGATGAATTAACAACTCATAGGGGAGTAGATGGGGGAGGGGTAGTATAGTCAATAGGGAGGAATTACTAAGTACCTCAAGTATAGTGGCAGACACCACAAAACTACAAACTCATAACATAAGATGTATGCTTGCTAATGCCAGAAGCTTGCCAGGAAAAATGGGAGAGTTAGAATTATTAGCAATTAATGAAAAATGGTATTTAATAGGCATTACCAAAACATGGTGGGATGAATCTCATGAATGCACTGTTAATCTGGATGGTTAAAACCTATTTATGAAAGCTAGGGGCAATGATAAAAGAGGAGGAGTGATTTGTCTGTATGTTAAGCCTGAATTTAAGCCTATTGTCAGAGAAGATATTTATGGCGGAACTAGCGATAATGTTGAATGTTTGTGGGTAGAGTTAAATAGCGGAGCAGCAAATTCCAAAAGAATATTAGTAGGAGTATGCTTTAAACCACCAAATATAGCTGTAAGTGAGGAAATACAATTATTGTTACATATTGGAAATGCAGCATAGGCAAGTTCTAATAATGGAAGATTTTAATTACCCTGGTCCAAGTTATACAAGAAACTACTAGAAATGAAGCTATATTAGATTTAGTCATAGCAAATAATATTGATATAGTATCAAATGTTGAAATAGGGCAACCTTTGGGAAAAAGTGATCACAACACAGTCTCATTTGAGATTGAATTAAATAAACAAAATGTTAAGGGGCCAACAAAAACTCTTAATTTTAAAAGGGCCGATTTTAACGGTCTAAGGCCAGCAATACACAGTATACACTGGGACAGAGAACTGATAGGTAAAAATACTGAACATGGACAACATTTAAATCCTTACTAAATATACATACTTATCACCATAGACCAAGTAGGAATAAAAGTAAAAGGAGTAAATCACATCCAATGTGGCTTAACAATGATTTAAAGATCAAGATATAAAGTAAAAAACAGGCATTTAAATTATACAAACAAGAGGGGACAGATACTGCTTTACATGAGTACAAGGAAATCAACCAGGCTTGCAAAAGGGCTATTAGACTGGCTAAAATAGAAAATGAAAAATTAATTGCAAAAGAGAATAAGACTAACCCTAAAATATTTTTTAAGTATATTAGGAAGGCTAGGAAGGAAGCTATATGAACATTACAATGTGACACAGGCCTTCTGAAAATTAGTGACCAGGAAAAGGCAGATGAGCTAAATAGGTTATTTTCTTCGGTATATACAAGGGAGGTACCAGTGGTTGGGACACTGCTACATAATGGGGCTACACTACCTTTGCCGAATAATTGGTTAACGCAGGAAGTAATCCAAAAGTGGTTGGAAAAAATAAATGTTAATAAAGCCCCAGGTCCTGATGGGATATATCCAAGGGTACTGAGGGAATTGGGTTCTGTAATAGCCAAACCGTTATATTTATTTTTTGAAGATTCACTCAACACAGGGTCTCTACCAGATGACTGGAGAAAGGCAGATGTGATACCTTTATTAAAAAGGGAGCAAGAGCAAATCCGGGGAATTATAGACCAGTGTGCCTCACTTCTGTAGTGGGGAAGCTTTTAGAAGGTTTAATACGGGATAATATACAATAATATGTCTATTTGAACAGGATTATAAGTAGGATAGGTAATGTCAAACAAATCTAATTAGTTTCTATGAGGAGGTTAGTAGGAACCTGGATCAAGGCAACTCAGTGGATGTGGTCTTTTTTGGACTTTGCAAAGACTTTTGATACAGTGCTACATGGGAGACTATTGTACAAACTAAGGTATACAGAATTGCAGTAAATATCTGCTTATGGATTGAGTGCTGGCTAAAAGACAGGAAGCAGGGTTGTTGCAAATCGAACATAATGTGGTAAGTGGGGTTCCCCAGGGTTCAGTATTCGGTCCTCTCCTTTTTAACATATTTATTAATGACTTAGAAATAGGACTGGGAAGTATTGTCTCTATTTTTACTAATGACACTAAGTTGTACAAGGTAATTAAATCACATAATGATGTACTTTACCTTCAAAGGGATTTGCATAAATTAGATTAATGGGTGACTAAATGGCAGAGGAGATTAAATACAAATAAATGTAAAGTTATGCATCTGGGAAGGTAAAATAGCCATGCAATTTATAATCTTAATGGAGCAAATATAGGGGTATCAGATATTGAAAGGGATTTGGGAGTGCTTGTGGACAAAGCCAAGCAGCAGCTACAAAGGCAAATAAAATATTAGCATGTATTAAGAAGGGTATAGAGGCAAGGGAAGCAAATATAATTTTGCCCCTATACAAATCTCTAGTACGCCCTCATTTATAATATGGAGTACAATTTTGGGCACCACTTCATAAAAAGGACATGTTAGAGCTGGAAAAGGTACAGAGGAGGGCAACAAAACTAATAAGGGGAATGGAGGGGCTAAGTTGTGAAGAAATTAAGCTTATTTTCTCTAGAAAAAAGGCTTCTAAGAGGAGGTATGATTACCTTATATGAATACATCCAGGGTCATAATAATGATTTGTCAAGGGAGCTTTTTGTGCCAAGAGGTTTTCAACTGACAAGAAGACATCCCTTAAGGTTAGAAGTAAAAAGATTCCACCTTAAAGAAAGAAAAGGGTTCTTCACAGTAAGAGTGGTTAATCTGTGGAATTCTCTACCAGAGGAGGTGGTGACAGCGGATTCGATAGATAACTTTAAAAGGGGACTGGAATTATTTCTAATTAAAAAGGAAATTCAGGGTTATCATGGATAATTAGAGAGAGCGTATTGATCCAGGGAGAAATCCGATCGCCAGTATCTGGGGTCAGGAAGGAATTATTTTTTTTCCCTTCGAGACAATTGGTTAAGTTTCACTTGTTTTTTTTTTTTTTCTGTTTGACTTCCTCTGGATCAATTAATTATTATTTAAAAAATAAATAAATTGCTGGTTAATAATTAACAACTAACAATAATTAATAACTAATCCGCATATTGCAGATCAGAGGAGATCTTAAAAGGTTGAACTTGATGGACTGAAAGTCTTTTTTCAACCTTAATTTCTATGTAACTATGTAACTATGTATAATTTTATGAATACTACCATACATTTTTTTCAAATTCCTCAAAACTACTCAGAATGTTAGCTTCTAATGCTTGAATGCTTTAAACCTTGAATTATTGTGTAACACTAGCTTTGCATAGCACCATTCATCTATCATTGCTAAATATTTTTAGAGTTTTAATTGCCAAGTTTCTTAATAATTATTGATTGTAGAAGTTGTTTTTGCCTTGTTTCTAATTATAATCATTGCCTTATTTCTCATTAGGCTCAACTAGGCAATCGTCTAGGGGCTTGATTACCTGTGAAAAGCGCCTAATTTCCTACTTCTAAAATGTTCACTGGCTGCATGGAGAGAAATAGTAAGTATGAGAGAAGATATAGATTTACGTTACTAGAGGATATACAGTATGTATGTATATGCAGTGGATATAACAAGTCTACACACCCCTGTTAAAATGTCAGGTTTCTGTGCTGTAAAAAAATGAGACAAAGATAAATCATTTTTAGAACTTTTTCCACCTTTAATGTGATCTATAAACTGTACAACGTAATTAAAAAACAAACTGAAATCTTTTAGGTGGAGGGAAGAAAAAAAAAAGAAAAATAATGTGGTTGCATAAGTCTGCACACCCTCTTATAACTGGGGATGTAGCTGTGTTCAGAATTAAGCAATCACATTCCAAATCATGTTAAATAGGAGTTAGCATACACCTGCCATCATTTAAAGTGTCTCTGATTAACCCCAAATAAAGTTCAGCTGCTCTAGTTGGTCTTCCCTGAAATTTTCTTAGTCGCATCCCACAGTAAAAGCCATGGTCCACAGAGAGCTTCCAAAGCATCAGAGGGATCTCATTGTTAAAAAGTATCAGTCAGGAGAAGGGTACAAAAGAATTTCCAAGGCATTAGATATACCATGGAACACAGTGAAGACAGTCATCAAGTGGAGAAAATATGGCACAACAGTAACATTACCAAGAACTGGAGCTCCCTCAAAAATTTAAGAAAAGAAGAGAAGAAAACTGGTCTGTGAGGCTACCAAGAGGCCTACAGCAACATTAAAGAAGCTGCAGGAATATCTGGCAAGTACTGGCTGTGTGGTACATGTGACAACAATCTCCCGTATTCTTCATATGTCTGTGCTATGGGGTAGAGTGGCAAGATGAAAGCCTTTTCTTATGAAGAAAAACATCCAAGCCAGGCTACATTTTGCAAAAACACATCTGAAGTCTCCCAAAAGCATGTGGGAAATGGTGTTATTGTCTGATGAAATCAAGGTTGAACTTTTTGGCCATAATTCCAAAAGATATGTTTGGCGCAAAATCAATACTGCACATCACCAAAAGAACACCATACCCACAGTGAAGCATGGTGGTGGCAGCATCATGCTTTGGGGCTGTTTTTCTTCAGCTGGAACTGGGGCCTTAGTTAAGATAGAGGGAATTATGAACAGTTCCAAATACCAGTCAATATTGGAACAAAACCTTCAGGCTTCTGCTAGAAAGCTGAACATGAAGAGGAGCTTCATCTTTTAGCATGACAACGACCCAAAACATACATCCAAATCCACAAAGGAATGGCTTCACCAGAAGAAGATTAAAGTTTTGGAATGGCCCAGCCAGAGCCCAGACCTGAATCCGATTGAAAATCTGTGGGGTGATCTGAAGAGGGCTGTGCACAGGAGATGCCCTTGCAATCTGACATATTTGGAGTGTTTTTGCAAAGAAGAGTGGGCAAATCTTGCCAAGTCAAAATGTGCCATGCTGATAGACTCATACCCAAAAAGACTGATTGCTGTAATAAAATCAAAAGGTGCTTCAACAAAGTATTAGTTAAGGGTGTGCATACTTATGCAACCATATTATTTTATTCTTAGATTTTTTCTTCCCTCTACCTAAATGATTTCAGTTTGTTTTTCAATTGAGTTGTACAGTTTATAGGTCACATTAAAGGTGGAAAAAGTTCTGAAATGATTTATCTTTGTCTCATTCTTTTACAGCACAGAAACCTGACATTTTAACAGGGGTGTGTAGACTGTTTATATCCACTGTATAATCACTCACTTTATTAGTCTTAAATATAGAGTTTAGCGAATTTAAGTATTTTTTTTTGTTTGTTTCTTTGAATTATTAGAGTTTAGATGTTTAAAGCTAACTTATGGGTTAACTTAATAATGATTATTTCTCACTATGATATATGCTCCGGTAAAAGGAGACACATGAAGATAGGTTCCTTAAATCTCCAACTAAGATGTACTTACATCTTTATCCATAATTTCAAAACATTGGAAAAATAGCCTTGTTGAATCCAGAGGGGGACATGTAACAACTCCCCCTTGGAAAATGATTGCTGGTATGAATGAGTTAAGTACGAATGTACTGCAAGACCAATGAATGCATCTTTGAGCCCTTGTAACATATATACGTCCTTCCTCATTAGAAGATTTAAAAAAGAGATAATAAAACCCAGAGGGTCACAGTCCCTATTAGCAAAAACATAATTAAGTTCAATAAGTATTAAAATTATTTCACATAATGTTAATGGAATGAATTCCCCCTCAAAAATTGCCTTTATGCATTATAAAAAATATGGCAGATATTACATGCCTACAGGAGACACATCTGAAGGGAAGCACTTGAATAATTGTAATTATAAGATAACAATAGGTGCAACACATAACAACAAATCTAGAGGTGTATCAATTTTTTTTTAATAATAGATTAAATATCCAAGAAGAATTCTCAAAGATCGATCTATATGGCAGATATATAATTTGGATTGGAGCCGTAAATGGCAAAACAATAACCTTAGTAAATTTATATTTACCAACTAAAAAACAGATTTCTTACCTCAAAAAGGTAATGAAAGATGTTTAAAAAATAAGGAAAGGCTATCTATATATCTGCAGAGATTTTTATATGGTTTTAGATGCAGAGAAGGATAGAGTGGGAAATGTAAAAATAAAAACTGAATCTCAATTGCTTAAAACAGATAATGTGGGACTTAGAAAATACACAACGGCAAAAACAGTAACATTTGCACTAACAACGCCAGGAATGCGGGACTTTGAAAATAAAACCAACGCAGGTGCGCAGAGAAGCAAAAGCCTCACATTGGCAGCATTGCCAGGCTTACAATTTTTTTCCAGACAGGCAATTTCCTAGTTAAATTAGAATGGGCTGCGAGCTACGAGCAAGAGAGGCTATTTCCTAAACCAGTTCGCGGCCGTCAGGGTTGCGTGCTCAAACGCAAACAATTAAGCAATTGCGTAGTTACGAGTTCAGATGGAGCCAATGGAAATAGAGATCGTTAGCGTTACTTCACTGAAAAAGGGGAGGGTAGATTTTGAAGTTCTACGTGCTTCAGTACAGTTGGCGATCGGACCCACAGGCCAGATATAATGCAATATTAATAAAGCAGTAAATATAATATTCTATTACATGCTATATAAGTCTTAACACATTGCAGGGATCGATATCACACATAATAGGAACATGAAAAAAAATTCGGGGCCAATTTGCGGGCTTGAGAATGTTGTGCTATTAATTCTAAGACCTAACATCACTTTCTCTTATAATAAATGTACAGTAGTGTGTTTTTATTTGCCTACGAAGTGCTACTTATTGGACTTTACCCCACTCGCGGGTGCTCTTGAGTACTCATAGAGCTTTGGGCTCTGTTTGCGTGTTACGTGCTTGCTCGTGAGTGACCACGTTGCAATTTAATAGCTGAATTGAACAAGTAGCAGTTACGGGTATAACAGATCAAAGGATTTAGGCGCGTGAAGTTCAACGTAGCTCAAATTGTAAGAGATTTTCGTCCTTCCTGCGTGTTAACACACAAGTCCTCTGCAAGCAACGTTACAGGGTTAATTTAATTGGGCTATATTTTATGGGCTACGTTTTACAACATAGCCCCGATTTAATGAGACTGCAGGTCTCCAAAAGCTAAGAAATATTACATGTAAATAAGGCATTTTTATGTTTATCTTTTGTGGGCTTATTCATACAATGTACTAACGCATGCGGTGCTTGTTTCTTTTCAAATAAGCAATTTCAAACAGAGTCAATTTATAGAAACAAAATAATGTTAATTCAAAATTCAGTGTGAAAAAAGATTCCTTTTAAATGATGAAACAACAGGAGTTTAAAAATAATAATGAACCATAGAAATAGCATATTACCCTTTATTATATGTACCCTTTCATAAATATTTTTTTTTACTGGAGGAAGCAAATTCATGAAAATACCATTTTAAATACTGCATAACACTCACCTACTACAATAAAAATTACTGCAGAAAGTGAAGCCATACAGTTCCAGTGTAGTTTCAAAGCAGAACTTTACAAAGTAAGTAAACAAAGTGAATATTAGATAAAAATACTTCTTTTAATAGAAAATAATACATTTGTCAAATGAAGCAAGCCCCAAAATAATAATTATATGTGATTTGTTGGTGTGGGGAGAATATATATATATATATATATATATATATATACTAGAATATTGCTAGTCAAAAAATTTACTAAATGAACTAAATAATACATTAATAAAGGAATATACTTTACCTATTTTGAAGTAATAAATGCAGGAAGCATTATGCTTAGGAGCTGACAATCTATTTTCATGTTGCTGCCGCATACAATGTGTGTTTTGAGGGCTGTGGAGCTGCTGTGTAAGTGTGAGCAATGTGTGCAGTGTATAGTGTAAATAGGCTGCGTGCGTGAGCCAAATCCGTTAGGATAGCTGTGTACTTCCGCATTCTGTAAGTTAGTGTTGTAAAATGGTGCCTAATGTGTCGTACGCGGCTGTTTGTGATTTAGCGTCCTTGTTCTTGGAGCTCGTCCGTCTTTTTCGGAAAATCTGTATGTGTTTGGTGGTGTTTTGCGTGTTTAGGGTCCTGTAGCCTTGTTTTTTTGTTTTTTTCTCTCGCTTAGGTGATTTTTGGGTGTCTAAACTCTTCAATTTGGACTTAAATGGAGGTGTAACTTCACTTGCAGAGGTCCTGGGTGCTCCCTCTTTTTATGTGTTTGTTGTGTGTATTTATTGTGTTTTGAATGTTTTGAGGTTCGCGCGGGTCGGCCGTTAAAGTCGTAATTTTGCAAGGCGTTGTAATGTTTTTTTTTTCTAAGTCTCGCGTCTCGTATTTCTGTGTCGTAAGTCTGTAACTGTTGCGAGGTCCGCAGTTGCTGGCATGGAGCGCCTTTGGCGCTCCATGCCAGCAACTGAGGCCCTCGCTTCATGAGGGCTGCAGCATTAGCAACAACTTTTCACAACCCGCACTTTTCACAACTATATATGTGATAGATATACAGTATATATATATATATATATATATATATATATATATATAAAAGTTTTACATAGGCCCACCATATATTCTACTATTCATTTGGGATATGGTGGCCACAAACCCCACACTCCCATAAACTAGCCCTACCTACAGCGCACTAGTTAAAGTGGGCTAGAAGGGCATGCAACCAACATAATCCCCAATGATTAAGGGCTATTATCCTAAGGAATCCTCACCCTTAGTTGTCACCCATATCTCATGGGGTGCTAGATGGAATTTCATAAAGAGCAATTATTGCCCATTTTCACACTTAGATCATGTTTGTGGGGTACCCTACCTATAGCATTTACAAAACATTATACTAGTGACTTCAACCAATGCTTTGATTCCTCTCTTTTACCCTGGGAAAAAGACTACTAATATATGCTTTTGTGCTATAAAAGTTGCATAAAAATTATCTTATCTTAACTAGGATGAATGAGGGGGTAACAAACCTTTATATCTGATTTTTTTAAGGCTTCTCGTTGACAGAAATAGATATTAATCACAAAAGAATGTAATTTCTCTACCTAAATGAAGAAAGTTTTGAACTTTTGACAATTATTTTTGTGAGCAATTATGTTAATTCACATTTCCCAGTTTCACAGAAATTCCTGATTCCTACATAAAATTCTAATACCAACTTATTTTCTATTATAGCGAAAAAGGTCATTTCTATATGTCTTCTGTTAGACATAAAATGATTAAAATATAAGGAGGAGCTTAAACAAAGTTAATCAGTTATCTAAGTATGTTTAGTATATAATTAGAACTTGTGTTTTAAACATATCGGTAACTTGAATTAGAACATACAATTTGGGCTATTTAGATAGTAACTTGCTTGTTACATCCGTTAAACAGAGAAGTAATTGTCAGTCGCCCTTTGTTTAAGTATGTAATTTGCTAATGCTATTTATTTAAACTGAATACAAATGATTCATGGTAAATATAGAAATAATAGTTCAACCTATTCCTGTGTACTGCGTAAGTAGAAAATTACTCTAGCCATCTGTTATTATTTAAAGCACTGTGTCTTCAATAAGCGCTTTTGAATGACTACACTTGATAATGAGCAAAATGTTTTTAGAAAGTAATAAATAAAAAAAATAAAAAAATGCAGGCGGTCATTTATTATCATATGTAATTATGCTGTGATGGAAGCTGCCATCTTTGTTTCTATTTATCTGCTTCTATAATGGGAATCTAGAGAAGCTTTTGGCTGGTTTAGCTGAAATCTGGTGTGAATAGTGCTTTAAATAGGACATATGAAAATCTAATCAGTCTGCAAGATTTCTTCCTGTCAGAAAATCATCTCAAAGAAGTTAATGGCTGTCCACATTAAGACATTCCGGTATATGTTTATAAAAAAGTAAAGAACTTTGCAATATTACACAATTTTATTGATTAAAAAGAACTATAACACAAGTATGAAACTATAAAAACAATAACTCAAATTGACTTTTACGATGTTCGGCTAAATTCTAATTTTTTACATTTTCAATTTCTGTTGAGATAAAAAATTGGCAGTTGTTTTTAAGCAATATAATATTGTTTATATGTTACATATGAGTGTTCATCAATTTACTCTATAGCTGTTTGTACAGTTTTATGTTTATTTTAAAAATAGGGGATTATTTTTCTCACTAGCTTTAATATTTTTTCAATAGCTCTAGTCTTAGAAAAATTCACAATACTGGGTTTACAAAGCTATTTCCTTTTACCTCCAATCTGACTCATTCTTAAATTGCACTGAATTTTCAATGTGTTCTCTTTAAGAGCTCAGATTCTCTTTCAGCTTTCAAAACCTCAGTAATACTTTAAGAGAAACTTTGTACCTCATCTAAAATGTGTTTAATTTATTTCTCTACAAAGTCATCCAATTATATTTTATTTGTTTTATTACATGTTTTGGTTTGTGTTGTTTTATTCCATCATTTTCTTTTTCAATTTTTCTGGAAACATTTTTTTTTATTATATTTGTTTGATATCCTGATTATTTAAAAAATACATTTAGTATCTCATCAATAAATCTAAGAACAAGGGTGCATACTAAGAAAAAACAATACATAACGGTACAGAAGAAGCAGAGGGCTCTTCTCTAGTTTGCGCTTACTATGTAAATTTTTAATAGGGTTTTGAAAAATTTCACAATAAAAAGACACAACTTTAGGAAGATCAATGTAATCAGTTTGGTACCCAGAGGTCTTGAAAAAACACTTATTTTTTAATTGTAGCGTAATATGACATATTGGTTTATAGTATAAAAAATAAATAAATATTAGTTTCTAGTGGACAATAATATATTATTTGCATAATTAAGTGTTTCTATGATTTAGTTTCATATTTTTTGTAATCCCACCTGACTGAAGTTTAAGAAACTATTGGTGGTGTACAGGCCACAAATTGCTATAAAACATTATCACCTAAAATATGAGAAATTATTACCCCAAGTATATTTAAATTGATTTATTATCTAAAAGTTCTTTTAAACTATTCATCATTCAAATCTCAACCATTTTTACGAAAAAGTATTGTTTTCTTGTACATATTAGACAATTCCAATAGAGATTTGAAAATTAATAGCAGTGATTTATTCATAAACCTTTACATTATTGGTTATGCTTGGAAGAAACACTTAACTTTTTTGAGAAATGCATTATTAATTAATCTTTTTGTGCAACAGTGCAGTCAGAAATATTAAATTATAACAAAAGTCAGTGGAATTTAATTAATTGATAATTTCCCTTCTTATGCATCACTTGCAGGGGAAATGTAATTGTTGTCTCTATGGAAACAGTGTGGAAAAAGGTAACACTCCATAGAAAACAATAGATGATACTGATTATCCATTGAGACAAAGAAACTAAATCATTGAGTCAATACAATAAAATGTTATCCATGTACTTGCATATGCAAATACACTCTACTTTAGGAAAACCTAACATGTTTGTGAAACCGGTAATAGATTAACATTAGCTGCTGTGTAAGTCATGGACATAAAACCCCTTTTAGAGGAAATCTTGCTTTAAAAGACTCTATTTGCTTATAGAAAGCTTGCATTTTATATGATTCGCTTAGTGCCTGAGTGAGTGTGTTTATCTGAATCAATCCGAAGGAACAGGTCTTAGATGCACCTGAGCAGATATGATTTTAGACTGTTCCTGGAGTTTGGTTGTGGCTGCTGATGGACTGAATGTGTAAGGTCTGTGAAAAGCTTGTATGAAGCTGGAGAAAAGACAGAGATAAGTGTGTGCAGTTGTCTTAGCTGAAGAAAGTCACACAGAGAGAAGTGTATCCTGTTGTCTGAACTGAAGGAAGGCACACACATAGTGACAGCAGCTTATGATCATTTGGAGCAGAGTGGAGAACTAGAGTTCTGAAGAATACTGGCCAATGAGTGTAAACAAACTATTGGACTTGTCGTTTTGTTTTGACCACACATGTTTAGCTAGTTAGGGAGAGAGCTGCTATCAGTCAAGGTAGCGCTTTAGTGGAAATTACTTTTTTTGATTTGTTTTGGTTTATTATTTTTTGTATCACTGCCTAAAATTGTAGTAGAATTTGGAAAAGTATTAAAGGCTTTTGTATTGTGTTCTTTCATCAAAGTGCTGAAAACATGAGCACAGACCCAAAGGAGACTGGCAACTTGTTAATTATATATATATATATATATATATATATATATATATGTATATATATATATATATATATACACAGTATATTTATATAATATTTATATACAGTATATTGATTTGAAATCCACCTCAGACAAAAAGGCTATGGGTGAGTAGCCTTTGCCGAGCCTAAATTACAATCAAGCATGTACACACTTTATAGGGTACAAACATAGAAACACCCTTAAAATAACCAATTAAATCCTCTACTAGTGAAATACAAACACTTACCCTGGAATTTTAACCCTATTGATGATCATATTGATATACTAACATTTACATATGATTTTTATCCAACAAATACAAAATACAGAGCTAATTATTCAAAATAAAAAAGTCATAGTCTAAAAAAGTTATTTTTACAAAAATAATCTTTACCAAAAAAAAAAACGAATTTAGAAAACGTTTTTCTTTCAAATTCTTTACAACCAGCCAACATTTGAAAAAAATTGATCTTATCTCCTATTCTGGTCCATTCATGTCTCTCTTTGATGGCTTAAAAATATTTAGAAAAATAATTATAAAAATAAATTATAATCTTTATTTAACACCTTTATCAAAAAGATGTCCGTTTGTTTTAAATATTTAATCCTATCCTCACCTCTTCTAAGCCGAGTAACTGTCTCCAACATCTGAAACTTCAGTTGATTGACACTATGTCCTTTTTCTTGATAATGTGATGATACTGGTACTAATTAAAGAATTAAAGATTTGTGCTGTAACTTTTAACATGGCGTGATGGACTAACTTTCAATACGACAATATTGTTATATGTGACCTTGTGGAAGATTCCCTTTGATTTGAACTTCCATACAGACTGTTCCACGTATGAAATTGTTTGGATTGCCATTATACTTTATAGTCACTTACACTTTGCATATGAGGTGGAGGTGTACTACAAAGTAGAGTGATTTAATACCCTTTTTATTCTACTTGCTACTTGGTGGATTAAGAAAATGTCCTCTAGTGTATATATTGGCTCATCAGAGAGGTGTAATAAGAAGATATTTTATCATGATAATTTATTCTCATCTAGGATCTCATATTAAGCGCTGTTGGTAGCCAAACCCGTGATTAGGGAGTGGCTACTGCAAAATATTTTTGTTTTAGTAAAGTGTCATAGTGGTCAATATTTTTACTATGTGGCATTTTGAACTTGGTAATGGGCAAAATGTTTTTAGAAAGCAAGATAATAAAGAAACACAGCCTGCCAATCATTATTTTTTATGTGTAATTATTCTTTACTGTGGATATCAATTTCCTTTACTTATCTTCTATTTTTCTACTGCTGCCTTAGGAGGGAGTGTATCTGTAAACTAATAAGCATTGGCTGTTTTAGCTATCTCAGGAAGTAGATCATAGGAACAAAAATGGCAGATTCCACTTTTGCAAAACTGCTTATAAAAAGACAATAAATGAAAGTTATATTTTTTTATATTTAGTTTCTAAAAACGAATTTATAAATATACTGTAGGACTCAATGGTCCTCATAGTGGTTAGTACATCCGGCCAGTTGCCTTTTTGTGTGTTTTTCTGTTGAGCACTAAAGGTTTACGTTGTCTTGTCTAGGACAGCACTGCAGCATGTTAATTTAGAGTGAAGGGCAGGACAAAACATTACCCACTGTTTTATTGGCTTCCAGATGTAGGCTCCACATATAAATCTGATCTAACGACAGAACTAGTGCTTTAATTTACTCTGTCAAATAGTTTATTACTCCCCATGTTAAGAAGCAGCTGACCTGAATTTATTGCTTACTGACTGAAAGCCTCAAGTCTTTGTTTTCAGTGTTAATCTTAAATGTCCTCTACCATTTGCACCAACATAAATATTCTGTACAGTAGTTATTATTTCATTTTCCTTGATTTTTTTATCTATAGCGGAAAATTGTATAGGTCATAAGTTCCAGAAGGCAATAGAGCAGTACTTATGTATTATGATTACATTTTGCTTTATGATCCATACATAAAGTTAACAATACTGAGAAGGACATACTATTTTTATCTTCTTGATAGGATGACTTTCCTTCACATATTTAAAGTAGAATAGATTCCTATAGACCAGAATTAAGGAACAGCTTTCGACCTGTTGTAGCAAATAACATACTAATGTTCAAATGGAGTAATAAGTTGCAGAATATTTTTTTTTTTCAATAAAAATAGAAAGTTTATAATTTTAAGAATATAGCAAGTTTCTAATTGCACAATGCCAATGTGGCATATACAGCTACCAGATATAACGGAAAGCTCATCACATATAATAATTGTCGAACTACGAGACTTCGTCACGCTTTGCGTGGTGCGTACGACTTAGGCATAGAGCACAACAGGCGCTCATCGCCTGCAAGCTTCGTGTAGGGAGGCGAGCTGTTAAGGCAATTAAACTCGCAGCACAAAGGCAATGAGCGCCAAAGGCAATGAAACACGCGGGAAAAAAAATATACGAGACGCAGGACTTTGAAAACAAAAATACAAGTTAGCAAAAATACAAGGTTAACGGCCAAACCGCGAAAATCCCAAAAGCACAAAAAACAAATAAAATTAAAATAAATACAACAAAACATCACCAACAGCACGGGGGAACAGCCAGGACGTCTGGGAGTGAGTTGGAATGCAAATTTAAGGCAATTTCGATTACTTTCACCAGCCGAAAATCGCCTAAGCGAGAAAAATATGGGCGGCAAAAAAAAAATGAAAACAAGGCTACATGACCTGTTACCGCACAAAACACTGCCAAACGCGTAGCACTTTCACACAGGAACGAACAAACTACAAAATACACTATTACAAATGACGGAAAATGCTTGCGAGCCGCGTAACACATTAATGACATTACAAATCTACAATGATGCGTAACACAACTACACCAACAGATTTACCTTGTGCACACAACCAATTTCTAATGCACAGTCATTACACTTTAGCATCAGAGTACCAACAATCAAACTGTATATTGTATACTGACGGAAAATATAAACAGATTGTTAGCTCTTCAGGCTATTAAATTGCGGTATATATTACCGTATATACTCGAGTATAAGCCGACCTGAGTATAAGCCGAGGCACCTATTTTACCACAAAATACTGGGAAAACGTAGTAACTTGAGTGTAAGCCGTGAAGTGTGCTGCCCCCTGTGTCCCTCTTATGTCCCCCGTTTCTTTCCCCTGTGTCTCTTCCCCCTCTCCCTCCCCTGTGTCTCTCCCCCTCTCCCTCCCCTGTGTCTCTTCCCCTCCTCTCACTCCCCTGTGTCTCTCCCCCTCCCTCCCCTGTGTCTCTTCCCCCTCCCTCCCCTGTGTCTCTTCCCCCTCTCCTTTCCCTGTGTCTCTTTCCCCCTCTTTCTCGTGTCTATTTCCCTCCCCCTCCTTTATCATCCTCCTCATCCTCCTTCCTCAACCCCCCTCCTCAACAGCCCTCCTCATCCTCCCTTCTCATCCTCTCTCCTCAACCCCCTCCACAACCCCCTCCTCATCCTCCCTCCTCAACCCCCCTCCTCAACCCCCCTCCTCATCCTCAACTCCCTTTCTCAACCCCCCTCCTCATCCTCCCTCCTTAACTCCCCTCCTCAACCCCCTCCTCATCCTCAACCCCCTCCTCAACCCCCTCCTCATCCTCAACATCCTTCCTCAAACCCGCTCCTCAATCCCACTCCTCATCCTCATCCCCCTTCCTCAACCCCCATCCTCATCATAAACCCCCCTCCTCAACCTCTCTCCTCAACCCCCCTCCTCCACCCTCATCCTCAACCCTTCGTCTCAACCCCCCCTCATCCTCCCTCCTTAACTCCCCTCCTCAACATCCCTCCTCATTGTCAACCCCCTCCTCAACCCCCCTCCTCATCCTCAACATCCCTCCTCAACCCCCCCTCCTCAATCCCCCTCCTCATCCTCATCCCCCTTCCTCAACACCCCTCCTCATCCTCAACACACCTCCTCATCCTCAACCCCCCTCCTCAACCTCAACCCCCCCTCCTCAACCCCCTTGAGTTGAGGAGGGGGGTTGAGGATGAGGAGGGGGGTTGAGAATGAGGAGCGGGGTTGAGAAGGGGTTTGAGGATGAGGAGGGAGGTTGAGGAGGGGGGTTGAGGAGGGAGGATGAGGAGGATAATAAGGGAGGGGGAGGGAAAGAGACACGAGGGAGAGGGGGGAAAAGTGACCCAGGGGAGAGAGATGGGGGAAGAGACCCAGGGGGGAAAGAGACACAGGGTGACTCAAGTATAAGCCGAGGGGGCCTTTTTCAGCCTTAAAAAAAAGGGCTGGAAAAACTCGGCTTATACTCGAGTATATACAGTAATTACAAAGAGGTATAAGAAGTATATTAATTTATTCAATAACTAATAAATTCATTATTGATTAAGTAAATATAAATAAATATAGATCTCTCTTTTAATGAGTGACGAAGGTGCTCAGAGGAGAGTTTTGCCACGAGCGCTGAAGGTGCTCAGTATGAGGCTCACAATAAGAGCCGAAGGTCCTCAGAGTACAAAAAGGTTTACATTGTGTGTCAAACAGCATTTCCATGGCTTCAAATTGTATTACTCATCATTTTTGCCGGGCAATTCGCTAGTTGATTTATAACAGTGGTATATTTAGGATTTCTCCTGCCCTAGGCCCAACATAATGCATTTGCCCCTGCCCTGTGTGCCTGAATCATTCCTGTACTATACTGATCAATTTGTGTATATACAGTAGACTTTCAGTTAACCAGCACCCACAGGGAATGGTAGATGCTGGATAAATGTAGTTTCTTGTTAATTGTGAGTCACTAATAAATGAGTCCTATATTAGCTGCACATAGGATGCTCTGCTAAGTATATTTGCCAGTGAGGGCTGTTCTAGCAGCAGCAGCTTTCACTCCTCACTTACACACAGGTACTTTCGGCTGGAGGGTGCGGTGCTGAACCCGGGGAATGTAACGGCAACACTGCACTGGCTCAGTCACTCATGTCTGCCTTCTTCCAGGTGGATGAAATCTAGGTGCCTGTAAGCACTTTGTGGCATGACAGAGACAGACAAGGAGAAAAACAGACATATGCTGGAAAACAGAGAGACAGACAGAGGTTAAAACTGGGGCTGAAAGAAGCTGTAACAGAGACAGACATGGGGAGAGAGAGACAGGGTATATGAAAGAGGGAGAAGAACCTAAGCTGTGAGATGGAAAGGCAGACAAAGGCTGAGAAAGAGGCAGGGAGACACAGAGACTGGAGCAACAAAATGGAGTATGGGTCATAGAGACATGCTAGCAGAAACAGGTACAGATAGCCAGGGACAGATAGACAAGGAGACATGGAGACATGTAGGCTGAAAGATAGAGGGGACAATGAGACAGAGACAAAACAAGTTAGACAGAGTCAGTAAGAAGGAGCCATATAGACAGAAAGACACAGATAAAGAGTCAGGGAGAGAGGCATGAGACAGGAAGAAACCTTTAGATTGTAAGTTTGCAAGTTGTCAATCTTGCAAGGTGCTTTGGGGAAAGCTCTATGGACTGGATTCTAAGATCAAAGACAGGGCCCTCCATTATTTTCACTGTGTTAATACTGCTATTGTCTTTTGCCTTTAACTTAACCCTTGTATAGCGCTACGGAATATGTTGGCGTGTTACAAAATTTTCGGTTTGCGGACGCGAACTTCCATCAAATGTTTGCGAACGGGCGAACCCTGCGAACCGCCATAGACTTCAATGGGCAGGCGAATTTCAACACCCACAGGGACTCTTTCTGGCCACAATAGTGATGGCAAAGTTGTTTCAAGGGGACTAACACCTGGACTGTGGCATGCCGGAGGGGGATCCATGGCAAAACTTCCACGGAAAATTACATAGTTGATACAGAGTCTGGTTTTAAGCCATAAAGGGCATAAATCACCTAATATTCCTAAATTGTTTGGAATAACATGCTTTAAAACATCAGGTATGAGGTTGTATCGATCAGGTAGTGTAAGGGTTACACCCGCTTCACAGTAACAGACCAATCTCCCCGTTTAATGCACTGCAAACAACCGCAAACAGTCCCTTTGCACAACCGCAAACTCCCCATTTGCACAAGATTGGATACCAAGCTAGCCATGTCCCGTTCCTTGTCCTCACTGATGTCATTGAAGGTCTCTTCCTCCACCTAGCCACCAAGAGTCCCCGAAAGGTGACAACAAGCCCCCTGGGATGCCTGCTGTGTTTGGTCTTCCACCTCCTCAAAGCCACCTTTCTCCTCTGACTCCTCTTCTCCAGACTCCCAGAGTCTGGGGTCTTCCACTGCACAGCATGGAAGATTATACGCGTTGCCTCTGTCTGCATTATTATAAGGTGTGTACTGTTAAGTAGTACTATTCCTATCGGTTTAATCCCTGTTACGTCCACTATCAGGGGACGTGTATATGGCATGGATTTTTGGAAGCGGGAGCTGGAAAAAGATGCTTGGTCGGTCCTCCCACTTCAAATTTGGGGCACTGCGCGTGCAATCTAAGGTGCCACCAGATATGAGTGTCACTGTGCACGGGCAAAAGTTGGCAGAGTAGATGCAATAGGCTTCACACACACACACCTGTAGGCAGGCAATTGCTATTCAATCTATTACAGTCAAAAAAGTGTTGTTTTATGTCACTGAGCACAATATAAGCTGTGAGCCTGACACAGGCAGGCAACTGAAATTAGATTACAGGAAAAAAATGGTTGTTTTCAATGTATGTAACACCACCAGGTATGAGTAGTAAAAATAAGCACAATATAAGCTGTTAGGTGTTAGCCTGTCACACACGCTGGCAGGCAGGCATAGATTACACACAAAAAATTATAAAATAAAATAAATGATGTTCAAAGTTTCCTCAATGATAAAGTATAGGGGGCGAACCGAAAAGGGCATGTGTTAGCCGTTCGGAGTGGACGCGAACATGCGAAAATCGCCGCAAATAGTTCTCCGGCGAACTGTTCGGGACATCACTATTGAACAATAATAATACGAATAAATAGTTAGTTTGAGCTATTTTGAAATGGCTGTCTAATAGTATCAGAGAGAAAATTAATCAATGCAATGTTGAGATGCCTTGAATATTGTATCATTAATTAAACTAAAAATCACCATAAAACCAACATTTTCACAACTATATGAAGTTGCTCTTGCATTATTTAAACAAAGTTTTTTTTTAAAAATTTATAAATCTAAAATTCAACATTACTTTCTAAAAATACAAAATGTATTTTAATGGAATCTCAATAAAAATAACTTATTAAAATAGGAATTTTCTGTTGATCATATTGTATGTAACTAGTAAATTGGTTAATCAATTGTTGCAGATTAAGGCCCCTATTCAATTGAGCAATAGTTTGTTACTGGAGCCTGTAATGTAGCCTATAAACTAATTTGCTATTCAATTGGCATCTTTTAGCTACCTGCAAACGATCTGCGCTTACAGGCTGAAAATCCCTGCGGATGTCAAAATCGCAACTTACAACCAATCTAAGCCTTTGATCTTTCAAGCAAGGAAAAGTTAAATTCGCTAAAATTGCCAATTGCTATTCAATTGCTACAATTCCTCCAGCCCGCAATTGTCTTCACACCCATAAATGGCAAATGTAGAAGAGCATCCTATGGGTACCAGATAGATAAAGCAATGAAAGATATTAGAATTAATTCCACAACAGTCTCAAGCTCACAAAACTACTATAGAAAGTTTTTTTTTTTTTTTTCTTATGTTTCATTTCAATGTCATATCAATCTAGGGAATCAATGAGTTAATATATATCAGGCAAAGCACATGGACTAGAACAATATCATCATTCATTTTTAATATTTTGTACATTGCCAAATTGCGAGACTGGTCACATATCAGACCTCTAAAAGCTAATTAATTGATGTGTAACCTCCATGTTTTACTGACATAATGATAACGGTCTCACTTACTATTAGCTGTTTCTAAATGGTTAGTTACGGCCTTGCTTAATTGAACAGGATTAGTCTCTGAAATGCTACTTACGATTGCAGGGTTATGGTTTCGGCCCCAAAATTGCGGGCTTGTTTAATTGAATCGCTCTGTAATTGTAGCAAATGTCAAGCCCGTAGACATACAGCCTGTATAACGTAATCTGCTGGCTTGGAATTGAATAATCCCTTAGGTGTTTTAACGACATACAGAATAAAGCATTTATGCAAAATTTATAAATACTTTGTAATAACCTCTAAATTTCACAGAAGCAGATTTGCCATATTTGGCATCAAAATGACCAGATTTCCCCCAGGAAATATAATAAAGCATGTCGTCTGAATCGTTGAGGAATGGGGACCGAATGATGGGGTAACAGGCTGAGGAGGTTTGGGAAGACTTCAGAAGTCAGACATGGAGGAGCCATGTTTACTTCAGGGAAGGGGGAGGAAGATCTAATTAGCCATTATAGTCCCTGGACAACTCCTACCCAGGCAAAAAGGTCCCATTAGTTATTCAGACGGTTAGACTCCAACAACACTAGGGGGTTAGAAAGGCTGACAGCATAGATTGACAGGTGGATCACAGAGCTGAAAGGAGAAGGGTTAAGGATTGGTTACACAGACTGTTGCTAAGGGGTGTAGCTTGGTGGTTAGGGGTGACCCATGTGTATAAGATTGTTGAATTGTTTGGCTAATAAAGGTGCTCAGGTGGTCATACATAATTTAAGTGTGTGCTCATTATTAAAGCAAGGGTTAACACTGATCATAGGGGTTAATAATTCTACATCTACCTAAAAGAAGAGTTACAGCTGGTAACTCTGCTGCTCTGCCTGATAATTCCTGTGTCCATGTGATTGTCCTGATGGTCCAATACTGGTCTGGTTCTATCTCTTCTAGCAAGGATAATAACAAGAACCTTCACGTATCACTGCATGGGTCAGAAGTAGGTTCTGGGCAAGCCCAATTGAAGAAGCCGTTGTGACAATGTTCTTCTCCAATACATACTACATATTAAATAACATACATATATTATGTTCTTTCTAATACATAGTACATACCAAATAACATACACATATAATGTTCTCTCTTTTTTACATTCTTGGCTTCTTCTCTGTTACAGATAGACTGGCATTCCAAGACTGAATCCCCCAAGACACTGTATAAGCAGACCCAGGTGATATATGAGATTTTCTCTAAAAATACTTTTATATTCCTGCCTTCCATATACACTCAAGTTACTTTGTTATATTCTGTTACAGTTATTTTGTAACAAGTATGCAAAGTTTTTACTAAACTACAATAGGAAATATTCGACATTGTGATGTGTTAATACCTGTAATTTGCAGAAAGTGATTGTATTTGCTTTTCACTCTGGGTTAATACCGTTTGAAAAGAATGAACAACGCCAGTATATAAATATCTAATTAATAGATATAACAGCTGTTAATGTAAATTTGCCAGTTACAACATAGGTAACTAAACATATTAACATATTGCAGGAATATATAACAAGATACACATATCAAAGTTGAATCACCCTTAATACAACTATAGGGAAAGCATGTGGTTGGTCCTTTCAATGGGAAACTATTAAAGGCCCACAAAAGTTGCCATATGTGCTTTGCACCATCAGTTAGTAGGTGAAAAATAATGTGGAAAATCTGTTTATATTTTTTAAAATTGATCGAGATTTGACTTAGATATTGTCATTTTAATTTAGCCCTTGAAGCCGTCCCACAAGAACCTGCATAAATAATGAGGCTGGGGTCTGTAACTGTAACACATTGTATTAGGGATTTACACCATATACATAAGTGAAGTATGGTGGCACAGTGGTACGCAACCTGTTTTAAATGTTTTTATCATTGCTACAGTATGTCATGGGTTTGAATCCCCTGACTTCCACTTGTTTTTTTTATTAACAATGTACTTATTTATTTATACCTCATACTGACATATGTGTTAATATATAACCTAAAAATATATGTCTGATTTTTGAAAACACTACTGACTGAGCTATTGCACCAGCTATTACATTTGCTGCTGGAATAAGTAGTTACAAAGAGTCAGTAACACCATGAATCAATCATTTAAAGCTTCTGCACCTGAATCTAATTAATTAATCATTGTTCCGCGCGGTACAGCGCTCATGACTCATTCAGGCACAGTAAACTCACTGAAACAGCCAGACTTTAACTGATCCAATGCCACCAAATCAGCATCAACACTTTTTCACTATGATTTTTCACCCTCTATCTAATGGTAGGTGACTTTTGTGGCCCTTTAATTCATGCAGAATCACTCTAGAGCATAATACAAGGAAAAAATATAGATTAAATCAATATATATAAATATATGACTTTTGCCAAGAACTATGCTTCCTAAAAAGTTGCATTTATTATGTCATGATTGCAACAAAGCAGATGGAAAGCAATAGCACTCTCCTTGAAAACATATTGCATCATGAGAAAGAGAGGGCAAATTACATTCATGAACTCTACAAAGAAATATGTTTCTAAAGTAAAGAACAGTATGTAATTCTTGCCATATTTATTAGAAGAAACATGTGCAATACAGATAATTAAATATATTTCCTGTTATATCAAATTGTGTATGTATATCTCTGGAAGAATATAATATAAATAACTGTAATAATGGGGATATATAAAAGCTTAATCCAGTGCCTTGCAAAAGTATTCACCCCCTTGGCATTGTTCGTGTTTTGTTGCCTCACAACCTGGAATTAACATCTCCACCGTTAGGGTGGTTAAACTGTGGAATTCTCTACCAAAGGAGGTGGTGACAGCGAATTCGATAGACAACTTCAAAAAGGGGTTAGATATATTTTTGAATAAAGAGGGCATTCAAGGCTATCCTAGATAACTAGCAAGGAATATTGATCCAGAGAGAAATTTGATCGCCAGTTTCTGGGGTCAGGAAGGAATTTTGCTTTTTTTCCCCTTATGAGACAATTGGCAAAGTTTCAATGTTTTTTTTCTGTTTGCCTTCCTCTGGATCAATTAACAATTAACAATAATAATAAATAGTCCACATTAAAAAGATCAATAGAGATCTAAAAAGGTTGAACTTGATGGACTAACTCTTTATTCATCCTCCAATACTATACTATTAATAATTATTTAATCAATAATTTAATTAATAACTAATCTGCATATTGCAGATCAGAGGAGATCTTAACAGGTTGAACTTGATGGACTGAAAGTCTTTTTTCAACCTTAATTACTATGAAACTATGTAACTATGTAACATGGATTGTTTGAGGATTTGCATTCATTAATTTACAGAACATGCCCACAACTTTGAATGTGTTTTTTTTGTTGTTGTGAAGCAAACAACAAATAGGACAAAAAAACAGAAAAAGTCAATGTGCATAACTATTCACCCCCTAAAGTCAATACTTTGTAGAGCCACCTTTTGCGGCAATCACAGCTCCAAGTCACTTTGGATAAGTCTCTGTGAGCTTGCCACATCTTACCACCGGGATTTTTGTCCGTTCCTACTTGCAAAACTGCTCCAGCTCCTTCAAGTTGGATGGTTTGCGCTTGTGAACAGCAATCTTTAAGTCTGACCACATATTTTCTATTGGATTGAGGTCTGGGATTTGACTAGGCCATTCCAACACATTTACATGTTTCCCCTTAAACCACTCAAGTGTTGCTTTAGCAGTGTGTTTGGGGTCATTGTCCTGCTGGAAGGTGAACCTCCGTTCTAGCCTCAAATCACACACGGAGGGGTACAGGTTTTGCTCAAGAATATCCCTGTATTTAGCATCATCCATCTTTCCCTCAACCCTGACCAGTTTGACAGTCCTGGCTGCTGAAAAACATCCCCACAGCATGATGCTGCCACCACCATGTTTCACTGTGGGCATAATGTTCTTTTGGTGATGCGATGTGTTGGGTTTGCGCCAGACATAGCGTTTTCTTTGATGGCCGAAAAGTTCAATTTTAGTCTCATCAGACCAGAGCACCTTCTTCCATACATTTGGGGAGTCTCCCACATGCCTTTTCGCAAACTCAAAACGTGCCATTTTGTTTTTTGCTGTTATTTTGTCCTATTTGTTGTTTGCTCCACAATAAAAAAAAAAAAAACATCTTCAAAATTGTGGGCATGTTCTGTAAATTAAATTATGCAAATCCTCAAGCAATCCATGTTAATTCAAAGTTGTGAGGCAACAAAGCATGAAAAATGCTAAGGGGGTGAATACTTTTGCAAGACACTGTATATATTTTTCTCATTTTACTTCACCAACATACAGCCTTATTTTGGTGCGATTTGGCCAATTGAATAGGTCTCTATATAAGCACATAGCATTTTTTTTTTACAGAAGTTTTTAGTTGATGAAGACCTTGCTTTTGTATAGAAGTTCACTAACTAAAAACTTCTGTAAAAAAATAAGCTATCATATATATACTTGAGTATAAGCTGACCCGAGTATAAGCGGCACCTGTGTCTCTTCCCCCTCTCCCTTATCACCCTCCTCAACCCCCTCCTCATTCTCAACCTCCCTCCTCAACCCCACTCCTCATCCTCACCCTCCCTCCCCATCCTCCCTCCTCATCCTCAACCTCCCTCCTCAACCCCCTCATCCTCAATCCCCTCCTCAACCCCCCATCCTCAACCCCCTCCTCAACCTCAACCCCCCTCCTCATCCTCAACCCCCTCCTCAACCTCCCTCCTCATCCTCAACCTCCCTCCTCATCCTCCCTCCTCAACCTCCACATCCTCTTCCTCAAGCCCCCATCCTCAACCCCCTCCTCAACCTCCCTCCTCAACCTCCCTCCTCAACCCCCCTCCTCATTCTAAACCCCCCTCCTCATTCTAATCCCCCTAAATATCCCCCCCTCTCCCCTCACTTACCTGCTTCTGCTCCGGCCTCCGCTCCTTCTTGACCCGGCGCGCATATGACATCACATGCCCGCCACGTCATTAGCATATATCGGGTGCCGGCACCCGGTATACGCTAATGACATGGCGCGTATGTGACGTCACATGCGCGCCGGGTCAAGAAGGAGCGGAGGCCGGAGCAGAAGCAGGTAAGTGAGGGGAAAGGGAGAGGGGGAGATATTTAGGGGGGTTTAGAATGAGGGGAGGGGGTTTAGAATGAGGAGGGGGGTTGAGGATAAGGAGGGGGAGGGAGAGAGACATGGGGGGTTAGAGAGACACAGGGGGTAGAGAGACATGGGGGTAGAGAGACACGGGGTGGATTAGAGAGACACGGGGGGGTTAGAGAGACACGGAGGGAGGGGGGGGAGAGTGACTCGAGTATAAGCCGAGGGGGCCCTTTTTAGCCTTAAAAAGGGGCTGAAAAACTCGGCATATGCTTGAGTATATACGGTATGTTCTTATATAGAGCCCTTTTTAATTGGCCAAATCGCAATTTAATAAGACTGTTAGACTATTGTGTTCTGCTCCATCACATGAAATTCAGATGAACAAAACATTGAATTTAAGGCTGTAATGTAACAAAATAGGTAAAAAGTCAAGGTGAGTGAATACTTTTGCAAGGCACTGTATATTCTTTCCACATAGAAGAATATTCTACTGGTAACACTCCGTAATTTCAAGTCACATTCCATAGTCACAATTATTATTACCAATCATATGCGTTTTTCTTTTCCACCTATAACAATTATAATTGTAAACAACCTATTTTTCATATTATTTTTATTTAATCTGTCAATGAAAAGATAGATATTCAGTTTCTCAAATATCCTCATGTATTTGCCATAAAGACTAACCCAGTCAAGACCAGTTAATTTTATTGTTGTTTTAAATTAGGTTAAAATAATTTTAAGAATATATAATTAAAGTTATATTTTAACATTTATGAGATTCAGGCAATTACAAGAGTGCCATGTAACAGGGAGTTTGGTACATGCTTGATGAACAAGTGCCTTTTTTCTTGACCTACATTGTTTCTTTAAGTCAGCATTTTAAATATTCTTTTACATAGAAAATATATTAGGAGATTATATATGTAATTAAATCAAAAGAATCTTTTTATGAGGTAAGCATAATGATAAAGAATCAATTATGTGGGGTGATTGTTTGGGTCAATATGATAATTTGTGGCCAATTTCCTGTATAATATATTCTTTTTGTACTTGTTAATGTGCATCCACTGTACATTCTGTATGCATAATGCATTTGCGTGTGTAATTCATGATGTACCTTCTGGTTGACATTATTAGTGCACTTGAGTGGACAATTTAAGATGGATGAGACATATTTGTCTTTTGAAAATATGCTTTGGACATAGATTGATGTAATAATTTAATATAAAAATATTTCCATGGAGCAGAAAACTTAAATATCAGCATTACACGGTTGTTCACTCTCTTTGTGCATTAAACCTTTACCAAAAACAAAGTTGAGCCTATTGTTTCTAAATTCTTGATGAAAGATAAATAATTTTGTACCTGATTGTACTACAAAGTTTAAATGTTCATCTATTTTAGTTTTAACCAATTTAGTTTGGTTAAAACTAAAATAGATGAACAATGAAACTTTGTAGTACAATCAAGTAAAAAAATATTTAGTTATGCAAGTTAAAAACATTTAAACAGGTGGTGATTTTTTTTATCAAGTATGTACCTTTCTTGAACATAAAAATAAATAAAAGTTGCATGCATTTTATTCATTTGCTACTAGGTTTCATCCACTATTTCTGTAATGTTAGCCATTATTATATATATTTTCATTTTAGAACTATAGGCCTATGTAAAATGTTATATTTTAGGCCTACAAGGTTGTTGAAAGAGCGATAAATAGAGCTAAAATATATTATGTAACACAGGAAATCTTCACTCAAGTTATATATATCTATATATATATATATATATATATATATATATATATATATATATATATATAATAAATAAAAGGGCTTAATTGTAGTGCAAGAGGAAAGAAGGGAGGTAAGAAAAAGTGATTTTTTTTTTAGCTTTATACAAATGTATTGATTTTTTTTTTGTAATTGGTAATTGTGGTCGGAGCCTTTGGTGTCTGGATCAGTAGCTGACGTGTTGGCTTGTGCTACCTGACTCCTTGTTAGCCTGTTTAGAGGGCTAGGGAGATCCAGAAAGGTGAAATTAAATGGGGTGTGGAGGGTGGGTTGAATGGTGGAACGCTAACAGTTAAGTGAGGGTTGGAGATGTATTTAAGGGCTAGGCTCTTCCCACAAATACCAGGATCACCTGGACACTTGTGGTCGGAGCCTTTCGTGTCTGGATCAGTAGCTGACTTGTTGGCTTATGCTACTTGGCCCTTGTTAGCCTGTTTAGAGGGCAAACATAACAAAAGTGTAGGGCTTGAAATTAATTAGTTAGGTTTTTGAATGATTGCTTAGTTTCATTAATGGGATATGGGATGTACTTTATAAAGTAATTGTATTTTCAGCGGCCCATTGATTGGATTATGTGGGCTGGAGTGTTAGTTCTAGAGGCGGAAGTAGCTGCGCAGATGCGGAATGAATAGTGGAAAGGAGTGGCTAAGTTATGAAGAAAGGCTAACCAAATTAAACTTATTTTCACTAGAAAAAAGATGTCTAAGAGGGAATATGTTTACCTTATATAAATATATCCAGGGTCAATATAAGGGGTTTATCAAGTGAACTGTTTGTGCCAAGAAGTTTTCAACTGACAAGGAGACATCCTTTAAGGTCAGAAGTAAAAAGATTCCACCTCAAGGAAAGAAAAGGGTTCTTCAAAGTAAGTGTGATTAATCTTTGAAATTCTCTACCAAAGGAGGTGGTGAGGGGAATTGATAATTAACTTTAAAAAGCGGTTAGATATATGTTTGATTAAAAAGGGCATTCCGGGTTATCCTGGATAATTAGAGAGGGAGTACTGATTCAGGCAGGAATCCAATTGTCAGTATCTATGGTCAGGAAGGAATTTTGGGCCTCATTAAATTCTCCCTCGTAGTTCTCTCGGTCCTCGCAAAAGGCAGTTTATTTGCTGTTTGCGAAGAGCAAATCTCTCGCAGCCTGCTTTGCGAGATGACTACGAAAAATGGCCGAGAATAAGCTCAGAGAGAGCTACGGAGTCACACACAGCCATAAATCTATGAGTGATTCTCGCATCTCGGAAGAATCTCTACGGGCACAAAAACTGCTAGCAAGGGATCCTAAAACCTCTATGTGCTGCCTCGGACAGGCCCGAGACAGCCGTGTGAGGCTTCCCCTGCTCCCTAAACACATCACCATGCTGCAGGGGTTCCTATCGGGACCCCTGCAGCCCCCCACAATAACGCCTTGCAGCGGGGCTCCCCGATCGGCACCGATCAGGCCCCCGCTGCAATTTAAAAAATGTAATTCCCCGCTGCGGCTCCTTAAAGGGCCCGCGGCACACTATTAACAACAATCCCGGACGCGGCCAAAAAAATTAACCCCCCTCTATGCTGGGGGTCCCCATCGGGACCCCCGAAGTGTCGCCACATTAACCCCTTGCAGCGGTGGGTCCCCCGATCTGCATAGATCAGGCCCCCGCTGCATTTAAAAATGTTAAATTCCACGCCGCTGCTCTTTAAAGGGCCCGCTGCGAACTATTACTAATCCCGGCCGCGGCACCTAAAACTAAACCCCCTCCATGCTGGGGGTCCCCATCGGGACACCTGAAGTGTCCCCACATAAACCCCTTGCTGCAGGGGTCCATAGGCAGCCTGGCATCCCCACACATTAACCCCTTGCAGCGGGAGTCCCCGATCGGCACCAATCGTGATCCTGCTGAATTTCAGTTTTTAAATTTCCTGCTTTGCGGGTCCTTAAAGGACCGTAAAGGTCCTAAAAGGACTTGCACTCAAACATATTAACCCCAGGCAACTAAAATTAAACCCAATAAATCATGGGGGTCAATACAGACCAACATAAAGCACTTAATTAACCCTATAATTCATGGTGGTCAATACAGACCCCCATAAGCCAATAATTAGCCCCGTCACTCATGGGGGTCAATACTGACCCCCATAAGCACTTAATTAACCATATAATTCATGGGGGTCAATACAGACGCCCATAAGCACTTAATCAAACCCATAACTCATGGGGGTCAATACAGACCCCCATAAGCACTTAATTAACCCTGTCACTCATGGGGTTCAATACAGACACCCATAAGCACTTCATTAACCCTGTCACTCATGGGGGTCAATACAGACCCCCATAAGCCAATAATTAAACCCGTTACTCATGGTGGTCAATACAGACCCCCAGAAGCACTTAATTAACCCTATTGTTCATGAGGGTCAATACAGACCCCCATAAGCACTTAATTAAACCCATAACTCATGGGGGTCAATACAGACCCCCATAAGCACTTAATTAACCCTGTCACTCATGGGGGTTAATACAGACCCCCATAAGCACTTAATTAACCCTATAATTCATGGTGGTCAATACAGACCCCCATAAGCCAATAATTAGCCCCGTCAAACATGGGGGTCAATACTGACCCCCATAAGCACTTAATTAACCATATAATTCATGGGGGTCAATACAGACCCCCATAAAGCACTTAATTAACCCTATAATTCATGGTGGTCAATACAGACCCCCATAAGCCAATAATTAGCCCCGTCACTCATGGGGGTCAATACTGGGCCCTGGAACCATCCGCGCTCTAAAAAATAAAAATAAAAAAACTAACTAACTCGCAGACCTCCCCGACGCTAATGAGCCTCCCGGAGCCTTTTCCGGAAGGAAATTGGCAATGGCGGCTTCTGATTGGCTGAAAAAGCTGTCTATCAATTTCAGCCAATCAGAAGTCGTCAATGTGTGAGCCAATCAGGATGGGATACACCCCAAAATCCCACCCTAATTGGCTAAAGCACCTGTCAATCATTATTGGAGCCAATCACAACGCGCAGATTCCTTCAGCCAATCACAATGGGATACACCTCCACGGAGTGATTGGGTGAAGACATCTGCGCATTTTCATTGGCTATTGTCAGAGGGGGTTAGTTTAGATTTAATGGTTTATTGGGGGTTATAGTGTAGTGTTTGTAGTTAGTGTCATGATGGTCCTTGTGGACCGTCATGGCACTTATATGGTTAATGTTAGGGTTTTAACAGCCCAATAAAGGGTCATAATATACCCTTATGGGACGGATGGGGTTAAATAGAGGCTTATGGGGGTCTGTATTGACCCATATGAGTGACGGGGTTAATTAAGTGCTTATGGGGGTCTGTATTGACCCCATGAGTGACGGGGTTATTTCTTGGCTTATGGGGATCTGTATTGACCCCCATGAGTGACAGGGTTAATTAAGGCCTTATGGGGGTCTGTATTGACCCCCATGAGTGACGGGGTTAATTAAGGGCTTATGGGGGTCTGTATTGACCTCCATGAGTTATGGGGTTAATTAAGTGCTTATGGGGGTTTGTATTGACCTCCATGAGTGATGGGGTTAATTAAGTGCTTATGGGGGTCTGTATTGACCCCTATGAATTATAGGGTTAATTAAGTGCTTATGGGGGTCTGTATTGACCCACATGAGTGACGGGGTTAATTATTGGCTTATGGGGGTCTGTATTGACCCCCATGAGTTATAGGGGTTAAGTCAGTGCTTATGGGTGGCTGTATTGACCCCCATGAATTATACAGTTAATTAAGTGCTTATGGGGGTCTGTATTGACACCCATGAGTGACGGGGTTAATTATTGGCTTCTGGGGGTCTGAATTGACCCCCATGAGTGAAGGGTTAATTAAGTGCTTATGGGGGTCTGTATTGACCCCCATGAACAATAGGGTTAATTAAATGCTTATGCGCTCTGTATTGACCCCCATTAGTGACAGGGTTAATTATTTGCTTATGGTGGTCTGTATTGAACCCCATGAGAGACAGGGTAATTAAGGCCTTATGGGTGTCTGTATTGACCCCCATGAATTATAGGGTTAATTAAGTGCTTTATGGGGTTAATGTTATTTGCCTGGGGTTAATATTTTTAGTGCAAGTCCTTTCAGGACCTTTACGGTCCTTTAAGGATCCGCCAAGCAGGAAATTTAAAAATGTAAATGCAGCGGGGTCACGAATGGTGCCGATCGGGGACCCCCGCTGCAAGGGGTTAATGTGGGGGCTACCGGGTCCCTATGGGCCCCTGCAGCAAGGGAGTTATGTGGGGACACTTCGGGGGTCCTGATGGGGACCCCCAGCATAGAGGGGGGTTAATTTTAGGTGCCGCAGCTGGGATTAGTAATAGTATGCTGCAGGCCCTTTAAGGAGCCGCGGCGGGGAATTAAAATTTTTTAAATGCAGCGGGGGCCTGATCTATGCAGATCGGGGACCCACCGCTGCAAGGGGTTAATGTGGCGGCTACCGGGTCCCTATGGGCCCCTGCAGCAAGGGGTTAATGTGGGGACACTTCGGGGGTCCCGATGGGGACCCCCAGCATAGAGGGGGGTTAATTTTTGTTGCCGCGGCCGGGATTGGTAATAGTGTGCCGCGGGCCCTTTAAGGAGCTGCTGCAGGGAATTTTTTTTTTTAAATGCAGCGTTGCCGATCGGGTAGCCCCGCTGCAAGGCGTTATTGTGGGGGGCTGCAGAGGTCCCGATAGGAACCCCTGCAGCATGGTGATGTGTTTAGAAAGCACTGGGGAGCCTCACACGGCTGTCTCGGGCTTGTCCAAGGCAGCACATTGAGGTTTTGGGATCCCTTGCTAGCAGTTCTTGTGCCCGTAGGGATTCTTCCGAGATGCGAGAATCACTCATAGATTTTTTGGCTGCGTGTGACTCCGTAGCTCTCTCGGAGCATATTTCCGTAGTATTTTTCGTAGTCTTCTCGCAAAGCAGGCTGCGAGAGATTCGGTCCTCGCAAACAGCCAAAAAACTGCCTTTTGCGAGGACCGAGAGAACTATGAGGGAGAATTTAATGAGGCACAAACATTTTTTTAGACAATTGGCACTGTTTAAATAGTTTTTTTTTTCTGTTTGCCTTCCTCTGCATCAATTAACAACTAATCCTCATATTGCAGATCAGAGGAGATCTAAAAAGGTTGAACTTGATGGACTAAAGTATTTTTTCAACCTTATTTACTATGTAACTATATATATATATATATATATATATATATATATATATATATTTACATATATATATATATATATGAAGGTTCTTGGGTGAAAAATCAATATCATGGGCCCTATTAAATTCCAGCCTCGTAAATAAGAGGCTTCTACTTAAGCCCTACGTACTGCAAAGTTTCTCTAACTTACAATGCTATTAAATTAGCCCTGCTGCGAGCAACGTATGAGCTACGCAGCAGGGCCGTACGTATCTACACTGCGTAAATGTACATGAGAAGTGAGAGCCTGCAATATGATATCGCAGGCTCCCACTCCTCATCAATTGCTGCGGGGGTTCTAAAAGGGACCTCCGCGGCAGTCCCCCAAATAAGCCCTGCCGTGGGGGGTACTCCAAATAGCCCCCCGGCACCTAAAATGAACCCCCCCTCAATGCGGGGGTCCCCGTCGGGACCCGGGAAGTGTCCTCACATGAACACCTTGCTGCAGGGGTCCATAGGAACCCCTGCAGCCCCCACACATTAACCCCTTGCAGCGGGGGTCCCCGATCGGCACCGATCAGGCCCCCGCTGCATTTAAAACTTTTAAATTCCCCGCCGCGGCTCCTTAAAGGGCCCGCGGCACACTAATTGCCAATCCTGGCCGCGGGCCATAAAATGAACCCCCCTCTATGCTGGGGGTACCCATCGGGACCCCCGAAGTGTCCCCACATTACCCCTTGCATGGGGGGTCCCCGATCTGCATAGATCAGGCCCCCCGCTGCATTTAAAACTTTTAAATTCCCCGCATATTTTTTTTCCTGTACTGTAGGTTTTTTGTTTTCTGTACTGTAGGTTTTTTTGTTTTCTGTACTGTAGGTTTTTTTGTTTTCTGTACTGTAGGTTTTTTGTTTTCTGTAAGGTAGGTTTTTTTGTGTTCTGTAAGGTAGGTTTTTTTATTTATTGTAATTAGAGTGTTGGGGAGGTTTATTAGGGGGTAGGTAGTGTAGGTAGGTAGTGTAAGTGTTAATAGATTAGTGTAGAGGGGGGTTAGTTTAGATTAAATGGTTTATTGGGGGTTATAGTGTAGTGTTTGTAGTTAGTGTCATGATGGTCCTTGAGGACCGTCATGGCACTTATGTGGTTAATGTTGGGTTGTAAAAGGCCCATAATGGTAATAATATACCCTTATGGGACTGATGGGGTTAAATAGAGCCTTATGGGGGTCTGTATTGAGCACCATGAGGTAATGGGTTAATTCAGGCCTTACGGTGGTCTGGATTGACCACCATGAGTTAATGGGTTAATTCAGGCCTTATGGTGGTCTGGATTGACCACCATGAGTTAATGGGTTAATTCAGGCCTTATGGTGGTCTGTATTGACCACCATGAGTTAATGGGTTAATTCAGGCCTTATGGTGGTCTGTATTGACCACCATGAGTTAATGGGTAAATTAAGGCCTTATGGTGGTCTGGATTGACCACCATGAGTTAATGGGTTAATTCAGGCCTTATGGTGGTCTGGATTGACCACGATGAGTTAATGGGGTAATTATAGTTGCCTGGGGTTAATATTTTTAGTGCGAGTCCTTTCAGGACCTTTACGGTCCTTTAAGGACCCGCGAGGCGGGAAATTTAAAATTGAATTGCAGCAGGGTCACGATTGGTGCCGATCGGGGACCCCCGCTGCAATGGGTTTATGTGGGGACACTTCGGGGTCCCGATGGGGACCCCCAGCATAGAGGGGGGTTAATTTTAGGTGCCGCGGCCGGGATTGGGTAATAGTGTGCCACGGCCCCTTTAAGGAGCCGCGGCGGGGAATTTAAAAGTTTTAAATGCAGCAGGGGCCTGATCGGTGCCGATCTGGGACCCCCGCTACAAGGGGTTAATGTGGGGGTGCTGCAGGGGTCCCGATAGAGACCCCTGCAGCATGGGGATGTGTATAGGGTGCAGGGGGGAGCCTCACACTGCTGTCTCGGGCTGTTCCGAGGCAGCACGTAGAGGCTTTAGGATCCCTTGCGGGCACTTTTTGTGCCCGTAGGGATTCTTACGATATGCGAGAATCATGCGTAGATTTAAGGCTACGTAGCTCTCTCGGAGCCTATTCTCTGCCATTTTTTCGCAGTCATATCGCAAAGCAGGCTGCGAGAGATTCGGTACTCGCAAACAGCAGAAAAACTGCCTTTTGCGAGCACCGAGAGAACTATGAGGGATAATTTAATGAGGCCCCATGTATTTATTTTAGGTGCACCAAAATCTAATATTTTATTTATTATGGGATGTACTTCACTTGCCTAAGTCAATAAGTTGCAAAAAAAAGTGTTATATATTGCATACAAACACACACTCATATCAATATTTTTTAATTCAAACAACATTTTAAATAGCAGTTTGGCCTCATTTCTTGACTGTAGATATACGTTGTCAATTGCTTAGGTGCTAGGCTGTATACAGCCTGCATCCACCTGCCCGTATGAAACTAGTATGCCAGCCTATAAGAAGGGCAGGGGTGTTTCACTGGCACTGGCAGCGAGTCCCCCCAACAGAGACATCATCATTCAAACAGTCGGGGCTGACAGAAGACAAAGAAAATACACTCTGGAAACTGGAAGTTAATATGTATGATAAAACCAAGTATCAGGATGCATGAAATTAGGATTGTGTAAAAAAACTGAAACAATTGTCAAAGGAAAAAACGAGGCATAGCAATACTATGATGATGCTCAGAAGTCACACATCGGTAACAAATGAGCAATAAATGAGCACTGAAGATCAGTTGCTAGCAGACTGGATCAGTATTTTAAATGATGCATACTGCATGACAGCAAGCATGAGTGTTAATAATGGATCTAGCCAGTGACAAATAGAGCCAATAAATTCAGCAAGCCATGCATAAGAATTCATACAGGACTGTTCAATGAAGCAGAGACATGCACAATTTAGAGTACAAGATGCTTTGCGGTTGCACTTAAAGATGACACACACAAATTGAGACTACAATAATAATATTATTACTATTATTCTTATTATTAATATTATTACTCTTTATTTATCAAGCGACAGAATTTTCTCTAGTACTATTTAGAAATTAGAATCAACTACAGTGGATACAATTAGTAATATGCTTGTTAATATGATTCTCCTTTTTTTGAAGGGAAATACATGTATGCTTTTACAGTTTCATAAGACCTTCCCCTGGTGCAAGATGTTTGTGGTCTGGAAAACATGGCAGTCGCAGTTACAAAACAATCCCGTAATTAATTTGCGCCACAGCCCTTGGAGCCAATAGAAAACAGCCTAATTTCATAAGGATTGACAGGGAGAGATAATAAAGCTACGTCTCACCCGACCCTGCGTTGACTGTGTTGTAGATTTTTACAAATTAGCATGCAGGTCCTTGTGCTGGTGGTTTTGGTCTTGGAGATTGAGATTAGGAGATTTTGGAGAGCAGGTTATTGCGATTTTATTGATTTATATTTCCTATAGACTTATTTTACACTTAATATATCCAAACACATATTAACACATAATATACATACACATAGAGTAATAACATAGCTACACATATAGATAGGTCACTACGTCCACACACCCCTACCCCCCACCCTGTACACTAACATATAATAAAGACACATAGAACATGTTTTTTTTTTTCATCACAAGTATCTAACTATATACTTATCTTTAGTTATCCTTATATTACATTTGGGCACTATTATGGAGGGTGGAGACAAGGGGAGAGGTGGGGAGAAGAGGATGAGAGGAGATGAGGAGGAGAGAGAGAGGTGGCCCTGGGGAGTGGAGGAGAGTGAAGGAGAGTTGAGGAGTGGGGAGTGGAGTAGTGGAGTGTGGAGGAGTGGAGGAGAGGAGAGTGGAGGAGTGGGAAGTGGAGGAGAGTGGAGGAGTTGGTCAGTGAAGAGATGTAGTGGGGGGGCAGAGTCACCCATAGTAATAGGCACTCCCAGCTTAGAGGGGGGGGGCTGATCCTATGGGGTGATAGTGTGGAGGAGGGTAGACACAGGGCCCCTAACTACAAGCATGAGGAGATGGTGGTCCTCCTCCATGCCATACATGACTGCCCCACTATCCTTGCATGGGGGGAGGGAAGTTAGGCCCTGGCCAAGGGCCCAGACCTGGAAGGAGGTAGCGGCCGCAGTCAAAGTAGTTGGCTTTGCAGAAAGGGGTGTGAGGTCTGTGTAGCTTCAGTTTGATGATGTCTGGGCCAAGGAAAGATGAGGAGGATGATGGCCAAGGAAGAGAGCGCAGCAACAGCACCAAGTGGTGGCCCCCAAGTGACTGTCAAATACAAAGAGTGGGAGAGGGAGCTCAAGGAGACACTGAGCCAGGTCCCTGTGGCTGGAGTTCCAGGCCTGGTGGCCAAACAGGATCCAACAGCCTCCATGTCAGGTGAATATCAGATACACCAACATGCCACCACTTGTACATCGCACACACATAGAAAACACACAATACGTAAATGATGACCAACAATGACAATGACATGTCAACTCTCTGGACTTAACAAGGTATATCTGGATCATTTATGTGCCATTATATCCATGAAGCTGACAGATAACTGTAATTAGTTAGCACAACACAAGTAATCAACCAAGAGTCCATGTATGGGTGTGCCCACTGCCACATCTGCAGATACAGCCCGCAGCCGGAATCGAGATAAAATTATGAGCCAATAAAAATCAAGCTCATAATACAAATAATTAATCACATCTAGTAAATGATAGCTACACATAGTACACAATAGGTGAAACATCCAGCTTTAAGACAACAGTGTTGGTTAAGCAGTCCACAAAGGGACAATGGAAGATAGTGAACAATAATATATGACTTTCCTAACTTGGATAAAACAAAACATATATACATCCGGTTATAAAGATAACCAGTACTTGTAGTATCAAGCAGTATTCTATAACTGTCAAATCTCTAACAGACACAGAGATTGCATAACCCTTCCCAATTGTCACTTAACCCCTTATTGACTGGACTCAATTACACATACAGTAAAAATAACATTAACATTACATATTGTGTAATACATGCTGTTGTATTTCCCAGCACCCCTTCTCAATGCCATGTGCATTATTATATGTCATCCAGCCTCCCCCGCAGCATCTGTGGCCTTTGCTTTGATACAACATGTACATTGGTGTGTGGCAAGGTAAAATTGTCATATCTTCTGTTATACCTCCCTTTGCAAGTTCCTTTATGGCTTCTGGGTTTTGATGTCCCAATCTTCTGTGCCATAGATGGATACATTTACTGTGTACATGATGAGTTGTCGCTTTAGCTTGTTCACCTGCAGTGATGAGTTTGTAGAGGTGTCAATTCAACCTTCCCTTTGCTAGGATTTGTTTTCTGTTTCGTATTATGCATGCATTGTCTCGGAATTGGACTGTGAGTCCATTTTTAGCAAGGGGTTTTACTGAAGGAGACTTCCTTCCAGGCATGGAACATAAAGAACATTCTTTACAAGGATGCTTTGTTTATTCCCTGGCGGTGTGATGCAATTCTGGAATCCCTGACCTTTGCCTTCTGCTGAGATACTTTCTCCATTCGCTAGGAAGATTTTATCTTTTATACTGTAATCAATTTCTGTAAACAAAGTGTTATCACTTGTCATGTGGCTTGTTGCTTCTGAGTCTATGCACCATCCATAGGATGTGCTATTTTTAGTTACTTTAATGGTGCCATTCCATGATGCATGTGCAGTTTCCTTTGTGGCCGTTTTAACTCTTTCTCTCATGAGTGGCTCTTTTGTTCGCTGCTTAGCTTTCCAGATTTAGCAGTTCTTTTTTAGGTGACTGGCCTTTTTGCCACGAAAACATATCCTAGTTTCTTTGCTTTGACTTGTGTCTTCATGCATTTTCAAAGCTACCTGATTTTTCAATCTCCTCACTATGCATATTTTCCTTTCTTCTGTTGTATTCATCAACTAATTCTCCTTTAGCATATTAAGAGTTAGTTCCTGCTCTGGTCTAGTGTCTAGAGCATTTATCAGTGCACTGGAAGACTGCATAGTAATAATGCTACTATATGGTTGTCTTTAATGTCTTCACCTATTGCATGTAGCTGTTCCACAATCTCTCGTATAGAATCTATATGTTCATGCATATCCTGGCTATTGTGCAACCTTGTCTTATATAGTTTGCGTAGTAAATATAGTTTACTGTTTAAGTTTGAACGCTCATGCAGTTTTTGTAATGCTGTCCATATACCTTTAGCTGTGTTTTCTTTTCTTATGTGAATGAGTTGATCATCTTCCACTAATAGGCTTATTACTGCTTTTGCTTGTCTGTATTTCTTGTCCCATTCTTCAGGGTTATTAGTGGTTCTGTTTGTATCCAGTACCTACCATAAGTCATCTTTGGATTATAGCATTTCAAGCTTGAATTTCCATAGTTGGTAGTTGGTATTGTTGAGTTTTGCTATTGCAAACTTCACATCTGAACCACTCGTCACTTTCAGTAAATTGGATGCAGGTCTTGTTTCCTCACTCAGTATTTACAGGGATCAAAGTTGCAACACTCACTTATTTGATGTTTCCTTTAGTGTCTAGGCCCATAACCTGTTGGTTAAGCAGTCCACAAAGAGACAATGGTAGATAATAATATATGGCTTTACTTTACTAATATATGACTTTACTAACTTGGATAAACAACAAAACATATGTACATCAGGTTATAAACATAAACAGTACTTGCAGCATCAAGCAGTATTCTATAGCTGTGACATCTCTACCAGACACAGAGATTACATAACCCTTCCAAACTGTCACTTAACACCTTATTGACTGGACACAATTACACATACAGTAAACCTAACACTAACATTACATATTGTGTAATACATGATGTTGTATTTCTCAACAAACAGGATATTAGATAATGAGGAAAAAATATAAAACAATGTATCATTCAACATAATTAACACATATACCATTCATCTCTCTTTTACAGCTGGCAGAAGGTGGGGGCGTCAGCTCCATTGGGGCAGGATGTGCTGGACCCGTGCAGGAGTAGTATGTAAGGAGAGGACCAGAGGGCCCTGCATATGGAGGAGGAACAATTCATCTGGGCAGTGGGGCCCCCTGCTGGACTTTTGGCGACACCAGTGGCATTGGACCCCACATCCCCCCTCCTCCAACAGCTCCTGCTGGATGGACCAAAATGGATCACCAGGCCCACCACTACATGGAAACTTGGCTTCAGCTTGGACCCAGCTCCTTCCCACTGAAACACCACCGCTGCCAACTCCTTACCCAGACATGCCCACACAGAGCAGACCTCCGTCCCAAGGTCCACCATAGGAGGCCACCAAGGGGGAAATGCAGGTCCTGATGTGGCAGCTTGTGTAAAATAATCAGGGGATCCAGGCCAGTATCTCCTCCAACCAGGCCTTCATCGGTGAGGAGGTACCACCTCCTGGTGGAGTCCTACATGGCCAGGCTGCTCAGAATCATTGGATAACCAGAGCGTGCTCATCCAATCAGAACATTTATTCATATTTAATCATATTCATGATTAACTTTATTTAATTTTATGATTTTAGGCACAGTACAGATAAGATATGATTGTAGTTAGTTTAGACCAATCCAGCTATGGCGGTGAAGCATGTCATTCTCTCTTCATTATCAATAATACAAAAGATACTTGTGTCTAATTTAAGTAACACAGATTATGGCTGATAATCTCTCCGTATTAATGGCTAGGTTTTTCTAGCTTATGATATCATGAGAATCATTTACAATGTGATAACACTTGTTTAACAGATGTATGTGAAATCAATGTTGCTAACACATATCAGATGGAAATGATGATAGTACTCTTGGACCACTGACTGTGTTCACAGTTAATGGTCATGGATAGTGATTTATCCTGACAACTACTTAATGGTTAGTAATGCTTGCAGATGAAGATCAGGTAAGTGTTACAGTATAGTATTTAGCATTGTACTGTACATGCAGGTTTTTTTTTTCATTTCTTTTTTTCATTTCGTATATTTTTTCTACATTTTGCTACATTTGCAATTTACAAGTAATAAGACAATTGTGGGCTATTTGGACAGTTGTAATTGAATATTGATTTTGCGTCTTTAGCACTTGAAACATCAAAGGAGGAGATAAGACAGAGTTATGATTTTGACAATCACAGTGCTTTTGAGCCTGTAACTCGCAATTGGAATGTGAGTATCTAAAAGTAGCCAATTTAATATCAGTAACATTTACGGGCTTCCTTAGGGGCGAATGTAACTGCGATTTGGACAATGAAATCGGGCCAATGTATGTAAAGTGAAAGAGAAATAAAAAGGAGAGTACCTGGTGAAGAGGACCGTAGAGAGTGGATCTGTGGTTTTATGGCCTTGGTTCAGAGAGGAGACCTTGTGCAGAATATCATGCAGTGAAATTAATCGATGTGAGTCTCCACTCCCACAATGGAAGAGTACTGTGTATTGAGGATTAAGATTGTCTGATAATAATCTTTACAATATCCCTGACAGAAGCTTTTGATATACATTTCTATTCAATGGATGATATACATTTTCTAATATAAAATATCCCACTAAAGAGACAGCATATTGGTCTTATATTATATTTTTATATTTTTGTTTGTCATGTCTTGTTTTTATTTTTTTTCATTTAAGCTTTATTATGGGGTCTAAATAAAGGATATGTTCTAAATTTAGTCTATTTACTCAGAATAGAATTATTAAACATTACTGTGAATTGCAGCCTTTTTAGTATTCTTTGTTCCTAAGACAATAGTGTAGTTTGACTGTTAGTTCTTGGTGTATTGCAGACCCAGACGACCTAGGGCTGCTGCAGGTAAGAGAGAGAGAGATACTGATCATCCCCAGAAAGTTAAATGGCCAAACCAAGCCTATCACATCAAGCTGTACACACTTTTAAAACAAATAACATTTACTCGCCAGTTCAGCTTAATGTAAAAAACAAAATAGCAAACTATTAATTTATAGAAATTACTTTTGCTCAACTGTCTCAGTACACTGTCTCTAAGGTTGTCAAGCGGATATTAATTTTTATTTATATCATACTACACAAGATTACCTAGCCATAACTAATCATTCAAAACAGCTCAAATTAGTCAGTTAGCCATTCAAGAAATTCTCTTGTGAGTAAACTTTTATTTCTAAATTTATCTCAAGAACCATTGAACCTATAAAAAAAAAAATCCAACAAAAACATGGGCACTATTGCAATCACATTTTAACTGCCAAAATTCAACCAAATCTGTTCATCCGATGGGAGAAGTGTTGCTTCATGGAATATTATGAAAATTGGCAAAAGTAATTCAGTGCCCCAATACCTTTTAAAGGATAGAATTAAATCCATAATTATAAGAACATAAAACATCACTAGGAATAACCTCATCTATTAAAGCATGACTGTGCTGTAATGTGTTTTCCACGGAGATCCTAAAATTATTACTATTTATAAAATTGCTCAGAACCGAACATGGGACTGCCAAATGGTTCAAGATTGTGAAAGGACTGTGACAATGTTGTATATTCATAGCTTATTTATTCATCTTATACATGGATTAAATCATGCATAATGCTTGGCTGAAAAATGCAAAAAGGAAATAATCTGTCTGCCAAAGTGCATACCACTGACTAGTCACTAATCAATACAAAAAGAGGGGGGGGGGTCGGTTGTATGTTGGTTTAATATTATTTAAGATGTTTTTAATCTATGAACCATTTTCCTACACATCAATAAAACTTTATTATTTGTTTCCTACCATATTGTATTGAGCACATATCCAAAGCCAGAATTAATATTGCTGGGAGAAATATCAACAACCTTTGATACTACTCTGATGGTTGAAAATGAGGAGGAACTAAAGGGCCTGTTAATAAGTGTGAAAGAAAACAATTCAAAAGCTGATCTGATTCTCAACGTTAAAAAGACACAGATCAGGGCAAACAACAATCGCAGTTCTTGGCAAATGGGTGGGGAGTAATCTCTGCAGATGTTGACTGATGCTATGAAATTGAAGGACATTTGCTACTGGGGAGGAAAGTTAGGGCAATTTTGCACAAGCTGTTTAAAAGTTAACAAAAGGTCTGCATATTTAGAATTTTGGTATTCCCAGTAGTAACATATGACTGCGAGAGCTGGACCACAAAAAAGGCTGAGTGCCGTAGAATTGACACTTTGGAATTGTGGTGTAGAATGAAATTGCAAAATTGGGATTAGTTTTAAAGTGGTGGAATTGGATAGAGGGGGTGCCATGTACCAAGGACTCAATGGTGGGACATATACATGGTTCAGTCACATTGACATATTAACATATAACCACCATGTGCAGCCAAGACAGAGGCTAGCCAGCATGGTAGTGAGTCAATAGGATGTTGGAAGGTTGCAAAGGCTAACTGGAGCCATGCAGACTACAGTGCATCTGACAACAGCTGAAGAGAGCCTGGTGGAGGATGCATAAGCGGAACATGAGAATCGAGGTTGTCCCACAGGTACTCAATGAGGTTCAATTACAGGGAATTTAGAGGCTCCTCCAACCACTCCCAGACAATTCTGGCCAAATGACATGTTGCACTGTCCTGCTGGAAGATCTTATCCACTCCAACATGTATGGGTGTACTTGATCTATGTGAATGGATAGATACCCCAATTGTTTGACAATGGCTTTCAGAGGTATGAGAGGACCCATACAATGCCAAGAAATCATTCCCCAGACCTTAGCGCTGCAACCACCAGCTTGTGTTGTTCCAAAAATGGATGTAGAGTGTTTGTTCTTGGAGGTTTTGCTTCTGACATACCAACTCCCGTTCAGTCGATGGAGCAGAGAAGGCAACCCTTTCCCAATCAGAAGAGGTCCTATTTCAGTAATTGTCAGCATGGGTGCAGTGACCAGCAGTTTGCTTTGGAGCCCCACATGCAACAGGTTTCGCTGTACTGTTGTTTTAGACACATGTCTGGTAGACCCCTGGTTCACTTGGACGAGGAGTTGCTCAACTGTTGGTTGGTCCTCACACACCTTTGCAGCCACAGTTTCGACACCACTTATTTACAGTGATGCCGTTTGTATCTGTTGATTGTATTTTACTAGAGAAAAAAAAGGAAAGTTTTGAAATGGATAAAATTAATTTATATGATATTAGTTTAGATATAATTATAGCTTCAGGCTGATTAGTGATCATTAAGATCATATATTGATGGGGAATGTTCAGACTAAGAGAGGCTTAAGAATAAACAATCTATACGAAAATATAATATATCAGTCCATAAGATAATTTCTTTCATAAACTTAAAATTGTCATGAAGAGGATTATAATATAAAAATGTTATCTTGGAAGATGCTTCAAAAAATTAAGAAAAGAGGAACAAGTGAAATTAAGCAAAGTAAATTTAGTAACTAACATTATTATGTAAAGAAAATAAATTGGGCAGAATGAAATGTATATATATATTGTTTAAACAACAAATCAAATGTATATTTAAACAAATTAATTAATGTTTGTTTTAAAGCTTTATAAAATAAAATTCAACATTTTGAAAAGTAATAGGTATAAAAATAAAAGTAAATGTAAACATTGTTTTCCAAAAAACAGCAAAAAAATAAATAAAAGATTTACATAGTGTGCATCAATATATTCAATATGAACTATGTCTTATTGCTGCGCCTAATGCACAGCACATCATGGCTTACTCTAACAGCATGACACTGGTAGGGTGAACACAAAATACAGTGCTGCAGGTCACAGGTGAAAAAGATGGCAGCCTACAGTAAAAAATACAGAATGAAAGGGCAAGGTTCCTAACACTACTTTATGTGTCTCTTACATGTAAATGAAACAAAAGAAAAGCAGAGGCACTCAATCTGAGAATGAACAACACTTAAGCAGATTTGTTCTATAGGTCTGGTCACCTACTCAGAGAGCAGCCTCTTTTAGCTCACTTGTGCGTTCACAGGGAGAAATATCCTGTAGTATATCAGTCCGGTCCCACTCAGAAGAGTTATTCAGCCCTGAAATACCAGGCAAACCTACCCTTAATGGGAGAAACAGCAAACCCCAGACATCAGTGAGGTGTAGATGCACTCCCCAAGGCACAGTGAGCAAAGAGTCCATGTCTGGAGTCCCTATCAAATTTGTGGGGAGACTAACTCCAAAGGGTCATTTCCATAAGACAAAAGCAAACCAGAGGCACTCAATGTGAGAATAAGCAACACCTAAGAAGATGTGTTCTATAGGTCTGGTCACCTACTCAGAGAGCAGCCTCTTTTAGCTCACTTGTGCCCTTCACATGTGTAAGAAATTAATATATAATTTCCATAAATCATAAGTTCTTTTGGAAAGGTCAATAAACGAGCATACCAATAAGGTATAATAATAAAAATATATTTTACATAGATCAAGACACGGTTACACAATGGGTTTAGACAAAACAGATAACAGACAAGAAGTATTAAGATGATATTTACATATATGATATTAATATGAGTTATACATTATGTAATATAAAGATACAGTATACTACCCCCCATGGTCAGCTTTTGAAGTTCATTCTCCATCAGGTTCTCTGGTCAGGATTGCTCTTCTTAGCTGGGTTCATCTGGCATCCTCCTGGCACTCCCAAACTATGGATTTCAGCTGGATTTTTATTGGAGATATGGGCTATTTCATTTTTTTATATCTCAATCAAATCTTTTCACAGGGTGGGCACCTGGCTTACTTTCTTGCAAACTTAATCAATTGGTCTGTTTCGTCAGCTGTTTAAAACAAAAATCATGGTTATTTTTTATCTAATACCAAATGCCCTGTCTCCTGTAAATAGTCCCTCTATGTCTTATCTATAAAACAGCTTTAACAATCCCAATTTCATGGTTTCTCAACAACTGTTTGAAGTTATGGCTCTGCAAGGTGTGGCAAAAAAAACTATGCAATGTCTGATTCACCATCTACATGAATTTTTTATACACACATATATAAAATGAAAAAGAGAAAAATAATATAGAAATTGTGGGCCTATTTCTCTATTAAGGGCCAATATATATAACCTATTTCTTATACAGGGAAAAATGGGACTCAACAATTTGGTTAATATTTTTCTACATATCTAGATGTATTCAATTGTCACTAAACTGTAATTACAGGCTCACCGTCTGCACACGCAAACCATGAACCTGTAAGTAGCATTTCAGGGCATGATCAATTAAGCAAGCCAGGAAGTTACTTTTTAGAAAGAGCCAATATTAAATGAGACCGTCATCATGACGTTAGTAAAACATGGAGTTTAAAATACAATCAATTAGTGTTTAATCCAGATAGGTAGAAATCAATAAAAATCAATAAAGGCACTGTTATAGTTTATGTGAGTTCCATGATATGTATTAACCCATTGAATCCCGGGATCGATATAACACGGAAATAAAACTTAAAATAAATATTTTTTTATTGCAGATTTGCGAGCTTGAGACTGTTGTGCAATTAATTCTATTGTCTTTTATTGCTTTCCCAGTATTTTTAATTACAGTATTATGTTTATTTGGTTTTACAGTGTTTCGAACAGGTGTTTATCTCACTTGTGAGTCCTATCTAGTACTTTTTTGTTTACATTTCTTGCCATTTATAGGTTTGAAGGCAATTGCGGGCTTGTTAAATAGTTGTAACTGAATATCGATTTTTTCGTCTTCAGCACTTGTAACATTTATAGCCTTGAACAACAGAGGAGATGGGACGGAGTTACATTTTTGAAAACCCGCAGTGCTTTTGAGCCTGCAAATCACAAATCGAATGTGAGTAGCTAAAAGCAGCCAATTGAATATCAGTAACATTTACAGCCTTTATTACGGGCTTATGTAATTGCGATTTGGCCAATTGAATGAGATCCAATGACCGGTGACTTCAACATCTTAGCTCATAAGAGGGCACTTGAAAGTGTTTCTCAATATGTTTTCTTTCTTTCTGTGCTGATACTAAGTAAACTGCAAAGGGGAGGGGGATCCTTGTTAGCCAATGAATAATAATAGAACAATAATTTGGATTATGAAATGGCATATAGCTCTATGACCTTTACAGACATGCATTTTTTTCTATATGCTCCTTTTGGAGCCTCATTCAAATGTGATTTGACCAATTGAATAGGGCTCTATATAAGCACATAGCATATTTTTTGCAGAAGTTTTTAGTTAGTGAACTTCTACCCAAAAGCAAAGTCTTCACTTACTAAAGTGTATAGAAGTAAATATTTTGCTTCTATTTCTATTTCTGTTCCTGTATTGTAGAAGATAATACTAGGAAAAGACTATAGTGCATATTAGTGACATTAAATACTTTATGACATAAAAAAATTATTAAATAGAAATGAAAAAAAAAATATTGAAGGCACACTTTTTATACAAATAGGATATATTAATCTTACCGCACAAGCAAGACTTTTAGTGACAGATATTATCTTTGGTGAAAAACTGCAATTTATAGTGTTTTTACAGTGCGTGCAGCTAAGTGGCAAGACATAAGTGTAAATGGCTTAAAAAACACAAATATAAACCTTTTGAAACAGAAATCACCTTTTCTTCTCTAGCTGAGCTGTACACACTGTATATTGATTGTATATTAATAGTTTAGGTGCTTTTCTGCAATATTTATATATGCCTGCTCTACAAAGATTGCTCCCACAGACCAATGGAAGGCCTCCACTTGAGTAAAGCATAAAATGGCATAATATGACTTCTGATTTGAACATCCTGAAGGCAGTGTGAATTCTCATTTCAGCAACGTAAAAATGCAAATATCTCAGCAACAAAGCATCTCTCAAACTATAAAGACACAAGGTCAAGTGTGGGTAATAACTCAATTTAGGTTATGTTATATATATTTAAAACCTGCTTGCTGAAGCTGAGCCTGAAGTCACACATTTTCTATTGTACAAAATAAAGAAAAAAAGAGGTTACATAAGCTTGTCTTTTTAATGGATAATGTAAATGTTCCAAATATGGTATCATTTAAAACTATAGGCAACACCCAAGTATTTTAATAATTGAATAAAACTTATTTTCTTCCTTGCAAGTTTTACCTTTCAGTCTGACCCACCAGTGAAAAAGGTTAATTTTATCTCGGGATTATAAAGTAATTATAGCTAAACATTGCTAATTATTTACTGGTGTCTACATATTTTGTTCTCTGCTTACAATGTATTGCTAAAAACAATCTGGACATGTGAAGACACCCAGGAATTGATTGAAAATTTTACAAAATCTTTATGATTTACCATTGAAGTCAACTGACAGCTGATATAAACTGTAATGAATGATATAAGAGCTATTAAATCATATATATAGTTGTCGGTCGCTCTCATTGAAAAGGACTGAAAGTTACGGGTTTGCCAAGGTCAGCAATGAGCACTCATCGCGAGGCCTGCAAGTTAGAGAGGGGGGGAGGGGAGAGGCTCACAATGTTTCCGAGCTACGGGCTTGAAAATGTAACCTCTGCCATTTTTTGTTCAAGCCCATAACTCGAAAGCTGGGATGCTGCTAAAAGATGCCAATTGAATAGGAAATTAGCTTGCAAACTCCTCCCCACCCCCCACCCAAGGCAGGGAGTGCATAAGTAAGGGTGAAAGCTAGATTGATTAAATTTGGAATCTTTTGGAGGCCTCCCAACGGCTTCCGAGTTACGTTCTTTAAAAAAAAAATGGCGGCCGTTAAAAACATAACTTTTTACAAGGCCGTAACTCGAAAGCACTTTGCAGGCGTTGGGAAATTGATCAAAGGCGCTCATCGCGAGTCCAAAGGCGCTAATCTTGAGGCTCGTAAAGTAGAGGGGGGGGGGAAATTAATGAGGGCCAAATTCGCACATCCCAAGGCCCACAAGTTAGAGGGGGGGAGAGTTCTATTGAAAGACTGCCAATCATGAACAGAGCTACATAGAAGAAGAGCAAGTCTCAGTAGCATACATACACAGGAAGACTACCAGGTCAAGCATCACTCCATTAAGCAGCACTCCATTGCCAGGCGCTCTGCAGATCATCACTCCTAAAACCCAGATGCTCTGCAGAGCATCACTTCTAAACCCCAGATGTTCTGCAGAGCATCACTCCTATACCGCAGAGGTTTTGCAGAGCATCACTCCTATACCCTAGAGGTTCTGCAGAGCATCTCTACTATATCCCAGATGCTCTGCAAAGCATCGCTCCTATACTGCAGAGGCTTTGCAGAGCTTCACTCCTAAACCCCATATGCTCTGCAGAAACCTTACATATAATCCAGGTTGTTTTGCATTTCTCTAAACATAACAAGGTCAGGGTTGTGGGTTGTGTTCCTCCACCAGGACAGAATTATAACTTGGGCAGTTACATTACAATGACATAATGCAGGGTCTCTTTACATAACTCATATATAATGCTTCTTATAAGAATATATATAACAACATAACCCTCTGATACAGAGTAGAGGAAGTACCTGCTCTGGGGATAATAATCTATAGAGATCAGGTGGGTGATAAAAGGTCATTTTGTATAATTGTTGCAAAACAATAATAAGTACAGACACTGATAGCTAGGTAGTGAAAAGTACACACTATAAGACATGATAAACATCCAGACACATGAAGAAGTGACGACCCTTCTCCTGAGAATTTACACTGTAAAGGAGATGGGAAAGTGACATACGAAGGTGAGAGTGTGGTGGACAGTGGCCCAGTCAGCAGGCAATAAACACTGAGAGCGGTGGCTGTGTCCAACAGTGACTTTCAATATTCAATACTGTGTTGTATTTGCCATGTGTTTTGTGTCAGATTGACTAAGTAAAGAATGACACAGATCTGATCAAATCAAGAAGGAGGCATCCTTATTTACTTGTACAAGAGAGCCCAAGGGGATAACAACAATAGCAGACAGAGCAAGTATGCCGAAAGTCTCAAGGGAGAGGGCTTTGAAGAGTCCTTTTTTATGGTGAGGGGCTTGAAACTTTGTGACATGAGCTTCCATGAAACCATTCTGACCTTTCCATCAACCTTGACAGCAGTTAGATCGATGAGGAACACAAAGTGAGAGGTCAAGTCCACCTAGGAGATAAAGAAACCTTATAACAGACTTCACAAAGACATAATCTCCCAGGTCAATATCATGGATTAGTTTATCAGACATCTCACCAGAAGGCTGAAAGAATTAGTTTTCGTTTTGAGGGGCTTAAAACCTTGTGACATGAGCTTCCATGAAACCATTCTGATCTTTACTTCAACCTTGACAGCAGTTTGATTGGTGAGCAACACAAGATGAGACGTCCCAGTCCACCTAGGAGATAAAGAAACCTTATTAAGAGACTTCACAAGGATATAATCTCGCAGGTCAACATCATGCATTGGGTTTATCAAACATCTCACCAGAGGTCTGTAAATAGTCCTTTTTCATGCTGAGGGGCTTGAAACATTGTGACATGAGATTCCATGAAACCATTCTCACCTTTACTTCCACCTTGACAACAGTTCGATTTGTGAGGAACACAAGGTGAGGGGTTGAGTCCACCTAGAAGATAAAGAAACCTTATTAGGATACTTCACAAGGACATAATCTCCCAGGTCAATATCAAGTGTTGGTTTATCACACATCTCACCAAAGGGATGTAGACCATTCTGACCTTTCCTTCGACCTTGATGACATTTTGATTTGTGAGGAACACTAGGTGAGAGGTCGAGTCCACCTAGGAGATAAATAAACCTTATTAAGAGACTTCACAAGGACATAATCTCTCACAGGTTAATATCATTCATGTATTTATCAGACATGTGAGGCAGTTTCTCTGCTACCTGCTTCCTATGATGCATAAATTAGGAGACTTCACAAGGAATATATATATTAAAATATATTTTACCACGAGTCTCTATACTGAAGGAGTTCAGTAGTAGATTTGGAGGCCAGTTAAGTTGTTGTCGGCTGCACGGGTGAGTTTCCATTGTTCTCACTCTTTTAAACTGATGACCAAGGGGATAACCACAATGGCAGACAGGGCGAGTATGTAGGGAGTGTCACGAGAGGGTTTATTGTCACAATGTGTTCCTTACCTGAAAAGAAAAACAACACAGTGAATGTACACTATTGCACAACTTCCTAATTATCACAAAAAACATTTGCTTGCACAGATACAGAACGTTCTGACAGATATATAGACTTATGTCAATTGAATTTTCCTCTGCAGAATTCAGATAGGGATGTATAATATCAGTACATATGTTAACATATATTTTACCATGAGTCTCTATACTGAAGGAGTTCAGTAGTAGATTGGGAGGCTAGTTAAGTTGGTGTCAGCTACACAGGTGAATTTCCACTGTTCCCACTCTTGATAGTCAAGGGGATAACCACGGTTGCGGGGACAGGGCAAGTATGCAGAATGTTTTACCTGAGGGATGTAAAGAGTCCTTTTTCATGCAGAGGGGCTTAAAAACCTTGCAACATGAGCTTCCATGGAACCATTCTGATCTTTACTTCAACATTGACAACAGTTCGATTGGTGAGGTACACAAGGTGGGTGATCAAGTCCACCTAGGAGATAAAAAAAACCTTATTAACAGACTTCACAAAGACATAATCTCCCAGGTCAATATCATGCATTGGTTTATCAGACATCTCACCAGAGGGCTGAAAGAATCAGTTTTCGTTCTGGGGGCTTAAAATCTTGTGACATGACCTTCCATGAAACCGTTTTGATCTTTCTTTCAACCTTGACAGCAGTTTGATTGGTGAGAAACACAAGATGAGATATCCCAGTCCACCTAGGAGATACATAAACCTTATTAAGAGACTTCACAAGGACATAAAACATAAGCTCACAGGTCAATATCATTCATGGATTTATCAGACATTTGAGGCAGTTTCTCTGCTACCTGCTTATGATGCATAAATTAGGAGACATCAAAAGGAATATATATATATATTAAAATATATTTTACCATGAGTCTCTGTACTGAAGTTCAGTAGTAGATGGGGAGGCCAGTTCAGTTGGTGTTGGCTGCACGGGTGGGTTTCCATTGTTCTCACTCTTTTAAACTGATGACCAAGGGGATAACCACAATGGCAGACAGGGCGAGCATGTAGAGAGTGTCACGAGAGGGTTCATGGTCACAATGTGTTCCTTACCTGAAAAGAAAAACAACACAGTGAAAGTACACTATTGCACAACTTCCTAATTATCACACAAACAGTCGCTTGCACAGATACAGAACGTTCTGACAGATATATAGACTTATGTCAATTTCAATTTCCTCTGCAGAATTCAGATGGGGATGTATAATATCAGTACATGTGTTAATATATATTTTACCATGAGTCTCTATACTGAAGGAGTTCAGATGTAGATTGGGAGGCCAGTTAAGTTGGTGTCGGCTACACAGGTGAATTTCCACTGTTCCCACTCTTGATGACCAAGGGGATAACCACAATTGCGGGGACAGGGCGAGTATGCAGAATATTTTACCCGAGGGCTGTAAAGAGTCCTTTTTCATGCAGAGGGGCTTAAAAACCTTGCAACATCAGCTTCCATGAAACCATTCTGACCTTTACTTCAACATTGACAGCAGATTGATTGGTGAGGAACACAAGGTGAAATGTCCCAGTCCACCTAAGAGATAAAGAAACATCATTAAGAGGTTTCACAAGGACATAATCTTCCAGACCAATATCATGCTTTGGCTTATCAGACATCTCACCAGAGGGATGCAGACCATTCTGACATTTCCTTCAACCTTGACAACAGTTTGATTCCTGAGGTACACAAGATGAGAGGTCAAGTCCACCTAGGAGATAAAGAAACCTTATTAACAGACTGATTCACATAGACATAATCTCCCATGTCAATATCATGGATTGGTTTATCAGACATCTCACCAGAGGGTTGAAAGAATCAGTTTTCATTCTGAGGGACTTAAAACCTTGTGACATGAGCTTCCATGAAACCATTCTGATTTTTACTTCAACCTTGACAGCAGTTTGATTGGTGAGCAACACAAGATGATACGTCCCATTCCACCTAGGAGATACATAAACCTTATTAAGAGACTTGACAAGGATATAATCTTGCAGGTCAACATCATGCATTGGTTTATCAGACTTCTCACCAGAGGGCTGTAAATAGTCCTTTTTCATGCTAAGGGGCAACAGCAGTTTGACTGGTGAGCAACACAAGATGAGACGTCCCAGTCCACCTAGGAGATTAAGAAACCTTATTTGAGACTTCACAAGGATATAATCTTGCAGGTCAACATCATGCATTGGTTTGTCAGACTTCTCACCAGAGGGCTGTAAATAGTCCTTTTTCATGCTGAGGGGCTTGAATCATTGTGGCATGAGATTCCATGAAACCATTCTAGCCTTTACTTCAACCTTGACAACAGTTTGATTTGTGAGGAACACAAGGTGAGAGGTTGAGTCCACCTAGGAGATAAAGAAACCTTATTAAGAGAGTCTTCACAAGGACATAAGCTCACAGGTCAATATCAGGCTTTGGTTTATCAGACTGTTGAGGCACTTTCTCTGCTACCTGCTTATAATGCTTAAATTAGGAGACTTCACAAGGAATATATATAGTAAAATATATTTTACCATGAGTCTCTGTACGGAAGGAGTTCAGTAGTAGATTTGGAGGCCAGTTAAGTTGGTGTCGGCTACACGGGTGAGTTGCCACTGTTCTCACTCTTTTAAACTGATGACCAAGGGGATAACCACAATGGCAGACAGGGTGAGTATGTGGAGAGTGTCACGAGAGGGCTCATTGTCACAATGTGTTCTTTATCTGAAAAGAAAAACAACACAGTGAAAGTACACTATTGCACAACTTCCTAATTATCACAAGAAAACATTTGCTTGCACAGATACAGAACGTTCTGACAGATATATAGACTTATGTCAATTTCAATTTCCTCTGCAGAATTCAGATAGGGATGTATAATATCAGTACATGTGTTAATATATTTTACTATGAGTCTCTGTACTGATGGAGTTCAGTTGTAGATTGGGAGGCTAGTTAAGTTGGTGTCGGTTACACAGGTGAATTGCCACTGTTCCCACTCTTGATGACCAAGGGGATAACCACAATTGCGGGGACAGGGTGAGTATGCAGAATGTTTTACCCGAGGGCTGTAAAGATTCCTTTTTCATGCAGAGGGGCTTAAAAAACTTGCAACATGAGCTTCCATGAAACCATTCTTACCTTTACTTCAAAATTGACAACAGTTCGATTGGTGAGGTACACAAGGGGGGTGGTCAAGTCCACCTAGGAGATAAAGAAACCTTATTAACAGACTTCACAAATATCTCTCAGGTCAATATCATGCATTGGTTTATCAGACATCTCACCAGAGGACTGAAATAATCAGTTTTTGTTCTGGGGGCTTAAAATCTTGTGACATGAGCTTCCATGAAACCATTCTGATCTTTATTTCAAACTTGACAGCAGTTTGATTGGTGAGAAACACAAGATGAGACATCCCAGTCCACCTAGGAGAAAAAAACCTTATTAAGAGACTTCACAAGGACATAATCTCCCAGGTCAACAGCATGCATTGGTTTATCAGACATCTCACCAGAGGGCTGAAAGAATCAGTTTTCATTCTGAGGGGCTTAAAGCCTTGTGACATGAGCTTCCATGAAACCATTCTGACATTTTTATGAAGAATCAGACTTGATAATGGGCAAAATATTTGAGAAAGGGTAAGAAAATTTAACAAAATATAGCCTTTAAATACTAAATGTAATTATACTGTAACAGGGATCACCACTTTTGCATTCTTTGCTACTACAACAGGTGGGGAATGCGGAGAAAAAGATGCACAAAGAAGCCAATGGCTGACTCAATAAAGGTTAATTGTGCATGATTAGTAATGAATTCAAAAAAGTATAATGCAAATTATAGGACTACAGTATGTTGTTGTATATCAGACATTAACTTGCAGATCTTCAGTCCCCACATCTATATAATAATTCGGCTTTGTGATGTTATTGTGATATATATGATGCTTTAATATTCATATACCAAGGTACTTAAGAGACTGTGGGTTACTGTTTGGGGTTGGTGTATTTTTCTTGGAGAAATTGGCAACATAAAACTCTTTGGTATTCACTAAGGCCGCTCTTCTCACTTAATTATTCACATGGGATTACATTCACAGAGACATATAGCAAAACTCATGTACATTAAGGAGACAAAACTTCCCCTGTAATGGGAAAAATACACATTGCAGAGCTGCTGTAAAACCAAGTGCATCGCTGCCATGCCAATTAAAGGTGAGGTCTGGCCAGTGTAGAGTCTATATAGTCAAGAACAAATAAACTGAAGAAACATCTTTACTCACCTCACAGATGTATCTCCTCACATATGTAATTATATCTTATATTTATAGCGTGCTACCATTTTCTGTAGAAAGATACAAGGGGATACAGTAAATACATGAGACTTGTGACTATACAATATTATACATAGTATTAGAAAGTTACAATTCACCTAATTATACAATTATTAAGCCTTACCTTTATCTATGCAATCTCTCAGACTTCATGTACAAGGTAGAGTTTGCTCCTTTAAGGCTTCCTATATCCAAGGCCAGCTGCTCATCTGTTGGTCTCCCTTATATGAATGTCTGTGCCTCCCAATACAGTGCCTTATATAGTGCCCTGGGCTCTGTGACATCATCTATTATGACATGTCTCTGATGTAAGAAGTGTTTGTTACCTAGAGGGCACAGCTCAGCATTGCAATGGCAGCCATTAGACAACTCATCATACAGTGCTTATATAATATAATGTACAGCAGAGGTTCCTTTGTATACAGTGACACATACACATAAGGGACATTCCCAAATTGATCTATTTTCACACATTTTATATACAGACAGGTTATTACCATAGTAACTAAACTCCACTTATTGTCTGACACAGAACTAATATAAATAAACCTTATATATCTATAATATATCTATACTATAGACTGTTATCTACACTGGCCTTTTGCTTTGGTTGATTCTCAGCATTAATTATACCGACCCGATTCTATTTCCAGACTGACAGAACAGACATCTCACAAGCAGATAAAAGACTACAACTATTGTGTCATTGCTGTAGCATGCCAAGGCACCAGCTATGCAATACTTTACAGACTGATGCCCTCAGCCTTATAAGATAGGCTTATTGTGCCAGGGGAAAGGGGACCACTGAGATGGGTTAAAATTGGGAACATTGTGATTTGTGTGTTATTCCTTGTTATACCTGTTAGAGGCATGGGACAGTGGAAATTGCCTAGGTACCACTATGCCCATAGAATCGTACCCATGTTTATAGTTGGGGTGTGCATAAGAACATGATAGGAGTCATGGGATGCATGTCTATATTGTGCTTTGGGGTGGTAGCACTTACAAGGGAAATATTGTATATACTCAATATTTCCTAGTTCTGGACTAGTCCTTATTAACCAGATTAGGGAGATAACTGAATCCAGGAGTCACATGACACAAGTATCTCTCTCCATTAGCACAAGCCCTTAGACTGGTGTCTCTATGTCTATTGTATGTAATTTCCCCCTACCAAGAATACAGCGGTGGAAAGGGAAAACAATGGGTGATTCTCTTAGGCTTGCAGGCATGGGTGATAACGTGAGCTAGAATGTGATTGTGGTAACCATGGATGCAAATTTGAATGTATTGTTTTTTTGTTGCTAATAGTGTGGTATAAATTTGTCTGTTGTTTCAGTAATAAAGATGCTATAACTGGTTCACATAATTAATGTGTGGATTTCGTTATTGATGCTGGAGTCCTGATTTCGAAGTAAGTTCTTTTCAGAACTTAGAAAGATCTTTATGCTATACAAGATCACAGACATCTCTCAGTCTGACCCAAGGGCTGTTCTTCCTGCTGTACAGAGGTAAAACCCACCGGTCACACCTGTGGGGAGAGGTTTGGGCAATAGGCTCTTATCATACCCCTGTCAACATACAGGTTGTCACATATTGAAACTACAAAATCTTTATTTATAAGTAGACAAACATCCCACTCTTACCCACTCTTACCTGGAAGGTACATCAGCCTGGTATTTGCTTTGGATGATTCCCAGCAATTGTGGATTTTTGCCACATAATGATATTATTGGTACAATACTTATTATACAGAGCTGATTATCTGATGAAGAAACCTCAATAAAGGAAATATAACAGCAATATGATTGAAAAAAATATGAGGAAAATATATGTAACTAGCTACTTGCCCGTCAAAAATGATGGGAGTCAAATTGTAAGTCAGGCAATGCTGTTTGCCACACAGTGCCAGTCAAAAATGATGGCAAAAATGTTTCCCCTCCTCTCCCTCTCCTGTACCTCCTCCCCCCTCTCCCTTCCCTCTGTCTCCTTTAACCCTCTCCCTCTCCTGTACCTCCTTGGCCCTCTCCCTTTCCTCCCTCTCCCTCCTGTGTCTCCTTTTCCCCCATTTCCCTCCAGTGTGTCTACTTCCCCCCTCTCTCCCTCCCGTGTTCCTCATTTCCCCTTGTGTCTCCTTTCCCACTCTCCTTTCCCCCCTCATGTCTCCTTTCCCCCTCTCAATGCCCTGTGTCTCCTTCTCCCCCTCTCTCTGCCACGTGTCTCCCTTTTTACCGCCTCTCCCTCCCTTGTGTCCGCCCCCAGGTGTATTGTACCTGTATGGAATCCTGACAGTCGCGCCTCACTCAGCTCCTATGGCTGCCGTCCTCCAGCCAGAACTACTTTCTGGATCAAACCGCGCATTGCACATGCGCATCCCGGTTGAGCTATGCGCGGTTGATTCAGAAAGTAGTTCCGGCCGGAGGACAGGAAACACAGAGGTGGTGAGTGCGTCGCTGCTCTCCAATCGCAGGAACCAGGTACTGGTGATGATGCGAGCCCTCGTGGTCACGGGCTCCAATGGCTCGCCTGAGAGGCTCGCAGTTGTGGCCCTATGGGCCCCAAAGTGTGACCAACATTGTAAGCGTTCCCAACACTGACAACTATAATAGTGATTGATGCTGATTATGTAATACTGTAGAGACAGGTGACAGCTAAAGGACTACAATATATTGAAACTACAAAATCTTTATTTATAGACATACAAAACAGTCAAACATCCCACTAGAACATCATCTGGACTGGACATCTGCCTTTCACTTCATTTCACTTCGGCCTGCAATGCGCCATAGCCGACGTGGGAGCCTCCACCACCGCAAATCGCAAGGAGCCGCATTTGCGGTCTGAAAGTCGTAGGGGGACGTAGGGGCGCTCCTCTCCACCAGCGCAAGGAGCGCCTTTTGCACTACTTGCCAGCAACTGTGGCCCTCGCTTTGCAAGGCTTGTAAAGGCAGAAAGGGGAGAGGGGTGGGGGAGGGAGAGTCTCGCAAAGTGGTGCAGAGGCCTGCAATGAGCGACTATGCCGCTCAATGCAAGGCCAGCAACAAGCGCCAAAGGCGCTTATTGCGAGGTCCGCAATAGGAGCCACATTCAATTGAGCTTTCGGGTGATCCTGTAGCCCGTAAGTGAGGTCACAAGCTAATTTGCTATTCAATTGGTGTCTTTTTGCGGGCTCCGAACGGCTTCTGAGTTACGACCTTGAAAAATTGGCGATGGTTAAACCAGTAACCTACAGGCTCCAGAAGCCTGCAAATATTTTCACACCCATAAACGGCAAATAAAGGAGAAAATCCAACGAGTGCAAGAGGGGACCCGCAAGGGGGTTAAACACCTATAAGTAGCACTTTTAATGCAAATAAAAATCCCATCATTTGTGATGGGAGGCCCGCAATGGGTGACAAAAGGAGAGAAGAGGGAGAGGATACAGAAGGGGTAAAGGAGAGAGAGAAGCCATGCATAGCAAGGCTCGCATTGCCAGGCTTTGTCGCGCATTGTGAGGCTCGCATTGTGTGGCAAACAACAGCATTTGTGAGGCTTGCAAATATTATGCCGTCACTTTTTGACAGGCAAGTCACCGGTTTTCACGGGTTACAGACCTTCAATATAATAGTAAAACATTGTGGTAAATAATTTGTCACCTGCAGAGTTGACACAGTATGAATCATACCAAAAAACTTACTGCTTGGCACTACTATAGGCTGACTCTACCTACCTCCATTGACTTGACCACTTTATGCAGCTTCTTGAGGGAGGACTTTAAATCCTATACAGACAATAACTATTGTTGATAACTAACTCAACAGGTGAACAATTGTTTAGAACTTTCCTATAGAATCTTCAAGCCTCTATATGACGGTTCACAGCTGTTTTGAGTTTCTGCTCCCTTTAAGAAAGGTAAATTAATTCTAAAAGTATAATCCATATTAAAATTGAATGCTTCACAAGATTTAAGAACTAAAGGATACATACAGCAATAAGAAAATATGAACTTGTAGAATCTATTTAAAGGCACGCTAAGAATGAGATTTCACTGTAACATAAAAGTCTCACAAGCCTGGAGAAATAATACGCACTTGCTAAACATGGGTTGACAATCAATAAAAAGCAACATGTTGTTAACATAATCAATGTACGAAACACAGCGCACATCAATAAAATTTATATAGCTTCTACACTTCTGTTCTCCATGAAATATTATGTGACCTGTTCACATATCACTAGCAGAATAAAAGTAGTAGTCATTTATTACCTTACTATTATAAAATACAATTTTATTGAGCCATTATTAGAGCAGCCATCACAGTCCCAATCTCTCAGTATTGATGTCTACTCGTTTTACAGCAACATTAGTCATGAGGATGGATTGCAAGCTGTAATATTATTTTACTACCTATAGAAAAAAGTGTCACTGTTGCAAAGCCCCGGCTTTGTCATTATCCATAATAATCTAAAATGTCTTTACAAAGAGACGTTTATCTCGATGCCCTCATTTTCTACAATTTTTTTCGATACTGCAAAAGTGCTTCTGATTTAAAGGGGCATTGTAGTGAATTTTCAAGTAACGCTATTTAAAAAAGTAGGTAGTTTAAAATAAATGAATAGTTTATATTTTTCTTATATTTTAATCAGTGTGTTTTCTACTCAAACAGAGCTGCATATCTGGTTCTACCTGTGTCATCAGGGGCATGGCCCGCAGTCTTTTCAATGTCCATATTTTTGTTCTTGTTTTAAAGATCTTCTTGGTTTTCCCAATATATTTTTGGGTGAATGTGCTTTTCAGCGAAGGGATGGTTGAAAAAACATAACTAGCTCTGCTTTCCGCTACTTGCAGCCACATTACACTCTAAGCCCGTAGCGGCAACGGCAAGCCCGCAAAGGCTGAGGGGTTGTAATTCATTAAATTAAATTCCACCATGCCGCGAGTTACGGCTGGAGACGCAAGCCCGTAAACCATTCTTGTGCCGTTGGATGTGTGGCCGTGAACATGATAAATTAGTCAAACCCGTTGTTACGGGTTTAGTCAGAGCCAATGGCAAATTAGATTGTCACTGAAAAATGGAGGTTAGATTTCAAAGCCTTACGGGTTTGAATTACGAGTTACGATCGGACCCGCATTCCAGAAATAATGCAATATTAATAAATAAGTAAATATGATATTCAAGTTCCATTATATGCATACATTGATTGCCGGTATCAATATAACACGGAAATTTAACAGAAATAAACGTATTATTTATTGCACATTTGCGAGCTTGAGAATGTTGTGCTATTAATTTTAAGACCTAACATCACTTTCCCTTTCATTATTAGTACAGAAGTGTGTGTATATTTACAGTGCTATGGATAGGACTTTAACCCCCCTGCGGGCCCTCTCTGGTACCCATAGTTTTTTTGCCTCCATTTGCGGGTAACGAGGTTGAACGCCAGTGGATTTGTTGCAATTTAATAGCGAAAAAGGGGAACGTAGCAGTTACAGGCTTGAGAAAAACAAAGGATTTGCGGGCGCGCAGTTCAAATTTCCACATTTCCCGCAGCCTTTTTCCAACCTTAACCTGCATGTCGTTGGCAGGTTGCTTTACAGGGCCAATTTAATAGCTGCAAGTCTTGCTGGCTATGTTATGGGCTACGGTTTTACATGTTCAGGCGCTCTAACTGGGCCGTGCGTTCCACAGTGGAATGCCCAGTGGCTGCTGCGGCCCACACTGCAGTTGCTTCACTCCCAGTGCGCATTAGGTGGCTGCGGACGTGAACATGTTCAATTGGTCACTGAAAAATGGAGGTTTGATTTCAATCCCTTACGGGTTTGAATTACGAGTTACGATCGAACCTTCATTCCAGCAATAATGCAATATTAATAAATCAGTGAATATAGTCCATGCGAGTTCCCTTATATATATTAGCACATTGATTGCCGGGATCGATATAACATGGAAATTAAACATTAAAAAAAGTATTTTATATTGATTTGCGAGCTTGAGAATGTTGTGCTATTCATTTTAATACCTAACATCACTTTCCTTTTAATTGAAAATACAGTAGTGTGGGTATATTTGCATTTACGGTGCTATAAGACAGGACTTGCGGGTCCTTTCTAGTACCCATAGGCTTTTTGGCTCCATTTGCGGGTTACGGGTTTGAACGCCAGTGGATTTGTAGCAATTTAATAGCGATTTGCGAACATTACATTTACGGGCTTGACAGATCAAAGGGTTCGTGGCAACGGAATTCCAATTTCTACAGCCCATAGGTTTTTTCCACATGTAACCTGCAGATCATTTGTGGGTAGCTGCACAAGGCCAATTTAATAGCCCTAAGTCTTGCGGGCTCCATTACGGGCTACATGTTTTCACGTTGGGGGAATTTAATAGGGCTGTATGTCTGACTTTGGAAATATGACAATGAGTTACAATGTGGAGGGTATTGCAATTTACTCAAAGGTTTGATTTATCACAGCGGGTTATGAAGGCATAGATATAATACGAGTAAAAAAAAAATAATGTGGCATAAATGTGTAATTTCTGTTTATGCTTATTAGTAGACCTGTTCAGGCTATAAACTTCCAGCCAGCAAGAAAACACTCCGAGCATTCACCATGCAGATGTTAATTAATTTAAAGAAATATTTTTAAATCAACATACAATGTGGGTCCTACCTTCTGTTTTCGAGCCTTTCCTCCCGCCTACTCTACGAGCCGCTCATTACAGGGTTCGTTAACCTGCAAGTTTGGTGCTTGGGAATGCCATGTGTCTCTTTCCACCATCTCCCCCCTGTCCCTTCCCTGTGTTTTTCTCCTCTGTGTGTTTTGCGTGTTAGGCGCTGACTGCCGTTGGTTTTATTTTCAAAGTCCAGCGTGCCTGGTGTTGTTGGTATAAGTGTTAATGTCTTTGCCGTTGTGTATTTTCTAAGCCCCGCCGCGTGCCTGGCTCTGCTCAGCCTCGTTTTCATCCATTTCCAGACTCTTTATGTTTTTCGGCCACCATTTTTTTCTTCGCTTAGCCGATTATGGTTTTACGAAAAAAGCTCTAATATGGCTCAAATTCGCTTGCAATGTCACTCCCACGCTTCCTCCCTCTCCAGCTGTGCTGTGTGTGAGTGTGTTATTATTTTTGTTAAATTATTTTGTTTGTTTTTCAGGTTTTTAGAGTTACATAATTGGCTGGCAGCTGCGACCATTGCCTTCGGCGATCATTGCAACCTAAGTCCCGCGTGCCTCAACTGCTCGCCTACCTTTGCGAGGCTTGCGGTGCAATGATTGCATTTGGCGCACAATGCAGCTTAAGTCCCGCATGTCTACAGCTCGCTTTGCTTCGTGAGGCTCGCAAAGTGTGACCAACATCGTAAGCGTTCCTAACACTGACAACTATAATAGTGATTACAACTAATTTATTTTTTTCAAAAGCTCATTTTAAACACTGTTTGTTGTTGGTGCATCTACCAAGCTAACACTGTCTTGTGGTCTGCAGATAAAGGATAGTAGTGACAACATGGGGTCGGTCATTGCATGAGTAAAGAACATTTTACGTAGGGCTGTACATGTCCTTGGAAAGATGAATGTAATTGCTGACGTGTTATCACGTGAGTAGTGGCATCGCTATGGCTGTACATTACCCTGCAAAGCTTAATGGAATCGCTGACGTGTTATCACGTGCGCAGTGGCAACGCTTCAGGGACCTGACCAACCCTTGCCCAGAACACTTATAAGACCTGGGTAGTCCTTGAGAGTAGTTCCTGTTTCTGTTTTGCTTGTGATTTGGCCTAATGTATAAATATGTCTATGCTAATTGCAGTTTTATACTCCTACAGGCACACTTCCTAGAACTGCATGGATTCTAGGACACTCTTACGTGCATTGGGCACAAAGACCAGCAGTAGAGAAAGATAGAGACATGCAACTTGGTTTTCAAAAAAGTAGAGTTATTGTTAAACTGTTTTGTTATAAGGGGTATACATAGCAGAGTGTCATTAGGGAAATAGTGCCACTTTTAGCTTGTCCTCTGGATACTCTGGTAATTTATGCAGGTGGGGCAGGGGAATGATTTAGGGTTCATGCCCTAAAGGCATTAGTTGCACGCATGAAAAAATTTGGTGGATAGGTAACACCAGCTATTCCCTAGAATGCGGATTAAATGGTCTGAGATGGTGCACCTCTTAAATGGAGATCCCACATTCAAGGTTAGGGCCAGTTATGTTAGAAGAATGATGTGTTAGCATTTTTTGAGAAGGATGGGGTTAATTTGAATATGTTTGGCTGTAATCTTTTTATTTTAGCCTTGAAGGAAACCATGCCTTTAAGAAAACCATTTGCTTGGTACTAGATGACATGGGACGTGGTTGGAGGTAACATGCAGGTTTCCAGTTTAATTGATTTGCTTAAATTTAGGCACAGCTACAGTTCATTAAGGCTATGTGGGTAGGGTTGGATTCAAGCTTAATGGAAGGGGCAGTGGTGTGAGGCGAAATGGCCAGCATTACGGCAGAGTTCTAAGTTGATCAGGAACTTGCAGCTCTATTAAATTCCCCCAACGTGTAAAGCCGTAGCCCATAAAGCTACCCACAAATGATCTGTGGGTTACAGGCGGAAAAACCCTACAGGATGTCGAAATCGAAAACTCCGTTGGCGCAAAGCCTTTGATCTGTCAAGCCCATAAAAGTTACATTTGCAAATCGCTATTAAATTGCTATGAATCCACTGGTGTTCAAATTATTTCTGGAATGCGTGTCCGACTGAGGGTAACTCGTAATTGAAACCCGTAAGGGGTTGTAATCTAACCTCCATTTTTTAGTGACGTAATGATGACAATCTCTTTTACTATTGGCTCCGTCTAAACCCGTAACTATGGGTTTGACTAATTGATCATCTTCACAGCCGCACATCCAACGGGTGCAAGAATGGTTTACAGGTTTGCGTCTACTGCCTGTAACTCAAGCCATGGTTTAATTTAAAAGCTCTGTAACGCAGCCGAATTTCAAGCCCACAGCCTTTGCGGGCGGAGGCCACTATGGGCTTGAAGTTAATTGGGCTTTGTTTGTCTAGCAACATTAGTGGAATGGGTAGGACATTATTACGCCATACTGACATGGAGGGGGATCATGTGTTAGCATTTTATGAAAAGGATGGGATCCACCTCAATAAATATGGCATTCAAAGAAACCATTTGTTATGGTGCTGAATAGTTTGCAACGTTGTTAGTCCCAACTAATATGTTATAGTTGTCAGCCACAGCTCTATGTTATATGGTTAAGAGCACTTTTATTGGTGCTTCCTATTCCAATCAACACACTTAAGGGACTGGGCCCCTCTGTCCCATAGATGGCAAGGTGATGCTTAGCTGTAACTGCGTGCTACCTTTGGGTTTGAAAACGGCAAAGTGTGCAATTTCTCTGCACACAAACGAATTTAGATGGCTTGGAACACATTTATCCGTAAGGGGTGTGTTTCCTGGACAAGTAGGTCCTATAGATGGCAAGGTGCATGCTTAGTTGTAACTGCTCGCTACCTGAAAATTCAGGTCAGATAAGGGCAGAGTGCGCAATTGATCCGCATGCAACCAAATTAGAATGCTTGAAACGTATTAATACATTAGGGGTTTGTTTCCTATCCTGGCAAGATGTTCCTATAGATGGCAAGGTGTGTGCTTAGTGGTAACAGCGCACTACCTGAAAATTCGGGTCCGAAAACGGCTGAGTGAGCGATTTATGAGCACACAATCGATTAGATGGCTTGGAATGCATTTATCCATTAGGCGTGTTTTTCCTGTAGAGGTTTGACTAATTGATCCTGTTTACGGCTGCACATACAATGTGAGCAAGAAGAGGTTTACAAGTTTCAATATCAGCCATGTCTGTTGAGAGCTTGGCTACTATAATAGCTTTGGAACTATGCGGGCATTGCGGGTGTACCTGTGTCTCTTTGCCTTTACAGGCTTGGAATTTAATCTGTCCCTAGTTCTTCCTTTGAATTATTCCCCATCATTGTGGCAATCTACATATGGGGTGACAACTTGAAGGACCAGCATGACATATGTTATAGTGACAATATGGGAACGGTCCTGTTGCTCAACAAACTGACATCCTCCTAGAACAGCTGGTTTCAACCAAACAGAGTTGTTGGTGAAATGGTTTGGAATATGTGGGATGAAGTGGGAGTGTGTTAGGGAGGTAGTGTCGTTCATGCAGGGTGTAATGATTTAGGGAGCATGCCATTATAGGCACTCATTACATGTAGGAAATGTGATGTGGATAGGTTGCACCTATTATTCCCTGAGCTACATATTAGATGATCTGAGATAATGCACCTTCTTAAATGGCGATCCCACATTCTACCTGCTACATTAAATAAATGCAGAAAAGTCAATAAGACAATCAGCCCTATTAAATTGCCTTAACATGTAAAACCATTGCCCAAAGACTAGCCCGCAAGACTTATGGCTATTAAATTGGCGACGTAAAGCAACCCGCTAATGATCTGCGGTTACAGGCGGAAAAACCCAACGGAACGTCAAAATTTGAACTCCGTGGCCGCAAATTGTTTGATCTGTCAAGCCTGTAACTGTTACATTAAAAAAACGCTATTAAATTGCTATGAATCCACTGGTGTCCAAAATTGTAACCTGCAAATGGAGGCAGAAAGCCTATGGGTACTAGAGAGGACCTACAAGGGGGTTAAAGTCTTATCCGTAGCACTGTAAATGCAAATAAACACACACTAATGTATTTTCAATTAAAGGGAAAGTGATGTTAGGTATTAAAATTAATAGCACAACATTCTCAAGCTCGCAAATCTGCAATATAAAATACTTTTATTTCTGTTTAATCTTTGTGGTATATCGATCCCGACAATCAATGTGTTAATACATATAATGGAACTCGCATGGACTAGAATATAATATTTACTGATTTATTAATATTGCATTATTTCTACAATGCTGGTCCGATCGAAACTCGTAATTCAAACCCGTAAGGCTTTGAAATCTAACCTCCATTTTTCAGTGACGTAATGATGACGATCTAATTTGCCATTGGCTCCATCTAAACCCGTAACTATGGGTTTGACTAATTGATCATGTTCATGGCTGCACATCCAACATGCGCTAGAATGGTTTACAGGTTTGCGTCTACGGCCCATAACTGGAGCCATGGTTCAATTTAATAGCTCTGTAACGTAACCAAATTACAAGCCTGCAGCCTTTGCGGGCCGATGCCTCTAAGGGCTTCAAAGTTAATTGGGCTGTTTGTCTAGCAACATTAGTGAAATTGGTGGGTAGTGATGTCGCGAACATCAAATTTTCGGTTTGCGAACATCGGACACAAACCTAAATCAAATGTTCGCGAACGGGCGAACACGGCGAACCGCCATAGACTTCAATGGGCAGGCGAATTTCAAAACCCACAGGGACTCTTTCTGGCCACAATAGTGATGGGAATTTTTTTTCAAGGGGACTAACACCTGGACTGTGGCATGCCGGAGGGGGATCCATGTCAAAACTCCCAAGGAAAATTACATAGTTGATGCAGAGTCTGGTTTTAAGCCATAAAGGGCATAAATCAGCTAACATACCTAAATTGTTTGGAATAACATGCTTTAAAACATCAGGTATGATGTTGTATCGATCAGGTAGTGTAAGGGTTACACCCGCTTCACAGTAACAGACCAATCTCCCCATTTAATGCACCTCAAACAACCGCAAACTGTCCCTTTGCACAACCGCAAACTCCCCATTTGCACAAGGTTGGATACCAAGCTAGCCATGTCCCGCTCCTTGTTCTCACTGATGTCATTGAAGGTCTCTTCCTCCACCCAGGCACCAAGGGTCCCCGAAAGGTTACAACAAGCCCCCTGGGATGCCTGCTGTGTTTGGTCTTCCACCTCCTCAAAGCCACCTTCCTCCTCTGACTCCTCTTCTTCAGACTCCTCTCTCTGCGTTGCCTCTGTCTGCGTTATTATAAGGTGTGTACTGTTAAGTAGTACTATTCCTATCGGTTTAATCCCTGTTATGTCCACTATTAGGGGACGTGTAGATGGCATTGATTTTTGGAACAGGGAGATGGAAAAAGATGCTTAGTCGGACCTCCTACTTCAAATTTGGGGCACTGCGCGTGTAATCTAAGGTGCCTCCAGATATGAGTGTCACTGTGCACTGGCAAAAGTTGGCAGAGTAGGCGCTGTAGGCCTCACACACACGCCTGTAGGCAGGCAACTGATATTCAATCGATTACAGTCAAAAAAGTGTTGTTTTATGTCACTGTACACTACGGTTGCACCAGATATGATATATCATTGTGCACTGGCAAAAGTTGGCAGAGTAGATGCAATAGGCAACACACACGCCTGTAGGCAGGCAATTGCTATTCAATCTATTACAGTCAAAAAAGTGTTGTTTTATGTCACTGAGCACAATATAAGCTGTGAGCCTGACACAGGCAGGCAACTGAAATTAGATTACAGGAATAAAATGGTTGTTTTCAATGTATGTTACACCACCAGGTATGAGTAGTGAAAATATGCACAATATAAGCTGTTAGGTGTTAGCCTGTCACACACACACACGCTGGCAGGCAGGCATAGATTACACACAAAAAATTATAAAATAAAATAAATGATGTTCAAAGTTTCCTCAATGATAAAGTATAGGGGGCGAACCGAAAAGCGCATGTGTTCGCTGCTCGCAACGCACGCGAACATGCGAAAATCGCTGCGAATAGTTCTCCGGCAAACTGTTCGGGACATCACTATTGGTGGGACGTCATTATGCCATACTAACGTGGAGTGCGGTATGAAACGGATGGGGTCCACCTCAATAAATATGGCATCCAAAGAAACCATTTGTATGGTGCCGGATTGTTTGGGACGTCGTTACTCTCAACTAATATGTTATAGTTGTCAGCCACAGCTCTATGTTACATGGTTAAGAGCACTTTTATTGATGCTTCCTTTTCCAATCAACACACTTAAGCTTCTCTGCATGCAACCAAATTTAGATCTCTTGGAACGCTTTTATCTGTTTGGGGTCTATTTTCTAATCAAATGGGTCCTATAGATGGCAAGGTGCATGCTTAGTGGTAACAGCGGGCTACCTGAAAAGAGCAGAGTGCGCAATTTATCCGCACACAACCGAATTAGATGGCTTGGGGGCGTGACCTGAAGTGTGTTTGTTGCCGTGTAATGGGACTAGAGGCCGACGAAGGAGATGAGAGAAGATCATGGAAAACACTCCACTATACCCTGATGGTATAGCCTCCTTTCTGGGGTCCTGACCTCCTTAGATGCCGCTGCTCTGCCGCTGTGACTGACCTTACCTTACCGCTTCCCGTGTGGTGCCGCTGGTGCTCCTGCGGTGTTCTCGCAAGATTTGGAGTGGCGGACCCACGCGTTGGGGGTCAGGTCGTGTGGTCGTTGGTACTGAGAGCTGTGGCGGTTTGGCCTTGGAGGACCTCCACGACAGAGAGTGCTGATTACAGATGGTGGCCATGCATTTAATTCCTATCTTAGATGGCTTATGACAAAATAAGACGGAGAGTGCCGATTACAGCTGGTGGCCATGCAATCAATTCTTATCTCAGACGGCTTGTGACAAAATAAGCTGTACACATTGTGCACATAATATACTGCAGTGCAATATCGCCAGTTTTGTGTCTAAGGGGAGGTTTGATTCAGTACTGCAAGCTGGAGCTGAGTAAGATTTCTGATAACTTCCTCACACGTGGACTGGACTTCTATCATTTGAAGGCGCTGTGAGTAACTCTGTTTGGGCTACAAGCCCCTTTCTCTACTATTTTTTAATATCAACTCACACCCAATATTCTATGCCTCTCAGCTCTCCACACTGCATTATATCTCAATCGGATACATAAAGGTTAACTATTAAAATCCTTATTTTCTGGTTCCCTGCACAGCTAGTTGTGTACAAACTGCTGCAATACTTATTTTAATCACTGATACAGTGTAATCACTTGGACTAAATCACTAAGTCTTAATTGAAGATAAACTTCCCATGGTACATTTATTATTCATATTTATTTACTAGGGCCCTCATTCAATTGCAATTTTGTCAATTGAATAGGGCTCTAAATAAGCACATTACATATTTTTTTAAAATAAGTTTTTAGTTAGTGAAAACCTTGCTTTTGGATAGATGCTTACTAAGTAAAAGCTTCTTTAAAAAAAATATGTTATGTGCTTATTTAGACCCCTATTCAATTGGCAAAATTGCAATTGAATGAGGGCCTATGTGTTTTGTTTTTTGTGTCTTTTTTTAATTATTATGGATATGCCCTAAATCAATTAATCCTTCATAACTCTATAGGCTTTATTTGGCCTGTTGTTAAGAGTTCTATATAATCTACACAAAATAGAAGGAATTCCCCTTCTCATCTTCCTATCAATTATAAAGAATAAGAAACAAGAGAAAAAAGGAAAGAGACAAGGGGGAAAAAAAGAAAAAGAGACAAGGGAAGTCTCCTTCAAGTAACAATCATGCTGGCAAGGAACAAAGTTAAAGATAAGAAGCTCTCCCAGAAATCTACTGCTTTTTTTTTTTACCTAAAAGCTCTAACAAGTCACAAGAGGTTTCACAACCAAACTCGCCTGAACCAAACTCAACAATGTTATCTGAAAGCTCTTAAATTAGTGATACAGAAATTTTGAATGATAACCTATTAACTCCATCTAAGATGAAAGAGATTCTCCACGACTTTCAGCTCAGCTTAATGGCTGATGTAAAACATCAAATCATGGAAAATGCTTGGGCTATTAAAAAACTCAACTCCAAAACATCACAAATTGAATCTCGGTGATAATTTGACCATCGAGAAGAACTCTCTTCTATCTCGCTCTCAAATGTTAGAAGATAACCTAAGGGACATGAACATTAAAATTGCAAACATGGAAGACAGGATGAGAAGATCTAACCTCAGAATTAGGGGTATACCTGAAAACATTCTAAACTTAGATCTTGACTCTTATCTACAAAAATTGTTTAATATACTTGTTCCAGCACTTTCTCATCATGATCTCAGACTGGACTCTTATCACAGAATTTCTAGACCATCACATCTTGACACCTCTTGGTCTAGGGATGTGATAGTCAAGTTCCACTTCTTTTCATCCAAACAAGCAATCAGTAAAGCTTGCTATGTATTGAAGTCTCTTCCTTCCCCTTATCAAGGCATAAAAGTCTTTTCAGATATATCAGCAGCAACATTACTCAAACGCAGAGAATTTTCATCCATTACTCTGGCCTTGAGATCAGACAACCTTCCATACAAGTGGACATTTCCTGTGGGATTATCGGTCTTAAAAGTTTTAAGATGGTTTAAAATTAAATCACCATTAGAAGGGCGTGACTTGCTATCTAATTGGGGTATTGTCACTAAATCACCTGGAGATGCTAATGCATTAAAACCATTGAGACCAGAGTGGCAGAATTCATAGACCCTTTCACTCTGAGAGACTGGTTTTAATTTTTCCATAAATAGAAGAAGAAAAGAGGGAAAAAAGAAGAAAAGGGAAGGAATTTTACAGAGTAGGCTACGTGACAACACATTTCCTGTTTTTTTTGTTCTGTTGCTGAAATGTATTTTATAACCATGACATTGAATATTTGTACCCACTGGGTTTTATGATAACTCACTAAAATATTATTGCTAATTTATGTTAGCACCTTATAAGTGCTTTGACATTCAATAGTTATACATATATATATATATATATATATATATATATATATATATATATATATATATATATATATATATATTTATATATATTTTTTTTATTGGCAATTGACACTTATGTTAACCAACACTTTATTCACCAGGTCGTATTATAATTCACTAAAATATATCAGGTGGTAGGCTTATTAGTCATTGCAAACACTACTAAAAATAAATTAGTTCTTTAATCAATTTGTATTTTTGTACTTTTGTACTCTCTCCTATATAGGAGTTAGCACATTAATTAATTCTTATAAATATAAAAAAAATTGTAGAATTTATAGACAAAAATTTGTTTCACTTATCTTTTAATTGCAAGACACTATTTTTATTAAATGAGCATGTATTAAATTGTATTTTGCACTTAAAAAAGGAAAAAAGAGAAAAAGAGAAGGAAGGAAGAAAGGGGGGGGGGAGGAAAGGATTGGGTTATTTATTTATTTTTTTCTCCTTTCTTTCTCTTTTCATTGATAGTCGCTTCGAACAACACATTTTTTAATAATTTACATTCTTCTCACTTATCCTCACCTCCTTCGGCCTATATCGGCCTCACACTTCTTATTATCGGTGTAGAACCTAGTAACAGGTGTCAAATGTTGTTTTTTATGTTTCTTATAGGTATGCATGTTAGTATGAATGGTTATGTAACTAAAATATTATTTATTTACCTCAAGGTTCCTAAGAATAGGATAAGGTTGGATTGTTTCCAGCACCAATTTCTCGTTATTTATCTGTATGAACCAGTTAGAATTAAGCACAACATCAAGGTTAGCAAAATTAGCAACGTAAATGGCAGTTACATTTATTACTTGCAATGTAAAAGGTCTCAACACCCCTAGTAAGAGGAGCTCTTTATTGAGACTGATGAAACAACAAGGATGTGATAATTTATTTCTCCAAGAAACGCATTGGGATGGGAATAAGATACTAAATTGTGGTTCTAATGATTATCATCTAAAATACAACTCTACATTGAAAAATTATTATTTAGTAAAAAGCTTATAATTAAGGAAGAACTAGTGGAAATAGACAATCATGGTAGATTCATTTTCTGGCTTGGTGAAATAAATTATCAGAGGTTTACATTGGTTAACTTATACTCTCCAAATTTAAAACAAGTGCATTTCATAAAATTAATAAATATAATTATGGTCATGTAATCATGGCAGGAGATTATAATCTCACAATTAATCCCGACCTTGACAGGAAAACTTATAAACCTATTAAAAACAAAACTAAGATTCAAAATGACTCAAACTTATTTCATAAGTTGATCACGGATAACAATTTATATGATGCCTGGAGGATTTTGTTTCCTAATCAGATTGACTTTTCATTCTTCTCTCCAGTCCATAAAATGTACTCTAGGCTAGATTTCTTCTTGGTGGATAAACCTACTATGAATCTAATAACTTATGCTGAAATAGGTCCTATCACTATCTCAGATCATGCTTATGTATCACTAAAGATTAAATTAGACTCAGATAAAAACTGGACGATTGATCACTAATGACAATAACAAGAAGTATCTTATTTCTCATATTAAGGAATTTTTTGAGTTCAATAAAAACTCTGCTTCATCTAACAGCTTGTTATGGATTACTCAGAAGGCGTAGATCAGAGGCATCTTAATTAAAATGAAAGGTAACTTAATAAAACAAAGAAGTATATCTTTGAGTAATCTATTGATTCAGAAGTATAGTTTTATAATCTTGAGAAAGATAATAAAAGTAGTAAATTATTAGCAAATAAAATCAAAGTTAAAAAACAATACACTAGAATTGAGGGGGGTTTTAGTCAAGGAAAATGGGTCATGAAACCCTTTGACATTGCTAAAGCTTTTGCTTCATATTACTCAAAATTATATAATCTTTCATAACATACAGAAGCCAAACCTCCTTTAGAGACAGATATTAAAACAAATTTAAGGAAATATAATCTTCCAAAAATTACTCCATCTCAATTGGAGGTGTTAAGTGCTCCCATCTCTGACTTAGAAATTAGTAGTAACATAGAACAATTAAAAAATTACACAACTCCTGGTCCAGACGGTTATAGCAACTTATTTTATAAAAAGTTAAACTTAGTCTTAACACCACTTTTAAAAGGTCTATTCAACCAATTTATGTGTCTGGGCAAAATCCCACAGCAAATGTTAAAAGCTACAATTATTGTTATTCCAAAAAAAGATCAAGATCTTAAAAAATGTGCTAGCTATAGACCCATTTCATTAATGAATGCAGATCTGAAACTTTATTCTTAAAAAATGGCTACTAGACTGGGAGGTATAATCCATACCAGGATATCCACGGATAAGCCGGCTTTATTCCTGGAAGACACGACTCAGACAGTGTCAGAAAACGTATGAACTTAATATCTATTTCTAAGAGTTCTTCTGCTCCCACCCTGTTCATTTCTTTAGATGCTGAAAAAGCTTTTGATAGGGTGGGGTGGGAGTACATGAAACTGACACTGTCTGAAATGGGTTTTGGTAATTTTAGGCTCACATGCAATTGGAGCTCTTTATTCTGTTTCTTCGGCTTCAGTAGCCGGTATCAACTTTGTTTCCCAGAGCTTTGAAATCACTAATGGTACGAGGCAGGGATGCCCTCTCTCCCCCATTCTCTTCACCCTTCTGATTGAACCATTAGCCTTAGCTATCAGAACTTCATCTAATATTGGAGGGATGAGTGTGGGAGAGAGTGCACAAGACCACCCTATTTGCCAACTATATTATTCTGTCCCTTACCTGCCCAGTCAATCTCTGAGCCATTTGGAACAAATTTTCTCTAGATTTGCTTATATATCCAACTATAAACTAAATGCTTCAAAGTCTGAGATTCTTACAATTAACATCTCTAATAAGATTAGGGAAGAATTGGAGACAAAATTTCCATATAACTGGCATTCAAATTATTTTAATCATCTAGGAATTACATTCTATTAATCTAGGTAAAGTGTTTCTCAAATGTGATAAATCTATAAAAGCTTGGAGTGGTATTCGCTTGTCTTTCTCAGGTAGAGTGGCCACTATTAAATTGGTCATCTTGCCAAGAATTAATTATATCTTACAATCCATCTCTATTCCCTTTCCAACGATGTTGCTTACACGTTTTCAATCCTTAATTGAGAAATGTATACATTCTGGAATGCATTTATCCATTAGGGGGGTGTTTCCTGTAGGAGGTGGGCGCACCATGTTTGGTGCGCCTGTGGCGGGGTGCTTGCCCACAGGTGGTTAATGAGCTGTGAGGTGCACTCAATTTGTAGTACTCTTTGGGCACGGGGTCCACTCTATCGTTTAAGTGTGGGTGGGCAGGCACCTCTTGTGTGTTATTGTTTATAATAAACAGAGCTTATGTCATGTTAAAATAATTCATTTGTACATATAGTTACTGTCATGTATGTAATGTGTGAGTATAGTTACTGTCATGTATGTTATGTTTGAGTATAGTTATATCATGGATGTAATGTGTGCACATAGCTACTGTCATGGATGTAATGTGTGCACATAGTTACTGTCAGGGCTTCTTGCTTATGTATTTGTGCATTTATCTTGTTGTGTGAAATATGTGGATGCGTCCCTCTTCAATGCCACGATTAGTTCTTTTAGAGAGTGCAGTTTTATTTTCTCCATTATAAAGTATTGCCATGGCTATGGACTGGAAGCAGTTGGCCCTCATGGACTATTTTATTCTGCACCACTGGTCATCTGATATTTCTTAATGGCCCCACATTTATTACTTAAGATAAACAGGAGTTTGTAACCAGAGGGGGGAGGAAAGAATGTGAATATCTTATGCATTTCATTTGTGTATTTATTTTCTATTATTGTAGTTTGTGAGGTCTGTTCATATGTTTCCCTTGTGTATTGTAAAACCACATTACCCTCTTCCCTCCTACAGGCCCGGGATATTAGTGACCTAAACTGATAACCTCTAGGTTCTGGTGTATCTGGCGGTGGGCCTAAGTGATGGGGTGAGGAGGTCACACAAAGAAATCAAATCCCTAAAACAGGAAGGGGCACATGGGGGGGGGGGGGGGTTGTTGTGTTTTGATATATCTGTGAAATGCAAGCAAGAATAAATGCACCGTCTCTGTCTACACTAAATAACGGTGTGGTCTGAGTTCTCTGCTTCCCCATAAATTAATTTAATGGCTGGGTGATGAGATCTTGAACACAAGAAGTCACGACCCAGAGAAAGAAAATTGGGGTGCGGGTGGTTCAACACATTTGGGGTCGTTAAAAATAAAAACTTCCATCCACAAATCAGTCTGACTCCAACCCAAAAGGAGTGGTGCAAAAGGTTAGCCAACTCTCCTCTTCACAATATTGCAACAAGCAAATCCCAGATGTAAATTTCAGCCTCTTGAGGACACTGAATTCCAGGAACACATTAATGTTAGGATAATAACGTATTAATACAATTCTGAATATAATCAGTTGGAATTTTCTAAATTTCAGCTGTAATTTAGCTCAAGACATCCTCCCACCAGAATTGTATTTTCACCCTCATTAGTGGATTAATTGCTTCATGCTATGGTCAGCTACTAGCACAGAAGTTGGTAGCAACACAAGACTGGCCTTCTTATCATTATCGAAATACTGAAGGGCTCCTTCATTAAAAATGTATTTTTGCAGGCATACTCGGATGTCAGTCAGTGAAAAGTCGGGCTCTGTTAATACTACAAAAGTTTGCAGCAACAGGAAGCTATTAATCCATTAATGTGGGTAATTAGCGATAAAATAATTGGTACATCTGAAGAGGTCATTGAAGCTTACATATTCTATCATGTACTTTAGGGATAATGCTATAGTGGTAAAACATAACAGTAAGTTGCTTAGCATACTAGGCAACCCATTATTCTCATTATCTCTCTCTATCTCTGAGCACATGTAACTTCGAGTAGTGGGCAGGCAGCAATCTGCAAATCTCCATATTGTAGCTCTTATTATAAACAGCATCACTAATAGCTTCATATTGGTAGCTTTAAATAATCAACACAATGTTTTATTTGGCAATGTACCAACGTATTTATTTTCTAGAATTATCTGCACTGTCCAATCTGTTTAGTTTCATAGATATTACATTAATGAAATGATTAGCCTTTTATCTGAGTTTTGTCATAATTATTAAAAACTAAATGTGATAATGAATGTAAACATGACAGTGTCATTTTTCTTGTTTTATCTATTTGTATACTTGATATTTGTATTATTATAGTTTTGAAATATTAGCTGTTTTGTAGAAGTGCTTTTTTTATCGGTTTAGGAAAAAAAATCAAGTCTGACCTCTGAAGATCTTTATATATATGTATCCCTTTCTGAATTGCTATCTTGTAATGGTGAAGAGACTTGTGAACTTCAGTGGACCTGTGAGCTTTGCCATGCAGGGTCACTCAAGATGGGCAGGTCATAGCAGAGAGGTCAGACAAATTGTGGTCCACTGGAGAAGGAACTGCCAACCCACTCCGGTATCTTTGCCAAGATAACCTTATGGATAAGCACAACCACAGACACAACAATATGGCACTGAAAACTTAGCTCATCAGGTCAGGTGCCCATCACATTCCTGGGGAAGAGCAGAGGATGAGTACAAGTATCACCAGATCAGTGAAGAGTTTGGCCAAAGTAGAGAGAATTCCATAATGTGGATATGTCTGGAGTGGAAAGAAAACTTAGAACTAAGAAACAAGGCAAACCAGATGTGGTGACAAATGAGACATCAAAATTAAACACTGGTGTCCTAGGATTTAGTGAACTGTGGTGGAACAGAATGAGACATTTCATGTCAGAAAACCACCAGATCTTCTACTGTGTTCAGTAGAATGCAACTGATTCGAAATGAATGCAGAACTACAAAGAACAGAAACAAGAGACAAAAAGACATTTTTTAATAAGCAATGTAAAAAGACGATAACAGAATGGGAGAGTCAAATGATCAAGAAAATTGGGGATCTCATCTGGCTAGGATCATCCATTAGACGATGTAGGCATTTGCCTACAGGCGAATCTCTATGGGGGCGCCTCAATATTACACAATGTGTTGTTATCATCACTTATATCCAGCAGCAAGGGGACCTCCAATAACAGCTGTGACTGATCAGCTCTGCCTCACCATGCGGAGAGTGATGAGGAAGGAGGAGGAGCACAGGAAGAAATTGACAGGGAGACAAGGTGAATGGCAGGGCAGGAATCAGCAGGTGGGAGGTTATAAAATATTGCCACTATGTATGTGTGTGCATGTATGCATGTGCATGTACTGTATGTATGTGTGTGTGTGCATGTATGTACAGTGGAGGAAAAAAGTAATAGACTGATCATTTCTTTGTCAGTGGACAAACGTTCAAAATCAGCAGGGGATCAAATACTTTTTCCCCACCACTGTATGTATGTGTATGTGCATGCATGTGTGTGTATGCATGTTTATGTATGCTTGGCTATGTGTGTGTGTGTATGTATGTGCCTGTATGTATGTGTGTGTATGTATGTGTGTGTGTGTCTATCTGTGTGTGCATGCATGTGTGTATGAATGTATATGTGTGTGTATGTATGTTTGTGTCTGTATGTGTGTCTATGTATGTATGTGTATATGTGTATTTGTTTGTATGTATATGCATGTACTTATATGTGTGTGTATGTATGTACTGTGTGTTATATACACATTTCTATTTCTCTCTCTCACTGAATATGTGCATATACTGTAAGTTTGTGTATGTATATATATGCAGGGGGACCCAGCAAACAAATGTTATAGGGAAAGCTTTGAATTTTCTGCTCAGTGGCTCCAGAAATGTTAATCCAGCCCTGGATCTCATGGGAACTGTTCATGCCAAAGTGAGAGTTAAGAGAAGCAGATTAGAAAAAGAAGAGTTGTCAGGAATATATAGAAGATCCATACAGGAAGTATCTTAACAGCTTTGATAATCTCTGTAGCTTGTCTTATGAGCTGGAGCCAGACATCTTAAAGACTGAAGTGACATGGGCCCCTAGGAAGACTTGCTAATAAGAAGGATGCAGGCATTGATGGAATCCAAGCTGAATTGTTCACAAGATTCTGTGGAAGTGTAGCTTGCATTATGCCAACACATTTGGAAAATTCAACAGTTCCCAGAAGACTTGAAAAACTAATTCTACATCCAAATCCCAGATAAAGGCAGTGCCAAACGGTGCTCCAAATATCAAACAATTGCACTTATTTCTCATACCAGCAAGGTTAGTTTTAAGATCCTGCAAACTCTGCTCCAAAAAATATATGGACTGAGAACTACCAGATGTGCAAACTCGGTTTTCTAAGGGCAGAAGCACATGAGAACAAACTGCCAATGTTCTCTGGATAATAGAGTAAACAAGAGAGTTCCAAAAAAATATACCTCTGTTTCATTGACTATTCTAAAGCTTTTGACTGTGTGGATCACAACAAATGTTTTTAAAGATATGGAGGTACCAGACCATCTCATCCGTCTCCTGAGAAATCCATATGTGAACCAAGAAGCCACAGTCAAAACTGAACATGAAACAACCGAATAGTTCAAGATCGGAAAAAGAGTACAATAAGATTATTTTTTGTCTCCTTATTTATTCAAAATATATGCAGAATACATTATGTGCAAGACCAGGCTGGACGAATTCAAAGCCAGAATCAATAATGCTGGGAGAAATAGCAACAACCTCAGATACAGTTCTGGCAACTAGATGGAAAAGAAGTGGAGGTAGTGACAGATTTTATTTTCCTGTACTCCAAGATCCCTGCAAATGGTAAATGCAGACATACAGGTAAAAGATTTTTGCTTCTGGGAAGGAAGCAATGGTAAATCTGGATAAGCTATTAAAAATTAAATGTATTGCCTCAACAAAGGTCAGCAATGCCATAAGTAGGATATTGCCTGTGTATATAGATGTGAGAGCTGGACCATATTGAATCCTGAGCACTGTCAAATTGATGGCTTTGAATTGTGGTGCTGGAGAAAACTGCTTAGAGTCCCACAGACTGAGAGAAGATCCAAGCAATCAATATTTAACAGGAAATCAAGCTGAACTGTTTACTGGAAGGTTTTGATCATGAGGCTAAAGTTCAAATATTTTGACCATATCATGAGAAGACAAAAATCTCTACCTAATTATGTTCATGACTAGACTACTATAGCTGACGTTATCTAGAATCACATATTATAATTGTCCTGCTACGAGTCGTCGTCACGCTGTTTGCGTGGTCCGTACGAATAGCGGGCTTAGCGATGAGCGCCGCAGGCGCTCATCGCCCGGCGAGCCTCGCGAAGCGAGGCGAGCCGTTAACCCGTAGAACTTTAGCGGGCTTAGCGATGAGCGCCGCAGGCGCTCATCGCCCGGCGAGCCTCGCAAAGCGAGGCGAGCCGTTAACCCGTAGAACTTTAGCGGGCTTAGCGATGAGCGCCGCAGGCGCTCATCGCCCGGCGAGCCTCGCGAAGCGAGGCGAGCCGTTAACCCGTAGAACTTTAGCGGGCTTAGCGATGAGCGCCGCAGGCGCTCATCGCCCGGTGAGCCTCGCGAAGCGAGGCGAGCCGTTAACCCGTAGAACTTTAGCGGGCTTAGCGATGAGCGCCGCAGGCGCTCATCGTCCGGCGAGCCTCGCGTAGCGAGGCGAGCCGTTAAAACGTAGTAAAAAAATACGGCCGCAAACCGCCTATCATAAAAATTAAAATTAACAATAACTACACACACCACATACATAAAAACCTAACCGATAGCAAGAGGGAGCATCCACGACCTGCAGAAAGCGAGTTACACATTGATTTACCTTAAAATACAAAAATGTAAACACAAAAAAAAAAATAAGCGACAGAAAAAATGGCGGCCGAAAAAAAAGGCGTAGACACATTACGGATAATCCGTGACGGCGTATAAGACACATTACGACATCGCAAAAATCGGACGCAACCCGCGGACAAGAAAAAAGATAAAACACACTAAATACACAGAACACATAAATAAAAAAGTTACCGACAGCAAGAGGAAGCATCCTGGACCTCAAAACAAAAACTATCGCCTTCATTTAAAGCAAAATAAAAGAGTTTAGACACTTTAAAAAAAATAAGTGAGAGAAAAAATGGCGGCCGAACAAAACGAAAACGAGGCTACAGCACTATAGCCACGGAAAACACTTACGGAAAATCCGATAAGACGCACACCACACATTTCTGGATTAACACGGAGTTCCCGACTTTGTCTCGCGTAGACTCCGATTTCCCGCCTTTGCCTCGCGCTGACTACGATTTCCCGCCTTTGCTTCGCGCCGACTACGATTTCCCGCCTTTGTCTCGCGCCAACTCCGATTTCCCGCCGAAAACAACACATTGGTCTCGAGCAACAGCGTATTTCCCGCCGAAAACAATGCATTTCGCTCGCGCACCCGTATTTCCCGCCGAAAACAATGCATTTGGCTCGCGCAAAAACCTATATATAGGGCACAATTGACACATTACTGACACCTTTTCCTGAGGTGATGACAGTGTGACTGGACATTTTCGGATGCTGGAAAATCGAAAGAGATTGATAGCTCTTCAGGATACTGATTCAGGAACATTGAATTACAAAAGGTACATTTTAAGAAGTATCATTAATTAATTACTATATTATTAGTTACTTAATAAGGACAATTATGTACATTAAATTAATAATTGGTTATGTATTGTGCATTAATTATTAATGTACATTACATTGAATTATTAATTAATAATGTACATTAAATTAATAATTAATTGATTATATATTGTGCTTAAATGTGTGAAACATTGTAAATAATATTCATAATGTATTTTATTTAATTAAGAATTAATAATCAATAAAATATAACCAATTAACTATTAAATTAATGTACATTATTTCATTAACAGAAATATAATATTGAGCTTAACTGTGTGAAACAATTGACAATACTATTGATAATGTACATTAAATAATTAATGAATTAAGCATTAATATAAAAGTGAGTTTGCGTTTAAGAATGTCCATAAAAAAGAAACACATTTATTCATGAATTAATAAATAATGTACATTAAATTTAATTATTAATTAATAATGTACATTCTATTACAAATTAATTGGTTATATATTGAACATTAATTAATTGTAGATTACATTACTAATTAATTGGATATTGTAATTACCTGTGTAAAAGAATTGTAAATAACGTTTATAATGTACTTTCTACAATTAATTAATTATTACTAAACAGTAATATCAAAAATGTTAGCGTTTAAGAATGTGCAGAAAACAAACACATTGATTCATTAATTAAGAATGTACATGATTTTAATAATTTAATTCTCAGATAGACTCATGTTTATGTTTTCAGTTTAAATTTAATTAATAATGTACATTAAATTAATAATTGCTTATATATTCTGCATTAATTAATAATGTACATTAAATATAATTATTAATTAATAATGTATATTACATTAGTAATTAATTCGTTAGATATTGTGCTTACCTGTGTGAAAGAATTAAAAATAACATTCATAATGCACTTTATTTAATGAATTAATTATTAATAATGAGTAATATCAAAAACAGTTTTGTATTAGATTACTATAGGAACATATTAAAGAATTTGCTTTCAGGTTTTTAAGGAATAAAAATATATGTCTCTTGATTGATGTTTATTTCATGATATGGGTGAAGTGAAATAATACAAAGATTCTAAAATTTAAATTACAGATTATTGATCAAGGAAAGTGAATAAACACACAGTGTGACGTTTGCAGCCTTTGAACAACATCAAGACCGTCTTTGCAGGTAAATATTTAATTTGGTCCTGACACATCAAAACAGCATATGTTAAAAAAAATTATGGAAAGTTGAATAGACAATACGAAGCAATACAAACATTTAACAAAACGAAGAAGCACTTGCCAAAAAAAAAAAAAAATGTATGCAGTGAAGTGAATCAAGAAGGATTTAAAATGAATTGAAAGAGGAATAATTGATATAATAAATATATATGTCCAGTTATTACCAATTTAATATATGTCAATAAAATAATTTGAAAAATGGTTTCATTTATTTCATTGGAAACAAGGATAACGTTTATTCATCAACTTTAATGTAACAGTCCAAAAAGTAAAAAGACATATGTACACAAAAATAAGAAGAAAGACTAATTAATATTTATATTGACTATTACAGATTAAAAAATGGAAGATAATGGAGAAGACAAAATGGAACGCAAAAGAAGATTGGCAAGGGAAAGGAAGCAAAGGTGGAGAGATGCTCATACACCAGAAACTTCACAACGCTTGAGAGAAGAAGATCAACAGAGACTTTTAAATAAAAGAAAGATTGCTAAGAAAGCCAAAAGTGAGTCTGTTGGGCCTTGCAAAAAAAGGAAAAGTAAAAAAAAACATCTATGTGAACCAGTGTCTAATGATTCTATTGTGCAGAATGACTTAAATGTAGACACACATGACAACAATGTACATATAGAAAGTGGGTTTGATATATATGTGGAAAAAATGCATGACAATGTGTTCAATACTGCAGTACATGTAGATACTCATTATTGTGGGTTACTTAATGTGCTTTGTCAGTTTTGTGGGGCCTATCATTTCATAAAGGAAAGACCTACTGATGGAAATTTCATTAGTTGCTGTCAGAAAGGAAAGGTGAAACTTCCACTAAGACATCCATTTCCATATTATTTAGAATGTATTATGAGTGATCCAACATTTCCAAATTATAATAATTTCAAACAAAACATCAGGTCTTATAACAGTGCAATTTCATTTGCTTCAATGGGTGCAACTTTAGCAGAAAATGTACCAGGACATGGTCCTTATTGTTTCAAAATTCAAGGTCAAATATACCACCGAACTTCACATTTACACCCACAAGAAGGAGAGCCAAGGAAATTTGCACAGTTGTATGTCTTGGATACGATGGAAGCTGTGGAACAAAGAATGACACTACCAGAAAATAGACAGTGTTTGCGCATAGTCTTTGAACAGCTGGATAAAATTATGCAAAACAACCCATATAGTAAAGCATACAAACAATTAGCACAGCTGGAAAAAGAACAACAGGAACATGCTGAAAGACATCTATTGCCTATACCAAGAGTAAATATGGTGTTAAAAAGAGATCGCAACACTGATCAAAGAAGATATAATTTACCGACAGTAAATGAGGTTGCTATGGTGTTTAAAAATGAGGATGGTGAACCACCTTTTCAGCGTGATATTAGAATATATCCACGCAATGAAGAACAACCATTTATCAACATCAATATATTAAGTTGTAATTTAGATCCAATGACATATCCCATTTTCTTTCCAAATGGTGAACCTGGATGGGAACCAAAATTAAAATTGGAAACTTATCCCAATACTAAACTTCGCATTAGATCTAATGTTTCAATGCTGGAATATAAAGTTGCACAAACTGCTATCCGTGACTGCTTTAATCCAATTTTACATGGAGGCAAACTCACTCAACAATGGATTATTGATTCATATCTACAAATTGAAGCCAATAATTTAAATTTCATTAAATTTCAACAAAAAAAATTACGAGTTGAACAGTATTGTGGATTAATGGATTATGTGGCTGAAATAGCTGCAAACAGAGACATTCCAGCTGGAAGAGCAATTATTTTGCCATCAACTTTCCAAGGATCTCCTCGCAATATGCGAGAAAGGTATAATGATGCCATGGCTATTGTCACAAAATTTGGAAAACCAGATTTATTTATTACATTCACGTGTAATCCCCAATGGCCAGAGATCAAGGAAAATTTGTATTTGGGACAAACTACATCTGACCGACCAGATTTAGTGGCAAGAGTATTTAAAATCAAACTGAATTCATTAATACATGATATCACTAAAGCAAAATTATTTGGACAATGTATGGCATTTGTTTACACTATTGAATTTCAAAAGAGAGGACTGCCACATGCTCACATACTTTTAATACTGCAGGAAAAAGATAAGTTGAAAACTGCAGAGAGAGTGGATTCAGTCATTTCTGCCGAATTGCCAGACCAAAAAAAATATACAAAACTTTGGGAGATTGTTACACATAGAATGATTCATGGCCCATGTGGAGAGATGAATCCTAATTCACCATGTATGGAAAATAAAAAATGTACAAAAGAATTCCCAAAACAATTTCAAATGCAAACTTATGCTAATTGTGATGGATATCCTTTGTATAAAAGAACACAAGGAGAAACAGCTATTATCCGGGGCCAAAAGGTTGATAATAGATTTGTTGTTCCATACAATCCACATTTGCTCATCAAGTACAATGCACACATCAATGTAGAAGCTTGCACTTCGATTAAATCAATTAAGTATGTGTATAAATATATATACAAAGGATATGACGCAGCTACTGTTGTTGTACAAGGTGCTGTAAATGAAAACGAAAATCCAATTGTACACAATGAACTATCAAATTATTTAGATGCTCGCTATGTTAGTGCTCCTGAAGCAATGTGGCGCCTTTTGAAATTTGAAATGCATGATCGGTCACATGCTATCTATCGCTTAGCTGTACATTTGCCTCAAAGTCAGATGGTTTGCTTTACTCAAGGAAATGAAAGACTTGCATTATGTCAAAGTGAAGACAGAGATACCACACTTATAGCATGGTTTAAATTAAACTGTCAGGATACGCAGGCCAGACAATTTTTATACATAGAGATACCATATTACTATGTATTTGTAAATGGTCAATGGAAAGAACGAAGAAGAGATGCACAAAAAATTATACCACGCATTTATACCGTCAGTCCAAGGGATATTGAACGTTTCAGCTTAAGATTACTTCTGCTACATGTTCCCGGTGCACAGAGTTTTGAGCATTTACGTACAGTCAATGACATAGTTTATGATACATTCCTATTAGCTGCAAGACAGCAAAATTTCATAGCTGATGATACAGAATGGGAGAGGTGTCTGGAAGAAGCAGCGCTATGTCAAATGCCAAAGCAAATGAGACAACAATTTGCATTCATATGCATATTTTGCAATGTACCTGATGCTTTCACTTTGTGGGAAACATTTAAATTAAACATGTCAGAAGACTTCTTGAAACGTTACAGAGAACCAATTGCTCTGTTAAAAACATTGTTGGAAATTCAAGAAATATTGTTTGCTCATGGATTAAATTGTTCAAGTTTTAATTTACCGGATCCAGGACTTATAGATGACATTAATTTTGATGATTATGACACTGAGCTACAAAAACAAAAAACACAAGAAAAACTGGCAACATTAAATACTAAACAGTTAGAAGCATTTCAGGCCATCACAAATGCTACAGATGATGAAATGGTCAAAGACCGGTATTTCTATCTAGACGGCCCAGGTGGATCTGGAAAAACTTATCTTTACAATTGTTTGATGAGTTATATTCGATCACACAGTCAGATAGCTATGCCATTTGCAACAACTGGAATTGCTGCACTTTTGTTAGATGGTGGTAGAACTGTTCATAGTGGATTTAAGCTGCCAGTTCCCATTTTGGAAACATCAGTGTCAGATATTCGACTCAATTCTATACAAGCAAAAAAATTTAAACTAACGAAACTAATTATCATAGATGAGGCAACAATGATGTCATGTCACGCACTGCAATGTATTGACAGATTCTTAAAAGAAGTGATGGATAATAAGTTGCCATTTGGTGGAAAGGTGATGCTGTTAGGAGGAGATTTTCGGCAAACATTACCTGTTGTGCCACACGGAAATAGAACAGAGATCATTGAAACATGTATCAAGACCAGTAAACTGTGGCAAATATTTACACATCTCAAATTAGAATTAAATATGAGATCTGAAGGCCAAAATGAATTCAATGATTGGCTTATTAAAATCGGAGAAGGAAAACATCCAGAAATACAGCATTTACCAAATGATACTATTGAAATTCTATCAGAAATGGTTTGCAACGAATCACTGATATCAGCCATATTTCTAAACACTCTTAATAACGAGGATTACTCAGACATTGCAAACAAAGTGATATTAACATCAAAAAATATCGATGCCTTGAATGTAAATAATGAAATTTTAAAATACATCAATGCACCACAGAAGAATTATTACAGTGCAGATTCTGTTCTGGCTGATGATAAAGAGAGTGAATCGAATTTTAGTATCGAATTTATTAATTCCTTAACACCATCTGGAATGCCACCACATATTTTACAATTGAAAAAAGGTGCAATTGTCATGTTATTGCGAAATATGAATCCAAAAAAAGGACTTTGTAATGGCACCAGATTAATTGTGCATGAGTTAAAAGATCATTTTATACATGCAGAAATTATAACTGGGACCCATAGAGGTGAACGAGTTTTTATACCAAGAATTGATTTAGCTCCAAGCGAGAGTGGTTTGCCTTTTGTCCTTCAAAGGAGACAGTTTCCAGTTATCATGGCATTTGCCATGACCATCAATAAATCACAAGGCCAAACTTTTAAGTCTGTTGGGATTTTTTTAAAGGAACCAGTTTTTGCACATGGACAACTCTATGTTGCTTTTTCAAGGTGCACCAATCCAAACGAAATTAAAGTGACTGTTGACGAAAATGAAAGTCAGGGTCATTTATTAGACGATGGATGCGTTTACACAAAAAACATTGTGTACTATGAGGTGTTGTAAACATAGAGTAGAGTAGTTTCATTTCTATGACAACATTTTAAGGTACTCAATATTATTGCACAAAAACAACATTTCAAGAACAAACTATATACAATGGACAAAAAAATCCATAGAGAACAGTGGTTTGACTTCCAGTACAAAATGTAAGTACTCTGGGACTCTTTAAATAGGGGACCACTATTTCACTTTGGAAACGCTATGTGATATTTGCATAAAAGACAAACAGAAAATAAAAAAAAAACTTAAACATCCTTAAACATATTGAAATGGGTTACAAGTTTCATGTTCATATGATTGGTCCCACAAAAAAAAAGTTTAAAAACTGTTTGTTAAAGAGATATGTTATAGGCAAACATGTATTGTTACTATGTAGTTGAATCATTTCATAAGATTTGGAAAAGTATTGATTCAGGGAGTAATCCGATCGCCAGTTAATGGGGTCAGGAAGGAATTAATTTTTTTCCCTCTAAGATACAATTGCAAAAGTTTGAATGGGGGTTTTTATTGTTTGCCTTCCTCTGAATTCAATGCTAATTTAGTTTAACGAGAGTTTACCAAAAATGTTACAAATAAAAAAAAAAAAATTATTTGTAAAAAAATGTACTTACTCTAAGTTAATATAGTCTGCAGTTACTAAGTGATAAATATCTATTTAAAAGTGTTAGTATTGTTAAAAGAAGGTTGAAAGATTGTATAATATACAAGTTGCCTGTTACAAAATTTCATGTTACACTTTACAATATGTATGCATTAAAAAGTACAATATGTATGCATTAAAATTAAGATATTATTATATTGTTTTTTAAAAAAAAAATGATTATGAAATATAAGTTGAAAGTTACAAAAAATAAAAAGTTAAAAAAAGAAATGTGTATTTCTTTTTAGAAACAAAAAAGGGACAAATGTAGTAGATTCATTTTGTGTTGCAAATAAATTTCACAACATTAAAATTTTATTGACCGTCATTTTTTGACGGGCAAGTCGCTAGTTGTCATATAAAAAGCTACATCAATTACAGTTGGTAACATTAACAAACAACCTTGTTTCTTCCACATAACACCTGTTCTCTGTGCCCTACACAGGGCTCCCCGTGAAAAATATATTTCAAACTTGCCCTGCTGACATATAAAGCTCTACAAAATAAAAGTCCAAGCTGTTTGAAAGAGCTCCTCACTCCTTATGTTGCCACTTGTGCTCTAAGATCTGTAGCAGAAAATCTATTTAGCATCCCCAGAATCCCCAGGGTGCTCTTTTTATGTACACTGCATCAAGATTCGGTAACGCTCTATAACACAGACATTTTCAAAAAGAGGCTGAAGACTATGCATTTGCCCTAGGTTTTCTAATAACTAACAATTCTTTTTTTTTTTTTCTTTCCCCTCCTAAGCACTTTGAGTCTCTTCTGGGAGAAAAGCTCTCTACTGTATAAATGTATTATTATTATTAAATCTATAAATAAAAAACATGGAATAGCTCTGTAAAGGTCTAATCAAACCCTTCTAAGTAAATACTTAGTTCTAAAGAGTCATTTCAATCTGTTCAATTCTCCAAGAGGAAGAAAGACCAACTACTCAAACCACAGGGGCAACCATCCTGAAATCAGCAAATGAATGGAAGTTCAACCAGCCATATGAATGCACGTCAAAAATGGGAATGCATCCATTACTCATGGTCAGACCAAAAAATTGAAACTGCTAAAAATCTTAGCCTCAAACCTGCACCAAACCCAGTCAGGAAATTAGATAACTGAAAACAACTTTTAGAGCAATCCAATGGGTTTCAATTCTACTGGAATGGAAGTGAATAAAACTTAAATTGGTTTACCATTTAAATAGTTCAAATAGTTAGCACCTATCTCTCAGTGATGTTACAGTTCTTCCTGCATAGATGTTACGCAATATCTAATCCACTATAGTGGGAATTGGAGGAAACCAAAAGAATGTCCCCATTGCCTACAATGGAGCCTATGTTGAATAAACATTTTAGGTATTGGTTGAGAGCATTTTTCTCTCCCTATGAATATATAAGGAATTTTTCATTTTTATCCAATTTTCATTTTTGAACAGCCAACACATTTTATATTAAGCTCACAAATAATGGGTTCCCTCAGGGAGACATGAGAAATTTAAATTATGCAAAAGCACAATCACCCCCAAAAAACGCAAAACAATTTATGCTGAATCAGCTGGGATCTAAGCTGGCTCATTGCAAGGCTCCCCGCTCGTGTAGTTTTGGTGGTCTGAGCACCTTTGTCAGTCATTGCAAGGGGCGAGCTATTGGCTTTGGGGCTCATTGCGAGCCTCTCCCCTTGTGTACTTTTGCTCCTCTCAGCACCCTCGGCACTCATAGTGAGCCCTACATTGAACGCCTTTGTGATTCATTGCGATCCTCTGCCCTGTTTTTATTTATATATATATATATATATATATATATATATATATATATATATATATATACAGTATATATATATATATATATATATTATTTTTTTATGCTAATTAATGAATTAATGAAATAACAAATTAATATACTTAACCTATTTGTAATTAATATATCCAGCAATCAATATCCTGAAGATGTAACAATCTGTTTTGATTTTTCTGCAGCATACAATGTACATTTACACTGTTGCTGACCTGAGGTGTAAGTGTCAGCAATGTGTGAAGTGTGCAGTGTAAATAGGCTTCGTGCGTGAGGGCAAACCGTTTGTTTATTGTTATGAGTTGTAAGTTAGTGTTGTGGCGGCGATTGTCTATGCGTTACAGGGGTGTGGAGCATTCTCCGTTGTCCCTAATAGTGTATTTTATACCTTGTACGTGCCTGTCTTATGTGCTTGGTAATGCATGTTTAGGGGTCGTGTAGCCTCATTTTCATTTTGTTTCGGCCGCCATTTTTTTTTCTCACTTTTCTCTATCCAATTTTCGTGTGTGGAAACTCAACAAATTGTGGTTAAATTGTCGTGCAACCTGACTCCCAGACGTCGTGCCTGTCCTCCTGTGCTGTGAGTGGTGTTTGTTTTGTATTTTTGTTGATTTTGGTGGTGTTAGTGTTGTTTTTGTATGTGCACCTTTCGGCTGTTAACGATTTTCAAGTGGCGAAACTGCTTAAAATTGACTTTAATTTGCGTGCAACCTCACCCCCAGACGTGCTGGCAATATGCGGATTAGTTCATAATTAATTTGTTGATTACATAATTATTAATAGTATAGTATTGGAGGATGAATAAAGAGTTAGTCCATCAAGTTCAACCTTTTTAGATCCCGAGGATTGATCCAGAGGAAGGCAAACAGAAAAAAAAAAAAAAAACATTTAAACTTTGCCAATTGTCTCAGAAGGGAAAAAAAAAGCAAAATTCCTTCCTGAACCCAAAAGCTGGCGATCAAATTTCTCCCTGGATCAATATTCCTTCGCTATTTATCTAGGATAGCCTTGAATGCCCTCTTTATTCCAAAATATATCTTACCCCTTTTTGAAGTTGTCTATCGAATTCGCTGTTACCACCTCATTTGGTAGAGAATTCCACAGTTTAACCACCCTAACTGTGAAGCACCCTTTTCTTTGTTTAAAGTGAAATCTTTTTTCCTCTAACCTCAAAGGGTGTCCTCTTGTCAGTTGAAAATCTCTTGCTACAAAAAGTTCACTTGACAAAGCCTTATATTGACCCTGGATGTATTTAAATAAGGTAATCATATCCCCTCATAGACGCCTTTTTTCTAGCGAAAATACGTTTAATTTGGTTAGTCTTTCTTCATAACTTAGCCCCTCCATTCCCCTTATTAGTTTTGTAGCCCTTCTCTGTACTTTTTCCAGCTCTAAAATGTCTTTTTTATGAAGTGGTGCCCAAAATTGTACTCCATATTCCAAATGAGGGCGTACTAGGGCTTTGTATAGTGGCAGAATTATATTTGCTTCCCTTGCTTCTATACCCTTCCTAATACATGCTAATATTTTACTTGCCTTTGCAGCTGCTGCTTGGCTTTGAGCGCTGTTACCTAGGTGGTTGTCCACTAGTACTCCCAAATCCCTTTCAATATCTGATACCCCTAGATTTGCTCCATTAAGATTATAGATGGCAAGGCTATTTTTCCTTCCCATATGCATAACCTTGCATTTATTGGTATTAAATGTCATCTGCCATTTAGCCGCCCATTTCTCTAATTTATGCAAATCCCTTTGTAGGAAAAGTACATCATTATCTGATTTTATTACCTTGCACAACTTAGTGTCATCAGCAAAAATGGAGACACTACTTTCGAGTCCTACTTCTATGTCATTAATAAATATGTTAAAAAGGAGAGGACCTAAAACTGAACCTTGAGGAACCCCACTTATCACATTAGACCAATCGGAGTATGTTCCATTCACAATAACCCTTTACTTCCTGTCTTTTAGCCAGCTCTCGATCCATGAGCAGATATTTACTTCAATTCCTGAATCCCTTAGTTTGCTCACTAGTCTTCCATGTGGCACTGTACCAAATGCCTTTGAAAATTCTAAAAAGACTACATCCACTGAGTTGCCCTGATCCAAGTTCCTACTAACCTCCTCATAAAAACTAATTAGATTGGTCTGACATAACCTATCCTACATAAATCTGTGTTGACTGCTACCTATGATCTTGTTCAAATAGAAATATTCTTGTATTCTGTCCCTTATTAACCCTTCTAAAAGCTTCCCAACTACAGATGTGAGGCTCACTGGTCTATAATTCCCCGGATTTGCTCTAGATTGTAGTATCTGTAGTCTCTTTTTCTTTCCCAGTTTAACATGTTTTATTACAAGACTCAGAGGTCTTGGGTCTTTGTTGCACACATCTCAGTGGTGTTTAGAAACATTATGTGCTTTAAAACCATGTCTGATATTATATACATATTCATTAAAAATGTTTTAAAGGGATCACTTTTGCATCCCACATATTTAAAACCAGTCACACTTCGGGACATACACAACAAAGTTGTAGATAAAGTTCACAAAGCTTTTTACCTCAATTTCCTGTGTAACTCTACTTGAAAAATACAACAGTTAATTCAAACAATATGCACAATATCAACATTTGCTACACAGGGTTAAAAATGTTTTTAAAGTTATCACTACCCTCTGTGAGAGACATTTATTCACATGAGATAAAGCCACTAGAGATTGGACGTCTACATGTAACTAAATTAGTTCAAATTATTTCCTAGGGAATTCTAGGGCACCCAAGTTTTTATGCTTGGGTATTTGCGGCCAATATTTATATGGTAGCATCACACATTAGTTAGTTAATTAACTAGCACAATTCTGGGTGTATTTGCCATAGTATATCTAGAAATGTATAGCTACAGTATTGACCATTTAAACTGAAAGTGAGAAAGAGGTAAACAAAGAGAGATGACATATGATAGATATATAATTTGTACTGTTGGCCCTTAAATGTTTTCTTATATTTATATTTATAAGGAAAGCCAATCCATCTGCAAGCATTATACTAACACTTGAGGGTATATATCAGATCTCTAAACTTGATCATATCTTATATTTACTTCCTGTTGACAAGTTTTGTTTCTAGTTTATTGGCTTTCTTTGTTTTAGGAAACTAGAGTTTTATTTTTAATTATGCATCATTTGTTTGTAGTGGTTGTACAGATTTGGTTATTAAGCATTTTTAAAGCTTATACAGTTGCATTATAAACTGACACTGGACCTCCATAGCATAGTCCACATGATCAAACATTGTTCCAAACAAAACATAGAAACTAAGATTTGATAGAGGATAAGAACAGAAAAGGTAAATCTAGTCATTTTATCAACCTAAAAGTGTGGCTTAATTTAACCTCGTGATAGCCCTACCCTTATTCCAGCCTTGTTTAAGTTCCTTATCTGTATTTGATCCTACCACTTCCACTGGATGACTGTTCCATTTATCTACTATTCTTTCTGTAAAGTAGCACCTGGCCTCTGAGGAAGCCGCTACAGCAGTGAAATGGTCGTCAGGTTTTTCAGATAAGTGATTTATAGTATGTTCAGTTACTATGGACACTATGGCCCTCATTCAATTGCAATTTGGCCAATTGAATAGGGCTCTAAATAAGCACATGACATATATTTTTTAAAGAAGTTTTTAGTTAGTAAACATCTATCCAAAAGCAAGGTTTTCACTAACTAAAAACTTCTTTAAAAAAAATATGTTATGTGCTTATTTAAAGCCCTACTCAATTGGCCAAATTGCAATTGAATGAGGGCCTATGTCACTATGTGAGGGAAGGAGAAAAATGTAGCATTTCCCTTATTATAGCCTGCAAGAAAAATATGAATATATAAAAAAAAAAAAATATATATATATATATATATATATATATATATATACATACATATTTTTGATTATAGGTGAACTGACAGCAAATCACTGCTAATATTATATGGAACACGAGTTTAAAACTTAAAAAGTTATTTCTATTTGTTTTTAATCACTAACCTTTCTACATAAATTGGACCTCCATAAGTGTACAGACATCTTAGTTTTTTTTTTAATTGTACATAAGCTTACATAGGGCCTCATTCAAATCCTACGTTTTTGGAATAAGTAGCTGCAAGGGGAGGCAGCAAGCTACTTAGCTATTCAATTTGCGGCCTCCGAATGGCTTACAAGACTCGAACTGAGATCCTTTGGGACTAGCTCAATCGCAGCTTACTTCCGTCAAAGCATTTGATCTTGCGTGGCCGCAAGAGTTGCGGCCGCATGAAATCCCAATTCCCCATTCAAATGATCACCCTTCCGTCAAGCCCATAAATCACTAAAATCGAGCCGCAGCTTACTTACACCAAAGAGATCCTGCAACGCTCTTACTTACAAAACTTAGCACTAATTAAGCACCGAAAAAAGCCATCCTGTACTTTTATGAGAAGTGAATGTGATGTTTGGTGTTAGAATAAATAGCACAACATTCCCATTCACTCAAATTGGCAAATACATTTTTTTTATTTCATGTAAAATTTTCGTCATAAAGTCCGACAGGCTTCAACATCCAAGCCAGTAGGACTTTTAAATCCAACCTCTGGGCTTGGAAGTTGAAGCCCGTCGGACTTTATGACGGAAATTTAACATGAAATAAAGTGGTTATTCATTACGATTTGACAGATTGTGAATGTTGTACTGTTAATTCTGGGACCTAACATCACTTTCTCTTTTAATATAAGTACAGGATGGCTTTTTTTTTTACTTATGATGTGCTACGATCTGAAAGTAAGACCTTTACGATCCTACAGGCTTGAATGACCTTCAGGCACGTAACTCGTGATTCAAGCCTGTAAGCCCGTGACTCATAGTTCAAGCCAGCAAACTCGGAGCAATGTAAATGCAAATATAAATTCAAGACAGCACTGTAAAGCACTGTGGGTGACATGAGGATTAAAGGGACAACATTCTCAAGCTGGCACATCGCCACAATACAATACTTGATTTCATGTTTAATTTCTGCCCAAAGTCCGACAGGCTTGATTAACCTTCAAGCCCGTAACTCCATATTCAAGTCCGTCGGACTTTGGACATAAAATGAACATGAAATCAAGTATTGTATTGTGGCGATGTGCCAGCTTGAGAATGTTGTCCCTTTAATCCTCATGTCACCCATTGTGTACTCCATCATTTACAGTGCTTTACAGTGCTGTCTTGAATTTATATTTGCATTTACATTTCTCCAAGATTGCGGCTTTGTGGCTGCGATCCTGATCAAGCACGGATGTGCCTACGGCCAATTGCATGGTTTGCGATTCGCCGTAAAGGGGGCCTTCTTACGGCGCCTCTCAACTGAATACCCGCGTAGACGTGGGAATCGCAGACTTGTGGCCGTTTTACAGCCCTGATTTGAATGAGGCCCATAGTCAGCTTGTGGATATCTGTTCAGACAACTCACAAGCAGGGTAACCAATAAGGTCAAGGGCCTGGTTTTTGTTGCTATTTTCTATCCATTATCTAATTTTTGGACAGATATCTAATTAATGGATTCATATTTTGTAGTTGGAAAAATACATATATTGTTTATTATTTTAACTACATCACATTCTTTAATAGAGCTTAATTTTAGGTTTCAAAATGTAACACATTTCTGTTTAAAGTAGCACTTTCTTGTAAAAAAACAAAATCTTCCAACCTCTAACTTCAAATCATGACTTCTTGCCTCATATTCTTTTTGTCTCAAAGACGATATGTAGAACTTCTCTTTCACCACAACCTAGCAAATGCAAGGACATACTGATACATAAAAGAAAAAAACTGATAACCTTAGGAATCAAGTACTGAAGATATTGATTTGAAACATGTATGCATAAATATAAATTACTCCACATGACTGATGATTGTCTACATTTGCACAGTTGCCTCCAAATAAATATTCCTGAACAGACATGGAAAATGAATTAGTATTGACACACGTAGTCTCAAGAGACTAGAATTAAAACTATAACCTGTGGTTAGTTGATTTAGAGTTATTCAGTTGCACTGTCATGCAGTTAAAAATATTGTAAAATGAGCACAATTGAAAATACAATGTGAGATCCTTTTAAATTTGACTATTTTCTTTTATGATACAAGTGTTTATTTCCCTCAACAAACTATGGTAATGTTTGAAATATAGAATTGTCCTGTAAAACTGCAAAATGGCATCAAGAAACTGAGCTCTAACTGCAGGTATAATGAACGTCTTGACTCTTAAGTGGTAAAAAATGTGGTTTAAAAAGTAATGGTTTGCACACCATTCTCTTGTTTCCATGAGTGTACCTTTAATGTTTAATTACTTGTTGATGGCAATTTATAAGTACCCTCTCCTTGGTAGGATTTAACATAATTTCTAGATGCATAATTATATCATAAAGAATGCCTTTAAGATAAGCCCCACAAGAATACTTACGAAATAGTGCTAAGCTTTCCCACAACAATTCCTTGACTCTTAATGGGTTAAAATATTGTTTTTTCTTTATAGCTTTTTGTAATTCAAAGAAAATTTACATCCTATTGTCATTGTTAGCAAAATACAGTTCCTGGAACTTTTCATGACCCTTATTATATTTTTTAAATTGCTTATTTCTAGCTGGAAATTATTTTTTAATTAGCTTATAAAACTTAAATCAAGGAGGGAATATGAAGAACTGTCTCACTGGTCATCATGCAGTAATGGAATACACTGCTAAATTTCTGGAAAATAAAACTATGTTTTCGTAATGAACTCAGGCACTTGAAGTGATAATAAGAATTAAAACTATAATACATACAGAAAATAAAATTGTATTTGTATACACTAGAGAAATAAAGCTGCATATCATAATTACATGAAATAAAGAAACTGCTTACAAAATTGATTACTTGTAAACAAAAGTGATTGATGTTTCATGAATGAGATCAGAATGAAATGTTTAAACTTTCTGTTACATATGATAGACAGTATTAATCTTCAATAATTGGATATGTGTCAATTTATACAGTATTTGTTCCGTCATTTGTGGATTGTGAAAAAAAATGATGCAATTAATGCATGGGTGTTAGAAATTGTGAATATTTATAAAAAAAGGTTGGGATAATTGTAGTCTAGATAAAAAAAAACTGTAAGGTATATTACAGAATTCCCCAAACAGGACAAGCTTCCATCAGATAGTCCATTTAATTATGACTTATGAAATAAAATTATTAAAATGTAATGAAATGAATAACAAAGTACTGCTTAGGTGACTACATATTATATATTACTAGTGACTTGTCCGTCAAAAAAATGACGGCAATAACATTTTAAGCCAGGCAATGCTGTTTGCCACACAATGCTAGACTATGGCCCTTAGGAGCTCATTGTGAGCCCCAATTCCCCAAATTCGTAAGTTAGTGCAGCCCCGCAACTGCGGGCCTTGACTTGCGAGGGCCGCAGTTGCATTTACGGGCTTTGGTCCTGCAGCGCTCATCGCCGCAAAGCATGACAGGCCCACAAAGCATGACGACAACTCGCATTTTAAGTGGTTTTGGGGTGATTAAGTGTCGTTTAGATCCTTAAATTAGGGGACAATTAACCGGAAACTACACTTATCGGGCAATAGGGAGTCCCTGTAGGTGTCGGATAACGGTGAGTTTACTGTATATAGATATTAACAATAGTTAATAGATCAGTGGCAGAATATCACCAAAGCACTTGAACACTCAGGACTTTACCAAAGACCACTTTGTCCTGAACTTTCATATATTTAATTGACAATATTATTCAGGGAGTGGCTGAATTAGCATTCTCGCTCGATATATCACACCTAACACAGTAAATCTATTCGATACTGACTAGCTTTATTTAAATATCAACAATAATCCTACAAACTAAAATGAACTAAGCTTCCAGTTCCTTTACCTAGAAACACAGACGGAATCCTTACAGACAAAAATGTATCCTGACGGTTAAAAAAGAGAAAAATAATCAGTGTTATAAAAGTCAATGATTCTACACAGCATGTAAAAATATAGTAATATGAATCTAATATTGTGAAGAAATCAGATATTATATAGGCTATAATATGTTATAAAAATACCACCAGAATAATGCCAATGCAAACGAATACTCAGAACTTTAACACCAAATAGCCCAAATACACACACATAAATAACATCTTAGTAATCAAAAATACAACTAAATTATAATCAACAACAATATGTGCTATAAATAAGCATGCATTTTAAATTGCTTTTTTAATTACATTAAAGAAATATTGTTTTCTGAAAGGTTTTAGAGTCTCTACAGTGTGCATTTTAATGCATGAGTAAAGTGAACAATTTAATATACTGTTATTATATAGTGGAACAAAGCAATTAAGATTTCCTTTGCAGGTGGTTACTAGATTTATGTTCTAACAAACAATATTTAAACATTTACCTGCTGTTTAGTTTTGTTATTAAAACAGCAAAAAATATAATTATAAGTAATTAGCTGCTTCATAGGAATTACAAATTAGGGAAATAACAGCACACTGGAAATGTTAATTAGTTACAAAAAAACAGATAAGCACTTCCATAAGTTTACAATCAGAAAATGATGTATTATATGTTTATTGATACACCTTAGTCAATGAGTGCATTGACACAAATTGGGCTATACATTACAGAAGAGGTTTAAAAGTTGTGTAGTATAGATTTTACCATCTAACGGCCTCATTTAAATCGGGGCGGTAAATCCGCCGCAAGTCTTCGATTCCTTGATCGGGTTACGGCCCCGCGTATAGCTATGGTCTACGCTGGTATTCAATTGGGCGGTGCCGCAGGCACTGTAAATGATGGGGTACACAATGGGTGACATGAGGATTAAAGGCACATCATTCTCAAGCTGGCACATCACCATAATACAATACATGATTTCACATTTAATTTATGTCCAAAGTCCTATGGGCTTGAAAAACGGGCTTGGAGGTTATTCAAGCCCGTAGGACTTTGGACATAAATTAAACGTGAAATCAAGTATTATATTGTGGCGAGAGAAAGTAATGTTAGGTGTTAGGTCTTAGAATTAACAGTACAATATTCACAAATTGTCATAAATAATTACCTTATTTCATGTTAAATTTCTGTCATAAAGTCCTACGGGCTTCAACCTCCAATCCCGGAGGGTGGATTCCAAAGTCCTAAGGGCTTACAAGTTGAAGCACGTAGGACTTTATGATGAAAATTTAACATGAAATAAACTATTTTTATTTGCCGATTTGAGAGTATGGGAATGTTGTGCTATTAATTCTAAGACCTAAAATCACTTTCACTTCTAATGAAAGTAAAGGATGTCTTATTAATTTGCTTAATTAGTACTACTGTTTTGTAAGTAAACACTTTGCAGGACCTCTTTGGTATAAGTAAGCTGTGGTTCGATTTTAGCGATTTACGGGCTTGACGGAAGGGTGATCGTAGCAATTGAATAGCGAATTGGGATTTCTCGCGGCCGCAACTCTCGCGGCTGCGCATGTTCAAAGGCTTTGACGGAAGTAAGCTTCGATTGAGCAAATCGCAAGGGATAGCAGCTCGAGGCTCGTAACCCGATCAGAGGCCGCAAAATTGAATAGCTAAGTAGTTTGTGGCTACTTATGCCCAAAACATAGCATTTGAATGGAGGCCCTATGTCTAATAGTATTAATTAAATGCTACTGTCAAAAATGTTCTGGTGTTGCTTCATAATGAGTGAAGATGCAAGGCTCACTGTATTCATTAAGCAAAATAAGTAATATTCTTAATTGTGTCACTATGCTCCTTGTTACTCTCCTCTTGCTCCTAACTTTGCATCCACTATGAGAGTTTTGTAGACAATTATCATCAGCAAATATCCTGCTTTATTCCCTAAGTCAAATACTAATTTGAATAAACAACTTTCCTTTCAAGATGCCTACCACCACAATCATAACCAGTATTAGAGAAGTATCAGTAACTTAATGTGGACACCCATTAGATGTCCATGCTGGTGACTAACTACACGGCACAAATGTCCAACATCCACATTAAATTTGAAGCCAGTAAGTGCAACGTGAGACCCACAACAGCTGCGGGCTTGAAATTTAAGTTACCTAGCTATTAAATTAGAACTGGCTGCGAGTTACGAGCTTGAGACGCAAACTTGTAAACCATTTGTTCAACGTTGGAGGCGAGTGATCAATTAGTCAAAACCATAGTTAAGGGTTTGAATGGAGCCAATGGAAACAGAGATCATCATTATTGCGTCACAGAAAAATGGAGGTTGGATTTCAAAGTCTTACAGGGTATACCCCCTTGTGAATCCTCTTTTGCACTCATTGGCTTTTTGGCAACATTTGCGTGTTACGGGGTTGAAGGCAAGTGATGTTGTTGCAATTTAATGGCATGATTGGAATTGTAGCGGATACAGGCTTGAGATAACAAAGGATTTGCAGCTGCAATGTTCCACATTCCACGTCCCGTAGGCTTTTTTCACTACAAACCCGTAGATCAGCACCGGCTTGATTTACAGGGCTAATTTAATAGCCGCTAGTCTTACTGGCTACATTACGTGCTACGGTTTAACACGTAGGGGGAATTTATCCCAATGCTCAATTGTGTAATTATCACACAAGCTTACAAACTTTTTAAAGATTAAATGACTTTGATATGTTTTAAAGTATTATTACTCTATAAAACTAATCAGAGAATTGCAGTACTTGCATAAATGCTGTGTATTAAGTTATTGAGAATAAGAGACCTGCTTTGTTACTGACAGATTGATTAAATGTGTGTCATGTTTCATTTGGGAATCCATATTCCTACATTTAAATACTGCATTTTATAGAATATGCAATCTCAGCAAAGCTGTTTAATAAAAGTATCTGAAAAGGAAGTTTCAGAGTGAAAATATTAGATCTAGGAAGCCAAAAAATCTAATTTTATAGCTGTTAATGCATTTTGTGTAACACAATGTCATAGTTATGGTACTCTTGGAGAGAAAGAAAAAAATAAACTTGCTGTGGGCATAATTAAAAATAAGGCACAAATTACAATAAAAATATGACATGGAATAAAAAAGACAGCAAAACAACTAGACTTGCTTTGGAAGCAGACAAAGATTATTATCAAGGACAGTCCTGAAGGACAAATGTTGCTGACAAAGTGCAGCTGCAGTTAGATTACTCTGCCTGGATAACAAAGTCTCCAGTGGCACATTGGCTGTTTTATTGCTGCAAGATGAACACATGAGAGAAAAGCACAACAAACATATTTTTAGTCTTGAAAGGAATTGATCTATGCAGCTCCTTTCAAATGCACATTGCATATATAAGCGTTAGTGTTATATTTTAGAATTAGTCAACATTAACATACAATATGTAATAGATGTAGAGTTCCAGATTTTATACATTATTGTTCACTCACTGCATTAGGCGTCTTCTGTAACTTCCTGCTCTGAGAAAGTTTATTGTTTAATGTTGGCCCTAGTGCAAGATGGGTAGGATAAGAGATGCAGTGATCATATGTTCTAACAGGTGTTTAATATTTGTTCGGACTTGTGCAACCTCATGGCCCGTTATTATCCTCTTTTCCCTTTGCTGTATCCCACCTTTAATATTACCATAGCTCCAGGAGTATATTACATATGAGGCCCACAAGGCCCTGGCAGCACATTTCCAGAGGCCAGCAGGCTGCCTGAAGATGCATTGCAGGGCATTAAAATATAATATATATATATATATATATATATATATATATATATATATAAAACAGTGGCAACACTTTGGGCCCCAAGGGAGGGGTGGCACAAATCGTTTTTTGCTACATGTCCCCCTGGTTCAACTCACTTAGTACACCCCTGCCCTCTAAACCAGGGCCCACCAGAACAAATGGCATTATACCTTACATTCTCAGACGATAATATTTATATAATATGCATATGTGTGTATATATATATATATATATATATATATATATGTGTGTATGTGTATATATATATATATATATACACACACACACACACACATACATACATATAAACACACATACATAAATATATATATATATATAAACACACATACATAGATACACAGACATACAAACAGACACACACCACACACATATAAACATACACACACATAAATATATATATAATTTCATACCCAGAAGGCCCTCCCCATCCTTATACCCCCACCTGCCTCTGTGAAGCTCTGAACAGTCCATTGTGTGTGTGTGTGTGGAGGGGGAGCAGCTGAGGGGAACCAATGGGGCCAGATGTAGCACTGGGGTTGCCTAATCGAAACTTAGGCACTGGGCCCCCTAGATTAGCTCCACCACTGATAAGTAATGAAAGATAAACATATGATTTGAGATATAGAAATGGAAAGGAGGACCTAGATATACACATGCATAGTTCTATAAATCTTAAGCTTAACTGTATGTGTGTATATGCCATACATAAGAAAGCATCATGTGTGCTTATGGGCAGAAATGTATTTCAATATAGACGTTTCTGTCCCTGTGTACACATGGCCCCATGGCACTACACCAGCAACTACAGGTAGCTTGCTACACACTTAAATTACCCCACTGCTTTCCACTTATATCATGGATCTTTCAATTAATCATAGCAGGTAAAGAAGTGGCATATATACTCACTGTTTCTTGAAGAAATTGCAAGTACTCAGGCCATATGTATTAAAGAGCGATTTGTTGGATACAATTTCTTAAATAGAGAAATTCTCCAATACATGTCCAAGAGTTCAATTCTTTAGTATGTATACCTTTTAAATAAACAATTTAATAACATGCATTTATTCAAAGCCTATAAATATAAATATTATTAAGGTTTAATCAGGAAGACCAATACTAGCAGTTAATGTAAGAACTTTGATACTTGGTACAACAATTGAGCTCTGGAAAAAAAAAGAGGATGGCCAGTTATGGTGCACCATGTGCTCCTTCTCAAAACCAGCTAGGACTACATTCTCAATCTGGTCTGCCACATATATCCATACTAGCAATATCCAACATAGCCTTGTCTTCTCCCAATTATTTCACCCTAAAGAAAGGGTACACTTGTGGTATGCCTTATTGCATATCCATTATCTATGAGAGTAGGTCACACGACCAAGACTGTATTGTATATAGTCATTGTAATATTCAACTTAAAATGTTTATGAAGATTGAAAAACGAATTTAACCTATATTGGACTAATATGCATATGCACCTATTATCTTTAAAATTTGTAAATACAAAGGATACACAAAATACAAATTACTGCATACATTTGAAAGATACATATGTATGCTACTAATAAAAGGAAATAATGAAACTAATTATGCTCAGTGTATTGCAGAGATTAGTGACATAAGAACTCAATTGGGCAAAAGCAATGCTGTTTTAAAATTTCTGAATCGAATGAGAAAGATGTCCAGAAAGTGGACTAGAATGTTTTTAGTAGGGTAGATAGAGTTGATTGTATTTTACCTTTGAAAATGGCTCCAGTCTCAACTGAGTTCAAGAGAAATGCACAGGGACGGGTCATTTCTAAAACTAGTGTGAATAGGTCTATTTCTAGTTGTTAAATTCAGGCTCTCAGCTAAGAACTTGGGTGTATATGTTTTAATGATGATCCTGTTGAAGTAATGATACAAATTTAACAGTTTTTAAAATGTAATGTGAATTTAACAGAAACAGATACATGATCCATGCATGATCCATTTAGGCTAGGGTGATAAATAAAAGACACGACGACTGAAATTTGGGAGAACAACGGGCCACAGCTTTATTATAACAATTGTAAACAACAACACTTAGCTTTATTTACATGAACTATTTATAACCTTTTTACTGGGGGAGGAGCCCGGCCACGGACAGTGACCCCACGCTTTGAGCCCTGCCCAAAGCCCCAATGCTTATCTTAAGCACGCCCTGTGAGGTAGGGGCAATGCCCACTTAGGCCAGTGGGCCGGGCAACCCACCTCCCGCCAAGCCCTCATTTGTCAAAATACAAAAAATATTGCCACTTCTCCAAAATTCCTTAAATACAAAACATCCTCTTTTTTTTATTTTTTATTAAATATAATAATTACATCTTACATTTTTACAACCAAATAACCGGGTGGGTGGGATTTCAGTCGGGAGACCGCGCTGCTGTGAAACGGCGCAAAACGCGGACTGCCGACACCCCCCCCCCCCCCCCCCCCCCGACGCAGCTGATTGGCTGACAGGCCTCACAGGCTCCGCTGGGTCACGCGACGCTACGTGCTGACCCAGGAAGCCTGTGCAGCCTCCGCGTCATACATTTGCTGTGATTATGGCTTGTTTAGATCAATCTTTTAGATCTAGTCTTTCCTCTGAGGTATTTGTAGAGCCTTGGTCCAAACAGCATCTGGTTAAATACATTTTAAAACACTTGGTATAGATGAATAACAAAAATATTGTTGGACTATCAGTATCTGCCAACAATCAGTTTCTTAAAAAATTACTGTAACGCGACTTGAATATTAAATCCCCAGATTTCCGCTGGTATAGAAGGTAATATCCCACATCCCCCAGTAACCAGACGAAACACCGTTCAGGGAGTCAACTGAACCTTTTTTAAATCCCTGCTCCAGCAGTAAACTGCCAACTGTCAACTTTTTAAAAAAAATGTTCTGCAATGCATTACACACACATACCCTTGGTTCTTAAAGTGGTACATACATATTTAACCGAACAGATACAGGCATTTAAACAGCAGGGAGAAGGTTTAACTGAGGGCCCACAGGCAAATACATAAAAAATCCTTCACAATGGCCCCCCTTTTTCTCCCTGCTCCGGCAACTCGGTTGGACCTTTCCTGGTCCAATAGGGTTGACGGGACTTTCCAAAGTTTTTAATCTGAGGCCAAGTCCGTTTGGCGCGACAGTCCATCAGCATTCCTGTTTTGCTTGCCTGGGCGATAATGAATAGTAAAGTCATAGGGCTGTAACGCCAGGCTCCAGCGCAGCAACCGGGCATTATCCCCTGAGACCCGGTTGAGCCAAACTAGGGGATTGTGATCCGTAATGAGGGTGAAGGCCCGGCCATAGAGTTAGGGTGTGAGCTTTTTGAGTGCCCATACCAAGGCCAAACACTCCTTCTCAATGGTGGCATAACTGACCTCCCTTGGCAACAACTTCCGACTCAGGTATGCCACCGGGTGCTCTCCCCCATCCTCTCCGATCTGGCTTAGTACTGCCCCCAGTCCAAACATTGAAGTGTCTGTGTGGACAATAAACCTTTTGTTAGGATCTGGGGTAACCAACACTGGAGCATTAACGAGAGCATTCTTTAGTGCTTGGAAAGCCTCCTCGCATTCCGGGGACCACAGGACTTGTCGGGGTAACTTCTTTTTGGTCAGGTCGGTCAGGGGTTCGGCTAGGGCGCTATAGTCGGGTACAAAGCGTCTGTAATAGCCGGCTGTGCCCAAGAAAGCCATGACTTGTGTCTTGGTTTGGGGAGTGGGCCAATTGGCAACGGCCTCGATCTTAGCCGGCTCCGGCCGTTGCTTACCACATCCTACTCGGTGTCCCAAATATTGTACCTCCGCCATACCCAAATGACATTTGTCTGGTTTCAGGGTCAGCCCGGCCCCCTTTATCCTATCTAATACTACCCTTACGTGTTCTAGGTGCGCTTCCCAGGTATCGCTATGGATGGCGATGTCATCCAGGTAGGTGCATGCATAGTCCTGAAGACCTCCCAGTAATTGGTCCACCATCCGTTGGAAGGTGGCCGGGGCATTCTTCATCCCGAATGGCATAACCCGGAATTGGTATAGGCCGAACGGGGTGATGAAGGCAGACTTGGGTATGGCATCTTCTGCTAGGGGAATCTGCCAATATCCCTTACATAGGTCAATTGTGGTCAGATACTTCCCTGCAGAGATACGGTCAAGCAGTTCGTCCATCCGTGGCATTGGATAGGCGTCAGAAACTGTTTTGTCGTTGAGTCGCCGGTAATCCACACAGAAGCGGGTTGTCCCGTCCTTCTTTGGTAATAGGACTACCGGCGAGGCCCAAGGACTTTCTGAGTGTTCTATTACGGACTGCTTCCGGAATACGTTAAGGGGGCTGCCTCAGGGGTGCTTGCCCTGGAGTCTCCACCTTGTGGATGGCTAGGAGTGTGTACCCAGGCTCCTGAGAGAATGTGGCCTGTTTGGTTTCTAGCAAGTGGACAGCTTGAGCCCTCTCTTGTGGTCCTAGTTGTTCGCCTAGCTGGACTTTCTCTATCTGGGTCCTCCCTTCGTTGCTGCCCAATAGGTCGGGAAGAGGTAGTGTCTCTGTGTCTTCCCCTGCTGGTGCACAGATAGCGGTCACCTCCTCTGCCCGTTCCTGATAGGCCTTAAGCATGTTGATGTGAAAGGTTCGCTTCACATCCTCATCCTCGCAGCTAGCTATGGTGTAGGTGGTGTCGCATATCTGCCCTAGAACTTTGTAGGGGCCCTGTCAGGCGGCCTGGAGCTTGTCTGTTCGGACCGGCCTTAGCACCATGACTTTTTGGCCAATCCGAAAGCTACGGTGCCTAGCCCATCGGTCATACCATACCCTCTGACGCCGCTGGCCCGCCTGGAGGTTTCCCTGCACCGCCTGGGCTAGTTCCTCCATGCGGTCCCGCAGCTCCAGCACATAAGGTACAACCGGGGTCCCCTCAATCTCCGCCTGTCCCTCCCAGTGGTCCCTGATAAGATCTAAAGGCCCCCCTACCCGCCTCCCATATAGGAGTTCGAAGGGTGAGAATACAGTTTATTCCTGCGGCACCTCTCGGTAGGCAAAGAGAAGGTGTGGCAGGAACCGCTCCCAATCCTTGTACGCCCCCGTGAACGACTACAACATTTGCTTTAGCGTCCTGTTGAAGCATTCACACAGGCCATTAGTCTGGGGGTGGTATGGGGAACTAGTCAGGGATCTAACTCCACAGATTTTCCATATCTGCTGGCTTACCTCGGCCGTGAACTGTGTACATTGGTCGGACAGTACCTCCTTGGGAAAGCCCACTCGGGAGAATATCCGGACTAGCGCATCTGCCACTGTCTCAGCCTGTATGTTAGAAAGGGCCACCGCTTCGGGGTAACGGGTGGCGTAATCTACCACTGTGAGGATATAACGTTTGCCGGAGCGGCTAGGTTGGGCCAAGGGTCCTATGATGTCCACGGCTACCCTCGTGAACGGTTCTTCAATTATGGGCATGGAGACCAGTTCAGCCTTTGGGTGGTCTCCCTTCTTACCTATGCGTTGACATATCTCGCACGTCTGACAATACGCCCGGACGTCATCGGATACCACAGGCCAGAAAAAGTTCTGGGTTACCTGATATCCCGTCCTGCGTATTCCCAAGTGTCCTGCCAGAGGAACGTCGTGCCCAATTCTCAATAACTCCCGCCGGTATTTCCGTGGAACTACCAGCTGGCGTTTTTGCCTAGGCCCAGGTGCGTTAACCCGTGTCTCGGTGAGCCTGTACAAGCGGCCTTTTTCCCAGATAAACTGTTCCTTCACTAACCCCCCCGTTCCCCCTCCTGGCCTTCTCTTGATACTTTCTGACGGAAGGGTCTCCGGTCACCTCCCGCCCAAAGTCTTCTGGGGTGTCCCAGGGAAGGGGTTCTATAGTCAGGGGTAGGTCGGGTTGGCTTACCTGGGTCTCAGTAGGAAGCGGATGGCTCTCGGCAGCGCGACTTTGTGCTCTGGTGGTTACTGCATGGGCTTCCTGAGCGGTGGTTGAGGCGAACGCCGAAGTCAGATGCCCAATGTCATTGCCCAACACGACTTCAGAGGGTAAGTCTTTCTTAACGCCCACTTGAACATTGCCAGCTCCCGCACCCAGTCCAGGTGTACTTGTGCGGTAGGAATGCGGTACACTGACACCCCTGCCACTCTCACAGCAATTGATTTCCCCGGCTTCTCCGATGCGTTAATGAGATGTCGTTGTACTAGCGTGATGGTCACACCACTGTCTCTTAATCCACGTGCTGTCTTGCCGTTAACCATGACCAGTTGGCAATGGTGTTTCCGATTGTCTGTGACGGTGGATTGCACCATGAGGGCTTCGTAAAGGGTGCCCAATAGTTCTTACTGACCCAGCTCCTTGGGATCCCAAGTCGAATCTACACAATGGGCTGCTGCTGGTGGTTGCTGGTACCCAGGTCGAGACCAATTTGACCTGGTGTGGTTGTTAATGGGGCAATTCTGTCGGATGTGACCCAGCTGTCGGCACCGGAAGCAACGTAGCTCGCTGACATCCTGTCGTGGGTAGCGAGAGTTAGAAGTCACCGGTCGGTTATTTTTGTGAGTATTCGCATACTCATCCGCCAACTTGGCGGCCTCTGGTAGAGACAGGGGCCTGCGGTCTCTCACCCAGTCTTTGACATCCGCCTGGATATGGTTGTAAAAACTGTTCCAGGAGTATCAGTTGCAAAATCTCCTCCGCGGTGGCGGCCTGGCTACTGTTAACCCAGTTTGAGGCCGACAGTAATAACTGGCATGCCCATTCCATGTAGGAATCTTTAGCAGTTTTGCGTGAGTCCCTGAAATTCTGTCGGTAGGACTCTGGGGTTACTTCATAACGGGCCAGGAGTGCTTCTTTAACCCTGGCGTAGCTATGGATCTCCTGTTTTGGTACAGCCCGGAAAGCATCAGAGGCTTTGCCTGACAGCTTTCCTGACAATATTGAAACCCATTCTTCCTTAGCTATCCGGTGCAGGTTACATTGTCGTTTAAAATCTGCTAAATAGTTATCAATCTCATAGTCTTTTTCGTCAAAACCTTTAAATGCGCTGAATGGAATTTTCTTTGTATCCACTGTGTTGTACTCACTGTTTGGGGAGTGTGCTGCTACCTGCTGGACCGCTGCCAGTTTTAATTGTAGCTCTGAGTCTCTTTTTTGTTTAGCCTCCTCCACTAAAAGGCTCATTACTTTCAGAATAATGTCCGCCGTTGGGTTCGGACCGAACCATGCTAGTTTCTCCCTCATTTCTTTGTTGGCTGGTGATTCCTCCTCCTGAATCACTGGTGTCTCCATCTCTTGTACAGCTGGCATTGCTGCAACCAAGTTCTCTCGGTCTAGCTCCATTAACTCTGCTATAATGACCTGCTTGGTTTTGTTGCTAGCAATCCTTCCACGAGCTTCCAGTAGCTCTTTCAGTGTATTTCTTTTAAGCAGGGTGTACCAGCCTTCCATTCACTGTTCCCAGTGTCTGCTTGGCATCCTGGTGTGACGGAAGTAGAAGGGAAAATCCCGCCGCTGCCAACCAGTTGTAACGGGACTTGAATATTAAATCCCCAGATTTCCTCTGGTATAGAAGGTAATATCCCATATCCCCCAGTAACCAGACGAAACACCGTTCAGGGAGTCAACTGAACTTTTTTTTAATCCCCGCTCCAGCAGTAAACTGCCAACTGTCAACTTTTTTTTTTAAATGTTCTGCAATGCATTACACACACATACCCTTGGTTCTTAAAGTGGTACATACATATTGAACCGAACAGATACAGGCATTTTAACTGAGGGCCCACAGGCAAATACATGAAAAATCATTCACAATTACATTATCCGAAAAGAAGAGGTGGATGCAGGGGTAGAAAATAGTGCAGATGAATAAATGTATTGTAGTACAGTGAAAATATGAATGAGTAGGTATAGTCATATACCATGCATAAAAGTATTTAAAAAAATTACATGAAAAATAAATAGTAAAAAAGAACAAAATATAAAGTGTAACAAAAAATAACAATATGACACACTCACATTCCTTTCCCTCAAACAATATGAGGTATGAAAACAGCTCAAAAATGGAGGATCAGTCCACCTTTCTAAATAGGATGAGGTCCATTGTCGCCAAACGCATGGGTGTACCAGATTCCACTGAGTAAATGCACACTATCCAAAATACGGTCCAGTGGCTTGGATGTGGGGTGGAATCAGTGTTTAATCAGTACATATATGATAATACTATAGCCTGTACTGCAGGGGTTAAATGGCCAGCACAGTATGGCAGAAAATTAAATAGTGGGACATGTTAGACCTTCATTACTATGTGTGATCTCACAGACCTCCAATAGTCAATACAAATGTGAATGGACCACATATGATACATCCTATTCAGACGGGTGGACTGATCCTTCATTTTGAGCTGTTTTCATATATATATATGGAAAAGAAAGTATGGAAATAACAAATGATTATTGTAATGTTTTAGGACTTGGTCGATATTGTATGTTATTGTTCTGTATGTGCTCTGTGGGTTGGTAACTTTATTTGTCGGTGTATTTGGTAATAAAGTTTAATAACGTATTTGTTGCTGGCGCAGCGGCAGATGGGGGAGTTGCCCGGCTCAGTAGGTAACAAAAGGGGTTGTGCCCCCTACCTCAGGGGCGTGGTACAGTGACGAATAAGTGGACGCGGGACCATGGGAAGGAGGTTACTTCCGCTGGGCGGGCTCCTCCCTCTTCCATCATGTAATGTAAAAAGGTGTTAGTCAATAAAGCTGTGGCCCATGTTTTTCCCCATATTGTTGTCTGCCTCTTTATTTTAGTGGGTTACCTGTTAAGGTTATGCTGTACTGAGTGCCAATGGATCCTGCAGGGGTCATAGGAATGTCTGGGAATGTTTGGGTTTTTATGATTTGCTGCCTTTATTATTTCCTATCTCTTGTGTTAGTAATCAGACTTGAAGGTGATATTTGAGATACTTAGACATGTGTGAGATGTTCATCCTTAGTAATTCCACAGAGATCATGCTGCATGCTTTATGTGTAGTTGTGGGTCTTATAATTTCCTAAAGCTACAGAGAGATCCGGGTTTATCACATAACTCTTCCATTTCCTGAGTGAACACCGAGTCACATTTTATGTTTTCACTAAAGTACCTAATAAAGGTACTACAAATATCTACACACTATTTCCACAGGAGCAGACAACAAAGTGTCATTTGAGTGGTTTCTTCAATACAAACATTGCACAGTACTAAAATACAATATAAGTCTTGTGGAGTTAAGCAACGTATGTGTAACATTAACCTCTCAATAAGATCCAATAAGGGCCAGATGATGGGACATAATTGTGGAAATGGTGTCACATGGATACAACCATGCAGGACAACATGGTGAACGTACAAAGTGGCACACATATGTGATATGGAAGTGTAAACAGACCTTGTGGCTGTGGGATAATGCTGCAATAGTTATGGGATGATACACACTGTAGTTAAAGGCGTATACATAAATATCATAAAATGCTTACTGTGAGTACTTACATAATTAGTTCAAATTTGCCTCACAGAAGCTTACATTGAAAAAAGAAAATATTGGTTATTGCCAAATCATTCCTGTCTCAGTAACCTGTATTACTTTGTAATCTTGCATACACAGTGGGTCTTACACAAATACGACTTTTGTATAATTTGAGAGAGCTCATTCTTTATAAAATAATTTGCTCTCTAGAAGGGGATTGTAAAAAATGGCTTATTGAATGGTAATCTTTGACTTTAATAAGTGTAATAAGTGTATCTTATAAAAATAAGTGTAACTGTGTAAAACTCTGTTGGTAATTGGTTACTACAATGGTGTAACAGTTGTAAACACTATGAACTTAAAAAGCTTACTTTATAAATATACACATTATTATATAAACTAGCGACTTGCCCATCAAAAATGAAGGCAATAAAATGTGAATGCTGGCAATGCTGTTTGCCACACAATACATGGCTCTCCCCCCTCTAACTTGCGGGCCTCACAATGAGCTTTTCCCACCATCTACTTTAGGGGCCTTGCGATGAGCGCCTGCTCATTACAAGCCCCGCGACGAGCGACATTGACATTCATTGCAAGCCTCTCCCCCCCTCTACTTTACGGGCCTCCTGACAGCAGACTTCGCCCAACACGCCACTTTCGTGACTCGCGCTGCGCACCTTCAGCGCTCATTGCAAGGTCTGCAATGAGCCTTTCCCTACTCTCTGACCCCTGTGTCTGTTTCCCCCCTCTCCCTTCCGTGTGTCTGTTTCCCCCTCTTGGCGCTCATTGCCAGCCTTTTTCAAAGTCTTGCGGGCCTCACGATGATTGCCTTTGGCGCTCATCGTGGGTCTGGCAATGAGCACTTACGTCGCTCATTGCAAGTCATCCATGCCCATGAGGGTTAAGGCAGTGCTGGAAAATAATGGTGGCCACACAAAATATTGACACTTTGGGCCCAATTTGGACATTTCCACTTAGGAGTGTACTCACTTTTGGTGCCAACGGTTTAGACATTAATGGCTGTGTGTTGAGTTATTTTGAGCGGGCAGCAAATTTACACTGTTATACAGGCTGTAAATTTACTACTTGACATTGTAGCAGAGAGAAATTTCTTCAGTGTTGCCACATGAAAAGATATAATAATATATATACAAAAATGTGAGGGGTGTACTCACTTTTGTGAGATACTGTATATATCAATAAAAACATCTTTATTAATTCCAAAAATGACTTTAACATTTTCAAATTAAATTACTTTTCTTTTTCTATCAAAATGTATTAACCCAAGTTTAGTTCTGAGAAATTTGACCTACAGGAAAATCTATCCAACTGGGTAAATCTGATCTTAAATTTCATGTCATAATGTGTTCTATCTGTGCTGTATAGTGATACATATTTGAGGAACCTCCTTTGTTTTTCTCTGCGTACATTCTATTTTAGTATTTAATAACTAAAAATTGTTTAATGTTTTTTTGTCATATTGTATCGGTAAAGAGCAAAATAAATATAGTATTTTGTGAAAAATATCCATTTTGATTGCCACTATACAGTGCCTTGCAAAAGTATCCACCCCCGTGAATTTTTACCTATTTTGTTACATTACAGCCTTAAGTTCAATGTTTTGTTAATCTGAATTTGATGTGATGGATCAGAACACAATAGTCTAAGTTTGTGAAGTGAAATGAGAAAAATATATACATAAAACTATTTTTTAGAAATAGAAAACAGAAAATTGGCATGTGCGTATGTATCCACCCCCTTTGTTATGAAGCCCATAAAAAGCTCTGTGGCAACCAATTACCTTCAGAAGTCACATAATTAGTGAATTGAATTCCACCTGTGTGCAATCTAAGTGTCACATGATCTGGCATTACATATACACACCTTTTGTGAGAGGCCCCAGAGGCTGCAACACCTAAACAAGAGGCACCACTAACCAAACACTGCCATGAAGACCAAGGAACTCTCCAATCAAGTAAGAGAAAATGTTGTATAGAAGTACAAGTCAGGGTTAGGTTATAAAAAATATCCAAATCTTTGATGATCCCCAGGAGCACCATCAAATCTATCATAACCAAATGGAAAGAACATGGCACAACAGCAAACCTACCAAGAAACGGCCGCCCACCAAAGGAGGGCATTAATCAGAGAGGCAGCACAGAGACCTAAGGTAACTCTGGAAGAGCTGCAGAGTTCCACAGCAGAGACTGGACATAGGACGACAATAAGCCGTAAGCTCCATACAGTTGGGCTTTATTTCAGAGTGGCCAGAAGAAAGCCATTACTTTCAGCAAAAAACTAAATGGCACATTTTTAATTTTTGAAAAGGCATGTGGGAGACTCCCAAAATGTATGGATGAAGGTGCCCTGGTCTGACGAGACTAAAATTTAACTTTTCGGACGTAAAAGAAAATGCCATGTATGGAGCGACACATCACAACACTCAAAGAACACCATCCCCACAGTGAAACATGGTGGTGGCAGCATCATGCTGTGGGGATGTTTTTCAGCAGCCAGGACTGGGAAACTGGTTGAGGGAAAGATGGATGGTGCTAAATACAGGGATATTCTTGAGCAAAACCTATACCACTGTGCGTGATTTGAGGCTTGGACGACGGAAGTTCACCTTCCAGCAGGACAATTACCCCAAACACACTGCTAAAGCAACACTTGAGTGGTTTAAGGGGAAACATGTAAATGTTTTGCAATGACCTAATCAAAGCCCAGACCTCAATCCAATAGAACATCTGTGGTCAGAATTAAAGATTGCTGCTCACAAGCGCAAACCATCCAACTTGAAGGAGCTGGAGCAGTTTTGCAAGGAGGAATGGGCAAAAATCCCAGTGGTGAGATGTGGCAAGCTCATAAAGACTTATCCAAAGAGACTTGGAGCTGTGATTGCCGCAAAAGGTGTCTCTACAAAGTTTTGACTTTAGGGGGTGAATAGTTATGCACATTGACTTTTTCTGTTATTTTGTCCCATTTGTTGTATGCAATGAAAAAGAAAAAAAAAATATCTTCAAAGTGTTGGGCATGTTCTGTAAATTAAATGATGCAAAACCTCAAACAATCCATGTTAATTTCAGGTTGTGAGGAAACAAAACACAAAAAAATGCCAAGGGGGTTAATACTTTTTCAAGGCACTGTATGGGCTTGTAATTGTAATTGTATGTTATTTCATTTATTTATTTAATGATTTTACTATGTGTGATTGTCACAATCTGCTTCTTCAATGCAGCTTGATAAAAACCTAGTTCAAACCTACACCAGCAGGAACGTGTAGTACTTCTGGCACAAAAGATGGTTTCAGGATAGAGACAATGCCCAAGAACATATGCAGATAATAATACAGGCAGGATATCAGTGGTCTCATAACAGGACCACTCCCTACTCAGGATACAGGCACATATCAAATAGTATCACACTTTGTTTATGTGAAAACAGAACAGACCCTTTTATTATGAACTATGGACATATTTATACAGTTTCTCCAGTGGAGAACAACCATTCAGAGAATGGACCCTCATGGCACTTAACAATATACCATGGGCTCTCCATGGATCCCCATGGTGTACAAATCTATAAGCATGGGGTTCCTCATGGAGTCCCATGGTATCTAACCTTAACGCTTATACAATGAGGGTCCTGACATGATTATGTGCAAAATCTTTCTACAAAATGTGGATGGCCTTCAATTATTAACTATTGTATTCATTTTAATGTTGGCCGACATATACTTTTGGACCAAAGCTTTTCTATACAAGAAAATATAATCCATTACTTTCTGAACCTGATATTGGCACATATGTTTCCTCCCAGTGGATAAAGCTATAAAATATGGCATACAATTGTACTGAAGCTGTAATGTATATATTTTTTTCTACATAACATGTTGCAAACACAGTTCTGTCATTGAGGAAAACATATTTTCATGGAAATCTTTAAATTATTTAACTTATGCATCAATACTTTTTGGCATCAAATAACTCATCTCTGCAAAATCTAAACTCTTTTGACTTATTTTAAGATGAAAGCTTCTACTAGCTAAACACAAATTATTTAATCTGTTTGAAGAAGATGAGATTTTAGGGTTCGTTCATGATGTTGTCTGTTAAGAAAATGTTAAATTAAGGTAAAATACATCCTGTTAAATAGTTGTTTTACTGATATCTTTTTTTTTTTACAAAATAAACTATCTGGTCTATAGCCAACCATGACATATACATGGAAACTAGCAACTTATTATTGTTAATATTTTTTATTTGTAATGCACCAACATATTCCGTATGTCTGTACAGGGGTTAAACACATAGCAAAATACTAGAATAACACATTGAAAAAGAGTAGAGAGCCCTGTCTTTGAGCTTAAGATCTAATGTAGAAAGAGCTTTTTTACCAATGCACCCTACAATACAAAAAAAAAAACTTGCAATCTTACAATCTAAATGGGATGGAAGAGGCAGAAACCTGAGTGAGAATATTATATAAGAAATAGCAATTGTTAGGAAGGAAGTGACATTTCACTTAGGTAGGAAAATGTGCAAAGTTGGAATGGATCGCCATACAGTATGAGAGCGAGAGGAAAAGCTCTAGATTAGATTATGTTAACTCCGCCTAGTGGTCAGATAATATACCCTGCAAATTGAAATATTAGCTGATTTACTGTTAATAAAGGTACAACAATTAGGGGTGTGTGGGTGGGTGTAACTAGGGGAGCGGGGAGGTTGGTGGAATGTGTAGTTAGAGAGAGTCATGAGAGCTGTGGAGTGGGGAAATTGAGGGTTCTGGAGAAAGGGAAGCATAGAGAATGTTTACTGGCTAGTATAGGAAAGGTACGGAAATATTAGGCCTTACTGAGAGGTAATTGTAAACTTGGACATAACAAGGGTAATAAAGTACAAACACATGGAAAATACACAACTGATACCAATTACACAGAAAATATAACAATATGTGTATGGTTGATTGAAGGAGATACATTTAAAATGGTTGGTTTCTGTGGTCAGAGAGAGTCAGTAAAGCTGAGGAGCTGGGAGCTTCAGATTTCTCTTAAATGGTTGGTTTCTATACGCAAAGAGAGTCGAGAGAGCTGAAGTGCTGGGAGTTTGAGGTTTCTGGAGAAAGGGAAGTAGATTGTCCCTTAGGATTCCATTACATGTTCCCGAAGGAAATATTACTAGTACAGACCCCATGTAAGCCCTAACATTGCTATTACATGCTGCCAGTAAGAAAACTTTGCTTGTTCTGTCTGAAATGTTCCTCGATAGTGATGTCCCAAACAGTTCACTGGAGAACTATTCGCGGCGATTTTCGCATGTTCGCGTCTGCCACGAACGGCGAACACATGCACTTTTCGGTTCACCCCCTATACTTTATCATTGAGGAAACTTTGAACATCATTTATTTTATTTTATAATTTTTTGTGTGTAATCTATGCCTGCCTGCCAGTGTGTGTGTGTGACAGGCTAACACCTAACAGCTTATATTGTGCTTATTTTCACTACTCATACCTGGTGGTGTAACATACATTGAAAACAACCATTTTTTTCCTGTAATCTAATTTCAGTTGCCTGTGTCAGGCTCACAGCTTATATTGTGCTCAGTAACATAAATTTTTTTTTTGACTGTAATAGATTGAATAGCAATTGCCTGCCTACAGGCGTGTGTGTGAAGCCTATTGCATCTACTCTGCCAACTTTTGCCAGTGCACAGTGATACGTCATATCTGGTGCAACTGTAGTGTACAGTGACATAAAACAACACTTTTTTGACTGTAATCGATTGAATATCAGTTGCCTGCCTACAGGCGTGTGTGAGGCCTACAGCGCCTACTCTGCCAACTTTTGCCAGTGCACAGTGACACTCATATCTGGTGGCACCTTAGATTGTACGCGCAGTGCCCCTAATTTGAATTAGGAGGTCCGACCAAGCATCTTTTTCCATCTCCCTGTTCCAAAAATCAATGCCATATACACGTCCCCTAATAGTGGACGTAACAGGGATGAAACCGCTAGGAATAGTACTACTTAACAGTACACACCTTATAATAACGCAGACAGAGGCAACAGAGAGAGAGGAGTCTGAAGAAGAGGAGTCAGGGGAGGAAGGTGGCTTTGAGGAGGTGGAAGACCAAACACAGTAGGTGTCCAAGGGGGCTTGTTGTCACCTTTCGGGGACCCTTGGTGGCTGGGTGGAGGAAGAGACCTTCAATGACATCAGTGAGGACAAGGAACGGGACATGGCTAGCTTGGTATCCAACCTTGTGCAAATGGGGAGTTTGCGGTTGTGCAAAGGGACTGTTTGCGGTTGTTTGCGGTGCATTAAACGGGGAGATTGGTCTGTTACTGTGAAGCGGGTGTAACCCTTACACTACCTGATCGATACAACATCATACCTGATGTTTTAAAGCATGTTATTCCAAACAATTTAGGAATGTTAGGTGATTTATGCCCTTTATGGCTTAAAACCAGACTCTGCATCAACTATGTAATTTTCCGTGGGAGTTTTGCCATGGATCCCCCTCCGGCATGCCACAGTCCAGGTGTTAGTCCCCTTGAAACAACTTTCCCATCACTATTGTGGCCAGAAAGAGTCCCTGTGGGTTTTGAAATTCGCCTGCCCATTGAAGTCTATGGCGGTTCCCCGGGTTCGCCCGTTCGCGAACCTTTGATTGAAGTTTGTGTCAGATGTTCGCGAACCGAAAATTTGATGTTCGCGACATCACTATTCCTCGTGCAAAATATAGCATTTACATTCTCCCTCAAAAAAATTGGGTTTGCTCTTAAATGTTTGTGACCACTAGCCATGGTAAAAATCTGCAGTTATTTGAAACATCTGCAAAGGGGAGAAAAGCCTTTGTGAGTGCATGTAAAGACTCTAGTTATTTCTAAATTTGTACACACCTAAGCCTCTTTTTTCTTCATTAAAGACCTGCACTCCTCTGTTCAGCCTTTGGAAAGTACCATCCCCTCTTTGGGTAGATTATATAAGGGCTTGGATAGTGATAGGAGCCTTAGGAGTCTGGAGGGACTCCCATAGGGGATAGGGACTATGGGCTCCATATTGACTCCCATGACGCTGTTTATTTAGGGTAGGTAAGGACTTGGTAGGTGTTAATTAGGCCCCACCCAAAGCACAAGGGGTGGGGGAAGGTGGGGTCTACAGCTCCAGGGTGTAGAGGAGATTAAGATGTGGTGGCCATATTCCCAGTATGTGATTGAGTACATTTTATGATAATTTTTTGAGGAAGCCATGTAATAGCTCCACAGACTTGCTTGTAAAAACTTCCATAGGACCAAGGAAATGCAGATGTTTCTAAGGGAGCTATGTAATCGAGCCCTTAGTTTGTCAAAAAAAAAAGTTTGTGGGCATTAGAGCAGTGTTGATAAGATAATTCTTCACAAAACCATTTTAAATGTTTGTAAATATTTTAAATACATTCATGAAACTGTATAACTCAAAAGTACTAGCACACTTCATTTCTTTAGTAAATTAAAAACATTGCCTAGAATCCCAAAAATTACCTCTTCTCAAAAAAAGGGAGAACACTTTTAATGTTCTTTTCTTGAGAAACACATTTGTCACAAGATGGAATATCTGTGTTTCTCTGAACACAGTTTGTGATCTTTCATAGGTTGGTCTTGAGTAAGGCAATACATGTCATTCACGGCAACATGATCCATGATAGGGGTGCAAGAAACTTTATCATGCTGATACTATGTAGATATTGTGTTCAGCAAATTATTTGTGCTTTTTCTCACACGCATTGCTGATTTAACTAAGCACATGAACTTATTTTGTCTTACAGAGGATATACTGTAATATACTATCTGCTTATTATACTGTCATAACTGGATTTTGGAAGGCACAGCGGGAATCCCCCCCCCCCCCGCCCCCCCCCCCCATTTCTTAATGCCCGCCCAGAGCTTTACTGGACTATTGTGGACTGTGCAGTGGCCCTGTGATTTGGGATTACAATATTATATGTATTTTAGTTTATGAGTATGCTAGGTTTTGTATGGTTTAGAATGCCAGGGTACCTATGATACTTGTGGTCATGCCCAGAGGCTAGAGAGTTTGCTAGAGTAATGTGCCTTGGCCTGAGATGATGTGCCCTGCGCAACCTAGTGGGACATTTATTTTTTGTATGATTGGATATAAATTGTGTTTCATGTGACAGGTATTGTTGTAAATAACATATTGTTTATCCTGTAAGAGATTGAAGTGTGGACATGTTAGAAGTAAGCCCTAAGTTCTGGGGAAATGTACAGAAAAGGTCACACAAGTTACTGCAATGCAGACTAAGCCCAGTGCTAATAAACTCAATTTGCAATTTAACACATACAGCCTTATTAAATTGTTATTCGGCAAATTTAAAAGGGCTCTACATAAGCACACAGCATTTTTTTTACATAAGTTTTTAGTTAGTGAACTTCTATCCAAAAGCAAGATTTTCACTAACTAAAAACTTCTGTAAAAAAAATATGCTATGTGCTAAAATAGAGGCCTTTTAAATTTGCCGAATCGCAATTTAATAAGGCTGATAGCTCCCACTTACCCAGCCCAGCCAGCTGGCTTATCATTCAATCGAGTGCTAAATCAACACTCTTGAGGTCGTGACAGAGCAGATGGTATGATCTTGCATGTACACATGATGCTCTGTTTGACATGTAGGCATGCGTTCCTAAGGCAATTAAGAATGCACCGTGTCACTGATTGGGGAATCTTAATTTACATGTAGGTTTGTACCCATTGGTTACAAGTGAATATGGTTTTGCGGAAGTCACTCATAATATTTCGGCAATGCAGAAATCAATGAAAAAGAATTTGCCGCTTTCTCTTGCTGCAGTCACTCATAGTGGTTCTGTCTCCGTGATTCTGCGATGGGTGAATAGAATAGCTAGGGAGATTTACTTTGTACTTAAACATGTGTAATCTGCAATATAAGGGAATAGAATAGGGCTAAGAATTACTAGAATCACTTGTCAGTAACACCACTGTAGGTCTATATTTGATATTTTATCAAATTGAATTTTGGTAGCACTATGTTTAAAAATGGACACATTTTTTTTAGAAAAAAAAGAAAAATAGAATTCAGCTTTTACCTTATTACTTATTACATTCAACTATGGATCTATCATTTAAAAACAATGTGATTATTGATACTTTGATTTCATTCCTCCCTGCCCTTGGTTCTTGCATACAAATAGATGAAAGTCCTTTAAATCCATAATCCTAGATACACTTTAAACTTGTTGTTAATCTATTAACCTATGAAATGAATGATCTGAAGAAAGACAGATTTTAGGAACTTAAAAAGCTGACAGCACAAATGATTTACAAATTAAATGAAGTGCAGCTCATCCCAGTCATAAAAAGGTAAACTGATTTGCCCGAACATGCTTATTTCTCCTTATCTTGTCAGAAATTCAAGGTGTATTGGAGGTGTAGATATCATACAAGTAAGCTTTATTGCTTATTTTCTTATGAAAAGTCTAACTGCGGGTGAAAGTATCATGTCAGGAAGATTATCATATATGCCACATTTAGACACTGGATGTCGAGTTTCTCATGATAGGCTAATGCAAGCTGAAAAGGGATTCTCAACTAGAGAGAAAATATTAATGGGCTCAGTATAAATTAAGACAGATCTTATGACAGGTAAGAAGTTTCCGTATTATAAAATAAAATATATATCAGTAAAATATGACAGATCATTGCTTAATCCCCCTCCCATGGGTGCCCAAGACTCCCAGGTAATAGTACTCATATCATTGAAGTGTGTTTTATTAATCTAATAGTAAGGTAACAATAATAATGTGATGTAACTAAAGATGTGCAATTATGTTCAAAGTAGCTACAAAATGTACTGTTACTCAATATCATTTTATTCATACTCTCTGTCTGTTTTCCTATTGCAACAGTTATTTACAGGCCCAGATTTACCATGAACCAGAGTAGATGGTACATAGGAATGAATAATCACTTGTCAGGGCTGCCTTGTTTTTGCACTTAAAATGTATAAAAACAGAATTCGAACCCCTCTCTGTACTAAATGGTTCCACAAGCCCTATTGCTATGCAAACTTTAAAATAGTGGTGGTGGGCAAACTAAAGATTTAATCAAACCCCCATACTATCTACCATGACTTTACTAATACCACCCCCCAATTTTCTCTAGGACTTATTGAGGGGGCACTATCTTGGTGGAAATCAAAAGACTTATACAGAATTGCTTTATGGCATATAGATGATTCCATACTCTCTTTTACTATTCTTATTCATTCCTATGACCTTCTTCAACAAGAAGATTTCATTGACTGTCAAATCAAACACTTTGGGCTACATTCAATTTGAAGCCTGCAACTCGATCGCAGACAGTGGGTATCTACGAGTGAGTTGCTGGCTCCCGTTGGTGTCCGTTTGCGATGCTATTCAATTGCTCAAGGCCACAAATTATGGGCCCCAAGCAAAAACTGTAAACCATGCACTGGTTCTGAGCACTTCAGGGCAGGAACATGATCAATTAAGCAAGCCTGTAACCTCCCATTTCAAATCAGCCAATAATAAATGAGACTGTCATTATTATGGCAGTAAAAAATGGAGGTTACATGTTAATCAATTAGGTTCGGGAGTCCGATATGTGAACAGACTTGCAAATTCAGCAAAATACAGAATTATGAAAATGAATGCCAATACTGTTCTAGACCATATGGGTGGCCTTATATGTATTAACTCGTTGATACCTGAGATCAATTTAACCCTGATATGACACATTAAAAATAAATATTAGTTCCTGCCGATTTGCAAGTTTTAGACTGTTGTGCTATTAATTCTAATGTCTATCATTGCTTTCCCCCTTATTTACAGTGCAGAATTGATTTTTTATTTGCATTTGCAGTTTTTAACCCCCTTGTGGGTCCTCACCAGCACTCGTTGGATTTTCTCCTTCATTTGCCATTTACAGGTGTGAATACATTTGCGGGCTTGGGAAATTGAGCAATTGAATAGCGATTTGTGATTTTAGGCCTGTGAAAGTGACAGATTAAAAGGCTTCTGGAGGCTGTAAGTTATGAGTTTAACCATCAAAATGTTTTCAAGCTCATAACTCGGAAGCCGTTCCAAGCCCTCAAAAAGACGCCTATTGAATAGCAAATAAGCTTGAGACCTCACTTAATGGATCTCCTGAAACCTCAATTGAATGGGGATCTTTGTTTCTAATTTTAATCAACAAATGGAATGGCCTGGGGAAAATTGGTTTACCCATAAATGCAAAAAAGTCCCACTTATGTGAGGCATAAAAGATATACTTTACAACACCTTTAACATGACCACAGAAGGCCACAAAATCATTTACATAAACAATTGGTAACACAACCTCTCTACAATTTGGGACCAGGAATCTTGGGATGAAGCTTGGTCGAAGCTCTTAAGGGGCTAATTGAGAGAAATTTCAAAAATATTATAGCTTAAAGTGCTTCACAGGGTCTGTATTACCCAAGAGAAACCTAATAAAATGGAATCCCACAATAAGTTAGCTATGCTTCAGAGGTTGTCATGAACCTGGTACCTTTATCCACACCTGGTGAACCTGCCTCTGAGATATTTGACACACAGCTAGAACCAGACATGGGGCGTTTCAAGGCCTAATCTCCTCAATTCCCATAACAAACTACTATAATTCCTAATGTTGGCAACCAAGTAATGGAAATCAGAATCACTGAACATCCAAGCAGTTAAAAACAAAATAAACTTTATCTTAATAAGTGAAAGACTTTCATATATCTTAGCAGACACCATGCCAATATTTCTTAAACAATGGGAACCTTGGCTAGTCTTCAACAACAGTATTACCTTAAATTAGACCCCAGAAACATCTCACTCAAAAAAAATCCAAGTAGAGTGGACTGGCTGGAGGGACTCAATGAGAACCTTGGCTAGCTTCAAACTACAGTGTTACCTTAAATTAGACCACACAAACACCCCACACAAAAAAAGTCCAAAGAGTGCACTGGCCGCGGGGACTCAGGGCCCGGGCGCCAGACCCTCTGGATGGAGATGGAAGAAAGAAACAAAACAATACAGATCTGAAGACCAGGAAAATATGTTTCCCCTATTATATGTTCTCATTCCTTAATTTATTTTGTGTTTCTTTTTTATGTTTGTTTCTATATCTCATACTTACTGTACTACCCAAACAGCTTAATATATTCTTGAATCTACAATGTAATTCCTCCCTTTGCGCTCCTACTAATAAATTCCCATGCCTGTAATTTCCCAGCTGGAAGGATACATGATAACAGCTGAACCAAAAATATGTGTTTAACCCACTATATTCCCTGTACAGTGAACATTAAGTCTTAAGGACTTTTCTCAAATTCACAACATCCATTATCTACTATAAAAAAACTAGGAACTTGCCCGTCAAAAATTACGGGAATAAAATTGTAAGGCTGGCAATGCTGTTTGTCACACAATGTGAGGCTTTTACTCCTCTGAGCACCTCAGCGCTCATCGTGTGGCTCGCAATGAGTGCCTTCCGTGCTCCTTGCGAACCTCTCCCCCTTTGTACTATACCTCTCACCTTGCCCAAATGCCCCTCCAGCGACGATGGTCTACTGTGCATCGTCCCGGACAAGGGCCCTCCATATAGAGCTCACCGCCGCAAATGAGGGTTCTCTCGCAAGCTCCGCTAAAATTTAGAAATGGCGCCTTCTGACTGGCTGAAATACGATTGAGAGTGTTATCCTTTTGAGTTTGGTCCTACATTGTTGTGAAGCACATCAAGTGAATGCTCCTTCTTCTGTAGAATAAAGTAATACTCCATTGATTTATTGAAAATTGCTTATTCCAGTTACAGTTTATTACAGGCATCTTACAATTTGCACTCAAAGGGCTCAACTATATTGATTTACTTGAGCCATCTCAACAAAATATTTTCTAATAACTGTAGAGATCTAAGTTTCATGAGACTTCAGGTTTTTATAGACCTGCTATGCTTCATCTAAAAACAATAAAATGATCCAGTCTCATGGCAATAAAATGTTTTGTAATAGAAAAGTAGCATCAACTTCCAAGACCTATTACAATGGCAGCCTCACAACTGTCAAGGGGTTCCAAAATCCATGCCTTGTGACCAATAAACCTGTAACATATGTGTACATGTCCATGTAGATTAAATCATATCAAACTGAGACTTCTAACAGAATAAGCATTCAGAGCTAGGCATGCCCAGTCAGAGCTATTATTGATCTTAAGACACCCAAGAGTTACAGAATCAAGGTTAGTTTATTAAGATGTCATGACGACTTTTGAAAAAATAAAAAAGATCTCTCTTTTATAAAAAACAGATTATTTTGTATTTCAAAGTACTACAATTGTTAGAATCAGCATTTTTAAGTTAGTATCCATATATATTATTATTATTGTTATAATAATGTAATTATTGTTACTAGTTGCAGTAAGTAAATTGAGTATTTGCTGTAAGAACCGTCTGCATTCATTCAATGTTGTGGCCAGATAAATACCTCATGCTAAATATCATGTTTTTGATTACCAAAATAATATGTAAACCTACAAAAATATATTAGTCTATATAAGGAGTGTGCAGTAACTATTCATATCCCTCTACATAATTACAGTCAATCAATGATAACTGTGAAGTGACAATAAAATGATGGTAAAGAAAAGAATACTAACTTAGCAGTTAGAGTATATTTTTAGATTAAGCGATGTAATTGTCTTAAGGAAATACATCTTCTAAATTCAGCTCTGACAAAGACAAGATTATTACACAGTGTTACTAATGATGTGCTTGTATTTACCAAAACAATAGGTCAGTCTATTAATAACTGATTTTCTCCGAGTACTGGGCATTTATTAGTAAAAAAAACCCTAATTAAATTATAAATGTGTGAGGAATGTCTTGACAATTATTCCATGCTTGTCACATATCTGATGCAAACATTTAGAGTCAATGCTTTAGGATAGCAGACATACTTTACAGATATACTGTGTGTATATATATATATATATATATATATATATATATATATATATATATATACTACCTCCCCTATCTCTCCACAAAATAGGAACCAACCCCATAAGAATGAGAGGCAGTAACATTGAAACAGTGCCAGTGCTGTCTGTGGGTAGTTCCCTGACTTGTGCATATCCATCCAAGGCTTTGCTTAAAACTGTGTAATACAGCAGACATATGGTTAAAATGAGCCATGTTTGTAATGGGATTAAAGAGTGAAGCCTATGTGGGCACATTTGCTTATTCCTGCCCAGGTTCCCAGAATGCAGTGCAATAACTGTATTTCTCAGAATTCTGAGCAGGAAACACATTCAAATGTGAAAACAAATGTACTATTAATTTACTATATATATATATATATATATATATATATATATATATATATATATATATACACACATACATATATGTTTATGTATATATATATATGTGTGTGTGTATCAAACACTGAGAGCAAATAAGCAATGGAAACTAACAGTAAAGAAAAAACATATATAACAGTACCACTGTGATAAAAAAAATAATCAAATAGCTTGGTTTGCAGCACTACATTTAAAAATGGACATGTTTTTATAATAAAAAATATAATACCGTCCCTTATTTATTGCTTTTTTATGCAACTATGCTGCTGTGAAATCTACAATTTTAGGGCCCTATTAAATTCCAGCCTCGTAAATAAGAGGCTTCTACTTAAGCCCTACGTACTGCAAAGTTTCTCTAACTTACAATGCTATTAAATTAGCCCTGCTGCGAGCAACGTGTGAGCTACGCAGCAGGGCCGTACGTATCTACACTGCGTAAATGTACATGAGGAGTGACAGCCTGCGAGATGATATCGCAGGCTCCCACTCCTCATCAAGTGCTGCGGGGGTCCTAAAAGGGACCTCCGCGGCAGTCCCCCACATAAGCATTGCCGTGGGGGGTACTCCAAACCCCCCCCAGGCACCTAAAATGAACCCCCCCTCAATGCGGGGGTCCCTGTCGGGACCCCCGAAGTGTCCTCACATGAACACCTTGCTGCAGGGGTCCATAGGAACCCCCGCAGCCCCCACACATTAACCCCTTGCAGCGGGGGTCCCCGATCGGCACTGATCAGGCCCCCGCTGCATTTAAAACTTTTAAATTCCCCGCCGCGGCTCCTTAAAGGGACCGCGGCACACTATTAGCCAATCCCGGCCGCGGCACTTAAAATTAACCCCCCTCTATGCTGGGGGTCCCCATCGGGACCCCCGAAGTGTCCCCACATAAACCCATTGCAGGGGGGGTCCCCGATCTGCATAGATCAGGCCCCCCGCTGCATTTAAAACTTTTAAATTCCCCGCCGCGGCTCCTTAACGGGGCCGCGGCACACTATTAGCCAATCCCGGCCGCGGCACTTAAAATTAACCCCCCTCTATGCTGGGGGTCCCCATCGGGACCCCCGAAGTGTCCCCACATAAACCCATTGCAGGGGGGGTCCCCGATCTGCATAGATCAGGCCCCCCGCTGCATTTAAAACTTTTAAATTCCCCGCCGCGGCTCCTTAAAGGGGCCGCGGCACACTATTAGCCAATCCCGGCCGCGGCACTTAAAATTAACCCCCCTCTATGCTGGGGGTCCCCATCGGGACCCCCGAAGTGTCCCCATATAAACCCCCTGCAGCGGGGGGCCCCGATCGGCACCGATCGTGACCCTGCTGCAATTCAATTTTAAATTTCCCGCCTCGCGGGTCCTCAAAGGACCGTAAAGGTCCTGAAAGGACTCGCACTAAAAATAATAACCCCAGGCAACTATAATTACCCCATTAACTCATGGTGGTCAATCCAGACCACCATAAGACCTAAATTAACCCATTAACTCATGATGGTCAATCCAGACCACCATAAGGCCTAAATTAACCCATTAACTCATGATGGTCAATCCAGACCACCATAAGGCCTAAATTAACCCATTAACTCATGATGGTCAATCCAGACCACCATAAGACCTAAATTAACCCATTAACTCATGATGGTCAATCCAGACCACCATAAGACCTAAATTAACCCATTAACTCATGATGGTCAATCCAGACCACCATAAGACCTAAATTAACCCATTAACTCATGATGGTCAATACAGACCAGCATAAGGCCTAAATTAACCCATTAACTCATGATGGTCAATACAGACCAGCATAAGGCCTAAATTAACCCATTAACTCATGATGGTCAATCCAGACCACCATAAGGCCTAAATTAACCCATTAACTCATGATGGTCAATCCAGACCACCATAAGACCTAAATTAACCCATTAACTCATGATGGTCAATCCAGACCACCATAAGACCCAAATTAACCCATTAACTCATGATGGTCAATCCAGACCACCATAAGACCTAAATTAACCCATTAACTCATGATGGTCAATCCAGACCACCATAAGGCCTAAATTAACCCATTAACTCATGATGGTCAATCCAGACCACCATAAGGCCTAAATTAACCCATTAACTCATGATGGTCAATCCAGACCACCATAAGGCCTAAATTAACCCATTAACTCATGATGGTCAATACAGACCAGCATAAGGCTCTATTTAACCCCATCAGTCCCATAAGGGTATATTATTACCATTATGGGCCTGTTACAACCCAACATTAACCACATAAGTGCCATGATGGTCCTCAAGGACCATCATGACACTAACTACAAACACTACACTATAACCCCCAATAAACCATTTAATCTACACTAACCCCCCTCTACACTAATCTATTAACACTTACACTACCTACCTACACTACCTACCCCCTAATAAACCTCCCCAACACTCTAATTACAAAAAACAAAAAACCTACAGTACAAAAAACAAAAAAACCTACAGTACAGAAAACAAAAAAAAATTACACACCTGAAAAGGAAAGACAGATAAACACAATACAATAATACATATAATACATTACATACATTACATACAATACATGACATTACATATAATATATTAAATATAATATATTAAATATAATATATTACATATAATACATTACATATAGTCCTAATCAAATACCCCCTATCTATCTAACATACAATCTATTTAATTTAAAATAAATCCTAACTATATCAAATACATCCCCCTATCTATCTAATATACAAAAAATCCTAACTACATACACAGACCCTTATTCTAAAATAAAATAAAATAATTACAGTCCTAACTACATACACAGACCCTAATTCTAAGCTAAAATCAATAAATTAAGACCACTTACCTTTAAGATGTTGCTTCAGATCACTAACCTATGGGTCAAACAAAAAAAAAAATTAGTACAAAACATTAACATCAAATAAATAAACATTATATACATTCTACATATTCAACTCACCTTTACAGCATGTCCAGTCACTGTTAAGCTCTTCCGGCGCGGCCCTGTTAAAAAAAAAAAACACAATACATGAATACAATATATAAACAATAAATAAAATACACAAATAAACATCTAAATATACATTTAACTTACCTCCCCGCGATGTCCCCGGCCTTCTCTCCTTCAGCCCCGGCTGGGCCGCGGAACCATCCGCGCTCTAAAAAAAAAAAAGAAAAAAAACTAACGGAGGTCTGCACTGGCAGACCTCCCCGACGCTACTGAACCTCCCGGAGTCGTTTCCGGGAGGAAATTGGCATTGGCGGCTTGTGATTGGCTGAAAAAGCTGTCAGCCAATCAAAAGTCGTCAATGTAGGAGCCAATCAGGATGCGCAGATGTCTTCTACCAATCACTCCGTGGGGATGTATCCCATAGTGATTGGCTGAAGGCATCTGAGCGTTGTGATTGGTTCCCATAAAGATAGACAAGTGTTTTAGCCAATCAGGGTGGGATATTGGGGTGTATCCCATCCTGATTGGCTCACACATTGACGACTTTTGATTGGCTGAAATTGATAGACAGCTTTTTCAGCCAATCACAAGCCGCCAATGCCAATTTCCTCCCGGAAACGACTCCGGGAGGTTCAGTAGCGTCGGGGAGGTCTGCCAGTGCAGACCTCCGTTAGTTTTTTTTCTTTTTTTTTTTTAGAGCGCGAATGGTTCCGCGGCCCAGCCGGGGCTGAAGGAGAGAAGGCCGGGGACATCGCGGGTAGGTAAGTGAAATGTATATTTAGATGTTTATTTGTGTATTTTATTTATTGTTTATATATTGTATTCATGTATTCATGTATTGTGTTTTTTTTTTAACAGGGCCGCGCCGGAAGAGCTTAACAGTGACTGGACATGCTGTAAAGGTGAGTTGAATATGTAGAATGTATATAATGTTTATTTATTTGATGTTAATGTTTTGTACTAATTTTTTTTTTTGTTTGACCCATAGGTTAGTGATCTGAAGCAACATCTTAAAGGTAAGTGGTCTTAATTTATTGATTTTAGCTTAGAATTAGGGTCTGTGTATGTAGTTAGGACTGTAATTATTTTATTTTATTTTAGAATAAGGGTCTGTGTATGTAGTTAGGATTTTTTGTATATTAGATAGATAGGGGGATGTATTTGATATAGTTAGGATTTATTTTAAATTAAATAGATTGTATGTTAGATAGATAGGGGGTATTTGATTAGGACTATATGTAATGTATTATATGTAATATATTATATTTAATATATTATATTTAATATATTATATGTAATGTCATGTATTGTATGTAATGTATGTAATGTATTATATGTATTATTGTATTGTGTTTATCTGTCTTTCCTTTTCAGGTGTGTAATTTTTTTTTGTTTTCTGTACTGTAGGTTTTTTTGTTTTTTGTACTGTAGGTTTTTTGTTTTTTGTAATTAGAGTGTTGGGGAGGTTTATTAGGGGGTAGGTAGTGTAGGTAGGTAGTGTAAGTGTTAATAGATTAGTGTAGAGGGGGGTTAGTTTAGATTAAATGGTTTATTGGGGGTTATAGTGTAGTGTTTGTAGTTAGTGTCATGATGGTCCTTGAGGACCATCATGGCACTTATGTGGTTAATGTTGGGTTGTAACAGGCCCATAATGGTAATAATATACCCTTATGGGACTGATGGGGTTAAATAGAGCCTTATGCTGGTCTGTATTGACCATCATGAGTTAATGGGTTAATTTAGGCCTTATGCTGGTCTGTATTGACCATCATGAGTTAATGGGTTAATTTAGGTCTTATGGTGGTCTGGATTGACCATCATGAGTTAATGGGTTAATTTAGGTCTTATGGTGGTCTGGATTGACCATCATGAGTTAATGGGTTAATTTAGGCCTTATGCTGGTCTGTATTGACCATCATGAGTTAATGGGTTAATTTAGGTCTTATGGTGGTCTGGATTGACCATCATGAGTTAATGGGTTAATTTAGGTCTTATGGTGGTCTGGATTGACCATCATGAGTTAATGGGTTAATTTAGGCCTTATGCTGGTCTGTATTGACCATCATGAGTTAATGGGTTAATTTAGGTCTTATGGTGGTCTGGATTGACCATCATGAGTTAATGGGTTAATTTAGGTCTTATGGTGGTCTGGATTGACCATCATGAGTTAATGGGTTAATTTAGGTCTTATGGTGGTCTGGATTGACCATCATGAGTTAATGGGTTAATTTAGGTCTTATGGTGGTCTGGATTGACCATCATGAGTTAATGGGTTAATTTAGGTCTTATGGTGGTCTGGATTGACCATCATGAGTTAATGGGTTAATTTAGGCCTTATGGTGGTCTGGATTGACCACCATGAGTTAATGGGTTAATTTAGGCCTTATGGTGGTCTGGATTGACCACCATGAGTTAATGGGTTAATTTAGGCCTTATGGTGGTCTGGATTGACCATCATGAGTTAATGGGGTAATTATAGTTGCCTGGGGTTATTATTTTTAGTGCGAGTCCTTTCAGGACCTTTACGGTCCTTTGAGGACCCGCGAGGCGGGAAATTTAAAATTGAATTGCAGCAGGGTCACGATCGGTGCCGATCGGGGCCCCCCGCTGCAGGGGGTTTATATGGGGACACTTCGGGGGTCCCGATGGGGACCCCCAGCATAGAGGGGGGTTAATTTTAAGTGCCGCGGCCGGGATTGGCTAATAGTGTGCCGCGGCCCCTTTAAGGAGCCGCGGCGGGGAATTTAAAAGTTTTAAATGCAGCGGGGGGCCTGATCTATGCAGATCGGGGACCCCCCCTGCAATGGGTTTATGTGGGGACACTTCGGGGGTCCCGATGGGGACCCCCAGCATAGAGGGGGGTTAATTTTAAGTGCCGCGGCCGGGATTGGCTAATAGTGTGCCGCGGTCCCTTTAAGGAGCCGCGGCGGGGAATTTAAAAGTTTTAAATGCAGCGGGGGGCCTGATCTATGCAGATCGGGGACCCCCGCTGCAAGGGGTTAATGTGGGGGTGCTGCAGGGGTCCTGATAGAGACCCCTGCAGCATGGGGATGTGTATAGGGTGCAGGGGGGAGCCTCACGCTGCTGTCTCGGGCTGTTCCGAGGCAGCACGTAGAGGCTTTCGGATCCCTTGCGTGGACTTTTTGTCCACGTAGGGATTCTTACGATATGCGAGACTCGTGCATAGATTTAAGGCTACGTAGCTCTCTCGGAGCCTATTCTCGGCCATTTTCTCGCAGTCATATCGTAAAGCAGGCTGCGAGAGATTCGGTTCTCGCAAACAGCAGGAAAACTGCCTTTTGCGAGCACCGAGAGAACTACGAGGGAGAATTTAATAGGGCCCTTAGTTTCCACTGAAAACTAAGGGGGTTCTATCTGCACAATGGGAATCTGCGATCTATAACTGCCAGTGAATTATTTAGGTCTAATGGAATGCACATAAATTTACAAGTAGCTGGTTCGGTAACAAAATGGAAGCCTGCAGTAAAGAATAATTGTATATAAAAGAGACAAATGTAAAGAATATGTGCTTTTTTTCACTTCCTAATAAAACGTTTTGCTAATTTTAAATAATTTTAAATAATTCCTGACTAATCATTAAGGCCTTTAAAGCTGGTTGGATAAAGAGATATTTGGGAATTTTTACCAGGTGGGCTGTAGTGTTTATAATACAATTATTTTATGTGTCAATCAAAATGTAATATGGGTGATTAGCTGGTACAAGGGGATATCTCAAATACTCTTGAGTGGTTTAAGAAAACCAAATGTGTGCTCTATATTGGAAACTGTGTTAATGAAACGTGAACTCAAAGATTATTTTTTAATTAATGTTATGAAGCACTGATTTATTTAGCAATAGTTTAAATATACAGGAGGAAAACAAAAATCTATAATCAGCACTCATCACTATAAATAACAAAGTCATTTAGGTTGAAAGGCTTTTAGTCCATCAAGTTCAAGATCTCAGATTAGATATATTCAGTGAATTGTCAATTGATCCAGAGGAAGGCAAGCAGAACACATCAAAAACTGGTTCATAAGGAGGAAAAAAAATCCTCCCCTGTCAAGTTGTACACTGGATCAATATACTACCTCTTCTATTTAACTGTCATAACCCTGTATGCCCATTTAAATTAAAAATACATGCAAGCCCTTTTTAAAGTTATTTATAAAATCTGCTGTTACAACCTAGGGGCCATATTAAATTCCAGCCTCTTAAGTCCAATGTGTAGCTCTTAAAGCCTACGTGCTTTAAATTCTCACGAGTTACGTTGCTATTAAATTAGAAGGGCTTTGAAGGGCCTGCGAGCAACGTGTGAGACAAGCAAAATCTTAATCCAGTCTTCCCACACTATGTATGTCGGATAAGATCAATTAGTCTAACACATTAGTCTAAAAGCCTTTACGTTGGCTGCGAGAGCTTCCATTTGCGTGTTACGTGCTAGCTCGCGTGGGACATCTTAGCAATTTAATAGCATTATTGAATCGTAAGGGCTACGTGGCTGAAAGATCAATGGGTTTTCTGGCTGCAATGTTACACGTTGCCTGTCTCTTAGGCAATTCTCTGCCAGCCTGCGTTTTCAAACGCAATTCGTCTGCGTACCTGTTTTAGAGGGGAATTTAATAGCAATGTAGTGCTACTTATGTCTCTACATGCTAAGACTTTGATCTTAGCTCCAATTTAATGAGGCTGCTGATTTGTAGTGAGTTCCACAATCTGTGAAGAATCTATTTCTTTCTTTAAGTAAGATTCTTGGTAAGAAAAGTTTTCTTATCTAATATTGACCCTGAATGTATTTCACAAACAGAATCATATCACCACATATTGTTTTTCTAGCGAAAATATGTCTAATTTGTTTAGCCAAATCTTACCATGGATTTATAAAGTGGCAGAATTACATTTGCTACCCTTGCTTCTGTACCCCTCTTAATACATACCAATATTGTACAGTGAGGGAAAAAGTATTTGATCCCCTGCTGATGTTAAACATTTGTCCACTGACAGAGAAATTATCAGTCTATAATTTTAATGGTAGGTACATTTTAACAGTGAAAGACAGAATAAAAAAATCCAGAAAAACGCATGTCAAAAAAGTAATAAATTGATTTGCAGGTCAATGAGTGAAATTAAAGTATTTGACCCCTTCGACTTAGTACTTGGTGGCAAAACCCTTGTTGGCAATCACAGAGGTCAGACATTTCTTGTAATTGGCCACCAGGTTTGCACACATCTCAGGAGGGATTTTGTCCCACTCTCAGTCATTACGGTTTCGAGGCTTATGTTTGGCAACTCGAACTGTCAGCTCTCTCCACAGATTTTCTAAGGGATTAAGGTCTGGAGACTGGCTAGGGCACTCCAGAACCTTAATGTGCATCTTCTTGAACCACTCCTTTGTTGCCTTGGCTGTGTGTTTTGGGTCATTGTCATGCTGGAATACCCATCCATGACCCATTTTCAATGCCTTGGCTAAGGGAAGGAGATACTCACCCAAGATTTCAAGGTGCATGGTCCCCAAAGCATAATGTTTCCACCTCCATGTTTGACCGTGGGGATGGTGTTCTTGGTGTTATAGGCAGCATTCTTGCTCCTCCAAACACGGAAAGTTAAGTTGATGTCAAAGAGCTCGATTTCACCCAGTTCTCCTCTGAATCATTCAGATGTTCATTGACAAACTTCAGACGGGCCTGTACATGTGCTTTCTTGAGCAGGGGTCCTTGTGGGCGCTGCAGGATTTTAGTCCTTGACAGCGTAATGTGTTACCAATTGATTTCTTGGTGACTATTGTCCCAGCTGCCTTGAGATCATTAACAAGATCCTCCCGTGTATTTCTGGGCTGATTCCTCACTGTTCTCATGATTATTGAAACTCCACGAGGTGAGATCTTGCATGGAGCATCAGACGGAAGGAGACTGACCATCATTTTGTGTTTCTTCCAATTACAAATATTTGCACCAACTGTTGTCACCTTCTCACCAAGCTGCTTGGAGATGATCTTGTAGCCCATTCCACCCTTGTTTCGTCTACAATCTTGTCCCTGACATCCTTGGACAGCCCTTTGGTCTTGGCCATAGTGGAGAGTTTGGAATCTGATTGATTGCTTCTGTGGACAGGTGTCTTTTATACAGGTAACTAGCCGAGATTAGGAGCAATCCCTTTAAGAGAGTGCTCCTTATCTCAGCTCATTACCTGTATAAAAGACACCTGGGAGCTAGAAATCTTGCTTATTGATAGGGGATCAAATAAAAACTTATTTCCCTCATTGACCTGCAAATCAACATATAACTTTTTTGACATGCGTTTTTCTTGGGGGGTGGGGTGGTTGTTATTCTGTCTCTCACTGTTAAAATACACCTACCATTAAAATTATAGACTGATCATTTCTTTGTCAGTGGACAAACGTTCAAAATCAGCAGGGGATCAAATACTTATTTCCCTCACTGTATATGGATTTGCCGCTGCCTGACTTTGAGCTTTGAGCTTGCTCACAAAACATGTTTATAAAAAGGAAATACAACTACTGACTCTTACAAACTCATAAACTTAATCTTAATATTTTTTTGTTCCTAATGTTTAGCAAATATGTATCATAGAAAACAAACAGTTCCCATTTTGCAGTAATTTATGAGTCATTTTTGTATTATGAGGTAATTTTTCGCAATTTTATGGAAAAAGGACAGTCAATATAATGATTTTAAACTATTATCTTCAGATGTCTGTAAATCATTTGTGTTTGCTCTAAAATATGCTTCTTTTTTCTTTGATAGATACTTCTTAGTTAATAAGGACAGCAATAAGCACACTGTATGAGTATATATTCATAGATAATGTTTTGTCCTAATTAGAAAAAATAAAAACCACAATCAGAGGCACTCAGTCAGAGAACAAACTAACCTTACGAGCTTAGTGCTTTAGACATTACAATCCACTCAGAGACCAGCACCTTTTAGCTCTCTTTTGCCTTTCATAGATCTATAATATATCAATCTGGTCTTACCAGGCAATTCTACTTTGAACAGAAAAATGGGAAATTCCAGACATATACTTCATCCTTTATTGGGCCTTGCCAGTGGGGTATAGCTCAAATTCCTAAGGCACAGTGAACAATGAGTCCCCATCTCGAGTCTAACAATATCCTTAGGGAGACTAAGCCCCAAGAATAAACAAAAAAAATAATCATAGGCGCTCAATCAGAGAATGAGCTAACCTTCTATGGACATGATAATTGCTCTAGTATATCAGTATATCAGCTCCGAAATACCAATTCTATCCTGTATAGGTTATTTCAACAAACCCCAGACATGCATTTTGGCTCTTATTGGACATCATCAGTATTTTAAAGAGATATTTTTGGCTGAGAAGGCACAATGATCAAGGAGTCCACAACAGGAGTCCTCCATTACCCTTAGGGAGACTAACCCCCAATGGTCATTTAAATAAACAAAAACCAAAATCAGAGGCAATGAGAGAACAAACTAACCGTAATAGGTTAGTTCTATGGACATGATAACCCACTGTGATAACAGCCCCATTTACCTCACTTTTGCCCTCACAGGGAGAAACATCTTTTAGTATATAAGTCTGGCCTCAATCATTTATTATTGTTTTAAATATCAATATATTTGTTTTGACATACAGTATATGGCTTCATACTGACAAGCCAAAGAAAACATGAGTAAATAGATGGAACCTTTGATTTTATAGATATTCAGGATGTTATAGCTCATATTCATGTAAATCAGCTCCTCTAGAGAGCAACTTTTTGACAATATTTTTTCTTAATGGCTGCCCAAACAAAACTATTTCTACAGCAAGTGTTGGGAGAAGTGAAGGCTTAACATTTTCTGGATATAACATAATTCCTTAAAGTTTTAGCAATTTTTCGAACAAATAAAAATATATTTTAATCTAGTTTTGTAGGTCTTCTACCTTGAGTGCATTGCTTATTTGAGTATTCTGTGTGCCTCATAATTGCTTATATGATTATTGAGTGTTTCTTTATTCAGTCAAGTGCAATTATTATTATCAATTATATAGTTGGTTTTGGTCAAATTTAGTAGTATATATTAAATAACATTTACTGCACATATAACACACATTCAGTAAGTAAATGCCAGAAAGGTATGAAAAGTTCATAAAACATTTATAGTAGTCTAGACCACCATAAAATATATATTTTGAGAGCGGAGTTGAATAAGGACATAGGAAAATATATGTAACATTATGTCACATAATACTCCCTTGGATTTCTGAAACAAAATTTATTATGCATGATGAATTTAGAACTTTTGGTAAAAATAAAATTCAAAATGTGCCTTTTTTAATGTAGACCAAAAATTCTCTCCAATAATTAAATTACATCTTCTCAGTCAAAAATATCTGTCTAAATAATTTAAATATATAATGTTTTAATTGCTTATTTAAAGTGCATCTAGTAAAAAAAAAAACACTTATTTTTTCCTCATATTCTTTGCATGAAGAGCTTTCATTTGCTAGTTACTTTTGCATAGAATTGTTTTGATCAGTCTTTTGAAGTTCCCATATCTCTAAATGGATAATTTTAGGAGAAGGCTGTTGTTGTCGATTACATGTCTGTTATGTGCTTTAGAATTTAATACTGTCAGAAAGAAGATCAAAGTCAGAAATGTTGTCAAAAAGTTTCTATCCTTTGATATTCTTCACTGTTTGTGTGTATTTGTCCACTATTATTATTTTTTCTAATATATTTGGGGTTTATAAATGAATTCTGTAGCAAATATATTTTTAATACATAAATATACTTTTGGGACATTGGATCTACGTTTCAGTAGTCATCCTGAGAAGATCAACTACTATACCAGTACAGTGTCCACTGCTGTGATGATAAGTAGTGGTAGACCAGCAAAGTTACAAAGGGGCAAAACCATAATCTTAGTCTATATAGTCTAAGAATTGAGGCAAGCAGCTATAAGAGAAAATAACATGGGTCAGGAATCCAGAAGTCCGAGTAAACATATAACTGACTAAGAGCACAATAGGACCCAAACCACAGGAGCAGTAACACCAACTTGTGGCACTAAATCAAAACAACTGAGAACTAAGTGGCTGCTTGACTATCTTAATAGCTACAGGTCAATCAGCATGTGTTTGTAATTAGCTTCCATGATTACGTTACGTAGAACATTTCTTAGCTCTTTCTAGGTCCTGGTGGCACATGGGCTGCAAACACACCTTACCAAATTCAAGTCCAAAGTGTCTCTCACACTTATATTTAACATGTTGTTCAACGAGTGGAGTAGCTAGGGGGGTGCCGGGGGTCACCCATGGCAGAATTTGTTAAGGGGGGGGGGGGGGGCTTGTTGGGGGCAGAACTCTTCACGCCAAGAGGAGCTGGGGGCGGGGGCAATTGAAATAAAAACATTAAGACAATTAAATTAATAAAAAATATTAAATGTAAAAATAAAAAATATCTGTGTATATATATTTATATGTGTGTCTGTGTGTAAAATATTATATATATTATATATGTGTAAAATATAACATATATATACTGTATAATAATATATATATATATATATATATATATATATATATATATATATATATATATATATATACTAGCGACTTTCCTGTCAAAAAATGACGGTCAATAAAAGAAAGTGTTGAAATGCTGTTTGCCACACAATGTGAGTGTACTGTGTGCCTCAACTATATAGGCCCCTCTAACACACTAATGAACGCATGTAATAACATTATAAGTGCCATGTGGGTCATCCAGGACCCACATAACACAAAGTGTAAGCACTATACCATTTTAACTCGGTCACTTATGGGGGTCTATCCAGACCCTCATAAGCCTCTATTTAACCCCATCAGTCCCATAAGGGTATATTATAACCATTATGGGCCTGTTACAACCCAACATAAACCACATAAGTGCCATGACGGTCCTCAAGGACCATCATGACACTAAGTATAAACACTACACTGCACTATACCCCCCCAATAAAACATTAAATATCAACTAAACACCCTCTACACTAACCTATTAACACCTACACTACCTACCTACCTACCCCCTAATAATCCCCTACCCACCATTGTAATTACAGAAATAAAAAAAACTAAAGTCATCAAAAATCAAAAATCTACATTACATAAAATAAAAAATCTAAAATCACCAAAAATAAAAAATGTACATTACAGAAAAAAAAAAAAACATTACAACCTCCCCACTACAGAAAAAATAAATAAATTACACACTTGAAAAGGAAATACATCTAATACATACAATACAATACAATTAAATACAATAGAATACAATACAATTAAATACAATATAATACAATTAACTACAATAGAATACAATACAATTAACTACAATACAATACAATACAATTAAATACAATACAATACAATTAAATACAATACAATACAATACAATTAAATACAATACAATACACCCCTATCTAATATATATCCCCTTATCTAATATACATCCCTTTATCTAATATACAATAATATATATATAATACTATCTATGTACTATACATAGCCCTATCTATCTAATATACAATACATGCTATCTCTATATAGCAACCCTAATTCTAAGTTAAAATAAATAATTAAGACCACTTACCTTTGAGATGTTTCAGATCACCAACCTAGGGTAAAAAAGATTTTAAAAAATAATACAACACGTTTACATAAAATAAATAAACATTATAAACATTCTAATTATTCTACTCACCTTTCCAGCATGTCACGTCTTTCATCTTTGCTTCTCCGGCGCGGCCCTGTTAAAAAAAAAACATCATATTAGCACACATACATAAAACCAAGTAAAATAAACACAATCTACATTGTACTTACCTCCCCGCGATGTCTCCGGCCTCCTAGTGTTCTGCCCCGGATGGGCCCTGGAAGCATCCCCGCTCTTTAAAAAAAAAAAAAAAGACTGGGGTTGAGCTGGAAAGGGAACAAGAAGTGCTCAGCACTAGCTCCTCAAAAAGCACAGATAAATCAACGCAAAAACAGTAAAAGGCAAACTCCTGATAATATATCCCTAACAAGGTGGGAAGATAAAACAGAAGCGGAACAACCTCAACACTATACTCACGGACTAGACAAGGGGTCAAATTAATGCCCATGAGCAAGAACGGGCACTATCAACAAGGAGCCCAACTCATTCACCAACCCCAAGTAAGATAACAAGACAAAAGAAACCATGAAAGACGGCTAAAAAAGGGGAGAAACAGCAGGAACTCCAAAAACAGATAACCAACCAGAAATGACAGATTAAAGCCAAATCAACAAGATGCAAAGGAAAACATAACCAAACAGCAAAGGGTCACAAGCCAAAGGGCAACTACACCTAGCGACTACCTAAGCTCTACAAAACCACACCCTCCCAGATACAAGATGGGGAAAAGCAGGAAAAGTGTACCAAGCAAAAGTATAGAGGAACACTTCAAACCCACAGAGCACTTTCACCTGACAACAACACAGACAGCCATGGATCCACCGGAAACCTCGGAACCAGAAGATGGCGCCACTCCTCCATCTCCACACATGGATGTCTCAGAAAAATCAATGGAGAAATTTGACAAATTATTAAAGGACTACATAACCTCGGCAGTGAGGGACATCAGGAAAGAGATCCACGATATCGGACAACGGACCCACCAACTAGAGGAGATAACTGATAAAATAATAGAAACACAAATCAAAGACAGAAAAGACATCACCAGCAACACGGATAAGATAGCAGAAATGGAAAGCAAATACGAGGACCTGGAAAACAGGTCCCGTAGATACAATTTAAGATACAGAGGCATCTCCTCCCAAGTCACAGAACTGAAGCAATATATAACAGCAGTAACCCACACACTACTACCAGAGGGTGGAATAGAAGAAGATGAGATGCACACAGAGCCCTAGGACCTGCTAGAAACACAAACACACCAAAAGACATCATTGTCAGATACTTAAAACAAAGCACTAGAGATCTCATTCTGTCAGCAACAAGGAAGATAAGAGCTATCAAAGGCCCGGATGGCAGTGACCTGCAAATTTTCATGGACCTCTCTCCCATAACTTTGGAAAAAAGGCGAGCAATGAGACCAATACTGCAAACTCTCATTTCACATAGAATCTCCTACAGATGGGGATTCCCATTCGCCCTAATCTTCCAGGCGAACGGGTCATTTCATAAAGTCAATAACCCAGAGGAAGGACACAAACTTTTACAACAACTACAACTAAAACAACCGCCCGGACAAGAACCACATACCAACAACGACGCAAGCCACAGGCCCATTAGGGCCTGGACGGAGACTACCAACAGTAAAAGCACAAAGAAAACCAGGCAAGAAAAGCCCACACCTCCAAGAGACACAGCAAATAAAAATCAGGAGAGAGTTACCTGAACAAAATAACCGTACAAACTCATCATTACGACAAAACTGGTTGAATCACCTCTAGGAATAACGAACAACAAACAAAACAAAGATCATCCCAGATACTATACAACTGCAACAAATAACACAAGAAAACAGCAAAGACATTAGCAACAAACACACCCGGTTGCTCGCACACGAAATAAATCTTGACATAAAGGATGATTAAGCTGAAACACACATGGAGTTCCTGTAGTCAGTTCAGATACAGGAAAACATAAAATTTGAGTAGTGCGCTAGGAACTACTAACCAGATATACACAGACTGAAGAGAACCCTTCATAACAGAAGGACACTACAATAAGGTGTGGTAACTTGTCTTCCTTGAATGGTAATTTAAACAGGCCTTTGTAGGAGGGCTGAGAATCTTTACTTCCCTCCCACAATTGCTAAAGGAAGTCATGGACAGGATGTGATGTAAATTACATCATCTCAACTAAGGATATATCCAGGCAGGAAACTGGTGCTTTTTCCTGTTTTCTTCCTTGATGGTGAGGGTGAGGAGGTGATGTCAATGGTCTGACCGTGGGTAAGATCAAGCGTTTGGGGAAGGGAATTACTATATATATATAGGTAGATAGATTTAAAAGGGGGTGTTGCTCCGTGGGTCTGGGCTGTTGTGTTTGTAATACATTTATAGTATTGTGTTATCTGCCTTTTAATAAATACCTTTTAATGTAGACGAACCTTGTGTAATATTAATTTGGTGATACACCACATTTGGCGACCACGAATTTTAGACTTCTACAAAGGTTATTTATGAGGTAATATCACATTAATAGATAGTCAGATTTATTTTTTGGGGGAAGAAAAATTACTTTGTCTAATTATCCTCTGCATGGGAAATCAAGTGCTGATTGTGTGTGGAGTCTAGTTTGGGTCTCCATTTTATTATACAAGCTTGGGCACCAGGCCACAATTAGTTTGTTGTGTGTTTCAAATACCTGAGTTTGTTAATACTATTATTCATCAGGCCTCAATTTAGCAGGCCTAGTAGTTTTTCAGGCCTTTATTTTTATTTTATTGTAATAGACTACCAGCATAGGCCTATCTGAGTGAGTTGAATATCAGAGTACAGGCCTAGCCCTGCATTTGAATACAATATGGTAGGCTCCATGCGGCTTTTTGTTGTATTTGAATGCTGATTTCCTTTGTATCCTAGTTTGGGCCTACATTTTAATATACAAGTTTGGGCATCAGGCCTCAATTTTGAATATATTATTATTTTTAATCCTTTATATCGTATTAGCTTATTTTGCTACATAAAACAAATATATCATACAGTTTGTTTTTGTGGGTTTTCAAATATCTGAGTGAGTTGAATATCAGAGTACAGGCCTAGCCCTGCATTTGAATACAATATGGTAGGCTCCATGCGGCTTTTTGTTGTATTTGAATGCTGATTTCCTTTGTATCCTAGTTTGGGTCTCCATTTTATTATACAAGCTTGGGCACCAGGCCACAATTAGTTTGTTGTGTGTTTCAAATACCTGAGTTTGTTAATACTATTATTCATCAGGCCTCAATTTAGCAGGCCTAGTAGTTTTCAGGCCTTTATTTTTATTTTATTGTAATAGACTACCAGCATAGGCCTATCTGAGTGAGTTGAATATCAGAGTACAGGCCTAGCCCTGCATTTGAATACAATATGGTAGGCTCCATGCGGCTTTTTGTTGTATTTGAATGCTGATTTCCTTTGTATCCTAGTTTGGGCCTACATTTTAATATACAAGTTTGGGTTTGTTTGTTTGTTTTTTTTTTTTTCTCTTCTTTCTTTTTCTTTCTCTAGTCCTTTATCATAGTACAGGCCTGGAGAAAAAAATAATAAATAAACCATTTTAAATATTATATATATATATATATATATATATTATTTCAGGCGTGCATTTTAATACACTATAGGCTTCCATACCTTATACATTTTGGGTGTCTTGTATATCCTCGTTCGGGTTTATCTCCTACCCTGCAGGCCTTGCTATTATATTTTAAGTTAATTAGCAAGTATTACCTTCACCATACTAAGGTAAGTATAATTTGCATTGTGGGTACTAATCTATTTTTCTACATATTACACCTGGCCTACTGAATAGTCATCAACTATTGTTGGCTACTCAGAAGCATGCTACTTTAGTCGCAAATTGATTTGGATTCTTACTTGGGTGAGTAAAAGAGTAGAAATGTCTTTTCAAGGGGCCAAATACTTTCCCACAGAAGTGCGTGAGTACTTTAGGAAACATCTTCAAAAACATGATGGTCCATATGAGCTTCCAGAGCCAGCAAACCCAGACAGTGGAAAAGAGAAGAGATTAATGGATGTTCTAAAACAAATTGTAAATAACAAAAAGTATAGAACAAAGAAGAGAAAAAGTTTGGTCACACAAGCTGTTGTAGCCACAATAGGAGGCCTAATAGACTTAGTTGTAGAATTACGGCAGCATAATTTGGAAACAACAAATAAAATGGAGGAAGCAATGGACAAAAGGGATTGTTTAAAAATTGCAGCTTTGAGAACAACTACAATTGTGGGGGAACTAGAAAGGGAGTTAGGGGAAATAGAGGAACAGAGGGATGCTTATGGAGTAAAAATAACAGAACTTCAAAACATAATAATGGACTATAAAAATAAAACAAAGTTAGAAGGGATAAAAGGAGTCAGAGACATTGCCAAAATATATCCAGATCTGGATATGTTCGTGGCACAAAATAAAGAACCAGTGCCGAAAATGAACCAAGATAGAAAAGATTTCTTATGTTATTCTGTTCCACAAGTAGATACCATACCACAAGCACCAGTTATTGTTTCAGAATTATTTAATGCAAGGCAAACACCTACAGGATTTTCTATGCAGACTCGACCGATGTCTATGGCAGATAAAGATAATTTCCAGAAATGGTGGGGAAGTATGCCAACTAACAACTTTAATACATTTACACATTGGTTTAAGAGGGGAGCAGATAGAGCTAAAAAAGGAGGTCTTAACTTAGAGGAATGGACAGAACTGTTAGAATATGCTATGGGTCCTTTGGCTAGTAGACTATTGGGATTTAATAACAGTGTGTCTGATCAGGCAGGAAGAATTGCTGCAACTAATTTCTATCTACTTAGCATAGAGAAAGAAATAGCAAATATTACCATGAGGCCAATAGATGGTCCTAGAGAGGTAGCTCAAAGGATATTTTTTTGGTATACTCTACGACAACCTCAACAGCCTCTAGTGCTGGGCTCACCAGAACATATAGCAAAAGTAATGGAAGCCCTTCCCCGGGAGTGTCAAGAATTTATCAGGCTTTTTGATCCAACACCAACAGACTTGGAAATGGTACTAACTAGAGCTGATACGTGGTGGATCAAGCATCCTTTCACAGAACAGGCCTGCTCTGTTTCAGCTGTAAGAACATTTAAGGTCGAGTCTGGTAGAGATATAGATGGTAATTGGAGAAACCAGACGTGGGATGTACCCCAGAACAAGAAGGATGATCAAAACTGGAGACCAAAACAGAACTTTGACAAAAGATGGAGAGATCCACCTAGGGACTATAGGAATAGGGATGGCAGCAACTGGAGGGCTAATCAGGAGGGAGAGAGAAACGGTAACATGGGCTATTGGGAACTCAGGAGACAGAAGGATAGGATAGAAGAGGAAAATCACATACTTAAAAACAAGGTAGCTGAGTCAGAGAAGAAATTGAAGGAAAGTGAGGCAAAGATGCAATATAGTGTTATAAAAGAGGGACGGAGTAGAAGTGAGTCACAATGACAAATCCCAACCCCTGCGCCTCAGCATCTCATTCACTCAGCTAATTTAACCATGGATGAGGCAGGTCGGCCTACCAGTTATACAGTCATCGCAGGGGTAGGGAAAAATATGTTGGTAGATACAGGAGCAGCAGTTACAATGACCAACAGGGTCAAAAATGGGGATTCTTCAGTAAGTAGTATGGGAGTTACTGGGAATCCACAGGAGGTTAGAGCAGGTCCAATTGATGTAGCAGTTGGAGAAAAAAACAATACAAGTAGAAGCAATAGTGGGTTGGCCAGAGGAAATATTGGGAATAGAAGTTTTAAAAAAAGGAAATTTCATTGTAGATCTTGCCAATTTTTGTTTGTGGAAGACAGAAAAGGTGAATCAGGTAAGTACAGAGTTGACGAAAGGGGTTGTGCTCCCAATGGCATATATTGTCTCTCCGATAAAAAGTCTGGAAAAAAACAAACTGAAACTAGACGGACAACCAGAATGGCTGCAGAAGCTAATCCAAGACATACCTGTTTGGGCTACAGATAAATTAGACTGTGGAAGAATGAAAGGAATGGTCTTTTTGGAAGGAGGAGACCCACAATGGAAAAAGCAATATCCAGTCCCAAGAGAATCAGTGGCATCAATCACCAAGATGATAGAAATACTGGAGAAAAGTGGAATAATTAAATCTGGAAATGGGTATGCATGTAACTCACCATGTTGGCCTGTGAGAAAAGCTGTGTTAAAAGGGAATAGAGATGAAAAAGCAGCCTCATCATGGAGACTTACCATTGATTACAGGGCCGTGAACAAACTTGCAAAAAGAATGGCCCCTGTTGTTTTTGTTATGTATATGTTTCTAATGATGGAATCTAGTGTTCCCACAGAGCACGGCTGTATAAGAATGAAGATGCGTGTCAACAGAAGATTGTGGTGGATCCTTGTTCCAGGATGGATAAGTATAAGCTGTATCACAGTAGGAATGGGGAGACAGGCAATAAGGCCAGAAGATACCACAAATAAGGGAGAGAGTTTGAAAAGATTGGAGTTACATTATGTTCAAGCAGATAGATTTATTTGGCCCAGGGAATTGGAAGTAAAAGAGGGTGGAGGGTTACAAGTAAACATTATTTTGCCACATAATAGTACCAGGGGATTAGCTCTTAGAGCTCCAATACAAGGGAGGTTTACAAATATTACAGTAGTAGTGAGTAACTTGACATTAGAAGAAGGTGGAGAATGGGATGCTGCAGTTATAGCTGCCCAGCCTGACCTAGAGGAATTCTGCAATTTTGATACTGGAAAGGGGTGTGTTCTAACAATAGATGAAGTATTTGTCTCTGTAAAGGAGCTGCAACGTTGTAAAGATCAGAAGAAGGTACCATGGCCAATAGGCGGATTGGTGGTGGTACCAACACATGAAACAGTTGTTCAAGGGGTTGGGTGGACTTACTACCCAATAATTCTAAATTTTAATGATTTTTCTATTCCTCCAAAGTGCCCGGAATCACAGCGGCAGTGGTTTAAGCAAAGTATACAAGAGACCATCATTGAGTGGACCGGAGCAGGGAGTCGAGAAAAACGGGACACACTTGCAGCCCTTTTAGGAGGAGTCAGAACTGGATTGGGAGTTTGGAATTCAGCAGACATCATTGGACTGAACAGCAGGATAAACTCCCTTACTGATGGCATGGGACATGCTATGAAAACAGGTGGAGTAGCTGACTCCCTTATAGTGAGTAGACTGACAGACAATGTTGATGACATACACACCATTGCCAACAACCTGTATCTAGTTGAGGAAAATATTGCTTCCATTGCTAACAGCATTAAGAATGAAATAGTGGGAACTGCCATTTTCTGTTCTATGATTGGAGGAAAGCTGTTGGCAGATTTAAAGGAAACTATTAAAGACATCCAGGAAAACAAGTGGGCAAGACAAACCAATGCAACAAGGATTATCACGTCATTGAAAAGAAAAGGAGTGGACATCACTGAGGACAATCTTAAATACAGCTTTATTGAAGGCCCAGATCAATGGATGCCACCTGGACTACAATCTGGGACAATAGGACTAATCCTGGCAATTCCCCGTTGGGAGGGGCAGGCAGAGCAACTGAACTTTATACATAGCATTGGCACGTTAAGTGATGGAATCTACAAGCAACACTTCCCATCAAAAAGACTGGCCACTATTACAGGATTGGAGATGGATGAAAGCTGTTGCAGGAAATCTCAACACCGATGGCTGTGCAGTTGTGTTTGGGAGAAAGGAGCTGAGGAGGATGGCTGGGTGCAGTTGATAAAAGAAAACCTGGTGCAAGAGGTGATCCGCATAGGGGACATTGCATGCTTTATCGGCCACTCTGAATATAGGACAGTTGATGAAATATGTTTGGTGGAAGAAGGGTCTTGTATCATGGTATTTCCATCAAGAAACCTTACCACTGAAATGATCAATTTTACTGCAAATGCAGATTGGACAAATTTGACAATGAAGCTTTTTACCTTGGAACTTCAGTCAGAGACACATCCAGTCCTATGAACACTGTCGCTGGTACTCATGTTCATTCAAGTTAACGACAATTATAATAATATACTTTTGTGTGGCAATGAAACTTGCAAGGAGGATATATAATAATGTGTCTTTTTCCTCTTCTTTCTCTCTCTCATACATTCTTCAATAAAGTTTTACATTGCACATACATAAACATTTATCACACACTCTCACCTAAATTCTATAAATTCTGTTTTTGTGTAATATGTGGATTGACAGCCATAGGAAAGTACAGGAGAACTTATGTCGCTGAGGGAACTATTCCGGAGGGACGGTGGGTTGAATTTCTCCTGTATATCAGGTTTTTGCTCCCACTAGGTTCTCCTGTACTAGAGGGATAACTAGAAAACTGAGCAACATAGAAGAAGAAAAAGTGAGGGAATGTGGTAACTTGTCTTCCTTGAATGGTAATTTAAACAGGCCTTTGTAGGAGGGCTGAGAATCTTTACTTCCCTCCCACAATTGCTAAAGAAAGTCATGGACAGGATGTGATGTAAATTACATCATCTCAACTAAGGATATATCCAGGCAGGAAACTGGTGCTTTTTCCTGTTTTCTTCCTTGATGGTGAGGGTGAGGAGGTGATGTCAATGGTCTGACCGTGGGTAAGATCAAGCGTTTGGGGAAGGGAATTACTATATATATATAGGTAGATAGATTTAAAAGGGGGTGTTGCTCCGTGGGTCTGGGCTGTTGTGTTTGTAATACATTTATAGTATTGTGTTATCTGCCTTTTAATAAATACCTTTTAATGTAGACGAACCTTGTGTAATATTAATTTGGTGATACACCACATAAGGAACTGAATTAAATAATACAGAATAGGCACTAGGTCACGGTTATTCTCCCAGAGGGAAAGCGGAGAACAGATCCCCTTTACTCTCTAAACTAAGGGTACTTCTACTAAAGTGCCAGGAGAATTTGTTGTTTACCATGGTTGCTTATTACAAGTTTACGCTAAACGAATGTTATGTATTTATGTTATGCATGTTACTAAAGTCATTTTGTGTTTGCTTACATTACAAGCGGCTCCACACAATTACACAAGGTCACGAGCCCCAAGGTCAACTGGACTCCGCAGAGGGAGGGCCCCGGGACCAGGAACAACAGTAAGGTGAGAACAACCTACACAGACAAAAACCACGACACACACATGGCAGAGGTCACATTTAATCTCATTTCCCATAACGTAAAGGGTTTTAATACCCCTTTCAAAAGAAGGAAGGCATTCCTCTTTTACAAAAAGTATAAACCGGCGGTGCTCTTCATACAGGAGACACATTTTGCCCAAGACAAACTACCAAAATACCTTCACAGGGAATACCCTACCTTTTACTCAGCCACACAGAAAACCAAGAGAGCAGGGGCCTCAATAATAATACATAAATTGTTCCCATTTCAATTAGAACGTAAAATCGTGGATAAGGAAGGGGACTTCATTATCTTAATTGGATCGATACTAGGGAAAAAAATCACCCTTATAAGCCTCTACGCACCCACCACTGCGCCACACAAATCCCTAATCAAACTACTGAATACCTTAATCCCTCTAGACACAGGGAAGATTATTTGGGGGGGAGACCTCAATCTCACTCTACAAGCCACACTGGACAGGTCGGGAAATAAATCAGACTTAAGATTTAGTAAGCAACTACAAAAGATTCAAATGCTAATGCAAAATAATAACATAATAGATGCATGGAGGGGACATCACCCCCTGGAAAGGGAATACACCTTCTTCTCCCCCACACATCAAACGTACTCCCGAATAGATATGATATTTCTGGACTCGGGGTTGTTTGACACAAATAATCCCATGTCCATGGTCCGATCACTCTGCGGTGGCCATCACTTTGAACCTGAACACGGGGTTAAAATCCAAATTTAACTGGAGACTAAATGAGTCCCTTATTGCCATACCAGAAACCAAAATGCAAATACAATCAGAACTGACACGATACTTTGAACAAAATGAAAAACCAGAGACAGGAATAGGCTGGCTCTGGCTAGCCCATAAGGCCTATATGCGAGGATCCATTATAAAGGTTAGCCACCACTTACAAAAAGCGCTTAATCAAAAAGAGGCAGACTTAACTAAAAAATTACACAAACTAGAGACCTTAAACCAAATGAAGCTGACCCCTACAAGGACAGCGGAAATAGTAAAAACAAGACAAGAATTAGATAACATTCTAACAATTAAAACAGAATAATGCGCAGATCCCAACACACATTCCTGAAGCAGGCAAACAAATGCTCCCCAATGCTCGCCAGGAAACTGAAAACAAAACACAACAATCAAATATTCCAAATAAAAACAGCAGATGGCCGTATAACCCAAAGCCAATCCAAAATACAAGAAACCTTTAAAAACTTTTACCAGAAAATCTACACATCAGAGAAAACCTCTACAACACATCAGATCCAAAACTATCTAAGTGGCCTAGATTTACCAGAAATATCAACCACAGATCTAGAAGCCCTTAATACAGAAATTACACTAAATGAAGTCAGGGAAACAATTGAAGGAATGAAACTAGGAAAGGCGCCAGGACCAGATGGGTACCCAAATATTTATTACAAGACATTCACTGATCACCTGTCACCATACCTAGCCAAATTATTCAACGCCATACTCAAGGGGGAACAGATAGCTCACGAATTCACACAAGCAAGCCTCATTTTCTTCCCCAAGCCAGGCCGCGATCCCATAGAAGCCAAGAACTATCGACCCATCTCCCTATTAAACGGCGACCTTAAGATACTAGCAAAAATTATGGCCTGCAGAATCTCAAAATTCCTCCCAAAATTGGTACACAAAGATCAAGTTGGTTTCGTGCCGTATAGACAGGCGGGGACAACATCAGAAGGATAATGAATGTTATGCATATAGCCAAGGCAAACAACAAATCACTCTGCACCATCGCTTTTGAAAGCCTTTGATTCCCTAGAGTGGGGCTATCTGAAAGGAGTGCTACACAAAATGGGGATCAGGGGAAATTTTCTCAACGTCTTTAACACCCTATACAATAAACCCAAAGCATTCCTGAAACTAGAAGGGGAAAACATAAATTACATTGACATAGAAAGAGGGACGAGACAGGGGTGCCCCTTGTCACCATTACTATTCGCTTTGGCGATAGAACCTCTCGCACAGAGAATCAGGGAGGATGGGGGTATCAAGGGGGTTTGGGCTGGGTCCCACCAATTCAAATGCTGCATGTATGCAGATGACATTCTATGCACTGTGACCGAGCGGGAATCCTCTATACCCCCCCTGCTGGAGACCCTGGACCAATTCGGAATGATTTCGGGATTAAAAGTTAATTATAATAAAACTGAGGCTATGGGCTCCAACATTCCGGAACAAACCTTAACCAAAAAAAACAAAATATAACTTCACATGGTCCTCAGACCAAATCAACTATCTGGGAATAAAACTGACCCCCGACCTGTCTGGGCTGTATGAGGCCAAGTATCCACCTATATTCAAAACCCTATGTGCAGACACAAAAAATTGGAGTAAATTCCCGCTCTCCTGGACGGGACGCATAAATTCCATCAAATTAAACATATTAACAAGGCTGTTGTACTTGTTTAGGACCCTCCCTATTCCCATAAAACGAAAAAACTTAGACAAATTTCAAAGGCATCTAACAAGATTCATATGGGGCAACAAAAAACCTTGAATTTAAAAGAAGCTGCTATATAGCAATTATAACACCGGGGGCATAGCGTGCCCGGACCTAAAAGCTTACTATACATCAGCCCAACTAGCATTCCTCCCCCAATCCCACTGCGTGGAGCACCAGCCAATCTGGGTATTTGTGGGGAACATACAAATGCACCCACATAAATGGGATAATGTGACATGGTCGCCCACCATACCACACGCATGCGAGAAACACAGCAACCCAATCATCAGACATATATTACACACCTGGCACAAAACCAACAAGGCACACCACATAACAAGAGGCCTATCAAACTTAACACCCACTTTAACAATCCCAACAATATGGGATACATTGGACAAGGACTCAATTAACTGGTGGTCCTTGAACAAACTAGACACCCTAGACAAATGGATACAAAATGATAAGGTCCTTACCTTTGACCAGCTCCGACATAACCATAACATCCCATTAAGAGAACATTTCAACTTTTGTAAGATAAAACACTACATAACAACACTTATTAGGAAATGGGGAGCCCCCAGACCAAACTGGCTAAGCGTGATCTGCCAAAAAGCCCCACTCACAAAAGGCATCATAAGCACACTATATGCAGCAATTAGAGAGATGCACAACAACAACACAGCTCCCTTTAAGTGGAAGTGGGATCAAAACATAGGAACCCCAAAAGACGATAAGGCCTGGGAGAAAACCTGCCTCAAACTTGTGAAGAGCCCCCTGAGCTATTCCCTTAGGGAAACATCCATAAAATTCCTCCATAGAGCATATTATACACCTGCAAAACTACACACCATTAACACGCGAATCCCCCCACAACGTTTCAGGCACTGCCAGGATAGGGGGACATTCGAACATATATGGTGGGAATGCCCCATAGCCCTAAACCTCTGGAACAAAGTGCTAAAACAAGCCTCAGAGACACTGCATACACCAATCCCTTGGTCAAATGACACTTGCCTCCTAGGAGGACCTATTACACATATTTCGAAAAGCCAGAATAAATGGTTTCAGTACCTGATGCTATCAGCAAAAAGCCACATAGCTCAAAAATGGCGAACCCCAGACCTCAGGATACAAGAGGTAATACACAAATTAAATGGCATAATGTTGTTTGATAGATTCACACACACGACTAACACATACCCAAAATTTCTAGAAATATGGGGGGCATGGACAACCTCCACACAGGCAATAGAAATATAACAAACATAAACACAGATAACAGACAAACTAGGAGATAAACCAATTCAAGAAAAGTGAACTGGCCGGACTCCACAGACCAGCGCCAAACGGCAAGACTCAGAGGTGAGTGACCTACTTCAAACTACTGTCTAGTATACATACAAAAACGGTCCCTCGAAATGAAAGGACGGAAAGAAGAATCATTAGACAAGCACACGAATGACACTGTAGTTAAAGTTGTTATATCCAGTTAATTTTATTTTGTATGTAAAAAAACGGTAACAAGAGGTAGCATATCATACTAAAACCATCAGAGATCTCAAAAACAGGCAAACAACCATGCTACCAGTTTAATGTTACTTAGAAAGGTTAAGAAAAAGGAAAATGTAATGGAACTGTCACTAAATGAAAATGTCACCAATCTACAACATAAATTTGGCCTGCGAGCCATCGCTGAAACATTAATACTGTATAAGATTTACAACTCTGTGACAATAAAAACTATTGAAACAAAAAAAAAAAAAAAAAAAACAACACACATCCGCCCTAGGATGTCCCTGACGCTAATGAGCTTCCTACGGAGTGTTCCAGAATAAAATTGGCAATGACGGCTTCTGATTTGCTGAAAACGTTGTCTATCAAATTCAGCCAATGAGAAGACGCCAATTGTGGACCATTGAGAAAGGGATACACCTCAAAATCCCACGCTGATTGGATAACGCACCTGTCAATCTTTATTTGAACCAATCTAAAGGTTTTATTTCCATCAGCGAATCACGATGGGATACACCCCCATGCAGTGATTAGCTGAAGACATCTGCGCCTTCCCATTGGCTGTAATACTGATTGACATTGACAATAGCCAATGAGAAGGCGCAAATGCCTTCACCAATCAGTACGTGGGGGTGTATTTCATTGTGATTGGCTATTGTCAGTGCAACCAATCAGAATGCGCAGATGCCTCCAGCCAATCACCCAGTGGGGGTGTATTCCATTGTGATTGGCTGAAGGCATCTGCGCTTTGTGATTGGTTTAAATAAAGATTGACAGGTGTATTATCCAATCAGAGTGGGATTTTTGGGTGTATCCCTTTTGTGATTGTCTTACACATTGGCCCCTCCTGATTGAGTGAATTTGATAGACAGCGTTTTCAACCAATCAGAAGGCGCCATTGCCTATTTTCTTCTGGAAAAGTCTCCGGGAGCCTCATTAGCATCGGGGATGTCCGTGAGTGTGGATGTGAGTTTTTTTTTTTCAGAGCGCGGTTCCAGGGCATGGCAAAAGAGGAGGAGGAGGCCGGAGACATCGCGGGGAGGTAAGTACAATGTAGATTATGTTTATTTTATTTTGTTTTTATGTGCCGCGCCAGAGAAGAAGAAAAGAAGATGGACGGGACATGCCATGAAAGCCCCCTGGGTAGGTTCTCTCTCTCCTGCTTCCCTTATTTTTCTCCCATTATCTAAAATATAAATTACTGAACGTGAAAAGAAAAAAATACTTAACAATTAACTGTTCATTATTTTGTTGTGTTCAGAAAAGAAAAATAGAACAGTGTCCCAACCACCTCTAGAAACATTGTTTTTTGCTGCCCTTCATATTTAACACAATTTATCACTGATATATTATGCTTCAAATCAGTCATAAATTCTGTAAAATACAGTAAGCACTGTGTTTATAGTAAGAGAATATAAACACAACTGTGTGTCATACTAAATGCTGCTCTATTAGTAGCTCTACATCAGTTTGACAGTTAATACTTTTCCAACTGCCAAATAAGATAACCGTTTATATTGCATTCAATAAATTATTTTGCTTCCTTGTCCAAGACTTCTTACCCAACAGGGAGTAATTATGCTGGGTTTATACTGATTCAGAAATAGAAAAATACACAGCTTTTCATTCTCAAGCTGTAGTTTAATTAACACGTAAGCTGCTTAAGTGATGAATTACTTAGATCAAAAGTAGACACATTAACCAAAACATTTTATTCTAATTGTTGACAGGTTGTAATTTTCCAGATAACCTGTTTAAATGACTAGGTATTTCTTACTTTTAGCAAAGTCTGATATTGGATAATGGTCCATAGGACTGTAATACTTCCTGTTCAGTAAATGATATGTGATACAGAGAAGAAAAAAACATAATTTGCAATTGGTAGTATAACTGCCACCTTCTGGGCATGTGTGAACGAGAGCACACGTTACCAATTACTCAGAGTTGAACTCACCCACCAATGATGCCGCAAATTCCCCTCCCTGCAGTGATTGATACAAATTGTTCTGTTAGCCAAACTATCTTCTATTTTGCTATAGCAATGTGAATAATAAAAATGTCACTGCAGATAAATATTGAATAATGGAAGTATATTTTCTTATTCTTTCCAGATAGCTCTATTTTTCTATTTTATTTTCTAGCAACTAAATTCTGCTTGGAACAGATGAAAAGATATCATGAAATGAGTTTGCAATCGCCAGCAATAAATTCAGTCATAGTAGACATATTGGTTCAATTATAATAGCTTAAAGAGGTGAGTATGTCAGTTCAATTTTTATTTGGACAATCAATTTATTATTTTAATACTGTTTAGATCTGTGGAAAGATATGGGAAGGCTTAATTAATGCAACTTTGCCTAATATATCATTAATAAATGATGATTAAGCCAGAGTAAACCATCTGTTCTGTCAGTGTGATAAAAGTTATACATTTAAGTAAAGAGACTCAGTCACTACTGCTTCTGCATGAATAAAATTCCAAGCTGTGAACTAAAATAAAGTTCCAGGTAGTTTTTTGTGTGCTTGGCAAAAAAAATCTGCTTTTCACGTCAAAATGTTGCTTACGACAAGCTGTTACCTGAAATATGAATTTGATGAGAAATGTGTTGGCACCATTATGCCCTGCTCGACTTGGTGTTTGCAATATGGTGTCAATGCTTAGCCACATAAGCAGCACTAAAAGTTCTATCCATTTGCTATATAGTTCTAAATCCTGTGTTTAAGGATGAGATTAATGAGCTAATGAGATCTACAGAGTAAAGTATGCTCTTTGCATTTCATATTTGTTTCAATGAAGTTTGAACAATTTTTACTTAATATTTTTTCATGCAAAAATTTTTTTTGTAAAGTTTAAAATATGCTCTTTTAAATGCTCCACAAACCAGTTGTGTTCCATCTCTTTTTCATTTTCTATTCTGAGCTATTTTTATTTGTACATTTCCCATAACTCTTTCCTTCCATACATACTATCAGAATTCAGATTTTGTTTGTATAGTATGCTCTCTTGAATAATTTGATGAAATAAATGACAGGGGCCCCTTTTCAATTGAAAGGCCGCAGATTGCTTTATACAGGCCATAAGCCTGCGGGCTTGAGATTTGCTACAATTACAGAGCAATTGAATTGAACAAGGCTGCAAATTAAGGGACGAAGCCTCAAGAGCGTAAAACCTTCCTGTGCTCGCAAGCTGTTAGGGGGCTGTAATATAAGCAATCCGCATTTACAATCCAATCCCGTAATCACAGAGATTAGAAAGTGGTGTTCCACAGGCCCATGCTTTGACTTTGTTGCATGCTACTTCATGAGAATCTACAAGTCCCTGAGTTGGTGGTTGGTGATAGAGAGAAAGAGAGTAGGCGAATTTGGAAAGCAGGATCTTACAGTTTTATTCTTTTACATTATTCTAACTATTATTTTAAACTGAAATTTTGATTACACATTTTTACAGAGTACACATAATACAAATACACATATATTAAATAACACATATAAATACATCTAGAGCTAAGTCACTCCATACATACACACGAACTCTATACCCCATCCCCCAACAGTTAATAATTACACATTCAACACACAGTAATAATTATTTTGATTTATGCTTATATTATTTTGGGGATAATTATGAAGGGAGGAGAGAGGAGCAGAGTGGAGAGGTGGGGAGGAGGATTAGAGGAGAGGCAAGGAGGAGAGAGAGGAGAGAGAGGTGGTCCTGGGGAGTGGTGGAGGAGAGGAGGAGGAGAGTTGCGGAGTGGAGAGGAGAAGGAAGAGAGTGGAGTGGAGGAGGATAGTGGCGACGAGGAGAGTGGAGAGGTGAAGGAGGAGAGTGGGGAGGTGGAGGGGGAGAGTGGTGGAGAGAAGGTGGGTGGTTGTGGAGAGAGGAGGAGGAGAGTGACGGAGTGGAGAGGAGGAGGAAGAGAGTGGAGTGGAGGAGGATAGTGGAGACTAGGAGAGTGGAGAGGTGAAGGAGGAGAGTGGGGAGGTGGAGGGGGAGAGTGGAGGAGAGAAGGTGGGTGGTGGGATGTCCAAAGAGATAGACACCCAAAGTTCAGTGTCAGAGGGGGAGGGGCTTGATCCTACAGGGTGGTAGTTTGGGAGACGGACAGGCCTCAGGGGCAGACAAGGGAGCAAAGTATCCTCATACACAGTCGGAAGGGCAAGAGGCTGGGGGCAGGCACAGAGCCCCGGACTACACGCACAAGGAGAATGTAGTCATCCTTTGTGCGAACCATGGCCACCCCGCTATCCTTGCGGGGTGAGGGAAGTTAGACCCAGGCCTAGGGTCTAGGCATGGAAGGAGGTAGAGGTCGCAGGAACAGCAGTGGGCACAGCAGAAAGGGATGTAAGGTCTGTGAAGCCCTGCTTTGATGACATCCGGGCCAGAGTGAGGTGGATGACAGCCAAGGAGGCCAGTTAAGCTGCAGCACCAAGTGGTGGCTCCAAAGTGACCAGCAGAATCCAGCTTTCATGTCAGGTGAATGTCACATACACCAACATGCCACCACATGTACAGCACACACACTACACATGTACATGATGACCAACAAGGACACTGACATGTCAGCTCTATGGAATTAACAAGGGATAGATGGATCAGTCATGCATCATTGAAACCATGAAGCTGACAAAACACTGTCAATTGTGGGCACAACAACAGTAATCAACCAATGGAGAGTCCATTTATTGGTGTGCCCACTGCAGCCTATGCAGTTATAGACTGCTGCCAGAATCAAGATAGAGTTAGGAGCCAAGAACAATCAAGATCAAGAACAAAAAAATAGATCAAATCTAGCAAATGATAGCTAATCATAGTTGCAATTAAAAGAATCATCGAGGTTCAAGCCTAGAAGTCAGATAGTTAGGAATGAACACAAAACAATGTATTATTCATCATTCTTAACACATATACCTTTCTTTTGTCTTTTCCAGCTAACAGGAGGTCTGGGTCCAGTGGTGAGCCAGGGGTGGGGGCATCGGCTCCATCGGAAACGGACGCTGGGGACCGAGGCTTCGCCCAGCAAGAACCTGCGCAGGGGGAGGAGGAAAGAAGAGGAGCCGCGGGCCCTGGTTTGGAGGAGGAGGATATCATCTGAGCATTGGGGTCACCAGCAGGACCATCAATCGCACTGGTGGTATTTGACCTCACTGTTCCCCTCCTCCAGAGACTGAGCCTATCACCAGGGCACTCCTACTGGAGGGATGAGCGGGCTTCCCCCCACCTCCTCTTCCCCCCAGCAGTGTATCTAAATGGCCACCACTACCAGGCACACCACCACCACCTGACTTATGGAGCCAAGCTACAGCCAGGCCCCAGACCCTCCCCATGGACCTCCATCACCACTGGAGATGCTGGCCATCATGTGTCAGCAACTGGAGTGTCTGCAGGGGATCCAGACCAGCATCTCCGCCAATCACGCCGAGGTCATATGCAGCCTGGCCAGGCACAATAGGGAGGAGAGGAGGCACCATCTGATGACAGAATCATACCTTGCTGGGCTGCTCAGGATGGGGGCGGAAGATATGTTGCAGTCCCTATATTTTTAGGGACTTATTTTGCAGGTGTGTATTCTTTATTTTATTTGTTTTAGGCAATATTCAGGTCCATGAAGGCATCTTCTGCATCTGCAAGCATTGTCAAAGAAATTTGGTAATTGTAAGATATTCCCAGAGCCTCTCAGGTAGACATTCCTTCAATGACAGCTCCCCACCCCCCTATAACATGTAGCTCCCACAATATTAAAGGTATCATATAGCCAGATATCTAAGACATGATTGTTGTTAGCTTAAATGTAGTCTAATACTGCTATGGCTGTGGAGTTGCAAAGTCTCACAGTGGCATTTTAATGAAAGCCAGCATTAATACATGCACTGGTGAAGCATGTGATCCTCTCCTCAATATCAGTATGAGAACAGATCCTTGTGTCTAATGTAACAGTCAATCTGGCTGCTTAACTTTGTGTCCTTCAATATTAATGGGTATTTTCCAGTATTGTTGATATCATATCCCTTAACATGTGCTAACACCTGTATAGCTGAAGGATGTGTTATAAATGTTGATTAACAATATCAGATGGAGAAGGTAATAGTACACCTTGACCACTGATGCTGGTCACAGCTAAGCATTTATTGTGAGATGACACATCATTATTAATGGTCATGGCCCATGAGTTATCCTGAGAACTAGCTAAGGGTTAGATGGATGTTATTTTGTGTTATTTTTTATCCTCCTCCTCTTTTTTTACCACCTTTTTTCAGCTTTTTGATTTAGGAACACACTGTGTGAAACTGGTTTGGATGAGATAGTCCAGATGTTTATGCGTCTATTTAATTGAGCAGATGCTAATCAAAAGTAAGTGCTATGCGCATTACTTGTTAGTTCGATTAAATGGAGTGATTTCTGATGATTCTTTTTTCATGAGATTTTGGTTGCAGTGGTGTAGTGACTACACCACTGCATCATAATTATTCTAGACTATGACATTACCCCCTTTAGGTCTTCCCTTTTCCCCAAAAGCCTCTTGCCCTTCAGGGATCCATCCACACCACAGCCATGATAATAATGCACAGTCTTGTACATTTCTGAGTTTGCTCTGTGTATGAAATAAAGCTTTGTTATACCAGTATCACTGTGTCAGTGTGTTTTCAATGTTTGGAGTTTTGGGACATTCACATACATCTCATTTGTGTCCCATTCCTATATCTGTAAACTAATGATCCCTAGTAACTATGTAATAGATTAATACATATAATATTAATAATAATAATATAGTTATGTATAAAATAATATATATATATATACATATATATATATACAGAATATATATATATATTTATATATATATATATATTTATATATATATATATATATATATATATATATATATATATATATATACACACACATAATATATAGATTGTAAGTCTGCGAGTTTCAATCCTGCAAGGTGCTTTGGACACCGGATTCTAAGCTCAAAGACAGGGCCCTCCATTCATTGCAATGTGTGAATCTTGAACTTGTCATTGCCTGTAACTTAACTTATGTATAGCGCTACGGAATATGTTGGCGCGTTACAAATAAACAATAATTATTTATATATATATATATATATATGTTATTACACTGCATTCTGGGAAGCTGAGCTGGGACATGCAAATGTGTCCACAAATGCCTTGCTCTTCAATCCGTAGCCATTACCAAACATGGCTTCCTTTAAGCCTATGCATGCTGTATTACACAGCTTTAATGTAAAGCCAAGGTTGGATTAAACACAAGCTGAGTATCCAATCCATGTACAGCTGTTTCAAGCTTACTGGCTATCATCAGCATGGAGTGGGATCTCAGCTTGTGTTGTGGACTTAATGAGTAGATAGTTCACCACAACAATCATTTAGAAAATGGTGGGCAAAAGAGCGATAGTAGTACAGTGAATAAATAGTACATTTGTGTTCACATTTGAATGTCTAAAACAAGTTAAAAAACCTACTTCCAGCCCAGAGTTCTGAGAAAAAGTGTTATTACTATATATATCTATAGGGTTAATACACATGACAGGTCCAATATGTGATACTGTGGAGTATCAACATTCCTCTGAAGGGATGATAACAATATGACAGGTGATAATGTAAATTGGTTGATAGCAATACACTTGATGTGATTTCACCAAATGATAATAGGTATACATCTTGGCACATGGCCACCAGCAATTGCATGGGACTTTCCAGGATTGGCGTAGTGGAGTTTACTCCTGGTAGAGGTAAGTTGGCTGTTGCTCCATGTGCCTCTGTACAGCCTCCATGTGTGTTGGCAGCCCTTCCTGATGAGTTAGAGTAGATTAGTGTGGTGTATGTTCCCCTGATCCCCTTCCGCATCGCTACCTTGTGGTGGTGAAGGGGCTTGTGTACTTCAATGAAGCTGCAAGGTATACCATATAGGGTCACTCTAGGTGGGCAGGTCATAGCAGAAAGATCACACAAATCACAGTCCACTGGAGAAAGAACTGGCAACCCACTCTAGTATCTTTGGCATGCAAAGCTTGTGGAAAAGCACAGACAGAGACATAGTTAAGTGTGCTGCAGTCCATAGGGTCACAGCAATTTGGACAATACTGAACAACCAAATATAAAATGTTCCCAGAGGTACTTGATATATGTGATGTGTCAGTGTAATTTGGCCACTAATCCTTTTCCCAATGTAGATCTGACGAGTCAGATGTGTATAATATGATCTATGTATTTTTAGGGTCCACAGCCTCTGTGAGTGTGAAAGGGATAATATGGCAGACGGTTTCATGTTTTTGTGATGGAATTTAATCAGCATCTTAGAGCCACATTTTTCATATTGGCAAAGGCATGACCATTCCAATATATATATACTAGCGACTTGCCCGTCAAAAATGATGGCAATAAAATTAAAAGCCATGGCAATGCTCTTTGCCACACAATGTAAGGCTTTTGCTTCTCTGTGGACCTTCGGCGCTCATTGCGAGCTTCTCCCCTCGAGTAGTTCAAGTGTCCTGCTTTGTAACGATCACCTTTGGTGCTCATCGCGAAGACAGATATATATAAGTACAGTGTAAAATATAAAAAAATGTGAGTACAGTGAATTAATAAAGTAATATGAATTAATAAGTTAACATACTTTACCTATTTATATTTAATATGCAGCAATCAATATCCTGAAGAGCAAATAATCTATTTGGATTTTCCTGCATCTGAAAATGCACAGTTGGACTGTTGATTATCTGAAAGTGTCAGCAATGTGGCAAGTGTGCAGTGTAAATAGGCTGCATGCGTGAGGCCAAACCGTTTGTTTAGGCGGGTAAAGCACCCTTTTAGAATCCTAATGTTATTAGTTACAAGTTAGTGTTGTAAAATGGCGGCTTTTTTCTATGTGTTACTTGGCTCGCAAGCATTTTCCGTCCGTTGTAATGGTATATTTTGTAACTCCTACGTACTTTTTAATTCCTACGTACCTGTGTAACCTCGTTTTCATTTTTTTCTGCCGCCATTTCTTTTATCGCTTAGCCGATTTTCAAGTTCCGAAACTGCTTGAATTGGCGTGCAACCTCACTCCCAAACATCCTGGCTGTCCTCCTGTGCTGTGTGTGATGTTTGTTTAATGTTGCATTTTATTTGTTGTTGTGCTTTTCGTGTTTTTGGATGGGTGCGGTTTGGCAGCTAACTTTATTTTTGCGACCTCGTATTTTTCAGTCCCACGGGTCTTTAAGACTTCGTAATTGTTGTTTGTAAAAGTCGTACGTCCTTGGCGGTGTTTTGCGCACCTTGGGGTCGTGTAGCCTTGTTTGAATTTTTTTCTTCCGATATTTTCTTTCTGGCTTAGTTAAGTCCCACGGGTCAAGTTTTATTTTTCTAAGTACTCTTTCGTTTTTCTGGGTTAATTTTTACCGTGATTGAGGCATTGTAGCGCCTCCACCTCCGCAAATGCGGACACTCGCTTCACGCATTTGCTGGGTGCAATGAGCCTTCAGCTAATTGCAGTTGAAATGGGAGCCACCCCCTCCGCATTTGCAGCCCGAACTGCGTCCCTCGCTTTGCAAAGCATAACGACAACTCGCAGTTTGACAATTATAATATGTGATATATATATATATATATATATATATATATACACATATAGGCCTATTTGTTCATTGGGAATTGTTGTGCAATTAATCATAATGCCTTCCATTGCATTCCCCACCATATTTTAAAGTCCATTGGAGTGTTTTAATTGTCTTTTGCAGTGTTACAAACTAGCCTGTATACCCTTTGCGTGGCCCATTTGGAACCCGTAATATATTTGGCTATATTTGCCATTTGCGGATTTGAAGGCAGTTGCATCCTTGGGTAATTATAGCAATTGAATAGCGATTTGCGATTTTAGCGACTGTAACCCATAGATCATTTGCTACTCGCTAAAACACGGCAATTGAATAGCAAATTAGTTTACAGACTACATTACGGGCTCTCGCAAACAACAATTGCTCAACTGAATATGGGTCAATGTGTTTAAAAAAGAAGGGCCCCATTCAATTGGCTAAATGGCAATTGCTTGCACTCGTAAAGCAAAAGTTACAGATATTCAGTTGGCTACATTTAGCTACTCATATTCCAATTCTGAGTTCCCCGCCCACAATCACAACGGGCCAGCCAAAGGTGCAAAACCAGCCTTAGAGCTCCATTGGTTTTAGCACAGCTCAAAATTTACGAGTGCTAAATAATTAAAGTTACGCAAAATCAATATAGTATTGGACCTGTAGCTCTAGCTAGCAAATTAAGTGTCATAAAATGTATCAAGTTTCTGTTAAAAATGTTTAGAGTACTGAATATGACTTCTAAGGGCTTTTTCAAATAATATTATATCTGTAACAGCAATTAAACAAACAGTATTGTACTTTCAAAGCATGGAAAGACATTCAAATTAATTGCACAACAGTCTCACCCCCACAAATATGCAAATAAAAATAAAAAAATTATTGTTTGAAATGGATTCTGGGCCTTAAGGGATTAATACATATCATGGAACCCGGATGAACTAGAACAGTTGCTTTAATTCATTTTATTGATTTCTTCTGGATTGAGAGCAGTACCAGATCCACCTTTTTGGAGCCCCTAGGCAATAAAGTGACGGAGCCCCTGTGAGTGAGTATGCAAGGTATGCACAGACCCATATTTGCCTTTTCTGTGCGTGTAAGTTCCCTTTCCTGTTGTAACGGTCTTGTTCTAAGTGGTTATCCCTAGTAGCCAGTCTATGAACAGCAGCATTTCATTTTTTTTTTTAAGTGCACCCCTCACAGTGAAGTGTCCCTGGGCAGCTGCTAGTTGGCTTAATGGGTACTCCAACCATGATTGCGAGTCCGATTGCTAAATTTACTTCTCAACGCTAAGTGTTTTGAGTGTTTAAGAAGTAAATTACGGGCTAGCTTAAATATTTACAGGTCACATGATCATGCCCACCTGAAATCCTACTTATGAGTGCATGGTTTGCCTGTGGAGGCTGTCAGAGGGCAGTTGCGAGTTACAGACAATTGAATGTGTCTAAATGTTTAGAATTTTTTTTAACTCACAGTCACAATTTTGGGTTACAGGCTATTACAGGCTTGGCATTGAATGGGGCCCTAAGATAGCCTTTCACTTTTAACTACATGGGCCAGTGTAAGTGCTTTTCATGTTAAACCTATTTTTTAGTTCACCATTAATTAAGACAAAAATACATGTGCAAACAGAAGCAAATCCAAGCTTTAGCCAGAAAATATATTTTAAAAACACAGTGTACCTTTGTCCTGAGCACTAATGAAAGAAAGTTAAATATTTCAACAGAAATGCATTGATTAGGCTGTATTGGTAAGGCTTGAATAATGTTATCTCAGTTGAAATCTATCACGTCCTTTCAGTAGTGCTCAGGACAATGATATAAAAGAGGAGGGGTACAGTAACAGCCATTAATGATGTAAACAGTGTTTCTAAATAATATTTTCCCAGCTTTGATTTGCTGCTGTTTGCACATGAGATTTAATACAAACAAATGTACAATTTTAAGAATGAATTAAGAATTAACACTGCAGATCAGCGGAGATCTAAAAAGGTTGAACTTGATGAACTAAAATTATTTTTTTCAACCTCAATTACTATGTAACTATGTATTTTTATTAATGGTGAATTAAATATGTCTAACAGGAAAAGTGCATAAAGTTGCCTTTTAAAAGAAATGAAAACTGCATATATATCCTTATTTTAAAAGAAAACAAATGTAAAAGTTTGTTAGATTTGTATTGAACGTTATTATTTTAATTGCTCTTTGATATTTACATCTTGATATCTTTCTTAGAAGATGCTTATTATCCAAACATCTGTGTATCTACTATTATGTATCCCATACTCTGAAAACCTCAATAAAAAGTCAATAAATAGGTTAAATGAATTTTGTTATTTACTTTTAAACTGTGTAGAAGGCATGCTTCTTGCTTTCTACACATTTTAATACTGAACATTACAATTGTACAGGTGTCTGCTAGGATCATTGATCAAAATAATTAGTTGAACGCTCCCAACCAGCCAACCATTTTAAATAACGTCTTAGCCAAAAAAAGGTACTCATACAGAGGAATACTATTTTTTAAAACAGTTAAAGGACTTGAAATTACTTTCACTGAAGGAGACTAAAAAAGTTGAAATTCTACAAAAAAAATACTTACTGAGAATCTTGCTTGGTTACCACCATTGTTGGTATGGAGCTTCTCCCATCCTTTCCAAACTGCTGCAGAGCGTGGAAGAAAAGTGGCCACAGATATTAATCTATTGACTGCAGAGCTACCACAGTTTGGAAAATATGGGAGGGAGCTCCAGTCTTTTTGTTAAATAATAATGATTGTTATAGTTGGTTTTACTGATTAATACTATTTAAAAACACAAGTTAGATAGGCTGGGGAACTGGCTGAAGGGGAATAAATTAATTACATTTGAGGACATAAGGGACACTATAGACCTCCCTATTAGGGAATACTTTAATGGGTACAGACTGAGTCAATTTGTCGGATCACTAGTGCGAGCCAAAGGCAGACCTAGACATAACTGGCTATCTAGGGTATGTCAAAACGCCCCGCTCACGAAAGGGATATTAGGGAGCATGTATGTATTGTTCAACACAAAAATAGAATTCCCCAGAGAGAAATACATGCTAGCATGGGAAAAGGATCTTAATGCCAGGTGGGATCAGAAGGATTGGGAAGAGGTATGGGGAAATATCTTTCGAGGGTCACTAAGCTATAGCATCTTGGAAACGTCGGTCAAAGTGCTATATAGGGCTTATGCGACGCCTGACCGGATGGCTAAATGGCGTAGCGCCGAAAGCCCAGAGTGTTTCAGAGGATGTAATAGCACGGGTTCCTTCATTCACATATGGTGGGATTGTCCGAAAGTGCAAAGATTATGGGCACAGGTGCAAGAGTTAGTGGCGTTACTATTTAAATGCAACATAAAGTTAACAGTTGAACTGTGCCTGCTGGGGAGGCCTCTTCAGACATTATCCAAATCACAAAACAGATGACTTTTCTTTATTACACTCGCAACTAAAAGCCTTATCACAAAACAATGGAAATCAGAAGGGCTAGACTTTTTCGCTGTGAAGTCCAAAATTAATTACATCGCAATAAATGAGCGTATGACGCACTCCCTGGCAGATACAATGGTCAAATATATTGAGACATGGGGCCCATGGGTGGAATACACAGGAGTTGCATTGGTACACTGATCAGTTAGGCCGGAGGAATGGAAGGAGATATGAAGACTGGACTTCGGCAGCCGGGGGGGAGAATACTCTGAGACGCGGAGGAGGATGGAGAAAATAGGAGGTTAGTAGTTAGTATAAAAATCAATATATAAGAGGGACGAAATAAGAAAGAAAATAATGAGGATTATGATTCTTCTCACAACTAGCTATGGTATATAAGTTAGAGAGCTATAAGGTAAAATAGGAGTATTTATCTTGTTACTTTGCTAATACATTGATGTAATAGATTGAGTGAAAAATACCACAAAATGCATGTAACCATGGTTTTATGAAACTTGAAGTATGCCTAGGTATGTATTTTGTTATCCGCCTTGAATAAAGACGAATAAAAACAACAACAAAAAAAAACAATGAAACCTGGACCATTACAGTAGCCCTTTAATACACTGATTGAGCAAAAAAGTCATTTTCCATGCCTATGAAAATTTTTAAAAGTCTGTTTTTAGATAATTATTTTTGCTTTTTGCCTGCTGTCTAAAAATATGTTTATTAAATTGATAAAATATCTACTTTCTATGACCTTTTACGTTATGACATGTTTTCTTTTGTAACCCTTTCAGAGGCCGTGTAACTGATTATCTATTAAAATTATCTTTCAACCTCTTACTCCTAATTGTGCATCCACAAGTTCATATATTTTTATCCTAAATAATTTATAAAGTATAAGATTCACTCTCAAAGAGCCTAGATGAGTTTTTTTTTTACAAAATGGGACCCCAGAGAAATATTTTACAGTGCTGTGAGAACATATCAGAATTATTCAGGAAATATTCATCATTTATGAGGAAATGCTGAAGGTATGAATTTTTCAGTGAATATGAGTTGAAATAGTTTGACAATCATCTCAAAAGGAACGTACCTGTGCTTTTGTGTTATCCTCAGATTTAGCTTAATTATGAAGTTTGGTTATTTAGATTAAGAAATATATTTCATATGGGAAATGGCAAGCTGAATACTTCAAAGACTAAATAATCTTTATATAGAAGGATTTCAATACCATGAAAGAGCTGAGGTTACAACCAGAGTCTCACAACAAGATACGCTGGGGACTTCATTTGAGTACTAGAATTTAAATTATGCATAATAAGGGGTCACAAAATATAAAGAAAGTAAGAAAAAAGCACAAGCTGATAAGGATGCAGGCCAATTGGGATCATTGCCATAACTGTACACAGGGTGTTCACAAATTGTTACAGTAAATCTGATTTTGTTGTGTTTAAAACATGCAACTTTCACTTTTCAAATATTTTTTTTGTTTCATTCTAGAAGTAGAAAACAAATGTTGAGCAATGTAGGAGTGCCAGTTGAAGCAAGCATGCTATGCAGAATGGGGGCATGGCAAAAAAAGGTGTAGGTGAAGAGGCCAGTTGAAGTGTCATATTTATTGTAAGCTATTTGACTTACCGTATATACTCGAGTATAAGCCGCCCCCTGTATAAACTGAGGCACCTATTTTACCACAAAATACTGGGAAAACTTAGTGACTCGAGTATAAGCCGAGGGTGGGAAATGTGCTGCCCCCTGTGTCCCTCTTGTGCCCTCTGTTGAGGAGGGGGGATGAGGAGGGAGGATGAGGAGGGGGGTTGAGGACGGGGGTTGAGGAGGGAGGATTAGGAGGGGGGTTGAGAGTATATTTGTGTGTAACAGCTTTCTCTAGATATTATATTCATGTTAAACATCCAAAAAACATTACAAAAAGTGTTGTGATAATTCAAAGTATACTGTGGCACCAGATCTATGGAAGTGTATTAAAATTATTGTTTGCAAAAACAGATCTAAGAGGTTCTTTGTGAAGCTAACATAATGATTCAAACGGAATGGCTTATCACTGATGTCCTCCTGTGGAGGGACGCAAAAAACTAACTTGTATGTTATCGTATCTTGCAACAGTTCTGAGTAACTAGGTAACCTTGGACTTCTGATTTAGTGATCTTATTATGCTATAAAGTAATAGTGCTTAATTGCACCACTGTTTAGCTTCTTTTTGTTAAATGATTTAGTTACCATTGTATTTTCATAATAAATATGCTGTGCCCTGTACAGTAAAGAATCTTATGATTAAGACATAGGTGGTAGAACTATGTTCTTTTGCCTTGATGCTGGAATTTCCCTACTCTGTTTCTGGCTATCTGATCTGATGAAAGGCTACTGAAATCATGTTGTCTGCTCCAGCTGGTGAGGTGTAGAAAGTTACCCTGTGCATCGACTGAGATCATGATAGATATCTGAGAGGAATCATGAATTCAGAAAAAACACTAATTTCAGTTCTGTTCAAAGAACAGCCACTTGACTGTATAACTTAATAGAAGAGCAGGACCCAGTACAGACTTACAGCCCAATATAGCAGCAACATCGACACAAGCAGAATCTGTTAAATTTAAGATTTTCTTTGAATTTATTTTTGCAATCATGGCTTATATACTTTAAAAAAAGGGATTTTTTTTCCTAAACTACAGTAGCCTATTAATATGGTTTGAAGCTTACTTTTAGGTAGCAAGGGGATGTGTAAAAAGCCTGCTAGGCTTTATACAAAATGGGCAATCAATTCTTGCTTTCATTTCTGTAATTAAAATGATTGTAGTGGGATCACTGTGCCTTCGCAGGGCTTAGATGCATCGAAAACAGACATTGCAACATACAGTACCTTGCAAAAATATTCACCCCTTGACTTTTTACCTATTTTGTTACATTACAGCCTTAAGTACAATATTTTGTTAATGTGAATTTTATGTGATGGATCAGAACACAATAGTATAAGTTGGTGAAGTGAAATGAGAAAAATATATACATAAAACTATTTTTTTTAAATAGAAAATTTGCATGTGCGCATGTATTCACCCCCTTTGTTATGAAGCCCATAAAAATCTCTGGTGCAACCAATTACCTTCAGAAGTCGCATCATTTTTTGAAAGGGCTCAGAGGCTGCAACACCTAAGCACGAGGCACCACTAACCAAACACTGCCATGAAGACCAAGGAACTCTCCAAACAAGTAAGGGACAATGTTGTTGAGAAGTACAAGTCAGGGTTAGATTATAAAAAAATATCCAAATATTTGATGATCCCCAGGAGCACCATCAAATCTATCATAACCAAATGGAAAGAACATGGCACAACAGTAAACCTGTCAAGAGACGGCCGTCCACCAAAACTCATGGCAGAACAGAGACCTAAGGTAACCCTGGAGAAGCTGCAGAGTTCCACAGCAGAGACTGGAGTATCTGTACATAGGACGACAAAAAGCCGTACGCTCTATAGAGTTGGCCTTTCTGGTAGAGTGGACAGAAGAAAGCTATTACGTTCAGCAAAGAAACAAAATGGCACATTTTGAGTTTGTGAAAAGGCATGTGGGAGTCTCCCAAAAAGTATGGAGGAAGGCGCTCTGGTCTGATGAGACTAAAATTGAACTTTTCAGCCATCAAAGAAAACGCTATGTCTGCCGCAAACCCAAAAACATCACATCACCCAAAGAACACGATCCCCACAGTGAAACATGGTGGTTGGAGCATCATGCTGTGGGGATGTTTTTCCGCAGCCGAGACTGGGAAACTGGTCAGAGTTGAGGGAAAGATGGATGGTGCTAAATACAGGAATATTCTTGAGCAAAACCTGTACCACTCTGTGCGTGATTTGAGGCTAGAACGGAGGTTCACCTTCCAGCAGGACAATGACCCCAAACACACTGCTAAAGCAACACTTGTGTGGTTTAAGGGGAAACATGTAAATGTGTTGGAATGGCCTAGTCAAAGCCCAGACCTCAATCCAATAGAAAATATGTGGTCAGACTTAAAGATTGCTGTTCACAAGTGCAAACCATCCAACTTGAAGGAGCTGGAGCAGTTTTGCAAGGAGGAATGGGCAAAAATCCCAGTGGTAAGATGTGGAAAGCTCATAGAGACTTATCCAAAGTGACTTGGAGCTGTGCTTGCCGCAAAAGGTGGTTCTACAACGAATTGACTTTAGGGGGGTGAATAGTTATGCACATTGACATTTTCTGTTATTTTGTCCTATTTAATCTTTGCTGCAGAATAAAAAGAATTCATCTTTAAAGTTGTGGGTATGTTGTGTAAATTAAATAATGTAAATCCTCAAACAATCCATGTTAATTCCAGGGGGGTGAATAGTTTGCAAGGCACTGTATGTATTGCCATCAAGGTTTTCGCATAATGTATCATTTGCTTCTCCACACCATTGTGAGCAGTGCACAAAATACATATGTACAGACACTTATTGAACTGTTAAAATGAAACCAATTTCTCAATTTGAGAGCAGGTGGATATGGGCTTATGATGCTAATTTAATGTGTGTTTTCACTGTCAAGTAATTCCGAAAATGTATCTAATGTTTAAATGCATATATTTAATTCAGTTTTTTTAGTTCCTTTAATTCTTTATTTCTGAATTAAAGTGCTCCTGCAATGCTCAAACACACTACAATGGGCTACATGAATGGGAGACATGGGACTCAATTGCATAGCTCCCACTGGAAATCTTGCGAGAGCCACATAACTATTACATTCCTCCCTCAGCAAACCCTTATGAATCATCCCTTATGATTTACTAGTAATTGATACATAGGAAATGTTCCCGATTACAAGACTTTGGAAGAGCTTACTGACAATCTTAAGTGTTCTCATAAAGCTCTGCGAGTGCTCACAGCGAGAAAGAATCCTTACCTGTAAACGTAACCTCCTGCAAGAGCAGATAAAATCCTTACAAGAAAACTTACACTTATGTAGCTACTAAATAAAATATAATTAAAGCTAAAACATCCTAAGGCACAAAATAAGCTTTTCTAATGGTTAACTGAGTTCTATACATTAATACTAAAGAGCAATTAACTATATAATCAGTGTGGTGTAAACTGATCCTAGGAGGCTGGCAAAAAAAACATAACAAATCTAATTATTATTATTATTATTATTATTATTATTATTATTGTTATTATCTTTATTTGTAACGCGCCAACATATTCCGTAGCGCTGTACTGAGGTTACGTATATGGCAAAAATAAAATGAACCCCTTATTAAGAATGGAGGGCCCTGTTTTTGAGCTTAAAATCAAATGTACATAGTGCTTGTTTCCAAGGCACTGACACAAGATTGAAAACTCGCAAACTTACAGACTATAAACATGCATAGCACTTACTTGTCAGTTATAACTGGTCAGTACACCAAAATAACTATACATTTAAAGAAAGTATTTTTAAGAATTCAGTTGGTAAAATGGAACTAACAGTAATAGTGCATACAACCTACATATTTTCTTCATCTGGTCAGTATAAAAAATAGTATGACACAGTTCTTGCATGCTCTTTGTGGGGGTAAAAATGTATCTAAATATTGTTGGGTTTAAAAAAATAAACAGTTGACTGCTGAGACATATAGAAATTGTATGTTCTCTTATTTGCTCTTGGTGGCTGTGATACTGATCCTATATCCACCCTGCAAGTAACTTGTCCTGGTCACTACCATAGGAAGGTCACTGGGACTCCTAAAAGTGCTGATTCCTGATGGAGAGACTCCAGATATCAATGTGCTGGTGCAGAGATTTCCAAGAACCCAATCGGTCCTTGTGGGTAGTTAACCAGTAGTCTATAGCAAGTGGCCATGGGCAGTAACAGACCCTACCCCCAGATCGTCACTCTATTGCTACAAACTAACTCGTGAAAATAAATCCTTACAACCATCACTACTAAAACAAGTCACTATTATAAACATTAATAAATAAGTCACTATTATATCCAGCCCTTAAGTGTAATTGCTTTTCTATGTAACAACAATTGCATGCAGCAGTGCTATGTCACTGTACCAAATAGATTTGTAATATCTGAAGAGACTTGATATAATAGTGTAACCACAATATAAATGTCTTAAACATTATAACCAACAACTTTGAGCATTGTAGGCCCAAATACTCACAGAAAAGGCTCCATCCAGGGTACATAGCATGCCTAATGGCCATTGTAATAGCCCTTGAGGTTAATAGTCTCATAGACTAGTGTCCCTCTATGGTCAGCTGTTTCCAAAAAACATGATTCCATGAGCCCAAGGGGATTGTGACAGTATGATTTTGGGCCATAAAGGGCCTATGCTTGTTGGGTTCAGGTAATCCTACCCTGGCCCCAAAAAGAGGGTTGTGAAAAAAATCCTACTCTTTCTTTCACCTGTGGGTTAGCTTACATAGCATGGCACTGATGTTCTATCACTTTACTGAAGATGCTATTGGAACTGCCGCAAGTCCTTAGCTCTGACAAGTAGATTGAATTTATTTGCTGCTTTTGTAACACTTAAGGACCATTGCAAGTATTCACAAGCTCTTCCCTTTACGTGAAACAGCCCTGGCTACTGTATCAGTTCTTTTGAGAAATAGTATGCAAGAGCATGCTCCTGTAGCTATGTAAAAATATTGCTGGAATTCCAGAGGACCAAGGGCCATAATGAATTAGAAACCCATAACAGCACCGGTACACACGCAAAGCCTGCAGGCTTGAAATTCACCGGAGTTACAGAGCTATTACAATCAACCATGCAGCGACCAACATGCCGGAGACGCAAACCCGTAATCCATTCTTGAGCATGTTGTATGTGCGGCCGTGAACATGATGAATTAGTCAAACCCGTAGTTATGGGTTTAGACTGAGCCAATGGTAAAAGAGATTGTCATCATTATGTCAATGAAACATGGAGGTTAGATTTCAAAGCCGTCTGGTTTTCAATTACGAGTTACGATCGGATCCGCAATCCAGAAATAGTGCAATATTAATAAATCAGTACATATGATATTCTAGTCCATGTGTGTTCCATTATATGTATTAACACCTTTATTTTTGAAACTATATAACATGGAAATTAAATATTAAAAAAAGTGTTTTATATTGCTAGCTTGAGAATGTTGTGCTATTCATTTTATTAATTATATTTGCATTTACAGTGCTACGCATAAGACTTTAACCCCCTTGCGGGTCCTCGCTAGTACCCGTAGGTTTTTTGGCTCCGTTTGTGGGTTATGGGTTTGAACGCTTGTAAATTCGTAGCAATTTAATAGCTATTTGTGACAGTTACGAGCTTGAAAGCTCAAAGGCTTTGCTGCAATGGAGTTCCAATTTCGACAGTCCATAGGATTTTTCCGTCTGTAACCCGCAGATCATTTGCGGGTAGCTTTAGAGGCCAATTTAATAGTGGTAAGTCTTGCGGGCTCCACTACGGGATACAGATTTACATAACAACATATGAACATTTGACCCAGTGTGTTGTGTTTCTAATGTAATATGAACAATTTTCATTATATTTGTTTTAATAATGCAATTTTCTTAGTGAAAACTTAGTTATAAAATTGCAATTTTGTACATTTTTGCTTCTCCCTGGTACCTTCTGTCAGTATATCATTATTGGCACAATGTAATAAAAGCTCTATGAATCTATTAACTAGACTAGGGCCCTATTAAATTCCAAGCCCAGTGTACAGCCCGAATGTCCGCAGGCTTAACATTTGATGAGTTACAGAGCGATTAAATTAGAAAAGCCTGCAAGGAAATGGCCGGAATCCAAATCCTTAAACCATGCTTCTGCACAAAGCAAATTAATCTAACCCATAGTTGCGGGTTTAGACAGAGCCAATATTAAAAGAGACCGCCATCATTACGTCACTAAAACATGGAGGTTAAATTTCAATCACTTACGGTTTTGAAGTCCGAGTTGCGATAGGACCCACAAATAATGTAATATAAAAAAATCAATAAATATAATATTCTAGTCCATGCGAGTTCTATCATATGTATTAACACATTGATTGCTGGGATCGATATAACACGGAAATTAAAGATAAATACAATTATTTTGTATTGCAGATTTGTGTACTTGAGAATATTGTGCTATTAATTTTAATATGCTTCATCGCTTTCCCTGTACTTTAAAATACAGTAGTGTGTTTATATTTGCTCTTGCAGTGCTATGGACAGGAGTTTAACCCCCTTGTGGGTCCTCTTGAGTACCTGTAGGATTTTTGGCTACATTTGCCATTTACTGGTGTAAAAACAGCTGCAGTCCTGAGGACTTGTAGCAATTTACTAGCAATTTGGGGATTTGAAAGATCAAAAGCTTTGTTTGGGTCGGAGTTCAGATTTTGACAGCCTGTAGGGTTTTTAAGCCTGTACCCCGCAGATCGTTTAACACGTTTGCAATTTAGCTGCACATTAATGGTTTGAGATGTCTAATTGAACCATACTAACAAAGATAAGGTTTACAATTCCATCAGGTCTATATACTTGCTTATATTTCTCTCTAGCCCTCTCTCCTCCTTTCTTTCTCTCCTCCTTCCCTCTATTTGTCTCTTTCCCCTCTCTCTTCCCCCTCTCCCTTTTTATTTCTCTCCCCTATTTCTCTCCCCCTTTCTCTCACTCTCCCCTTCTCTTCCTCTTTTTCTCTCCCCCTATATTTCTTTCTCACCTCTCTTTCTTTCTTCCTCTTCCTCTTTCTGTCTATTCCTATCTCTCGCTCTCCCCCTCCCTCTCTCTCTCACCCCTCTCTCTCTGCTCTTTTTCTCTTTATCTCCCTCTTTTTGTCTCGCCCTTTCTCTCCCTCTCTCTATCCTCTCTTTCTCTCTCTCCCCCTCTTTCTGTCCTTCTCTTTTTGTCTTGTTCCCTCTCTCTTCTCCTATCCCTCTCCCTCTTTCTTTCTCCTTCCCATTTCTCTCCCCTTCCTCTCTCTCTCTCTCTCCCTCTTTCTCTCTCTCCTCCTTCTTTCTCCCTCTTTCTGTCTCTCCCTCTCTCCCATTTTTCTCCCTCCCGTTCTCTCTCTGCCTCCTGTGTCTCTCTCTCCATCCCTGTTTCTCTATCTCCCTCTTTCTCTCCCTCCCTCTTCTGTCTCACTCTCCTCCTCCCATGTCTCTCTTTTTCTCTCTTGTCCTTTGTCTCTACCCTACTTCCCTTACCTGATCACTCTGGGTCCACTGGTTCCTCCCTATTTGGATTCCTCCCCATTTTAGCTCCTCCCCCTGTCGGCTCCCCCTCTCCTCCACCGGACATGTGAAGAGAGAGCAAAGGACGGGGACTGACACAAGCACACGCGGGGGCGGCATCAGCAGCAACTGAATTGGTGCTGCCCCAAAGAGATGACATGGGGGTCCACCCCCCTCACCCTCTCTTCCTACGCCAGTGCTTAAAACTTACTATATAACGCCACCTACACCAAATCTAAGAGTGATGGAGTTTAACAGTTTAGAAACCAGTAACCCGCCCTACTGTACAAGAGATATTAAAGTAGTTATAATTATTTTAAGCTAGGGGGCCAGCAGTGGGTCCCAATCCAAGCTCTGATACATCCTAAATATAGGGTATTTGTGGGATAGACACAAGTGCAATTTTCAAGATATTCCAAGCAAATTATATCAATGATTGCACATAAATATGTATCTACATGTATGACATTTTATATATATATATATATATATAACAAAAGTACAATTTATTTATTTTCTTTATGGATTAATATTGTTTGTATGGATGCATGTTTGCTGTTTAGGATACCATTATTATAATTGTGAAGTACTGGGATATTCATTTTGACACTTGTGACAAATGTAGATTTTTTTAACAGTCATTTTTTAATATTATTTTAATATGCATATATAAGTTATGTTTTATTCATATGGATTTTCACGATTATATCTTGTCAAGTTATCTTGAAGCCGTCTCATATGGGTTGATTTCTTCACTGGCTTAAAGGTGCGCTTTTCTCTTTAGTATTCACTACCAGTGGATTGGCCATTTAAGTATCAGCATTTGGCTTGGTGTTATTCAATTCTAGAAGAAATATTTGTATTTGAATTGTGTGCAAATATAACCTCAACCCCATATTTTTCATAATTGTTATTATTTAAAAATGTATTTTCGAAATTGTATTATTAGAAATAAATGATAAAAGTAATTCCCTTATTTTATGGTCCTGTGAAAAACGATATTCACTCTGATGCAATTTGAGTGTTCTGGAATGCAAATAGGCATCACTAGTATCATATTTTATTAAAATAAAATAGTAAGTTATTTTCTAACTATATACAGTATATGGCATACTGCTGAGTACTGGAGCATTACAGAGTCTCTTTAACAAATGTATTGAAATAATGTTAAAGGAAAAAATTATAAACTATGCCTTATCTTACAAATTACATACTTACTCTATTACTACACGTTTTGACCTGCACCCTTTTTGCATGAATATACAAATGTCTTTGATGTCCCTGTAAATTGTGTTAATAAAATAAAATTAAGATATCTTTCATCTTTAGTGTAATGATATTATAAAAAAAAAAAATAGTCTCATTTGGTGAAGAAGAAAATGCAATGATTCTCAGTATGTTTCTCTATTTCCTGTGCTTGATCAGATAATTCATTAGGAACCAGTAGAATAGTTTTCAACATTGTGATGTGTCCAGAGCCTTTGAAATGTAATAAGAATTCAAGCTGTTGCATTTTAATTAAACTAGAATCTATTTAATGAACTCAAATGCAGACAGTCTGCCCAATAGGGAATTAAGGAAGCCTTTCACATATATACAAAGAATTAAACCAACTTTCAGCATCCGAAAACCACATCATGCAGAGCAGAGAGAGGCCATGTTTTGGGATGGAATAATTATGTTTATTACTCTACTGTAACAATGCTTAGCTGAAAAAACAATTATCTCTATGTGTGGAACAAGCCGCATATGTTTTTGATCCAGCTTTACACAATACTAAACTATTGCACAAAACATGACAGTAGTTTAGCCACAGATTAACATCATAAGACAGCAATATTATTTGTAGGATGCTGTTTAGACTTTAGACTTAAACATACTCAGCTAAGTATTTAGTCATACAATCTTTATTAGGGAGTCTGATACTTAGCATTGCTTTTCTTCATATACTTTATATTGTTTTATTATGTTATTAATAGTTCATCATATAATAATTACAAATAAAGGAAGCTACTGTCATTTCTCTATAAAGTAAACCAATACGTATTGGTCCGAATATAAGCCGCACCCGCATATAAGCCGCACCCGTAAAGTTCAAGGGGAAAAAATAGAAAAAAGATAGTACTCAAATATAAGCCGCACCCGTAAAATTGGAGAGAAAAAGACTCTCCAAGTGATCAGCCATTGCAAGAAACAGGCTTTCTAATTAGCACTGTAGCTTTTTTTGCAGGTAAAAGGCTTTAAAGGATGTTAGAATCACTAAAACTGTAAATCGCTATTCAATACCGCAGTCTCAAGCACGAAAATCGGCAACCTTAACTCGCAATCGCGCAAATCAGCAGCCATTTTGCGTTTGCGAATAGAAGCCGCACACCTAACAAGCAAAGTTTGCAAATCGGCAATGATTTATTTTACGGTCGCGAATATAAGCCGCACCCATAACGCGCAAGCTCAAAAATCGGAAAAAAGGTGCGGCTTATATTCGGACCAATACGGTATATGATTTTAATTAATTTCTCCAAATCTGTTTTATTTGTTTTTCAAGAAAAGAATAGAGTTAAAATGATACAAGCTGTTTGTTTTTATATTTATTTCCTGCCATGATCACAACATTTAATTCAATGTTCACCACATGCCTGAGAATGTGTGTCAGTGTCAGGTACCTGATGGTAATAAATTACTCCTAGTAAATACAGTGAACAGCTGTAACAGTTTGTGATCTATCACTGCTCTTTACTGTCATTCTTTGGAAATCTCTCCCAGAGCTTGGTCAGTATTGATTGAAAAGTAATTGCTAAATTATGAGAGGAAATGTAAAAAAATAGAAGCTAGCAACAATATCTCTAATCCATCAATTGTTGTCCTTTGGTTACGGGCAAAACAGAATCTCTCTAGAATGTAATGCAACAGAATATTTTTTAAAGGACTTGTACCATAATTATCATCACAAACATAGATATGATTTCACTTATTCCTAAACATATTGCTTCATGTCCAGTCTCCAAATAAGTCATGAAATATTCTTGTCAATAGGATAACAACATTGATTTTTCTTTTTTAAAAGATATAATATAAGTGGTTATAAAAACTATCATTTAATATATCATGGACAAGAAGTACTAGACAAAGAAGAATTGAAGAGCAGCTCAATTCATGTGTTATGTTATGGGACATATGGGACAGCTTCAAGAGGTCTCTTAAGGTTCATTGTTTAACACATATAAGCCTGCCTCAATATTATACAATAAGTCTACTACTAAAGTAGTTATTTGAACATATTAAGAGAATTAAATGGTGTATTTTGCAACATTCACATATAACAGTAAAATGGATAATGAATGGACAATTAAAAAAAAAAATAGGCATGTGATGCAATGAGGAAAAGTGGCCTCACCATGGGGAAAGTAAAAAGGGTTTATTTTAAGACATCTTCATTGAATAGCTTTGGAATCAAAATTCTTAAAAAAGAAATCAATGTTTAAAAATGTGATATTAAAATATGATCAGCGTATACATGAAGCACTCTTTCAGAAACTATATGTATGAGATATAGTAGTATTTAAGAATGGGCAAATGAAAAAGTTATTGAGAAAAGACTGGTATACTAGCAAATATGTTAGGTAACTGGAGAACATCAAAAGCTGTTTGTAGTATTTTGCTTACCGTATATACTCGAGTACAAGCCGACCCTAGTATATGATGAGGAGGGGGTAGAGAGACACGGGGGCGTTAGAGAGACACGGGGGGGGGGGGGGGTTAGAGAAACACGGGGGGGGGTTAGAGAGACACGGGGGGAGAGTGACTCGAGTATAAGCCGAGGGGGCCCTTTTTAGCCTTAAAAAGAAGGGCTGAAAAACTCGGCTTATACTCGAGTATATACGGTAATAAGTTTCTGCCATGTTGCATTGCCACTATGTTTGAGCGAATTCACCTAACAAATTACAGTCTTGAAAACAGCTGTCACAAGCCATCGGTACTTAAAGTGTGATCACTGGTTTGGGTTTCATTTTCAAATAGATGTAGCCTAAAATGCTCCATCCTATGCTATTCCACATTTCCTCCCTATTATAAATGTACTTTTTCTTCTGTGGGTGAAAAATGCGCTATTGAGGTAGTCTAAGAGTCTATTCTCCATATCTTCAGAGAATACAAATGAACTTTATCCAACTTATGTTCCAGTGCTTAACACTTGATTAGATATTCACAAAATTTAAGTTAGAACTTTATTAATATTGGTAAAAAGATGATTTTGTCGCTATCAACCACTACATTCTAGAACCTACTTGGTTTTCTTAATTGCTTTTGGTAATTGAATTACTGTATTCAAATGACCACTTTTGAGTTCAACTTTGCCACAATTATAAACAAAAATGCATGTCTGAATAAATGACTACTGCCTTGTATCAATCAGAATCATGACTGATTTTTACCAATATTAATAAAGTTCTAGCTTCTATTCTCCATATGATGTATTCTCAAACCATATTACAATGGGAAGTGTTTGTTATATTATGTTCTATTATGCCATTTGTGGCCTTTTATTACTTGTAGAAAACTGTATGAAAGCCAATATTATGTGTGATCTGTTTGTGTCTCAAGCTAGAATGAAAGTATAGTAATATACACCTAATATAATCAACAATGGCTAATGACAACAAATATTATTGTAATTTAATTAGAATGAATATATATAGGTTTTTACTAGCCTCAGTAGGTAATTAAGTCATAGGCCAAGGAAAGCATATTTGTATAGACAACAAAAATCAGTTAATCAGTTAACAGCTTAAACATAAAGTAGGAGCAAATAAAAGAGAACTTGACAAGTCTGAATAGAAAGGAAGAGAGTAAAAAAACATACAGGAAAAGAGAATAAAATAACTAAATAAAGTAGAAGCAAATAAAATACCTTGTGTCATGATCCCCTGACCAACTTGACCCTTTGGACTGTTATTTATGTGGCTGTGGGACTGGGCTCAGCAGTTTTAGAATATTGCCCGTCAAAAAATGACGGGAATCAAATTGTAAGTGAGCTAATGCTGTTTGGTGTATGGTAATGAACTAAATAATACATTAATAAAGGAATATACTTTACCTATTTTGAAGTAATAAATGCAGGAAGCATGTTGCTGGAGCATACAATGTGTGTTTTGAGTGCTGTGGAGCTGCTGTGTAAGTGTGAGCAATGTGTGCAGTGTGTATGGAAATAGTGTGCATGCGCGAGCCAAATCCGTTAGGGTAGCTGTGTACTTCCGCATTCTGTAAGTTACTGTTGTAAAATGGCACCTAATGTGTGGTACGCGGCTGTTGGTGATTTAGCGTAGATCTCGTCCGGCTTTTCCGGAAAATCTGTATGTGTTTGGTGGTGTTTCGCGTCTTTAGGGTCCTGTAGCCTCGTTTTCGTTTTCGGCAGTAATTTTTTCTCTTGATTAGTTAATTTTCGGGTGTCTAAACTCTTCAATTTGGACTTAAATGGAGGTGTAACTTCACTTGCAGAGGTCCTGGGTGCTCCCTCTTGTTGTGGGAATGCTTTTTATGTGTTTGTTGTGTGTATGTATTGTGTTTCGAATGTTTTGAGGTTCGCGCGGGTCGGCAGTTAAAGTCGTAATTTTGCAAGGTCGTAATGTTTTTTTTTTGCAAGTCTTGTATTTCTGTGTTGTAAGTCTGTAAATGTTGCGAGGTCAACAGTTCCTTCGGCGCTCCATGCCAGCAACTGAGGCCCTCGCTTTGCGAGGGCCACAGTTGCTGCGGGCTCGCTACTCGAGGCCGCAGCATTAGCAACAACTGTTGACAACCCGCAGTTATGACAACTATATATGTGATGTTATGTTTATTACCCTATCTATGTTAATTACTGTATATTATGTTGCTTCTCTATGTGTGTTTGACTTATGATGTTAGATTCTGTATGTTGCATATTTGGTTCATGAAGGGTTAACTGATTTAGATTGTAATCTTTAACTGTCATGAGGAGAGGCAGTTATTAAAGTTTGCTCTGATGGTTGATACAGAAAAAAGTGTATCTGTCATTTTAGAGATTAAAATGCTTATTATTTTGCCAAGCTTGCTTTTTGAATCCAGTGTTCCTGAGATCCTGAGCCGGTTCGGAAGGGCTGAGATTGTTAGAACCCAGACCATCCAGGGGTGCTCCTGTAGCATTAAGAAGGAGGGTGAGTGGGTGGCATCTCAGCAGCAGTAACCAGCGGTAGCCAGGAAGGGGAGTCTCTATCCGAGAGGAGACAGGAAATCGTCAGCAGGCTGGGCAGAAGCACTGGAGCTGACAACCACAGAGTAAAGAGGATTTCCAGCAATATGGCCATCAGACACTCAGGAAAGTGAACCTTCAAACTCAATGGGAGGCATTCCTAGGTATGTGGCCGGGGCATGAGCTAAATGACTGGCTGTCAGATCTAGTGTGGCAGCAGGTTGAACTAGAGCAGCAGTATGTGGCCTAGCTGGGACCCTGATGTGTAGCCCTTTTTTCCCTTGGAGCTAGAGGAGGCATTATGGGAGATTGTGTATGGCAATCCGGACTGTGGCCTGGGCACTTCCCAATGACAACTGAACTTACTTGAGAAGCACTTTGACTTCCTGGGACTATGTCAATGGTCTGATGAGGCTTTTGCGCTATTGTCCTTGATCCAGCAGGAGTTACAGCTTATAGCAGAATTTATAGGCTTGCTGGATGAAGCATCTGTGGAAGGACTTTGGCCTCCCAGTTGGGCAGGGAGAAAGATTTTATTCCAGAGACCAAGGGGCCAAGATAAATTTTGCTATGGCTGGGTCAGATGGTGACAGTGTGGACTATGTAACTAACAAGGACTTGCCCTCAGAGGGCTCTAAAAAATTCCAAGGGGTACAGGGAGGGAATATTGGACTGGTGGGAGAACTCTGGCTTTGGAATTTTAAAAATGAGCAAGACGGACATAACGCAGTGTTTTAACCCAGAGGAAATGGAACTTATTCCTATAGTAAAAGGATTAAGTTTAGAACAGCTAAGACACTACATGGAAACTCTTCAGGTGCAGGATCTGATGAAACAGAATGAAGCTTTGAATGCTCAAATGCAGAAGTATCACCTACAGAAGACAGTCCAGTCTCAGGCATCGGTCCTTGTTGAACTGCAGAAAACGATTGCAGAAAAAGACAAGGAGATAAAATAGAAGAAAATAAATAAATACATAAATAAAAAACTAAGTCAGAGGTGCTCATCTTGTTATTTTTTTAACATGTTATTTTGTTTATGCAAATTACCCTAAGGGTGATAGGGGACTCCAGGCGTGGACCTCTTGCTCACTGTGCCTTAGGGAGTTCAGCTGCACCTCACTGACAAAGCCCAGAGAGGCCGAAACGCATCTGGGGTTTGATGTTTCTCCTGTTGAGGATATAATTGCCTGTATTTCGGGGCTGGGTTTTTTGAGTGAGACCAGACTGATATACTATAGGATTTTTCTCCCTGTGAAGGGCACAAGTGAGCTAAAAGAGTTTGCTCTCAGAGTGGATTATCATGTCCATAGAACTAACCTATTAAGGTTAGTTTTGTTCTCTGATGAGCACCTCTGACTTTGTTATTTTGATAAAATAGAAGGGACATTTTTTGGCTCTGGCACATACTCATTTTGCAAATAGCGGCGAGGAGCTCAAAGCTATACAGAGAGAAAACATGTCCCTAAAAGCAGAAATCAATATGTTCCAGGATTTGAAGAATGAGCAAGTTGCTGCAGCTCTCGCACTGGAACAGCTGCAAAGAAGTATCATTGAAAGAGATGAGAAAATAATATCTCTCAATGAGCACCACCAGAATTAGCTGACAAAAGTATTCAACAAAGTTGAGGAATACAAAGTTCTGCATAACAACAACAAGCAGTTGCAATGACTGAAATTACAGGCTAATAAAGAGTTATTAGGGCAGATGGAGAAGAGTAATCAAGAAAAAGATAAAAAAGTCAAAGCAGTGGAAGAACTTTTAGTGGCCAGACTCATAGATGTGGCAAACACTCAAGAAGAGTTAAGAATACTAAAAGGATTAAGAATGGATATTCAAAATCTGCAGGTTCAATGGCAGAACAGATGTTACCTACATCAGCTGTTGAGGAACTGAAAAATGTGATCCACGAGAAAGAGTGAAAGATAAAGTAGAAGATCACCTACAGGCTGGACATGCAGGAGAAAATGGTCCAGGCATTGAATAAGGAAATCGAAGCCCTAGAGGAAGAGTTAACAAATAGCCAACTTGAAAAGCAGAACATGTGGCTATTATAGCATGGGTTACGGAGCTACAGAATGAACTGAAAGACAAGGAAGAAACATTAAGAATGGTGGAGGCTAGATTTAATGAGTGTGAGAATGATATTGTAGACAGAGAGACACAAACACAGGATCTGAAGCAGGAAGTTAGTACAATGAGGCTTTAAATTGTAGGGGCACGACATCAGATACAAAAGCATGGCTCCAGATCATCACAACAGGAGGGACTTCAAAATATGCAGAAGCAGCAAGAAGAGGAGCTGAAGAGCCTAACAGTTACACTAGCAAGAGGGAACAAGACCTTGCTCGCAAAGCGTAGGAACTACAGGACATACATAATGAAAAGGGAATGTTGAAGGTTCAGGCCCAGGAATTGCAGCAGAAGCATGAAGAACAAGTACAGTGGATCTCATCAGCAGCCCCGAGTGAAGAATTGTCAAAAGCCCTTGCAGAGAAGGACAGGTATTACAGATCTGCACAGTGAGCTGGAATCTATGAAATCTGCATTGGAGGCATTGGCTTTAACTGAAAAGATGCTACAAGAGAGAATGGACAATACCAAAAAGGATAGTGACCAGCTTGTACATGCAACAGAGACTGAGATGTGGGGTGTCCTGCAGAAACTCTTCCTAAATGAGTTTGTTTCATCAAGTTTGCCGCACAGTTAATGGGTTCAGGAGTTTGAGAAACTGGCACTGGTGTGTTGCAGCAGAAGGAGGTCAAGATTTTTGATGCCAGCCGACAACTACAACTACAACTTCCAACTTTTGGTCCCACAGACCGATGGACTGTCTTAGATATAACAGGACAGCTGTTGGGACTGTCTTTGTTGGGGAGGGTTGTATTGGCAGGGGATTAACCTGAGTCACTATAGAAATGTTTCCCCCCCCTGAAACTAATAAATGGGAATCATCCGGAAGGATCACCCAATGTGCTTGACTGACTGGAAGCGGGGAGTAGCTGTCATTATCCCCTGACCACCTTGTCCATTTGGACTCTTAATTATGTGGTTGTGGGGCTGGGCTCAGAAGTTTTACAGTATGTTTTATAGTTATTTAATATGTTATGCTGATTACCCTATATATATATTAATTACTGTATGTTATGTTGCTCCTCTATGTGTGTTTGACTTATGATGTCAGATTCTGTATGTTGCATGTTAGGTATGAAGATCCCAAAAAGGGGGTCTATTTAGCTACAGACAATCCCTGCCTTTGGCCACAGGAATTCCCCTCTAAATAGGCGATCTTTGTTGAAGGAATGGCCTGCTCGGTATCTGGCTAATGGATCAATAACATGTACATGTGCTTTAGCTCAGGAAAATAATTATTGCCTTCCCGTTAAATTAAACACACCATCCTCTACTCGTTCTAATTAACAACAACCTTTATTTCTTACAGTCTATCTATCACATTTGTCACGTGGGTGCAAGGACCTGTTCAAAATCCCCTCCCTGATCAGCATCATCCAGTAAGAGAACGGCAGCTGGGGGGTATGGGCAGACTTGGGTGATTAGAGCCAATCGGGGGGGAAGGATATGGGGGCTTGGCTTGTTCTGCCCAGAGTTGGTCTAGGGGATTTACTTTCCAGTGGAGGGAACCCATTTGCAACCCCCACAAAGGCAAATCAGTATCCTGCTATGGCCACAAGATGTCACTATGTAACTGTCCCCAGCTCAGCAGTGATTAGACAAATGGCCGCACAATTAGAGAGTCTCCTGGCCAGAGAACAGACAGTCCCAAGTGATCTTCACAATTGGTTCATGAAGAGTTAACTGATTTAGAATCTAGTGATGTAATCTGTGGCTGTCATGTTGAGAGGCAGTTATTCAAGTTTGCTCTGATAGTTGATCCATAAAAAAAGTCTATCTGTTATTTTAGAGATTATTATTTTGCCTAGCCTGCTTTTTGCCTTCTGTGTTCCTGAGGTCCTGAGCCAGATCCTGCCCTGGAGAAGCCAGAAGTGCTGAGATTACTAGAACCCAGAACATCCAGGGGTGCTCCTGTAACAGTAAGCAGGAGGGTTAGGGGTGAACCTGATCCACCTCACCCCAAGGTCGTGACACGCATCTATTTGGATGTACTGCAGTGTAAGACCTAGATGCATCTCTGATTATCAGCTGAAATTTATTTGAAAACATAGCTGCATTTTTAACATTATACAAGAAATATAAGAAGAAAATAATTTTTCACTGCAAGACATATAAGCAAAGCTTCATTGTCTAATAAAATATGTTTGTGTTAATGTTTATATGAGAATTTATAATACATGGTTTTCATAACTAAAAAAATGTCAGCAGTTTTTGGACTAAATGAATATACAATACTACATGTAAGTCTCCTAGGTGGTTTATCATTTTAAGAGTAATGCTCTCCTTCTATAGTTCATTCTCAATTCAGTTGTCTCCTGCCAATAATTACTGTTATGACTGATTTTTTTTTAATAGTTTTAAGGAATAACTGTTAAAACTGAAAATGTGTATTCTAATTTGAATTTAACAGATTTATAACTAATATTAAAACCTCATATAACCTAATAAACCAAGTACAAATGAAATTAAAATAGTAAAATACAATAAACGTATCTGAGATATAAAAATAATTTAGTAGATAAGTTGCTAATAATTAGTCATGATCCTTTAATAAAAAAGTAAATGGTTAAAGCTATGTAAAATTGAAATTAAACCTGAAAACATAGAAATAATCTAATAGACTGAAAATTAAAATTGACTTTAATATTATATCATTTTATATTTAATTTTATATACCATTTACCAGATAGACTATATTTGTTTCATTACATTTTGGAATGTGATCATTTTTTGAATCATGTAGGTTATAATGGCATAAAGACAATATATAAAACTATATATAAACTATATACTTCTCAGCTTTATTGACTGAATTTGCCCATGCGCCACAATAAGGATGCCATATAAACTGCCATATAAGGATGTTATGTTTAAATCTCAGTCAGCGTGAGATGTTCTACCCAGTCAACAAAGAATATACATCAAACAACTTTGAATGCACTCCATCTATTAAAATTAGGAAGTGTGTAAGTATTATACAACCTATGTGGTTAGTATATATTTCATAGTATAAATTGCCAATTTGCCCATTTGGATTATCACTAATGTGCACGCTGAAGTGATTTTAGTAAGCCGTTTTCAAATCACTTGGAAAGCCAACTTACATATGTTAAAATCTAAAATTAGTATCTTACATGTCTTGAAAAGTGGTTTCCATTAATTGTTAATGGTAAAAATATGGGTTGTGACTCTATTAAGAAATATTTAATTTTAATTTTTTCAGACAGCCAGATATGAACAGATATGGGCTGCCTTGAAATTTCTTATTATGAAAAACATGAAGCCAAAAAAAAAAAAGTTTACAATAATTTGAAATGTTATATAATCCCATTAGACTAATAGCCCCATTAAATTCCAAGCCCGCAGCGGCCGCCGTCTAGCCCATATGTCTGCGGGCTTGAAATCTGCTGGAGTTACAGTGCGATTACATTCAACAAGGCCGCAACCAAAGGGCCAGAGCAGTAAGCCCATAATCCCTTCCCGGGCCCACAAGCTGTTAGGGTGCTGCAATAGATGCGGTCCTCTGTTATAACCCTAACCAAATCCCATAATTATGGAGTGCGACACAGGCGTCAGAGCCCATGAAAAGCGGGATCCCGGAGAATGATTGACAGGGGGAGATAATAAATTAGTTTTCCACTCCTTGACTGTGTTGTAGATTCTTCAGAAGTAGCACGCAGGTCACGGAGTTGGTGGCTGGTTCTAGAGTGAGAGAGAGTAGGTGATATTGGAGAGCAGGTTCTTACACTTCTATCCATTTATATTATTATCATAACTATTTCACACATACATTTTGATTACACATATATACTGATTAGACATAATACTAATACAAATGATCATAGAGTAAATAACACACATAGATACACTTAGACACAGGTCAACACATACACACACAACCCACCTTATACCCACCACCTTATACCCCAACAGCAATTACATAAAACATACAATTTGTTTAAGCTTTACAGAGGTCTGGGTCCACTGGTGAGCCAGAGGTGGGGATGTCGGCTCCATCAGAGCAGGAGGACATGGAGCAAGCCCCCACCAAGCAGGATCCGGGGCTGGGGGAGGAGGGATCACCTCAAGCCCCGTGCCCTGGCGAGGAAGAGGACTTCACCTGGGCAGTGGGGCCACTTGCTGGACCTCATGCCACCCCTGTGGCCTTCGACCCCACTGTCCCTCCTCTTCACACAGCTGCAGCTATCACCAAGGTGCACATATTGGAGGGAGGAGAAAGGCATGCCCCCACCTTCTCCTGCCCCATGAGATTCGTCTGCCTGACTCCCACCACCAGGTACACCACCACCACCATATTGGAGCCACACACCAGCCAGGCAACAGCCCCTCCCTACTGGGCTGCCACCTCCGCCACCTCCTTTCCAACCACCAAAGAGCCATGAAGCCAGATCTCCATCCCCACCACCACCAAGCCAGGCTGCTCAGGAGAACAGGCTGGCCGTGTCCAGACAGATCTTGGACTGTCTGCAGGAGATCCAGGCCAGTATCTCCTCCAATCACTGACAGATTATGAGCAGCCTGGCCAGGAGCAATAGGGAGGAGCAGAGGCTGGATGGTCAGGACAGCGGCGATCCAGCAGGTGATGTAGGATGCAGTACGCCGTTCTCTGGTACCCCGCCTCATCCACCCCATAGGCGCCCCCTGCGCACCAGCAGCCGGCCCCTCCTCCCCCCATGCCTCCACTACCGCTACAAGCATCTTCACTTGTTGTGCCGCTGCCTCAGGGAGGGATGCGAGACGGTGGCCGCACACGGGGGATTGGAGCCTTAATGCTAGGCGGAGGAGGATGTAGGGGCTGCACATATTTTGTGCCTTCTCAACAGCACTCCTCAGTGACAATCTATTGGTCCTAATGTTAACCTAATCTAGCCTGGATATAGAGTCTTGGATCTTGGCCTATGTAATGGTGATATTTTGTATGCAGATCCCATCACATGGTCCATGATCCTCTTCTCTGTGTACACGTAAGGTTCTGTTGAACATGTCACCAATTGATGGTCACTGAGGAATGCTGTTGAGAAGAGATGCTGCTGTTCCTATCTTTTTTTAAGGCCTTTCATTTTGTAGCTTTTATTTATTTATTTGTTTTGTTTCAGGAACAATTCAGGTCCATGAAGGCATCTTTTGCATCGGCAATGATTGTGAAGGAAATTTATGAGGTGTAAGGTTTTCCCAGTGTCTCTCAGGTAGACATTCCTTCAATGATAGCCCCCCTCAACATGTAGCCCCCATAATCTTAAAGCTATCATATAGCCAGATATCTAAGACATGATTGTTGTTAGCTTATATTTAGATTGATACCGCTATGGCGGAGGACTTGCAAAGTCTCACAATGGCATGTTACTGACAGCCAGCATTAATATATGCACTAGTGAACCATGTGATCCTGACCTCAAGAACAGATGCTTGTGTCTGATGTAAGTAACATTGAATTGTGCTGCTGACCTTTGTGTCCTCTCCTATTAATGTGTATTTTGCCCCATTGCTGATATCATGAGTATCCTTTAACATGTGCTAACAGCTATCTAGCTGATGGATGTGATATCAATGTTGATTAACAATATCATATGGAGAAGATTATACTACACCTTCACCACTGACGCTGGTCACAGCTAAGCATATATTGTGAGATGACACATCATTTTTATTGGTCATGGTCAGTGAGTTCTCCAGAGAACTAGCTAATGGTTAGTAATGCTTGCAGATGAGAATTGAGAGTTGGTGATTTTTTCTGATTTTTGTTTTGTCAACACACTGTATGTGTGAAACTGGATTGGATTAAACAGTCCAGAGGTTTAAGCATCTGTTTCACTGAGCAGATCTAGGCAAGTTGTAAGAGCTATGCACATTAATGGTTTCTTTAATGAAATGATGATCCTTTTATTCATCAGATTCTGGTTGCAGTGGTGTAGTGACCACATGTGACCCTGGTAGGTGCTATGCATCATGCTTATTCTAGACTATGACATTACCCCCTGTAGGTATCCCCTTTTTCGTATAATAATATATATCACATACAATAGTTGTCTACGAGACGTCGTAAGGCTTTGCGAACTCGCAAGAACTGCATCCTTCGTGAAGCGGGGATGCAGTTCGGGCCGCAAATGCAGACCCTCGCAAAGTGAAGGGGACGCATTTGCGGGAGGCGGAGGCTTTACGGCGCATGACTTTGAAACACCACCCCACACACCTCTAAACTCGCAGCACTTAGTCCTACGGTGACCCAAACCACCACACACAACCGTTAACTAGCAGGAGTTAGTCCTCTCCTTCCCCTCCTCCTCTCCCTCCCCTGTGTCTCACAAAAGACTGCACTAACCCCCTGAACCGCAAACACAAAAAGACTAAAAACACACTAATAACCCCAATAATGATTAATAAAACACTCTCCCACAGCACGGGGGACAGCCAGGACATCTGGAAGTGAGGTTACACGAGATTTTAACCCCAAATTCCACCATTTCGGTACTCGAAAAACGTTCGAGTTCAGTGAGGAAAAAAATGGCTACCGAAAAAAATGAAAACGAGGCTCCACGACCCCTGACCACCCAGCCCCGTACAACTTACCCAAGAAGGGATCCGAGATAAGCTCGGAAACCCGCTTTAACCCCACGGGATCCGAGAAAAGCTTGGAAACCCGCATTAACCCCACATTAACCCTCGCAGTGGGGGTCTCCAATCGCACATGATCGGGGGCCCCCGCTGCAATCAAAATTTTAAATTCCCACCTTACGGGTCCTTAAAGGACCCGTAATTTAAAAAAAATAATCCTATTACTCATGGGGCTCTATACAGAGCCCCATCAACCCCTAAATAACCCTGTCACTCATGGGGGTCAATCCAGACCTCCATAAACCCTTAATTAACCCTGTCACTCATGGGGGTCAAAACAGGGTCACAGAGAGTCCGAGACGACTGAAGGAGTGTACAACAAATAATAAAATTTTCCCCTGGTACTTCATATATGTGATGTGGCGGTATAATTTGGTCACTATTTCTTTTCCCAATGTAGATGTGATGAGTGAGATGTATATGCAATTATATTTATATTTCAGGGTGCACATTAGAGCCTCTGTGTGTGAGGAGAAAGGGTTAATATAGCAGTCAGTTTCATGTTTTGGTGTTGCTATTTAATCAGGTAGTGTGTCTTTAATTGCTTTATGCATGTTGCAGCAAACTAATTTCACTTCAATTGGCATCTTTTTGCAAGCCGCAAACGGTCTATGGGATACAGGCTGAAAATCCCTGCAGTTGTAACAACCGTAACTTACACCTCATCTAAGCCTTTGATCTTTCATGTCTGCAAGGATTACGATCTCTAAAATCGCAAATCAATATTCAATTGCTACAGTTACACACCAGTAAAATGTAGAAGGAAATCCAGATGGAACCCACAAAGGGGTTAAAGACATGTAGTAGCACTGTAAATGCAAATAAAAAATCAATACTGCACAGTAAATGACTGGGAAAACGATGACATGAATAGACATGAATAGAATTATTTGCACAACAGTCGCAAGTTTGCAAATCTGCAATGAAAAATTATTTATTTATTTATTATTTCAGGGTTATATCAATCTCGGGAATCAATGAGTTAATACATATCAGGCCACCCATATTATGGACTAGAACAGTACTGTCATTCATTTTCAAAATTTTGTATATTCCGGGTTTGCGAGTCTGATAGCATATCGGCCCTCTAAACGCTTGACATGTAACCTCCATCTTATACTGCTGTAATGATGACAGTCTCATTTTCTATTGGCTGTTTCTAAATCGGTAGTTACGGCCTTGCTTAATTGATCTGGATCACACTCTGAAATGCTACATACGACTGCATGGTTTACGGTTTCGGCTTTTGGCCCCTAACTTGAGAGCTTGTTCAATTGAATAGCACTGGAATTATTGCAGAGTTCAAGCCTGCAGCAAGCCGGCAGACATACGACCTGTATACCGCAAGTTTCAGTCTTGCAATTGAATGAGGCTCTATGTTTGTATAATAACTGAAAGATTTTTATAAGTTGAAACTTAAGTACTCAAAATGAAAGGAATTCATTCTAAATATTTTATCATTAAGTATTTTATTATTAATAGATAAAGCTAATGGATTATTAGCATGGATTTAAATGTTTGAGGTTAGCACTTCAAAATGTAAACAGAATTCCTATAGAGAGGATTTGTAATTACGCCTTTTGCAGTTGTAATTGTAAGTTTATTTATCTTATCAACAATGTAAATTCCTGGAAGTTACTTTAATAGCTCTTATTAGAACAAATTATAGAAAGGTAATATGATCCTGCTTTGTTCAACGATAATATTACAGTCATAGGCCCTCATTCAATTGCAATTTTGCCAATTGAATAGGGCTCTAAATAAGCACATAGCGTATATTTTTTAAAGACGTTTTTAGTTAGTCTTGCTTTTAGATAGATGCTTACTAACTAAAAACGTATTTAAAAAAAAAATGTTATGTTCCTATTTAGAGCCCTATTCAATTGGCCAAATTGCAATTGAATGAGGGCCATAGAGGTTATTACTATTACTTCCTATGTCCAACTACCACTTCTATACTTTTGCATATTACCCCTAATTCTTCCACTTTGCACTCCAGCTTCAAATCTTTTTTAGTCACTCCTTATCACCAAGTCCCACCTCTTAGTGACAGTCTCCTTTATCCAATCTGCATGCTCCCTGATCCCAGCCATGTCAATTACTTGATGTCTGCCTTTCTAACCGCCCCATCTGGTGCTGGACCCTAATAGCCTTATTAAATTGCGACTCGGCAAATTTAAAAGGGCTCTATATAAGCACATAGCATATTTTTTTACAGAAGTTTTTAGTTAGTGAACTTCTATCCAAAAGCAAGGTCTTAACTAACTAAAAACTTCTGTAAAAAAAATATGCTGTGTGCTTATATAGAGCCCTATTCAATTTGCCGAATCACAATTTAATAAGGCTGTAAACAACTGAATAGCTTACTGGGACCGTCTGTACTGTGTTTAACACTTCAGTTTATGCTAAGTTTCCCCTGTTAGGAAGCTAGCTGTCCAGGGGACCATAATGGCTCATCCTTCCCTGAGTGAAATTTCCAGGTTCCTCCTCCAAGTCTGACTTCTGAGGTCTTCCCAAAACCCTCAGCCTGTTACCCCATAATTCTGACCCTATACCCAGAGGGTGCAGGCAATTTGCTTTATTATATTTTTGATGCCAAACATGATAGGAAGATTTTCAGACTTAATAGTGCATATATAAGTCATCTATGTTATACTGAGACCACAGGCAACATTAAACTACACATGCCTTCAATGCAGCAACAGTAATTAGTATACACATGCTTGCAGGGCAGCCCTAACCCATACATCCAGGATGCACCACAATAATGACCAACCTGCTTACAGGGAAATAACAGTCCAGATACAGTCCATATATCCATGGAATATATGCAATGTTTGCCCTGGAGGGGGCTCCTTGTGCCACGCACCCCATGCCCGCCCAGGGCGCAGGCTGGTTAAATCAACCCCTACAGTGGTCCCTGGGCATCACAATGACCTCTTGTTCTTGCATGTTCTTTTTATAATACTACTTTTCTGAACTTAATAAACTTCCTTTTTGTTTTTCATTTTAGAATGCTAAAGTATCAGTTTAGGTTTATTTTAATTTTATAAATATACAATCTGAGAATATATCTAAAATTGTTTGCATTTAGAGGTTCCAAATTTTTTCATGCATTTAGAAGAGCATGAATAATATTTATTAAAACTTGTTTAAGCTTTATTGTAACAGATTTCATTGGCAGACAAGTACGGTATATTTCCCACAGTTATATTACTGCTCAGTGGCTGCCAGTGTCAAGCCCGCAGATCAGTTAATCATTTTAATCTGTTTGTTTTTGGTTAGAGAACATCATTTGAAAAAAATAAAAAAAAAGTGGTACATTATGAAATACCCTCTTTGAGATGCAATAAATAAAGAGAGAGAGGAGCATCTTACCACTAACAGTGCAGTATCTCTTATTGTAAAATTATATAAAACCAAAGTGCTGTGACTAAACTCTCACATATTCAAAAATTTTATTAAAAAAATGGCAATATTAACTGAATTTGCTTATCTCTCCTGATGACCAACTCAACCCATATTCAGTCACTTAATTGACAGCTATTTGCAACAACGAATTGCCTGTATGGGAGTGCTACATGGTCATTATCTATGAAGATGCACATGTGACGACTGTAAGGCCTATATAAGAAATAGCTTAAATGTCTATAACTAAGTCTTATCCTGATTAAATGTAAAACTTTACACATGATTTTCAATGCTTAGCAGTTTTCATGTGTTCCATGTAATTGTATTTGTTTTTACGTAAACACATTCGTTATCCACCTGAAACGTCTACCTAAAAGTCTTTATTTGCTTGAAAAATAAATTATTATACCTACTTCTTAGTGTTCACTGATCAAATAGCAAACTTGCTGACCAATATCTAGCATGAATAGTTCAGGAAAAAGACAGCAATGTCAATTTATACACCTACAGGACAACCACATAAAAGACTGATTCCTAATAGATAACCTTAGCCTTTAGAAAAGAAAAACATAAAACATAATATTTACACTCAAATAAATTAAAATATCAAAATAGTTTCCATATAAAATAGCAGGGGAACATGTTACATTGATTTTAAAGTAGCTATGAGAAAATTAAAAGTTTACTGACAGATGAAAACCTCCAAGTACAATTTTATTTTTCACAATGGATAAAGAAAGCACAAGCATAAAAACGACAGAGGATGCAATATATTAGGACTTATCTACCAGACATATATTGCTAGTATTATATTGATGAAAAAAAGGTAAATAAAAAGTACTAAGATAACTTTGTGTCAACCATAAGTAACATTGATTTGGCTAGTACAGAAACAAAATGAGTGGCTTCATTGCCAGGTAGATAGCATTCCTAGGTGAAAAGTTAATTCTGTTATTTTCCTGAATGTAGGGTTTATACTTAAAGGGATATGTAAGTTTCCTAGATTATGAATGCATCTGATAGACGAGAATTAATAGTATGTAAAAAAAAAATGTTTGCATGAAAAAATACCAAAATAAACATTTAAACACTTACCTTGAAGTTAGCAAAATCATCTGATAGACGGGAATTAATAGTATATATAAAAAAAATGTTTGCATGAAAAAATACGAAAATAAACATTTAAACACTTACCTTGAAGTTAGCAAAATCTATTGTAATTTCTGACAGTTTAAAATTAAGGTTAACACCCCCTCCAATTTGTATTGGCCAAACCGGTTAGATGAAAGATTTGAGACATATCACTATGTTAGTTGCTATGGCAACAATACACATCATATATAGGAAGCAGTGATGAGTCAAACCCCAGCAGTGACTGGGATGCTGACAACACTGCTCTACTATTGGCTGAGCAAGCAAAAGCAGGTAAACAGTGGGTTAAAATTGCTCCCCGGATGCTGCATGCTGATTGGGTGGGGATTAGGAAGTTGGGGGTGTTAGCATAATCATTTGAGGGATTTTTAGATATTCATAAAAATAAAAAAATGTATGAGATGTGCTGCATACATATAGGCTGAGTGCAGAAATCTATTAATCCAGCAAACTTAGATATCCCTTTAAACTCTGACACTTTAATTTCTGTGTTAAAAAAAAAAATAGCTGTGAGCATTGAGGCAAATAATATTTAGTTTTAACCAAAATTACATAAATATCAAGCAGTTTCCTTTTGATCACATTCTATATACAGGTAGCATAGACTTGTCAATGTATCATAGATAGATAGATTTAACATTGCAAATTAAGACATGCAGGAAAATGTTTCAAGTCACCATTTAATCAGTAAACAAATAGAAAATAAAAAGAGAAAATAATCAACTTTATCAAATCCTGCTGTTTCTGGCGACAATGAAGATAAAACACACAGCTGGCCATGGGACCACCTCCCTATCAACCATTCTCTTAACTGAAAAGATAAATTAGTAGTTGCTTCATAAATAAAACTGATCCCACATTTTGAAACAATTACCTAGTTTAGTATGTAGTCTACTATGCATGGTACTTGTGCTTAACTATTGTCTCTTTAAAAAGTATATCAATAATGTTGGCGTTTTAATATGTTATCAGTTTATATTTCTTAGTGTATTCCTAATTTAGTGTAGACCTAATTGCCTGGGACTTATGGTATTAAGAGTCAGCAACCTTATTAATTTAATACTCGACTAAAGCAGCAGACAGATACTTTATTAATTAAACAAAGTTCATATGTGATATAGTGATTAGACTATAGACAGAGCTCTGCTTATAATAAAATCATGCAAATCCAGGATGAATTGTCCTGTCTGTTATAATAAACTGTTAATGAGTAAACAATTCAATTTCTGCCTCACAAAATTAAACTTAGTGCTCAAATCAGTAATTTTTATACATACCGTTTATACTCGAGTATAAGCCGACCGAGTATAGGCCGAGGCACCCATTTTACCACAAAATACTGAGTAAAATGAGTGACTTGAGTATAAGCCAAGGGTGGGAAATGTGCTGCCCCCTGTGTCCCTCTTGTGCCCTCTGTGTCCCCCTTTCTCTCCGTGTCTCTTCTCCCCTCTCCCTTCCCTGTGTCTCTTCTCCCCTCTCCCTTACCTGTGTCTCTTCCAACCTCTCCCTTCCCTGTGTCTCTTCCCCCCTCCCTTATCACCCTCCTCAACCCCACTCCTCAACCTCCCTTCTCATCCTTAACCTCCCTCCTCATCCTCAACCTCCCTCCTCATCCTCAACCTCCTTCCTCAACCTCCCTCCTCATCCTCAACCTCCCTCCTCATCCTCAACCTCCCTCCTCATCCTCAACCTCCTTCCTCAACCTCCCTCCTCATCCTCAACCCCCTCCTCAACCTCCCTCCTCATCCTCAACCCCCTCCTCAACCTCCCTCCTCATCCTCCCTCCTAAACCCCCCCATCCTCAACCCCTCGCCTCAACCTCCCCATCCTCATCCTCTCTCCTCAACCCCCCATCCTTAACCCCCCTCCTCAACCTCAACCCCCTCCTCAACCCCTCCTCCTCATCCTCAACCTCCCTCCTCATCCTCAACCTCCCTCCTCATCCTCAACCTCCCTCCTCAACCCCCTCATCCTCAACCCCCTCCTCAAGCCCCCCATCCTCATCCTCCCTCTTCAAGCCCCCATCCTCATCCTCCCTCCTCAACCCCGCCATCCTCAACCCCCCATCCTCAACCCCCCATCTTCAACCCCCCTCCTCAACCCCTCCTCCTCATCCTCAACCTCCCTCCTCATCCTCAACCTCCCTCCTCAAACCCCCCATCCTCAACCCCTTCCTCAACCCCCCATCCTCAACCCCCTCCTCAAGCCCCCATCCTCATCCTCCCTCCTCAACCCCCATCCTCATCCTCAACCCCCTCCTCAACCCCCATCCTCATCCTCTCTCCTCAGCCCCCCATCCTCAACCCCCCTCCTCAACCCCTCCTCCTCATCCTCAACCTCCCTCATCATCCTCAACCTCCCTCCTCATCCTCCCTCCTCATCCTCCCTTCTCATCCTCAACCTCCCTCCTCAACCCCCCTCCTCAACTCCCCATCCTCAACCCCCTCCTCGACCTTCCTCCTCAACCCCCCATCCTCAACCCCCTCCTCAACCCCCCCATTCTCATCCTCAACCCCCCATCCTCAACCCCCCTATCCTCATCCTCAACCCCCCATCCTCAACCTCCCTCCTCATCCTCCCTCCTCATGCTCCCTTCTCATCCTCAACCTCCCTCCTCAACCCCCCTCCTCAACTCCCCATCCTCAACCCCCTCCTCGACCTTCCTCCTCAACCCCCCATCCTCAACCCCCTCCTCAACCCCCCCATTCTCATCCTCAACCCCCCATCCTCAACCCCCCTATCCTCATCCTCAACCCCCCATCCTCAATCTCCCTCCTCAACCTCAACCCCCTTCAACCCAACCCACCTCCTCAACCTCAACCCCCCTCAACCTCCCCCTCAATCCCCCTCAACCCCAACCCCCCTCCTCAACCCCCCTCCTCAACCTAAACCCGCCTCAACCCCCTCCTCCACCTAAACCCCCCTAAATACCACCCCCCTCGCCCCTCACTTACCTGCTTGTGCTACAGCCTCCGCTCCTTGACCCGGCGCGCATGTGACGTCAAATGCGTGTCGCGTCATTAGCATATACCGAGTGCCGCCCCCCGGGATATGCTAATGACGCAGCGCGCATGTGACGTCACATGCGCGCCAGCGCCGGGTCAAGGAGCGGAGGCCGGAGCACAAGCAGGTAAGTGAGGGGGGAGGTATTTAGGGGGGTTAAAGTGGAGGAGGGGGGTTGAGAGGGGTTTAGGTTGAGGAGGGGGGAGAGAAAGAGACACGTGGGGGAAGAGAGACACACGGGGGGTTAGAGACACAAGGGGGGTTAGAGATACGGGGGGGTTAGAGAGATACGGGGGGGTTAGAGAGACACAGGGGGTTAGAGAGACGGGGGGGGGGAAGAGTGACTCGAGTATAAGCCGAGGGGGTCCTTTTTTGCCTTAAAAAAAGGGCAGAAAAACTCGGCTTATACTCGAGTATATACGGTATATGAAAAACAACCACCATTGTGCACAAAACCTGCTTGAACATTTACAGATCGTGTCAGTACCAGACAAACAACAGTAAGCCATTCACTCATACAAGCTTTATGTCATTGTGAGGGATGCCCTACAAGTAATTTGGATGTTTTTCTCCACACAACATATGCTTCAATATTTAGCTCACAAAAGGTAATACCCTGATTATTTTATATATCCTAATCATAACATGCATTTTAGAAAATAATGATGTTACTCTGCACATTTCAACAGGTATCCCAAAACAAAGTGTGACACAACCCTATCCACTAGATAAGTTTGCCACTGTAGACTAACAATGTCTCCCCAGTGCAAATTCTGCTACACTAGCAGACCTATTAAATCCCCTCAACGTGTAAAACCGTAGCCCGTAACGTAGCCCACAAGACTTATAGCTATTAAATTGGCCCCGTAAAGCAAGCCGCCAATGACTTGCGGCTTATGGGCATGGAAATTTGAACTGCATGCCCACAAATCATTTGTTCTCTCAAGCACGTAACTGCTACGTTCCAATTTGGCTATTAAATTGCAACAAATGCACTGGCGTTCAAACCATGTACCCAGCAAATGGAGCCAAAAAGCCAACGGGTACTAGAGAGGACCCACTAGGAGGTTAAAGTCCTATCCGTAGCACTGTAAATGCAAATACACGCACACTACTGTAGTTTCAATGAAAGGGAAAGTGATGTCAGGTATCAAAATGAATAGCACAACCTTCTCAAGCTCGCAAATCTGCAATATAAAATACTTTTTTTCTGTTTAATTTCCGTATTATATCGATCCAGCAATCAATGTGTTAATAGATATAACGGAACTCACATGGACTAGAATATCATATTTACTGATTTATTAATAATGCATTATTTCTGGAATGATTAGCCGTAAGGCTTTGAAATCTAAACTCCATTTTTTCAGTGACATAATGATGACAATCTCATTTGCCATTGTCTCCATCTAAACCTGTAACTATGAGTTTGACTAGTTGTTCACGGCCCCACATCCCACCGGTGCAAGAATTGTTTACGGGCTTAAGTCTACAGCCCGTAACTCACGGGCTGGGAATTTAATGTGGCTGTATGGCTGTTAGTTATGCATAAAAAAAAGACACTGGTAGATAGGGAAGAACCAAATTAGGCTTTACTTGTTTGGATAAACAGCAAGCATTTATAACATATCAGTTACTTGAAACAGCAGCCAGCAGGGTGAAAGGTAAAAGGGAAGAGAGACAAAAACCAAGTGAAGAAAATAAAGATCTTCCTTCCTGTGAGTACTAACAAGTTCATATACATGTATAAACAGTACTCTACACTGCACAGCACCAGAGCAGAGTGTATACATATTATGCAGTACATGCTGTTGTATCCCAATAAGGCCCCCTATTCAATTGAGCAATTGTAAGTTAATGGAGCCCGTAATGTAGTCCGTAAACTAATTTGCTATTCAATTAGCGTCTTTTGGCTACCCGCGATTTGCGGGTTACAGGCAGAAAATCCCTGCGGTTGTCAAAATCGTAACTCCGACCCATCTAAGCCTTTAAACTTTCATGCCCGAAAATGTTCCAATCGCTATTAAACTGCTTCAATTCCTCAAGCCCGCAAATGTTTTCATACATTAAATGGCAATTATAGAAGAAAATCCTTAGGAGTACCAGATAGCACTGTAAATGCAAATAAAACTATCAAACATCAATACTGCACTTTAAAAGATGGGGAAAGCGATGTATGACATTAGAATTAATTGCACAACAGTCTGCTCACAAATCTGCAATCAAAAATATTTTTTTTTACTCTTCATTTCCGTGTTATATCAATCTCAGTAATCAAGGAGTTAATATATATCAGGCCACCCACATGGAACATTTACTTTATTAATTTTTATTTTACTAGCGACTTGCCTGGCAAAAATGACGGGGCAATAACATTGTAAGGCAGGTAATGCTGTTTGCCACAGACATACATTTTTTTTGGTGGTCTGAGATCCTTCAGCGCTCATTTCGAGCCTCTTGGTTGTTGTATTTTGTTTTATCATTGGCGCTTTTGCTGTCATTGTAAGGTTGTCGCGGATCTGCTTTTTGCTAGTTTAGTTTGTGTGTTATGAGCAGCGTTGGCGCTCGTTGTGAGTCGCGCAGTGAATGGCTTTTTTGCGTTTTTTGCGATAGTGTTTTTTTTTCTGTTTATGTATATGTGTTTTTTTATGCTAATTAAATAAGTAATAAATTAATAAATTAATATACTTTACCTATTTGTAAGTAATATATGCAGGAAGCATTGTGCTGAAGAGCTGACAATCTGTTTTCATGTTCCTGCAGCATACAATGTAGGTTTGCACTGTTGTTGAGCTGAGGTGTAAGTGTCAGCAATGTGTGCAGTGTGTAGTGTAAATAGGCTGCGTGAGCGGGGGGAAACCGATAGTGTAGCTGGGTACTTCCGCATTCTGTAAGTTAGTGTTGTAAAATGGCGATGAATGTGTATGTGTTAGGCGGGTTTGTATGATGAAGAGTCCTTGCTAATGGTGTATGTTGCAGGTCGTATGGGTTTTTGTAAAAGTCGTATTTGCTTTATGATATTTAGCGGCTTTAGGGGTCGTGTCGCCTCGTTTTCGTATTTTTCGGCGGACATTTTGTCTCGCTTACGGGATTTTCGAGTGTCTAAAGTTTGTAAATTCGACAGAAATCGAGGTTTAAGCTGTGTTGCAGAGGTCCTGGGTGTCCCTCCTTGGTGTGGGTAAGCTTTTTATTGTATTTTTGTGTTTGCCGCTGTGCGCGGGTTGTTCGTTAAGGTCATAAGTTTCGCGGGTCGTAATTGTTTTTGTGTAAGTTTGAAAAAAAATAAATTCTAAGTCCCGAGGGTCCGCATTTGCGATCTGAAAGTGGTAGGGGATCGAAGGGATGAGCGCCTATGACGCTTATCTCCACCAGCGCAAGGAGCGCCTTTGGCGCTTCTTGCCAGCAACTGCGGCCCTCACTTGCTGACAACTATATATGTGATACATTGCCGGATTACGAGTCTGATCGCATATCAGACTTCTAAACGCTAATTAATTGATGTCTAACCTCCATGTTTTACTGACGTCATGATGATGGTCTCATTTACTATTGGCTGTTTCTAAATCGGGAGTTACGGCCTTGCTTAATTGATCATGTTCATGCTCTGAAATGCTACATACGAGTTCATTGTTTGGGCTAGATCAAATGAATCGCTCTTTAACTGTTGCAAATTTCAAGCCCGCAGACTTACGGCTGGTACAATGTAAACTTGTAGGCTTTCAATTTAATAGGGGCCTAGGAGTCTCCCAAAACTAGTCTTTAACATTAACACTGTATTTCCCATTTTCAGTGGAAATAACCCCACCAAGGCAATTCCCAGGAACACACAACCCATGACTGGCCATAATCTCAAAATACTTTGTAGATTATGGTGGCACATTCACATGAGCTCACCAAACAGTGAACGACAGAAAGCTATTTAATTTTAGCTTTAATTAATTAAAATTACAGTACACTTAAAAATGTATTATATAACAGTACAGGTGAATGCAGCAAAATAAAATGGGAGAAACATAAAACTCATGGTCCCTGAGTCTAAAAGCCAATCCAGTGGGGTATAAAGTCCCTATGCAGGGGAGGATGACAAAGCTGCTCAAGGAATACAGTCATAGGGCCTCATTCTATTAGCGGCCGCAGCCGTTGCGGGGCCGCAAGGACCGGCCGCAAGCTATTCTGCTATTCTATTCCCTTACGGCCGGGGATTCCGGCAGGCTTGCGGCCGGTGCCTTGCTATCTCTTGCGGCCGCTCGCGCCGGAGGAAAGCCTTTGATCTAAAACGGCCGCAAGAGATTTGCAATTCAATTGCTCCGGGAAACCTCTCTGCAAGGCTAAAAACGAGCCGCAGCTTACTTGCAGGAAAGAGGTCTCGCTAGCACCAATTAAGCACATAAAATAGCTCAAATAAAGCCATCCTGCACTTTGAGAAGACTATAAAGGGATTTTAGGTGTTAGAAAAAATAGCACATAATTATCCTGTACTCAAATCCGTAAAATATTTTATTTTTAATATCCGTAAAATATCCATGTAAAAAGTCCAGAGTGCTTGGAGCACCTCAGACCCGCCCACGCCGCATCCGGAAAATAAACAGTTAATTTGAACTCGGGTTTGGGCTGATGTGCAAGCTTGAGAGTGGGTTCCTTTTAATCCTCATGTCCCCCAATATGATCCCTAGCATTTACAGAGCTGTACAGTGCAGGCTTGAATTTATATTTGAGTTTTTATATTTCTGAGATTACGGCCGGTTCCAAGATATGCGGCCGGCCGTAAAAGGAGATCCTTGCGGGGCCGTATAATAGAATCGCGAGTTAACTGAACCCCCGCAAGGAATCGCAGCCTTACGGCCGATTTACGGCCGATAATAGAATGAGGCCCATAGTGCCAAGTGATGTTGTCTGACGCAGTCACACAAACTGAACTGCATTTTCTGTGCTCTTTCATGTGGTCTCCTAGCTTTTTAAATCCCCTGCTTCATTCATTAAACCCAATCAGGGTTTAAAGTTCTTTCCCTTTAGATGAAAGTTGGTACTGTAAGTCTAAAAAGTAATCACTAAAACCTAAAACCATTTTTTTATATTCAGACTGTATAAGTAAACTTTTAAAGGGTCACTGTAGTTTGGGGAAAACTTGTGATTTTTGAAGTGTAATCCATGAGCATAAAAGTATTTTAGAGAAATGTTACATTTGATGTCATGGACACTTCCATCTTTGATTGTTTGATTGTTTGGAACCTGTGGGGGAGGACTATCCTACTTGTTTCATTTTTCATTTAATTTTTAACATGGTTGATTAATTAATTAGTCCTTTTGGCCTAAAAAAATAGTTTATCTTATGATCCTCATTCTGTGGATAGTTCTCAAAACAGAATAAAACTGATAAATATCTGTTACAAAAAAACAGATATAATGAAGTGGGTTGGAGAATAAACAGGGATTTCACAAAACATCTTTCAAAATGTTGTCATTGTCAGATAAATTGAAAAGCAGAACCACAAAATGCAGAATACTAGTTTTATACTTCCAAATAGACTGCCAAAAAATGTTTGTTCTAATTAAAAAGCAACAGAAAAAAAATACTAAAATTGCAATCCCATATAAAGTGACAGTTTAAAATACTATCAATAAAATTATATGAATACAATAATATTTGCGATAAAAACATTACAGCATACAAACTATCTAAAACATTTCATAAAAAATTAAGATTCCTGAATACAGAAGTAAAATATACCAGCTTCAATTAAATATGAACAATATAAAGTATTTATAAAATTACCAAATTAAAACTTAACAATCTAATCAGTATTGTTTTACTGGGCACTTTTTGTAAATGTTTGTTGTTGAAGATATTTGGGATCTCACTTCATTTCCCTGATGATATGCAAATAGTTCAAATTGTTTGGCATAATTTAATTATAATAAAAATGGTAGTAATGCTATTAGGTAAAATATTACTATCATCCAAGCCTGAAGGAAATATATATAACAAAAAAGTATCTAAGACCTAAGCGAAAATGGGCAGCCATATAGGCGTCTATTCCATGACTCCAGTAAAATATCCTATAAGGCTAACTTGTAGCTATGGGAGTTTTATAATAATGCAGAGCTATCACGTAAAAAAGAATTGCGTAAAATGTACTGTCTTGTACCCGTGGGATTTGCCATAGTTCTCTAGCTCTACCATGTGCTGAATGTCAGTAGTCTGGCAGGGTAGGGGTACAACAGTGGCCATTAATTAGGTAAACTATGGTTTTAAACTATATACTGGATCCCCATGGCAACATAACTATTGCCAAAGGATCCTTATGAAATCTATGGATCCTTTCCCCCATGGAGTTCCACAAGGAGACCCATAGTCCCTGTCATTAACACACTAACTAAATAATTTAAATAGTAAAAAAAAAAAAAAAACTTAAAATGGTCTCCCTTGTATTGACGGGGATTCCTGGGATAAACATGCTCAGAGGGGTTAGCGGTCATCGGCAATAGTAGATTCATCATTGTGTCTGATTTGAGCAATGAACCATGTAATCCAACACAATTATGGTACAAGCTCCTTCATAGTGTCGGGTTTTAGCAATTAAGTCTTATCAGAGATATTTGTCTTACTTTAAGGAGTTGAAGATTCCTGGAGGCGTTTTAAAAATGTTGGTAACTGGGTATAGCTTGAAAATCTCTCTGTGTATTTAGGTTTTATTCTGGGCCTCAGGCAGAATAAAACCTAAATACACCCATGTAATACCAGCAGCAGTACAGAAGTACTATTAAATATCTGAATTGTTTTACACCAAGGGATGGATATCCATAGGTATGTATATGAAGAAAATCTGAATTTTATAAGTTTGTATATTGTGTGTGAAAGGCTAGCTGGCTTGCTTCATTATATAAATAGTTTTTTCCCATAATATAAATATAATTCAACCACTTCACTCTTGAGTCATAGGTAAACCCTGTGATGAAGTTGTTTTATAAGGTTTGTGTTTTTATATTTAAAAAAAATTCAAGTGACCCAGGCATCCAAATAATAAATCATATTCGTATAATAAGGAAGCTTGAGATATTTTGCATACTTATCACCATATACCATGTGGAATTACATGTAAAAGGAGTAAACTACATCCAATGATGTTTAACAGTGATTTAAAGATCAAGATACAGAGGAATTTAATATATACAAAAAAGAGGGGACAGAGTCTGTTTTATATGAGTACAAGGAAATCAACAAGGCTTGCAAAAGTGCTATTAGACTGCCTAAAATAGAAAATTAGTCTAACTCTCTCCTTTGCAACTAACTTTTAAACATATATATTTTTAAAATGTAATATAGGGAAGAAAGCCAGGAAGGAAGCTGTAGGAACATTACAATGTGACACAAGGGAGGTGCCAGTGGTTGGGACACTGCAACATAAGGGGGCTACACTACTTTCACCAAGTAATTGGTTTATGCAGGAAGAAATCCAAAAGAGATTGGAAAAACAAATGGCCTGATAAAGTACGTCCAAGGGTACTGAGGGAACTTGGTCCTGTAATAGCTTTTTAACATTTGGGAATGAGTGGCAAAAACAATTAGTACATGTAAATTGGTTTTAGAAAGAAACAATGAGTACCAAGTGCCAAAGCTTGGGCACCACTTCATAAAGGGGACATTTTAGAAATAGAAAAAAGTACAGGTAAGGGTGACAAAACTAATAAGGGGAATGGAGGGGCTAAGTTATGAAGAAAGACTAACCCAAAAAAACCTTTTTTCTCTAGAAATAAGGCGTCTAAGAGGAGATATGATTACCCTGTATAAATATATCCAGGGTCAATACAAGGCTTTGTCAAGTGAACTTTTTGTGCCAAGAGGTTTTGAACTGACAAGAGGACATCCCTTGAGATTAGAAGTAAAAAGATTCCAGCGTAAAGAAAGAAAAGGGTTCTTCACAGTAAGGATGGTTAATCTGTGGAATTCTCTACCAAAGGAGGTGGTGACAGCGGATCCGATAGATACATTTAAAAAGGGATTGGATATATATTTTGAATAAAAAGGACATTCAGGGTTGTTCTGCATAACTAGAGAAGGAGGAACATTAATGCAGGAAGGAATACAATTGCCAATATCTGGGGTCAGGAAGGATTTTTTTTTACCCTTTTGTGACAATTGACAATGTTTCAATGTTTGTATTTTCTGTTTGCCTTCCTTTTGATCAGTAAACAATTTATATGCATAATACTAACATCAGAGGGGATCTAAAAAAAGTTGAACTTGATGGACTAAAAGTATTTTTCCAACCTTAATTACTATGGGCCTCATTCAATTGCAATTTGCCCAAATGAATCGGACCCTAAATAAGCACCCCCTTTCTCTCCGTGTCTCTTCTCCCCTCTCCCTTCCCTGTGTCTCTTCTCCCCTCTCCCTTCCCTGTGTCTCTTCCAACCTCTCCCTTCCCTGTGTCTCTTCCCCCCTCCCTTATCACCCTCCTCAACCCCACTCCTCAACCTCCCTCCTCATCCTTAACCTCCCTCCTCATCCTCAACCTCCCTCCTCATCCTCAACCTCCCTCCTCATCCTCAACCTCCCTCCTCAACCTCCCTCCTCATCCTCAACCTCCCTCCTCAACCTCCCTCCTCATCCTCAACCTCCCTCCTCATCCTCAACCCCCTCCTCAACCTCCCTCCTCATCCTCCCTCCTCAACCCCCCCATCCTCAACCCCCCACCTCAACCTCCCCATCCTCATCCTCTCTCCTCAACCCCCCATGCTCAACCCCCCTTCTCAACCCCTCCTCCTCATCCTCAACCTCCCTCCTCATCCTCAACCTCCATCCTCAACCCCCCCATCCTCAACCCCTTCCTAAACCTCACTCCTCAACCCCCTCATCCTCAACCCCCTCCTCAAGCCCTCATCCTCATCCTCCCTCCTCAAGCCCCCCATCCTCATCCTCCCTCCTCAACCCCGCCATCCTCAACCCCCCTCCTCAACCTCAACCCCCCTCCTCAACCCCTCCTCCTCATCCTCAACCTCCCTCCTCATCCTCAACCTCCCTCCTCAAACCCCCCCATCCTCAACCCCTTCCTCAACCTACCTCCTCAACCCCCCATCCTCATCCTCCCTCCTCAACCCCCATTCTCATCCTCAACCCCCTCCTCAACCCCCCCATCCTCATCCTCTCTCCTCAACCCCCCATCCTCAACCCCCCTCCTCAACCCCTCCTCCTCATTCTCAACCTCCCTCCTCATCCTCCCTCCTCATCCTCAACCCCCCTCCTCAACCCCCCATCCTCAACCCCCTCCTCGACCTTCCTCCTCAACCCCCCATCCTCATCCTCAACCCCCCCATCCTCATCCTCAACCCCCCATCCTCAATCTCCCTCCTCAACTTCAACCCCCCTCAACCCCAACCCACCTCCTCAACCTCAACCCCCCTCAACCTCCCCCCTCAATCCCCCTCAACCCCAACCCCCCTCCTCAACCCCCCTCCTCAACCTAAATCCCCCTCAACCCCCCTCCTCCACCTAAACCCCCCTAAATACCCCCCTCTCCCCTCACGTCGGCACCCAGTATATGCTAATGACGCGGCGCGCATGTGACGTCACATGAGCGCCAGCGCCGGGTCAAGGAGCGGAGGCCGGAGCACACGCAGGTAAGTGAGGGGATACGGGGGAGGTATTTGTGGGTTACAGGCAGAAAATCCCTGCGGTTGTCAAAATCGTAACTCCGACCCATCCAAGCCTTTAAACTTTCATGCCTGAAAATGTTCCAATCGCTATTAAACTGCTTCAATTCCTCAAGCCCGCAAATGTTTTCATACATTAAATGGCAATTATAGAAGAACATCCTTACGAGTACCAGATAGCACTGTAAATGCAAATAAAACTATCAAACATCAATACTGCACTTTAAAAGATGGGGATCTTTTGATGTAAGACATTAGAATTAATTGCACAACAGTCTGCTCACAAATCTGCAATCAAAAATAATTATTTTTACTCTTCATTTTCGTGTTATATCAATCTCAGTAATCAAGGAGTAAATATATATCAGGCCACCCACATGGAACATTTACTTCATAAATTTTTATTTTACTAGCGACTTGCCCGTCAAAAATGGCGGGGCAATAACATTGTAAGGCAGGTAACGCTGTTTGCCACAGACATACATTTTTTTGGTGGTCTGAGATCCTTCAGCGCTCATTTCGAGCCTCTTGGTTGTTGTATTTTGGTTTATCATTGGCGCTTTTGCTGTCATTGTAAGGTTGTCGCTGATCTGCTTTTTGCTGGTTTAGTTTGTGTGCTATGAGCAGCGTTGGCGCTCGTTGTGAGTCGTGCAGTGAATGGCTTTTTTGCAATTTTTGCGATAGTGTTTTTTTTTCTGTTTATGAATATGTATTTTTTTATGCTAATTAAATAAGTAATAAATTAATAAATTAATATACTTGACCTATTTGTAAGTAAAATATGCAGGAAGCATTGTGCTGAAGAGCTGACAATCTGTTTTCATGTTCCTGCAGCATACAATATAGGTTTGCACTGTTGTTGAGCTGAGGTGTAAGTGTCAGCAATGTGTGCAGTTTGTAGTGTAAATAGGCTGCGTGAGCGGGGGGAAACCGATAGTGTAGCTGGGTACTTCCGCATTCTGTAAGTTAGTGTTGTAAAATGGCGATGAATGTGTATGTGTTAGGCGGTTTTGTATGATGAAGAGTCCTTGCTAATGGTGTATGTTGCAGGTCGTATGGGTTTTTGTAAAAGTCGTATTTGCTTTGTGATATTTAGCGGCTTTAGGGGTCGTGTCGCCTCGTTTTCGTATTTTTCTGCGGACATTTTGTCTCGCTTACGGGATTTTCGAGTGTCTAAAGTTTGTAAATTCGACAGAAATCGAGGTTTAAGCTGTGTTGCAGAGGTCCTGGGTGTCCCTCCTTGGTGTGGGTAAGCTTTTTATTGTATTTTTGTGTTTGCCGCTGTGCGCGGGTTGTTCGTTAAGGTCATAAGTTTCGCGGGTCATAATTGTTTTTGTGTAAGTTTGCAAAAAAAAAATTCTAAGTCCCGAGGGTTTGCATTTGCTTTGCGAGGGTCCGCATTTGCGATCTGAAAGTAGTAGGGGATCGTAGGGATGAGCGCCTACGACGCTTATCTCCACCAGCGCAAGAAGCCCCTTTGGCGCTTCTTGCCAGCAACTGCGGCCCTCGCTTGCTGACAACTATATATGTGATACATTGCCGGATTACGAGTCTGATCGCATATCAGACTTCTAAACGCTAATTAATTGATGTCTAACCTCCATGTTTTACTGATGTAATGATGATGGTCTCATTTACTATTGGCTGTTTCTAAATCGGGAGTTACGGCCTTGCTTAATTGACCATGTTCATGCTCTGAAATGCTACATACGAGTTCATTGTTTACGGTTTTGGCTTTCAGCCAGGTAGCTGCGTGCTAGATCAATTGAATCGCTCTTTAACTGTTGCAAATTTCAAGCCCGCAGACTTACGGCCGGTACAATGTAAACTTGTAGGCTTTCAATTTAATAGGGGCCTAGGAGTCTCCCAAAACTAGTCTTTAACATTAACACTGTATTTCCCATTTTCAGTGGAAATAACCCCACCAAGGCAATTCCCAGGAATACACAACCCATGGCTGGCCCTAATCTCAAAATACTTTGTAGATTATGGTGACACATTCACATGAGCTCACCAAACAGTGAACACCAGAAACTTATTCAATTTTAACTTTAATTAATTAAAATTACAGTACACGTAAAAATGTATTATATAACAGTACAGGTGAATGCAGCAAAATAAAATGGGAGAAACATAAAACTCATGGTCCCTGAGTCTAAAAGCCAATCCAGTGGGGTATAAAGTCCCTATGCAGGGGAGGATGACAAAGCTGCTCAAGGAATACAGTCATAGTGCCAAGTGATGTTGTCTGACGCAGTCCCACAAACTGAACTGCATTTTCTGTGCTCTTTCTTGTGGTCTCCTAGCTTTTTAAATCCCCTGCTTCATTCATTAAACCCAATCAGGGTTTAAAAACCTTTCCCTTTAGATGAAAGTTGGTAATGTAAGTCTAAAAAGTAATCACTAAAATCTAAAACCATTTTTTTATATTCAGACTGTATAAGTAAACTTTTAAAGGGTCACTGTAGTTTGGGGAAAACTTGTGATTTTTGAAGTGTAATCCATGAGCATAAAAGTATTTTAGAGAAATGTTACATTTGATGTCATGGACACTTCCATCTTTGATTGTTTGATTGTTTGGAACCTGTGGGGGAGGACTATCCTACTTGTTTCATTTTTCATTTAATTTTTAACATGGTTGATTAATTAATTAGTCCTTTTGGCCTAAAAAAATAGTTTATCTTATGATCCTCATTCTGTGGATAGTTCTCAAAACAGAATAAAACTGATAAATATCTGTTACAAAAAAACAGATATAATGAAGTAGGTTGGAGAATAAACAGGGATTTCACAAAACATCTTTCAAAATGTTGTCATTGTCAGATAAATTGAAAAGCAGAATCACAAAATGCAGAATACTAGTTTTATACTTCCAAATAGACTGCCAAAAAATACATTTTTAAAATAGCTTGAGTTGAAAATATAAAAATGTTTGTTCTAATTAAAAAGCAACAGAAAAAAAATACTAAAATTGCAATCCCATATAAAGTGACAGTTTAAAATACTATCAATAAAATTATATGAATACAATAATATTTGCGATAAAAACATTACAGCATACAAACTATCTAAAACATTTCATAAAAAATTAAGATTCCTGAATACAGAAGTAAAATATACCAGCTTCAATTAAATATGAACAATATGCAGTATTTATAAAATTACCAAATTAAAACTTAACAATCTAATCAGTATTGTTTTACTGGGCACTTTTTGTAAATGTTTGTTGTTGAAGATATTTGGGATCTCACTTCATTTCCCTGATGATATGCAAATAGTTCAAATTGTTTGGCATAATTTAATTATAATAAAAATGGTAGTAATGCTATTAGGTAAAATATTACTATCATCCAAGCCTGAAGGAAATATATATAACAAAAAAGTATCTAAGACCTAAGCGAAAATGGGCAGCCATATAGGCGTCTATTCCATGACTCCAGTAAAATATCCTATAAGGCTAACTTGTAGCTATGGGAGTTTTATAATAATGCAGAGCTATCACGTAAAAAAGAATTGCGTAAAATGTACTGTCTTGTACCCGTGGGATTTGCCATAGTTCTCTAGCTCTACCATGTGCTGAATGTCAGTAGTCTGGCAGGGTAGGGGTACAACAGTGGCCATTAATTAGGTAAACTATGGTTTTAAACTATATACTGGATCCCCATGGCAACATAACTATTGCCAAAGGATCCTTATGAAATCTATGGATCCTTTCCCCCATGGAGTTCCACAAGGAGACCCATAGTCCCTGTCATTAACACACTAACTAAATAATTTAAATAGTAAAAAAAAAAAAAAAAACTTAAAATGGTCTCCCTTGTATTGACGGGGATTCCTGGGATAAACATGCTCAGAGGGGTTAGCGGTCATCGGCAATAGTAGATTCATCATTGTGTCTGATTTGAGCAATGAACCATGTAATCCAACACAATTATGGTACAAGCTCCTTCATAGTGTCGGATTTTAGCAATTAAGTCTTATCAGAGATATTTGTCTTACTTTAAGGAGTTGAAGATTCCTGGAGGCGTTTTAAAAATATGTTGGTAACTGGGTATAGCTTGAAAATCTCTCTGTGTATTTAGGTTTTATTCTGGGCCTCGGGCAGAATAAAACCTAAATACACCAATGTAATACCAGCAGCAGTACAGAAGTACTATTAAATATCTGAATTGTTTTACATAAAGGGATGGATATCCATAGATATGTATATGAAGAAAATCTGAATTTTATAAGTTTGTATATTGTGTGGGAAAGGCTAGTTTGCTTGCTTCATTATATAAATAGTTTTTTCCCATAATATAAATATAATTCAACCACTTCACTCTTGAGTCATAGGTAAACCCTGTGCTGAAGTTGTTTTGAAAGGTTTTTACTTTTTATATTTAAAAAATTCTAGTGACCCAGGCATCTAAATAATAAATCATATTCGTATAATAAGGAAGCTTGAGATATTTTAGGTCATAAAAAAGCTGGATAAGTTAGAATTGTTTACAGTAGAGTATCTATTATTTTATATTTATTAAGTCCCCCAGTGAGCTAGAAACCCTCAACCCACTTACCTGCACTTTAGTAATGACATATGCTACCTCTAGCAACCGGCCAGTGTTCTAGCACACTAACTTAAGAGGTTTAAATGAACAGTGTCCCAATTTCAACAATCTTCAACTTGCATGTTAAGGATTTATATGCACTTCCAGTCAACTTTGTTCTTGTTGTTTCTAATATCCATGTCCATTGTTTTCCATCTGCCAGTGCTTTGAGTTACAAGTTCCTTATAGAAGTACCCCTATATCAACCTCCAGTGAATGGGTTACTAAGTATCTACTATCAGTGCCGATATACCTTCCAGTGCCTGATTTGCTCTATATTCCATCCTGTGCTTCTGTTCCAGCCTGTTGAGCCAGATTTCTTGAGAACCTTTTTTACTTGTCTTTTTTAAACAACCTCCTGTTGATGAATCTTCTGCCTGTATGGTTTAGAGTTTTTGTTGTTTGGCCCTGCCTCTTTATGGCTGATCATTAGTGTAAAGGTGACAGATTAGTGCACAGTTGATAGTGGAGTGCTTTTGCCTGTGTTAACTTTTATAAGTTTGTGATTTGTGAATTGTCTGTTTGCAACTGTGATTTACTTCTTAAAAGTAAAGGGTGTTTCTGTACTGTTTGCACTGATTATTGTACAGGTGAGTAGTTAGAATCTAATTTAAACATGAAGGAGTGAACTTAGGAGTGGGAGCTAGCGAAAAGTTTAAGTGCAGTTATAGTATAAGTGCAGGAGAGAGAGTTAAATTGTAGTCTAATGGGAAGAAAGAATTAGAATGAAGGGTAAGGGAAAAGGGGAAAAATATTGTTTTAAGGTACAGAAAAACAAGCTTTATAAATGTATTGAGTTGTTTTCTCACTGTATTTTTGTAAATAGTAATCATGAGAGTCCAGTAGCAACCTCACTCAGTGTACATTCTTCCACATGTATGAACTGCTGGAATAGCTGACCCAGGGTCCATACCTCTGTAATAGGTGTGAGCATATTTGAAAATTCAAATTAGAGAACTAGAGAGCAGATTTTCACCCACTGCAAAGGGGGTTGGTGCTCACAGAGCACAGTTTAGCTGGGCCTAGCATGGAGGGTGGAGCTGGGGCTAGTGAGGATATCCTGGGAGGTAGCTGGTTACAGTTACAAGGGGAAGCAGGGGGACAGTCGGAGGCAGGCCAGTTCTGAGTTGGCAAGCACCAACAGATTTGCCAGACTGAGTGAAACTGTTAGGGATGTCCATTTAGGAATGGCAATGCCAGATATAGATGTTGCCGCTAACATCTTGGAGAACAGTTCTATTCTGGCCTACTCCTCACTCTCTCCCTGGCTCAAGGCTGCTAACAACATCATCTTTAAAGCAGATAATTCTGGCCTACTCCTCACTCTCTCCCTGGCTCAAGGCTGCTAACAACATCATCTTTAAAGCAGGTATCTGGACTTCTGAGGATTCTCTACAATTGTTCCTGATTATGTATTAATTTTGTGATTAATATCTGTTTAATATCTGTTTATTATATCTACTGACATAGCCACTTTCATCTAGCTATAATTGTGTTTCCTCTGTACCATCCCCCACCATTTGCATTGTTTGTTAAGCCATGTGTTGTGGGCAGTAACTTACACCTCAACCTAAATTGTCTCCCATTTGCTTTCAGATAATTCTGGCCTACTCCTCACTCTCTCCCTGGCTCAATTCCCTCCCTCCCTGCCCCTCAACTCCCTCCCTCCCTGCCCCTCAACTACCTCCCTCCCTGCCCCTCAACTAACCCACCCCTTGTTAGCTTTAATTTATTGAGTCACACTAATCTTCTACACCTGACCAATTAGCAGCTTCTGCTACCTATTCCTATTAACTCTTTACACTATGTTTCCTCTCACCTGCTTCTTCCTCATATCCCCCTGCATTTTCCTCAGTCTCTTCTTAACTTCTGCACCTTTTGTCTCCAACACAACCATCTCACCTCTCATGCCTTCCTCTCCTCTTTTACTCACACATGAACTCCTTCTACTTAAGCTGTGGTTAAACTATGTGTCTCCTGACATTTCCATCTGTAGCTTACACTATCTGACCACTAGGGGCAGATACCATATTACATAATAGTGCCACTCACTTTATATCACATCTTTTCCCTCTCTAACTAATGGGTAACCTAACCTTTATTGTCACAACTTCCTTCCTATATACCTGACTTCCTTCCTAACCTTGCTACTCTTCCCAGGTCTCTGCCTCTTCCATTACCTTTAGATTGTAAGTGGCGAGTGTCTAATCTTGTGGGGTGCTTTTGGTAAAAAAGCATTTCTTACAAGTCTTGCAGCTCAAAACAGGGCCCTCCATTTTTAGCTTGTTGTCATTATTGTATATTTCCTTGTTCTTCTCCCCTGTACAGCGCTACGGAATATGTTGGCGCGATACAAATAAAAGATAATAATAATAAAAAAGAGCAGAATAGCCAGGGCAAAATGTTGGTGGTAGGGCACTCTATTATCAGGTAGGTAGATAGGGTGATTTGTCTCCAAATCCTAGTTTGCTGACTCCCAAGGTCAGCTCAGGTCTAAATAATTTGTATTGGATATATAAATTATTGAGAAAACTAGGAATTAAGCTTAAGACAAGGACCTCCAAGGTTGTATTTTCCAAGATACTACCAGTGCCACATGCAAGGAGACAGAAGAGCTTAGGGAGAATGCACGGCTATAAAAGTGGTGCACTAAGGAGGGTTTGGAGATTTTAGAACACTGAGCGGACTTCTCACCTGGGTACAATCTGTATAGCAGCGATGGATTGCACCTTAATAAGAGGGGGCTTGTGGGCTAGGGGAAAGGATGATAGAAAGGTTGGGGAGAATTTAAACTAGTTGGTGGGGGATGAACTAATTCTTCATTTTCAAAGTTGTGCGAGTCCGATCGCATATCGGACCCCCGAACCTGATTTATTGACACGTAACCTCCATGTTTTGCTTCCCTAATTATGACAGTCTCATTTTCTATAGGCCGAATCAAAAGGAGCGGTTACGGGGCTTGGTGAATTGATATGGTTCCCGCCCAGAACCGCTCTGAACCAGTGCATGGTTTACGGAGCTGGCTTCGGGATCGCAACTCGCGACCTGGAGCAATTGAATAGCCTTGGAAACGTAGACCAACGGGGCCTGCAACTCGATTGCAGACATGCGTCCGTCTGCGAGAGAGCTATGGGCCTGCAATTAAATGAGGCCCTATATATATATATCACATATAATAGTTGTCAAACTGCGATTCGTTGTCACCCTTGCAACAAATCCCAGTTTGACAACTACGCATTGCGCAATGGGCCAAGCATGCACACAGAGCGGCATAAGCCGCCCATGCTCATTGTGCAACGGTCCACACAGACGCACTGTGCGGCGGCGGCCTGCGCAGGCTCCCAGCTCAGAATTCAGAGAATAACAGTTATTACACAGAATTCCGAGAAAAAAAGTTATTTCACTGCATTCTGGGAAGCTGAGCTGGGACATGCAAATGTGCCCACAAATGCCTCGCTTTTCAATCCATAGTAATTATTAAACATGGCTTCCTTTAAGCTTATGCCTGCTGTATTACACAGCTTTAATGCATACATACATATATATAAAATGTAAAGGGAGGGCGTGGGGCATAATTAGAGCAGCACTTACCTGTTCTGGTAAGTTACACACCCTGAGTCCTAGCCCACGCAGGCGTATTGCACATCAGAGACAGAGAGGAGGGGAGACACATAGGGAAGGAGGGGGAAGACACAGAGGAGAGGGGGGAGAGACACAGGGCAGGGAGAGGAGTGGGGAGAGATACAGGGCAGGGAGAGGAGGGGGGAAGAGACACAGGGGAGGGGGGAGAGACACAGAGGAGGGGTGAGAGACACAGGGGATCGAGAGGGGGAGAGACACAGAGGAGGGGTGAGAGACACAGGGGATCGAGAGGGGGAGAGACACAGGGGAGTGAAAGGAGGGGGGAGGAGAGACACAAAGGAGTGAGAGGAGGGGTGGAGAGACACAGGGGAGTGAGAGGAGGGGTGAGAGACACAAAGGAGTGAGGGGAAAGAGACACAGGGGAGGGGGAAACACACAGGGGTGGGAGAGGATGGGGTAGACACAAAGGGGTGTGGGTGAGAAGAGACACATAGGAGGGGGAGAGACACAGGGGAATGAGAGGGGGGAGAGACACAGAGGAGGGGGAGAGACACAGGGGAGTGAGGGGAGGGAGGAGAGACACAGGGGAGTGAGAGGAGGGGGGAGACACAAAGGAGTGAAAGGAGGGGGGAAAGACAGAGGGGAGTGAGAGGAGGGGGGAGACACAAAGGAGTGAAATGAGGGGGGAAAGACAGAGGGGAGGGAGAGGAGGGGAAGAGACACAGGGGAAGGGGGAGACACAGGGGTAGGATAGGAGGGGGTAAACACATAGGGGAGGGAGAGGAGGGAGAGAGACACAGGGGGCTGAGATGGGGGAAAGACACAGAGGAGGGTGGAGACACAGGGGAGTGAGAGGAGGGGGGGAGACACTGGAAAGTGAGAGGGAGGGAGAGACAATAAGGACTGAGGGGGAAAGAGACAAAGGGTAGGGGAGAGAAAAACAGTGGTGGAAGAGGAGGGGGGTAGACACACAGGGGAGGGAGAGGAGGGGGAGAGACACAGGGGACGAAGAGGATGGGGAAGAGACACAGGGGAGGGAAATGGTGAACAGAAACAAGGGAGGGACAAGAGACATGGAGAAAGAGACACAGGGCGGAAAGAGACACAGGGGAGGGAGAGGGGGGACAAGAGACACAGGGAAGGGAGAGGTGGGGAAGAGACACGGGGACAGGAGGGAAAGACAAAGGGGGGAGAGGGGTAAAAACACAGGGGGGAGGAGACACAAGGGAGGGAGAGGAGGGGTGGAATGAGACACAGAGGGAGAGACTCGCAATGAGCGCCAAAGGCGCTCATCGCGAGGCCAGTAAAGTAGAGGGGGAGAGGCTCCCATTGTGTGGCAAACAGCATTGCCAGGATTCACATTTTATTGTCGTCATTTTTGACAGGCAAGTTGCTAGTATATATATATATATATATATATATATATATAGTAAAAAAAAAGTACATTTGTGTTCACATTTGAATGAATAAAACAAGTTAAAAAACCTGCTCCCAGCTCAGAATTCCAAGAATAACAGTTATTACACAGAATTCCGAGAAAAAAGTTATTTCACTGCATTCTGGGAAGCTGAGCTGGGACATGCAAATGTGCCCACAAATGCCTCGCTCTTCAATCCATAGTAATTATTAAACATGGCTTCCTTTAAGCTTATGCCTGCTGTATTACACAGCTTTAATGCATACATATATATAAAATGTAAAGGGAGGGCGTGGGGCATAATTAGAGCAGCACTTACCTGTTCAGGTAAGTTACACACCCTGAGTCCTAGAAGGGTCCTGCCAGGGAGTACTTACTGGAAGTGCTGGGGGAGTCCTGGGAAAGGGAGGCTGCTGTGCTGAGAGCTGGATCCTAGCTCCTGAGGAGTGTCCTTTATGGGCTGCTTCTTACCACAACTTCTCCTCTCACTCTCCCAAGCAGGTCTTCAAAGGTATATAATACACCTCTATATGGCAGCGCTCTTCCAATAAATAATTTCATTTATCTGTCTGTAGTCCTGTTATTTATACTAGTCAGGGACAATTAATTACACTATTTTATGCATATGATCTGCTTTACAGATCATTCAGGACCTGTAGTACCCACATCCCTGCACATCCTATTCCTAAAACGCATGTCACTCACCTCAGTTACACACTCACCTGTCACTCATACACTTCGTTGTCACTCACGCTCACCTGTCACTCACACTCACACACTGCCTTGTCACTCACACTACCCTCACTAACCGCTATCAGAGTGACTCAACGGTGCCGGCTTCTCATGCCTGCCAGTCACTGTTCCCCACAGACCCCTTGTGGTCCCCATCGCTTACTAGGGGCCCGTGGGTATGGGCCGTGGTGGAGGTACCAGGACCCTACACTACAGAAGTAAAAAAAAATAATAACAAATAGGCTGCACCGGGGCACCCAGGAGGACAAGGGCCCTGGTTTATTGCACTGCTTGCACCGGTGGTAGCTCCGACAGTGGTAGGGGAACTTTGGGAAACATTGATCACAAAACAGTCTAATTTGAGATTGAATTTAAAAAATAAAGTTGTAATAGGCCAACAAAGACTCTTATTTAAAAGGGCATATTTTAACGGACTAAGGGCAGCAATACAAAGTATAGACTGGGACAGAGAACTGATGGGTAAAAATATTGAACATAAATGAACAACATTCAAATCCTTATTACATATACATACTTATCACCATATACCATGTGGAATTACATGTAAAAGGAGTAATCTACATCCAATGATGTTTAACAGTGATTTAAAGATCAAGATACAGAGGTATTTAATATATTCAAAAAAGAGGGGACAGAGTCTGTTTTACATGAGTACAAGGAAATCAACAAGGCTTGCAAAAGGGCTATTAGACTGCCTAAAATAGAAAATTAGTCTTACTCTCTCCTTTGCAACTAACTTTTAAACGTATATATTTTTTAAATGTAATATAGGGAAGAAAGCCAGGAAGAAAGCTGTAGGAACATTACAATGTGACACAAGGGAGGTACCAGTGGTTGGGAGTGCAACATAATGGGGCTACACTACCTTCACCAAGTAATTGGTTTATGCAGGAAGAAATCCAAAAGAGATTGGAAAAACAAATGGCCTGATGAAGTACGTCCAAGGGTACTGAGGGAACTTGGTCCTGTAATAGCTTCTTAACATTCGGGAATGAGTGGCAAAAACAGTTGGTACTCATTGCCCTTAGCTAAAACCAATTTACATGTACTAAGTGCCAAAGCTTGGGCACCACTTCATAAAGGGGACATTTTAGAAATAGAAAAAAATACAGGGAAGGGTAACAAAATTAATAAGGCGAATGGAGGGGCTAAGTTATGAAGAAAGACTAACCAAATAAGACCTTTTTTCTCTAGATAAAAGGTGTCTATGAGGAGATATGATTACCCTATATAAATATATCCAGGGTCAATACAAGGCTTTGTCAAGTGAACTTTTTGTGCCAAGAGGTTTTCAACTGACAAGAGGACATCCCTTGAGGTTAGAAGTAAAAAGATTCCACCGTAAACAAAGAAAAGGGTTCTTCACAGTAAGGGTGGTTAATCTGTGGAATTCTCTACCAAAGGAGGTGGTGACAGCGGATCCGATAGATAACTTTAAAAAGGGATTGGATATATATTTTGAATAAAAAGGACATTCAGGGTTGTTCTGCATAACTAGAGAAGGAGGAATATTAATGCAGGGAGGAATACAATTGCCAATATCTGGGGTCAGGAAGGATTTTTTTTACCCTTTTGTGATAATTGACAATGTTTCAATGTTTGTATTTTCTGCTTGCCTTCCTTTTGATCAGTAAACAATTTATATACATCAAAGGAGATCTAAAAAAGTTGAACTTGATGGACTAAAACTATTTTTCCAACCTTAATTACTATGTGCCTCATTCAATTGCAATTTGGCCAATTGAATAGGGCTCTAAATAAGCACATAACATATTTTTTTTAAAGAAGTTTTTAGTTAGTAAGCATCTATCCAAAAGCAAGGTTTTCACTAACTAAAAATGTCTTTTAAAAAAATATGTTATGTGCTTATTTAGAGCCCTATTCAATTGGCCAAATTGCAATTGAATGAGGGCCTATGTAATTATTTTCCATTTGGCACCTTGGGATTTGTTCTTGGATTTCTCTTTGGATTACAGATTTTACAAAGAGAGAAAGTCCAAGGACCTTTCCATTCCCAAAAACTTGTTTTTATAACTTCAAAATCCATTGCTTACAAAAGATTTATTAAAGATGCAGGGAAATAAAAATATTTTTGTAAAATCCACATTTTCTATATCCAACAGATTTTAAATAGTCAACAGAAACTATTAGGATCTCAAGCAATTATAGTGGTAATTTAGTGTAAGAATATTATTTATCAAACAAATATCATGTTATTTATTTTGTATTAATATTATGTGATTACAGACAGTGAAATGTTATATTGTTTTCCTATTTATGGAAACATCTAAAAATAAACTGCCATAAGCAAGCGCCCTGGGATATTATATTTTACTGTAGATGACCTATGCTCATGGACCAATGTATAATTATAGTGTGCAGTATTCTATCATTGAACTGATATGTAGGCCATTCATGTTCCCACGCATACATGATGTTTATTATTTCAGTATAATTACATTACTGACATATTTGAGTAGAAAGCATGGGGTGCCTGTGGATGTACAATATTTTCAAGCATAGAAGTCTCATGTTCAGGCATGTTGTTATCTTGCTAATTTCAACCTGCAAATTGTATACAGCAGTATCTCTTTTTCTACTTACTAAAATAAAATCTATATGTATTACTCTGTAGATACTTAAGACGTTTTAATTAATTTGATGTTTTCCTTCTACCACAAATATAAGTAATTTGTATGCAAAATACATTAGAATAATAAAACTACACTGTACAATATTATCTACTAGAATATATTGCAAATATTAGTGTTTAGACATCCGATCTGCAAACGTCCATGTTGGACCATTCTTACAGGATTAAGTAAACAATTTCTTATTTATTTTCCATCAGTATGAATAGATATCCATATCAAACTGATGCACAGTACAGAAACCTCACACATGGAAAAAGCCGCAGCAGAGTCCCAGCAGTGTACCAAGAGGCCTATTTCTTCTATATTATTTTACTGTTTCTAGTTGAAAGTGAAAATAAGGTTAAAATATTAATGTATATGATTAAGAAACAAAAGAAATCCATTTAAGTAGTCAGTTTCCAGTTTTATCAATGATACAGATATATATATATATATATATATATATATATATATATATATATAGGTAAATAAAGAAAAAAAACAAAAAATGGCGCTTACATACCATAGTGCTCCATATTGACCACCAATATACAGATGGGAAAGGTGGACAACAGGTAATATATCAAATGCCAAATCAATAACAAAAAAATAATAAAAAAGCAGACCGGTTTCGATAGTTAATACACTATCTTTATCAAGGCACACAGAGTGCATGACCAAAATTGAATTTCGCGGGTTTTTTTAAAGGCCATAAGATACGCCTTCTTAGGCGTTACCAGGGCGTTAATTCACACCCCTTTAGTGTGTATAGGCTGTTTCTTAATAGCGAGTGGCTTAGGATAATTCCTAGTTTCGCGCCATTCATCTGTTTACGTGATGACGTAATACGTGACGACTAGGACTCTACGTAGGGGCTTGAAGACCTACTGCGAGATTTCGTGATAAAATGAGTAAAGATAAACTATTATGTACTCACGTTAATTCTATCCCTACTAAGCCATCGCGGGATTTCATAAAGAGACTTATAATAACGTTATTAACAATGTACACCCCTAAAATGACACTAAAAAATATAATGGACCTTCTCTAAATATAGTATGAAAGGACTGAAATCACCTTATCTCCTGCTAAAGATAATAAAGAAAGATAAACAAAAACCACTTCTAGAGATAAAGAAAATTAACTAGTCTTATAATCAAAATTAAACTAGTCTTATAAGAAAAATATAAATAATACTAAATAATATGTTAAACGGCAGGTAAGTAACTTATATACTAGAATCCTATTATTGACACTCCTATACGATGAAATTACAGGCTAAAATATAGAAGTATATACTTTTACTATCTATAGCTTAGTATTCTGTTAATGGTATATATACTACTTAGATATTAGATATTCTAGAAGGCTATGGACCTCTAGATAAGAGCTTTAGTTTAGATAAACGGAGTAAAGGTAAACCCTTCATTAAGACCCCATGGACCCTGTGCACCCATTAGGTAGATCCACTTGCATTCCTCCTGCATCAATTTTTGGTCCATATTTCCTCCTCTTATCGATGTTTTAATATCATCAATGATGTGGAACTCCAGGCTTTTTACATCACCTTGATGATAAAGGCGAATATGTCTCGAAATAGGTATATCCAGATTATTAGTGATAGAGGACACGTGTTCTAATATTCTCCTCCTTATTTGTCTTATCGTTTTTCCCACGTACAATTTATTGCATTTGCAAACTATGATGTAGACAACATGGGTAGATAGACAATTATAGAACGATTTTAGTGGGAAAGATTTATTCGTCCAAGGGTGGAGGAAAGATTTTTCGGGTTTAATATATTCACATGCCTTGCACTTTCCACATCTAAAAAGACCTTTGGTCTTTGCCAGCCAGTTCCTTTTTTCTGCTTTCTTATTTGTGAAAAGACTCTTTACTAATTTGTCGCAAAGGTTTGTACCTCTTCTGTACGTGATGTTGGGGCGCTTTGATAGGGTATTCTTCAGTGCTTCGTCTTCGTATACAAGGTGCCAATGTTTCGTGATTATATCATTGACTTGTACACTATCTGTTCCGTAGGATAGAATGCATCTCGTTGTTTCGTCCTTCTTTGCAGTTTGTTTTTTAAACAATAACTCTGTTCTATCTTTTTCTAAGGACTTTTTATAGGCATTCTTTAGGACTCTATTCGGATAGCCGCGACTTTTCAGCCTAGTTTTTAATTCAAAGGCTTTTAATTTAAATTCTTCCAGAGTATCACAATTTCGGCGAAGTCTTAAATATTGGCCGATCGGAATACTTGTTTTCTGTGATATTGGATGTTGACTAGTCCATGCGAGTGTCATGTTGGTTGACGTTACCTTTCGGAATAAGGTAGTATGTAATTTACCTTTATCAGTTTTCATAATTTTTAGATCTAGGAAATTAATTTCCTTCTCATCCGCTTCTAAAGTTAATTTAATATTCATGGTGTTTTTGTTAAGTTCAAGCACGAATGCTTCTAGTTCTTTTATGTCGCCATCCCAACATAATAGGATGTCATCGATGTATCTCTTCCACAAGAGGATTTATTCCGTATTTAATTCGTCACAGAAGACCTTGGTATTCTCCCACATTCCTAAAAAGTGGTTAGCATAGCTTGGTGCACAACTTGTGCCCATTGCTGTACCTCTGATCTGATGGTACCATTTACCATGGAAAAATAAGAAGTTTTTTGTAAGAACAAACTCCAGTAAATTTAAAATAAACTCCTCTATCACTAATAATCTGGATACACCTATTTCGAGACATATTCGCCTTTATCATCAAGGTGATGTAAAAAGCCTGGAATTACACATCATTGATGATATTAAAACATCGATAAGAGGAGGAAATATGGACCAAAAATTGATGCAGGAGGAATGCAAGTGGATCTACCTAATGGGTGCACAGGGTCCATGGGGTCTTAATGAAGGGTTTACCTTTAGTCCGTTTATCTAAACTAAAGCTCTTATCTAGAGGTCCATAGCCTTCTAGAATATCTAATATCTAAGTAGTATATATACCATTAACAGAATACTAAGCTATAGATAGTAAAAGTATATACTTCTATATTTTAGCCTGTAATTTCATCGTATAGGAGTGTCAATAATAGGATTCTAGTATATAAGTTACTTACCTGCCATTTAACATATTATTTAGTATTATTTATATTTTTCTTATAAGACTAGTTTAATTTTGATTATAAGACTAGTTAATTTTCTTTATCTCTAGAAGTGGTTTTTGTTTATCTTTCTTTATTATCTTTAGCAGGAGATAAGGTGATTTCAGTCCTTTCATACTATATTTAGAGAAGGTCCATTATATTTTTTAGTGTCATTTTAGGGGTGTACATTGTTAATAACGTTATTATAAGTCTCTTTATGAAATCCCGCGATGGCTTAGTAGGGATAGAATTAACGTGAGTACATAATAGTTTATCTTTACTCATTTTATCACGAAATCTCGCAGTAGGTCTTCAAGCCCCTACGTAGAGTCCTAGTCGTCACGTATTACGTCATCACGTAAACAGATGAATGGCGCGAAACTAGGAATTATCCTAAGCCACTCGCTATTAAGAAACAGCCTATACACACTAAAGGGGTGTGAATTAACGCCCTGGTAACGCCTAAGAAGGCGTATCTTATGGCCTTTAAAAAAAAAACGCGAAATTCAATTTTGGTCATGCACTCTGTGTGCCTTGATAAAGATAGTGTATTAACTATCAAAACCGGTCGGCTTTTTTATTATTTTTTTGTTATTGATTTGGCATTTGATATATTACCTGTTGTCCACCTTTCCCATCTGTATATTTGTGGTCAATATGGAGCAGTATGGTATGTACATCCAGGTATAAGTAAAGGTAAGAGTTGAGAATGCTTTGTTTATTGCTTCTATGAACTAGCAAGCGTATTGCACGCTATTCTTTGGTGCACTGTTCACCATTCCTCATTTTTCGCTTACCTGTTACACCTGAGTATCTGCTAAGGTATCTCTTGCCTATATTTTTCATTATTATTATCTTTATAGAGTGTTTTTTGCCTTTTTTCCATTTATATTTATATATTTTTTTGTTCGCCTTCTCATTGTTTTTGTATTTTCACTCCTCTTTATCTAGTTACAGTCCTATGATTGTTTGAACAGAAGTATGAGGACTATCATAGAAGGCTATCGGGATGTTTAAGTAATACTGAGTGTTACTTACCTGATATTTCTAGTTTCTCTAGTCCTCCATTATTCTATGGAGACACACCTGGTCATTGTACCTATTTACTTTTTTTAGTTCTCCTGCTATTAGAAAGATATATTTTCTTTTCTTTCTTTATATATATATATATATATATATATATATATAGTTTTTCTTCTTTCAGTAGCCAACTTTCTGAGATCTATCACCCTAGCAGTTTGGTGTTGGTTGAAAAGTACTTAAACAATAATGGGTATGCTGGGTAAAATCTATCTCCAGACAAACTCTCACTCCAAGATCTATTTGTCACCCAAAACGTCTACCTTCTTACAGACTCTAACTTATGTGATTTCTTAGATCCTGACATGTAAAACTAATTGATAGATCTATTTGATAACTGATAGTAAATAATGTTACTCGCTTTTTATTTCACCACTTTTTTTCATTTTAGTAATATCTTAATTACAACTGTACACACCAGTAGTGACTGATATTGCTTTATACATTTTGTTATAGGATGTACCATATGGCAAAGATCATTCACCATTTTCTTCAATTTCTCCTTTTCTCAGACTGATAACCATCTTCAATAACTTAAAGAGACTCCGTCACTCCAACAGGAAGTTGATATCATTTTCATAGCCAGTTTCTCGTGCTCTTTAAGAATAACCTAAAAATACTTGATTTTGGGGTGACAGAGTCCCTTTAAATGGAAAGAGGAGTGATAAGTTGTTTACTTCAGTAGCACTCTGAATTTCCACCATAGTAAATAGTATATATTAAATACAGTGATGCACATGACAGTCAGCGTGATCCTTAGCAAATCAGCCTCCAGCCTATTTGATAGCTTAGTGTTAAATATAATTACCCCTTTGTATATCATTTTCTACGGGAGTAGAAGCTTCAAGCATTCCTTATATTGTATAAAAAATGTTTATACATACAGATCATAAATGTAAGCAAATAATAATTCATGAAATACACAGAAAAAAGTACAAAATAGTTAAATGTTGCTTTTTATTACATGTCCACTCAGAATATTTTCCAAACTTTTTATTTTTCGTCGGTTAATGCTTGTTATTTATTTTTGCAACCAGCGTGCTGCTATAACAGTTCTAGCCGCAGTAAATATTTGTATAATTACTTTTTTATATTGATCTCTCCCTGTACTTTCCAAAAGCACCTTTAGTAGCATTATTGCTGGGTCTAACTTGAATTCATATACTAACATATACTAACGGAAATCAGATTTTGACAATTTTGTTCTCCAAAATATTTAACATTTTATACCACCATATATGAAAGGACGTGCCCAATTCTCTGATCCTCTGAAACATGTTGGTGATATGTGTGGCTTGGATTTACTTATTATGATTGGAATTCTGTACCAATAGTATAATATTTTATAGGCAAGTATCTTTATATATTTCTTGATGTTCTGTTGTCCTGACCCTATACTTTTTGCCATGTTGCGTAATCTATTTCTCTATTTATGATAGAGCTCCAGTTGTATGTATATGTTAATGCACTATTTGCATTTATATTGTATAGCTGCTATAAAGTTCCAGGGCCATCTCTAAAATGGAAATATTGGCTTTCAAAAACGGTAAGGTTATAAGAAGCTTTATTTTTTAGTTATGTTTGTTTTAATTGTTTACTTGAAGGTATTACCATCTGTTAGAGTTAGATAAATCATAATGTGTTTTGACTTCTTCAAAGTAATTATTTCACCATTTCGTATGATATGAAATAAGCTTGAAATATCCTTTTCTTACAATAAGTTAATCTCTAAACATTTGTATACTGATGTTTGGTAACAAAATATTGCAAGCCCCACTAAAAAGCTCTTCTATAATATTTTTTTTATCAAATCCCATATTTAATCAATATCAATAGTTTTTAAAACTCTGTAGTTAAAAACTTTGTATTAGCTGTTTAATGAATGTTTTCATCAATGATTACAGCTTCTTTTCAAATAGTTTTGAATAACTGGCTATGCTGAAATACTGCAATATAGTTTATTACAGCCTTTTACAAATATTTATTATCCATCAGAGTTGCCCCTCCTCTTGTCTACAGAACCCTAGCAAAATAAAAACCCTTATTTTGAAGGCATTTTGTCTCTGTATTTCAACTCAAGTGAAGAAACAAAGGGCATGTAGAGCTAAAAAAGAGAAAACTAAATAAAAAACAAATGGTAATGAGAGTGCCGAAAGGTTGTTACTGCCACATTGCAATTATACAGATAGAGCTTCCTCTCTGCATTAAAAATAATTTCCCATCTTAAGAAGTAGGCCACTGGAAAGATACAGCCCCATTAAATTTAAAGCCTATAGCGGCATCGGCAAGCCCGCAGAGGCTGCAGGCTTGAAGTTCGACTGCGTTAAAGTGCAAGCCTGTAAACCATTTTTTGCAAGTTGGATGTGTGGCCGTGAGCATGATCAATTAGTCAAACCCGTAGTTACAGGTATAGACAGAGCCAATGGCAAATGAGATCATCATGATTATGTCACTAAAAAATGAAGGTTTGTTTTCAAAGCCTTACGGGTTGCAATTACAAGTTTTAATCGGACTAGCATTCCAGAAATAGTGCAATATTAATAAATCAGTAACTATGAAATTCATGCGAGTCTATGCGAGTTCCATTATATGTATTAACACATTGATTGCCAGGATCGATATAACACGTAAATTAAACATTAAATCAAGTATTTTATATTGCAGATTTGCGAGCTTGAGGATGTTGTGCTATTAATTCTCAGACCTAACATCACTTTCCCTATCATTATATGTACAGTAGTGTGTGTATATTTGCATTTACAGTGCTACGGATAGGACTTTAACCCTCTAGCGGGTCCTCTCTACTACCCGTTGGCTTTTTGACTCCATTTGTGGGTTATTGGCTTGAACGCCAGTGAATTTGTTGCAATTCAATAGCGTGATTGGAACGTAACAGTTACAGGCTTGACAGAACAAAGGATTTACTGCTGCGGAGTGCAATTTTCGACATCCCGTAGGGTTTTTTCAGCCTTACCCCACAAGTGGTTGGCGGGATGATTTACACAGCCAATTTAATAGCTGCAAGTCATACAGTCTACGGTTTTACACGTTGAGGGAATTTAATAGGGCTGTAAAATTGTAGCTTCCTCAGCAGCATCATTGCATATGTAATAAATACAGGATGTATTATTATTATTATTCATTTTTAATATTCTAAAAACATGTTGCCTGTTTTCAAGTGGTTTTTCAAAAGATGATACTTTACAATTATGACCCCAGTGGTGCTTAAACCATTTGTAAACCATCAAATTACTTATAGAGTATACTGTATATCGTAAAATACAGCATTCTTAGACTTCTATTATTTAATGTTTTAAGTTTTCTCCGACCTCTGGACATATACCACAGAAAACTAAAATATTAGATGTCTATACAGAAAAGTTGCAATAAAAAGTAATAAACTAGAAAGAATACTATTTTTTCTTAAGCTCTAAAACATGTTGCCTATTTTAAAGTGAAGTTCTTCAAACGAGTACAATATAAATTTGATGAAAGAGATCCTTTAACTTAATGTCCCAGGTTAGAAAAATGGCCACTGTAGTCCAAAACTTTCTTTTGTCGTACTCTGGCTATCCGTAAGACGGTCCAAGAAGAAACCCTGGGTGTTGGGCTTGTGGATCCTGTTAACTAGCATGACACACAAACTGAGTAGGCTGCACTTAGTAGGCCTATGCGGTGTGGTTCTGGATGTGCAACTGCACAGAGTTGTCCGCTTTCAGGTACTTTCATGTCCCTGTGACTTGTGGGATGCCAGTAATCCTCTTTCCTTGTGCTTTCTTATAACAACACCCCTTGTCTGCAACTGAGCATGGGCTTAACCACTCAGTTAGTCCCGGGGCCTATATGTTCAGTCTGAGTCCATTGCATGGTACCAATTGTAGAAGAGGGTGCCTTTGGTGATGATAACCTTCACACCACTTGCGTGCTCCTTACAATTTTTGGTGGCTATATCTGTTGCCTGTTTTGTTTTCTACTGTTCCAGCCTGTTTTTTGTAATTTCATGTTCTGTTTCTACTCCAGTTCAGTTTCTATGTCTTTTATCTCCTCTGACCTGATATGTTAAAGGATACAAAGACAGGAAGACTTGTATACATAGACTGAAAAAATTATGTGCTTTCATACTTATTCTTTTGAATATAAAACAATATTAGATAACACAAATAGTAGACTCCCCCTATGAACCATTCCTATGAAGGACTTTATACTTCCTATGAAGTTTCTTTATATATGGTTTTAGGATTAATTTCATAAACTAATCTAATTTATTTTCCATGCAAAAAAAGAAACTTTCCTAATATATAAAATAATGAGAGAAAGTTTGGGATCACAGTGGCCCTTTAACCACTACAAATAAAATCATTCAATAACACTCGCTAACTGAGAGTTCCAACAATATTATACCAATCGATTTTCAAACATTGGAGCTGAATATATACACATAATGACATGAACACAAATAGACATTATTCTACATTATCATGTAATCATAAAGATTTTTAAGCAGTGTCACCAAAAAATTAAAGCATGCAGCCAAAACATAAATGACTGTTTTGAAGATAACACGTAATTAAAAAAAATATATGAACATAAGGTAATTCGTCCTAAATGCAATATGAACTGCTAAGAGTAAAAAAACCTGGGTACTTTGGAAATAAAATGGAGCTTAACCAATACATGAAGCAGTCGATGTTTCCACGTCCCAATATAATATACCGTATACACTAAAGTATAAGCCGACACGAGTATAAGCTGAGGCGCACCTAATTTTACAACAAAAAAATGTAAAAAGGTATTCACTCGAGTATAAGCCGAGGGTGGAAAAGAGGGTCCTTCACCACTTATCATCCTCCTCCTTCCCCCCCCCTATATCCTCGTCCCCCCCTTATCATCATCCTCCTCCTTCCCCCCCTTTTCGTCATCTTGTTTCCCCCATAACCTCCACCTTACTACACCCTCCCCAATCCCTATCCCCCTTCCTCCTTACTTGCTACTGTGCTCCGTGTGCGTCACCTCATTAGCATATGGAGGTACGAAAGACGTGCTGTGGCGTCAGGATCAGCATTAGCTCATCGGAGCATAGTGCAAGTAGGGGGATAGGGATTGGAGAGGGTGTAGTAAGGAGGAGGTTATGGGGAAACAAGATGATGATAAGGGGGGAAGGAGGAGGATAACAGAGGAAGAAGGAGGATAACGGGGGAAGGAGGAGGATAATGGGGGGAAGGAGGAAGATAAGGAAGATTTTTTAGTATAAGCCGAGGGGGGCTTTTTCAGCATAAAAAAATGTGCTGAAAAAAGTCAGCTTATACTTGAGTATATACAGTGATTGGAAACGGAATTAAAATTCTAAAGTTGAACATTGACCATGACAAATGAGTTTGGAACCACTGGCAGGAACTGACATATGACTAAAAACAAACACTCTATGAGATGAACAGAACTTAGGTTTAAAGGTAGAATTACGAATTGCTGTGACTAAAACACCTCCAAAAATGTAAATGCATTTTTTGGTCAAAACAGAAAAAAGAAGGCCAAATATTTTATGAGGAATAAACTGTATCTTCTCTCAATTAATGCACAGAATAAACTGCCACTTATTTATCCTGAAATAATAACAGGAAAGGCTAGCAGCATGCCTAAAATGCATCGCCAAAGAGCTTAGATCACAAATAAAGGTCAGTCATGTACGTTCCAATGCTGGCAATGATCAGTTGCATTGGGCATATGGCATTTGGAGATGGTTGACAGCACGCAAACACAGAGAGTATTAGCCATTGCCATTCCATGTGCGATCAAAGGAAATTAATGTGGACAAGAAAAGAAAATATACAAAGATATAGATGGCAGTGAAAAATGTCAGAAGGAAATTGGCTAGTTCAGTAAAAATTGCAAGGTTGGAGGACAGTGCATTTGATCTGATAGCAGATACATTCTGCTCCCATCTTATGTCTCTATCATACTCTATGATATCCTTTAATCTGGAAGCTCACAAGGCCTCCAATGACAATAAGGGATCTGGATACATGCATGCAGTATGCATACCTAACAAATCTCTTGCATCTTAATGCATATTGCAATACCTTCATGGACTAACATTTCTAATATCCTCTTCTGAAGAACTACATTTTAAATTAGGCAATAAAATAGTATTCTTCTAATTTATCATTTTTATAAGCAATTATACTGCTCAGTATTATCTGCACCCTAAGGGGAGGGGAGACTGTAAATGCAGAGAAGTTCTATCTGTACTATGGGAATGTGACAATAAAGCTCATCAGGTCACAAAGACACACCCTGTTGAGACAGACAATGTAGAAGTAGAAAACAAGTAGAAAACTGGCATAAAAAATGATTTGCATATAAAAGGGAAAAATTTAAAGGACCTGATCATTTTCTTTAACTGAGGCGGTAGAAGCCAGTACACGCGAAGCCGGTACATGCAAAACGGGCACGTCAGGCCTCTTTGTGTTGTCTTGTGATGATGTCACTGCTGTGTGTCAATGGCTCCAACGGCACTGCGTTGTATTAACATTATAATGCTATTTTGAGTGAGCTCTTTGCTCTTTAAGCCTCACAGTGTTTAGGACAAATATTTGCAAATATTCTGCTAGTTAGCGGATAAATATTGGGTCCTACTAGCTTAGAGCCCTAAGTAAATTGGCTATGGGAGCTTCTTTTTCTCTAACTTCTACACTAACTGAAGGGTTAATAAGGGACAGAATACAAGAATATGTCTATTTGAACAGGATCATAGGTAGCAGTCAACATGGATTTATGAAGGAAAGGTCGTGTCAGACCAATCTAATTAGTTTTTATGAGGAGGTTAGTAGGAACTTGGATCAGGGCAACTCAGTGGATGTAGTCTTTTTAGATTTTTCAAAGGCATTTGATACAGTGCCACATGGAAGACTAGTGAGCAAACTAAGGGATACAGGAATTGCAGTAAATATCTGCTCATGGATCGAGAGCTGGCTAAAAGACAGGAAGCAAAGGGTTGTTGTAAATGGAACATACTCCGATTGGTCTAATGTGATAAGTGGGGTTCCTCAGGGCTCAGTATTGGGTCCTCTCCTTTTTAACATATTTATTAATGACATTGAAGTAGGACTCGAATGTAGTGTCTCCATTTTTGCTGATGACACTAAGTTGTGCAAGGTAATAAAATCAGATAATGATGTACTTTCCCTACAAAAGGATTTGCATAAATTAGAGAAATGGGCGGCTAAATGGCAGATGAGATTTAATACAAATAAATGTAAGGTTATGCATTTGGGAAGGAAAAATAGCCAAGCAATCTATAATCTTAATGGAGCAAATCTAGGGGTATCAGATATTGAAAGGGATTTGGGAGTACTAGTGGACAACCACCTAGGTAACAGCGCTCAAAGCCAAGCAGCGGCTGCAAAGGCAAATAAAATATTAGCATGTATTAGGAAGGGTATAGAAGCCAGGGAAGAAGATATAATTCTGCCACTATACAAATCTCTAGTACGCCCTCATTTGGAATATGGAGTACAATTTTGGGCACCACCTCACAAAAAAGACATCTTAGAGCTGGAAAAAGTACAGAGAAGGGCTACAAAACTAATAAGGGGAATGGAGGGGCTAAGTTATGAAGAAAGACTAGCAAAATTAAACTTATTTTCGCTAGAAAAAAGGCGTCTAAGAGGAGATATGATTACGTTATTTAAATACATCCAGGGTCCATATAAGGCTTTGTCAAGTGAGCTTTTTGTAGCAAGAGATTTTCAACTGACAAGAGGACATCCGTTGAGGTTAGAGGAAAAAAGATTTCACCTTAAACAAAGAAAAGGGTTCTTCACAGTTAGGGTGGTTAAACTGTGGAATTCTCTACCAAAGGAGGTGGTGACAGCGAATTCGATAGACAACTTCAAAAAGGGGTTAGATATATTTCTGAATAAAGAGGGCATTCAAGGCTATCCTAGATAACTAGCGAAGGAATATTGATCCAGGGAGAAATTTGATCGCCAGTTTCTGGGGTCAGGAAGGAATTTTGCTTTTTTTCCCCTTATGAGACAATTGGCAAAGTTTCAATGGGGTTTTTTTTATGTTTGCCTTCCTCTGGATCAATTAACAATAATTAACAATTAACAATAATAATAAATAGTCCAAATTAAAAAGATCAATAGAGATCTAAAAAGGTTGAACTTGATGGACTAACTCTTTATTCATTCTCCAATACTATACTATTAATAATTATTTAATCAATAATTTAATTAATAACTAATCCGCATATTGCAGATCAGAGGAGATCTTAACAGGTTGAACTTGATGGACTGAAAGTCTTTTTTCAACCTTAATTACTATGTAACTATGTAACTATGTAACTAACGTAAATCTTTCACTCCCCAGATTAGAGCACTCAGTGCACAGCCGTAAATCCTGTCTTAGGCGCAACAGATTTCTGTGCAGGGAGTAGCCAAAAAAAGGTTATGGATGAGACAGGGCTGTAGGAGCCAATAGAAATTGTCATAACTCTTATAATGAGTGGCAACATGGTTTTGTGACGTGTATTAACCCCTTGAATACTTGTGTGCTACCCTGGATTTTATATAATAAAATGGGCTTAATAAGAACATGTCATATTTTTTTAATTACACCTATGTTGTGCTTTAGCTGCTTGCTCCAGCACTGGACTTATTTTTGAAAGCAACACATACCAAGCTTTGCATTTCATATTTGAAATTAGAGCACTCAGTGCACAGCTCTGTGTTACAGAGCTATTAAATTAGATCATAGTGACAGTTATGGGCTTGAGACACAAGCCCGTAAATCTTTTCTGCGCACGCAAGCTGTAAAGGGGCTAGACGAATAGCGATCGTCCGTCAATAACCAATAACGTAGTGCGACACAGGCCTCTCAGACAATAAAAAGCGGTCGAGCCAAAGATGATTGACAGAGGAAGATTATAAATTTGCGTTCCATCTGACGAGGCCCAATAAAGGCTGAAACGTACATCTGGAGTTTGCTGTTTCTTCTGTTCAGGGCAGAATTGCCTGGTATTTTGGGGCTGGGTCACTCTAGTGAGTGGGACTAGACAGATATACTAAAGGATACTTCGCCCTGAGGAGGGCACAAGTGAGGTTGCTCTCTGAGCGACTATTAAGGTTAGTTCATTCTCTGATTGAGCACCACTGACTTTGTTGTTTTGCCCATAGACGTTGAGACTGTTGCAGCCATGTTGGCTTAGAATGGTCACTCATGTTCGATGTTATGTAATAATACTATGTATAGTTAGTGTGTGTGTGTGTGTATTAACTTGTGTAAGAGTTGTACATGTTATGTGGGTCTCCTGGGGAAGGCCACAAGTTAAGGTGTACTCAGTTTAGGCGTATGGAAAGTCCAGTGGACCAGGGAGACTGGCAGATGTCAGGGAACAAAAGGGTTGGCGAGAAGGGATTAGCTGTAGACACTCACATACTCACATAATTTTTATGACAGATGAAACCTTGGGAGGCTGGGAACAAAGAGAGGATTAAGAGGATTACTCACCCAGGTTCCTGGCCAGCACGAGGTGATCGGGGGGATGACATAATTTGATGGACAGCTCCCCCCACATGGAGATTAGTTCAATTCTATGTTGATCTAAAGTTGTGTCTTGCTTTGATCGGTTGATGTTATGTATAAGTATTCTGAGTTGTGACCAAAAAAACAGTTACCAGTTTAGTTTTACATAATCTATGTGTGAGTGTCATACTGGGGAAATGTTAATCCTTGCCTTTTACTGCTGATCTTGTTTTGGGTAATGTTATAGCCATTAACTTCTATAGCTCCTGCTTTCCCGTGGTATCCTTGGTGTTCCTGGTGGTCATTGTCCTGGTACTGGTCCATATCCTGCTAGCAGGGATTCAACTGACCTGAATTATACTGAGTAGGATTGATCTAATATCTTTCCAAGCCTAACCAAGCAGTAGACTGTAACATATTACTTGCAGTGTCAAGAGATGACATTGGGGTCCAATACAGCTCCATCATATGCTAATATTTACATTATTTTGAAAAGAAGTATGTGTATACTGACTCTTTATTCATTAAACATGATTCCAAACAGTGGTACTTCATTGATGATGTGTTCTTGGTTTGGCAAGGGGATGTAGCAAGATTACATGCATTTCACTCTAAATTAAATGAAAAATCATTAAATATTCAATTTTCTATGACTGATGATGAATTACAAATGTGTTTTATAGATATAAAAGATAGGGATAGGAACGGTTTACTAATATATACCAATCTTTACCCAAGGATGACAATAAATTAACTTCCCAGAAGTCAATTTAAATGTGTTAAAATAATTGTTAGCAATGCTGAATTGGCTTTTAAGGGACTAAGCAAAATGATGGAGTTGTTCCAAGTACATAATTATCCAGTTCAGCTGCTTAATGATCAGTGAAATACCATTTATAATTCACTATAATATCAATATTGAAAACACCTGCACTACCAATGACTCACTACATAATCTAATAATAAGTAAATGATGTTCTAATGTGTGTATCATTATGTCATTATAAACAAATCATTTTTTCTTCCACTGGATTTAGTACTGATCATTATTTAGTACTCTATTGTTGACACATATATTATTTCCATACATTTATTCAATCTTATTTGGTCTGACACTATACATTAAGTTCTATAAAGGGGTATATAACAACAATTATTCATAGCGTAGGATTCCCCTGCTCAAGTGCTAGGAGTTGGGGAACCCTGAAGATTCCCCCTTCTCCCTCGCTATAAGTCAGGGAATCCTCAGGGATTTCCCCTTTCCACTTGCTATCATTTACTATGACCCCAGGGATCCCCATCTAACTATAACCATAGGGATTCCCATATAACCTTATGGCACCTGAAAATTAACCCCACCTCAGAGGTCAACTACATTAACCCGTGTGCCACAAGTGGCATCTAAAATTAAACCCAACGCCACTGAGGTCCTGTAAGTGTTCCATGTAGTGGGGGTTAATTTTAGGTGCCATGGAGGTCCTTACGGGACATATGTGTTGGGGGATAAAAGTTAGCTGCCTTTGAGGATATTTGTGGTGAGGGGTTAACTTGTAGGTGCCATGGGCATCATTTCCTACACTCCTGCACAGATTATTTAATAGATTCATATCAAGCTTGAGAAAGGGCTTGTACCCGGAAATATTGCCAATCATTCTGATATGTGCACAATAAATCCATGTTTCCTTTATCTATCTATCTATCTATCTATCTTATCAGATCCTTCTCTTGGTATGGTAGCTGTCGATATGGCATATGCTACAGAACCGTTTAGTCAGCTTAGAGGCCCAAACATACAAATTTAGGAAAATAGGAGGTTGGTGTATGCCTATTTTTTATGAAGTGATTTAACTAACGTCTTTCTTTGTTAGGGATATGAATATAGTGTGTATAAGATATAAGAGTGTATATAGCGTGTCTAAAAATTTGAATGCCACGGTAACTTAAGATTCCTGTGTGGGTTTGAGCAACTATGGATAGGATTAGTGCATGACCTGGAGGGTCACGGTATGAATAGACTATCTATAGAGAAGGATTGTAGAGAGGGGAAGAAAATATGCAGAAAAATACCAAATGGAAGAAGGCTAAATGCAAGAGGGCAGAAAATGAGAGCGACAGGCGACCCTGAAATGGGTTAACTGCTACAAAAAGCTTTAGAGGGAGCAAAGGGAAGAAAAGCACCCAGATTAGGATAGAGCAGGGAAAAGAGGAAAGATGCCAAGTGCCAGGCGAATTGGAGGAACTGAGGAGTAGCAGCAGCAACTCCAAACTACAATGGACTACCCAATAGATAAAACCAAGTAGCCAGCAAATTCCCATGGCCAGATTGAGCATCAGCCTGAACCAATATACCACATATAATAGTCTTAATGGTTCCTTTATTTCAGCAGTGGGTTTAGGGATATAGCACGTGAAGCAATTAGATTTCCAATGACCCAAGAACGGAATGACGTGGGTTGGAGTGTTGGTCTTGATGCTGTGTATGAAAGATTTGGTTGACAAAGGGCCATATTAAATTCCAGCCTCGCTAGTCCAACATGTAGCACGTATGGGCTGCGAGCTACGAGCGAGAGACAATATTTCGTAAACCAGTTCTCAGCCGCCGAGGATGCGTGCTCGAACGCAAACAATTAAGCAATCACGTAGTTACGGGTTCAGATGGAGCCAATGGAAAAAGAGATCATTAGCATTATGTCCCTGAAAAAGGGGAGGGTAGATTTCAAAGTCCTACGGGCTTCAATTACAGTTTGCAATTGGATCCACAGTCCAGATATAGTTCAATATTTAGAAAGCAGTAAATATTATATTCTATTACATGCGAGTTACAGTATATGTCGTAACATCAATATAACACAAAATATTAACATGAAATAAAGTAGTTTTCGGGGCCAATTTGCGGGCTTGAGAATATGGTGCTATTAATTCTAAGACCTAACATCATTGTCCCTCTTAATAGAATTACAGTAGTGTGTTTGTATCTGATTGATAAGTGCTACCTTTTGTACTTTAGCCCCCTTGCGGGTGCTCTTTAGCAAATGTGTGGTCCATTTGCGTGTTACGTGCTTGCTCGCGATTTGTTACAATTTAATAGCTGAATTGAACAAGTAGCGGTTATGGGCTTGTTTGATCAAAGGATTTACGTGAGCGAAGTTCAACGTTGCTCAACACGTAGCCTATTCTCGGACGACCTGCGGGAGAGGTGAATCCCTAAAAGAATTAGCAACAATAGGTAAGATCAGTGAAAAATGGCAGGCATGAATAGACATGTATGTAATGTGAGGATTATTGAGTGATTGAAGGAGATAGGAAAGAAGAAATACCGTCCGTAAATCTGCAGGCTTGATATGTGCAACAGTTACACAGCAATTCAATTGCTCAAGCCCGCAGCTACCTACCCGAAAGCCGAAACCATAAACCATGCACCCGTAAGTAGTATTTTAGAGCATGATTATTAAGCAAGGCCGTAACTACCGATTTAGAAACAGCCAATAGTAAATGAGACTGTCATAATAACGTCAGTAAATTATGGAGGTTAAACATCAATCAATTAGAGTTTAGAAGTCCGATATGCATTCAGAATCGCATTCTGGCAATGTACAAAATAATAAAAAAGAATTAAGAAAATGTTATGGTTGATTTGGGTGGCCTGATATGTTACGATTTTTGACAACCGCAGGGATTTTCAGCCTGTAACCCACAAATCGTTTGCAGGTAGCTAAAAGACGCCAATTAAATAGCAAATTAGTTTACGGGGTACATTATGGGCCCCAGTGAACAACAATTGCTCAATTGAATATGGGCCATGGAGTGCCTGGGAAGTAACAGACAGAAACAGACATCTATGCTATGCAAAAGTAAGGAGCAGGTGAGGGAGAATAGAAAAATAAAAGACACCAAAATCTAAGGTAGGAGGCAAGCGAAACCTGGGGAACAGGAACAAGAAGGTGGCAGGTGACTATGGAAAATGGGCCAGGCCAGAAAACGCCTGGAGGAAATGCAAGGGGGAATAAAGGGCAACAACGGAAAGAAACGGCCAGGTAGAGGAAAAGAAAATAAAAAATGCCTGAACTGAGGGAGCAAATGAAGAACCAAAAGTGTGAGGTAAGGGCAATACGAGGAGGACAACAGCTAGGCAAGAGGTGCGAAGGAACCAGGAGAAAGAAATGCGGAGCAATGATAGGCAGACCAGGGCAGAAGCAGAAAAAAAGGAGACATGGAGCAACCAAGACAAGGGTGAAACTGCTGGGAGCACACATGAAATAGATGTGGGCATGGCCAAGGGCAGCCGCAAGAGATAGAACGAGACACGACAAGGGAAGAAGGTGCAGGCCACAATAGAAAGTGCCATGGGAGGCAAGACAGCAATGAACAGCAGTGTAGAAGGGCAGCTCCAGAGGCACTGACACAGGGAAGAAGGAGCAGAGGATGAGGGCAGCACCAGGGGCACCAAGAGAAGGCAAACGTGTGTGGGGCACCAGGGCACAGCCAGGAGATGCCAGGCAGCACATTACCATGGAAGACTACTGAAGAGAGCGAGCGTGAGGCACAGCGTGCCAAGAAGAAAGAGAGAAAGCAGCAAAAGGTTGACAAGCAACTGAAGACACAGAGAGAAGAGATCTCAGGAGCAGTTGGAAGAAAAGATGCAACTGGCAACAAGGCAATGGGATCTAGCGATGAAAGCAAGACATCGACGGACGGCAGGGATGGTGAAGGCAGACCCTAGCTGACAGGGTGGTGAAAGGAGAGAGAGGATGAATCCACAAGCAGACGAGGCAAGCGATGAGGGGAGGGGAATGAAAGGTCGCAGCAGAGGGAGGGGAATGGAGGTAGCAAGAAGAAGTGGGAGGACAGGAGGAAGAACTGAAAAATGGCAGCAAGGGACAAGGAGGGAAGCAGGAGGGAGACAAGCAAAAGCAAGGGGGATAAATGTTATTATATCTTTTCATGTGACAACACTGAAGAAATGGCACTCTGCTACAATGTAAAGTAGTAAGTGTACAGTCTGTATAACAGTGTAAATTTGCTGTCCCCTCAAAATAACTCGACACACAGCCATTAATGTCTAATACGTTGGCAAAAAAGTGAGTACACCACTAAGTGGAAATGTCCAAATTGGACCCAAGTGTCAATATTTTGTGTGGCCACCATTATTTTCCAGCACTGCCTTAACCCTCATGGGCATGGAGTTCGCCAGAGCTTCACAGGTTGCCACTGGAGTCCTCTTCCACTCCTCCATGTTGACATCACAGAGCTGGTGGATGTTAGCTGTTACCTTGCACCTTCCGTTTGCGGATGCCCCACAGATGCTTAATAGGGCTTAGGTTTGGTGACATGCTTAGCCAGTCCATCACCTTTACCTTCAGCTTCTTTATCGTAAATATTAAAATTAGTATTTATAATTTATAGTTCGAGTAACATCAATTCATAAGCAAACATGACTTTTAAAATAAAACAGCATTTATTATAAACAACACAATGAACTTTGTACTATAATAAAATTATTAACAGTGTTATAATTATACACAAAATTTGTAATCTGATTAAATTATGTCAATAATATTATGCCTAATTATTATGAAAAACAAGCTATCTTATCATTTACCAATAAAATATTTCTAGGATAATATAAAGATTACAATGAGATACTCTTAACTAAAATCTCCTTTAGCTATATTATAACACTAAATCAATCAACATTTGACAATTTAGGATATCTGGCAGAATCTATTTTCATACAATAATAACAGTGTATAATAATAGTGGACTAATATTTTTAGGATAAACCACTTATAGAAATATTGAAAATATTATAAAAACAGAGACAAATGTATATTATCAGGTGCTAAAATAATTTGGTAACTCCTAGGTATATAAGCAATGATAGAATAAATAGATCTATAGAATATGACAGGTAATGATTAAGTATTTTTGTAATATAATTGATATAGAGCAATGATCAATATAACATCACTAACGCTATAATAGGAAAGATAGTCTACATGTATTATATTATCAATTATATTACAAAATGATCTAGTTATTTTCATACATTACCAGGTCAGCCCAATTTTGAAGAAAAACAACAGTCCTTATAGTTCCAAAATTGAATATTATAAAATTGTTAAAAATATTGATATCAGGAAACAAAAATTAGCTGTGCTTTCTAGAGTTCTCTGAGTGTGTATATGGATAGAGTGAGTCTCATCAGAGAGTTAATTATCAGAGAGTTTTTTTCTATTGAAAATAATACCCACTTAAATACTCCTGTTATCCATTGAAATTCCTTAACAAGAAAGTATCTTTCCCTTGGGAAAGTGCATTTCCTTAGTAGAAAATTTAATTATTGAGACAATGGGAAGGTTGACATAGCTGTATTTTTTGTCTATATACACCTGTGTGTGAGTTTTGGATAGATGTCTGATATTTGGATTCCAGGGTGATATGAGAACTTTTATAGCTCAAACAGAGATACTTTAATGACCAGCCATTGTCTTAGTCTGATTTTGAATGTTTGTCCACTGACAAAGAAATGATCAGTCTATAATTGTAATGGTAGGTGTATTTTAACAGTGAGAGACAGGATAACAAATACAAATTCCAGAAAAACGCATGTCAAAAAGTTATTTGACCTCAACTCAGCTCGCTGTGTTTGGAGGAAGAGGAATGCTGCCTATGACCCCAAGAACACTATCCTCACTGTCAAACATGGAGGTGAAAACATTATACTTTGGTGGTGTTTTTCTGCTAAGGGGACAGGACAACTGCACCACATAAAATAGGAATGATGGACAGGGCCAAGTATCATCAAATCGTGGGCGAGAACCTCCTTCCCTCAGCCAGGGCATTGAAAATGTGTCGTGGGTGTATAATCCAGCATGACAATGACCCAAAACACACAGCCAAGGCAACAAAGGAGTGGCTCAAGAAGAAGCACATTAAGGTTCTGGAGTGGCCTAGCCAGTCTCCAGACCTTGATCCCATAGAAAATCTGTGGAGGGAGCTGAAGGTTCGAGTTGCCAAACATCAGCCTTGAAACCTTAATAACTTGTAGAGGATCTGCAAAGAGGAGTGGGACAAAATCCCTCTTGAGATGTGTGCAAATCTGGTGGCCAACTACAAGAAACGTCTGACCTCTGTGATTGCCAACAGGGGGTTTTGCCACCAAGTACTAAGTCAAAGGGGTCAAATACTTATTTTACTTATTGACGTGCAAATCAATTTATAACTTTTTTGACACGCAATTTTTTTTGTTATTCTGTCTCTCACTGTTAAAATACACATACCATTAAAATTATAGACTGATCATTTCTTTGTCAGTGGACAAACGTTCAAAATCAGCAGGGGATCACTGAATAGGGGGATTCAACACAACTTAGTATAGGATACATATATATATATATGCATACTACATACACACATATATCAATATATACATGAAAAACAAGAGCACGGTAGTCCACAGTGATATCCTGCATAATGTGTTAGAAAACCCAAGTCCATATTATTCATAGTTAAGTGCATTTTTTGGCTGCTTTCTCCAATTAAACAGCTGATGTCACATAAAGTACATTGTATTGTATAAACTACATAGGTGGATGTGCATGTATATGATCCTTTGATGTTATAGGCCTTGTTATGTATGACTGTGTCATCATTACAAATGTGTTGATATAGTTTACAGGTACTTTTGTTACAAGGTTTAGTTCCATTTTTTATTTTTAGTTGTTCATTGGCCAATCTTCTGTTGACAAGTTTTTTATTTTAAGGTGGTTGTTTAAATGCAAGGATGGGAGGTTTAGGGAATTTATCTTTTAATTGGGTATCCTTGGTTACTAATTGTATTTTCTCTAACAGTGGATGATATGTCATCACTAGAGGTATACATGAAGTAGTTTCTGTTGTTTTGTATTTTAACAGGTGTTCACAGGGTATTTTGATGGCAGTGGTTATTTTGTGGGTAATTATACAGAGTTTGTAACTCTTGTTTGAAAGATTCAGATAGTGTTTTTCCAAGTGAAATAGTTGTGGGTAAGGATGTATTATATAAGTTTAACAATAAAATCAGGGCCATATTTATTGCTTTGTATATGTGTTGAAAGAAACTTAAAGCATGCCTCAGTCCTATCTTTGTGTGGGATCTTGCTGTAAGGAGACTCTGCATCAATGGTAACAAGTAGTGTGTTAGCAGGTAGGTCTTTAATCTGACTGAGTTTGTTAAGAAAGTCAGTGGTGTCTTGTATGTAACTACTGGTGTTACTAACTAATGTTTTAAGGATGTTTTTAACAAAGCCAGACATCTGTTCAGTCAGTGTGTCTATACCTTTAACAATTGGTCTCCTTGGGTTGCCTGGATTGTGGATTTTTGGCAGCATGTAGAAAGTCCTAGTTGTAGGATTGGTGGGTATGAGTTGTTCTAATCATTGATGTACATTTTTAGGTAATGTTTTGATGAGTTTTTTAAGTTTTAGAGCAAATTTTTCTGCAGGGTCCTGCTTCATTTTCTTTTAGTAGGTGTTGTTTGCCGATTTGATGGTGATGTTGGGATTGTCTTTTAAACTCTTTATGGAAGTTCTTACTGATGGACTGAGATTGTGTAAGTCTCTTTTATATTGTGTTGTTATAACGGATGCAGTTCTCAGTCAAAGCTTTCTATATAACTGTCCAGTTTGGTGTTATGACCAGGTGGTGGGTTGAAATGTGTCTTTTTTTTCTTGCTACAGCCTAATGATGTTGTGGTATGTCCCTTGTTGTGAAATATTTTTGCCAGTCTCAATCTCCTGAAGAATTATTTTATGTTTGAGTATAGTTGTATTTTATCTAGTTTTATGTATGGAAAGACAATCCTTTGGAGAGAACAGTGGTCACTGCTTGTGATAGTTGATGGTTTAAGAGATTTATAATTCCTTTGTGTTTTGCATAGTTTTGAGAAAATCTATTTGTTGTTAGCAGAGGAGGCAGCTTAGTTTTGTATTTTTAGTTTTTATAAATTCATGTTGTTGTTTCTTGTGAAAATGTTGTATTTCTTTTTCTACATGTTCAGCTTTATATATGTTGCCCTCCCTTAGTTGTTGAAGGAGGCTTACTCTTTAGTGATTTAGTTGGTGTTTCTTTGTATAAAGTTGGTGTATTAGGTGGTTTCTTAGTTTTTCACTTGTGCGTCTGCATACATTTTCAGCATATATTGAGTTATGTGTAGAACTAAGTGGATTTTTGATTTTAAGTCCATTTGGTATAATATTCCTTTTCTTGCATTGTGACAAAACATAAATGTCACTGCTAAGTTGGGTTATTTTTGTTGGTATTCTAATTAGTAGCTTCTTGATTCGTCTAAATGTGGTATTTTCCATAATAATTGAAGAGTGAAGCAGCTGTGAATATCCAGTAATCTAGTGATTTATTAATTATTAATATATATATATATATATATATATATATATATATATATATATATATATATATATATATTAATAATGTGTATTGCAGTATATTATGATACATTTTGTATTGGACAAACATCTTATTTATATTGATGAGCTTTTGAGAGGTTTAACCTATTTTTATCAAGTCACTTCTGAAAAGTAAACAATTCATGTACACCTCTGGTAACCACATACCATCCGGCTCCAGAAGTAATACAAAACATATTTAAGGATCTACAAACACAGAGGATGCAGAATTAAAACATAAATTTCCCAAACCTCCCATTCTTGCATTTAGAAAACCACCGAATCTGAGACAAACTTTGGTGAACTGAAGATTGGCGAATGATCAGCACAACAGAGAAAATGGCACCAAACCCTGCAAAAAAAATTGCTGTCAACTATGTTAGCACATCTGCAAAGAGGACACAACCACTTATAATAACAAGAGCTATAACATCAGAGGCTCATATTCATGTACATCATCCAATATAGTGAACATTATGCAATGTACTACATTTGGGAGACCAGTCAAAAATGACATCTATTGATGAACCTGCACAGACTCTCCATCAAAAATCAAAAAACACAGTCCTTGATGTAAATATGGAATACCCCCCCCCCCCCCCCCCCAATATTTTTATTGAAGACAATTTGGTAATATTATTACAGCAGTTTGTATCACATGTTAAGCCATACATTACATATATTTGACGCCGCTTATATAAATTTCCCTGATTGCTTAAGGAAAGAGAAATAGAGATATCATATCAGGAAAAAAATGTTTGTCTTCCTATTTTTTTTAAAATGTTATTTATATTTGAATTTACAAAAAAAAAAATCATTAACTTGATTCACTTATTAACCTTCTAACTTTCATTTCCCACTCTCAATGAAATTCTTAAGTTATACAGTTTGCCTATACCAAATTCGCCTGGTATTAGTAAGGGTAGATCAGATTAGAGATTGTATGTTTTTATCTAATTGAAGAATTCAGTCAGGCCTAGGCCACTATTTATATTAATACATGAGGGGGGGATATCTCAGTAATTATACAGGAATTTTTGTTGCATTATCTACACTTCTTGTAACCTTACATTACTGATTTGCAGCCTTATTAAATTGCGATTCGGTACATTTAAAAGGGCTCTAATTAAGCACACAGCATATTTTTCTACAGAAGTTTTTAGTTAGTGAACTTTCTATCCAAAAGCAAGGTCTTAACTAATTAAAAACTTCTGTAAATAAAATATGCTGAGTGCTTAAATAGAGCCCTTTTAAATTTACTGAATCGCAATTTAATAAGGCTGTTGATTGTTTTCTCTCTGGTTTGATTCTCGTCTGTTTCTCTGTCTTCTTACAGTTTTATGATACTTTCACTGCTTTGCATTGCAAATATTTATGGCCCTGCTTATTTCCTCTTACCTACTCTCATGCAGATTTGTCCAGAGCTGACTGAACAGAATTTTTTTTTAAATTTCTATATTACAATGGGAACTTTCTATAACTGTTGCTTCTGACTTTTTAAATATGTTTGTCCAATAAAAAAAGTATCTCTATATAGTGCAATACTTTGATTATTCATATATATATATATATATATATATATATATATATATATATATATATATATATATATATATATATATGAATAATCAATCAAAATTATTATTATTATTATCCTTTTTTTGTAACGCACCAACATATTATGTAGTGCTATATGGGGTTAAGTACAAGTCAAAAACAGTTTGAACACAATACAAAGGAATAGAGGATCCTGTTGCGCTTTCAATCAAACATGATTTCCCTAAATCATTTAACAAGATTGAAAAGTCACAAATATATATATAATACATATATTTTGATAAAAATACTATATTTCTAAAAATGATCTTCTATATAGTCTCGTAAAATATAGTTTAAAGAGCACCAGCAATTTATACAAATGGTACATTTAAAGTGATGAAATATACAAAAATACAGACAATGCATGGACTTGAGGATCCTATTCAATAAAGCTTGCAATGCAGAGCATTAAATATTTGGATGCTTTAAAAATTAATCTACAGTCAAATTTGTATATACTAATGTGTCACTTATACAAAAATAACATAAATCGGTGTGCCTTAAGTTGGGTTATGGAAAATGAATTACAGGATATTTACTTTGAATTACACACAAAAGAGCTTGATACTGATCATTACTGATAGAGATTGTTACTAGTTTCTAAATGGGAAAAAAATGGTAATAAGGATGATAACAAGGGTGATATAAAGGTGATACTTTTAATGGATAAATAAGCTTTCAGGACACTCGTTTGGATAGTCTTTCTTCTCGGTTCACCACTACAGTAATCATTTTTACATCATTTAGTAATTTTCTTTATTATAAAGGCTTTTTATCCTACCTATCCCTTCTCTTCAAACTAAAAAGAGACATGATCAAACTACCATGCAATGCTTGTAGTCAAAAAGAAAGAAGCAACTTTTTTTCATCAGTGGTCACTGCATCTGCAATCTTAAAAAAAATAATAATAATTTGTTGAGGTAAGGACTGTTAGAAAGAAATAAAAAAGATATACTAGTGTTGGTTGCAGCAACCACATGATTATTCAAGCTATACACAGTAGATGCTCATGGTGTATTTATACAAATATGGTGTATTTATATATTTATACAAAGCTTGTTAGAATGGGGAGAGTAATTTAAAAAAAGCATACTGAGGATTAAGACATATGAATGATTTCTGTGTAATCTGTATAGGTTCTGCTGGAGTATTAGTAAGGTTCACCATATTGCTTAATATAGAGAAGACAGATACACTTGTCTTGCTTTAAGCCAGTAACTGTTTTCCACTATACAGTACTTTTCACTTGTATTTATAGAAGATTGGCCAACTGTTTATATGAGTAATTGTCAGAGGCAAATCGCCCTCAGGCTTAGTCTCCCTAATAGGAGACTCCAGACATGGACTCCTTGCTCACTGTGCCTTAGAGAGTGTAGTTACACCTCAATGATGAGACCCAAGGAAGGCAGAAACCTATGTGGATCACTCTTTTGAGTGAGACCAGACTGATATACTACAGGATATGTCTCCCTGTGAAGGGCACAAGTGAGCTAAAAGAGGCTGCTCTCAAAGTAGGTTACCAGGCCTATAGAAAAACCCTCCTTAGTTTTTGTTCGTTCTCAGATTGATTTTGTTTACACATCTGATATTAATGTCAGAATGTAAGTCAATAGCTGTTAGCTTACCAAAGACTATGGAGCAAGGTCAGCACACTCTCCATAGTCTGTGGCAACATGATGATGTCTGAAGAGGTGGTAGCATAGCTGGGAACAGAGAGTGGAGGAGAAGGACATTACCCAAGAATATTAGCACAGGACAGGGATAACCTTGTTATGGTGGTGATAGAGGTAAGTGTTTAAAAGGAAGGTGGCTCACATAGGACCTGAGCTGAACAAAATAGCTATTATTTTTTGTTTCTCTTAACAAATCCTTACATTGAAGTCTTTACATGTGTTCTCTGCCTTTAACTTACTGTTATACATGTGGTTTTGGCTAAAGTACTTTTACATTGCCCCATAAAAATTCCCCCAAATCTTACATTCTCTTCTTGAAATCTGTGGAAGCTTATTGTGACCCCAAAACTACAAGATTTTTGAACCAACTGACAGAACATTTATGTCAGCATAAAGAAGCATTTGAGAGGATCGTGATAAATTAGAACTTAGCCTGGCACAAAGAAAAACACAAAAGAAGCCTTTACAATTGTGAACACAGCATATGTTACTGAAAAAGTTAAAAACAGTATGGCATTGCTCTACAATGCTCTGTGTAAAAAAAGAAATAATAAAAAACAATAAAAAATGGAAGAGGAAAAATAAAAAAGGAAGATGTATATGTATATATTAAGAAGAAATCTTACTTGCTGTTAATCTCTAAGCTGTGCTATCCATGCTATACTAACAATGTTGTTATATATAGAATAGAAATGGCTTATTACTGAAGACACTCTTAACAGAACTCTTACTCTCAACAATCCCAATGATCTTGTAAATTGAAAGGGACATCAGAGATCCAAGTTAAACTAAGTTAAACAATAAAGCAGCAAATCATTTGGAAAGTCCAGTTGGTCATGTTAAAGCAATCTAGGCATATATATCAAATGCATATCGACACATGGTAGACATATGTAGTCTTGTTTTGTTTAGAATTATTTAAATAGAAATAATATCAAGCCAGATGCAGCACTACTATACAACATGTTGCAAGTCAAAAATATATCAACATACACACTATCCATATGCATTGTATTCATGACTTCATGTCTATAAATCATTGTAAGGTATTTGTCATGACTGATTTTGGACTCACTTGAACCCACAAGCAACTCTGCTATTTGGAACTCTGGCACCCTGGGTCGCTAATATCCAAGACTATTAAAATTGACATGAAACTTGTTGTGGGGACTGCGACATGATTGTTTTTGTGTGTAGTGTAGTGTGGACCACAATAATTAATGTTGGGGTTCCAATATCATGTTATATGCACTGTAATATCATTATTTGTCCTGTTGTTAGTTTGGAATAAGAAGTGGTCTGGCCAGATAATCCACATGCTCTGGTGTATCTGGTGATGGGATGGGGTTTATGGCCTCAGGAAGATATCTCTGGAAGAATATCAAAGTGATCAGTCTGCTCTGAACTAAGAAATGGTGTTGCTTATCTGATTTCTCCATGATGTTCTGATCTGAATTGCAGGGTGTTGAGATGAAAATAAAGTCACAACCTACAGATAGCTCCTATAAGCTATAGTAGGAGATTTAGGGGTGTACTGAGCCACTTGTCTCTTGGTCATGACAGTATTGTTGTGTTAAATGTTTCAGAATCAAGCATTTATTGATTCTGTAACCCGCTGTTTGTTAACATATAAACAGATGAGAGATGTGTTCACAGATTTGATGTGGTTATGTACATGCATGTTGTTGGTATGCTCTGTATATGGTTCACTTACAGTATCAGGTAGCACTACTTGACGAACAACAAGCTGTAATGTTCTATTTTAGACCTACCTGAAAGGGAATGAAAAATATGGATAAATTAAATAGGCAACATATTTCCTTCCCCTCTACTCACCTGGACTCCACTCAAGGGGCTTCACTTCAGCACATTTCTCCCACAGATAACATCATCTTAAAATTATTAATAACTGTGAAATTTGATGTCATGGGTTTAGAGTTTGACGTAAATTAGGTAGTCAATGTTACTCAAGTATAATGACCCCTCTTCCTCAATGGGTGATATCAGGCCTGTCTTCCTTTGAGTAATTTGGGACCCTGTGTTTCTTGTCAACCTATTGACCCCACGATTGTGCATGGGTATCAGATTCTACACCCCTTCCTAATCTTGCTCTGAGGCTTGTTGCTAACTTCTCTTTTATTAACCACAGGCCCAAGAAATCTCATCCCATGACCCTGCACCTAGATTGCCACACATTCCCCTCCCCACACCTCACCCAACTCCACTGTTCAGCCTGTCCTTCCTCTCCTGTGACCATTCTCTACCTCCATGTTTCCTGTTCTTGTGTAAAATCCATCCTGAGCTTTGCTTAAAGCTGTGTAATACAGTAGTCATATGCTAACAAGAAGCCATGTTTAAAATGGTATTCAATTACAAGAGTAAAGCCTTTGTGGCATGGGCGTAGGAGTCCAAAAAAATCTGGGGGGCTAGAGTTTAAAGAGACAAAAATACTGTGGCCCTGAGTGGTGCAATTAAACTCAATTCTCAGGGCAGACAGCAGGGGTAGATCTACCACAGGTGCACCAGGTACACCGGGGCCCTGCTCTTAGGAGGGGGGGCAGTGCTGCAGTTCCCCCTCAAAAACGTTTTCTTTTAAGTTCTTTGTTTAACTTTTCGATGCCCCTAGGCCCCACCCACCAATCCACTTCCCCATATAATAAAAAATTATATATATAGGTATTTAGTGATAATTTAAATATGAAAATTATGAGTCAAAACTTTGAAAGACATACTGCACCTTCTAGTGGCTAAATCTAGTAATGCATGGTTGATATTAATTTTGCTATTTTTTGTGTCCCCTATTCATATAACCTAGAGTGGGTTTGTCCCCCCATCCCCCAAGTTCCTACGCCCCTGCTTTGTGGGAATATTTGTATATCCCTGCTGGTAGTAGGACAATTTAGAGGTTGTGTGTCAAAGTAGTACTTTACAGAAAGGGTGGTAGATAAGTGGAACAAACTTTCAGTGGAAGTGGTAGGGTCAAACTAAGTTAGAAATATATGAAAGGTTTCTGAATTTAGCTAGGAATAGAATATACATATGTATCTATTTACCTTTATGTAATTTGTTTTATTAAGAAGTGCTTAAAAGCTGTTTTGTCTGCCTTAAAAGTTTAAATGTGTACGCAGTCTGTGCTATGCAGTGTTTCAAATTAGCCTGTCAGTGACCTCTCTCAAGTAGCATTTTGCAGATAGTTTCCACTGATTGATTACAATGAGACAGTATTTAGAAGTACAGAGTCTTTATGAGCTGCTGAGGGGAACTATTAGGAACTATTTGAATGATTTTAGGTACAATAAAATAAGCTTTTAAGTACTTTTTAATAAAATAAACTACAAAATATAAAGAGATAAATACTGTAGGTATAGTATATTTCTAGTTAACTTCACAAATATTCCATGTCAGTTTAAAGATTATTAGCATCCTTTGAGTTAAACATAAGGCAATCCTAAGGCTTAATTAAGTCAACATTTAGGTAGATAAATTGGATACATTGGCCTTTATGGTTCTTTTCTGCCATCAAATCTATGTTTCTAGACGCAATTGCTCTATTGGGCTCTGTTGTTCTTTCAATACTTGTGGGACAAAAGAGGTCTCCAAAGCTCATTATTATAAGAAATCTTAATGAATGTTGTGATCCTAATGGGGATGAATGGCAGCTAATCCCACATTCAGAAAACGTTGCTCTTTATGCACTCTAACAATTTGACTTTGCAAGCGCTGTAGAAAGGGTGACAAATTACCTTTCTGGATCTCTAATCAGGCTAAGAAGGGCCAGGTATCACTAGCACAAGTGTCCAGGTAAACCTGCCATTTGTTTGAGGAGCCTGGAACATAAAAAACCCTATCTACCCCGTCCTACCTGTCGATGTTCCTGCATTTCATCCCACCCTCCACACACCACTACAAATAACCTTTCTGGATCTCCCTAGCCCTCTAATAAGGCTAAGAAGGGGCCGGGTAGCACTAGCCAACATATCAGCTACTGATCCAAACACAAAAGGCTCCAACCACAAGTGTCCAGGTAAACCTGCCATTTGTTTGAGGAGCCTGGCCCATAAAAACCCTATCTACCCCGTCCTACCTGTCGATGTTCCTGCATTTCATCCCACCCTCCACACACCACTACAAATTACCTTTCTGGATCTCCCTAGCCCTCTAATAAGGCTAAGAGGGGGCCGGGTAGCACTAGCCAACACATCAGCTGCTGATCCAAACACAAAAGGCCCCAAAAACAAATATAAGGAATGCTATATTTGAATAACTTTGATATTCCAACGTGGTATTATATGACAATCAAATAAGGTTAATACACTTGTCTTCATAAATGTAATGTCCATCTGGTATCCATCACTGCCAAGTATAAATATACAAATAATACCAGTTGCATCTGATGATGAATATAATTTGTAATCAACCAAATAATAAATGATAACATGTTTAGCTGAGCAAAATATCTTAAGTATTCATTTACTGAAAGACCCATAAGCAAGTTTTGTATGTGATATCACAAGAAATTAAAAAAACATCTTGAAAGTGTACATTACATTTATATTTAGAAATGTATTTATATGTATATATGTTACTTTGTTTTTTTTGTCTCACTTGGCATCCATGGAAATTTGGCATTGAAAGTGTATGTGAAAATAATGTTTAAAATCAGTATTCACCATCTGACTTAGCTATTTGGTTCCAAGTGAGACATTTATGCATGACTAATTATAACATGTCATTGTACAACTGGCATATTTTTTGTTACATTTTATTTTAACCTTTCTCCTTACATTTGTATATAAATTAATATACTATTACATGCTACCTAAATAAATAAATAAAATAAAGCATTTTGGACAGAATTTATCTTAGACTCAATATAAAATTAGTTATCAAAGCAGACATTTGGCCAGAACATAAAGAAGGGTGTGCAAATGTAGTTATCAGTCTCAGATATGCATGCATGACTGCATAAAAGACAAGGATTCAGAATACATCATTATGCACATATCCACTCCGAATCAGAATATGTGTTAAAATTATTTGTTTCCAACCATAAACATTTATATTTAGAATTGTAGACTTTGATTTTGTACTGCAGCATATGTTTAGAATGTGAATCATATGCCATACAAATTTGTAATTAGTAAGCTTACCTTAAACCTAAACTTTCCCTATTGTAAGCTGATTTCATGATATACTTGACATCAGAGGAGCAGATGGATTGATGAGATGATTGAAGCAATGAATATGAACTTGAGGGAGCTCAGAAGGGAGCTCAGAAGGGGCTGACAGATGTGTCTGGTGTGTTGAAGTCCACAAGGTCATCGAATGTCGAGCACGAATGAACGAATAAACAACAACAATATTGCACTAGTTAATGTTGTGTCATGTCAAATTTACAGCATACTATAATTGCCAAGTGAAATGTATTGATAAATTTTAACATCCCTCTGCACTGTGATTCTCCTACCCGACAAGAGGTGACTGGAGTTTGTTATTGTTTCCTCACTTTACACTATTTTGTTTATCACATTATGTTTGGTAAAGAACTATGACATTTAATTAAATCACAACAGTGACGCCTTTTAGTTAAAGGGCCATTTACCTCACTGTAAGTGCTCTTCATGGTGTGAAAGAGCACAAGAATGTATGTTAAAATTATTCATTATTTTAATTACACTAATAACAGCTAAAAAGTCTGTTAACATAACAACGTCCATCCTGCCTACTGACTGTTACATGAGTGAAACAGACAACCGAGTCTCGCAATGAAGACAGTGAGTGATAGCACTTTTCCCTGCACTGAAAAGTTAACCCAAAACTAACCTGTTTAGGTGATTCCAAAATTTGTGTAGTGATCAAAAGAAACCCTTACCTAATCCTTCATGCAGAGATGTAGCTGTGGTCAGTGACACATGTAAACACAGATATTTGATATCTCAGTGAAAAATGCATGTATTTCAAAAATTCAAAAAGTCTTCAACATTCCTTTAAGAGATCTTTACTGTGATGTGATCCAAATTGTGTTGAATTAAGTGGCCCTTTAAGAAAAAAGGGACCTAATACTTATTCTGTGGGGGCAAAAACATTTTCTGCTATCTTTACTCTTTACCTTGTAACAGCTTCCGAACAGGGTATGTGCCAAACGCTAAAAGCAGATTATGTTCCACTGATATATGGGAAATAGCCATAGTTATAGTTAGTGAAATAGTTTGTGAAGACCTTAATTTTGGATAAAAGTTCACTAACTAAAAACTTATGAAAAAAAGTATGCTGTGTGCTTATATAGAGCCCTATTCAATTGTCCGAATCGCAATTTAATAAGGCTGCATGCCTTTAACTGTTAAACACATAGGCCGTCATTCAATTGCAATTTGGCCAATTGAATAGAGCTCTAAATAAGCACATAATATATTTTTTTAAAGAAGTTTTTTCTTTAAAAAAAATATGCTTATTTAGAGCCCTATTCAATTGGCCAAATCACAATTGAATGAGGCCCATAATGTTTAAACAACTAGAAGATTATCTCAACCTTTAGAAATAAAATTGCAATTTCACAAATAGTTACATAGCAATTGAGGTTGAAAAAAGACTTTTAGTCCATCAAGCTTAATCTTTTTAGATCTCCTCTGATCTGCGATATGCAGATTAATTGTTAATTGATCCAGAGGAAGGCAAACTTAATTAAATAACAAAGGCTTAAATTTTTATTGTTTCTTGAAATTGTATGTGTAACATTGGAAATGTAACTATATTTAACACATGGGGAAATTTCCATAATGGAAAAGGTAACTATTATTATCTATATGTTTATTTATTTTTCAGTAAATCAGTTTTAAAATATAAAAATAATATATTTGTGGGATTATAGCTGAGTTTTCAATGAGCATAAGTAGATTATGAATTATTTCCTAAGTGTTTTTTGTTAGTATGTATGTAGAGAGTACAAGAAAATAGTGTGGATAATACGAAATCTGCTTAATATAAAGACATAAATAATATCAGAAATAATTACAGGTGAACCTTCTCCCCCACAGAAATGTAGTTTTATCTTAAATACTAAGGGCCTCATTCTGTTGAGATTAGGCCAATTGAATAGGGCTCTATATAAGCACATAGCATATTTTTTTTACAGAAGTTTTAAGTTAGCCTTTACCTTGCTTTTGGATAGAAGTTCACTAAACAAACTTCTGTAAAAAAAAATATGCTATGTGCTTATATAGAGCCCTATTTAATTGGCCAAATCGCAAATGAATGAGGCCCTAAATATATATTGTGATAACCCTTTCTTCTAAATAATTCCTGACTTTGTTAGTATTGTTTTCCTAACTCCTTTATGCGAATGTGTGGCTCAATATGCTAATTCATAAAGTAAGGGTGGAGGTAATGATGGAGGAAGGAAGGAGGAGGGGAGTCTAACTGCATGATAACACTGAGGGACATTGTTTCAGTCCCTACAGAGACAGACAGACAAGAAGACTGTAATACAAATTAACACATCAAAGAAGCAAATTAGTATTCAATAATTTGCATAAAAAGGCAACACAAATAATACTGAATATCTCAGGACTGATTCATTATAGAAAAAAATACAGAGTTTCACCAGGTTTCCATGTTCTTTAAGAATAACCTAAAAAAATCTTGAATTTGAAATGACAGCGTCCCTTCAAACATTTTATGTATTCTATGCTAATATACCTTGAACAGGTGAACTTTGCAACTGTTTGTGTCTTCATATTTCTAATTTTAATTAGGTTCAAAAAGCAAGTAATATTCATCATTTTCTGATAACATATGAATTGGAACAATACAACTTCTTACATAGTTACAACAGCAAACAATACAAGTTTCTGCCACTTGAATAATAGATGATATTTTTTTCACACACAGAGCATTTCACCTTTGATTTAAAAATGTAGCTAAAAAGTTCATACCATTTTCCTTGACTGATGTTAATAGGCTGTAGAGTGATCTGCTTAAAAAAATCTATGTTAATAAATGAGAAATCTTGACATTGATTCTCATAAGATCAACATAATATGCTTGTCAGAGCTTTTAATAGCAGTATTCAATGTATTACCATGTACGGTAATACGTTCTAACTCATATCCCTCCGACTGCCTAAGCTTTTAATCCACACAAAAGATACAGTAGAAGCAGTGGCTCCCAAGAGAAAAAACAGAATATAAATTATACATTTATATAGTGATCTGGAGCATACCAAAGTCTTATAGTTCTGTATGATAAATATGCTACTTTGAAGAACTAAACATGATGAGTAAAATGTTAAAAAATAATAATTCAGCTTTAATTTATTAACTTTGTACACATATATTCTTTATTGTTGTTTATCTATTTCATCTGCTTGCTTTAGCTGCTTTCTCAGCAGGGTATGCCATTGTATAACAATGAAACTACCATTAATCCTTCAGAAGACGGTGGTATTTTAAATAATGTATAAATACTGTATAATATTCAGTAAATTACAATTATTTGTTTTTTTCTTTCAAAGGAAAAAAGCAATTTTTCAAGTATAGTCCACCAGAAGAACATATGTAAATAAAAGGCTAGTGGCCCTGTAGTCTTTTCCACAATAATGTAGATCTTGAATGTAGACATTGAAGCAGATTGTGTAAATGAGACAAATAAAGATTCTGCACAAAAAAATTAAGAAATGCAAGAGCAGTATATAGCAGAAATAAAATGCATCATAAGTGCACAAGCTCCAGGAAATGCAGATATACATCATTACCAAGCAACAGTCATCTGTGTATGTTAAAAATATATCTATATAAATATATAAATATATATATATATATATATATATATATATATATATATTTTACATAGTAATTATAGTAAATAAGGTTATAAAAAGACTTTCAGTCCATCAAGTTCAACCTTTTAAGATCTTCTCCGATCTGCAATATGCAGATTAAATATTAATTAGTTGTTATTAATTATTAATCAATTATTTAATTATTTATTTTTTATTTTATTTGTAATTATTAATTAATCCTAAAGGAAGACAAACAGAAAAAAAAAACAAGTGAGACTTAGCCAATCGTCTCAAAGGGGGAAAAAAATAGTTCCTTCCTGACCCCAGATACTGGCGATCGGATTTCTCCCTGGATCAATACTCTCTCTCTAATTATCCATGATAATACTGAATTCCCTTTTTAATTAGAAATAAATCCAGTCCGCTTTTAAAGTTATCTATCGAATCCGCTGTCACCACCTCTTTTGGTAGAGAATTCCACAGATTAACCACCCTTACTGTGAAGAACCCTTTTCTTTCTTTAGGGGGAATCTTTTTACTTCTAACCTCAAAGGATGTCCTCTTGTCAGTTGAAAACTGCTTGGCACAAAAACCTCCCTTGACAAATCTTTATACTGACCCTGGATGTATTTATATAAGGTAATCATATCTCCTCTTAGACACCTTTTTTTCTAGAGAAAATAAGATTAATTTGGTTAGTCTTTCTTCATAACTTATCCCCTCCATTCCCCTTATTAGTTTTGTTGCCCTCCTCTGTACCTTTTCCAGCTCTAAAGTGTTCTTTTTATGAAGTGGTGCCCAAAATTGTACCCCATATTCCAAATGAGGGCATACTATAGTGGCAGAATTATATTTGCTTCTCTTGTTCTATACCCTTCTTAATACATGCTAATATTGTATTTGCCTTTGCAGCTGCTGATTGGCTTTGAGCACTGTTACGTAGGTAGTTGTCCACAAGCACTCCCAGATTTGCTCCTAGATTTGCTCCATTAAGATTATAAATTGCATGGCTATTTTTCCTTCCCAGATGCGTAACTTTACATTTATTCATATTAAATCTCATCTGCCATTTAGATGCCCATTCCTCAATTTTATGTAAATCCCTTTTGAGGGAAAGCACATTATTATCTGATTTAAATACATTGCACAACTTCGTGTCATCAGCGAAAATGGAGACACCACACTCCAATCCCACCTCTAAGTCATTAATAAATATGTTAAAAAGGGTTGCGTCTGACGTCAGACGCTTACACTGAAAATAGGTAGTGCTTCCAGCTAAGCTCCGTGAATTGGGAGTTCATAGTCACCTTCTTGTGCCCTAACTTGCAGTACACGGGAGAGCCTGGTACTACATAGGAGGAATCTGTGTATCTATGCAATAACGAACGCATTTAATAAACCTGGAATTATTAATACCTGACATTAATGCGACACCCGGAAATGGGGGTTACAAGAAATGCTATAGATACAATAGAGGGATGGAAATGTGGGGAATCTTGTTAAAAGACCCTTCTACCAGCTAAAACCTCTATATTGTAAATAATCTCCAACAGTGAGTCACTATAAGAACTTGAAAAATATACCAGTATAATCTAAAACTGATATAGAGATTCAAAGGGCATTTGGATTATATAATAATACTTAGAACGTTAGATATGCCAACTTCAGAATTATATAAAGTGGAATACATATCTAAAAGAATTTGAAGGTGACATAACACCAAGATATAAACAAAATATCTCTTACACTGATAAAAAGAGATATATACTTAAAAAAGTCTGGAAGCCAAACCTAACAAAATCACACACTTAGTAAGATAAGACAAGAGGAAATAAGATCATGTACTGATCCCCCAAATATTAATAATTTACTTATCAAAAGTGTGGAAAATAAGGGATTCAATATTAAAATGTTTTTAAGGAATTACTTACTACTTCCCTTGATTTTAAAGAGTTTTTTCTCCAATTCTCTATTGAATAAAAAGGAGAGGACCTAATACTGAACCCTGAGGAACCCCACTATGTATATTCCATTTACAACAACCCTTTGCTTCCTCTCTTTTAGCTAGCTCTCAATCCATGAGCAGATATTTACTGCAATTCCTGTATCTCTTAGTTTGCACAATAGTCTCCCACGTGGCACTGTATCAAAAGCCTTTGCAAAATCCAAAAAAACTACATCCACTGAGTTGCCTTGATCCAGGTTCCTACTAACCTCCTCATAGACACTAATTAGATTTGTTTGACATGACCTATCCCTCATAAATCCATGTTGACTCCTACTAATCCTGCTCAAATAGACATATTCTTGTATATTATTCCTTATAAACCCTTCTAAAAGCTTCCCCACTACAGAAGTGAGGCTCACTGTTCTATAACTCCCTGGATTTGCTCTTGCTCCCTAAATATAGGTATCACATCTGCTTTTCTCCAGTCATTTTCTCCAGTCATCTGGTAGAGACCCTGTGTTGAGTGAATCTTGAAAAATTTAATATAATGGTTTGGCTATTACAGAGCACAGTTCCCTCAGTACCCGTGGATGTATTCCATCAGGACCCGGGGCTTTATTAACATTTATTTTTTCTAACCTCTTTTGGATTTTTTCCTGCGTTAACCAATTATTTGGTGAAGGTAGTGTAGCCCCATTATGTTGCCGTGTCCCAATCACTGGTACCTCACTTGTGTATAGCAAAGAAAATAACCTATTTAGCTTATCTGCCTTTTGCTGGTCACTAATTATCAGATGGCCTGTGTCACATTGTAATGTTCCATAGCTTCCTTCCTGGCCTTTATCCCATTAATATATTTAAAAAATATTTTAGGGTTAGTCTTACTCTCTTTTGCAATTCATTTTTAATTTTTGATTTTAGCCAGTCTAATAGCCCTTTTGAAAGCCTTGTTGATTTCCTTGTACTTATGTAAAGCAGTCACTGTCCCCTATTCTTTGTATAATTTAAAAGCTTGTTTTTTACTCCTCATCTTCATCTTCAATTCATTGCTAAGCCACATGGGTTGTGATTTACTCCTATTTCCACATGGTATTTGGTGATAGGTATGTTTATTTAGTAAGGATTTGAACGTTGTCCATTTATGTTCAGTATTTTTACCTGTTCTCTGTCCCAGTCTATACTTTGTATTGCTGACCTTAGACTGTTAAAATCTGCCCTTTTAAAATTAAGAGTTATCATTAGCCCCTTACAGTTATGTTTTTTTTATTTCCTTCTCTAATGAGACTGTGTTGTGATCAATGTTTCCCAAAGGTTGCCCTATTCCAACATTTGATACTATATTAATATTATTTGTGATAACTAAATCCAAGATAGCCTCATTTCTAGTAGGTTCTTGTATAACCTGGTCCAGATAATCATCTCTGACTGTACTCAAGAACCGGCTCCCCTTAGCTGAACTGCTGGTCTCATTTATCCAGTTTATTTTGGGGTAATTAAAATCTCTCAATATTAGAACTTGCCCATGCTTAACTGCATTTCCAATCTGTAACAATAATTGCATTTCCTTACTTTCAATTATATTTAGGGGGTTATAGCATACTCCTACTAATATTCTTTTAGAATTTGCTGCTCCGCTATATAACTCTACCCACAAACATTAAACATTACCTCTAGTTGCACCATAATTATCTTTTCTGACTATAGGCTTAAATTCAGGCTTAACATACAGAGAAATCCCTCCTCTTTTACCATTGCCTCTATCTTTCCTAAATAGGTTATAACCATCCAGATTAACAGTCCAGTCATGAGATTCATCCCAACACGTTTCAGCATTCCCTATTAAATCCCATTTCTCATTAACTGCTAATAATTCTAACTCTCCCATTTTTCCTGGCAAGCCTCTGGCATTAGCAAGCATACACCTTATGTTATGAGTCTGTAGTTCTAAAGTGCCTGCCACTGTACTTGAGTTACTTAGCAATACCTCCCTATTGACTGTACTAACCCTCCCCCATCTCCTCCCCCATGACTAGTTAATATGTTCCTTACCCCCTCTACATTTTCTACCCCATTACTTCTATCTCGTCCCTCCCACCTACTAGTTAAAAAACTCTCCCAGCTGTTCTACCATCCTATCCCTAGGACAAAAGCTCCCTCATCATTAAGGTGCAATCCATCCCTGATATAGAGATTGTACCCAAGTGAGAAATCAGCCCAGTGCTCTAAAAACCCAAACCCCTCCTTAATGCACCACATTTTTAACCATGCATTAAGCTCCCTAAGCTCCTTCTGCCTCCCTGAGCTTGCACGTGGCACTGGTAGTATCTCAGAAAATACTACCTTGGAGGTCCTTGCCTTCAGCTTATTACCTAGTTCTATAAAATCATTCTTTAGGACACTCCATCTTCCACTAACTTTGTCATTGGTACCAATATGTACCAAGACTGCCGGTTCATTTCCAGCCCCTCACAATAATTTATCTACCCAATCCACAACATGCCGAACCCAAGCATCCGGGAGACAGCAAACTGTTTGATTGCTGGGATCTGGGTGACAAATCACCCTGTCTACCTTTTTTTATTATCATTATTATTATAGTTTATTTATAACGCGCCAACATATTCCGTAGCGCTGTACATAAATTAAGTCCAAACAAAGATAAATACAGATTAGCATATGACAAAGGAAGGAGGGCCCTGTCTTTGAGCTAGGAATCCAATGTCCATGGTGCATTCCCAAAGTACTTAGAAAATCGCAGACTTACAATCTAAGGTATAGTGAGTGGTAAAAGAGGGAGAGAGAGGTGATAAGTGTGTTAGGGTGGAAGGTGATACAATTCTTTAAAGAGATGCGTTTTAAGTGAGGTTTTAAATGTTTTGAGGCAAGAGGATAATCTGGTGGTGAGAGGCAAGGAGTTCCAGAGACTAGGGGCAGCTGAGAAAAGTCCTGGAGGCGGAAGTGAGAGGAGGTGACAAGAGTTGTAGAAAGAGGAAGGTCTTTAGCAGAACGAAGAGGGCGGGTTGGGGAGTATTTGGAGATGAGAGCAGAGATGTAAGGGGGAGCATTATTGTTGAAGGCTTTGTAAGTTAGGGTCATGATTGAAAATGTTATTCTTGAGGCTAAGGGAAGCCAGTGGAGTGATTGACAGAGAGGTGATGTCGACACTGAACGTTATGTATGGAAGCTGAGTCTAGCAGAGGCATTCATTATGGATTGAAGTGGAGATAGTCGTGTGGTGGGTAGGCCAACAAGAAGCGAGTTTAAGTAGTCTAGTCGAGAGATGATGAAAGAGTGGATTTTCGTTGTGTCTTGTGTAAGATAATGACGAATTCTAGAGATGTTTTTTAGATGGAGAAGACTAGATTTAGTTAGTGATTGTATGTGAGGGATGAAAGACAGAGCGGGGTCCAATAGAGATACTGAATGATCAATTTTGTAGGTATGATGAGAAACACAAGAGTGCAGTGTCTCGAATACCGAGGGAGAAGAAGATATGGAGTAGAAGTGGATGGTCGACGGTGTAAAAGGCAGCAGAGAGATCTAGAAGAAGAAGAATTAAAAAATGACCCTTTGACTTGGTAACTTTCATTGGTGACTTTAGTGAGTGCTGTCTCAGTGGAGTCTTGGGGCCGAATTCCGGATTGGAAGGTGTCAAGAAGGGAGTAAGAGGAAATAAAGCTGGTAAGGCGGTTATAGACGAGCCGCACCAGGAGTTTGGAAGCCGGGGGAAGCAGAGAGATAGGGCGGTAGCTAGATGCGATGTCAAAGTCAGATGAGGGTTTTTTGGGGGTGGGTATAACTATGGCATGTATTAGAGAAGACGGAAACATGCCAGCAGCAAGGGAGAGGTTGAAAATATGTGTGAGAGCTGGGATTAGTGTGATAGAGAGGGGAGATATGAGCTGAAATGGAATAGGATCCTGAGGACAGGTAGTGAGGCAAGTGGATGATAGCAGTTTGGAGACTTCATCCTCTGTAGCCGGATCAAAGCAGTTCAAAGTGGCAGTGGGATTGGGGAAGGGAGAAGACTGGGTGTTGTTGGTTAGTTGAGAGGAAAGAGTGTGTAAACCACTATGAGATAAGAGTTAATTGCTGATGTTTTGAATTTTATGAATAAAATGGTTGGCAAAGTCTTCAGCTGTGAGAGAGGAAGGGATGGGAGGAGGTGGTGGGCGGAGGAGAGTATTGAAAGTGTCAAACAGTTTGGCTAGGTTAAGGGCAAAGGAATAGGAGCGTAACATAAATTTGTAGTGGAGGAAATCTGCTGAAGTGGGTGATTTCCTCCATAGTCGTTAAGCAGTGCGGGAGTACTTCTGGATGTGTTGTGTTTGTGTAATGTGCCATGGTTGTGGATGAGAGCGAGGGCATCTGCGTGTGCATATGGGGCCAGAGTGTCAATGGTAGAAGAGAGAGTAGAGTTGTAGAGTGAGGTGGCAGTGTCAGTGCAGTTGAGGCTGGTGATGGGACTGAGAAGGGGTTGAATAATAGTGGAGAGTTGAGTATGGTCAAGTGCTCGCAGGTTTCTGTTTGTGAAGGTGGTAGGGGTTGGAGAGGGGTGGAGAGAGGGTGATGTGGTGAGTTTGAAGGTAAGGAAGTGGTGGTCAGATAGAGAGAGTGGACGGATGACTGGGTTGGAGGTTGTGCTGAGATTGGTGAAGATAAGGTCAAGAGAATGTCCAGCATGAAGAGTAGAAGAATCTGTTAGTTGTGAGAGGCCAAGGGAAGAGGTGAGTGCAAGCAGTTTGGTTGCTGCTGGGGAGGTGGGAGTGTGAACAGCAATGTTTAAATCTCCAAGTATTAGTGAAGGAACATTGGAGGAGAGAAAGTGAGGGAGCCAGGCAGAAAAGTGATTAAGAAATTGAGAGGGTGTGTCTGGGGGGGGGGGGGGGCAGTAGATCACAGCTACACATAGAGATATAGGTGAGAAGAGGTGGATTGTATGAACTTCAAAGGATGAGAATTGGAGGAATGGGACAGGGGGTATAAGGTGAAATTTACATCGAGTGGAAAGCAAAATACCCACAGGTAAAAACCACAGTGAGAGAGAGCTACCTTCCTAATAATAGAGTCCCCAGCCACTAAAACCTGCCTGTTGCTTTGCCTATCCTGCCCTCCCACTCCTCCAGGAGAACTGTTCTCCCGGCTGTTAGAGGGAGCAGCTCTATCTGGAATTGCCATTCCTGAATGGACATTCCCAACAGTTTCACTCAATCTGTTGGTGCTGGCCTCCCTCCTGATCCTGTTCCCCCTACTTCCCCTTGTAACTGTAACCCAGCTACATCCCTGGACATCCTCACTAGCCCCAGCTCCACCCTCCATGCTAGGCAGAGCTAAACTGTGCTCTGTGAGCACCAACTCCCTTTCCAGTGGAGCAATATCACTAAGTGCTCCAATTCTCCTCTCCAGTTTTCTAATTTGAGTTTCAAGACAGGCAACATGCTCACACCTGTCACAGAGGTATGGACCCTGGATCATCTGTTCCAGTAGTGCATACATATGACAGGATGTACACTGAATGAGGTTGCCACTGGACTGGCTCATAATTACAGTGCACAACACAAATAAAAAAATCACACAGGGCAAAAGCAAAAGGGTCAATGGAGATCTATTTCTCTGTGGGAGGAAAAAGTTAATGGGGCAAACGTTATGTGCACATAACAAAGAAAAGAATCATACATTGCAAAAGGAAAAGGATATAGGGTCAAGGGAGATCTATTTCTCCCTGGGTTAAAAAAGTTCACAGGAAAACTAAGATTAAATATCCACCTATAGGGAATAAAAATGAATCTTCTCATCATTAAAACATTTAAAATGAATACAATATAAAAGCCAATATTGTATAATTACTCCCACCCTAATCAGCAACTCAATCCTATCAATAGGAACAGAATGATAGTGAAGTAAAAGATCACGCTTATTGACATGATTACAGCATTCCGAACTCTCAAGCAACCAGGAAAATAATTGAATTCTGTACTTTAAATAAAATGTAAGATTTACAGGGCTCAACAAATGTCAGGAGTCAGGTTCTCATGCCATAAAATGCTTACAGGCACCTAGATTTCATCCACTGTACATCTCTGCAATTCTATTTTACCTGGCATGAGTGACTGAGCCAGTGCAGTGTTGGCGTTACATTTCCCTGGTTCAGAACCGCACCCTCCAGCTGAACGTACCTCTGTATAAGTGAGGAGTGAAAGCTGCTGCTGCTTGTACAGCCCTCACTGACAAATATACAATATCCTATGTGCAGCTAATCTGGGCCTCTTTAATAGTAACTCTCAAGCAACTAGAAACTACATTTATCCAGCATCTACCAATCCCCATGGGTGCCGGTGAACTGGGAGTCTACTGTATTATAAAAGGAGTTTAAGATATATTGTAAATTCAATAGCTCTGCAGCATTGTGAGTTATTCATATAAAACTAACAAGGTTGAATTCCTGTTACATGTGGAAGTGAATTGAAACACTTAGTGTTAATAATAAATCTATTTCTACATGTAAAACTTGCGAAATGTCTTAACTCATACTCTGTTATATTGTAAACAAATGCTAAATTTCAAGCAATGTGGCTAGTGAGCTTGAGACACAATAACATTAATTATCACCTCGACAATGCGCACAAAAGTTTACTCTCCTTGAAAAATGTTGCACAACAGAATTTTTTATTATACGCAGACTCCAAAATTAGAGGGACCTATCAGCTTCCGAGTCTATGCAGAGAAACGGAGTATGTGTCAAACACTAAAAGCAGATTATGTTCCACTGATATATGGGAAATAGCCATCACAGTCCTCATTTGTTCATTTTCTATCAGTTTCAGGTTTTTTTTTACCACCGTTAACCACTAGTTGTAACATCTAATGAGTGAGTAAATCACTAGAAGATTATCTCAACCTTTAGAAATACAATATCAATTTCCCAATTAAATAACATATGCTTCAATTTTATTGTATCCTTAAGTTGTATGTGTATCATTGGAAATGTAACTATATTTGACACATGGGGATATTTCCATAATGGAAAAAGTAACAAGCCTATATGCTTATTTATTTTTCAGAAAATTAGTTTTTAAAATATAAAAATAATGTCTTGGTAATATTATAGCTGAAAGAGTTCAATGAGCATTAGTAAGTTATTTGTTAGTAAGTAGAGTACAAGAAAATAATGTGGATAATAAGAAATCTGTCAAGTTCAAGATTGAATCCCTCCTGCCACTCTTGGGTACTAGGCACCACTGGCTAAAGTCTGATGTGTCAGTTGATGCTGTTGACCATGTGGCATGTCTCTAAGGCACCAGCAATTGAGTAATGGTTCATAGTTGTTTTGCCTTGTGCTGAATTTTGGCATCTATACATAATCCTCATTTCCTGATCATGTGAGACTTTGGCTACATTCCTGGACACTCTCCTTTCTGGTTCCGTAACTTTGGGTTGGACTTGACTTCTCTACTTTCTATCACCCAGCCCATGACTTTTACAGCTATCATTCGTTTCGGCACCCGACCTTTGCTTTTGTTACATGGTTTCTTTTGTGTACCACCTGTCTCAAGTACTGAAGTGTGTCTTGAGCTTGCTTTGGCCTCTGGTCTTCGCCACTACCCTGCTCTTTTGAGATTCACTCCGATGTCTGTAACACTAACATATTTACAAGCTGGCGCTGCAATCCATTCATGACAGTTTAATAAAATCTATTTAAGCAAATTTGGCAATGTCACGTTTAAGAATATTATCTATTACTTGTTGACCATCAGTTACTATGACCATGAAAATAATAGGAAGCTCATTGACACTGCATGCCAACGGTGGTCTCCTGAATATTTATTATCACATAAATATAAATGCTCAAAAGCTCTTCTTCGAAATTAATGGATGTTTTTTACTAGGTACTGAAGTTTTCATATTGGTTTGTGTATACTTAGGTCATGCAGTTAATGAACTGTACATTCTTGCTACGCTTTCTCATGTGGAAAGAAGAATTTGCATGTATGGACATGTTTGCACAGTTTACATTTTTTTTACTTAAACAATTGGTCCATTATAATGTTAAACAATGTCATAGCTACGTAATATTTAAGTCAACTTAGTTGAACTGAGATACCATATGGCAGGAATAAAGAAAAGGAAAGACTGGTTAGATTTGATAATCTTAGTTGTGAATGGCTACAAAGTTATGGATTTATCATAGAAATAACCTACATTGTATTCACAAAGAATGCCTTACTATAATAACATCATCAAAGCGTTCTCTAACCCTCAATTCCTAAAATGCTTACCAATGTACATTTTGTGATAAACTGTGGTAAATATTAGTTGCAAATTTGAGGCAATAGTAAACAATACTTTGCAGGTCTGTATATTTGTCACATAAATATAATACAAAACATATGCAAATGCATGGGAAAAACACGAGAGTACCCATTCAGTAGCAGAAATAGCCTCCTTCTACATAGCACTAGCTTTATTAATAAACATAGCAGACAAAGAGCCAGTTTGTGTATATTTCTTTACTGTACTGAATGGAGCAAGAGATGTCTAATATTTTTTGATATAACAATTTTATTTTTAGAAACAAATAGCAGTACTTATCATTAAAGGGACATGGAAGGTTTCGGGATTTCACTAGGAATAGGAATATAATATACCTATGTATGTATTTACTGGTTTTGTTGTTTGGTCATTCAGTCAGTTCTGACTCCCTGTGACCCCATGGATCACAGCAAACCAGGCTCATTTATCAGCCACTGTGATGATCCAGAAAGAAGGTGACCATGTGCACCCCAATTACTCCTCTCTTCTTCTACATGAATCCCTCCAATTCATGAATTTGAGCGGTTAATCTGAGTGCCCATCTATTAATATCACATCAAGAGCATCTCTCAGAAGAGCTTACTAAATCACAGGTTACAGGCGCAGCCCAAAGATACTAACTTATTGAAAACAATATATCTCTTTACTATCCATTTCTCTGGTATACACATAATATATACATAAAAGAGGCTACAGTATGTTCAACACAGGGTTAAGGGGACTTCCCTCACCATCTCGCTAATCTCTAGGTTCTCCCCCCTGTCAACTCAAACATCTGCCTCCGAGGGGTCCAGTTAGTAAGCCATTGTCAGATAGTTTTTACAACACAGTTGAAGTATGTTGCATTATTTATAACTGCTGCTAGCTTATTTATGAAAAATATCCCACACATAATTTCTTTAAACATTACCCATACAATCAACTTGTTACGGTCCATAAAACAAGTCCCATGTCCATTGAAATAGTTGTGGACATTAGCAATTATATTGGTTAAGGTCACAAATAACAGAGTCCATAACTTCAGGTACCAAGTTTCCTCCAGGGTCCACACCATCCAAAGTCCCCAAAAGTCTTATTGGGCCCTCCTGGGATCACACTGTCCCTCTGAGCTCCCTCAAGCTCATGGTCATTGCTTCAATGACCTCTTCTATCAATCTTCACCTCTGCTGTGTCCTTCTGCATGTGCCGTCACTCTTTCCCAATATTCCCAGAATCCCGTCTACAGATGATATGGCCGAAATATTTGAGCTTCAGCAGTTTTCTCCAAAATCACAATTCAAAGGCGTCAATTCTAACATGCTCAGCCTTCTTATGGTCCAGCTCCCACATCCATATGTTATTACTGGGATATCATAATTCTAACTATGAGGACCGTTGTTGAAAGTGTAATATCTTTACTTCTTTATAGCTTGTCCAGACTTGCTATATCTTTTAAATTTCATGGCTGCAATCACCATCTGCTAAGATCTTGAAGCCTAGGAAAATTAAAGCTGTCACTGGCTCCACCTCTTCCCCATCCAGTTGCCAGGAAATGAGATTGTGTTTTGCCATGGCCTTTGTCATTTTAAAGTTGCTATCCTCTGGAATTCAGCATTTAGTTGTTCAAATATTTTATTTCATTTTATTTCTTTTAAGGATATTCTTTGTTGCTGTTTTCTGGATAACATCACAAACTTCTGTAGAAATGTACTTTATGCTATAAAGAAGTACTTAAAGCCTCTGTTATTTCCGACTAAAATGTTCAATTTGAACCTGTTTGGGTCTGCCCTCGAAAACTAATGAATCTCATAAACACACAGATAGTGAAGTGAAATGTTTAAAATTAGCCTGTCAGTGACCTCTCTCAAATAGAATGTTGCCACGGATTGGTTATTTTGAAACAATGCAACCTCTGCACCACAATGTTTTCAGGAGCTGCAGTGGGGGAAAAACAGAAACTATTTGTAAAATGTCAGGAAGAAAAAAACATAGCTTTTAAGCACGTATTAATAAAATAAAGTGCATAAAAGTAAAGAGATATATGTATATTTTATTTCAATTTAATTACAGAAACATTTCTTGTCCCTTTAAGTTGAAAATAATTCTAGGTGTAGAATGGAAGTCTAAAAATGAAATATATATTTTGCACTTTTATATAAAAGGTTTCAAATAAGGCTAAAAGCAGACAAACAGATATATATGGATATGGCCAAGGACATTTTCAGTGCAAAAGCTAAATCCTTGGCAGTGGAACATTCTGTTATTGAATCAGTAAAATCAAGTTATAATACATTAATTGTGCATTTTCAGATTACACAAGTCGTTTGACCTTAGTAAAAATGTATATCAATACAAAGTGTTGCCAAGGGAACTTTACATCTCATGGAATGTGAAAATATCAAAAAGTAATCAACAGAAATTAATTTGCATTTAGATACATTCACAAAGACTGGACAATTTTTAAAGATTCACATAGCTACATCAATGAGAGATCCATCGAAATGTCATTTTTATAGTATGCTGTTATGAAGAACTAGACGATATTGTGAGAATGTTTAAAATTGCTATTACTTTTAAACTACAGCCCATTCATTTTGCTTTATTAGAGGAAGACATTTGTGTCTGTTCCTATCAGGATTGAATACCTGAGAAGAATGAGAAGAACATAGACATCTCTATCCAGTTCTCTTGGGTAACAGATACTTTGAATAGTGTCTTGATATTATGACAGAATAATCATCCCCCAGAGCTTGCAGGCACACAAACTCTCCAAGATGGAAGAGCCCATGTCACAAGCAAAGGCCTCCATTCAGATGCTCTCTTAAGAAAAGAACCCAATAAAGTTCACTCATAAATCACTGCTGAGCTATCGCATAACACAATTAAATCTAATCTCAGAGAAATGCCATTTAAGTATTTGAAATGTCCTTAATATCATAAGATCCGTGTAGCTTTCCCACAACTATTTAAAAGATTGCTGTCACATGCCTCCCATAATGTTAACTAACCTTGCTAAAAAAGCCTACAGGTACTTTCAACCACCCGTAAAGGCTAAAACATCCATGCGTAAAGGCCAAAACATGCCAACGAGAAGCCTGGATGCCTCAAATGTGTTACTATTTTGAAGCTAACACCTTAACTGTGGCGGATTTGATGCTCTTATGAGCCAGGGGATATTCAGAATCCTCACTCAATACATGCTACCTCCTATGACCATGTGGGTTCTCATTGTACCCCATGGCACACAAAATTGACCTATGCACCAATAGGTTTATTCTGGACCCCCATGTTACTCAATATTAACCCCTATACTAGGATCCAACAGAGCCCCATGCTGTAATAGGCAATGATCATTGGGGTCCTTAAGAACTACCATGGCACCCGTCCTACCACCAGAGTGGTCCATATTGGATCCCCATTGATCCTAACTCCCCATAAGGGTCTATGAGGAACTCCTTAGTCTCTAACACTAAATAAATTAAAGCTAACACCCTAACTGTGGTGCTTTGAGACTTGAAATCCATGATTACTATGCGCCAGGGGATATCTGGGATCATCACGTTTTACCTGCTAGCCCATATGAGACATATTAAACTATGACCATGTGGGTCCTTATGGTTCCCAATAGCACACAAAATTAACCCATATACTATGGGTGTCCCAACTCCCACCACCAGAGGGGTCCATATTGGATCAACATTGACCCTAACCCCCATGGGGGTCTATAAGGTCTAGCATAGTCCCTAACACTGACTACAGAAAAATATACTACATAAAATAAGAATATAAATTACACCAGTAAGGGAAACAATATACATTGTCTATTGTTTTGACCTGCTTCAGCGACGAACATCTATACCCAGATTCCTTACTCTTCAGCCCTGAATAAGTCGGCACTTCCAGGTTGACTGAAGTAAAAAAATGTTATATAAGGCGAAGGCTGGCAAAAAGTTAGTCATGTGAGAGGTCATCGGAGGAGGAGCTCAGTTAGGTGAAGTTTTATTTTTATATAGTGGCAGGTTTTTTAGGCAAGGCCCATTTCCACAGACCAAAGATGAGTAGCAAGGGCTTCAATCACAAGAAGAGGATGGATTTGTCAGTCTAGGCTCTTTTTCATTTACATTATTCTTCTTCGTTTTCATTTTACTCAGTTTTGAATTACTGTTAAATAAGAAAATAGCTTTACATGTAGTCTGTATTTATATTGCTCTGTTTCGCTCAGCCTATCATGTCCATCACATTAAACTCAAAATAATATTCTGAAGTCTGCAAAGCCAGATATCATAAAAAGGCAACAAATGTTGCTTGAAAACTTGAAAACATTTTATTTACCTTTGCAGAGGCATTGAGTATTTTTTTTTTGTTTCAAAGATTTTTATTCAACAGCTTTTAAGTTACATTGTAAACAATTACGTTGCAAACATCTGTTAACTGAAATTATTGAGATAATTGTTTCGATTGTTATTAAAATATAGTATTCATGTCAATAAACAATCATTTAGCCAGTTGTCTCGCCATTTTTTTCCCCTTTTTTGGTGATAGTCATAAGTAAATACACAATTAGAGTTCCACTCCTAAGTGTTCCTCCCTACATCCACTCCTGTGATCTCTCGTACCACCCTCATTACCTTTTGTCGTCTAGATAAGTTGTCTCTCCGCTTCCTAGCTCCACCCGTTCCAATCCGCTCCACACTCCGCTCCCCGGACAAGCCACCGCTGTTAGCCAAAATGTAATGTTCTTTCCTGTCCAGACCCTACAGTGTGCTATCTGGAGACTGAAACCAAGGTCCACAAATTTCTAGGTATATGTGGTGAGTGTCCAACAAAGTGTGAGTCATTCTTTCATTAATACAAAGATAATTTATTTTGTTTATGACTTCCTGAAATTGAATATGACTGCTTTTCCATCTTCTAGCAATTATATTCTTGGCAGCTAAAAAAATAATTTGGACCAATTTGTTCCCCTTTTTACCTAGCCCCTGGTAATGAATTCCCAAAAGGCAAGTCGAGATTGATGGTTCTAGGGGAGTTTTGAGAATTCGTGAAGCTAATTTGGTAGCTTCTGTCCAAATTTTAGCCACTTTAGGGCATTTCCACCTCGTATGAATAAAGTCTCCCCTTCCCTGGCACCCTCTATAGCACCTATCTGAAGTTGTTTGGGATAGCTTGTTAAGCCTGGCAGGGGTCATGTATGCCTGGTGTAAGATCTTTAATGAGGTTTCTAGCAAGCTATATTTATATGATCCCTTAGACAGGCTCAGAAAGGCTTCAGCCCATTTGTCCCCCTCCCAGTTTTGTTGCATATCTATCACCCATTTCAGTGTGTAAGCAGGTTTCCACGAAGTCTTTGGAGCATTAAACATGGTGTATAGTGATCCTAAGGTATCTCTAGTTAAGTTTGTATTTTTACACATTATTGACATCCACGATTCTTTGGGTGGGCCGTGAATCCTATGTATCTCCTCAACCCAATGTCTAATTTTGATGTAGTTAAACATTTCTTGGTGAGGTATCCCTATTTTCTTGTTCATTTCTGCCCAAGAAATAGTTCTGTCGCCCTCAAACCATGCTCCAAGTTTGTCTAAGTTGTGTGAAGTCCAGAATGTTTTGGAGTCAGCTGTGAGGGTGGTCGCTAAAGAGGTTGATGTAAAGATTGATGTAAGAGGTGATACGGGGTGAATCAGTTTATGTTCTTTCCTAGCCCATTTCCATATTTTCAGCGTAAATTTCGTTATAGGGTTATGGATTTGTGAGTCGAACGTGTGCAAATTCGGAGCCCATAGAATGATTTCCCACTTTAATGGAGCCATTTGTAGCGCTTCGATAAAAACCCAATTGGGTTGTAGGGTGGTAGAATGTACTAACGGTATAGAGGCAATTTGAGCTGCCTTAAAGTAATTACTAAAATTAGGGCAGGATAATCCTCCTCTAGACTTATGTTTAGACATAATTTGTCTGGCGATCCTAGGGGGTCTATTCCTCCAGATAAATCTAAAGACCTGGGCTTGAAACTGTACCAATTCCGTATTATTAATCTGGATCGGCAGCGTCCTGGCCACGTAAAGCAGCCTCGGCAAGATATTCATCTTGACCGTGGCTATTCGGCCCATCCACGAGATCTGCCTTTTTGTCCAGTTTTCTAAGTCCCTTCAAAGAGTCTTATATAGGGGTGGGTAGTTGGTTTTATAAATATCTGTTAGTGAATTAGTCAACTTTATCCCTAAGTAGTTTATGTAAGAGGCGGGCCAAAGGAAGTTGTGAACCTTTTTCAGTTGGTCTAAGATGTCCCTAGGAATGCCCACGCTTAAGGCCTCTGTCTTGCTATGATTTAGTCTCAGTCCAGAGAGAGTACTATATTCATTGATTGTGCCCATTAGGGCGTCTATGGAGGGGCCAGGATTTGAGAGAGTGCATAGTAAATCATGAGCAAACAAAGAACATTTTAGGTGCTGATGTCCCACCTGCACCCCTTCTATAGAGGAGTTTGCTCTTATCGCCTGGGCCAAGGGCTCTATGGCCAAAGCAAAGAGGAGCGGAGACAATGGGCACCCCTGTCTCGTGCCTCTCTCTATATTTATGCTAGCCGTCTGGGAGCCTGGTAATTTTAGAGCCTTTAGCCTTGGGTAACGTGTAGTATGTGTGTAACAAGTTTAAGAAGTTGCCCTCAAACCTGAACTTTGCTAACGTGGCAAATAGAAAGGGCCACTCTAAGGTGTCAAATGCTTTCTCTATGTCCAATGCAAGCAGGCAAACTGGGGACCCCCCAGACTTAGCCAAGTGGATGACATTAAGAGTTCTCCTGATGTTGTCGCCAGTTTGTCTGTGCGGGATAAACCCTGACTGGTCTTTGTGTATTAAGTAGGGCAGAAATATTGAAATCCTTTGAGAGAAGATCTTGGAAAGCAACTTGACATCCCCATTAAGCAGCGAAATAGGTCTATAGTTTTTGGCATCTCTCTGATCCCTACCCTCTTTAGGGAATATTGTTAATTCAGCATGGTTTAGTTCTGGGGGGGTAGTCTCCCCTCTCAGTATCGAGTTAAACAGATTACAGAGATGGGGGGCCAGAAGTGTTGAGAACTTCTTATAGTATATATTGGTGAACCCATCCGGGCCTGGGGATTTTCCTAGTTTTAGTTCCTTAATCGCTTCTAGCACCTCCTTGATAGTAACTTCTTTATTTAGAGATTGTAGATCAGCGGGTGAGATTTGAGGAAGGTCCAGTGAGTTTAAGTAAGAGGTAATGTTATTTTCCGTGGCCACCTTTTTGGTGGAGTATATATTTTGGTAATATTCCCTAAAAACTTTTTGTATTTCGTTTTGGCTATATATGAGGTCGCCCTCTTTATTCCTGATTTGGGAAATCCTGGTCTGGGCGTACTTTGCTCTCAGGCTACTGGCTAAAAATTTATCCGGTTTGTTTGCTTTATTGTAAAATAAATGTTGTGTTCTTCTTAGTGCCTTGTCCGTTTTTATGGACAATACGCTATCTAGCTCCAGCCTAGTCTTGTCTATCTCTGTTCTCAGGGAGGGGGAGAGCTGATTTTGATGCTCTAGTTGTGCCAATTTGTTTGCAAGATCTCTCTCCCTTTGTAGATTTTGTTTTTTGAGTTGAGAAGCCATCTTAATGCACAATCCTCTTTTAAAGGCTTTATGGGCCATCCAAACCCACCCCGCTCCCGTTTCCCTGCCTGCATTGAACCCAAAGAAGTCTAGCAACTGCTCCTGGGTTGAAGATAGTGAGACTTGGTATTCATTCAGCCTCCAGGTGTAAGGCATGTTGAATTGATTTCCCAAGTCCACTTCCAATAAAACTGCTGCATGGTTGGACCAAGTGCAAGGCACTATGGTCGCTCTGTGTGAGCTGTCTAGAAGTGAGTTGCTTATGTAAATAGTGTCAATGCGTGAGTAGGAACCATGAGTGGGTGAGTAAAAAGTAAACTCTTTCCCTCTCGGGTGAAGTCCCCTCCAGGCATCTACCAAGCTAGCAGAGTGCAGGAGTTTCTTAATTTGTCTAATTTTGTTGGAGAATCGGTCACTCACTGGAACTCTAGATTTGTCCGCCTTTGGGTCCAAGACTAAATTGAAGTCCCCTCCTACTACTAATTTCCCCCAGTCCCCCCCTTCCAGTGCCCTTAAGAATCTTATTAGGGCCTTATGTGGTGCCGTTGTGGGGGCATAAAAGGAAGCCAGAGAAATCGTAGTTCCCGAGATTGTACCTTTTATAATGATAAAGTACCCTTCTCGGTCTACCAGTTTGGATGTTAACTGGAATTGGAGGTTCCTGTGTAACAATATTGCTACTCCCTCTTTTTTTGAGGTGTGGGTAGAATGGAAGAGTTGAGGGTAATCTTTGTTAAGATATGTAGGGGTCTTATGTCTGGCGAAGTGGGTCACCTGTAGGAATAGTACAGACGGTTTGTAAGTCTTGTAGTATAAAAAGGCCTTCCTCCGTTTAAAAGGAGAGTTAAAGCCTTTCACGTTGTGAGTGAGTACTGTTATGGGCATGGGTAGATTAATAAGGTGTCTGTCAGAAATGTTGAATTAGCCTTACCTTTCTGGCGAGTTGTCGAGGAGGGAGTGAGGAGCGGCTTCTCCTTCTGGAGGTATGGAAGTGGTCGAGCCCTGGATGAGCGAGTTCTAGCAGACTTGATTCTAGTTAGAATATAAAAGCAAGAGTGTGTAAATCTTAATGTCACCCCCTGGTGCCCTATCATAGAAAATAGCTGGCTTAATTTTGTCTTGGGTAATGTGATTGTGAATGAGAATAGATTGTGCCCGTTGACCTGCAGACAGGCAACCACTAAAGCCTCCACCAGATAGGGGTCAATTTGCTCTCGTCCTGGGACCCTGGGAATGCTAAAAGGGCAGAGGGGGCAAGGAGGCAGAGGTTGTAGGAAGTTAATATTATTTGGGTAGTGATTGGTAATAGGAGGACAGGTAAGTAGCATGGCAAATGATCCCAGCTTAGATATGTTCCGGCAAGGTATGCTCTGGCAGGGATACAGAAATAAGAGAATGAATTGCTTAGTTCCACACCCAGGAGAGGGTAGGTGAGCAAATGTTGGAAAGTAGATCGTAGGAGAGCACAAATATAGAAAGTTAAGAGAAGAACAAACAGAGTGATTGCTGAAAAATCATGCATTCTTAGGACCTCCAGCCCTATCCTATGCTTTTCAATCCGTTAAAGTACTAGCGGGCTCCGCTTCAGTTCCTGCCGGCAAGGACAGTTGTGAATAAGGTAAAAAGAGTGTTACCATAAAAAGACTAGCCAGATCTATAGATAATTTGTGTAAACATGAATAACAAAACTCTTTATATTAATTGTAAACAGTAAGAACAGCTAGACCTAGACCAGCAAAAGTGGGTCTCACCAGGCTAAGTATTATTCCCTCAATTAGCAACAGTAGTTATATCTTTAATAGACTACTAAAACCTGCTAGGGAGGGAGGAAAAGCAAAACATGGTTTAGTAACTGTTCAAGAGTCTTTTGTCAATTGGGTACATCTCGTAGCAAAAGTCCTGAGTTCCTCCGGGAACCAGCCCAAAAGGCAGGAAGGAGGAGGGAAAGGTAGTAGAAAACAGTTAGTTCAGTTCTGAGCAACCTTCCTGAAAGTCTCCTCTAGGGAGCAAAAAAAAAGAAAAAAAAAATGGAGCTTTCTGATAGCTTGGTGCCTCTTTAGTCGTACCCTCGTTTTGAATAGTCCTTGAGGATAAAGACAATTGTGCTAGTGTGTTAGCGTGCCCATGTTTTGGCTGGGGCGCCTCTTGGCAGTTTTTGAGACGTGATCAGCAGGCCTCTTTTGTCTGGTCACTTCAGACCATTGTCTCTTTGGAAGAGGTAAAGCAGCTGAAACAGATGTTGAAGGGGCTGGGTCCCCCCACTTAGTTCCAGACATTTGAGAAGATCTTGGCAATCGTCTAGGGAGCGTGTTGTATATTGGGTACCTCCCACAGAAAAGATCAGGGCAAAGGGAAATCCCCAGCGATATCTGATGCCATGGCGGAGAAGTACTTTCAGGGCCAGCTTCATCAGCCTCCGTCTTTGTAGCGTAGATGGAGAAAGATCCGCGAAAAACTGAATCTTGGCCCCATCAGGGCCAGTGATCGAGGTCTTGTTGCGGGTGGCTGCAAGGATCAGGTCTCTGGATTGTTGGCACAGAAGCCGGACAATGATGTCTTTAGGAAGGTCTTGATTGCGGCTCCCCCCAAGGGCTCTGTGCGCTCGCTCTACCTCCCACTCGTGGTCCGGGTATCCTGAGAGGATCTCATCAATCTTGTCCTTAAGGTAACGAGGAAGATCAACTATAGCCGTGGGGACGCCTCTAATCCTCAAGTTAAATCGTCTGGATCTATTCTCCAAGTCCTCCATCTTATCTTCTTTATCAGAGATACGGGAGGTATTGCCAGCAATGTTGGCCCTGTCCTTCTCCTGTGCCTCTACCACTTGGTCCATGGTCTCCTCGAGTTGATGGGTCCTATGTCCGATCTCTTGTATATCTTTTTGCAATGCTGTGACTGCCCTATTGATATGGGAGGCCAGGAGAGCTTCAATTCTTGCCATTGAGACACTATTGATGGATACCTCCGGCTGTGAGGCTACCTCTTGAGATTCTAAATCTGAGTTCTAAATGTCCGATTGCTCTGAGGCGGGGTCTTGTGTCGGTGCTTCCAGTGTTTCTAGAGTTTTAAAATGCTCATCAATTTTTTTTGATGGGAAGGATTATTTTTTTTCCCCATTTCTGCGCCGCTGATTGTTTCCGGGTTGGCTGTTGAAAGTCGGGGCATTTGGCCAATTGTTCTGATAAGATCCCTCCGCTTCGGCTATATCCTCTCAATTAATTAGGTCTGCTGTGTTCGGTTTTGTCTGGATACACCTAGTTTCTGTAATGTTGTCTTTTGGTCCTTGCCGGCCAGAACCATGCAGGGCCGCTTTAGTTATATCTCAATGTATTGTTGAGCTTTGTCAATTGTGTGTTCTCAACAGGCCCAGGTTGCTTTCATCAATGTCCCACTAGATGGCGTCAATGCTCTATTAAGTGTGGGTGATGTAGCCTGTTGAGTGCTGGACTGCACTATTTTCTGAGCACCAGTAGGTGGCAGTACTGCTCCTTCTAGTGGTGATAGTATGCTTGGCTTGTTGTTGTGCCAATACTGTGCACAAGACACGGCTGTAGCAGTTATATAAAGAGAGTTAAATCTTGTTACCGGTATTAATGAGGCAGTAGTAATGGAAATGAAAATAAAGAGGTTGTATGCATTGAGTATTTTAATGGAGATGGTTCTATCTCTGGAACTCCTTTGTTTCATTTAGATTATAAATTGCATGCTTATTCTTCATTCCCAAATGCATAACTTTATGTTTTATTGGTGTTAATTGTCATCTGCAATTTAGTTGCTTATTCTTCAAATGTATGCCCCTTTGGAGGAAGCACATAAGCTTTTGATTTAACTTCCTTGCACAACTTGTGTTAACTGTAAATTCGAGACTGTTCTTTCCAGTTCTACTTCTAAGTTTTTAATAAAGATGTAAAAAAGGATTGGGCCTAATACTGATCACTGAGGAACCCCTCTTACCACATTTGTCTAATCTTAGTATGTTCTGTTTACAACAGATCTTTGCTTCCTTGAAAGGCTATGATGAATGTGTATGTTGTATTGTGAAATATAATAGTCAAGATAAGGAACAATAATCTGAGATATACAGTATATCATTCAAAAGAGTATGTAGTTAATTTGTAATCCACTCATTTATAATAATTTTACAATATAGTTTAACTAAAGTTGTGCTTCATTTGTAGATTTGTGAACTTTTTATTAAATTTTTTTTACAGTCATGTTGGTGTTCAAATTATAGTTCACAATGAAATTATAAGAAACTAAATCTGTTTATATTACAGACTTGAATTAGCATCAACACATTTTGGCTGTGTTTTTCACACTTTAAATGTATAAATTAATGTAATGCAAAAAGGTCAGATCAAATATGATATATTTTTTTAGTTGGCGATGTATTTATAAAGCATATTGCTTGGCTTTTACAATGTTCAGCCTTTCCCTCTATATCCCATTCATCTCTACACTACTTAACACATCATGCAGAGCTGTCAAAATTATTTCTTAGTGGCAGATGGTTAGTATGAGTAAAACTAGTCACATTATTTTTCTGAATAATTTCTTTGCATGCTACTGTGGATGATGTATTTTATTTCTTTATTGCTTTCCCCAGAACAAGACAAAGAAGAAATGCATAAAGTGTTAAGTTAACACAAAAATCGAAACTAGAATATTATAAAATTATGTTATTAGTAAACAGTAATAAACTGATACTTGGGATTTGTTACAGATTGTAGTTAGTTTCAAAGCCTGAAAAATCATTGAACTATTTAAAGTCCTCTTCTCTTTTGAAGAACTAACCTTGATAATGGCAAATGTATTTATGACATCAAAATACTTAATTCAGCCTTTATTTTATTAACTATAGCCTCCATGCTAATCCCCTATATCTCAGTTTACAACATGTTTAAGGCCAATGTCAGTCCAGCTAGCTATGTTAATCACTTTTCCGGAAACATTGTGAAAGAACTGCTACAAGTGACCGCAACAAGTCGAAGATGATAAATTATGGCAATTTTCTCCAAGTTAAAAGATTACAATTTACTTTGTTATACTTTTACACCAAAACCCTCTATCAATAAGTGCAAAACATGCAGTAGCAGTTAAAGAGACAATATAGCACCAAAAACAATACAAAATGATGACATTTCAACGTTATTTGATACTTAACAGTCAATATAAACATATGTGTATTTTAAAAATATGATAATGTATTGTTATGTCAGTTTCATTATGCAACATCAATATTTATATATATAATATACAAACACAAAATAAACACATTGCTATGTATTGACTCTACAAATACAATTGGCACATCTATTACATTTTAAAAATATAAATAAATTAAAAAATAATATATTTATATATATATAAAAATACAATGGTTCCAAATTTTCTATTGGTTGCTAGAGCCATTTCTCATCAGTAAAGCTTGGTTTGGGTACTCCCTACACTGAATTCTCTTGTGTGTAAGGCATGATTTACAGATGGGAGCTTAATGCCATAATATTACAAATGAACAGAAACAGAAACATTGGGAGAGAACTACTATGAGTGACTGTGACAAGACAAAGCAGCAAATAACGTTTTTAATTTTCCATTACACTGCTGAAATATCACAAGTTACTCCTTTTCACTTTTACACTAAAACCCTAATCAACTGAGACTTTACTGAGCCCATGCAAAATAGGGCAGACCTGTAAAGAGTAAGAAAGGAAAAAATATTTACGGGTACTAAATAGCACTCGCAAATGGTTTTAAAACTATTTCTGACAGCCGGAGCAGCAGTTAAAGAGACAATTTTATTGTATTGCAAAAATAATAAAAAAGCATGGAAGTTCATAATAATTTGACACTCAATATTTAAATATACACATATGTGGAATTACAAATATTATATTTTTATTATTATGTATGTGTCAGTATACAACATCCAGGGTAATACACAACGCAGTACTCAAGGGGTTAAAACATATTGGGAAACCAATATTAACTTTAATGGGCTAGGAACAGATGTATATTTTGTATGTATATATATATATATATATATATATATATATATATATATATGCACATATATCGTTTTTTGCCATATTTATCAGCGCTTATTCTCCATCCCCACCTCTCCCTCCATCTACTTTACTGGCCTCATGATAACTGCCTTTTGCAAAGTGTGACGACGAATCACAGTTTGACAATTATAATATGTGACTAGCGACTTGCCTGTCAAAAATGACGTGGCAAAAAAATTAGCAGCTATGGTAATGCTGTTTGCCACACAATGTAAAGCTTTTGCTCCTCTGAGGACCTTCGGCGCTCATTGCAAGCCTTGCGCTGAGCAACCTTTGGCGCTCATTTGCGAGCCTCTCCTCTTTGCAACGATCATGCTCTGCGCTCATGGCAAAGACAGATATATAAGTACAGTGTTAAATATACTATTTTTTTAGTGCAGTGTAAATTAGACAATGTTTTCAGGTGTCAGAGCATAATAAAGTGATTTAAATATGTAACTGCATGGAGAGTGCTATTAATTAGGAATGAATAAAGATATTAGGAAGTTCGAAGCATTAATATATTCATAATGGCAGTGTAAAATATGCTATTTAGCGTTTGTTATTTCTTATATATATTTTTGTTTAATAATATTTAATTAATTAATTAATTAATTAATCAATTAATATACTTTACCTAGCTAACAATCTCTTTTTATTTTCCAGCAGTATACAATGTACATTTGGGCTGTTGCTGCCCTGAGGAGAAAGTGTCAGCAATGTGCCAAGTGTGCGGTATAAAAAAGCATGCGTGCGCAAGGCCAAACCGTTTGTTTAGTTGGGTAAAGCTCTCTACCTCTCTACCTCAGGAAATAAGCCACTGGAAATTAGATTCCTCAGCAGTTTTATTTCATAAAAAAGTGATAAATAAGAGTAATGAATTATTTTTTTCTTTACGTTCTGATAACATGTTTCCTATTTTCAAGTGAAGTTCTTCAAAAAGTATATTAAGTATATGACTACAATAGTCATTTAATTGTCACGTGTTTAAGAACTCTTGAAGGACCTATTCATTCATGGGCCATATTTAAGAATGGGCAAAGGAATGGTGAACTTTTGAAGATTCCCTGAAGAAATTATCCATTATTATGTTATGTTATTATTATGTGACTTTCTGAATTGTCCAACACCCCTCCTTTAGTACTTTTTGGCCACTGAACAGCCCAGCTTGCATGTTGTTAGTGACATATGTTACAGCTACAATAATGATGCTACATTGTATCCAAAATATCCACAAATATTTTCTGTGCATTTTATTTGATTAGGTATAATTTATATTAAACTTTTTCCTAACACAATTTAGATTTTTCATTTTGTTTGTGTTTTTACTCTTCATTTACTTTATATTTCATTATAAAACAGCCAAAAGCTATGCCTTTTCCTATTTGTGAAATGAAATACAATGCTGCAGTAAATCTCAAGAGTTTGCCCAGCATGAAATACAATATAATCTCAGTGGTCAGATTTGAACAACAATAATGCATATATAAAACATCATTAGGTTCTTCCAAGTCTCCACAGAGAGAACACAAGTTGTTAGTTCATCCAGTGAATAGCCTACATTCATACATAAAGAAATAAATTATGAATTACAGTTGATGGTTCTACATATCTGCATCAAGGGTGTAGGAACCGAAAAAAATCTGATGGGTATACAGTATATACACATTATAAATAAATATATATATATATATATATATATATATATATATATATATATATATATACACACATACAGTAAATATAAATATATATATATATATATATATATATATATATATTTACACACATATAAATATATATATATCACATATATAGTTGTGAGCATACGAGCCATTGCTCACGCTTGCGAAGCGAGGGACGCAGTTCCCCGCAAATGCGGGTCCTCGCGAAGCGAGGGGCCGCATTTGCGGTGGTGGAGCATCCCAACGTGCGGAGGTGGAGGCTCCAACATCGGCTGTGTTAACACACACACACACGACTTTAAAAAAAAAAAAAAACAATCTCAAAGGCGCCTCACACCCGGTTACACACACACACACCGCAGGCGAGGGCCTCGGTTGCTGGCATGGAGTGCTGAAGGCGCTCCATGCCAGCAACTGAGGCCCTCGCTTCCGCAAATGCGGGTCCTCGCGAAGCGAGGGGCCGCATTTGCGGTGGTGGAGCATCCCAACGTCTCCGCAAATGCGGGTCCTCGCAAAGCACTTAGGGAATGAGGCAACCTTAACGTAACAAACACCCACACGCACTAAGAATCCTACTATAACGGTCGACCCGCGTGCAACTAAAAACTGTGAAAAAACACCAAATACCCACACAAACTACATAAAAAGCTTACCCATAGCAAGGGGGGCACCGAGGACCTCTGAAAGTGAAGTTACACCTCCATTTAAGTCCAAATTCCCGAGTTCTGACACACTAAAATCCCCTAAGCGAGAGAAAAAATGGCCACCGAAAAAACCCGAAAACGAGGCTCACCTCGGAAACCTGCATTAACCTCAGAACCAACCTTAACGGAACAAACACCCACACGCACGAAAAATGGCGGAACCGCGTACACCTAAAAACAGTCAAAACACACCAAATACTCACAAAAACTACATAAAAAGCTTACCCATAGCAAGGGGGGGGCACCCAGGACCTCTGAAAGTGAAGTCCAAATTCCCAAGTTCAGACACTCGAAAATCCCCTAAGCGAGAGAAAAAATGGCCGAAGAAAAAATGAAAACGAGGCTCAAAAACCCAGGACCGCCCAGCCACCTACAACTTACCCAAGAAGGGATCCGAGATAAGCTCCGAGCCCTGCATTAACCCCACATTAACCATCGCAGTGGGGGTCCCGATTGCACGCGATCGGGGACCCCCCCTGCAATCAAAATTCAAAATTCCTGTGTTACAGGTCCTTAAAGGACCGTAAAGGTCCTAAAAGGACCCGTTGTAAAAGAAAAAAATATATATACTGTCACCCTGTCAATCATGGGTGTCAATATAGACCCCCATAAGCCCTTCATTAACCCTGTCACTCATGGGGGTCAATATAGACCCCCATAAGCCCTTCATTAACCCTGTCACTCATGGGGGTCAATACAGACCCCCATAAACCCATCATTAACCCTGTCACTCACGGGGGTCAATAGAGACCCCCATAAGCCCTTCATTAAGCCTGTCACTCATGGGGGTCAATACAGACCCCCATAAGCCCTTCATTAACCCTGTCACTCATGGGGGTCAATACAGACCCCCATAAGCCTCTATTTAACCCTATCAGTCCCATAAGGGTATATTAACACCATTATGGGCCTGTTACAACACTACATTAACCACATAAGTTCCATGATGGTCCTCAAGGACCATCATGACACTAAGTATAAACACTATACTGCACTATACTGCACTATACCACCCCCAATAAAACATTCAATATCAACTAAACACCCTCTACACTAACCTATTAACATCTACACTAATAACCCCCACCACTCTAATTACAGAAAATAAAAAAGTCTAAAGTCACACACAAAAAAACTACATTACAGAAAATAAAAAAACATAAGTCACAAAAAATAGAAAAAGGAACATTACAGAAAAAAAATAACATTACAACCCCCCCCCCCCCCCCCCACTACAGAAAAAAAAAATACACACCTGAAAAGGAAATACATACAATACAAATACATACAATTACAATACAATACAATTACATACAATACAATACACCTTTATCTAATATACATCACACAATCTATCTAAATAAATAGCATAATCTAATATACATCCTATCTATATAATAATACATCCCCAATCTATCTAACACAATTTAATATACAATACATCCTATGCTATCTATATAAAACACATACCCCTAGCTAACATACAATAAATGCTATCTATATATTAACTAATCTAAGTCTAAGGTAAAATAAAATAATTAAGACCACTTACCTTTGCAGATGTCTATTGGGATCAGCCACCTACGATTTTTTTTTTTAAAGAAAATGTGTGCAACACGTTAACAGTTCTAAAATAAACATTCTATACATTCTAAATATTCTACTCACCTTTCCGGCATGTCCCTTCTCCGGCGCGGCACCTGTTAAAAAAAAACACAACATTAATACACATACATCAAAATAAAATAAACATAATCTACATTCTACTTACCTACCCGCGATGTCTCTGGCCTCCTCCGGATCCTCTTCTACCACGCCCTGTAAAAAAAATATATATATATACTTACATCCGCACTCCCGGACATCCCCGAAGCTAATGAGGCTCCCGGAGACTTTTCCGGAAGAAAATAAGCAATGGCGGCTTTCTGATTGGTTGAAAACGCTGTCTATCAAATTCACCCAATCAGGAGGCGCCAATGTGTGAGTCAATCAGAAAGGGATACACCCTGAAATCCCACTCTGATTGGATAATGCACCTGTCAATCTTTATTTAAACCAATTAAAAGGCGCAGATGCCTTCAGCCAATCACAATGGAATACACCCCCACAGGGTGATTGGTTGGAGCCTCTGCGCATTCTGATTGGTTGCACTGACAATAGCCAATCACAATGGAATACACCCTCACGTACTGATTGGTGAAGGATTTGCACATTCTCATTGGCTACTGTTAATATCAATCAATATGACAGCCAATGGGAAGGCGCAGATGTCTTCACCAATCAGTACGTGGGGGTACACTCCATTGTGATTGGCTGATGGCAATAAAAACCTTAGGATTGGTTCAAATAAAGATTGACAGTCTGTTATCCAATCACCATTGTATTTTGGGGTGTATACTTTTTTCGCTGGTTCACAAATGGGGTCTTCTCATTGGCTGAATTTGATAGCCTTTTCAGCCAATCAGAAGCTGCCATTGCCAATTTTATTCTGGAATACTCCATAGGAAGGTCATTAGCGTCGGAGACATCTGCCAGGGCGGATGTGTGTCGCTGTTTTTTATTTATTTTTTTCATGCGCGGATGCTTCCGGAGAAGACGAGGAGGCCGGAGACATCGTGGAAAGGTAAGTATAATGTAGATTGTTTTTATTTAAATTTGATTTATGTTTACTAATGTACTGTTTTTTTTACAGGAGTATCGCCGGACAAGACGCAAAGATGAACGACGGAACATGGAGGACGTGACATGCTGGGACGTGACATACTGGAACGGGACATGCTGGAAAGGGGAGAATAATATTTAGAATATTTAGAATGTTTAGAATGTTTAGGTATTTCATGTAAACGTGTTGTATTAATTTTTTTAATCTTTTTTACCGTAGGTTGCTGATCTGAAGAAACATCTCAAAGGTAAGTGGTCTTAATTATTTGATTGTAGCTTACAATTAGGGTAGCTATATATATATATATAGATAGCATGTATTGTATATTAGATATATAGGGGGATGTATTATTAGATAGTATTGTATATTAGATAGTGGGATGTATATTACATTATATAGTGGCATGTATATTAGATAGTGGCATGTATATTAGATAGGAGTTTATTGTATTTAATTGAATTGTTATTACATTAGATAGTGGGATGTATATTACATTAGATAGTGGCATGTATATTAGATAGTGGCATGTATATTAGATAGTGGCATGTATGCTAGATAGGGGTGTATTGTATTGTATTTTATTAAATTGTATTGTATTGTATTTTATTTAATTGTGTTGTATTGTATTATATGTATGTATTATATGTATTTAATTTTCAGGTGTGTAAAAACAATTGTAGTGAGGGGGGTTGTAATGTATTTTGTTATTTTCTGTAATGTTCCTTTTTTTATATTTTTTGTGACTTAGGTTTTTTTTTTTGTTCTGTAATGTACATTTTTTATTTTTGGTGAGTTTAGTTGTTCTAATTTTATTTTATGTAATTTAGTTACTTGAGGCACACAGTACACTCACATTGTGTGACAAACAGCATTTCAACACTTGCTTTTACTGACCGTCATTTTTTGACGGGCAAGTCGCTAGTATATATATAAAAATAAGTATATATATATATATATATATATATATATATATATATATATATATATACACAGTATATATATCACATATATAGTTGTCAGCAATGCGGGTCGTTGCTAGCGCTTGCGGGCTAGCGTAGTGAGGGCTGCAGTTGCTGGCAAGGAGCGCCGTCGGCGCTGGTGGAGATGAGAGCCGTAGGCGCTCATGCCTACGACCCCCTATGAAGCGAGGGGCTGCATTTGCGGAGGTGGAGGCTCCCACGTCGGCTGCAATGAGCCGCTAATACGGACCTTCGCAAAGCGAGGGGCCGCATTTGCGGAGGTGGAGGCTCTACGGCGCCTCACACGCTGTTACAAACACCCACACAAGCAGCACTTTACCAAAATGTATCTAACACGCAATCACTATATACGGACTTACACAAAAAAATACGAACCGCAGGACTTAGAATGGAAAATTTACGGACTTAGCATAAAAAAATAGGAAACGCGGGACTTAGAAAAAAAAACATTACCACCTCGCAAAAATACGACCTTAACGGCCGAACCGCGTGCACGTGAAAGCAATAAAGACACACAGAATACATAAAAAGCTTACCCACAGCAAGGGGGGGGGGGCACCTAGGACCACTGCAAGTGAAGTTACACCTCAATTTAAGTCCAAATTCACGAGTTTAGACACATGAAAATCCCCTAAGCGAGCGAAAAAATGGCCGCCGAAAAAACAAAAACAAGGCTCCAGGACCCTAAACACTCAAAACACCACCAAGCACATACGGATTTTCAAAAAAGCTGTACGAGGTACAAGATATACTCTTAACAAGGACGCTACATCATACACAGCCGCGTACCACATACACATTAGCCGCTATTTTACAACACTAACTTACACAATGGGGAAGTACACGGCTTCCCCTCGCGCACGCAGCCTATTTAAACTACACACTGCACTTACACCTCAGCTCCACAACAGTGCAAACCTACATTGTATGCTGCAGGAACATCAAAACAGATTATCAGCTCTTCAGCACAATGCTTCCTGCATATATTACTTCCAAATAGGTAAAGTATATTAATTTATTAATGTATTAATTATTTCATCAGCATACAAAAAACAAATATACACAAAAACAAAAAAAACATTCTCACAATAAACACAAAACCCATTCACCGCGTGACGAGCACCAACGCTGCTCATAGCACACAAAGCTTTGCAATAAGCGCAAAGAGCAGATCAACGCCGACAAAACAATATCAGCAAAAGCGCCTATCAGAAAAAAAAATACAACAACCAACAGCTTCCCAATGAGCGCCGAAGGCGAGGCTCGAAATGAGAGCCGAAGGATCTCCGACCACCAACAAAATGAATGTCTCGAACAAACAGCATTACCTGCCTTACAATTTTATTGCCGTCATTTTTTGGCCAGCAAGTCACTAGTATATATATATTTATTTATAATGTGTATATACTGTATCCCCACCAGATTTATATATATATATATATATATATATATATATATATATATATATATACACACACACAGTATCTCACAAAAGTGAGTACACCCCTCACATTTTTGTACATATTTTATTATATCTTTTCATGTGACAACACTGAAGAAATTACACTTTGCTACAATGTAAAGTAGTAAGTGTACAGCCTATTTAACAGTGTAAATTTGCTGTCCCCCCAAAATAACTCAACACACAGCCATTAATGTCTAAACCATTGGCAAAAAAACTATGGTGTCATGTAACCCTCTAGTGTTACAAGGTCTCATGTGTGAATGGGGAGCAGGTGTGCTAGATTTTGTGTTATTGCTCTCACACTATCTCATACTGGTCACTGGAAGTCACTGGAAGATCAACATTGCACCTCATTGCAAATAACTCTCTGAAGATCTGAAAAAGAGAGATGTTGCTCTATGTAAAGAGGCTATAAGAAGATTGCCAAGACCCTGAAATTGAGCTGCTGTATTGTGGGCAAGACCATACAGCGGTTTCATAGGACAGGTTCCCCTCAGAACAGGCCTCGCCAAGGTCGACCAAAGAAGTTGAGTCCACGTGCTCAGCATCATATCCAGAGGTTGTCTTTGGGAAATAGACGTATGAGTGCTGCCAGCATTGCTGCAGAGGTTGAAGGGGTGGAGGGTCAGCCTGTCAGTGCTCAGACCATACTCCGCACACTGCATCAAATTGGTCTGCAAGGCTGTCGTCCCAGAAGGAAACCTCTTCTAAAGATGATGCACAAGAAAGACCTCAAAGGGTTTGCTGAAAAAAAAGCAGACTAAGGACATGGATTACTGGAACCATGTCCTGTGGTCCAATGAGACCAAGATAAACCTATTTGGTTCACATGGTGTCAAGCGTGTGTGGTGGCAACCAGGTGAGGAGTACAAAGACAAGTGTGTCTTGCCTACAGTCAAGCATGGTGGTGGGAGTGTCATGGTCTGGGCCCTGGGGAGCTACAGTTCATTGAGGGAACCATGAATGCCAACATGTACTGTGACATACTGATGCAGAGCATGATCCCCTCCCTTCGGAGACTGGCCTGCAGGGCAATATTCCAAACACACTTCCAAGACGACTACTGCCTTGCTAAAAAAGTTGAAGGTAAAGGTGATGCTCTGGCCAAGTATGTCTCCAGACATAAACCCTATTGAGCATCTGTGGGGCCTTCTCAAACGGAAGGTGGCAACCTGTGAAGCTCTGGTAAACTCCATGTCCATGAGAGTTAAGGCAGTGATGGAAAATCATGGTGGCCACACAAAATATTGACACTTTGGACCCAATTTGGACATTTCCACTTAGGGGTGTACTCACTTTTGTTGCCAACGGTTTAGACATTAATGGCTGTGTGTTGAGTTTTTTGAGGGGACAGCAAATTTACACTGTTGTACAGGCTGTACACGTACTACTTTACATTGTAGCAGAGTGTCATTTCTTCAGTGTTGTCACATGAAAAGATATAATAAAATATTTACAAAAATGTGAGGAGTGTACTCACTTTTGTGAGATACTATATATATATATATATATATATATATATATATATATATATATATATATATATATATATATCCTCCTCCCTATCCTCCTCACCTCCCTATCCTTTTCTCCCTCACCTCCCTCTCCCCCTCTCTATCCCTATCCTCTTCACCTCTTGTGCCTCTTGTGCCTTTGGCTTCTGACAGTCGGGTCTCACAAGATCACACGAGTTGCGTGATCTTGTGAGAGCCGCCTGGCAGTTAAAGGCACAGGAGGTGCCTATAATTGGGGAGCCTCAATTCTGGGGGGATTTGTCTCCCCCATCCCCCCATTTCCTATGCCCCTGATCTGCATATATAGCCTATGATAATTAGATATGTATTAAAAAAGTTGAGCAATTGCAAATTACTACATGAAATATGTTATTTTATGAAATGTGTAGTAATGACACTGAATATATATTTACACATGCAGGTCATTCTGTTGTAACTGCTTATTGAACATCAGACTCATAAAATTCAACATAAAATGCAGTACCATTTTGTTCCTTTGTAATGAAACTTGCTTAAAGATGTGTCATCAAATCATTTGGATTATCCTTAACACCATTTAGATAAACATGGATTCACAGTCTTATTTATTTGGCTTGATATTTTAACTCAAATCAATTTATTTGCAACTTGAATAACATAATACTGAGAAAAAGGGAACTGTAACGAGCAACTACCCATTTCACTATAATTCTGATTACACTTACAAATTGGCCCCCATTCAATTGACCAAACAGATACTTTAATGCATTTCAAGATTGCTTGAGTGTAGCCTGTACGTCGAACATTACTTATTTGTGTTTTTTAATGCTTAGCCTACAATTGCAGATTAAAGCTAACTCCATAGTTTACTGATGTCAGGATGACTGTCTCATATACTTTTGGCTGCGCCTAAGAAGTAAATTACGGGCTTGATTACAAATTGCCAGTTCATATGACAAAATCCTACTTACGAGTGCATGGTTTCTGTGTGGAGGCTGCTAGAGGGCAGTTAAAGACAATTGAATTTGTTTAAATGTTTAGAAAAATGTAACCCAAAGAAAGAATTTCAGGTTACAGGCTTGAAATTGCATGGGGCCCCAAGTTTTATTGTTAAAATCTATTTTAGAAACTTGGATTTTTTCCCTAATTATTCACATTTTGAATACTTAGATTAGTTTAATTCAGTTTTCCTTTATTATTAAAACAGGAAGAAGACAAAAGTTGGGCAAAAGGGATAGCATTATGAGCTACCAAACTAACATGACAATCCAAGCTAGATCTGTTCAACAAGCGCAACATTTTCAGCTATATCATATTGCGTTTGTTGTATCTTAACTCTATACTAAACGGTAATTAAGGTTTTTGTGTCTCTTTAAAAGAATAGGTATCTTATAGAGACCAGATATTGAGACTTTTAAAAGTCAATGAGTAAAAAAATAACATTGCAGATTCTTTACATTTCATGATACAATGTTTTGGGGGTTTAGGCTTAATATTTCGATTACCTGAAGAATGTTCAAATGTGTTGTCAAAGGGAACTTAATATGATATTGTCAGGAATAGATGTTGCCATTTATGAAGTTTTAATACATTAACTTTAGGTTGTATCTGACATCAGCAGGCAAAAAAACTAAATGTAAGCCTACCATCAAGAATATATATTTGAAGTGAATGTGAGAAGTTCAGACCTCAAGTAGTTTGGATTGCTTTAGTGGCGACGACCCTGTAGAAGTTATATATTGCTCACTCTACCTTCTGTTAACAGAAGCTGAAATAATGCCCGCTATATGAGCACTTTTCATACCCCATGATTGGGGGAACAACCTAAAGCAAAGTGATTAACCTGACATATAAGGCTGGTTCTCATGTTTAAAGGCTAGAATAAAGGGATGGCCGGTAAATCCATTCAGGACTATTGCATAACAAGAACCCAGTCTACCCAACAACCTTCTGCATCACCTAAACATTCACTGGCACCAAATATGGAACCCACAGCACCAAGCATGGAGGCAGATATCCAGGATCTGAAAGATTTGATTTCTTCCTTCAGGACAAAGATTACAGGGGAAAACCAGAAGGTGGTGGCAGACCTCACTGGGGAAATAAAAGCAGTCGATTCCAAGGTGACTGAAATAGACTCAAAATACGGTGTCTTGCTGGAGGCATATAACCAATTTGAGGGAGAGGTGGCTGCTTTGAGGGAGGAACAAAGATAACTCCAATATGCACATGAGGATCCAGAGAATTGATCCCGCCGTCAAAATGTCAGCATATGTGGCTTACCAGAAAAAAATAACAGATCTCCCTAACTATATGCTGGACCTCTGCAAAAACCTGCTGCCGAATGTGGAGGAAGAAGCCTTCAGAATGTATCGCATTCATAGAGACCTGGCAGGACGCCATTCTCCTGAAGAAAGACCTAGGCATGTGATTGCGAAATTCCACTACTATACGACTAAAGATCTCTTCGTGAAGGCGGCAAGACTGGGCATTCTAGAGGTTGATAGTGAACAACCCAATATCTATTATTATCGTTTATTTGTAATGCTCCAACATATTTCATAGCACTATACATAAGTTATACATATCTATGACGATCTTTCCCCGACCACCCTTTATAAAAGGAGACTGTTGAAACCTCTCTTGGAGGTTAATTTAGCCCAGGGATGGAGATACACCTGGGGCTTCCTATTCAAACTGAATGTCTGTCGAGAAGGGAGAACGTACCCCATTCTAGACATGGATGAAGGCCTAGCATTATTTTCGTCCTGGAACATTCAGGTCCCTGAACCAGCGTGAACTGCTCAACGACCTGACCCCAGAACACACAGGCACTTCAGAACGCAAAAGAGAGACAACTTCAAGAGTTTGATTTAACATATAAACGCTGTGGCATGGCGGAGTTGCAAAGACTATAGATTTCACATTTTAGTTATATGGCTGTAATGTTTACATTATTTACAAATATAGTACTTGTTCAGAGTTTAATATCGTGCCCCCCCCCCCCCAATAAGGGAACCCAATAGTGATAATACAGTCACTTAAATTTTGCAATTTTTTCTATTTTTTAAAAAAAAATGTTTTCTTTTTAGGCAAGTCATTTGGGTACCTTATCGTAAGGTTACCTGTCTCCTCACCGTAGGTTTTGTGGAAACAGCATATTGCTCTCCTCAGTTCAGTTTAAACTGTTCATTGTCCTGTGTATTACTACTTAAAAATATTTTTGTAATTATCTCATTACACACTCTAAGATTTGAGTATCGAATTGCAAAGTACGTTGTAGTTGCTGTACATTGGTTTAATAATTTTCTTCTCTCTTGTATCTAGCTAGTCTCCATCTTCTCCGTCTTCTTATTCTCTGTTCTATCTACCCTTCGCCGTGACTGTAGTTACACAATTTCATTGGTCCTAGAGACGCGCCTTCTACTGTTTTGCTGCTCCCCGTGAATATCCTGCCTACCCAAGTTTATTGTTTGCACCCTACAGTCCGTCAAAGTGATGAGTAATGGAATTAAAAATAGGTTGACCTAACCAGTAAAGCAGGGGATTGCCTTGGGAGAATATAGTTGCTTGTGTTTAAATATTGTTCTAATACAGGAAACACATATATAAAAAAAAACACAAACCTTCCATTCTACAGCTTCCGGAAAAAAAAACAAAGGCCTCAATTTTGATAAATAAGAGATTGAATTTCCAACATTTGTTCACCCATACAGAACAAAAATGAAGATTCATCCTGTTACAGGGTACTGTCAATGATTGCTAAATGTGTACGCCTTCCGAATACTGGACAATCAGCATTTTTCCATAGTATAACTGCTCTATTGTCTGACTGGCAACACTCAGCATGAATCGTGGGTGGGGACATGAATTCGGTTTTAGACCTGGCAAAAGATAGATTAAATTCTACTTCCCCATCTGTGATCCCCTCAGCTACAAAATCTTTTAAATTATTGCTTAAAAACGTTGGTATGCTTGATGCCTGGAGAGTGGTAAATACTAATGAAAGGGAATTACTCATTATTCGTCCAGGCACGATTCACACTCCTGCATCGACTGTGTTTTAGTTCAGCAACATTTAGCCCCAAACTTGTTGGATGCAGATTTCCAACCCATTACGTGGTCTGACCATGAAATAAGCAGTATTTCTTTAAGTGACCTTCTACCTAAGGGTCAATCTCCCACTAAAACCGGGGCTTCTTAATGATACAGAAATAAGGGACAAGATTCATAGCTCCCTAGTGGAATACTCTGATTTGGATGTGGGAGTGTAGGCCGCACACAAGACAGTGTTGAGAGGCATATGTATCCAAGTTGGCTCCCTCTCTAAAAACAAGATTTAGCCCAAATCAATACTGGTAGGATATCTGACCTTCAAGCTACTTCCGCTCCTCTACGACCACCTGGGAAACAAGGGGAAATCCATAAACTTAAACAGGATTTACTCTAGATGGTCCAGAAAAAGGTGGTCACTGTGTTACAAAGAACTCAATCTCAATACTTCACACAAACAAACAAGATAAATGCTAGCCAAAAAGCTCAACCAGCAAAGAGTGAACTCATTCATCCCCAAATTAGGGGTAGAGAATGACAGGACCATTTACAGGCCAAATGATATTACAGAGGCATTCAAAAATTTCTACGCTAATCTATACTCAGCACCTTCTTATTTCAGGCTCCATAGATCACAAGTCAAATTGATAACGTTGTCATCCATTAGTCTCCCAAAACTTGATGTGAAAAGATCTGAGTTATTAGATGTCTCAATATCCCTAAACGAAGTTAAAAATGCTATAAGTCGAAGTCACATAAAGCACCTGGTCCCAACGGGTAAACCAATTTTTACTACAAACAAATTATTGATACCTTAACACCTAATTTACAAGCCATGTTCAACAACTTTTTGTCAGGGAAACCTATGAGATCAGAGTTCTTAGAGGCAAAAGTGATTGTGATACATAAGGAAGGCAAGGACCCATCCCAAAGTAAGATCTATTTGCCTATTTACCTGATCAACTGTGATGTCAAACTATACTCTAAAATTATAGAGGATAGACTCTACGCAAATGATTTGGAAGTTAATACATTTAGACCAGGTAGGCTTCATTCAGGGCCGCAAAACTCCAGACAATACCAGGCGTATCTTAAATTAAAGACACCATTGATGCTTCTTTCCCTTGATGTTGAAAAGGCCTTCGATAGAATTGATTAGGTTTATATGGCTGAGACCTTAAACAAATTTTGCCTGAGTGACAGATTAGTGAAGGGTATTTTAGCACTATACTCCTACAGCATATGTTGCATATCAGGGGTTCAAATCTCTGCTTTTTAAGAGGATGTCCCCTGTCCCCTCTTGTGAGGAATTGACTATGCTGGGTTTTGAACCCTGGTCCCAGGCTGCTGATCCTCTTCCCTACCACTGTGCCAGCCTGCCTTTGTGAAATTCCTGGAGATCTGATAACCTTGACTCTGCTAGCAATAGCATCAGTGACTAAGTCTCTTCAGCTGTGTCTGGTCAGGTGTCTGGTCCTTGGCCTATATAAGGCACTTCCTGTCAATGTACCTTGCCAGATTATTGTGGTTCCTGTTCCCTTCAATAAAGCTTGTTCCTGTTTCACCTACAACTTGCTGAATTGGATTATTGCTGACCTAGGCTGCTGGTCTCCTTGTGATTCCTATATCATTACACCTCTTCTCTTTGCATTAAGCATTGAGCCCCTGGCTATTACTATTAGAGAAAACCTAAACATAAAGGGTATCCAGGTAGTAGAGACAAAACACAATTTGAGCCTTTTTGCAGATGATGTCATGCTTACTGTTACTGAACCATTGACTAGTCTCCCTTACTTATTTCATGCTCTTGACCTTTTACGACATTTCTGGTTTAAAAATAAACCCGAAGTCGACGATCCCTACATACAGTGAAGTTTTGGCAAAAACTTAAATGTATCGATTGCATGAGCATTATCTCAGCCAACCTAGATCCTACACATAGAAAATTGGCTTCATTCTGGGATACCTGGACCCTTCGGGTTGGATAGTAGAGATTCAGGATTAAAATAATAAACGATATGTAATTTTTTAGGGCAACCATGGCTATATACTCCACCCCTCCCCCTCCCTTTTTTTTATTTTCCTTTTCTTCTTTTTCTGTGATTTTCTTTACTTCATATTCTCTTTTTTTCTTTGATTAAGGATGCTCATACACATACGTGACTATGTAATATACTGTATTTATAACTTCTCAAGTGTTGTACCTTTACTGTTTATGTTTTGTTTTTGACGCTTTTGGGTTAATATATTAACCTTGTTTCCTCAATAAAAAATAATTAAAAAAAAAATGAATATATATTTGAATTCCATTAATTCAAAATAAGATTTTTTTTTTATTTGGTTGCTGTCTATTTATATAATAGTGAGATATGATTATGCTCAAGTTCAGTCCAATTTCATATTGCACTTTATTATGCATCCTGTCAACTATACTCATGATACCCATTTACAAATGTGAAACGACTCATATATGCATCTACGTTAGCTCTTTTTACTTTCAGTTGTATCAAAATGTTCTGTGGCTTCTTTCAAGCAGAGGATGTAAGTTCCTAAAAAAACAGACTCTCCTTGTGACACACAGTAACTTAATTTGGCTATCCCTGTGGATATAATTGCCACATCTTATGATTACTTCTAAAGATTAGTAATTATACAGGACTTGGATCCTTTGGATTCTATTCATGAAAGTTAAAAAGAGCAGGAGTGTGTAGAAGATATGGACAATGAAATTACCCATTCACCATAATAAAACAATACAAGACATAAGGAGTTAATCCGCAAAAGTACTTATATATATTATATATTCAAATCAGGTTTGTGATAAATTATTATCTTGATTTATTATGGCCTAATGTATGGGGACTATTTGGCAGAAATAAATTCAGTGGTTTGTTTGGAATTGAGTTGTCAGTTTCTGTAGATGGTCATAAATCTGACTCCATTCTACATATGAATAAAATTACAATAATAATAGAAGTAATTTAAACTTATTTATAACTAAATGTAATATTTTACTCCTCAAGCATCATTCAAGATTATTTCTCTTGCCACAATTTGTTTCAAGTAACCAGTAGCAGAGTTACTGCTGGTGCAAGTACCAATACCCACTACAGAAACATGGGGTAAGGGGTGATTCTTAAATTGTTAAGAGAAGGCAGATAATATTTTTATAGAAAGGTAATGGATGATCAGATCATCTAAATACATTTTGTTTGGCTTTTTTATTGACCACTATACACACCTATCTTGTAAAGAGAAGTTGCAAGAGGAACCATCAAATTATTGTGCAGTGTGGCTCTCCATTCACATACTCACTTGCTGCAACTAACATCTGATGTATTCTACCTATACTAACTTCGTCCAGGGTTATAAATTAAATAACATATCCCTGGTTGATTTTTATGCTACTTAATGAGTTTGCTTTGTCCCGTACTCATCATGTTGGCAGCACTCTACCAGTAGGTTGGCTGGTTTTATTAAAATCTGAGTGTTTATATAATAAGAACCATGAATACTGAATCACTTCAAATACATAATGTCTATGGATCTATGGTTTTAGAACTCAGGAAAGAAAAAAAAAAACATACATTTATGACAGTTTAAATGAGCATGGGAATCATCAAAAATGCTGCTCTACATCATCAAACAAAGTAATCAAAGTTTGTATACAACTCGCTTCTTCTAGCTACTGTCGATCACTGCTGGCTGAAGTTTATTTTCCCTACATGTTCTGAAAGGGCTAAAAATTACAAGCGCTATGCTTGATGCAAAAGCAAAAAGATCATGTTAAGACAGGTTATTAGAAAATGTGTGAGTTCCATATTCCTTATAAACAAAGGGAGCTGCAGTATAATGCCCACTACTTAAAAAATCGGGGTGTGGGCTTTATTATAAAACATGTTGTTTCTCTCTTTAAAATGAGGTTCTCATAACTCTACAAGTATAACACAATCACAGTACCAACAGCAATAACGTAGCAGCTACCTCTAGTCTTTTGAGTCATTTTTTTTGGGTGGTCTATGACCTCACCTATCCCTCCAAGAAAACAAATGTACATGAATAACCTAATTTGAAATGGATACTAATGGCAATATGTATACTTACTAAGCTTTGTCATTTTTCGTTTTACTGGATTGTGTGTACAACTTCTCATTATTCTCATTCCTTTCTCATTCAGGCTATTGGAGATGGATATCAGTTTCAGAAGCCATGTTAATGAAAAAATGCAGAGATCTAAGCAAAAACTGACATTTTCTATATTTTGATGGTGACCCCAATTAATCACCCATAACCACCACTTGCTAATCAAAATATAAGGAATCAGTCCCTCCATGTCACTTTCTCTTTTAAAAAGGATCATTCTAGATCAAAAAGCCAGCATGAGATAATTCACTTATTACTCAAAAATATCCAATACCAACTTATTACTTTGCTTGTGTTCCATTTTATGTCATGAGACCTTAATTTTTTTTAAGCCCTATGCACAAATAAAAAAAAACTAATGATGGAATCTAGCCATGGCTGACATAATATAGTGTGGCTTATTTAAGAGAATTACATTATAGTAAAAATAGTATAATGTTTTTTTATTTTTTATATTTTCTAATATATTGATCCACTTTGCTGATGGATGTGCAGATGCAATGCAAGAAGTGTATGTTAAGTAATACTGTTCAAATAAGTAATAGTGTTAAAAAAAATATTTTTGTCTGATTCTTTTTATCTTCTTACAAATAAATAACAAAATAAAATCCAGAAGCACATATTCACTCACCTGTTATGTTGGTTTGCTCTCTTTTTGCTCTCTCTACGAGGTGCAGAATCCATAAATGTATACAAAGCGGCCAGAACTAAACTATGATAAACTGCAAAGGATACATAGTTCAGAATAATTAAATTGTAAATCCTAACAAGTGATTGCAAAGTGTGATAGGTTTCCAGTTCTACGAGTATTTCAACCTAAGATGCGGCCACATGACTGCCATAAGAAATCTAGCCTAATGATAAGGGTTTACGTAAAGCCCTGTGGAACTTAAAGTGAATTTAAACTCTTCTTGTAAACCGAACCACCTGTAGCACTAGCTAAACTTCAGGAGTTTATGACCCCTCCTTCTATGTCCTGCTATCCCCTCAATTATAAAACAAGCCTAGTTTTCCCCAGGAACCCCTTTAATCCCTAAAATGTCTCTTCCTAACATGTTAAGATCTCGGATCATCATTTTTTTTAAAGAGAAGGGGTGACTATGTACAAGGGAAACCCCAATAAGGATAATCCTTCCAATGACCCTCCAGAGAGACCGGACAATAAGTTTCCCAATAGCCGGGATTTGATCAATTTTCACAGGGATAGTACCATTCTTATGACCAGACCATTTAAAGACTAGACAAAAGAGGAGGAGGAGTTCTAGGAGACTCTGTCCTTTAACCTTTTTATGCTATAGGACGTGGAGTTATTTCTAGCATCAGGGAATGGCTAGATCCACTTACCTTCCTCCTTTCTGAGGATAAATGTATGGTATTTATTGTGTACATTTAGTTATTATTTTATCATTAATTATTATATTTTGTTAATTTTCTGTGTTCTTAGTATAAATATACATATTACATTTTAGTTATTAATTTTTCCTTTGCAGTAGAGAATTTCTGTATGGAATCCCTTTGCTCTTATATGCAGATGCCATCCTTTTTACTAATATTTATTTATTTACTAGCTACTTGCCCGTCAAAAAATGACGTCAATAAGATTGTAAGACAGGTAATGGTGTTTGGTTGAGACATTAATTTTGTTGGTGTTCCGAGATCTTTTGCGCTCATTGCGAGCCTCGCGCTGACCACCTTCGGCGCTCATTGCAAGGCTGTTGGTTGTTTTGTGTGCTATGAGCAGCTTTGGCGGTGGTTTTTTGTATGCTAATGAAATAATAAATGAAATAAATGAATATACTTTACCTATTGTGAAGTAATATATGCAGGAAGCATTGTGTTGAAGAGCTGACAATCTGTTTTGATGTTTGCTGCAGCATACAATGTTGGTTTTGAGAGTTGTGGAGCTGCTGTGTAAGTGTCAGCAATGTGTACAGTGTGTAGTGTAAATAGTGTGAGTGCGCAGGAAAATCTGTTAGGGTAGCTGGTGTACTTGCATTGTGTAAGTTAGTGTTGTAAAATGGCGGCTAATGTGTGTGGTACGCGGCTGTGGATGATTTTGCGTCCTTGTTAATAGTGTATCTTGGACCTCGTACAGCTTTTTCTGAAAATCTGTATGTGTTTGGTGGTGTTTTGCGTGTTTAGGGTCCTGTAACCTCGTTTTCGTTTTTTTCGGAGGCCATTTTTTCTCTTGCTTAGGGGAATTTCATGTGTCTTAACTCTTGAATTTGTACTTAAAATTGAGGTGTAACTTCACTTGCAGAGGTCCTGGGTGCCCGCCCTTGCTGTGGGTAAGCTTTTTATGTGTTTGTTTTTGTGTATTTATTGTGTTTTAAATTTTTTCGTTGTGCGCAGGGTTAGGCACCAAGGTCGTATTTTTGCGAACTCGGGCTGCTAAGTCCATAAATTTTGTGGCGTGTCTGGCGTCACAGAGGAAGGTTTGAGTTTTCATCTGGACCTCCTTCCGGGTTCAGCGTCATTTGAGGTGAATACATGATGACGCCAGAGAGTAATGGGCCGTCGTGTTGACATTACGCACCCAGACCCGACGTAGTGATGTCAATACGTGACGCTGTGGGCCCACTTATCGGGGTTGCACCGGCGAGGGAGAAGGATATAAGAGGCGATTGGAGCCCAGGGCCACCTTACAGGACCGTGTAAGTTATTATTGTTAGCTTACATGTTTTCTATTGATCTATTTTTATGTTTTGTATCACTGAGGAAGCTTTAGAAAGGGCAAAACGTGTTTGTTTGGGTTTTATTATTGTTTTTTGACCACTTTAAAGTCCTTTTTTTATGTGCTTTTATTCCCTGTATTTGCCCCAGTCCACTTAGAAGGATTCCAACTTTCCATTTAGATATATGTGAGCTTATGAGCCGCTATAGAACCGCTTTATAAGGAATATCGAGTGGATTGTCCTATCTGGTCTGGACCTGGGGACTCGGTTTCAACTATTACCAGGGATCCCTTTGGGAAGCCTATTACATACCTCATATATCTGAGGTTGCAAACATGTGAGTTGACAAACTTCATGGTTATTGATAATGTAATTTATACTGTCTCATATTGCACTAGAAGGTGGTGCCCTCTCTCTTCCCCTCCCTTCTCTTCCTGATCCGCTATTTGGACACGGCAAGAAAATGGTGGAGAAGAAGAAGCAGCACACCTCCAGTCTCCTTGAGAAATCAACAGTTTAAAACTATATCCTTGATAAAGATTGTATTGCACCCCACAAAGGATTGGTGTATATAAAAAAGAAAATATTTTTTCATTATTATCTTTTGTTTATTAATTTTCAGAGTGTTTTGTCTAGCGAGCACTAGCGCTTCAACTTATAACTCCACACTAAGGATAGTGTTGTAATTATTGTCGTTTTATCTAAACATGTTAATGCCCGATGAGGATCAAATTGTGGGAGCCATGTAATAGCTCTCTGCAAACTTCCTTGTAAAAACTCCCATATGGCCGAGGCAACCTTACAGGAATATTTACTGGAGCATGTAATCAAGCCCTTTATCTGTAGCAGGTGGAATCTTGTAACTGTTTATTAACTTCTTTAACATGCAAATCAACAGGCCATATTACTAGGTCACCACTTATTCCTTATTATTTTAATACTATGTCCTCCTTTTTTTCCCATTGAATGAGTCAAAGTAAGATTATTCTGGCAACACTGTATATGAGATGAATTCTTGGACCGCTGAATAGGTAGCAAGCAGCAATAGGTATATTCATATCAGGTAAATATGTATTAAAAGGATACAAGAATATTTTATTTATTATTGATATTAAAAAGGAAGTATACTTAGCAAATGTATTTGTGTATCCCATTTTATATAGGATTTGAATGAAGGAAACAATTCTCTAAAAAACATTAATAAACAGAAAGCTCGGTCATTACAAAATCAAGTGATTAAACCATCACATAATAACACAAGGGCAATGGTATTTATCATGCTGAGACACACCATATACAGTTAATAGCTTGGAGGTAGAACATTAGCAAAAAAATTGAGTTTATCTGAAAGTAGACATGTGCCTGAGATCCTAAAGCCGTTCTGTTCTCTAAGTTCTGATGAGATGATTTGGCCACCAGCCAAGTACATACGCTGTAGACTAGGTGGCCAAAATGCCAAAAGAAGTTTTTAAAGAAAAGATCTAAGAATTAGTTTTCATACCACTTGTTCAGTAGCAGTAAAGCAGCAAATAAATCTGTATCACTGTTCCATAGCACATTTTTGCTGATTTTCCATGTAATAAAATACACTTAATTTACTTATTTTGAGACCTGATATCTTCTTTATTTTAGAAGTTCATAATATATATTGTTTATGCGGCTTCACTCACAAAAATCTTAGTTGGGATCAATCGTATCCTTTCCAGATACACTAGTATATACTATGTAAAGAAGACAGATAACTCTATCAATGTATGATGTTGCAATACATAAAAGTCCTATGTACCAAAAAAAATAATTTAAAATAGGGCATTATTCAATTTCAAGCCCTCAGATTAGGTTATATAGACCGTACGCCTGCAGGCTTGAAATTTTGCTACAGTTACAGAGTGATTCAATTGAACAAGCCCCGCAATTTACGGGTCAAACCCGAAACTGTAACCAAGCTTTCAGAAGCGTGATCATGATCGATTAAGCAAGGCCGTAACTAACGATTTATAAACAGCAGCCAATAGTAAATGAGACCGTCATCATTACGTCAGTAAAACATGGAGGTTACACGTATCAATCAATTAGCGTTTAGAGGTCTGATATACGATCAAACTCGCAATTCGGCAATGAACAAAATATTAGAAAAGAATGGTGATACTGTTTTGGTCCATGTGGGTGGCCTGATATGAATTAACTCATTGATTCCAGAGATTGATATAACACCGAAATGAAACATAAATTATTATTTTTTTTGCAGATTTGCGAGCTTGAGACTATTGTGCAATTAATTCTAATGTCTTTCATCGCTTTCCCCGTCTTTTAAAGTGCAATATTGATTATTTATTTGCATTTACAGTGCTACAATCAGGTGTTTAACCACTTTGCGGGTCCTATCTGGTACCTGTAAGATTTCTCCTACATTTGCGGGCTTGAGGAATTGTAGCAATTGAATAGCGAGTTGCGATTTTAGCGATTGTAACTTTTGCGGGCTCGAAAGATCAAAGATTTAGATGGGTTAAAAGTTACAATTTTGACAATTTTTTAGCCTGTAACCGTAGATCTCTGCGGCTCGCTAAAAGACTTCAATTGAATAGCAAATTACTGTATTTTCTCGAGTATAAGCAGAGTTTTTCAGCCCTTTTTTTAAGGCTGAAAAGGGGCCCCCTCGGCTTATACTCGAGTCACTCTCCCCCCCATGTCTCTTTCCCTTCCCCCCTCCTCATCCTCATCCCTCCCCTCCTCATCCTAAACCTTCCTCCTCATCCTAAACCCCCCCTCCTCATCCTAAACCCCCCCTCCTCATCCTAAACCCCCCTCCTCACTTTACCCCTCTAAATACCTCCCCCTCTCCCTTTCCCCTCACTCACCTCCATCTGCAGCTGCTCCCTCCGCTACTCCACGCTCCTTCCTGCGTCGGGACCCAGCGTATGCTAATGATGTGACGTCACATGCACGCCACGTCATTAGCCTTGGCCGGGTCAAGATGCAGGAAGGAGGGTGGAGGAGCGGAGGAGCAGCTGCAGATGGAGGTAAGTGAGGGGAAACGGAGAGGGGGAGGTATTCATAGGGGGGTTTAGGATGAGGAGGGGTAAAGTGAGGAGTGGGGTTTTAGGATGAGGATGGGGGGTTTTAGGATGAGGATGGGGGGTTAAGGATGAGGATGGGGGTTAAGGATGTGGATGGGGGGTTAAGGATGAGGATGGGGGGGTTTAGGATGAGGATGGGGTTTAGGATGAGGATGGGGGCTTTAGGCTGAGGATGGGGGGGTTGAGGAAGGGGGTTGAGCTTGAGGAGGGAAGGGTTGAGGTTGAGGAGGGGAGGGTTGAGGTTGAGGAGGGGGGCTTGAGGTTGAGGAGGGGGGCTGAGGTTGAGGAGGGGGGTTGAGGTTGGGGAGGGGGGGCTGAGGAGAGAGATTTTGGAGGGGGCTAAGGCGAGAGGTTGAGGAGGGAGGTTGAGGAGGGGGGTATAGGAAGAGGAGGGGGGGATTGAGGATGGGGGGTTAAGGACGAGGATGGGGGGTTGAGGTTGAGGAGGGAGGACGAGGAGGGTGGTTGAGGTTGAGGAGAGGGGCTGAGGAGGTTGGTTTAGGATGAGGAGGGTGGTTTAGGATGAGGGTTGAGGATGAGGATGAGGGTTGAGGATGAGGATGAGGGTTGAGGATGAGGGTTGAGGATGGGGGGTTGAGGATGAGGATAGGGGGGTTGAGGTTGAGGAGAGGGGGGTTGAGGTTAAGGAGGGAGGTTGAGGATGAGGAGGGGGGTTGAGGATGAGGAAGGGGGTTGAGGAGGGAGGTTGAGAATGAGGAGGGAGGATGAGGAGGGGGGTTGAGGAGGGTGATAAGGGAGGGAGGAGATACAGGGAAGGTAGAGGGGGGAAGAGACACAGGGAAGGGAGAGGGAGAAGAGACACAGGGAAGGTAGAGGGGGAACAGAGACACAGGGGAGGGAGAGGGGGGAAACAAGAAAAGGGCACACAAGACGGGGACACAGAGGGCACAAGAGGGACACAGGGGGCAGCACATTTCCCACCCTCAGCTTATACTCGAGTCACTAATCTTTCCCAGTATTTTGTGGTAAAATAGGTGCCTTGGCTTATATTCGGTCGGCTTATACTCGAGTATATACGTTAGTTTACGGGCTCCATTATGGGCTCCAGTAACCAGCAATTGCTCAAATGAATAGGGGCCAAAAAATGTAAATTAAATATATATTTTTTATTCAAAATGTAGCAAGCTATTATGCAGATTCAATTCATTTGACATCTTGAATTTCATACATATTTATTTATATTGTGCTTTTATCAAAAAACACCTAAAACATTAGACGTTACTTGCACAAGAAATATTAAAGATATATCATAGCACTATTCACAGGTAACATAGCAGCATCACTCTCTCTTTAAAAATTACTTTGACAAAGTGATGAATTTTAATATTTTCTATTATTCCCATAGAGTTCAATTCCAAAACATCATATTCGAAACATATTGTATCTCCTTTACTAATTATTTATATTGCCAAAGAAGATTTTTAATATCGATTCCACAACAATTTTAACTACGGTATATCTGTAAATATTTCCAAAAAGAATAAAATGTACCTAAAACATTTCGATTTCAATATTCCAAGCCCATATACTTCTGATTTTCAACAATCTGTTTTTTTTTTTTTTGTTTGTTTTTTAGCAAGCACAACATATAAGTAATAAAAAAAGGAGGACTTATGGTGTATTAAGTATCAATGATACAAGTTACTACTTATTTATATAAGAATTACATTCACATTCAATACAACTAAATCCAACCCTGTGTTTTTAAGTGTGACAAACCTCCTCCTGCTGGTTTCCAGTGTCTTATTTGCTTTTTTCTTCTTTAGAACCATTTCTGGACCATCTGGAAGAAACATTCTGGTTATCTACAAGGGTATCCTACAGCCTGAAAATATGTGGCCAGACAAACAAAGCTAAAACTAATATGAGAACAAATATAACAAGATATAAAAGATTTATAGATTTTCCCACTGTATAAGATAAAAAATAAAATGACCAATTAAAAGGGTACAAACACATAAAAAAAAATAACAGAGCTGCTAAATCATTCTGGACTGTCTCTCTCCTTTCCTATACTTTTCATTTTAAAACATGTTTTCAGGAGTATATAAAAAAGATTTTCCTCCAGAAGGTTTTAAGATATTTGGTGTCTATCTTATTACAAGTGTTCATTTGCAACTATAATTGGTAGTTCTAATATTCTAGTAGGATGTTATAAATTTGGTATTTACCATATTATTATTTTTTTACAATTGTATGAGTCGGAATTGTTAGATAACTGAATAGAAAGCAAGGATTTTAAACATAACTTAACTGAAAAATATCCTAATTACCTCTCAGAGCTGGGGCTATAAACAAGTCAGGCATGTACATTATTATTATTATTAATGTTTATTTGTAAAGCGCCAACATATTCCGTATCGCTATAAATCGTTTGTGCTCAAGGCAAAACAATATTAACACATTGCAAAGATGGAGGGCCCTGTCTTAGAAATCTGGTGTCCTATAGAGCTTTCTCCCAAAGCACCATGCAAGATTGAAAACTCAAAGACTTACAATCTAAAGGTTTTGGGTATGGTACAGGAGGGGTGAGAAAGTCAGTGTGTTTTTTAGTGAGGTTTTATGAAGGATTTGAAGTAGGTAGATGTGAACCATAAGAGAGCAGTATCAGCTGATTCCCATGGGAGTTGAGAATTGGGGATTAGTAGAGGGGTGATCACTGTATTCAAAGGCAGCAGAAGAAGAATCGGACCCTTTTGACTTGGCAGGAGCAAGTCATAGTGACTTATGTGAGAGCTGTCGCAGTGGAGTGTTGGGATCAGGAAGCCATAATTGGCAGGTTTCAAAAGAAGGGAGTTAGTTGCAGGAGATAAATTGGTTAAGGCAATTGTAGACAAGCCTGCTCAAGCAGTTATGGAAGCCCTAGGGGAATAGTAGGAGAGATAGGGTTGGTAGTTAGTTGCGGAATCAGTGTCAGATGAGAGTTTTTAAGAATTGGGTGGATTTTAGAGATGATGGAAATGTGCCAATGTTTAAGAGAAAGGTTGAAGAGATGTGTGAGAGCAGGGGTAGTGTGGTAGGGAGGGGGAGGGATAAGCTGCCATGCAATAGGACAGGTAGTAAGGCGAGAGGTTGATAGCAGGCTGGATACTTCATCCTCTGTTAACAAGGTCAAAGAAATGCATAATGGCTGTGGCTTAGGGAAGGGTAAAGGCTTGTATTAGTTAGTTGAGAGGAGGGAGTTGTGTGAGTCCCATGTTGAGAGGAGAGTTCATTACAGTAAGTATAGATATGGATAATGGCATATGCTTTTATACTTTTTAAGCATTGGTAGATGATGTTGATTCCATGAATTATGTATGTTCTTTTTGCTTATCATGCCACTGCGAATGTTAATTAATCAGAAATTTAGTAGCAAGAATTGAGGGTCTTTTCAGGTGATTTATTCTAAAAAGTACCTTACTATCAAGCTTAATTATTTCTCTCTCCATGTGTGTAACTCTGGCAACGAATGGGAGAGACAAATTGTAGGGAAAGGGGTGGAGGGAGAGACACAGGGGAGGGGTGGGGAGGAAAGGGTGGGAGAGGACACAGGGGGAGGGTGAGGGTGGCTGAAAAAGACACCGGGAGGGAAAGGGTGACTGGGAGAAACACAGGGAAGGGTGGGGAGGAAAAGGGTGGGAGAGACACAGGGGAGGGAGAGGGTGGCTGAAAGAGACACAGGGGAGGGAAAGGGTGGGCTGGGAGAAACACAGGGGAGGAAGAGGGTGGGGGAGAGAGATGACATGGGTGGAGGTTGGGAGAGAGACACAGGGGAGGGGATTGGAGAGATGAGACAGGGGAAGGGGGTGGGAGAGAGACAGGGGAAGCGTGGGAGAGAGATAGGGGAAGGGTGGGTGAGAAACAGTGGGGGAGAGATACGGAGAGAAAGAAGGAGCGGAACGGGGAGAAAGTGAAGGGGGGAGAGAGATAAGGAGGGGTGTTGGCAGAAGAGAAGGAGGGGTGAGAGAGAAGAAGAAGGGGAAGGGGGGAAGAGAGAGAGATAGGGTGCAGAGAGAGAGACAGAGCAGATAATATAATATTATACCATAATTGATAATGGGCAAATGACTAGTCTTTAATAACAGCCAATTGCATTTTTATTTATTTGTATGTGTTATTTTGGGATTGCTACAGTAAGTGAGATATTTATTGTGTCCCAATATGTGTTGCTTGTACAGGGCAAATTACTTTAGAATTGATTTTTATAGAATTATTTTCAATCTTAGTAAGTAGACCAGACATATAAAAAACAATGTAATTCCCCAGTGTTGTAACATATATCAATGGTCACCTCACTGGGAATTTAGATTGTGTGTCTGAGCATTATAAACAATACACATGTCTGTGTGACGTGTTAGGTGCAATTACTGGATGTGTAACCTCACACATACTGCCTTCTGCACAAAGTAAATTCATTTAAAATTGATTGTTGAATTCCTAGAACACAGAATCATACTGATTTTCAAAGTCAACAAAATGCCAAGCCAAGGTCCAGACATCTAAAAAGTCAATTGTGTGTGTATAATGCATTTAGGTTACAGTACATGTTCTTAGAGAAGCAATCAAAGGGATGTTAAATTTAAAAAAAAAAAACTAATTTGTTTTCTTCATTCTTATTCAGCAAACAATTGGTTATTTCTTGTATTTTGGTTGGTATTTTTCTTTGATACCTTTGCTGTTTTTGGGCTCAATGCCTCAAAGAGCTGCCACTGAATATTTTTTCTTTCAAATCGGCAACTGATTATTAGTTAGTGATTGGATAAGTGATTTTCTTTTAAATAATCACTTAAAAGGTGAATTTTGAGATTTTAGTTGAAGATGGGTGAGAGATGAAAATGTATATTGTTATAATTAATTGATTTACAATGGTAAAGGGGTATTGAGTAAACATAGTTAAAGGACCACTGTCATGTATTTACAAGTAAAGCTCGTTTGTTTGTTGGCCATAAGCTATTAAAAACAGTATGCAGTTTAAAATAAGTAAAAGTTAACGTTTTTCTTACTTGTGAATGTATTTGTTTTTCCCTCGAGCAGAGCTGTTAATCTCCTCATGTCTATGCAGGGGGTGTGGCCAGCTCTGGCTGGAAGCTGAACAGTCAGACTCTGCTTCAGACTGAGCATGCTCAGTTGGGGATTTTGCTATGGTGGCTCATGTACTGTCCCTTTACAGGGCCTATGCGGCAGCTGCAAACTAGTTACAATACAGATGTTACCTCTGTGTCTACAGTGGAGGATGAAGCTAAAGACATCACAGGGCAGAGCTAATTACATTATAGCCCAGCATGCTTTTAGCCCCATAATGCTCCCATCCCCAAGAGAGAATGGGGCCATGCCCCCTGCCAAGGCACAGGGAGGTAGAGAAATACAGCTCTGCTTGAGAAGAAAACATACAATTTGAAAAATAAGAAAAAATATTAACTTTTATTTATTTGGATTTATTTGTAATAGTCTCTGCCCAATAAACATATCTATTTTACTTTTAAATGCATTACAGTGGTTGCTTAACAGACTCCTGTGTTTTAATCACCTATAATAGTTTTTGATAGTGTGTAACCTCCCGCTGTGCATGTTCATTGGCGGCAGGCGGTTACACACTATCCAAATGGTGCATTTGCATTGCGCAATGCCCGCGTAAGCCACACATGCGCAATGCGCATGGATGAGCAGCGCACGTAGCACGGCAAGCGGCACATTCCATTGCGCGGTGCAAGAGGGGGAGTGACAGAGAGAGAAGGGGGGAGAGAAAGGAGAAAGGGTAGGAGAGACACATGGGGGGAGCGACATGGGGGGAGAGAGACAGGGGGAGGGTGGAAGAGAAACGGGGAGAGAGACAGGTGGGAGAGAGACTTGGGGGAGACAGGAGAGACAGGGGATATAAAAATTGCATATAAATGGGTAAAAAAAATGTTTTCTAAAAATGCCATTTTTAAAAAGAGTATATTAAATACAGGACATCATTTGACATTTGCTTCAGACTTGTTCACATGTGGTAGGGTCTGAATAAGCCGGGAACAAATAAAGGAAGCATTGTTCACTTCTTGCAAAGTAAGACCAGTAAAATGATACAATTATGTATCTATTTCTATTCAAAAACAAAAGGACAATGTTTTAGGAGTGTAAGTATTGTCTCTTTTAAACCTTCAATTTATTTATTGTATGTCAACCATATGAAAACATCAATGTTAGGGTTGTAAAATAAAGAAAAAATAAGAGTGGTACATATACTATGATCAGGACCTTTAGAGGCCCTAAGCACTTAAAAGATTTTGGCGCCTTCATATATATATATAATTTAAAATATAAACAATAATATTACGTTACAATGTATGTCATTAACCTCTATTATTACTATTTTGTTATTGTTTTTATTTATTGTGGGAGCAACTTTTGTGCACCATTTGCAGTTTTTGCACCATATAGTCCATGGTAAATCCAGCAAAGGAAAATTTCTGTGTTGCTCCACTTCTCTTGATGCCCTAAACATGTGCTTATTTTACTTAATGGTTAATCCAGCCCTAACCATGATTGCTGATTTGTAGAAGGCAAGACACATTTTCTTCCTTGTTGTCACATGAAAAGATATAACAAAATATTTATAAAAATGTGAGGGGTGTACTCACTTTTGTGAGATAAGGACCTAGATTTACTGGAACATGTCCTGTGGTCCGATGAGAAAAGATAAACTTATTTGGTTAAAATGGTGTCAAGCGTGTGTGTGCGGCAGCCAGGTGAGGAGTACAAAGACAAGTGTGTCGTTGCCTACTGTCAAGCATGGAGGGTGGGAGTGTCATGGTCTGGGCCTGCATTAATGCTGCCGGGCAATGGGGGAGCTACAGTTCATTGAGGAACCATGAATGCCAACATGTACAGTTACTGTAACATAATGAAGCAGAGCATGATCCCCCTCTCCTTCGGAATAATGGGCCGCAGGGCAATAATCCAACATGATAACGACCCTAAACACAACCTACAAGACTACCACTGCCCTGCTAAAGAAGCTGAAGGTAAAGGTGATGGACTGGCCAAGCATGTATCCAGACCTAAACCCTATTGAGCATCTGTGGGGCATCCTCAAATGGAAGATGGGGGAGCGCAAGGTCTCTAACATCCACAGCTCCGTGCTGTCATCTTGGGAGGTGTGGAAGAGGACACCAGTGCAACCTGTGAAGCTCTGGTGAACACCATGCCCATGAGGGTTTAAGAGCAGTGCTGGAAAATAATGGTGGCCACACAAAATATTGACAATTGGGCCCAATTTGGACATTTCCACTTAGTGGTGTACTCACTTTTGTTGCCAACAGTTTAGACGTTAATGGCTGTGTGTTGAGTTTATTTTGAGGGGACAGCAAATTTAAAACACTGTTATACAGGCTGTTGCACTTAGCTATTTACATTGTAGCAGAGTGTTTAATTATTCTTTGGTGTTGTCACATGAAAAGATTTAATAAAATATTTACAAAAATGTGAAGGGTGTACTCACTTTTGTGAGATACTGTATATATATATAGTTCACTACAAAAATATTTAATATATGGTGGGCAAAAGAGCGATAGAAGCCTCCATGAACAGTATTACATTTTATAAATAGTACAATTGTGGTTCACATATGAATGTCTAAAACAAGTTAAAAAAAAACCTGTTACATGTCCAGAATTCCGAGAAATATAGTTATTACACTGCATTCTGGGAAGCTGATTCTTGTGTGAACTACCTACCTCAATATATCCACTACACAAGCTGGGATCCCTCCCCACGCTGATGTTGGCAGTAACCCTGGAAATGGCTGCTGTGGTAGGATTCCAGCTTGTGTATAATCCAACCTTGGCTTTGCATAAAAGCTGTGTAATGAAGCGGGGCATATGCTTAAAGGAAGGCATGTTTAAAATGGTTATGGATAGAAGAATGAAGCATTTGTGGGGACATTTGCATGCCCCTGTTAAGCTTCCCAGTGTGATAACTGTATTTCACAGAATTTCTGAGCAGGAAACAAGATTTTTAACTTGTTTTAGACATTCAAATGCGAATACAATGTACTATTTATATACTATATAATATATATATATATATATATAATATATACCACACACATACATTCACCACACACATATACACACGACACATACACACCACATATAGACATACACACTTCCTCCTCTCTGATGATTCTCTATCCTGTTCTTCTTCTCTCTCCTCCTGCTCTCCTGTTGAATTTTCTTCCTTCCCTGCTGTTTCTGTGCCCCCTTCTAATTCTGTCAGTCTTTTCTTTCATATATCCCCCCCCCCCCAACCCTCATTGCTCTGTCTCCCTCCTTACTCACTTTAATAAAACTATTATTACCTACCTCCCAGCAGTTGCTCTGTCACTCACCCCACAGAACTCTTATCTCCAGCATGGGATTGCCGCCTGTCATGCGCAGAGACTGAAGATGAGGGGCGGGACAATACGCACCTTCCATGAGTTTACCCAATGGGAGGGGGGATAAAGGCAGGAATAAAAGCTTTATTGTGCAATATTCATGAGCCCCCTACAGCTGAGCGCCTGTAGGCACCTGCCTAACACGCCTAATGAATAATACGGCCCTGGGGTAAAGTTACAATGAAAAATACAAAAATTATTGATTCTTTAAACAAACTTGCAGGTGTTCATTTGTTTCCTTGTCTGTTTCACAGGAGGGTGTGGTCCCTTGTAAAACTAATACCCAGGCCTTTAGTCCTGCTGAGAGGCATTGGGAAAATGCAGATGCCACATTCCTTTTTGTGCAGACGAAAACTTCCTCTGCATTTTCAAACATGATTTTTCAAATGAGTACATTTTAAATATATGATGCAGTGGCCTTCCTTATCGTCCATGCCATCATTTAAAGTAACTTTAGGAAGAACATAACATAACTTTTGAAAAGCTTATTGCATTTTTAAGTTGTCTTTATTTCATTAAAGTTTTTTTTTAGGTTGGAATATCAAACTAATTTGCATCCTGCTGGTTTAAAATCCATGTGATTTCCTTTGACATTGCGTTCCAAAAATAATGACATTTTTATTATAAGCTTAAATCAATGATATTTTAATTTTGCGCTCATAGGTGGGTTTCATTCACATAACTTTCATTTTTTTTTTGTAATTTAGTTTCACATGGAAAAATAAAGCCTGTCTCCAGTACACTCACATATTGATGCATGCAGGGTGGTCTAATGAACATTTAAAAGAAGATTTCAAACTGAGAGGAAATCAACTGTGGAAATCGGAACTCCTAAAAACGTAACTTTTAAAAGTCCATGAAAACTTATTGAAGATTTTTTTTATTTTTAATTGCACTCATTTTCACTTAATTAACAGTGGCCTTTTCACCATTTTCTTTTTTGAAAAACCCTAAATTTTAGCAATATCAATTTATATAAGGACATCAAGCATATATCTTGAATATCTTGAAGATAGATATACATTTAAAGGACCACTGTCCATTTGTTCTATATGAGAATGACAAAAAAAAGCAATAAATAAATACAGGAATAAATATAAACTTTCTTATCATTGTACAGTTTCATTTTTTTTTAGCTAATTTTTTTTGGTACTTTCTCAAGATGGTGTGTCATTGTAAACTAAATTGATTTCCATTAGTCCTGTTGAAAGCATTAATAGTTTTAGCTGCCAAATTCCCACTGTACAGATACATGTGTTTTTTTCGGCATTCCAACGGGATTTGCTGTGGTTCTGTTCGCTTTTGGGAGTTGCCTAGTTGGCATGTGTTGCATTATTGTGGATATGTAATATCTTAGGAGACAGAACAACAAGAATGTAATATTTATTTATTATTATTTATTTATTAACTTTTATTTGTAACGCGCCAACATATTCCGTAGCGCAATACAGGGGATAAAAAACAAGGAAAAATACAGCATTAACAACCTTCCAAAAATGGAGGGACCCTGTTTTGAAGAAAGATTTATCTCAGTAGATTAATAGTAGGAGAGCTCACACGAAGAAAAAACTCTGGTTAGCTATTATATTAATGTCAAAAATGACAACAAGAAAATGTTAAGGCTGGGAATGCTGTTTGCCACACAATGGGATGCTCTGCCCCCTCTAAACATCTTCGGTGCTCATCGCAAACCTTTCCCCCATCTACTCTGGTGCTTTGCAATGATCACTTTCGTCGCGAGCCTCTCCCCTCCGTGTAGTTTAGGTGCCTCGCGATGAGTGCTACTGACTTTGGCTAAGTGTTACTGCCTTGGTTTAAGTGTTACTGGCTTAGGTTAAATGTTACTGGCTTGCAATAAGGTGTTACTGGCTTTGAGCTCTTTTTTACTGCCTTCGGGCCTCATTTTCATCCTGAATTTTTTTTTCGGCTGACATTTTTTTCTTTCGCCTAAGCTGATTTTCGATTTGCCAAAAAAAGCCAAAACATACCCTCAAATTAACTTGCAACCTCACTCACAGGCTCCATGGCTTCCCCCGTGTCTGTGCTGTGAGTGTGTAAGGTATTTTTTTTAAGTATTTGGCGTTTTTTGGTGGTATTTCAATTTCGGAGGTTCGGCCGTTAAAAGTCGGAAAGTATTGCATGCCTGGTGCTGAGTTCTCGCTGACTCTCGATCCCCCAGGGCCAAAACCGTAAACCATGCACTTATTCAGAGCAGTTCAGGGTGGGAACATGATCAATTCAGCAACCCCCTAACCTCCCTTTTAGATTCAGTCAATAGAAAATGAGACATTATTTGCGGCAGTAAAACATGAAGATTACATGTCAATCAATTATGTTCGGGGGTCCGATATGCTATCAGACTCGCAAACCTGCAAAATAAAGAATAATGAAAATGAATGCCAATACTGGTTCTAGTCCATGTGGGTGGCCTGATATGTATTAATTTCATTGATACACGAGCTCGATTTAACCCCAATGACACATAAATAATAATTGTAATTTCTGCCGATTTGCGAGTCTTGAGACTGTTGTGCATTAATTCTAATGTCTCTGTCATCGCTTTCCCTGTTATTTACATGCAGTATTGATTTTTTTATTTGCATTTACAGTGCTACGAATAGGTGTTTTTCACCCCTCTCTAGCACTTGTAGGATTTTCTTCTTTCATTTGCCGTATACGGTGTGGAAAACATTTGCGGACTTGGGGAAGAAATTTTAGCAATTGAAATAGTGTTTTGCGAATTTTAGCCTTGCGAAAGTGAAAGATCAAAGACTTCTGGAGGCTGTAAGTTACGGATTTAACCATCGCAATATTTTCAAGCCCTTTAACTCAGCAGCCGTTCTGAGCCTGCAAAAATATGCCAATTGAATAGCAAATTAGCTTGTGACTTCACTTTTGGACTCCTGGATCCTTCTGAAAGCTCAATTGAATATGGCCCTTTGAGTCTGACTGAGAACATAATTCCCTTCCTCTCTCCATCCTTCATACCTTCTCTCAGGAAGTGATTTGTCTAACACAAAATGGACCCCTATGGGAGCTAAATGTAACCTCTAACCATGGAGGTCCCATTGACTTTTATACCCTAACTACTACTATAGGGGTCCTACCGAAGTGGGCCCATAAGGACTCCCACAGTCCCGAGGCATTTTGCCCATAATTTACTACATTTAATAAATACAGAAAATGAAAATAAAATGTCTTAAAAAAGACATGAGTTAAAATAAAATAATACAAATATTAAAAATAAAATAAAACAAATTCATTACTCAAATATAAATTAAAACTGTTGGGAGCAAATAATATGATGATCTGCGATACCCTCGTCCTCAAACTTCACCCCTAGATAAACAGGCACATTCATACTAATAGTAGAAATCCTCCCTCTTCTTTTCTCATTGATGATCCCCACTACTCTCTTCAGCTCAAGGAAAGAGCCTTCACACTCCTGCAGCCTAAAAAAATAACTAAACTAACGGACGTCCTCCTCTGAGGAGCTCCTCTGCTGAACTGATGGCTTTATAACCATTACCTGGAGGGTCATCTAAGGAGGGTAATTGTATAATTGATCCACTTTTCCCTCCAATATGTTTAAATGCTTTTTTATGTTATTGTGTTTATTTTTCTCTGTATTTATTTATTTAAAGGACCACAAAATTCACCATATGTGCTCTGGACCATCATCTGAAAAATGTATTTACATTTTTAAAACTGATCAAGAATTGACTTAGATTATTGACATTTTACACTTGAAGACACTGCATAAAAAATGAGACTGGAGTCTGTAACTGTGATACATTGGAACCATGGCCAAGTAGGTTTTGGTGATGCAGTGGTAAACAAACTGTTTTAAAGAGTTTTTTTCATTGATAAGTCACCTGTTTGATCCCCTGCTTTCCCACTTTTTTGGTTAAAAAATTTACAATTTATTAAAGAATGTACTATTAAAAAATGTACTATCAGTCATATATGTGTATTAATACCTATAGTAAAAGAAAGTGGAATGGATTGATTTAGAAATGCTGACTTAATAATGAAAACATTTTATGAAACACACTGACCACAGACAAACATACTCTAACTTTTACATATTATTTTTCAAGCAAACTAATTTAATTATTTGAACTAGAGATAATTGAAAATCATGTGAACTAGTTATTTAAAATATATGTGTGTGTGTGTATTTTTTAAATAAGTAGTTTGCCATAATTATTCATGTTTTAAAAAATAAATAGACCAAAAACAAGATGTAAGTTACCTCATAGTGATATTTGAGGCTTTATTATATAAAACTAAGAACATATTTCTGTTTTTTTTTAACAGAGCCTGTGGCACTAGCTGTGCCACAAGCTCTATTATACTCTAGTGCAATAATTTTACTAAAGTAGTTACACTGGCTTACTGTCTCATTCAAACTTTACACACCCGATTCTAATAAATTATTCATTGTTTGTTGCGGCACAGAGCTCATTAATCATTCAAGAGAATTGGAGTCAGTGAAATAACTTGACTTCAATTGATCATGACTCCATGAATTCAGCATCAATTTTCACAAATATAACACTTTATTCACTTATTCACCCTCTATCAAATGGTGGAGAGCACATATAGAGGACTTCCGTGGTCCTTTAATGTAGTTAACTTAGGGGTTAAAGGTAGGGATTGATGAAAACGTACTGGTATATTAACATTTTTTGCCAGGTTGGTTGTTAGTATCTGTCACTATTGGTGTATAACCAACCAATAAGGCTCTACTCTGATCACCATGTGCAAAGTCATGGTTACATAGTGGCATTAATGAATTAATCACCCCACTGCTGAATGCACTTAGTAAAATGTACAATTATCTCTTAAATCTACATAAGTAGAAGCCATCTGCAGGCTGTGCCACAGTTTGAAATAGATGCAAAGCATCTCACCCTAAAATGGTGCTGAAACAGCTGTCAAATACAGTGTTTTCACTTTTTTTGGAGTATGGAGATAATTCTAGACAATTTTTGTTGGAAAGGGTAGGAATACGGATGGCTCTATTTCATCCAAATTAAATTTAACCGGGCATGTGGCATTCTCTTCCTGAGGGATTTTCTTATTACACAACAAAAATATTAAGAATCCCCTCTTTGATGAAATTGCTCTATTTGAAATGAAGGTATTCATGTTATAGTATGTCTCAATTATCTGTGTAGAAACAGGATCACTATATTGTGCTTGCCTTTAAGAAGAAAATGCACATTTAAAAAAAGGCATCACATACTATTTCATCTCTAACCTGTGCCCAAATATTTCAAATTATGTTACTAAGCCCCATAGGAAAATCAGCCATGTTGTCCCTAACCGGGTACTAGAAATTCAGACTCAGGGGTGAGGTTGCAAAACAAATGTAATGAACAAAAACAAGATATACAAAGCTTGGTGAGTTTATCTTTAAATCAAAGGTCAAATGCTTATATCAGTCCTTGTGCAGAAACAGTAGCAAAATCACGGTCAATCACTAAAAACAAACTGACAGTGTTACAGGCAGCTATACAGCAGTAGAAACTGGAAAGAGATCATCAGAAGCAGCCTGGTAGCTGAAAGCAGGAACCAGGACACAGGTGGAGGTGGTAGATGAAACACAGCAGAGCAGAAGGAATAGATCTCTTGCCAGTCAGGAACAGAAACAGCAGTGCTAGACACAGACAGGAACCAAAGCCAGACAGGAACAGAAGTTGCAGCACAGGATATCACAGCTGCAACGGTGAACCCTGCAGGACAAAGACTGAAAGCAGGAATAAAGCCGCTGTCAGGGGCGTAGTTATGACTCACAGGAGCAGACACATTTTTCCTAAGTCAGTCTGACCTGTTCAGTCTGTGAGTGACTACAGGCCATGAATTAACCTTAACAACCAGCGGAGACTTCATTGGCCTGCTCCAAGTCTTACCAGAACAGGTACTGTTAATTTACATAAGATAGGATTTTTCTTTTATAATCCTTTTATCTGTTCATACTTTTGTTTATTCATACAACACTTCACTTGAGTATATGCTTTAGGTGCCTTTATGTTTATTTTGTGTTAATCCTTTTTCCTCTTTGTGTATGTTAATTTCGTGATTCTATTACTTAAAGTGCATTTTAATTCAAATTGTGCTATTCAAAACTGTTGTCATAAAGTGCTTGTGCTATAGTGGCCCTGATGAGTAAGAGACTGATAGAGCCTCACGAAACGTGCGTCGGGAGAATGTGACATCATCAGTAAGCACAATCACAGCGTAGACCATGCCAACATAGCGTGGAGCAGGATAGATATAGCTCTATAGCTCCAGATCCGCTACTAACTTAAAAGGAAGATAGGAAGCCAATATTTTTACCACACATTTACAACATAGAAACAACAGAGTAAAATATAAGAATAAGAAAAAAGAAAAGCAAAAAAAGGACAAAGGAGTGAAAGCATAATTAAAGCAAAAAACGGAAAGAAAAGGAGGACACAACCTTCTTTAAAAAAACAAATAGACAGAAGCATAAATTAAATATACAGTATAAGATACAGCATAAAATCAGGAGTGTATGAATTAAAAAAATAGCACAGCACCAGCACTTTAAATTAAAAGGTAAAGTAGTGACTGTGACAAACTAACAGTCACGAGGTAAAAGGTTAATTCAACAATATAAGAATAAATGAGAAAAGTCACTATAGCACAAGCACAACAGTTTTGAATAGCACAATTTGAATTAAAATGCACTTTAAGTAATAGAATCACAAAATTAACATAAACAAAGAGGAAAAAGGATTAACACAAAATAAACATGAAGGCACCTAAGGCATATACTCAAGTGAAGTATTGTGTTAATAAACAAAACTATGAACAGATTAAAGGATTATAAAAGAAAAATCCTATCTTATGTAACTTAAAAATCAGGGTACCTGATAAGGATTAGGAAAAAAAACAAGAAATAAAACATAAATACAGTTGAACTGAAAAAAAAAAAAAAAATTATTGACTGAAGCAAAATAAAGTTACTAACTAAAAAAGCTGTGATCAAAGCAAAGAATATAATAACAACAAAAATAAAAATAAAACTTAAACAAACCTTGTTTAAATTTGCTGGACATAAAAAAAACCAAAGGATTAAAAACTAGGGGCCTCATTCAATTGCAATTTGGCCAATTAAATAGCGCTCCAAATAAGCACATAACATATATATTTTTAAGAAGTTTTTAGTTAGTGAAAACCTTGCTTTTGGATAGATGCTTACTAACTAAAAACTTCTTAAAAATATATATGTTATGTGCTTATTTGGAGCGCTATTCAATTGGCCAAATTGCAATTGAATGAGGCCCCTTGGGTTTAACATGAATTTTTTAATTGTTGCATTTTTAACAGTATTTTAAATGTACAAATAAACATTTAATTTTTAAACTAGTATGTGGCAATAATGATTAAAATAATGTGCCGCATAAAAGGTGTTTCTGTACAACCTAGGTTGGTTGTTCAAAGATTCCTAAATAGGATCCATAAGAACATTTTTTAGGGTTTATAAAAACACAAACACGCTGTGTTGATTGCTTTACGATTTATTAGACCAAACAATCATTTTTAATTTTCTTATATCATGATTGCCCACAAACACTTATTATTTAGTGCAAGTTATGTTAAAAGCATATACCTTATGTGGAAATAGCAAAGGCAGCCACTGTGTGTATAGGTCTATGCTACATGAGTTTATTGAAAACTGATATAATTCACTTTAAAGAGAACTAGGTGCTTACGCTTTATGGACCTTTTAGCAACATTTTTAATTATTAAACTTATTGAGAACTACAGCTGAAGAAATGTAGTGTGTCTCACAAGATCTCACTGCAATCTGTATGTTGTCTTCCCTTGTGAGTACTGTATAAATCTACTGTTTTCATTTTTTTTTTTATTTAATTTATGTATGACTTTGTGCTCCTCATATTTTGTTTTGGTAGGATATTTGCTTAAAAACTAATGTGTCCTAATGAAATGTCTTTTATTGTACTATTCATAGCTTAATATGAACACTTTTGCTAAATATTGCTTCATTTATCCACTAACCTAGGCTAAATTAAATTTAAAAGTAAATATAATATATTTATCTTTTAATGTTTTTCGTATCTGATTTTAAAACCCAGCCACTGGCATTAGACGTATGCATATACTAATTTAGCATGAAGCATAATCAAATGACTAACTTCAGTAGTGGTAGTTTCTAAATTATCATCAAGCATAAAGTGACACTGCTGAGAAACATTATGTTTCACCCAACACCATAAGTCATATACTGTCTCCATTGCAGTGAGATATGTAATTTTTAACACACTTTTCCAAACCATGAAGATAACATGTCAAGCAGCATACAGTGTCTCAATGCTTCATAGAGAAAGCTTTAACTTAGGAGAAAACATCTTTAGCCGAAAGGGCATGCTGACCCTACAGGAACCCACCCACATACTCTGTTGTTGTGCAATGATTTATAATCTTGAAGGTAATATGATCTTTGATGGAAATAATACAGTAAAAGATGTTTGTTAACAATTACAAATATTGTAAAAAAGGTTATTATAAAGCATTCTCACTCTGTATAAATTTGTCATTAAGATCCTTAAGACTAATACTATATGTAAAAAAATAAAATTAAAAAGATAGCACCATTTTTTAAATGGCTTAACATAGAAATTTAACCAGATAATACTAGTTTTCCTCTTTGAAGTCGTAAATGTTTCTTTAATACTAAACTTTTTCAAGTGAATAAAATAGTTCATAGAACATTTGAGGCACTATGATTTCAATAGGGTAAGAGACAAAAGTACAACATTATTATATCAGAATATCTAATGTCACATGTCTACATGTAGCATGTTATTTTTTTATATTAATATACCCATAAAATTATATTCATTATGTCCCTATTTTCTTTTAACATTGATATTTTAAAGGACCACATTATCACAAACATATTTTCTCTGCCTTACAAAATAATATAAATGCGTTTGTTTTCTTACAATGTGTCTTGATAATATGTGTGCAATTGTGTTAAATATCAAAAACTTTTCTTAGCTAACAGTAATTTAAAATGACCTAAAATCATTACATTTATAGACTACACAATGCCTGGTAACAAAGCTTATTATAGAAAAATACAGAGGATCTGATAGAACAGATGTAGATACTGAAAATAAACTATATGCTACCATGTCCTGTGCCTCTAGGGAGTAGATAGAAGTTAATGAAGAAAGTTTTTGCACTCAGAATAAACTTAGAGAACAGCCTCTCCTGAGATCATTTAAGCATGAAACACTTACTTGTTGGATTGATGTCAATTTCACTGTTTTTCCTATTTGATGAAATAATAAACTTTTTATTGGAGCCACTGTTCCTTTCAGAGTGAGTCCTCTTCGGAAGGCGAATGTATAGACAATACCATTCATAAAGCAAATAAATACAATGAAAATTCAAAGGACTCCCCCTGTACCTTCCCATTATCAGGATTCCATAAGAACAAAAAATAGGTTAATTTTACATGCCGCAAATAAAATATAACCAGTGGAACCACAGAAGAACTGGCACTTCTAAAGTTGTTATATTAACTAAAGACATCTCTGAGTTACATAAAACAACCTAAATTCATCTGTAAAATGTACCTTCAAAAAGTACAGACTGACTGACACTGAAGAGAGTAAAATATAATCTTCTAAAAATACACAAATATACCCAAATATTTATGACCAAGAAAGTCTAGTAACATTTCAGGAATATTTAGATGACATGATTGCTGTATAACTCACTAACACTTTTTTACTTTTTATGTGGAGCACATGCCATCAGAAAAAGGGTCTTTTCAAGGGAACAAAGATAGTGTTCAAAAATGTAAATGTCAACTCTATAACTACTGTGCAAACCCCATGGTCTACTTTCCCCAAATTGATGATCTACTGATAAGGTAGAACGTCTGTGAACATGATGATAAAAATGGTAGATTCAACATCATTTTTCTATCAAAAAGTTGATTAAACAGTTTTTTTGAGAATATTTTTTTCAATACTGCCATTGTTATTTAAGATGACACCATTCTGATATCCTGATAGCCAAACTGAAACTTGTAACCCTCCCAATTCAGACAGAATAGATAAGAACCTGTAGCACCAGCACAAAGGGAGGAAATACATAATTGAAGGCTGCTAACCAAAAATAATAGATACCCACATCTGTATAGCCCCCAAATATCCAGGGAGGTATTTATGGAATACAGACCTAAACTAGAAAATAATCTAGCAATATATGAATAAAATATTTACCAGAAGATCCTTGCCAAAGCCCACTGTTAAACTCCTATTTGAACACAGATGGTGTTAGCCCTATTGATTTAATGACATAATAATGTTCTGATTTGGGAGACAATCTGCTTGGGTGTTACTTAACTTCTTTCGGACAATGCCTCCAACATGAAAACCACCACTCTTTCATCAAATACAAATCAAAGATATACCCTTCCATTGATGTATCTTTTCAAAGTAATCAAGCTCATTCTATCATTCTCTCCTATCTTAACTAAAGTAATCTTTATTTATAGACATTGTGGGTCCTATCCTAAATGTTGATAGCTATAGTTGATATTTGTTTATCTGAATGTCTACTTTCCTCAACTTTGCTGAATCCATCAATCCAGTTACTGCTTAGGGTCACACACACCACATACAAGTTCTACTGTCATCTCGTTAAAGGTCTTCATTACTAAATTAATTTATTTTTGGATCTCACCTCTTGCTCTGTCAGTCCTTTGCATTCTGCCCTGGAATGTCTCATCTCTACAGGCATATATGTCTAGATCTCTCTCCTATTACACTTCTATTCTCACTGATCCTTCCATGCAGGGTCTGAAAATTATATTTCTCTCTCCGAGGATCATTTCCAGTGGCTTCACTTATAATGTTTCTTGGCAAGCAATTACGAAGAATGTCTACCATTATCTATACATGTGTTTGTAGATTTAAGTCCACTTTATTTATATCCCTTTATTGTTATGTCTTCCATAGTTCTATAATGCTAGGTGGTATATCATAAGAATGGAGACATTTCTAGAATTATATCCATATTGAAACTCCATTTAATCTAGCTGAATAACAAGGTTTTAGAGCAAATTTAGGGAATGGAAATATTAACTGAAGGAGTTCTTGAACACAAGAAACATCTCAGTGGACTAGTGGTAGCCATATAAAATAACATGGTAACATTCTACAAAATGGTGATGTGTTTTGTATGTGCTCTTTCATATATATAATATTCATCAGTGTTATGCTTACCCTATTTTTCATTCCATAAGACACACCTGACCATAAGACACACCTAGTTTTTAGAGGAGGAAAACAATAAAATAATATTCTAGATCAAACGGTGAACTAAACTATTTAATAAACTTTAACAGAATAATATTTCAACCCCCTTCTCCTCCTTCTCCTCTGTTTCCACATATTATCCTCCCTTGCCCCTTATCCTCCTCCTCCTTTTCCCTCTTATCCTCCTCCCTTTCCCCCTTCCCCACCCTCCTTCCCTCCTTCCCCTTATCCTCCTCCTCCCTCCCTACCCTCTTATCTTCCTCCTTATTCTCCTCCCTCCTTCCCCTCCTCTTTCCCCCTTATCCTCCTCCTCCCTCTTTTCCCCCTTATCCTCCTCCTCCCTTTCCCCCTCTCCAATCACCTTCCTGTCCCCTCTCCCCTCTCTCCTTACTATGATCCACGATCTGATGTTAATACTTCCACTGCAGCATGTCTTTTGGCTGTGACTGGGACCGGCATATGCTAATGACGTGACGCGCAGGTGACGTCACGTCATTAGCATATAACATTTTATTTTCAAATGCTCTCAAATTTTGAAGGATAAAAAAGATATAGATAAAACTACGAATATGAGTAAAAGGGAAATGGATATCAAGCAGGTGTGGCCAAATGACACCTGGTTTAAGGCTTGTGAAATTACCAATAAAATGATAAAATATACCCCATGGAGGGAGGTTTTCTTTAAAATTTTAAACAGATGGTACTTGACACCCTGTAAAATAGCTAAGTTTTCAAAGGATCTGCAGGTTGCTAAGTGTTGGAGAGGCTGTGGGGGAGAAGGAACTATTCTGCATATTTGGTGGGAATGTCAGTTTCATCAACAATTTTGGAAGGACCGTTTGAAAGAAATAACAAAGGTGATAGAATTGAATGTGGAACCCACTCCAGAAATAGCTCTTTTACACATTTTGACAGGATCTTTGAATTTTAAAATGAAAGCAATGATTCTTCAACTATTAAGTAAAGCTAAATGGCTTATAGCATGCTATTGGAGACAGTCTCAGGTTCCTATTTGGACCGAGTTAGTTGAAGTGATGAATAAAAATTGTGCTTTAGAAAGTGATGCCCTGACATATGGAGTAATTTACTCCCCCAAGCAGAATTGGGAAATCTGGAAAAAAAAAAAAAAGCTCTGTACACACAAATTTGCCGATTAGATATTTGGCAAACGTTTCAACTATCCCCTGCTCAAATTCCGTTCTTCTTTATGTAATTGCATATGTTATTTTTCTGAGGCAAGAACATTTATTAATAACTATCAATAGTTCCATTTGACTGTTGAAGTCAAATGGAACTTATTTAGATATGCCCTAGACCAAGAAAAAAAGACACTTGTCTGTCAAGTATTTACTAAACTAACATCATGAGCATGGCAATATTTTTGGGGAGAAAATCTGAATTTCTGAAGACTCTGTTTATGAGCACAGGAGTCTGCTACATTACATAATATTCCCCTGGATGATGGGGATTATTATTATTACTAGCGATTTGCCCGCAAAAAATGACTCAAAAAGATTGTAACGCAGGTAATGCTGTTTGTTTGAGACATTAATTTTATTGGTGGTTCTGAGATCCTTCGCGCTCATTGTGAGCCTCATGCTAATGAAATAATTAAGATAATTAATAAATTAATATACTTTACCTATTTTGAAGTAATATATTGCAGAAGCATTGTGTTGAAGAGCTGAGCAATCTGTTTTGAGTGTTGCTGCAGCATACAATGTCGGTTGTGGAGCTGCTGTGTAAGTGTCAGCAATGAGTGCAGTGTGTAGTGTAAATATTGTTGCTTGGCACAAGGAAAATCCGTTAGGGTAGCTCTGTGCTTTCCGCATTGTGTAAAGTTAGTGTTGTAAAATGGTCGCTAATGTGTATGTTGTGACGCGGCTGTGGCTGATTTAGTGTCCTTGTTAATATGTGTATCTTGGGACCTCTGTACGGCTTTTTCTGGACACATCCTGTATGTTGTTTTGGTGGTGTTTTGCGTGTTTAGGGTCCTGATAGCCTCGTTTTTAGTTTTCGGCGGCCATTTTATTTTCTCGCTTAGGTGATTTTCGTTGTGTGTAAACTCTTGAATTTGTCTACTTAAATTGAGGGTAACTTCACTTGCAGAGGTCCTCAAGGTGTCCCCTTTGGCTGTTGACTAAGCTTTTTTATTGTGTTTGTGTGGCTGTGATTATTGTGTGTTAATGTTTTCATGTTCGCAGGGTTCGGGCGCTAAGCTCGTATTTTTGCGAGGTCGTAATGTTTTTTTTTTGTAAGTCCAGTGGCTCGAATTTGTGATTGTAAGTCCGTAATTTTTGCGGTGTAAGATCCCGCCTGCGGCTCATTGCAGCCGACGTGGGAGCCTCCACCTCCGCAAATGACGCCACTCGCTTCGTGAGGGTCCGCATTTGCGGGCTACTGCGAGCCCGCAGCGTTAGCAACAAACTTTTGGCAACCCGCATTACTGACAACTATGATATGTGATTATCCTTTATTTATAACGTGCCAACATATTCCGCAGCACATATGAGTCTATATTTATCAGTGGAGAGAGGTGTGCAGGGACAGGGACCAGGCAGACATCAATAGCCATTTGTTTTATCACTGAATAAGATTAAAATTGATACCCTTACCCCTTCTCTCATCACTGACCCTGAAGCAGGACAATTGCATCAACGTTGGACCCATAGCTCTTTAGGAATGTAAATGCTCTTCACAAACACAGACAACTTCCACCAATGTCTCATTGATCCCTTCAGGGTCCTGCAAAGGCATCAAATATTAGTATTTTTTTTTTCAATAAAACCTAGTTATATGATTTTATAATGCCTAATTTTGCTCTTAGTTACTCAAAGTTTTCATAACATATTTTTGTTTCTTCTTTATGCAGTGGTCCTTTAACTGAAGTGATAGGGCATTGGTTCACATCAAGTCCAGCTAGTTTTTCACTTGCATATTGATCAACATTTTCATTAAAAAGGTGAAGCAATCTTTATTATCCTATGTAACATGCCCAGGCATGTTATTATTTTAGAATGTTTTATGTAATATTTTAAGACTTCAATTAATTCTAACTTATATGAGCTGTCAACTCACCACATATGCTCCAAATATAGTATAATTTAAAACCCGTAAATTAAAAAGTGCTTTATGTATTGAATTAAATGTTTTATTTATAACAGTAAACTTACTGTATTGCTGATAATTTATAATTCACCGGAGGCCTGCCTGTATTGCTAGCCAACTCAAAGGTATCTGATATTAAGAAGAATGTAGGCCCTTGGGAGCATTAGTCTGAGCTTTACTATATCTATCTCGCAGCAAATGGATGAATTTATATCAAATTAAGGAGACAGCAACATGCAAAAGCTACAGAAAGAGATTGGTTATTATCTGCTTAGGGATGTAAAACTGTACTAGTTTTAGCATAATATAAAAGGGCTCCAAGTACTATCTCATCACCCACATACTGTTGTTTAATAAGTGACATCAAATCTTGAAAGGGTGGTAATCTTTGTCATAAATAATACCGTAAAATATAATGTTGTAGAAACAATAACACATATTATGTACATTATTTTTTAAGAGTTTCTAGTTTATTTATAATGTAAAGTACTGTAAATTGTGCTTTAATCACTTGGTGGTAACACATTTCATACCATATGTATTAAAGTTAATTGGTGTCCCACACAGTCATAGAAGATAACACTAATTGTCTATAGGTTTAAGCGTTGAAATGTGAAATGTAACTGTGATACTGGCAGTCTTATTCCAGTCTAAAATATATTATTTAATGATGTATTTCCTAGTGAAATTCAACAGTTAGAGAAGATGTGTGGAGATAGCATTTCAAGAAGGGTAGAGGTTAAAGTGCAATATTTTTTTATATCATACAAGAAAATGTGTCCACAATGTAGTATATAAAATGTTGTATATTTATATTTTAATCAAAATTCTTAGTGTCCCTAACCATCTAATACTGGTAATTTAGGAAACTCTGATGTACAGTATTTTTTTCTTATTTATAGTAAATCTTCTGCAAAGCTACTTCTGTGTATTTAGCAGCATATTTAGAATTGTTGCTGCCTTACAGACTGGATCCAAGTTCAACCCCAGTATAGCCTATAATTTGACAACTTAAGAGAGACAGCGACTGTGAGTTATTATATTTCATGAATTAAAGTAGGCAAGTAATTCAACAAAACAACAGGAAAAGCAAGTGGGATCCATGGATGTATTAGCATAAAAATTAGCAACATAAAAGAGGGGTATTAATGCTGTACTATAGATTCCTAATTAGACCATACCTAGAATACAGTGACCAGTTCTGAAGACAATATCTTTAAAAAACATATCTACAAACTAAAAACAATTCTGGAGAAAAAGGAAACTGTGAGAAATGCAAAACCTTGATGAAACCTCCAACAGTACCATTTAAAGAGAAAGTATTATTTTACCCCAGAGAAAATTCTGTTTGTAAATAGAAAACAGTACACATCATAAATTGTGTTAAGGCTCCCAGGAGTGGGGTATTTGGAGAGAAGGGTAGGCCAGTGCCCGACCTGTTTGCTTTGTAATGAATAATGCTAAAAGTGGCATTTGAATAAGAAGTATTTTTGAAAATGGAGTGTATACAGATTACTGGTTCCTTTCATCTCAGGAACCCCAGGAACCAGGTGTTCCTGAGGTTTAGTCAGCTTGTTTACAAAGGGCCTCATTCTATTATCGGCCGTAAATCGGCCGTAAGGCTGCGATTCCTTGCGAGGGTTCAGTTAACTCGCGATTCTATTATACGGCCCCGCAAGGATCTCCTTTTACGGCGGCCGCATATCTTGGAACCGGCCGTAAACTGTGAAATATAAAAACTCAAAATAAATTCAAGCCTGCACTGTACAGCTCTGTAAATGCTAGGGATCATATTGGGGACATGAGAATAAAAGGAACCCACTCTCAAGCTTGCACATCTGCCCAAACCCGAGTTCAAATTAACTGTTTATTTGCCGGCTGCGGCGTGGGGCGTGTCTGAGGTGCTCCAAGCACTCTGGACTTTTTACATGGATATTTTACGGATATTAAAAATAAAATATTTTACGGATTTGAGTACAGGATAATTATGTGCTATTTTTTCTAACACCTAAAATCCCTTTATAGTCTTCTCAAGTGCAGGATGGCTTTATTTAAGCTATTTTATGTGCTTAATTGGTGCTAGCGAGACCTTTTTCCTGCAAGTAACTGCGGCTCGTTTTTAGCCTTGCAGAGAGGTTTCCCGGAGCAATTGAATTGCAAATCTCTTGCGGCCCGTTTTAGATCAAAGGCTTTCCTCCGGCTGCGATCGGCCGCAAGAGATAGCAAGGCACCGGCCGCAAGCCTGCCGGAGCCTACGGCCGTAAGGGAATAGAATAGCAGAATAGCTTGCGGCCCGTCCTTGCGGCCCCGCAGCGGCTGCGGCCGATAATAGAATGAGGCCCATAGACATTTATATTGTGTTGCTAAATTAAGTTATTTACTTTTATATTTTTGGGACTTTTTATTAAAAAGATAAAAAGACACTTAGACTCTCAAATATTTCTGTATATTTACCACTTAAGAAATTGGTCCCAAGGGACACACTACAATACATACATACAATGTTTACTATATAGTCATTTATGTCCATATGGAGACACTATTTCATAATAGTACATCAACAACTTCAGGCATCCTTTAGCCCCCTGAAAATATGATACTCTAGGCATTGACCTTGTGGACTTCGACACAAACACTTAACTGTGTAAACAACTAGAGAACTCCATGCAGCAAATAAAGAAGATAAAAAATTATATGTATTCCCAGAATTCAAGACCTGGTTGACACAAAACAATATTTTCCTACAGCATTTCGGAGTTAAAACATAACTAGTGGAATCACAGAAGACCTATCACCTCTGAGGCTGATACATTAACTGAAAACATGTTTCTTTTATATAAAACATGCTGAATCAATAGTTAAAAGGTACCTCCAGACAGTACAGACTGTTTGACTGTTATAGAGAGTCTATAAGAGAGTATTTTTTTGGCTTCTATTAATATAAACTCATTATACACAAATATTTCTGAACAAGAAGGTCTAGTAATATTCCATGAACATTTAGATCAATGTGGTTGACCTGAACAGATGGTTATTTCTCACTAGCGTTACAGTGACATTTTATCATTTCTTATTTGGAACATATACTTCAAGGCTTTTCACTCATCAATTATCCCTTGTCTTGTTTCTATTTGAAATGTCTCCTCTCTTTTCTGTATATTTCTATGACCCCTCTTAAATGGAATTGGTTTCAATGGTTTCCTTTACTTTTAAGAATGTACTGGATATCCAATTAGCGTAAGTATTCATTATCTTCCATCCAGGTTTAAAAAGTCATCTTTTTACATGTATTCTAATAGCTCATTTAGCTAATGTGTTTATAATCAATTAGAAGAACTCCTTCCTCTAAACTGTATGTATGTTAAAGTCTACTATAAGTGTGTTTAGCATTAGCTGTAAAAATAAGGTTATGGCTGATGCTCTTCGTCTTTATAGTTTCTTCATAATGGTGACTTCTTTATATCACGTAAAGGAGTATTATATCCCTATTGAATATACATTTGTATCTCAATGGAAAAATGTACTCAAAAGAAAACATAAAATGTGTGGAAGTTAATTGAACATTTTAATCCTGTTTATCACATTTTAAGCAATATACCCCAGTGTGAATTAAAGAAGAAGAAACAAAGACACTACCAAACCAACAATATTAGCAATTGTTTAAACATAAAATATTGTGTGAGAAAATTTGAATTGGGAGAATCTGAAACTCTGTTTATTAGTAAAGGAATCAATATTGTATTTGTTACATCACTTTCTCAGAGCTGAATCATGAGGGTGTGTGCTTTATCTATCAGTGGAGAGAGGGTTGGGGAAGGCGCATTTATTAAGCAGACTCCTTTTTTTCAGGAAAAGCAACCATATATTTTCAGAAACCTAAACACCCCTCTTACACACACAACTTCCGCCTATGTATCATAAATTGCACCATGACCCAGCAAAAGCATCACATCTATTTCTAATTGAAAGCTTGCTGTATGACTTTCTCCTGTTTGATTATACTTTTAGTTAGACTCAAATATTTTTTATTTTTTATTTTGTTGTGGTCTTTTAAACTTTCTTGTCCATTGTTTGATTTGGTTATGTGTGTGCTATGAAATTTGTGAAGTATGGTTTTTCCACTCAAGGAGCATCCACTCTAAGTAGTTACAGATAAATTATTTGACATAATTGTTTTGTATAGAATAACATGATAATTATAGTACAAGGATATAAGTCCATTTTAATAGCTACATAAAAAATATTGTAAAATAAAAACACATGTCTGGGTCTGTATGTGCTGTTTCATGGATATAATAATCTTCGCCCACCAGAGAAAGGCAACAAAGGTAATAAAGGGAATGGAGGGCCTAAGTTATGAAGAAAGTTATAAGTAATAAGGGGAATGGAGGGCCTAAGTTATGAAGAAGACTTACCAAATTAAACTTTTTTTTCTAGAAAAAGGCATCTAAGAGGGGATATGATTACCTTATATAAATATATTGCGGGTCAGTATAAAGCTTTGTTAAGTGAACTTTTAATGCCAAGAGGTTTTCAGCTGAAGAGATGACATCCTTTGAGGTTAGAAGTAAAAAGATTTCACCTTAAAGAAAGAAAAGGGTTCTTCACAGTAAGGGTGGTCAATCTGTGGAATTCTCTACCAAGGGAGGTGGTGACAGCGGATTCAATAGGTAACTTTAAAAAGGGATTGGATATATTTTTAAATAAAAAGGGTATTCAGAGTTATCCTGGATAATTTGTGAGAGAGTATTGATCCAGGGAGGAATCCAATCCCCAGTATGTGGGGTAAGGATGGAATATTTTTTTTTCCTTTTGAGATAATTTGCTAAGTTTCAATTGTGTGTTTTTTCTGTTTGCCTTCCTCTAGATCAATTAACAATTACCAAATAATCTGCATATTGCAGCTCAGAGGAGATCTAAAAAGGTTAAACTTTATAGACTAAAGTCTTTTTTCAATCTCAATTTCTATGTAACTATGTAACTATGTGTCACAATCTGCTTCTTCAAGGGGGCTTGATATGAACTGAGTTCAAACCTTCCCCAGCAGAATCGTGTAGTCCCTGTTCTCTGTGGCACAAAAGATGGCTTCAGAAGAGGTACAGGCAGAAAATACTGCATACAGGTTACTAGTGGCCCATGGCAAGACACTTCCCAAGTCAGGATACAATACACAGAAATAGTCTCACACTGTGGATATGTGAAAACTATCTCTCAACGTTTATTAAATGATCAAAACAACATATTTATACTCTCCGATAAAACACCCTTGTGCACATTTGTGTAAGTATGATTTCAGTCCATTTGGGTTGCAACCTTGGGCTATCAAAGCTCTTGAGTAGAGATGTCGCGAATAGTTCGCCGGCGGACTTTTTTCGGCGAACATAGCATGTTCGCGTTCACGGCGAACTGCGAACATATTCGAGATTCGACCCGCCCCCAATACTTTATCATTGAGCAAACTTTGACCCTGCATGTCACAGTCAGCAGACACATTCCAGCCAATCAGCAGCATACACTCCCTTCTACACCCTTCTACCTCATGGACAGCAGCCATTTTGGAATCATAAGTAACTTGCAGTCTTACTGAGAGGAGGGACAATGTAGGTGATACTAATTCAATAGGGAAAACCATAGCTAGGCAAGTTTATTCAGTGTCCAGTGCAGTGCTGAAGGACTCTTGTGCATTATTATTATTACTAGCGTATTGCAATGAGATGTGTATGTTTGGAAAGTTGTATAGTTATTAATATACATATGGAGCAGTTTGCTCCATAAAAAAGTGGTCCGTATTAACGGCTCGCCTCGCTATGCGAGGCTCGCCTGCAATGAGCGCCTGTGTGTACTGTCAGTGTGCTTGGTGCTGTGAGTCTGTGTGTACTGTCAGTGTGCTTGATGCTGTAGGTCTGAGTGCACTGCCAGTGTACTTGGTGCTATGGGTCTGTGTGTACTGTCAGTGTGCTTGGTGCTGTAGGTCTGTGTGCACTGCCAGTGTACTTGGTGCTATGGGTCTGTGTGCACTGCCAGTGTGCTTGGTGCTTTAGGTCTGTGTGTACTGTCAGTGTACTTGGTGCTGTAGGTCTGTGTGTACTGTCAGTGTGCTTGGTGCTATAGGTCTGTGTGCACTGCCAGTGTACTTGGTGCTATGGGTCTGTGTGTACTGTCAGTGTTCTTGGTGCTGTAGTTCTGTGTGCACTGACAGTGTACTTGGTGCTATGGGTCTGTGTGCACTGCCAGTGTGCTTGGTGCTTTAGGTCTGTGTGTACTGTCAGTGTGTTTGGTGCTGTAGGTTTGTGTGTACTGTCAGTGTGCTTGGTGCTGTGAGTCTGTGTGTACTGTCCAGTGTGCTTGGTGCTATAGGTCTGTGTGCACTGCCAGTGTACTTGGTGCTATGGGTCTGTGTGTACTGTCAGTGTTCTTGGTGCTGTAGTTCTGTGTGCACTGACAGTGTACTTGGTGCTATGGGTCTGTGTGCACTGCCAGTGTGCTTGGTGCTTTAGGTCTGTGTGTACTGTCAGTGTACTTGGTGCTGTGAGTCTGTGTGTACTGTCAGTGTACTTGATGCTGTAGGTCTGTGTGTACTGTCAGTGTACTTGGTGCTATGGGTCTGTGTGTACTGTCAGTGTGCTTGGTGCTGTAGGTCTGTGTGCACTGCCAGTGTACTTGGTGCTATGGGTCTGTGTTGCACTGCCAGTGTGCTTGGTGCTTTAGGTCTGTGTGTACTGTCAGTGTACTTGGTGCTGTAGGTCTGTGTGTACTGTCAGTGTGCTTGGTGCTATAGGTCTGTGTGCACTGCCAGTGTACTTGGTGCTATGGGGTCTGTGTGTACTGTCAGTGTTCTTGGTGCTGTAGTTCTGTGTGCACTGACAGTGTACTTGGTGCTATGGGTCTGTGTGCACTGCCAGTGTGCTTGGTGCTTTAGGTCTGTGTGTACTGTCCGTGTGTTTGGTGCTGTAGGTTTGTGTGTACTGTCAGTGTGCTTGGTGCTGTGAGTCTGTGTGTACTGTCAGTGTGCTTGGTGCTATAGGTCTGTGTGCACTGCCAGTGTACTTGGTGCTATGGGTCTGTGTGTACTGTCAGTGTTCTTGGTGCTGTAGTTCTGTGTGCACTGCCAGTGTGCTTGGTGCTCTAGGTCTGTGTGTACTGTCAGTGTGCTTGGTGCTGTAGGTTTGTGTGTACTGTCAGTGTGCTTGGTGCTGTGAGTCTGTGTGTACTGTCAGTGTACTTGATGCTGTAGGTCTGTGTGTACTGTCAGTGTACTTGGTGCTGTATATATGTGTGTACTATCAGTGTACTTGGTGCTGTGGGTCAATGTGTACTGTCAGTGTACTTGGTGCTGTAGGTCTGTTTGCACTGCCAGTGTACTTGGTGCTGTATATCTGTGTGTACTGTCAGTGTACTTGGTGCTGTGAGTCTGTGTGCACTGCCAGTGTGCTTGGTGCTGTAGGTCTGTGTGTACTGTCAGTGTACTTGGTGCTATATGTCTATGTGTACTGTCAGTGTGCTTGGTGCTGTAGGTCTGTGTGTACTGTCAGTGAGCTTGGTGCTATATGTCTATGTGTACTGTCAGTGTGCTTGGTGCTGTAGGTCTGTGTGTACTGTCAGTGTACTTGGTGCTGTTAATCTGTGTGTACTGTCAGTGTGCTTGGTGCTTTAGGTCTGTGTGTACTGCCAGTGTACTTGGTGCTATGGGTCTGTGTGTACTGTCAGTGTACTGTGTACTGTCTGTAGGTCTGTGTGCAAACAAGGTTCACAGCTCTTCAACACAATGCTTCCAAATAGGTAAAGTCTATTCATTTATTAATGTATTACATGTTTACTATTACACACAAAACAACATTAGCTCAGTTACAATAACATTGCCGTCATTTTTTGACGGGCAAGTCGCTAGTGTCATAATAAACACCACATGAACATGGCGACCACTCTCTTGTGGGATTCAGGTACGTCCACGGATTCATCCTCCATATATCTGAATAAGCCAGGAATGATATATAGAGGCCTACAGCGCTCATTGCCAAAGTGGTCCGTATTAACGTCTCGCCTCGCTATTCGAGGCTCGCCTGCAATGAGCGCCTGCGGCGCTCATTGCCAAAATGGTCCGTATTACACAATATATAGTAATAGTAATAGGAATAATAATAAAGCAGAAGACCTCCCCTGTGTCTCCCCCCCACTCCCTCCCATGTGTCTCTCTCCCCCCCTCTCCCCTGTGTCTCCCCCCCACTCCCTCCCATGTGTCTCTCTCCCCCCCTCTCTCCTGTGTCTCTCCCACCCTTGCCTGTGTCTCTACCCCCCTCTCCCTTCCCCAGTGTTTCTTTCCTCCCTCTCCTGTGTCTTTTCCCCCTTCCCTCTTCCCTGTGTCACTCCCCCCTCCCCTGTGTCTCTACCCCCCTCTCCCTTCCCGTGTTTCTTTCCCCCCTCCCCTGTGTCTTTCCCCCCCTTCCCTCTCCCCTGTGTCTCTCCCCCCTCATCTGTGTCTCTTCCCCCTTCTCCCCTGTGTCTCTACCCCCCTCTCCCCTGTGTCTCTACCCCCTCTCCCTTCCCCTGTGTTTCCTCCCCCTCTCTCCTCCCCTGTTAGCTTCTATACGCATACATACATAGGATAAGAAATCTGGGGGGGGTGGGGGGTTACCCCTTACCCCCCCCCCCAGTTCCAACACCCATGTGTACTGTATAATATTGTATTGTATTATGTTATATTATATCACTAGCGACTTGCCTGGCACAAATGATGGGGGCAATAAAGTTTGAAGCCATGGCAATGCTGTTTGCCACACAATGTGATGCTTTTTGTACTCTGAGGACCTTCGGCGCTCATTGTGAGTCTCTTCCCTCGTGTCCTTTATGTTTCGTGCTTTGCAACAATCAATCTTCGCAAAGACAGATATATAAGTACAGTGTTAAATATATAATTTTTTTTGTGCAGTGTAAATTAAAAAATGTATTCAGGTCTCAGAGCATAATAAAGTGATTTAGATTTGTAACTGCTTTGAGAGTGCTATCGCTGGCAGCCGATGAGCAGTAATCCAGATATATAACTGCAGAGTAAAAAGTAAAACATTTTAGTGTAGTGTAAAGTCTACATTTTTATTTTCCATTACTAATTAATACTTATTAAATGAATGCACGATAATAATTATTGTGAATGAACAAATGTATTAGGAAGTGCGAAGCGTTAATGTATGTAAAGTAACCGCAGTGTAAAATATGCTATTAAGCGTATTTTTTTTATATATTTTTTTTTTTATAATAATGAATTAATTAATTACTAAAATACTTTACCTATTTGTAATCAATATATCCAGTGATCAATAACCTGAAGAGCTAACAATCAGTTTTGATTTTCCTGCAGCTTACAGTGTACATTTGGACTGTTGGTGACCCGAGGTGTAAGTGTCAGCAATGTGCGCAGTGCACAAGGGGAAACCGCTTGTATAGTCGTGTAGCGCGCCATTTTAGATTTGTAATGTTATTAGTTGCAAGTTAGTGTTGTAAAATGGCGGCGATTGTGTATGTGTTACGCGGCTCGCCAGCAGTTTCCATTATTTATAATAGTGTATTTTGTACCTCGTCTGTTCCTAGGTAAAAGTCGTACATGGCTGGCGATGTTTTGCGCGGTTTGGGGTCGTGTAGCCTCGTTTTCATTTTTTCCGGACGCCATTTTTTTTGTCGCTTAGCCAATTTACAAGTGCCAACTGGGGAAGACGTTACAGATATCACATATATAGTTGTGAGCAGGCGGGTTGTTGCTAACGCTGCGGGCTTGCGAAGCGAGGGCCAGAGTTGCTGGCAAGGAGCGCCGAAGGCTCCCACGTCAGCTGCAATGAGCCGCAGGTGGGACTTACACCATCAAATTTACGGACTTACCATCCAAAAATACGGGACTTAAAAAAAAAACATTACGAGCTCACAAAAATACGACCTTAACGCCTGAACCGCACGCACTTAAAAACATTAAAAACCCAAAAAATACACACAACAAACACATAAAAAGCTTACCCACAGCAAGGCGGGCACCGAGGACCTCTGCAAGTGAAGTTACACCTCCATTTAAGTCCAAATTCATGAGTTTAGACACCCGAAAATCACCTAAGTCAGAGAAAAAATGGCCCTTGAAAAGAAGAAAACGAGGCTACAGGACCCTAAACACGCAAAACACATACGGATTTTCCTAAAAAGCCGTACAAGGTAAAGATACACTATTAACAAGGACGCTAAATCATCCACACCCGCGTACCACATACACATTCCCCGCCATTTTACAACACTAACTTACACAATGCGGAAGTACCCAGCTACCCTAACGGCTTCCCCTCGCGCACGCAGCCTATTTACACTACACACTGCACACATTGCTGACACTTACACAGCAGCTCCACAGCACTGAAAACCTACATTGTGTGCTGCAGGAACATGAAAACAGATTGTCAGCTCTTCAGCACAATGCTTCCTGCATATATTACTTACAAATAGGTAAAGTATATTCATTTAGTAATTATTTCATTAGCATACAAAAATACATATACACAAAAAAAACATTATCACATTAAACATAAAAGCCATTCACTGCGCGCCTCACAACGAGCGCCAACGCTGCTCATAGCATACAAAGCCTTGCAATAAGCGGAAAAAACACATCACCGCCGACCAAAGAATAACAGCAAAAGCGCCTATCAGAAAAAAAATACAACCAACAGCCTCGCAATGAGCGCCGAAGGATCACCGACCGCCAACAAAATGAATGTCTCGTCCAAACCATTACCTGCCTTACAATCTTATTGCCACCATTTTTTGATGGGCAAGTCGCTAGTAAATATATAAAGATCAAGATAATAAAAGTATCAGGAAATGTAACACAAAGATGCACGCGCGTCTGAATAATACGACAAATACGGATTTTTGTCATAAGTGATAAACCCTAAACACTGGAATCTGTTAAATACAATTTACTGATGATGTCATTAATGGGCTTCAAGGGGGGGGATCTCTTTTCATAATTTTTGAGCGGTGCAAATCCAACATACGCAGAGCGGAAACTGCACATCTGTGGGACACACACAAAGGGGTTCACTTTGGGAGAAAAAAACAAACAAATATGAAATATTTAATAATCATATTTTGATGTTACCAACAGATAAGGAAACGAAACTGAGGTTATTATATCTAATAGTAGCAAGCCTGGGAGTACTGGGAGTAATAATACTGCAGCAGGAGGTCAGGACTAATGTCACCTATAGACCCCCAGACAGATAAAGGTCAGTACTAATGTCCCTCTATAGACCCCCAGTCATATAAAGGTCATTACTAATGTCCCTCTATAGACACCCAGTCAGATAAAGGTCAGTACTAATGTCACCTATAGACCCCCAGTTATATAAAGGTCAGTACTAATGTCACTCTATAGACACCCAGTCAGATAAAGGTCAGTACTAATGTCCCTCTATAGACACCCAGTCAGCTAAAGGTCAGTACTAATGTCCCTCTATAGACCCCCAGTCATATAAAGGTCATTACTAATGTCCCTCTATAGACACCCAGTCAGATAAAGGTCAGTACTAATGTCACCTATAGACCCCCAGTCATATAAAGGTCAGTACTAATGTCACTCTATAGACACCCAGTCAGATAAAGGTCAGTACTAATGTCCCTGATATAGACCCCGAGTCAGATAAAGGTCATTACTAATGTGCCTCTATAGACACCCAGTCAGCTAAAGGTCAGTACTAATGTCCCTCTATAGACAACCAGTCAGATAAAGGTCATTACTAATGTCCCTCTATAGACAACCAGTCAGATAAAGGTCAGTACTAATGTCCCTCTATAGACCCCCAGTCATATAAAGGTCATTACTAATATCCCTCTATAGACACCCAGTCAGATAAAGGTCAGTACTAATGTCACCTATAGACCCCCAGTCATATAAAGGTCAGTACTAATGTCACTCTATAGACACCCAGTCAGATAAAGGTCAGTACTAATGTGACCTATAGACCCCCAGTCATATAAGGTGTAACCCTTACACTACCTGATCGATACAACATCATACCTGATGTTTTAAAGCATGTTATTCCAAACAATTTAGGAATGTTAGGTAATTTATGCCCTTTATGGCTTAAAACCAGACTCTGTATCAACTATGTAATTCTCCGTGGGAGTTTTGCCATGGATCCCCCTCCGGCATGCCACAGTCCAGTTGTTAGACCCCTTGAAACAACTTTCCCATCACTATTGTGGCCAGAAAGAGTCCCTGTGGGTTTTAAAATTCGCCTGCCCATTGAAGTCTATGGCGGTTCGCCGATGTTCGCCGGTTCGCGAACATTTGCGGAGGTTCGCGTTCGCGGTTCGCGAACCGAAAATTTTAGGTTCGCGACATCACTACTCTTGATATCAAATTCCCGAGATATCTATAGCTGGCTAGTGAAAAAACCTTTATGTTAAACTCAAGTGTTTGCTTAGGACTACTTGAAGTACATACATCTGTCTTGACCCAAGGTCTGCATGTGTGAGTGTGCAATGATCTGCAGCTAACTTCTATGCAGAGCATTTTTACCAATTCCATATATGTTCTATATAACATTTCCCTCTTATAATATATTATAACTAGGATACATAATAACCATGTACAGGCAACATATAACCACACAATAACACATAATCCCAATGCAACAATGTCATGCTCCCTTGGCCATTCATAAATTACTGGCAATATGAGTCCTTAAACAATTAAATTATGACACTATGTAATAAGCAATATTTTCTTTGCTCTTTCCCTGTCAACTACCACCTTTCTTTATTTGTAAATTGTGTAAGAAGAGATATTCTAGTTTCTATACGATACTGTCCATTATTTATTATTTGGAAGTTTACTTTTTATCTTGGGACAGACAATGTACTTGCTGAGTTATAATGTTGTCCTTTAAACATATCTGTGTCCTGATCTAAAAAGTCTTCAAATAAGTGTACTATAAATATGCTGCAGTTATTATTTAAAGGAGCACTGTGGTCATTTTTTCTACATGGTATTTTAAATAGCTACGCTTGATAAAAGTCGAAATGATTTTAGAAAGCAAAAGAAAATTCCATTATTTTTTCTCAACTGATTGTATTACTTTTTCAAGAGGATATTTCCTTGTAAGCAAATAAGTGTTCCAATGAATTAAACAAAGTGGTACATCTAGATGCCATGTTTCACATTGTTCAGATAGAAGCTTTCATTGCATTCAAAGTTTACCATAATTGCATATTAAAGGTTAAAAATTAGAGGATGTGCAATTTTGTTCTAACAACATTTATCCTGTTTTATTATAAATTTAGGACTACAGTGACCCTTTAATGATTTGTATTGCCTTATTACAAGAGCATTTAATTTCGTTACATTTGTTACCTGGAATACGAACAAATTGAAATATTTTTAATTTAGTGATTAAATTATATATAATATATAATTGATTTGAATCTATTAACCTATTACAAAAACACAAATCAATATTATATTATTATTATAGTTTCCCAATGTACTAAATTCACTAATCACTAAAAATGCCTCACAAGCACACAGTGACTGGAGTGAAAGTTTCTCTAATTCTCGTCCCACTGTCTTACTTTGTTGAAGGAGTTTTTGCAAATGAGTATCTGACTAATATCAGGAGTGAAAGCTAATTGTAAATGAGTAGTATGATGTTACCATAACTGACCGATTTCAATATATATTTATATACATCATGTATAGAAGGAAATCAAACCACTTAAATGCTTGTCGCTCTAAATAAAACATTTGTCCATTAAAAAAGATATATATATATATATATATATATATATATATATATATATATATATATATATACTACAATATTCTGATTATTAATTTAGATTACTGGACATTCATGGTTACTCCACTCTTGTAGGTCATACAAGGGGGCTGTGTGGGGCACAGACTATGCAAAGCTCTCTTTCCCCAGGAGGTTGGAAGGAGTTAAGGAGTTAACTTGTCTGGGCAGCTGATTAGCTACATCTGAGTAGAGCTGATTTTTCAGTATTTTTGAGGCTGCTAAAGGACTGAGTTTTGCAGTCTGTGTGGAGCTGCTAATGAGTGTAAATCCTGTCTATGCTGGAGAGAGAAACACAGAGATAAGTGTTTTGTCTGAAGTTGGAGAAAAGATACAGAGAAGTGTGCACAATTTGCTTGAAACTGAAGAAAGACACACACAGAGGAATGTGTGCCATTTGTCTGAGTTGTATAAAGAAACACATAGAGAGAAATGTGCGGCTTGTCTAAAGCTGGAAGATAGACAGAGAGAGACAACTGAGAGACAACAGCTTGGAGCTGATTATCATTTCGGAGCAGAAGATCTGTAGTTCTGAAGATTACAGGCCAGTGATTGTGACTGTTTGCTTTGTTTTGCTCCACCCAGGTTTAGCCGGATGAGTGCTGGATAGTGAGGGAACTGTCGATCAGTAAAGGTAATGATTCAGTGGGAGCTAGGCCTGTTATTTTCTTTGATTAGTTTATTATTTTGTATTACTGGCTAATATTGTAGCAAACTTTGGAAGATAATTACAGCCTTTGTATTATGTTCCTCCTTTATAGTGCTGGAAACTCAGCACAAGCCCAAATGAGAAAATGTATTTGCTCATATAGAGACTTTTGGATTTTTAAATTGAGAGCCTAAATGCCAAATGCTCCTATTAAATCTTAACAAAGATCTAATGCCTGTGTTTGCATCACCACGTAGAAACCAAAAACAATGAAATTCACACTGTGTTTCCCATCTTGGTAGCTGCTTGGTAATTCTAATAGAGAACAACTATAAAAACTGATCCCATGAAGTAAAGGGGAGTAGACAAAAGTAGAAGATGGAGATTCAGTATCTTCATGAAGATCTAAGAATGTTGTAAAACATCTCATCACACAGTTCTAAAAAGAATATTAGTATGAGCTGACTGCTGTATAGCTCAAGGACTTCTTACTGCAAAGAAAAGAGGGAAAATCATCAAACCAGGCAGATATAAAATAAATAATATCCATGTGAATATGCAGTTGAGGTAAAGAATATATTTAAGGTACTGGACATGGTAGAGAGAATGCCTGATGAAGAACTTTGGACAAAAAGTTTATGACATTATCCAAGAAACAACAACAAAGAAAAATATCAAAAACCTCAGATACACTGATGATATTAATCTGATGGCTGAAAGCGAGGAGGAACTAGTTGACTTATTGATGAGGGTGAAAGAAGAGAGTGCAAAAGCTGGCCTGCTGCTCAAAAAAGACAACGATCATGGCAAAACGCAATCTCAGTTCCTGGAAAATACATGGGGAAAAAGTGGAGGCAGTGACAGATTTTATTTTCCTGGGATCCAAGATCTCTTCAGATGGTGACTGCAACCATGAAATTAAAATATGTTTATTTCTGGTGAAGAAAGTGATGGCAAATTTGGACAAGTTACTGAAAAGTAAAGATGCAACATTATCAACATTATCTATTGGCATTAGTTACACTGCTCTCTCATGGTTCACATCTTATCTAGAAAATCAAACATTTAGGGTCACCTTCTCTGGCTCCTCTTCTTCGCCTCACCCTCTGACTGTTAGCATACCCCAAGGTTCAGTCCTAAGCGCCATTTCTTTCTCCATCTATGCATCCTCCATTGGTAGCATAATACAATATTTTGGATTTTAGTAACATTTCTATGCAGATGACACTCAAATCTGCTACTCAGCACCAGAACTACCACAGCTCTTCAAGCTCAAATTGTCAACTGCTTCTCTAGCATATACTCCTGGATGTCTGCCCGTCAACTCCAACTCAACATGTCAAAGACAAAGCTACTAATCTTCCCTCCCTTTTCCACAACTCCCGCTCCTCATAAATCTTTCACTTGACATTTTAACCTCAAAAAAATCTCTAAAATATGTCACGATCTTCCATAAAGAAGCCTGAGATTATGTACTGTAAGAAGATCCAAAAAAACAGTACTTCAGGAAATGGTAGGGGCAGGAAGGGATGAGTAGAGGAGCCCACCAGGAGTATTTGAGAAAAAAATTAGAGAGCACTGGGGCCCCTCCATAGCAGGGCTCGGGTAGTTCCACTCCTGATACGAAACATACTTCATCATTCCTGCTCATTTCAAAACCAATCACAGCTGTCATTATTGATGCAAATGAATAAGTGAGTGAAGATCTAGTCAGTGCATTGCAAACCTCATTTAAATACATTAATGTTAATCAATTGAAGAATGTTAAGAGAGGCAAATCCCATTGCTCCTTAAATAAGAATTTGAAACAGCCTATCTACTATAATCTGTTCTCTCACACATCTCCTTCAATCACGTTGTATTATCTATCCATCAAGCAGTCTCCTCAATCCATGACTCCATGATCCCAATGACCTCTTAGCTTTTTAAGTTCTCAAGACAACCAAGCACTCATCTTCACTTGTACCAATGTACTAAAGATGCTGACTTGTCTTATTTATAATGTCTTCAATTGTATCTCCTCTTATTATTCATGTGTTTATTATATCTAAGGACTGTACTGGTGCTCTACAAATAACATAATAATAGCAATAATGAACAATTAATAATTACTGAATCTCTCCCTTTATTTGTTATGCTCTTAACCAATGTTTGAGTACCCTAATGAGGACTATGGAGATATTTTAAGTTGTTCAAATTTGTTGCACTATATCTACGAGATGCGTAGGTGAAAACCTTGCAATGTTTCATTTATTTATTTTGTAAATGTAGTGTGAATTCATGGTAAAGGCATTTTGTAATTAACAAAATAGCATGTTCTTCTGTCTTCACAACTGAACTGATTGCATGGCAGATACACATTTAATTTAGTTTAATCTTGCATAGGCAAGAGAGTGAACCATGTCCTTGGAAGATATGTTAATAAGACTTTATTTTTTTCCACGCATGTTAAAGTACTTTATGCTGTAATTGCAGATTAAGAATTTGGCAGAACATAATTATATTACTTACTTCAATCCCTACAGAAATAATTATGTGGTTCAGTGCAGTGTGTGATTGGTTCTATCTCTTATTGCATAAATCAATTGAAGTGCCTTGAGTAGTTTTATTGCATTTGGTAAACACTTTAATTTATTTATATCATGCAAAAAATGTATAAAAGGAGAAGGAACTACAATGATGATTTTAATTAAGACTGTGAAGTGATTTGCTAAAAAATAATAATACTTGTACAATGTATTACATTTTCTATTCAAACTTGTGGCGTACACACAGGAAGAGTATTTTTTCCTATATTTTGGAGGAGATAATAATGAGGGACAATATATTAAATATGTGAGCTTCTTTGTATTTTTGGCTAACAATTAAAACGGCCTATACTCTGTGTAAAGAGTTTGCTGTTATTTAAACTTAAAGGACCAATGTAGTTTGGGAACAAATTCAAGATCATGAAATATATAACGGAATAGAAACATCAGCATGTAAGTATGCAATGAGCATAAAAACATTTTTAGAGCAAATTTTACGGTTAGAAGCTCATATTATTATTATTAATATTAATAATAATAATAATAATAATAGTAATATATCTAATCTGTACAATGGGTACAATCGAAGAAATACTTAGGGGTGTATTTACATGAATGGAGGGAACTAGTCCATGGGTGGGAAATATCTAAAGACTATGGGCCTCATTCTATTATCGGCCGTAAAATGGCTGCAAGGATCTCCTCTTACGGCCGGCCGTATATCTTGCAACCGGCCGTAAGCTCAGAAATCTTTTAAGTCAAAAATAAATTCAAGACAGCACTGTAAAGCTCTGTAAATGCTAGGGATCATATTGGGGGACATGAGGATTAATAGCAACCCCCTCTCAAGCTTGCACATCAGCCCAAATCCGAGTTTACATTAACCGTTTATTTTCCGGCCGCAGCGTGGGCGGGTCTGAGGTGCTCCAAGCACTCTGGACTTTTTACATGGATTTTTGACATAAATTAAAAAATATGTTTTTTACGGATTTGAGTGTAGGGGAATGTTGTGCTATTTTTGCTAACACCTACAATCACTTTTTAGTCTCCTCAGAGTGCAGGATGGCTTTATTTCGGCTTTATAATGTGCTTAATTGGTGCTAGCGGGACCTTTTTCCTGCAAGTAAGCTACGGCTCGCTTTTAGCCTTGCAGAGATGGTTCCCGGAGCAATTGAATAGCAACCGGGCTTTTCTTGCGGCCGAAACTCTTGTGGCCGTTTTAGATCAAAGGCTTTCCTGCGGCGCGTGCGGCCGCAAGGGATAACAAGGCGCCGGCCGCAAGCCTGCCGGAATCCCCGGCCGGAGGGGAATAGAATAGCCGAATAGCTTGCGGCCGGTCCTACGGCCGGTAATAGAATGAGGCCCTATGGATGAGTCTAAGGAAGGCAGGAAATTAAGAAGCAGTTTGGGTAAAATATTATTAACAGACATCTAAGGAGGCAATGATAGATAAAGAAAGATGCAAATCATGGGCAACGTGGGGGCTTAGAGTATATTTGGAGAAAAAAGTTGAGCTATAAGGAAGAGCAGTGGTGTTAAGAATATTGTCCCTCATTTAATTCCAAGCCCGTAATTACCTTCATACTGACCGTATGTCTGCGGGTTAAAAATGTTTTACATATATAGATGCATGTAATTGACTTAAGCCCGTAATTACAGGCTCACAGCCCCAACACACAAACCATAAACCTGTAAGTAACATTTCAGGGCATGATCATGATCAAATAAGCAAGTCTGTAAGTTACAAATTAGACAGAGCCAATAGTAAATGAGAACCGTCATCATGATGTCAGTAAAACATGGAGTTTAAACTACAATCAGTTAGTGTTTAGAGGTCAGATTTGCAATCAGACTCGCAATCCAGAAATGCATAAATCAATAAAAAACAATAAATAAACTGTTCTAGTCCATGCAGTTTCCATGATATGAATTCAATATAACATCTGGAAAAAAAATGTATTGCAGATTTGCAATCTTGTGATTGCTGTGCAATTAATTCTAATTCCTTTCATAGTAGTGTGTTTTTATTTGCTTTTGTAGTGTTACGAACAGTTGTTAAACCCACTAGTTTAGTCCTATCTGGTACTCGTATAATTATTTGATGCATTTGCCATTTTTGGGTTTAAAGGCAATTTCGGGCTTGTTGAATCGTTGTAATTACATATGAATTTTAAATCTTTAGCACTGGTAACATTTACGGGCTTGAAACATCAAAGGAGGGAATAGGACAGAATTACGTTTTTGACAACGGCAGTGATTTTGAGCCTGTAACTCACAATTGGAATGCGAGGAGCAAAATGTAGCCAATTAAATATCAGTAACATTTACGGGCTCCATTACGGGCTCATGTGATTTGGACAATTAAATGGGGGCCTATGTATGTTATGTTTAGGAGTTTGCAATTTGGGGAAATAGATAAACAATGCAGAATAAGCAGTCAATGATAAACATCCAGTGAAGTGAATGAATATTGAAAAGCAATCAGGCTGGATTATAATTGAGATAGTAGGGTAAGTGGCCAATTAGGGCGGTGTTGCAGTAGTTGAGGTGGGACATTTTGAAAGCATGGACTACAAGTGTTTGGCAGAGTCTTGCTTTAAAAGTTAAACATTATGGAGATAATGGATATAATCCAGAGGTGGAGACTGCAAGGAGAGGTTTGAGCCAAGTGTGACACTAGGGGCCTCATTCAATTGTGATTTGTCCAATTGAATAGGGCTCTATATAAGCACATAGCATACTTTTTTACAGAAGTTTTTAGTTAGTGAAGACCTTGCTTTTGGATAGAAGTTCACTAACTAAAAACTTCTGTAAAAAAATATGCTCTGTGCTTATATAGAGCCCTATTCAATTGGCCAAATCGCAATTGAATGAGGCCCTAAGACAACAGACTTGATAAATTGGGTTGATTTTGATGGGGAATGATGGGGGAATATAACAACTTTGTCCTGGAGGAGTAAAATGACCACTATAGTTTAAGAATTACCTGGCATGTTTTTGAAGTAAGTAACAAACTAACAACATGATCAGCTGTATAAGCCATGAAGATAAATCCAATTTAAGATAAGCTAATAATTATGACATTCTTGCCAATCACGTGTATTATCAGTATAGGGTGGGATGCGGATGAGGGGAAATGTTGGGGAATTTGTTATGGTGGTCAAAGAAAGGGAGGGAGATGTGATAGACCAGAGAGACTTCACACAGACATGAGAAAACTAGGTCAATGGAGTGGCCGTCGCTGTGTAACACAGAGCTAGTCCACTGTGAAAGGACCAAGAAGAAGGTAAGAGAGAGAAGTTTTTAGCAATAGTGGTGGAATGTGTATTGTCAATGGGTATGTTGAAGACTCCTAGCATGAACCTTGCAATGTTAGAGGAGAACAACTTGGTTAAGTTATTGGTTAGTTAGAAACTTCAAAGGAATTACATGTAGGTCTTATCTGCATCCAAGGATCCTCACATGTGTCTAAGCAAGAAAACATTGCTCTTCCCCCAAAAAATGAAATTAATTTAATGCTAAAAATTAAACATTGTATTTATTTATTTATATTTATCTTCATAAAAAACTTTTGACAGTTTTACACTCATGTTCTGCAAAATAGCATATTATAAAACTAACTCTGCAGAGATCATTTTAATTTATCTTATCACACTTCCTTGCATCTAAATGAGTGGCACCGTTCTCAAATTGTATATTCTGTGAACTTTTATCTGCAGCCCAGTCAGTATAAAGTCGGCATATATTATAATATAGTGATGGGTGCATCTAAGAGGGCAGGGTGTCTATGTACTAAGCTGTCTATGATGGTTGTTCGTTTACCCAATACATTGTAGTAAAACTATGCTGTCATAATAATATTCTTAAAATGTGAAAACTGCATTAAGCATATTTCTTATGCCTTTAAATTAGAAAATAAAAAATTCCAAACTTATCAGGTGAATTGAGGTATTTAACAGTTCCCAGTGGAAGAAATTTCCTGTTAAAGAGGCATGGTAGGACCAAAGGCTATGGCCCCCATTCAATTGCAATTTGCCCAATTGAATAGTGGTCTAAATAAGCACATAACATATTTTTTGAAAGAAGTTTTTAGTTACTAAACATTTATCCAAAAACAAGGTTTTCACTAACTAAAAACTTATTTAAAAAAAATATGCTATGTGCTTATTTAGAGCCCTATTCAATTGGCCAAATCGCAATTGAATGAGGGCCTATGAAAATAGAGGAGAGAAAACCAAGGCTTATTTGAAAATGCACTAGATGAGAAAGAAAATGCAGTGGTTCATGCGCAAAGGGATGAAGTCAAATACATACAGGTACTCAAGCATGGGTGAAGCAGTTTTGTGATCTGTATATGCAATGAGCTGTGTCCACGGGCTTAGGAGCCCAAAAAATCTGGGGTCAGTGCCCCTCAAAAAAAAAATGTATTTTTCATTTGTTTAAATTCCTAATGACTATGCTCTCCCAATATAATACAAAATTATATATATATATATATAAATTATGGGTCAAACCTTGCGAAAGGCATACTGGTCCATAGCGCTGACTCTCTAGTGGTCAAATCTGGTAATGCACGATTTAGTTTAATTTTGCTATTTTGTTTTTTAATGGGGGGGGGGGGGGGGATTCCAATCCCCCCTCCATCCCCATCAGTTCCTACTACCCTGGCAGTATTCCCCCAGAATTATGTTCACTCTTACACCCCTGTACTCAAGAATGCTTTGGAATATACATGGGACTGATTAAGTCCTTGAGTTCTTTGTGTACTGAAGTATAGTTAGCCTAATGGAAATCGGTTAGAATAAGACATATATCTAGTGGGTGTGTGTGTCTGTGGCCTACAAAGTTTTGTTACTTAAAGATCTACACCTGAAAATGTACATTCTTTTATAAGAAAACAAAATACAGCCACTAATGTATTACCTTTTATATGCAACTAGCGACTTGCCCGTCAAAAATGACAGAGCAATAAAATGCGAAGCCATGGCAATGCTGTTTACCACACAATGTTAAGCTTTTTGTACTCTAAGGACCTTCGGCGCTCATTGCGAGCCTCTCCTGGCGTGTCCTTTGGCTCCTCTGACCACGTTGTGCGCTCATCACAAAGACAGATATATGTATTTTTATTTTTTTTAATACTTATTAATTAATTAATTGAATAATGAATTAATATAGTTAACCTATTTGTAATGAATATATGTAACAATCAATAGCCTGGAGAGGTAACAATCTCTTTTTATTGTCCTGCAGCATACAATGTACAGTTGGACTGTTGCTGCCCTGAGCTGATAGTTTTATGAATGTTCCAACAGTGCATCAGAAATAGGCTGCGTGCGCGAGGGCAAACTGTTGGTTTATTTGTGTAAAGCGCTACTTTAGATGCGTAATGTTGTTAGTTGGAAGTTAGTGTTGTAAAATGACGTTGTTTGTCTATGTGCTACGCGTTTCGCAGGCATTTCCGTCCTTTGTAATAATGTATTTTGTACCTCTTACGTTCCTGGGTGAAAGTGGTACGCGGCTGACTGTGTTTTGCGTGGTTCAGGGTCGTGTAGCTTTGTTTTAATGCTTTTATGGCCGCCATTTTTTTTCTAGCTTAGCCAATTTTCGAGTGCCCAAACTCAGCAAATTCAACTTAAATTTGCGTGCAACCTCACTCCCAGACGTCTTGGCTGTCCCCCCCTGTTGTGTGTGTGTGTTTGTCTATTTGCGCACTTCGGCTGTTAACTTCGTATTTTTCCTATTTTGTAATTTTTTTCTAAGTCCCACGTTCATTAAGTACTTGCTGCCAATGGCGATCCCGCGTTTCCTAAGTGCTTGGAGGCTAAGTCCCATGTTTTTTAGTGTTTGATCAGCTCGCTTCGCTTTGCAAGGCTTGCAGGAGCACCTTTGACCCTCCTTTCTGACTAAGTCCTGCGTGTTTCATTGCCTCCACTGCTCGACTCGCTTTGCGAGGCTCGCAGGCCATGAGTGCCTTTGGCGCTCATCTCCTAAGTGCTGCGACTTTTAATGGCAAATGCTCGCCTCGCTCATCGCCTAAGTGCTGCGAGTATTAATGCCTCAACTGCTCGCCACGCTATTCAAGGCTCACAGGTGTTGAGCGCCTTTGGCGCTCATCTCCTAAGTCGTATGCACAATGCAAAGCGTGACAACGTCACGTAGTTCGGCAATTATAATATGTGATTATGCTGCAGTGTAATCTACTATTAGGATCTCTGAGATGGGAGGTAACTGTGAGGTTGTAGGTGACTTTGAATGCAGGGTAAGCTTCTATCTGCACAACTGGAATGTGGACACTGCTCTCAATAGATGTAATGTAAAGCTAATTATTTTGCAAGGACTTATTCTGCTGAGAAGAGTACCAGCAGAATCAGCTGGGAGAAGAAGCAGATCCTTGCAGTATAGAATAATCCAGTATAAATTATGAAAATGTAAAGGTTGTGTTTAATTTTAATTTTCTAAAAATCATTATTTAAAAAAAAAAGATATACTGATAAAAAATACCACAGTGGTCCTTTAACTGAAACACCAGCTTCCCTGTGCTTCTATGTAGTAGTCTCTGTAGTAACACAAGCTGCATATGTGCATAGTGTCCCAGTGTCTCAGTTTAAAGGCTGCTTAAATATATAATGATAAAAGCTGTATTTTCTAACCTTGAGCAATTGTATCCTTAGTGCTTCCTTTTCAATAAATCAAAGCAGCCAAAACAACCTTAAATGTTGTCTGAAGGTTCTGATGCATTTTAAATGATATGGGTTAGTGCTTAGCCAATAAAATATACAAATGAATTACATTATAGACTCCTTTACTATAGTGGAGAATGGACTTTGTCAACACAAGCCTTGGATTATCTGGCATTTGTTTTTTTTTTATATAAAGAATAGATGAAGACATTTATATAATTATACAAGGCTACAAGCTCTGGAAATTGCAATTACTGTTGCAGAGAAAGGTTAATGTTAGTAAAGTTGTTGGAAATGTCTTTAAGATGTGACCATGAAATAGCAGGTCTGATTTTCTTCTGCTCTTCCCAGTTCCCAGAGATGTGTGATGTTACACTGACCTCAAGTGAGCAAAGTCATGTAGTACTGAGGCAATAAGGAAAATACTCAGTATACAAGTAATAACTTAAAGTGGATAAACACAGAAAAATAAGCCCTCACCATTCCATCTGCTATTAAAGATTAGTAAATATATAATCTATTCCACTACTGATAATCCTTAAACTCTTTACATTTTCTGTGATAACTAGGAAACAATGAAGTGGGTGTAAAAATGTCATATTTTAGTTTTTGATAACATTTTCATGGGTTTTGAAACAATAAAATGCCATTGTATCTACTGATTTCTTATTGTACTTATCCCTGAGTGACATCTTAAAAAGCTATAGATATGCAGCTATATTGAAATAGAAGTGTGGGTATACTTGGGTCATATATATATATATATATATATATATATATATATATATATATATATTTGTGTGTGTCTGTATGTATATACATATATATATTTATTTATTTATATATATATTTACACACACACACACATATATATATATATATATATATATATATACAGTATATATATATATATATATATATATATATATATATATATATATAAATGTGTGTGTATATATGTATATATATATATATATACATACATATATATATATATATATATATATATATTTACACACACATATAAATATATGTGTGTGTATATATATATATATATATATATATATATATATATATACATATATAAATATATATATATATATATATATATATATATATATATATATATATATGTATTTATTTACACCCATATATATATATATATATATATATATATATATATATATATATATATATATATGTATATATATATATATATATATATGTACACACACACACATGATAAGTATAGCCTATGATAATAGAAACAATATAACTAAGATAATTTAGTTAGCACTAGCTTTAATATTTCTAGCCAACACAAATGTAACAATGTACATGAACATATAATGATAATACCCAGAATGTACATGCACATGTAATAACATCCATGATTGTGATTGTATTTGAAGCCCTGATCTAACAGGGGTTAAACAGCTGGAAATCCCTAATCATTCTGCATGACACATGACACAACATGGCTTTTCATGACACAGCTTGATGTAACAGGAGGTGCTCCTTGGAAATGTCATTTTAGATAAGAGACATGGCAATTCCTGCTAAGATAGCAGGAGACAGACAGTTTTACTTACCCTGGATCCCAGGCAATGCTTCCAAGATATAATACCTTGCACTGAGTGGGATTTCCAAATCCAAAACAACATGCTTTATTCTTTCTTTTGAAAAAAGACACAATACAGTGAATACAGAAAAAACAACCCCAGGTTTGCATTCCCAGTGTGGCCAGCAGAGTAAGGAAATGATTTGCTGTTGGCAGAGAGTGGATCAGTACACAGCAAACAGCTCTGACTCAAGACTCAGGTTAGATGGGAGAGCAGATGCTTCGGATTTATCCTAAGGATCCTCAGTGTGCTACCCCAGAACCACCTCCTTGTGGTGTACTCCAAACACTGCCCCTACTGGATCACTATGTCCAAGGGAAGAGAGGGACCACAGTGGCTTCATGTCTGGGGTGTGTGACATCAAGTAAAAGAAGAGGCAGATTTGCTTTGCCAGACTGGATGGAAGCTCTCTGGGATGAGGATGGCTGGTGATGAAGGCTGAGGAAACAGTATTAACTTGCCAAGGCAAACACTAGTCTCCGGAGCTGCTGAGGATGCCACTTTAACAGCAGCATGGATGCTCCTGAAAACAACACTAACATTAACAATACTCTTTATCCTCCTTTTGAGCCTTATGTGCCCCCTGGAATGGGACAGTATTCTGTTACTGCTATATGGGGTCTGGCAGTAATTGTGGGATTTCTCATTATTTTTACCATTGTGGGCAATGTGTTTGTGGTTATCGCTGTGTTGACTAGTAGGGCACTGAAAGCCCCCCAGAACCTATTCCTGGTCTCTTTAGCCAGTGCTGACATTCTGGTGGCCACTTTGGTCATGCCATTTTCCTTGGCTAATGAACTTATGGGATATTGGTACTTTGGAAGCGTTTGGTGTGATATCTACCTAGCTTTGGATGTGCTGTTTTGTACCTCATCTATAGTCCATCTTTGTGCAATAAGCCTGGACAGGTACTGGTCTGTGACTCAGGCTGTAGAATATAATCTAAAAAGAACACCAAGGAGGATTAAAGGGGTGATTGTGACTGTCTGGCTTATCTCTGCTGTCATCTCATTCCCACCTCTGATATCTATGGACAGAGATCCTGAAGATGATGTATACCCTCAGTGTAAATTAAATGATGAGACTTGGTACATCCTCTCCTCTTGTATTGGGTCTTTCTTTGCCCCCTGTGTGATAATGATCTTGGTTTACATTCGTATCTACCAAGTAGCCAAACTGAGGACCAGGACTTTATCAGAGAAAAAGCCAGCCAGAGAGGGATCTTCACATACAGAGAATGGCTTCAGCAAGGGGACTTCTGTTAAAATGCCAGGGGATAAAGAAAATGGGCACTGCCCACCACGTCCCACCCATCAAAAATCCACAGAGCTAGAAGATGTGGAGTTAGAAGAGAGCAGCATATCTGAGAGTAAACGGAGAAAAAGCAGCAGCAGGGAAGATAACACCACTGACTCTGGCAAGGAAAGAAAAGCAAGCAAAAGCAACTCCTTCTCCAAACAATCCAGTCGCCTATCTAGATCCAGCAACAAATCCATGGATGTCTTCTCATCCAGAAAGAAAAAAAGGAGCAGCATTTCCAGGAGGAAGGTGACCCAAGCCAGGGAGAAGAGGTTCACCTTTGTCTTGGCAGTAGTGATGGGGGTGTTTGTAGTCTGCTGGTTCCCTTTCTTCTTCAGCTACAGCCTATATGGTATATGCAGAGAAGCCTGTGAGACACCAGAAACTTTATTTAAGTTTTTCTTTTGGATAGGGTATTGCAATAGCTCACTGAATCCTGTCATTTATACTATTTTTAACCAGGATTTCAGACGATCCTTCAAAAAGATAATCTGTTTAGGCAGGAGAAAGAGCTTCATGCACTGACATATTGCCTTAGGGTGAGGACCAAGAGGGAGGGTTGACCAGGCAGTGGGTAAACTGACAGCTAAAAGCCAAGGCACTGACAGTATGTGACAAAGTGGCTGTGCAGAGACATTGGCATCCCATTGGCTTCTACAGGATCCTTTCCCAGGCAAACATCAAATACTGTGCATTGTGTCTGGCTTTACTTTTTCTACTTTAAAACCAAGAACAAACACCAATAAATGAGGATTTTTGTTGTTTTGTTTATTTTTAGCTCATTACACCACTTTTTTTATACAGAGTGAGTTATCATTTTATCTTGAATGAATATATTTAAAAGATTTTGCTCATTAACAGAATGTTTAATGCTCTTAAATTAAGACTGAAGTGTATTTCAGTTCCTTATAATGGCACACACAGCAGCAACATGACAATAGTTTTGCTTAATTTATTGTTTAATAAGAATGATTGCTTTATTCATTAAAACACTATAGAAAATAATTGATACAATTATGACTGTGTTACAAGAGGTGACAATTTATATATGTGGACAAAATAACTGTTATGATAGTTACTAGTTAACTGTGGTCATTGTTAAACTAAAAGAAGCAAAAAAGAAAGAAACAAGTAAACAACCTTATTATATTGCAATTTGGCCAATTGAATAGGGCTCTATTTAAGCACATAGCATATTACTTCTATCCAAAAGCAAGGTCTTCACTAACTAAAAACTTCTGTAAAACATATCCTATGTGCTTATATAGAGCCCTTTTCAATTGGCCGAATTGCAATTTAATAAGGGTGTAAGTAACAAGACAGATACAATGGGCCTCATTCATTTGCGATTTGGCCAATTGAATAGGGCTCTATATACGTACTTAGCATATTTTTTTTACAGAAGTTTTAAGTTAGTGAACTTCTTTCCAAAAAAAAGGTCTTCACTAACTAAAAACTTCTGTAAAAAAATATGCTCTGTGCTTAAATAGAGCCCTATTCAATTGGCTCAATCACAATTGAATGAGGCCCATTGTATCTTAACTTATAACAGAATGCACTAATTGCTATTTTGTGATAGAATTGGGCAGATTTCCAAATTGTTCATGAGATTTTAATATGAACACAAACAGTATGTTATAAGTGCTTCTGTTTCTATGGAAAAACGTGCCTGTTTTTATCTCTATCTATACTGCCATGACAACTATTGGTAGCAAAGACTACAAGACAAAGGGCCTCATTCAAATGTGATTTGGCCAATTGAATATGGCTCTATATAAGCACCAAGCATATTCTTTTTACAGAAGTTTATAGTTAGTGAAGACCTTGCTTTTGGATAGAAGTTCACTAACTAAAAATATGTGCTTATATAGAGCCAAATTCAATTGGCCGAATCGTATTTGAATGAGGCACATAGTAAGGGTGGATCAGCATGGAGTGTCTTAATATTGTATGTATGCATTTGGCTGTACTGCAACTCAGAATTACTTTGCCATGTTTTGTAACCCTCTTCTATGGGTTGATATTGATATAATAATAGAAATATAATTTATTTACAGTGTTTACATAGATTCAGTATTATAATTAAGAATAAAAGAGATTTATTCCTTCTGGGCTCTTGCATATGATATTATTATATGGTGGGAAATACTATATTTTTATTAAGTCTTCAAAATAATAAGGCAATACTGTAGTGGATGCTTCTCACTCTTATTCATAGAAGCCAACATATACTTTATAAATATGGTTAATTCAGTTTACCCATATGGAGGCAGAGGACGTGTTGATGAGCAACTGTACTGTTTAGTTATAATATTATTCATATTCTCTATCCCTATATAAAACAAACCCATGACACATGCCATGATTAAGGATGTAGGAGTCATGACAAGATGTGCCATCTCTACATATTCTGGGCATGAGTCATTGGATCTGTAAATGCCATAGGGTTCAGTGTTTAACGCCATTTATACAAATAATGGCTTATTGTTTTATAGTGTTTCTATAACTTCCAGTAACACAGCAAATGGTTAAATGGTCAGCAGTTTTTGCAGAAATGAAAAAGCACACCTTTAAATAAATATCATTTTAATTAATTGTTATTAAGTATTTTGATTGGAAGTGCTCATTAATTGGGCTTAAATGTTGGGTATCTTAAGAACACATTATCTCCAAAGGGCTTCAATCTCACTCTATCTAGGGCCACTAAGTAACGCTCACATTTGGGGGCAAGAAAGGATACAGATGGATATGTAATAATATTCACAGATATGTCTGTTACCTCCACGTGTGTGCATCACCAGTGCTTTATCTACCTTATAAAGACCATTCATGTGTAACATATATTAAATAAGTGAGAACTAAATAAAACTGTGATATATTGGTCCCCCTAAATCATCATATATTAAACTTGGACAAGAATGATTGCAGATATAGATATAGATTACCACCTCCTCCCTCCTCTGTGTCTCTTTCCCCCTTTCCACTGTTTCTCTTTCCCCCTGTGTCTCTTTCCCCTATGTCTCCTCCCCCCTACTCCCTCCACTGTGTTCCTTTCCCCTTTTGTCTCTTTCTCCCCTCCTCCCTCCCCTATGTCTCTTCCCCCTTTCCCCCTCTGTCTCTTTCCCCATTGCCCCTGTGTCTCTTTCCCCTTACTCCTTCCCCTGTGTCCCTTTTCCCCTCTGTCTCTTTCCCCCTTTCCCCTGTGTCCCTTTTACCCCTCTTCCATCCCCTGTGTCTCGTTCCCCCCTTTTCCCTCCCCTGTGTCTCTTTCCCCCTTTTCCCCTCTGTCTCTTTCCCCCTTTCCCCTGTGTCTCTTTTCCCCCTCTTCCATCCCCTGTGTCTCTTTTCCCCCTCTTCCCTCCCCGTGTCTCTTTCCCCTTTCCCCCTCTGTCTCTTTCCCCCTTGCCCCTGTGTCTCTTCCCCCACCCTCCTCCCTCCCCTGTGTCCCTTTCCCCTTCTGTCTCTTTCTACCCTCCTCCATCCCCTATGTCTCTTCCTCCTTTCCCCCTCTGTCTCTTTCCCCATTGCCCCAGTGTCTCTTTCCCCTTCCTCGCTCCCCTGTGTCCCTTTTCCCCTCCGTCTCTTTCCCCCTTTCCCCTGTGTCTCTTTTCCCCCTCTTCCATCCCCTGTGTCTCTTTCCCCCTTTCCCATTCTCTGTCCCTTTCTTCCTCTCTGTCCCCCCCCCCTCCCCATCCCTTGAGCTCATCCCTTGCGCCATGTACGTAAGTCCGTACAAATAGTTTCTGGAGTGTTAGACACACATTAGAAACTATATTAGTGATAACAATTTGTATTCAATATATTTCTCACAGCATCTAGTGCATTATTGTATTATCAAATGATTTGCGGAATTAAAGACTCCCACAAAGGGGCCACACATATGGACACGTATTTCACACAGTACTAAAATTATAGCACTGCGTGAATTAAAGGTGCATGCTAACCATCACTGGACTCTCGGCTGTATCTAGACCAGGGGTGGGGAAGTTCGGTCCTGGAGAGCCCCACACAGGCCAGGATTTGAGGATATAATTTCTGTGCACAGATGAGTCAATCAGGATGACCAAAGAAGTGATCGACCTGTACGCAGCAGGCATATCCTTAAATCCTAGTCTGTGTGGGGCTTACCAAACTTGCCCAGCCCTGATGTAGACCATGGCTCCCCCTCTTTATACACTGACTTACTCCAGACTCCCTGGCTCTCATTCATGGCGTCTCAGGAAGAAGCTCTATAAGTACTAGTAGCACTCCACCAGTTTGCTAGCTATCAGTGTTTTAATTGATACCACCTTTCATAATCGCTCAAAGTATTAATGGTGATGCACTTCATCCCCAAATACAAGACAAGATGTCTTGTTTATTACACATGAACAGTGTTTATAAGGTACATTATATTTACATTTCTGATGATACACACAAGTGGGTTTTGCTTTAAAAATCAATGTGGTTTTTGATTAATGTAGCTGCTAGATTGAAAAACATATTGTACATTTACCAATTCATTTTACATTTTTAATAGTTAAAGTCTTATCATTATTCTTTTGTATTCCAACTTATCATGCTTCTCTTCTTATCAACCCCACTTTGAAAGTTAATTAACGGCCATAGATAATGAATGTTAAAGCGAGAGAGGTCCTTTACAGGGCCTTTATGCATCATATACCTAGTATTAAATATCACTTAGTTTATACTTCCACTCAAAAATGTTAATGCAATTACATGAATTTATTGTTTGGGCAATAACTGGGACCTTTGTTGTGTCACTTTAAATAATTAATTTGAATTTAATGACCTTTAATTGAGGTTTCACATGCCAAACCTATTGTACTTCATTTTGAAGCCAGTTGGTATTCACACGATCACACTGAGATACTCTTTGAGAAGATATGGTGCAAACATTCACCATGAAGTGGTGACCAAACTAATGGTTATGGATAAGCTCAGTGTGAATTTTTCCAAAAAACTGAAAATATCTACAAGGGTAGTTGCAAATTTAAGTGTCAAACCATATGAGCTTCAAAATTAAGCCAAACTGTTTCACATAGACTCTCTTTAAACAAATATGATTAAAACTGTATGTTATTAACCCTCAAAAATCTTAATTTGAATGGAAGACAGGCCTTTCTTGGCGTAGAACCCAACACTTCATAGTATTTTCAAGTGGGTTAGGAGAGTGGGGAAAAACACTTATTTATGTAAAAGCTTCTGGCTCCGTTCCATTACAGTACACTTGTTATGAACTCTGAATGCTTCAGAGATTTCTAGAAAACCATTCAACCAAAGTACTAACTTGTAAATCATTCAGTGCATTACTGTGCAAATCTATTCTGAAGATTATTTCAGAGCCTCGGTATGTATAATGAATATATTTATCATGTCGAGCTTTATTGGAATATGTTGTAAACTCATTGTGATCATGACACGCACTGAAATGGTTCTAACTAATAAACGAGTCTAGGTGAGGCAGTTTGCAATTTGTAGTTACTGGCAAAATAATGCTAGAAATTGTATTCTGAAAACTGCCTTAGCTGCAATCTGAATTGGGTATGCTCCCTCTTTAGTTATTCTCTTATTAATGACTTGCAACTTAAAGGGCCAGTGATACGCACTTTTCACATTAAAGTTATTTTTTAGCTCACAATTAATTAGAATTAAAAATACATTTGCAAACAGCAGTGAGGCAAATATTTAACCAGAAAATATAATTAAAAAACACAGTTTACAGGCATGTACTTTTGAGGACGGGCTATGACATTGAAAGCTTGCAATCTAATCCTAGCCAGTTAACCATTAAAAGGTATCATCTTCACTGATTTTTTTTTTTGCTGTTAGTCTAAGGCTAACACTATGGAGGTTATTCCATCCCAGGGGGCAATATTTTTATTGTTTTCTTTTTTTTTCTTTTTTTTTTCTTTTACTTCAGTTTCTTCAAATAACAAAAAGATATTACAAAATTATACAAAACACAAATATACAAATACAAGATATATTACAGTCATACAAAAACTAAAAAAAGGGTTATGTCTTATGAGTTTAAAGAATGGAAATATGTATCCCAAATCAGCCAACTGTTAAACCTGGATAAAACAATGCCCATGTCGTATAGATTCCTTTCTAATTATCTGTTCTTCTTGAGAATTGTAAATACTTCATTCAGTGATGGAATAAGTTCTGATTTCCAGCATTTGGCAATAAGCCATTTGACTACTGAGACTACCTGTATAATTAAAGCTTGTTCTTCAATCTTAAGCCTATGGTCCATGATGTGAAGAATAACCATTTCACATGTCGACTTGACATGATTTTACAGCAAATTTTTGAAATATATTCAAAAGTAAAACTCCAAAGTTTCCTAATGGGGTCACAGTCCCACCAAATATGACTGTGCGTACCATGCTGATTACAAAGCCTCCAACAAATCCCCTTATTAGGATTATTGTTAATAATTGCTATCTTTAAAGGGACAAAGTACCACCTCTGGATTACTTTAAAATTGACCTCTCAATATGCTTGATATTTAATAATTTTCTGTAAGAAAGCAAACGCTGTAGACCAATTTTCCAGGTCAATTAAGTTATTACAATCTTTTTTGGATTTAAGCATACCTGAAGATTTTTCAGTCTTATCCTGTTTTCTTAATATTTCATAGCATTTGGAAATTATATGTTTCCTGTCATTATAAAGTGCTAACTTTTCAAAATTGGTTAAGGATCTGTTTGAGGTAATTAAATATCTAGAATTTAAAATAACTTTTTTAACTCTCTCATATTCCAACCAATTAGACGATGGAAAACTAAAATCAGCACATAACTTGGAAAAAGACTTTATTTCACCTTTATCGAACAGATCTCCCAATGTCTGTATATTCCAATTAGGGGCAATATTATTATTAATAATAACGTATGTCTGTTATCATTTTCTAGGAGATAGAAATAATTTCGTGCTAAATTCTAATCCCTTACAATATATTGTAAAATCTGTGTAAACTCCCTGCTGTATCTTTGCTTTGCTCTCCCTACCCAACTTCCATTGTATGACTTGCATTACTTGCTAACACCTCCTTCTTTACCATTTCTTTGTTGCTTCCCCTCTGTCTCGTTCCTTTCTATGTTCTATCTCTCCCTCCATGTCTCTCTGTCGCTCACACCATTTCCCATTCTTCTTTTAATGCATTTTGAAATCACCAACCTGGCCTCCTCTGCTCTGGGATAACTCTGAGGGCACTTTCCTACCTCCATCTCACCCACCCGCCCCTATTCAGATTCAATTTATAGAGGCATGGAAATCACTTGCACCTGACCTAACAGCAGTATATGCTATCCTAATATCTTACCACTCAACCCACCATACCCACTCTGATTACCTTTCAGCACCATGCTTGAAACAAAATAAAGTGCACACTAGCACCACTGTTTCACAATCACTCCCTATCAGATTTCTACTGTCTCCTCCTATATAGAAACATTTTCCCAACATCTTACATCTTCTCCCCAGATAATCTCAATGCCTTACAGCAGCAGAATTGTCTTCTGCTCTGCTTCATTCTCTATTAGTTTCTCTCTCTTCCTGGTCCTTCCAAACTCTTATCTGTGATTCTTGCATAGATTTTTACCTCTCCAACTCCCTTTAGATTGTAAGTTTATGAGTTTTCAACCTTCAAACGTGCTTTGGAAAAAGCACTATGGGCCATATTCAATTGAGGTTTTGGGCGAGGAGGATGCAAGTTTATTTGCTATTCAATTGGCGTCTTTTTACGGGCTTCTATGGCTTACGATTTACGGTCCTGAAAAAATGGCGATGGTTAAACCCGTAACTTACAGCCTCCCAAAGCCTTTGATCTCTCAAGGCTGCAGGACTTCCAATCACTAAAATCACTAATTGCTATTCAATTGCAAAAATCGATCAACACCACAGCTGCAATCAAACCCACAATTTCAAGTAAGGGGAAACATTTCACATATGGCTGTTTAGTCCCTCACTTGTGTCTGACTCTCTGTGACCCTATGGACTGCAGCACACCTACTAATGTCTCTGTGCGTATCCACAAGGTTTGCATGCCAAAGATACTGGGGTGGGTTGCCAGTTACTTTTCTAGTGGACTGTGATTTGTCTGACCTCTCTGCTATCACCTGCCCACCTACAGTGGCACTACATGGTATAGCTCACAGCTTAATTTAGGTACACAAGCCCCTTCACCACCATCACTTTGCAAAACACAGGGGGGCCATGGGAACATACACCACACTAATGTAAATAAATGAATAGCAAAATATAATGGGAGGTCACCAAATGGGAATGGGTATACATATTGGCACATGGCCACCAGCAATGGCGTGGCACTTTCCAGGATGGGCGTAGCGGCGATTACCCCTGATGGATGTGAGTTGGCTGTTGATCCCCGTGCCTATGCATAGCCTCCATGTGTTTTTGCGGCCATTGCTGATGGGTTAGAGTAGTGTGGTGTATGTTCCCCTTTTCCCCTTGTGGTTTGCAAAGTGGTGGTGGTGAAGGGCTTGTGTACCTGAATGAAGCTGTGAGCTATACTATGTATGGCTCTGTAGGTGGGCATGTCATAGCAGAGAGGTCAGACAAATCACAGTCCACTAGAAAAGGAACTGGCAACCCACTCCAGTATCACCTGCCATATAAGCAGGCCCTCAGGGGAATGTTGATACTCCAAAATATCACTAATTGGATATTTGCATGTGTATTAACCCTTTATGTCGATTATATATGATATATATTATTATACGATATCTAATGCTATTATGAGTATTATTATTGTTATATATGTTGATCTATTGCATAGTAACTAGGGTTCATTAGTTTACAGATATAGGCACATATGTGATGTACGTGGATGTCCCATAACCTCAACCATTGAAAACACACTGACACGGTTACAATGGTACAACAAAGCTTTATTTTATACACAGAGAACAATCAGAAATGGTCAAGACTGTGCATGAATATAATGAGTGTGGTGTGGGCGGACCCAAGAGAGCAAGAGGTTTGCGGGAAAAAGGGGATACCTAAAGGGGATAATGTCATAGTCTAGAATAAGCATGATGCATAGCACCTACCGGGGGTACATGTGGTCACTAAACCACTGCAACCGGAATCTGATGAAAAAAAAGGATCATCACAAATCACTCCATGTAATTGAAGAAACCATTAACTTACAACTTGTCTAGATCTGCTCAATGAAACCTATTATTCAACCTCTGGACTGTGTAATCCTGTTTCACACACATAGTGTGGTGAAAAAACAACAATATGACAAATTTGACTAATATGACTAAAAAAGGCGGCGGAGGATAAAAAAACTGATCAACATGCATGAACAGTACAGTGCTAAATACTGTAACAATATACCAACTCACCTGATTCCCATCTGCAAGCATTACTAACTATTAGCTAGGTCTCGGGAATATCAGAAATATGGGCAAATAGCCATTAATACAGAGAGGACACAAAGGTCAGCAGCCAGATTCAAGGTCATTTACATCAGACCCATGGATCTGCTCTCTGACCAATATTGAGGTCAGGATCACATGCTTCACCAGTGCATATATTAAGGCTGGCTGTAATTAACAGTCCAGACTTTGCAAGTCCACCACCATAGCGGAATTAGACTACATTTAAGCTAACAACAATCATGTCTTAGATATTTGGCTGTATTATAGCTTTAAGATTGTGGGAGCTACATGTAAAGGGGGCGGTCATTGAAGGAATGTCTACCTGAGAGGCAGGGGATGCCTTCATTGACCTGAATTGTAACTAAAACAAAAAAAGAAATAAAAGACAAAAACTATAAAATAGGGCCTTAAAAATCATATTGACTGCAGTATCTCTTCTCAACAGCATTCCTCAGTGACCATCAATTGATGACATGTGAAACAGAACCCTATGTGTCCACAGAGAAAAGGATCATGGACCATTTGATGGGAGGTAGCCATCACCATCACATAGGCCAAGATCCAAGGCTATGTAGCTATGTATGACCAATAGATTGTCACTGAGGAGTGCAGTTGAGCAGGCACAAGCATATGCACAGCCACTATGTCCTCCTCCGCCTAGCCAGAGGGCCCACATCCCCTTTGGCCGGCCGCTGTCTCTGCTGGTGGCAGTGGGGTTGGCAGGAAGAGGCAACCCCCAGGTGGCAGCGGCACCTGCAGTGTCTTTGGTGGAGGCATGGTGGGAGGAGAGGCCTGGCTGCTGGTGGCTTTAAGATGCTTCTGAGGTGGAGGAGCAAGGGCTGGGGAACAGAGCACTTTGCTTTGCTTCTGCTGTCACTCCCTTGAATGTGCTCTGGTCCGCCCCAATTCTGAGCATCCCGGTCAGGTAGGACTCTGTCATTAGATGATGCCTCCTCTCCTCACAATTGCGCCGTGCCAGGCGGCGTATGACCTCTGCATGATTGGCAGAAATGCTGGTTTGGATCCCCGGAGTAACTCCACCTGCTAACGCGTGAGGGACAGCATCTCCGCCTGTGCAGCCTGGCCTGATGAGGGTGATGGAGGTACATGGGGTGTGGCGTGATGAGGAGGTGGCGGAAGGGGGGGTTAGTCTGGGGCCCGGCTGGAGCCTGGGGCAAAACAGGAGGTGGTGTGGGTGGGCCCGGTGGTGGAGATTTGGAGGGCCCCGGCGACAGCTTCGTTCTTTGGAGGAAGGGTATAGTGGGGATGAATCTCGGTGGTGTGGCCGGAGGTCTGGATAGTGACTCCACAACCCAAATTTTATCCACCTCCTAAGAGCCAGGGCCATCGAGTCCTCTTCCTTCCTCCTCTCCCTACGCCGGTTCCCGCATGGCGGGGGCTTGCTCCTCCACTTCCTGCTCTGATGGAGCCAACCAGACTTCCTTGATGCTGAAAGAGATAAAATATATATATATATGTCATTAGTATGGTGAATAATACATTGGTTTGTGTGCATTCCTAATTGTCTGACATCTGGGCTTGAACCTGGATGATACTCCTAATTACAACTCAGATTAGCTATTATTTGCTAGATGTGATTTATTCTTTGGTTCATGCTCTTGATCGTTCTTGTCTCCTAACGCCATCTTGATTCCAGCTGCAGTCTGTAGCTACATAGGCTGCAGTGGGCACACCAATACATGGACTCTCTATTGCTTGATTACTGTTGTTGTGCCCAGGAATGACAGTGAATTGTCTGCTTTATTAATTTAATGATGCATCCATCTATCTGTTGTTAATTCCATGGAACTGACATGTAAGTGTCCTTGTCGGTCATCATGTACATGTGTAGTGTGTGTGATGCACATGTGGTGGCATGTTGGTGTATGTGATATTCACATGGAGGCTGGGTCCTGCTGGGCCACCAGGTCTGAAGCTACAGCGGCGGGCACCTGTCTCAGAAGGTCCCTGGCGACCCCCTCCCACTCATTATAGGTCACAGTCATGTTCCAGTCCTTCTTGGCTAACATCCTCCTCACCATGGCCATGATGTCATCAAACCAGTGCTTGATGGACCTCACATCCCTTGGCACTGTTCCTACCGCTGTCACCTCAGCCACTACCTCCTTCCATGACTGAGCCCTAGGCCCTGGGGCCACGGATAGTACAGAGGAGAACCACATTCTCCCGGGGCAAGTAATTGTGTGCCCTGTGCTTGCCCTTAGCCTCTTGCCCTCCCGATTGTGGATGGGGACTCTTGCATATGTAATAGAATGTAAATGATCAAAACTGCAAAATACTTCTCTCCAAACTCTCCTACTCTCTCTCTCTCTGACTCTCAAAACCCACCAACTCCGGGACCTGCGTGCTACTTCGAAAGAAAATACAGTATAGTCAATGCATGGGCAGGTGGAATGCAAATTTATAATCTCCCTCTGTCAATCATCTGCAGCTAGACCTCTTACTATTGGCTGAGAAGCCTGTGTCGCATTACGCTATACCGCGATTGGAATGTAACGCCCAATCGCATCTCGGCCAGCCCCTTAACACTTTGCGGCAGCGGGAGGGATTTACGGACTTCAGGCTTTGCCTCGTAACTCGCACCCTTGCTCAATTAAATAGCATCGCGATAGGTGACGATAGGGAGCCCACTACACACCCGCAGACATATGGCCAACATCGACCGAGTTGGCTTGGAATTAAATAGGGCTCAAAAACAGGGCCCTCCATTTTTTTGCCTTGTTTATTATTATAATTTTTAATTGTACTTAACCCCTGTATATCGCTAAGGAATATGATGTCGGGTTACAAATAAAAAATACTAATAAGAAGTTGGTATTCTATTTGACCTACTATAACATTGATTGGGCTGTCTCGGCTTGAATAATGTTATGGCAGCTGCAATCTTCTAGGTAGGTAGGGTACAGCAGTGACTGTTAATGAGGCAAACTGTGTCATAAATTATATATTTTTTTGTTGAAAGACTTAATTTGCTGCTGTTTGTTGATATCTTTTTAATGTTAATTAATGGTGAACTAAAAAAAATGGCTTAAAATGAAAATCACAGTGGCTCTGTAATCAGAGTTCTGAATGTCATTTAGCTATATAATCATAATTGGATATGTGATACTTCAACCTCTCAGTAAAACAATTATGTAAATCACTGTGAGCATGTGTTAGCTTTGTGACCATCGGAAGGAGTCCTACCACTATTCAGTAATGGGTAAAATGCAGAGGCTGTGTCCGATTCAAACGGGTGAGACTTACTGAGCATGTGAGGGCTGGAATATGCTTTGCAGGGGGCGCAAAGGTGAAATTTTCAATAAAAAATAGACATTGCAGCCTTACGCAAAGTACTTCTCAGCCATTGGCATGACTAGCAAATCTATTACACAGGCATTAAACAGTGATTTTGTCTAAATTCATGTTTACCTCACTAATCACATACAGAGAAACAGTCTATAAGTGACTAGTACTTCTCTTACCAATAGAAACATTGTATGCATGAACTATGGGGGCAGAGATTTGCAGGGACTGTTTAGGAGGTTTGAGTGAGTGAAAACAGATATTTTAAGCAGATGTTCAAATATTCAAACAAACACTTACTGTAGGTGGTTTATTTTAATACCAAAAACAGGGAAACTTCTATATACATTTCATAATTAGAAACAAAAGCACCATATTGTTGCATTCCTGACATCCATTACCCCTCTTTTCCTGTAATATATCAAGTCACAGCCTAAATGTAATGTAATTTTCTACAAAAAGATCAATTTTATGGGAAAAAAATGTAATGATTGATTGCATGATATATATATATTTTTATACTATAGCGGCCCTTTAAGTCTTTTTTAAAAAACATAGTTTTCAATGAAATCCTTGTCATGTTTGACACTTCTACCTATAGAACAAATATATTTTCCTACAGTAACAAAATTCTGCTTTGATTCTTTCATTCTGCAACATTTAGAAGCAACGCATTCCACCTAATTAGAGTGATTTAGCGCCATTATTGTTGTTCATATTTAAATATCTACTCCTGTCGTATCTAGGAATTCATAGAATTGTAAGAGTCGACAGGTGCTCTTTAGATCACTTGTCAACATCTTCAGCTTTCAAAGTATCTACACAATATGTCTGCTCTGGGTACATGTAAACACTGTATGGTTGCCATAGTAACCAAAATAGCATATGGCTGACACTTCTTTAGAAATGCAAAGCAGAACCTCAGACTATACTTTATTCTATTATTTAGAAGAATGCATTAATCGAATACGGTAATTGCTTTTTACATAACAATTTCGAATAGTCAATATATATACCTATTAATGTATTATTCTATGTAAAGTGCAACACTTGTACTGTCCTTTTATATATTTCCATTAGCTGAATTCATATATAAATATAATATGTAAAGGAATTGCCTGTGAGTGGTACCTACAGCAATAGTTTTTCAAGTGGCTATATTTATCTCAGCCTTTAATTTGCGTGTGAAAACAGTGAACAAAGCTGCTTGGTATACTAGATTTTTTTACAATAAGGTAACTATAATAGCATAGAATTTATCTTTTGTGAGTTAATCATTACTCATATACATTTCCTTACAACTGTGGTTTACCAATTCCACACCAAGAACTTAACACTGTCAAAATAACAACAAGCTTGCTTCTTTTTAAAAAAGCGATAAAGCTGACTCAACATTGTACTAGCTTTTTTTCTGTACAGTTTATAATTCCTGAGATATTCAAAATGTTTGTGCTGCATTCTCATTTTAATCTATGGCTCAATGTGCTAATCTGTGAGTCATTGTGTGATTAGGGTAGGGCATCTAACTGCATAACACCAGGGTATAAATTCAACTGCATAAGGAAATAGCTGCAAGGAGAGAAAGACACCAATAGTGTATTAGCCCAAAAATAAGACTCACTTTTATTCCAAATGTCAACTGTGAAAAGGTGCGGCGTAAATATGCAATCTTAAAAAAATTGCCTTTTACAACATTTCGTCCTATTGTAACCCTCTCTCCTCGCACCAGAGACAAGGGGAAAGTGGAGAGACAAGGGTGGGGAGAGACAAGGGGGAAGGGAAGAGACAAGGGTGAGGGGAGGGACAAGGGGAGAGACAAGGGGGAAGGAGAGAGACAAGGGCTTATATTCAGGTATTGTCTTTTTCCCCATTGAATTTTAGGAGGGGGGAAAGGAAACACAAGTGAGGGAGAGGAGGGGGAAATGAGACACAAGGGAGGAAGAGGGGGGTAAAAACACAGGGGACAGGGAAAGGAGACACAATGGAGGGAGAGGAGGGGGGAAAGGAAACACAAGTGAGGGAGAGGAGGGGGAAATGAGACACAAGAGAGGAATTAGACAGGGGGAGAGACTCTCAATGAGCGCCAAAAGTGCTGGGCTCAAGATGAGCGCGCTCAGCGCTGGGCTCACGATGAGCGCCGAAGGTGTTCACATTGGGTGGCCAACAGCATTGCCAGGCTTAACAGTTTATTCCCGTCATTTTTGACGGGCAAGTAGCTAGTATTAAAAGAAATTGCACTCACAATATTGAATAGTTTTAAATGGCTTTGGCGCAAAACACCCAGATGTGTCTCCAGATGGTACATTATAATCACTGGTGATAAGTTCTCCACGCTCCCTCGGATATAAAAAGAGCTTTCTTAAGGATTACTGAAGACATACAAGATACCGGGTTTAAATAGCATGCTAACAATATTGTGTAGTTCCAGTACTATATTATTATAGTTACTTTATTAAAAACAAGTTTAGTAACTGCATTTTTCACTATGTATACTACTCTTATTGGTACATAAATGTTTTAAACACTACAAAAGTTGTTTTCTGCATGACAAAATATCAAGTAAACCCTTTTTAATTTTTATTTGGAATTAACAAGAAATGCAGAGAGCATACTTTATTCTGTAGATCTCATTGACTGGCAGAGGGCAAGAAGAAGTAAAATTGTGAATACATTTTTGTGCCTGCAGATGATTATTTGAAAAAAGACAATACACTTATACACATTATTATATACCCTCTTTCTGATACAAGAAAGAAAACCATCTTTCCATGTCCTTTAAAGTAGGGAATGTAAACAAATTGAAACAAAACCATATTATCATCCACTCTGTACATTATTCCTAAAGTGATATATATGACAAGTATAAAAATATCAAATAAATACTACCTTTCATTTAGAAGGATATTAAAAACTCCTATTAGAACTACATTCACCATAAGATATACCTAATCTGCCATAATACATACATTAAACAAGATGTTCTGCTTTTGTTTTATGCCAAATAAATGAACCATGTTTTATGCTTTGTATGTATAATATGTATGCATATACACCATATATCTGTTTCTGTTTTATTCTTCCTTTAATGCCTTGTCCTCCAAATTCTTTTTCATTAAGCTCCTTTACTCTGCATTGCTCAGAGGTTAGTATCCTTTCCCCTACCAGAGATTGTGACTGCAGGGGAGGGGAATTCCTAGTGATGTCACGTGACCCTGCAGTATGAAGCTCCAGTAGGGGAAAGATACCCAACCTCTGAGCAATGGCATCCGGGACAGGGACTGCAAGGCACAAGTAAGAGAAGTGGGGGTGAATGTAGTGCAGGGGGCTTGATAGAGGTGAATAGTGTGACAAGGGGCCCTGGGGGTTTTGAGGGGGTGAATGATGCTGCTGCTGAGGGCCCCTCATAGAGCAAGGGCCCTGGTGCTATGCACCGACTGCACCAACGGTAGATCCGCCCCTGCTTCACTCATCCATGCTTTGGCTTGGACTAGAATTGAGAGAGAATCTGTATTGTTTCAGATTACTGTTTCTATTGGTGGTGGATACGCACCATTACTGTGATATTCTAATACTTTTTGTTTATATTGTGTAGTGCACCACTATTGTTTTTTTTTTATGCGTGTTACTTTGCCTGCCCTCTCTTCCCCTGGAGGCTGCCTTTCCTGGGAGTAGAGTTGAATTGCATAAATATAATATCACATATATAGTTGTGGATCTTACGAATGAATGTTGGTCACGCAATCACATATATAGTTGTGAGCGTGCGAGTTGTTGCTAACGCTTGCACGAACGCAGGGGCCGCATTTGCGGTGGTGGAGCATCCCAACGTCCCTGCAAATGCGGATCCTCGCGAAGTGAGGGTCCACATTTGCGGAGGTGGAGGCTCAACGTCGGCTGTGTTAACACAAACACACCACACACATGAATTCTTAACAAAAAAAACCCAATCTCCCAGCCAAAAAAAACAACGTCCCCGCAAATACGGATCCTCGCGAAGCGAGGGTCCGCATTTGCGGAGGTGAAGGCTCCAATGTCGCCTGTGTTAACACACACATACACACACACGACTTTTTAACAAAAAAAACCTCAAAGGCGCCTCACAACCGCTTACACACACACGCAAGACTTTAAAAAAAAACACCTCAAAGGCGCCTCACACGTTGTTAACACACATACGCACGACTTAGAAAAAAAAACACTGCGTCGTACACGTAAATCCAAATGCTACTCTAGCAAAAAAATACGGGCGCATTGCAAAAAAAAAAAAGGCCGCATCCCAACAAAGTACGGCCGCAAAACGACCCATTCAAAACGCTGCGCATCAAAACATCACAAACACAAGAAATAAACACAACGAACACATAAAAAGCTTACTTACAGCAAGGGGGGGGGGCACCCGGCACCTCCAAAAGTTAACTTACACGTCCATTTAAGTCCAAAAAAAAGAGTTTTAAGTCGCGAATATCTCCTAAGCGACAGAAAAAATGGCCGCCGAACAAAACGAAAACGAGGCTTCAGACGTAACTATACTACACTGACTCGCAAGAATGAAATTCATACTATGCGGAACGTACCAAACTGATATTAAACACCATTTTGACCACTACTACGCACAAAATGGCGGATAGAACGAAAATTGTAAGCTGGAACGCAAATAGCGCATGCGTATTGCGTTCTAACGGTCTAATGTTCGAGAAATTTCTACAAGTTTATAAATACTGCCTACTTTCCACAAAATTCTACATGATGAACGGAGTGACTTCATAGTTAACTGCTGCTGTTACTTGAGAAGAGAATTGTTTCCTAATTTCCTACTTTACATTGTGCAAATTACAACTGAGAGGTAAGCTATAATATATTTCATTTCATTATGAAGACAGGACAACAAAAAAATAAAATTTATGGATGAAAATGTGATTTATGTATAGTGACATGTGGCACGCACATTTATGTGTATAGCCCCTGCAACAAACTAATCTTTAAATGACATTACAAAAAATTAATAATTGAATATTAAAATAGGATTCATGTATAGTGATGTGACACGCACATATGTGTATCATGTATAGTCACATGTCACACACACACATTTATGTGTGTAGGCCCAAAAAAAAATATTATGTTCATTTAACTATTAAAATGTGGTTCATGTATAGTGACATGTCACACGCACATTTATGTGTATAGCCACTGCAAATAACTAATCATAATCCAAACTCATTAAACAACTAATCAAAACTAATTAAACAACTATATTTAAATGACAGTAAAAAAAAAAATATATATATTATTAAAATCTGATTTATGTATACTGATATGTGACACGCACATTTATGTGTGTAGCCCCAAAAACGAAGTAATGTTAATTGAAAGTAATTACAGAAGTATATATTTACATCACATTCATTTATTGTAATTCAATATATAACCTAAAGATCAATCTTTCTCCTTTTTTTACTATTCAAACAGACTCAGCATCAACAGCGTCACTCAAGAATTTGCACCGTGCATTGTGAACCACAATGCCTTTTAAACAACTCCAAGAAAGAACAAGAGGTAAGATAGAAAAATACATTACATGCTGAAAAAGACCATGCTTTGCTAAATCAAAAAGAAGAAATATACAATTAACCATTTTACTTTCTTTTTCAAACAGACACTACAAGAAGACCGGCGGATTAAGATTGGCAGGAGGGGACCTCTGTCATTCGACACTTCAATCAAGGTAAAGTATAAAGTACAAAAAATAAACAAACTATGAGCCTCATTCAATTCAGAGTTGCCCAATTGAATAGGGCTATATATAAGCACACACAAAAAAATTTCACAGAACTTTTTAGTTACTGAACTTCTAGCCAAAAGCAAGGTTTTCACTAACTAAAAACTTCTGTCAAAAAAATATGTTATGTGCTTATATAGAGCCCTATTCAATTGCCAAAATTCAAATTGAATGAGGACCTATATATGTTTAATGGCCGCCAATATAACAAATGCAGCAACCAAAGACCCTCATTTAATTGCTATTTTGGACAATTGAATAGGGGTCTAAATAAGCACATAACATGGGCCTCATTCTATTATCGGCCGTAAAACGGCCGCAAAGCTACGATTCCTTGCGGCCGTCTTACGGTCCCGTGTAGATCTACCTTTACCTTGCAATTCAAATAGATGGCACCGCAAGGATATCCCCTTACGGCCGGCCGCATACCTTGCAACCGTCCGCAAGGTCAGAAAACTTTAAAAGCAAATATAAATTCAAGACGGCACTGTAAAGCTCTGTAAATGCTAGGGATCATAATGGGGGACATGAGGATTAATAGCAACCCCCTCTCAAGCTTGCACATCAGCCCAAATCCGATATTTCATTAACTGTTTATTTTTCGGCCCGCAGCATGGGCGGGTCTGAGGTGCTCCAAGCCCTCGGGACTTTGTCCACGGATATTTGACATGAATTAAAAAAAAATTATTTACGGATTTGAGTGAAGGGGAATGTTGTGCTATGAATGCTAACACCTACAATCACTTTATCGTCTCCTCAGAGTGCAGGATGGGTATATTATGTGCTTAAATGTGTGCTGTCGGGACCTTTTTGCTGCAAGTAAGCTGCGGCTCAGTTTTAGCCTTGCCAAGAGGGTTCCCGGAGCAATTGAATAGCAACTGGGATTTTCTTGCGGCTGAAGCTGTTGCGGCCGTTTAAGATCAAAGGATTTCCTCCGGCGCGTGCAGCCGCAAGGGATAACAAGGCACCGGCCGCAAGCCTTCCCGGAGCCCCCGGCCAGAAGGGAATATAATAGGCAAATAGCCTGCGGCCGGTCCTTGTGGCCCCGCATCTCCTACGGCCGATAATAGAATGAGGCCCCATATGTTTTTCAAATAAGTTTTCGGAGCCTCATTCAATTGCGAGTTGCACAATTGAATAGGGCCCTATATAAGCACATAGAATATTTTTTGACAGAACTTTTTAGTTAATGAACTTCTATCCAAAAGCAAGGTCTTCACTAACTAAAAACTTCTGTCAAAAAAATATGTTATGTGCTTATATAGAGCCCTATTCAATTGCCAAAATTCAAATTGAATGAGGACCTATATATGTTTAATGGCCGCCAATATAACAAATGCAGCAACCAAAGACCCTCATTCAATTTCTATTTTGGACAATTGGGGTCTAAATAAGTACATAACATATGATTTTCAAATAAGTTTTCGGAGCCTCATTCAATTGCGAGTTGCACAATTGAATAGGGCCCTTTATAAGCACATAGAATATTTTTTGACAGAACTTTTTAGTTAATGAACTTCTATCCAAAAGCAAGGTCTTCACTAACTAAAAACTTCTGTCAAAAAAATATGTTATGTGCTTATATAGAGCCCTATTCAATTGGAAAAATTGCAATTGAATGAGGACCTTAGTTAGTGAAAACCCTGCTTTTGGATAGATGCTTACTAACTAAAAACATATTTAAAAAACATATGTCATGTGCTTATTTACACCCCTATTCAATTGGCCAAATCGCTATTGAATGAAGGCCTAATTAAGTAAATCAAGGCCCTCATTCAATTGCAATTTGCCCAATTGAATAGGGCCCTAAATAAGCACATAACATATATTTTTAAATAAGTTTTTAGTTAGCAAGCATCTATCCAAAAGAAAGGTTTTCACTAACTAAAAACTTCTTTAATAAAAATATGCTATGTGCTTCTTTAGGGCCCTATTCAGTGGCCACATCGCAATTGAATGAGGCCCCAAGTATGCACCATATGGTACACACAAAATAGGATTGTACACAAAAAACACTAACAAATAGCAAACTAAATTAATATTCTTCTTTAATGTTTAACAACCTATAAGCCTTACAAAGAAGCCTAAATAACGATACCAAAAGTGGTACACACAAAACAGGATTGTACAAAAAAAATCACAAAAACACATAGCAAACCAAATTAATATTCTTAGTTAATGTTTAAGAACCTATAAGCCTTACAAAGATGCCTAAATAAGCATACTACAAATGGTGTGCACAAAACAGGATTGTAGAAAAAGTCACACAAACACATAGCAAACTAAATTCATATTCTTAGTTAATGTTTAACAACCTATAAGCCTTACAAAGAAGCATAAATAAGCATACCACAAGTGGTGCGCACAAAACAGGATTGTAGAAAAAGTCACACAAACACATAGCAAACTCAATTAATATTCTTCTTTAATGTTTAAGAACCTATAAGCCTTACAAAGAAGCCTAATTAAGCATACCAAAAGTGGTGCACACAAAACACGATTGTACCAAAACTCACACAAACACATAGCAAAGTAAATTAATATTTGTCTTTAATCTTTAACAACCTAGAAGCCTTACAAAGGCCCTCATTCAATTGCAATTTGGCCAATTGAATACGGCTCTAAATAAGCACATAACATATTTTTTTAAAGAAGTTTTTAGTTAGTAAACATCTATCCAAAAGCAAGGATTTCACTGACTAAAAACTTCTTTAAAAAAATATGCTATGTGCTTATTTAGAGCCCTATTCAATTGGCCAAATTGCAATTGAATGAGGCCCAAAGAAGGCTAAATAAGCATACCAAACATACCAAAAGTGGTGGGCACAAAACAGGATTGTAGAAAGTCAGACAAACACATAGAAAAAATTCACCATAACAGATACAATACACCAAAATTAAGACATTTTTGCTTTATTTCAAAGACATTTAACTCAAAGAACATTTTAATTTTTATTTTACAACAGATACTGCGTGAAGACAATCGGACGAGGACTTTAAACACAGGACCAGACCATCGGACGAGGACTTTCACCAGAGGACCAGACCATCGGACGAGGACTTTCAACAGAGGACCACAACATCGGACGAGGACTATCACCAGAGGACCAGACCATCGGACCTGGACTTTCAACAGAGGACCAGACCATCGGACGAGGACTTTCAACAGAGGACCACACCATCGGACAAGAACTTTCAACAGAGGACCAGACCATCGGACAAAGATTTTCAACTGAGGACCAACAAACATTCGGATTCAAATCACACTTCAACCAAGGTACAGTATTATAAGTACAAAAGGAGAAAACTAAAGAAACATGTTTCATCTGCATCCGTGTCAACAGAAAAAAAAAAAAAAACAATAACTATGTCCCTTGTTCAATTCGAATTTGCACTATTCAATACATGTGTAAATATCCACATCACTGTTTTTTTTGCAAAGAAGTTTTTACTTGGTAAACATCTATCCACAAACAAGGTTTTCAATAACTAAAAACTTCTTTCAAAAAAATATGTTACCTGCTTATTTACAGCAGTATTGAATTGACCAAATTGCTATTCAATGAGGCCAGGCCCTATAACTTTTAACAAAATAGAACTGATACATTAATGATTTACCTCTTATTTCTCTATTATGGACAATAATGTTTAACAGTAGTTACAAATTTAAATATACCCAATTACATTTCTTTTTTTGCCTTTACAGATTAACATGGCTACTAACGAGAGCAAACAAGAGAAGAAAAGACGTCAAACTAGAGAAAGACAAGAGAGATGCCGACCAGCAGACACCAGAGGAGAAAGAAATTCGACGAGAAAAAGAACGCAAAAGACTTGCAAACAAAAGACTATCAGCTGCAAAAATGAAAGATACGCCCAAAAAAACTACCAAGCAAATAAAGCATTTACAACCTGTTCCTCAAACATCAGATGACATTTTACAAGATAAAATTAAAGACATACCAAAAAAAGCAACTAAAAAAACAAAGCATTTACAACCTGTTCCTGAAACCTTACATGACCTTTCACCAAAACTAGGACAACATATACCAAGAAAAGCCACGAAAAAACTAAGCGTTTAGAACCTGTTGTTGAAACATTACATGATATTTCACCTGATGAATATGAAAGTCAAACTGCTATATGCTTTGCAAATTGTCCTTTACTCACGTCTTGAGCAGTAGAGGTTCATAGTTATGGGGACATGACTACTCAATGTCAGTTTTGTGAGGCTTATTATTTTAAACAGGAGAGACCCAGAGATGGCCAATTCATTAGTTGCTGTCAAAAAGGCAAGTTCAAACTACAAAGAAAATAATTTCCAATCTATTTACAAAACATTATGACTGAACCTACTTTTTCAAACTACAAACATTTTAAGACAAACATAAGATCCTACAATAGTGCCATATCCTTTGCATCTATGGGGGCAACATTAGCTGCTAATGTACCAGGACATGGTCCTTACTGTTTTAAAGTCCAAGGACAAATTTATTATTGTACTTCCCATTTACATCCAGAGGAAGGAGAGCAAAGAAAATTTGCTCAACTATATGTCCTAGATACAATGGAAGCTGTTGACCAACGTATGCAGATGGAAGAAAATAAAAAATGCTTATCTACTGTTTTTATAGAGCTAAATAACATTATGGACAAAAACCCCTACAGTAAAGCTTATAAAAAATTGGCAGAAGTAGAAAATGAACAACTACTTCATGCACAAAGACATCAATTACCAATGCCAAAGGTTAATATGGTGCTTAAAAGAGACAGACATACTGATAAACGTTGTTATAACTTGCCAACATCAAATGAGGTTGCAATGGTGTTTGAAAATGATGAAGGAGAACCACCGTTTCAAAGAGACATTAGAATATATCCCAGAAATGAGCAGCAACCATTCATTAATATGAGTATCTTAAGTCCAAATTTAGATCCAATGACATATCCAATTTTTTTCCCACACAGAGGGGCAGGTTGGCAACCAAAATTAACACTTCCAAGTTACCCAAATGCTAAAGCCAGAATCCGAAATAATGTTTCTATGCTTGAATTTAAAGTAGCTCAAATTGCCATTCGAAATACATTTCATCCAATTTTATGTGGTGTAAAACTAACACAACAATGGATTATTGATTCCTATTTGCAAGTTGAGGCCAATAATTTAAACTTTATAAAATATCAACAAGATAAACTACGTGTAGAACAATATTCGGGACTAATGGACTATGTTGCTGACGTGGCTACAAGCAGAGACATGACAGCTGGCAAAGCCATCATTTTACCATCATCCTTTCAAGGATCTCTTCGAAATATGAGAGAAAGATACAATGATGCTATGGCTATTGTCACCAAATTTGGCAAACCTGATTTATTTCTGACATTTACATGTAATCCACAATGGCCAGAAATTACACAAAATTTACTTCTTGGACAAAGTGCTTCCGATAGACCAGATTTAGTAGCCAGAGTTTTTAAGATTAAATTAAATGAATTAATACGTGACATCACTATCAGTCAGTTATTTGGGAAATGTCTTGATTATGTATATACCATTGAATTTAAAAAAAGAGGACTTCCACATGCACATCTTCTGATAATACTTCAAGAAAAAGATAAATTAGATACTTCTGACAAAGTGGATGCAGTCATTGTTGCTGAACTACCAGATCCAGAACTATATGGTAGACTATATGAGATTATTACTCATCGCATGATTCATGGACCCTGTAATGAGCTTAATCCACAATCACCATGTATGGAAAATAATAAATGTTCTAAAGAATTTCCAAAAGATTATAGAGACAAAACCTATGCCAATTGTGATGGCTATCCACTTTATAAAAGAAGAGAAGGAGATAGTGCCATTAGTCATGGAAAAAAAGTTGACAATAGATATGTAGTACCCTACAATCCACATTTACTCATGAAGTACAACGCCCACATCAATGTAGAAGCCGGGACTTCCATCAAATCCATTAAATATGTCTATAAATATATTTACAAAGGCTACAATGCAGCTACTGTAGTCGTGAAAAGTGCAGACAACCCTGAAAGTAGTGAGTTAGTACATGATGAACTTGCATCTCATGTAGATGCTCGCTATGTCAGTGCGCCAGAAGCTATGTGGCGGCTTTTAAAATTTGCAATGCATGATAGATCACATGCAGTATATAGATTAGCAGTACATTTGCCATAAAGACATTTAGTGTATTTCCATGCTGGAAATGAAATTAATGCATTGGCCCAAAGTGAAGATCGTCACACTACACTAACTGCATGGTTTGAATTAAATTCCACAGATTCCACACGGTCAGTCCAAGAGATGTTGAACGTTTTTGCTTACGGATATTACTTTTAAATGTTCCTGGAGCACAAAGTTTTGAACACTTAAGAACTGTTAATGACATTGTATATGAATCCTTCCATTTAGCTGCAAGACATAGAAACTTACTCGCTGATGATACAGAGTGGGAAAGATGTTTAGAAGAAGCAGCACAATGTCAAATGCCACGGCAGATGAGAGAACAATTTGCATTTATTTGTATCTTCTCAAATGCTCCAAATGCATTAGCTTTGTGGGAGACATTTAAAAGTAATATGGCTGAAGACTTTATGCGACGATACAATGAACCTATTGCACACTTAAAAGTGTTAATGGAAATCCAAGAAGTATTTTTAACTCATGGATTAAGTTGTGCAAGTTTTAATTTGCCTGATCCAGGTCTTATAGATGACATAAACTTTGAAGACTATGACATTCAACTACAAGCAGAAGGAACAGAAGAAAGACTTGCAACTTTAAATACCTTACAATTGCAAGCATTTAATGCCATTAAAAATGCAATAGATGATGACATGGTGACAGAGCGTTATTTCTATCTTGATGGACCTGACGGATCAGGAAAAACCTATCTATATAATTTATTAATGAGTTCGGTACGAGCACAAGATCAAATAGCAATGGGGTTTGCCACTACTGGAATTGCTGCACTTTTGTTAGAAGGTGGAAGAACTGTTCATAGTGGATTTAAACTGCCAGTGCCTATTTTAGAAACTTCTGTGTCAGATATTCGCATGACATCATTACAAGCAAAGAAATTGAACAAATGTAAATTAATTATAATAGATGAGGCCACAATGATGTCATTCTATGCCCTCCAATGTATTGACCGTTTGCTTCTTGAAGTCATGGATAATACTTTTCCATTTGGTGGAAAGGTAATGTTGTTAGGTGGCGATTTTAGACAAACATTACCTGTCGTTGTACATGGAAATCGAACTGACATTATCGAAAACTTTATAAAGTCAAGCACACTGTGGAAACATTTTACCCATCTTCAACTGCAACAAAATATGAGATCAGAAGGCCAAACTGATTCCAATGATTGGCTTATTAAAATTGGAGAAGGCAGAACAGAAAAAATACCACATTTACCGGACGACACTGTAGAGATCCCACCTCATATGATTTGTCAACAAGATATTATATCGGCTATATTTGAAGGTAGCATAAATAACCAGGAATATTCCGAGCTTGCCAACCAAGTCATACTAACGTGTAAAAATAAGGATGCATTAATCAGCAATAATGAAATCTTTAAAAAAGATTAATGCACCACAAAGAAATTATCACAGTGCTGATTCTGTACTTGCTGATGACAATGAAAGTCAGGCTAACTTTTCTACTGAATTCATAAACTCACCAACTCCTTCTGGAATGCCACCACATATTTTGCAGCTAAAGAAAGGTGCAATTATCATGTTACTGCGAAATATGAACCCCAAAAAAGGCCTATGCAATGGGACAAGATTATTTGTTCAACAATTAAAGGACCATTTTTTAGATGCTGAAATTTTAATATAGATGCATAAAGGAGAGAGAGTTTTCATACCAAGAATAGATTTACCACCAAGTGAAAGTAGTCTCCCTTTTGTACTTCAAAGAAGACAATTTCCCATTATTATGGCATTTGCCATGACCATTAATAAATCACAAGGTCAAACGTTCAAATCTGTGGGTATTTTCTTGGAAGAACCAGCATTTGCACATGGTCAATTGTACGTTGCGTTGTCACGGTGCAAAAATCCACAGGCTATTAAAGTTTACATTGAAAAGAATGAAAGTCAAGGTGATTTATTAGAAGATGGACGTATTTTTACTAAAAACATTGTCTACTATGAAGTAATATAACTTTTCATTAAAGAAATAAAACCCATGCAAAACACATTTAAAAGCATTCAAAAATACAAAACAATAAACTATTCAGTCATAATTAATGGAAGTACTGTTTATGGATGATTCACCTCAAAATACTTGCCTTGCATTTTTTGGACAAATTATGTTAAAATGTTCATTCACTATGTTACTGTTTCTAATGTTACAAGTTTGAAAACAATATTTTCAAGTTCTTTACTTCAACATATTACAAAGTTCATGTTAAGAGCTCAAGCACGTTTTTTTTTTTTTTTTTATTAGTTTTTATTGCAGGTATACAAAAATGCAAACAAATGTACGGTAATGTGCAAAATAGAACATATCACAAACATTAATCTTGATTCTATAAGATTGTATCCTGCCTCCTCCCTTTTTCTATATTTTCCTCTGTGCTGTTATTGGTAGAAGAATGGAATTAATCCAGGCCTTTCCTAAGTATACTAGCATATATCCCTAATTCGATCAGTAACACATACTAGTCTTTTATTCTTCCCTTCCGTTGTCAAGCACGTTTTAAGTCACAATGTAAATATTGTCTGTTATCTTAAGATTACTCCCTGGATTAATGTTTATCGCCAGTTCATGAGGTCAGGAAGGAATTAATTTCATTGGGTACGTTTTAAGGAGAGCTTTTACTGTATGCCTTCCTCTGCATTCAATGTATATTAAAGTTAACAATTATTCTGATAAAAATTGCATGTTAATACTGATTACTTTAAAGTTCAACTGTTTTTACATTCAAATGTTAATACTTTTAATACAAAATTATGTTTAAATATTAATTCACTATGTTACTGTTTATAATGTTCCACGTTGTAAACATTTTTTGTAAAGTTGCAAAGTTACACAAATAAGAAAATTCAAGTTTAAAAAAATATTATGTCAAGTTTCTGACTTAAAAATATTACAAACTAAATGTTAAAATTGGGTACGTTTAAAGGACGGTTTTTATAATGTTTCTCTTACTCTGCATTAAATGTATATTCAAGTTAACAATTCATCAGATAGAAATTGCATGTTAAAAAACCATTACCTTAAGTTTACAATAATGATTACTTTAAAGTGCAACTGTTTTTAAATTTAACTGTTAATACTTTTAATTCAAAATTATGTTAAAAAATGTATTCACTATGTTACTGTTTATAATGTTCCAAATTCTACAAATGTTTTGTCAAGTTCCAAAGTTACACACATAATAAAGTTCAAGTTTCAAAAAATATACTTTCAAGTTTATTACTTACATATATTTCAAACTTCATATTAAAATTGTGTACGTTTGAACAAGGCTTTTTACTCTTTGCTTTCCTCTGGATTCAATGTATATTGAAGTTAACAATTCTTCAGATACAAATTTCATGTTAAAAAACCATTACCTCAACATTTTACAAAAATACACGTTCACATCACAATACTTACAAGTGTCAAATATGTATATTAATAACTAAACAACTTTACAAACATATACATCACATTGCCGTCATTTTTTGACGGGCAAGTCGCTAGTCACATATATAGTTGTGAGCATGCAAGCTGTTGCTAACGCTTGCGTGCTCGCGCAGCGAGGGCCGCAGTTACTGTCAGGGAGCGTCGACCTCGCTAAATTTACGTTGTTACGTAAGCAAAATACGAGACACGTTACGACCCATTACGACCAAAAATCGTCCGAAACCCGCGCACATGAAAACATGAAAATCACAATAAATACACACAACAAATACATAAAAAGCTTACCTACAGCAAGGGGGGGGGGGGCACCCAGGACCTCGAAAACTGAAGTTACACCTCTGCAAATAAAAGAGTTTAGACACTCAAAAATCCCCTAAGCGAGAGAAAAAATGGCAGCAAAACACCACCAAACACCTACGGATTTCACGAAAAAGACGAACGAGATCCGAAAACAAGGATGCAACCCGCGCGACCCCAAAAACATTACAAACACAATAAATACACACAACAAACACATAAAAATGTTACCCACAGCAAGGGGGAGAACCCAGTACCTTTGCAAGTGAAGTTAAACCTCGTTTTAACTTCAAATTTCAGAGTTTAGACACCCGAAAATCACCTAAGCAAGAGAAAAAATGGCCGCCGAACAAAACGAAAACGAGGCTAAGGGACCCTAAACACGTAAAACACCACCATAAACACGCAAAACACCACCAAATAGCTACGGATATCCTGAAAAAGTCGGACGACATCCGAATCGAATTTTAGAACAATAACTTATACAATCCAGAAGTACACAGCTACCCTAATTGATTTGCCTCGCACACGCACACTATTACACTGCACATATTCATGACGCTTACACAGCAGCTCCACAGCACTGATCATGCAGCAACATGAAAACAGATTGCCAGCTGTTCAACACAATGCTTCCTGTATATATTACTTCACAATAGGTAAAGTATATTAATTTCTTATTTTATTAATTATTCATTGCCATACCAAAAAAAAAACAGCTGCTCATAGGACACAAACAACCAAGAGCCTCGCAATGAGCGCCGAAGAATCTTAAAACACCAACTTAATTTTGCACCCAAACAACATTACCTTCCTTACAATCTTATTGCCGTATTTTTTTGACTGGCAAGTAGCTAGTGTTAAATAATTGACGGCACTAACAAAGCCAGGCCCGCAGTTGCGGGGCTGCTATGAGCACCGAAGGCTCTCATTGCAGGCCTTGCAATGAGTGCCGCAGGTGCTCATCGCGAGGCCCGTAGGACTTAGGACAGAAGGCCGCATTTGCGGGGATGCACTAAATTCCGAATTTAACAGCCGAACCATGGAACTGGAAAGACCAAAGAAAAACCCGAAATATGCCTCACACAGCACAGGGGGAGAGCCAGGGAGCCTGGGAGTGAGGTTGCAAGTTAATTTGAGGCATTTTTGCAAGTGAGAAAAAAAATGGCGGCCGAAAAAATTTAACAGTATGAAAACGGGGCATAAGGCAGTAACACTTAACGCAAGCCAGTAACATTTAACCAAGTTTAAGGCAAGTAGCTAGTATAATATAATAATCAATATATAATATGATAATTAATAATATTCCAAAAATGTAATCATTATAATATTATATATAAATGATCTACCCAATATTTGGGTTTCTGTAGTAGAAGATGAGAGCTCCTCAGATGAAAATGATAAATGAAATGATTGTTGTGGTAAACTACCTCCTTATAATATCTACTACGCAAGCTAGTAGATTTTTTTTCTGGAAAGCTTTGTTTTCTGCAAAACTGGTGCTACCTCAGACATATTGTCCTTGTAAGTTATTGTTAAGCATTGGCAACTATTTGTTTTACACATCACTGTTTTACTATTCTGGCTGACTGGCCACCTTCAGAAATATAGTAAACACAAATAAATGTAAATTACAAACTTTCTTATATGATGCATTGTAAGCAACGACAGGCAGCTGGTGAGACACATCCCGATAACACACACTGATCCCTTATATTAGCAATGGCGTTCAGTTTCATGATTAAAGGTCCACTGCAGTTCAATAACAAAGACACTTGTCTGTCAAGTAAGTGTAAGCCATGGACATAATTTTTTGGGGGGAAAATCTGAATTTTTGTTGTCTTTGTTTATGCATATAGGAATCCTTTTTGTATTTGGTAAATCACTTCATGAGAGCTGGATCATGTCTTTTCAGTGGAGGTAGGATTGGAGGAGGGAATAGAAAGCATTTCTTAATTGGAAAAGACTTAAATTGACACAGCACCACTTCCCCCTCCAGAAATGTAAACACCCCTCTAACACACACAACTTCTACCTATGTATCATGCATTTCCCTGGGGCCCAGCAGAGGCATTAAAATGTATTTTTTTATAATTAAAAACTAGCTGTATGATTTTTTTTTCCTCTTAGGTAGTCTCAACTTTCTGTTTTCATTGTGCCCTTTAACTCTTATAATTAGTCAGTTTTTTTGTGTGATGCAAGTGATCATGATACGTGTTTGTGTAACATGTACTCGCTGCCCTCCCATACAAGAATATAAATAATACGGCCCACCATCAAACGCATTTAATAAACTGCTAATAGCTCACTGTGTGTATGAGTAGTTATATTGTTAAAATGGCTGTTATGGGGGAATGTATGTTATTTACTCACACAGCAAGAGAGCGATATACACGCACAGAAAAGGGAAATATGGGTCCGTGCACACAATTGCAGGGGCTCCTCCACTTCACTGCGCAGGGGCTCCAAAATGGTAGATCCAGGGCCTGTGTGTGTGTATTAAGATCCAGACATCGCTTTTACTTATGTGGAGTCCATTATATATATGAGGGTGCTTTGTGGAGATCTTAACATAGGGATGGGTGTTTTGCAGCATAAGATGTTTACACCAATGAATCTTAATTTACACCAATTAATAACACTATCAAGTGTTACAGCATCATGCTATTTGCTCCTTTCTCTTCTTACACATAGTTCTTTTTGCAGTTGGAGGGATTAGAGTGGAGACCCTGGGATTAGAGTGGGTGCTATAAGTTGGATACTTCATCTATTTGTGGAAATTCATTTTATTTCTTTTATTTTAATTTATTGTTCTAACTTTGCTGCTCTTAACAGTTTTTTTTCTTGTGTTTAATAGCGTGGATAGGTTGTTCTTTCTTTTTTTATACATTTCCAAAACAACTGCCATTTGCAAATAAAAGCAGCAAATTGACATTCATGAGTTGTCCATTTACATGGACATCTAATAAAACGTATAGCGTTTTTTCAGGCATTTTAAAAATAACTTTAAATAGTACTTGATTTTGGGGTGTCAGAGTCCCTTTCAGAATACTAATGTTTGAATATGTGAACACACATATATATATATATATATATATATATATATATATATATATATATATATTAAATAAATAGTACATTTGTGTTCATATTTGAATGACTGAAACAAGTTAAAAAACTTGTTTCATGCCCAGAATTCCGAGAAATATAGTTATTACACTGCATTATGGGAACCTTGTTAGGGACATGCAAATGTGCCCACAAACGCTACACTCTTGAAACATGGCTTCTCTTAAGCATATGCCCGGTGTATCAAACAACTTTGAGCAAAGCTAGAGTTTATACACAAGCGAGGAATCCCACCCACGTAAAGCCATTTCATGGTTACTGCCTATCATCAGCTTGGGGCCGGATCCTTAGCTTGTGTTGTAGAGATTTTGAGTAGGTAGTTCACCAAAACAATGATTTAATATATGGTGGGCAAAAGAGCGATGGAAGCCCTCAACCGTTCAGTAGTACAGTATATAAATAGTACATTTGTGTTCACATTTGAATGTCTAAAACAAGTTAAAAAGTTACCTGTTTCATACAAAGAATTCCAAGAAATACAGTTATTACACTGCATTATGAGAACCTTGGCAGAGACATGCAAATGTGCCCACAAAGACTACGCTCTTGCAACCCATAACCATATGAAACATGGCTTCCCTTAAGCATGTGCCCAATGTATCAAACAGTTTTTCTTTGAGCAAAGCTAGGGTTTGATTATATATGCAGTTTTAAAGTTTTAAAAATTATATAACCATATGCACTGGGAGAACACAAACAGCCTTATTAAATTGCGATTCAGCCAATTGAAAAGGGCTCAATATAAGCACAGAGCATATTTTTTTTACGGAAGTTTTTAATTAGTGAACTTCTATCCAAAAGCAAAGTCTTCGCTAACTAAAAACTTTTGTAAAAAAAATATGTTCTGTGCTTATATAGGGCCCTTTTCAATTGGCCGAATCTCAATTTAATAAGGCTGATAAAGTATTACGTGGCAAAAGCATACTATATCTTACAGTCTCTAATGGCGCTACCCAGCACCACTTATAAAAGCAGTTATACCTAGTGTTGGGTAGACCCATCAAAGCTTAAGATTGTGCTCTGCCAGAACATAAAGCATCCAGATTCCTCAACTGTCATATATCAGCCTGGAGTCATGAGTAAACAAAAACCAAAGTCAAAGACGTTCAATCAGAGAATGAAATATCCAAAACAGACGAGTTCTATGGAAATGATAACTTACTCTGAGAGCAGCCTCTTTTAGCTTTTGTGTCCTTCACAGGGAGAAATATCCTGTATCAGCCAAGAAATACCAGGCAATTCTAACATGAAGAGGAGAAACAGCAGACAAATATGTTAGTCTTTATTGGGCCTCATCAGTGGGGTGTAGGTAAACACCTTGGCGCACAGTGAGTAAGGAGTCCATGTCTGGAGTCCCCTATCCCCCTTAGGGAGATGAAGCCTCAAGGGCCGTTTAATAAAAAAAAACAAAAAAACAGAGGCTCTAATAAGAGAGTCATGAGTAAGAAATATCACATGAAATTGCCTGTGATTGGCTGAGATGTCAATATGGGATTCTTGCTATGAAAGAGAGGACTTTGTATTGAAAGCTCCCCTGTGGGACACCTTCACAGTAAGTTGAAATCTATTTTTATTATAATTTATAAAACCATATTCAATGCAGCTGATTAATGGAGATTAAAAAATGACATTATCTTGTACTTGGAAAGTCATGGTAAAGGTTTATATTTTATTTAAATTATTCTGGGTTTGTTCTTTAATAATTTATTGCCTCATTATTTTATATTTATAGTACATTTTTTGATTAAGCCAACTGACTGTTTGTTCACTTGTTGGTTTAGGCAATTGTCTTAATTTATTTTATTTTATTATATGCATTGACAGCTAATCAACAGCCTTATTAAATTGCGATTCAGCAAATTTAAAAGGGCTCTATCTAAGCACACAGCATATATTTTTTACAAAAGTTTTTAGTTAGTGAAGATTTTGCTTTTGGATAGAAGTTCACTAACTAAAAACTTCTGTAAAAAAATATGCTATGTGCTTAAACAGAGCCCTTTTAAATTTACTGAATCACATTTTAATAAGGCTGCAAATGTCCTTACATCAGTCAGGCCACTAAATTAAAAAAAAGTTGATTGGCTGGCAGTGCATTAAAACAATGAAGGATATTAGAAGGAGGCTATTTAAAATCTGATAAACTGCCAGTCTGTTGCTTAATAAAAGTAGGTAATTTCAAAAAGATATATCAGCATTAAAATATAAAGGCTCCATATGGCATGATTATAGAACATATGGTATGCAAAGGTATTTAAAGGACAAGAAAAAATCAACACATAAAATATGTTTTTTTCAGTGAGTCATTTGATTGAGAAACCTATGTTTAGGCAATGATATTCTGAATCCATGATCGGCTGATGTGCCTGAGAGCTGGAGTTAGAAACTACTGAAATAAATGACCATCTTTCCTGCACTTTGCTGCTGAGTTGTTAGAATGATTACATCAATATGCCCCAATGTTATCATGCAGTTAGATACTGTCCCACACAGCACTCTGAGAGGCAAAGCAGCAAACAGATATTCACTTATCATAATGGAGCCCAATAAGCATTGCTGAATAACTCATGTGTAAGAAATTAATATATAATTTCCATAAATCATAAGTTCTTTTGGACAGGTCAATAAACAAGCAGACAAATAAGGTATAATTAAAAAGATATATTTTACATAAAGCAAGATACGGTTACACAATGGGTTTAGACAAAACAGATAACAGACAAGAAGTATTACTATGATATTTACAAATATAATACTTAGATGAATTCTAATATAAAGATACAGTATACTACAGTATACTGCAGGTTCTCTGGTCATCTTTGCTCTGCTCAGCTGGGCTCATCTGGAATTCTCCTGGCACTCTTCCATCTTGACTGCTTCATGGAGGCTCTCTAAACCTGTGCTATCTCTTCCATAGATTCTTGGCCTATGTCCCACCCTCTCTATATGTCATACATGGAAATAAGTTGGATTTTAGACTGTTGGTTTCCATACAGGCTGTAACTGTCTAAAGTTAAAAAGAAAAGTCTTTACTACACTTTTCTAAGGCTTTCTGTAAATAAGACTATCTGTGATTCTCAGAGTTATTTTGAGTGAGGCTACCCACACCTGTTGTCTTTCCCCACAGTACAGACTTGGTTTAAAACTAATTACCGTCATACATACACATATATAAAATAATAAATGAATGCATTTGTGGGAATAATACCAAAAAGACAGGAGGTAATGTCTTGATACAAACACACAATTGTAACAACCAATTATTAACACTAGAGTTAGATATAATAAGTTATATTTATAAAATACACATTGAAGTCATGTTAGCAATTGCCTGTTTATAAGCAATAGGTCCTAGTCTAATTTAGAAGCCGCATCCTGTAAGAACACTGGGGTGTGCGGCAGCACCCCAGCACCACTTGGTGGTGTAAAAAATTTACTGCAGGCAAAGATCTATTCCATCCTTGGATCTGGCTCATAAGGAGCGTCAACAGAAGAGGCCTTGAGCTATGAGAGGCATGCCTGAGGCCCTGGGGGGTTGAGTTCCTCCGCTGAATATAGCGATGGCCTCGATGTTGACTCAGCTCCGCTTGAATTGTGCCACTTCGGAGGATGGCATATTTCTTTGACTGCAGTAAAGTTTTTACACCACCAAGTGGTGCTGTGGCGCAGCTGCACACTCCAGTGTTCTGAAGGGAAGCGGCTTCCAAATAGATTAGATCCAAGCTATATTTTACACATGAATGATTTACTGAAGAGAAAATTGTGTAATGTAACAGTATAATGTATACACAGCTTTAATACTATTTAAGATAAAAGCAGCTTGTTGTTCGAAGCTATTTTGAAAACATAGCATGCCGTCATGATGAAGCATGAAAAACCCAGATACAATATAGCTTCAGTAAATAGTTCTGTGTATACAATATTACATTCTTGTGACTTCTTTCCAATTTTCATTCACCATCAGGACAAAGCAGTCACTTCTGCATGGGCTCAGCCAGTGACACTAGGCCTCATACCACCTACCTGAGCACAAACACTCACCAACTGACATATTTCCCAGTTCCATTCACCTTGGTTTCTTTTACCTCCGGAACTATATCCTCACACACTCTTCTGCCACTGAACTATTCTAACATGCCCTTACATTTACCCTGTCCCCACCCACCCACCTATCGAGTTTATTTTCTCACCCGATATGCCCACAATCACTATTTAACTCTCTGCTCTCTTTTCAATAACTTAAAACTCTTATTTTTCCCTTTTAATTCCTTTACCTTGTATGTCATTAATCCTTTAGTCTGTAAACTTTTAAAACCTCAGTCATGCCAGGTGCTTTGTATAAAAGTGTCTTATATGATTGTTAGTTCATGTGTAGGGTCATCAATTCCTTTTGTATCAGTCAAAATATGTATTGTCATACCCATATTTTATTGTACCCCAGCTCTACAGAATGTGTTGGTGCTATATAAATGAGAGAAACTACTACTAATAATAATAATAATATAAATAATAATAACAAGTCAGATGTCTGAATACCTAACAGGACATCAGCTGATGAAATGTTGGCATATTTGAACCTCTAGTGCAGTCCAAGCTGTGGTTAAATGTGTTTTTACAATTCCCCCATATGTACACTGTAATCTATAGTCTCTCTGAAACATGTAGTGGAGGAGTATCTTTTTTCTAAAATGTTGTTCATGTCAACATTAATATGTTTGAATGAATGTTTCAGTTGGACAGATGTAAACAGCTCGATATATTTTCATTTGTGCATTTTGTGCCCTCTGGGCAAACAGGATTTGTGGATTAAGACATTGGTCTCCTGAGCATTTTTTAAATTGTTTTAATAAGAGAATGGACTGAAGAGAAACACATTTTGAAAAACTGTTAATAAGGATACAGTAGCACAAAGGTTTATAGTTGATTGCTTTATTTTTTTCATATTTGTGCTTAAGAAGTCTTACATTAAAGGATTAGAGCACCATATTTACAATTTGATTTTATGGATAAAATTATTTTAGAAAATAAGAAAATAATACAGAATGTATTATTTATTGCATATCATTATGCTACAGTGGAAGCCACCATTCATGTTTCTGTGGTTTCCTTCTAAAAGTGACAGAAAACTTTAAGCTTCATTCAATTGGCCGAATTTGAGACCCGGAGATTGCAGTCAAATTTGCAATTCAATTGGCGTCTTTTTGCAGGCTCGGATCTGGTTACGAGTTATGAGCTTGAAAAAATGTCAGCCTCCCAAATCGTAACTTACACCATTCAGAAGCCTTTGATGTGTCACTTTCGCAAGGCTAAAATCGCGAATCGCTTTTCAATTGCTCCAATTCCCCAAGCTCGCAAACGTGTCGACACTCGTAAACTGCAAATAGAGGAGAAAATCCTACATGTACTCGAGAGGACCCCCAAAGGGGATAAACACCAATTTGTAGCACTGTAATTGCAAATAAAACAGTAATTCTCCACTGTTAATTACAGGGAGAGCGATGAAAGACATTAGAATTATTTGTGCCACAGTCTAAAGCCCGCAAAACTGCAGGAAATATGTTTTTTTTATGTGTCATTTCGGGGTTAAATGATCTTGGGTATCAATGAGTTAATACATATCAAGCCACCCATATGGACTAAAACAAATGAAAAGTCTGAGAGAGGCAGTAGAAGATGAGGAGGAGAAGTAGGTACAGGGAGTAGATGAAATGAAAGCAAGGAAAAAATTGTTAGTGACCGTGGTGGGTGAGTAACTAGGTTGTGTGTATATATGTATTTTTTGGGGGTTTTGTTTCAAATTAATGAATTAATTTGAAGCATGTGATGCTGAGTGAGCAGGTGTAAGTCATGTGGGTATCTATAAGTTAAGACAACGTAAGGGAGGTTGGGAGTACAGAGAGAGCAGTGAAAGCAAAAGCCAGGAGAGGTTTCAAGATGGTTGCTGTGGGCTGAAATAAAGAAATAGTGAGATATAGTAAGGGACTAGCCCAGTATTTAAGCATTTAAAAGGAGCATTGGTGCAGACAGATATGAAGGTGTGAAGGGGGTGGGGAGATGGTGGTAGAGCAATACAGTGTAAAAGCTTACAATTTAACAAAGTAGAACTACAGTTACTATGTGAACAGAAATTATATCAGATATGGATATTCATAATTAATGTAACAGGAGGAAACACTAGAGTAGAAGGTGAATCATTGAGATGGCTGTAGATACCTTGTAGTAGTGAAAGCAAAAGCCAGGAGATGTTTCAAGATGGTTGCTGGGGGCTGAAATAAAGAAGTAGTGAGCAATTGAATAGCCTCGCAAACAGTGACCAACGGGAGCCCGCAACTCAATCGCAGACATGTGGCTGTCTGCGATTGAGTTACGGGCTTGGAATTTAATGAGGCCCATTGATTGCAAAGAAATTGAATTTAAGTAATTTTTACGTGACACACTTTGGAGATGTGTATCCTGTTTGTCAAGTCTCATTGTAATTGCTTGACAAAGAGAGGACATAATTCTTGAAAATTCACATAAAATGACATAACAAATGTCCACACAGCAGTTCTCAGTTGTTTTGTGAGTATAGAGGACCAATGAGAAATGCATATTTCTGCAATTAAACAAGCCTGTAAGCTCTTATGTTTAAGGCTTACGCAACACATTGGTTATTTTTATGTAAAATGCACTTATATCATCAGTCAATTATTTTGTGCAATATATATATTTTGATGGCAATATATAAACACATAGGAAAAATTATTGCATCAATGTAATAAAACCATGAACACAAGTTGTTTTCAGAAGATAAGGTTTGACTAGCATTATCAAAGTTAAAAGTGAACAAGTCTGTAGCCCAGACAATGTACATTCAAGAGTGGTGAAGGAATTTAGATTGGTACTTGGTGCACTGTTAAATAACCATAAAAGTCGACAAATGTGCTCTGCACCATTAGATAGAAGGTAAAATAAGCATGTGTTTTTCTTTTTAAAATTGATAATATTCTAGTGGCTAATGTGGCAGCAGAAGAGATAGCATGGTAGGTGAGGCTACAGTCTGTGGTAGTGAAGGTCCTAGGTTCAAAACCCCAAAAGACTACTTTTGCTTTTTAGAAATATGTGCTATAGGTTAAAGAACAAAGCAAATGTTAATATGATAATTTTAGAATAATTATTTGAATAATTATGTAAACTAGTATGTGGAATTGAAGAGCAAGAGGTCATGATTTGAAGTTATAAGGTGGAAGACTTAGGGGTAACGTGAAAAAGTTCAAATTAAGAGATAGTAGTAGATAAGAGATTCAAACAAAGTTAAGATATGTAAGCATTCCTAGGGTAAGCATAAGGCATTCATTTGGATTAATTAAGACACACTTTTTGGTAAATAGAATGGACAGGCTAGATTGTCTTTTTTAGTTCTTATCTGCCATCAGATCTATGTTTCAATGTTAGATTGCTTTCATAGCATGTTGGCCATTTTTAGATGTGTTATAGCTATTTTAGTCATCTCTTTTAGTTCAATATTGACCATATATTTCAGCTTTATTTCTATTAAGTTGAGGGACACATACACTACGTGGCCCTTTATGTTTAAAAGTATACTAGCACAAGAAAACCAGCTCCTGCTTGTGGAGTATGTAACAAACTAACATTAGAAGCTACTTAATTGCTTAACAGAAAACATTTTTATAAAAACATATTTGTATTTTTACTTTATGTTCGCTGATGTATCTGTATCTGATGAGCAGTATAGATGGCTTCAGTGGCACTTTAAAAAGGCAGATTGCATCAATAGATGCAAGCCCTTCTATACAGAAATGTAAGCATCCCTTTCACACACAATTTCTCCAAAGTATTATGGATTTAATATATTTATTTTTATTTTTCATTGTACACTGGTCTTTTTACATCAGCATATATCATAGATTTCAAATTTACCAACTTCTTGAATGTGGGAGGCACACTTTATTACTTTACTCATGGGGGACTCATACATAGGTTTACCCTGTGCTGCCTATTGAATAGTCCTATTTGTAATCTATCATTTATCCATCTGCCTATCCTCTACTGAGATCTGGAAAACCTAGCTGCAGTCATCAAATATACAGATAATTCATAATTTGTAATGAACCCAGAGAGAGGAATAATGTAAGATGCAAAATTATTAAGAACTATTGCATAATATAATATATAATATTATATTTTTTCCATGGTGGGAGGTTGTGGGAATCATCAGCCAGTCCTAATTTTACCAGTGCTCAAAAATTCATCAGAACAAGAATTTAGAAATTTTACAGTATCCTGGCCACATAAATAGTACAACTATAGAACTGTATTTTTAGATGTTGCAAAACTATTTTGGCCTTATATTAATGTAATTAAAATCTAAAAGAACCCCCTTATTTGCAAAGCATGCTGATAGATTAATTCAAAAACACACAAATAGAAATGGTGCTTCATATGCATGTTATTTATCACATACGTGCATGTCAGCTAGTTGTGTACCAGTATCCGCAAAGTACACAAAGTGACTATTCAAATGATTATGAAAAATGTTAACAATATTCGCTGCAACATATAAACAAAATGTTATGAATTTTTTATAAAGGGATTATATTCTCCACCTGTTTCATATTTTAATAAAAGGTACAAGACAATATACTAAACATATCCATAATATATTTATAAATCAAGACAAAAATCTAGGATCAATGAAACGTACTGTATTTTAAAAGAGCACTGAAGAGTAGGAAAAACATCTCTTGGTTGTGAAGTATGCCTCAAACTGACAACATCAGCAGCTATATAAGCCAAAAGCATGAAAACATTTTTAGATATTTTTTTTGTAGACTCTGCTAGTGCATAAAAGCTGCCATGTTGCTAATACTTCATTTTCAATTCATGATGGGAGGTTACAGAGTAAGGCAATTAGGGCTTCCAAGTATACTAGCCAACCGCAAGATGTCAAATGCTATTGTCACTAGCTTATCTGAAGATGTCAAATGTCACCAGCTTATCTGAATTGAACAGTGAGTTAACAAATCCCCTTCCATTCTGTCTCTCTTTCCTTCCACTTCTGAGCAGATAATAAAAATGACCATAAAATAAAGATTTTACCTTCAAACTGTTTTATGTTCATTGTTTAAATAGCTGCTAATGAAACCTACAACGTTTTTCGCAAACAACAGTGGAGCTTTAGGTTATGAGTGCACTTAAAAAATACTAATACTACTACTAATAATAATACAAATAATACTATTTTAATTACTGCACTTGTAAATAGGGAAAACAGTTTTAGCATGTAAGAAACATAATACAACTTACCACATTTTATATACAATTATGCTGCTGTGTAAAACACTATTTTGGTTTATTTTGACCAACTTCCTGAAATGGGTGGAGACTTGGAATGCACAGAATGTTTCTATCTACCAAATTGAATGTGGCAGCTACAACTGAAAATTATTTCAATCGAACTAATGAAAAGCCCATTAGTTTACAAGGAGGAAGTAGCAGCAGCATCAGCAGAGAAGACGACGGAATCTGAATGAAAGAACAACTACATGTAAAGGTTAAACATGTAAGTGTCTTGTTTCGTTTTGTTTATCAAGTTTAGTAGTTTAAAATACCATATAGGAGAAACATGTCCATAGAGATCCCTTCATTTAATGAATAGTGCATGACATTATTTAGGTTTTGTGCTGCCCTAGGACCATTCAGATTTGTGCTCCTAATGTGCATCTCCAGTTTATAACTTTCCTCTCCTGTATTCGACCCAAATCATGTGATTACTGCATTTTGTTGATCAGTCATGCCCAACTCTCAGTGATCCTTGTGGCTGCAAGTTGTTGTTTGTTTATTTAAAGGACCCTTGGTGACTTAGTCTACCTCGGGTGATAGAAGGCACCAGACCTGGACTTGTTCATTGCGTCTTAGGAAGTACAGATGTTTCTCCTGTTCAGGGTAGAACTGCCTGAAATTTTGGGTCTGGATCATTCTTTTGAGTTAGACCAAAGGCGCTCATTGCAGGGCTCACATTCAGCACGAGGCAATAAAAAAAATGGCCGAAGCGACCCCAAAGCCAATAACACTTCGCCGAAGCCAGTAAAAACGAACCAGAAGCCAGTAAGACTTAGCCGAACAACGAAAGCAACAGCACTCATTGCAAGACATGCAAAACTTCAGCAGAGACACAGAGAAGAAAGACACAGGGGAGGGAGAGGGTGGAAAGAGACACAAGGCTGAGAGACGGAGGAAAAGAGACACGGGGGGTATAAGGAAAAACAAAAGATGCAGGGAGAGGAGGGGGAGGGGGGGGGAAACAGACACAGGGGTCGGAGAGTAGGGAGAGGCTCCTAATAAGCACCAAAGGCGCAAATTGCACTCCATAAAAGTTGTGGCTTGCCAAGGCCTGCAATGAGCCTCAAAGGCGCTCAGCGTGTGTCTCATGATGAGCGCCAAAGGTACAGTATTCCCAACCTTAGAATTTTAGTCCCGTCATTTTTTCAATTTGCTGTTGACATAAGTTTAAATCAGTTTTGGAAGAGGATTTTTCCAGCAGTGAACATGTGTAAATACATTATAGACCTATTGATTTATTAATAAGCCTCAGAATATCAACTGCATAGTTCATTAAAGGCTAGTAGCTATGCAGTATATAGAAGTAAATCTCTTTAAGTACATGCTATATTACAGCAAGTAATGTAGCAGTTGCCAGATTACCAATATATATCCTAAATATAAATAAATATATATATATATATATATTGTGAGGCGGTGCTCCCAGAGGATGGTGCAATGTACAGAGCCTTGAAAGGTTCTGTACAGGAGTGACGGAGTTAAACTCCTGGATGAGACGTAATTAGCAGGTGAAGCAGCAGTTAAATGTCTGGAAAGAAGAGATGAAAGGCCCTCCCCAATCAGGCCTGGCCCGCCAGCACAGTTAGTTTAAGGCAGCAATGGAGTCTGTCACCTGAGGAGAGTCTGTGTGTCTGGCAGGACGGTGTCCTCAACACGTTTCTGGGGTTGTGACGGTGGAACAGTGATCTGCAAATTACAGAGACTGTAGAGTGCACGCAGAAGAAAGTAGTGCTTCATTTATTTTGGTTTTCCCCTAAGACAGATAAGTTGCTCAGGCCTAGTCAGGGGGTTCCTGAAGGTCAGTTAGGACGTTTATGCAGATGTTTTTTTTCTGCAACTATTATGTTTATAATAAGTTAAATCCGGTTTACTGCAATCTACTGTAGTTCTTTCAAAAAGGGAAACAGTTTGATACCGCCATCCTTGTCACAATATATAGCTAGCATATATGTAGGTAATGACTAATTTCTTGATTCCTATGTGTAAACATAAATATATATGTATAAATAAATATACATATATATATATATATATATTCATATATATATATATATATATATATATATATATATATATATATATAAGAGTGAGATAGCCGTGAATGTCCAGTAATCTAGATGAATAACTCTAGATGAGTATTGCAGCATATAGTGATACCTTTTTATTGGACAACCATATTCATAGTTACTCTCTTTGTCAAGTCAGAATCAATACTAATTATAGATTCCCAAATGAAGCAAAAAATTCCAGGATTCACAAATAATGTTCTGTTCAGCCAATTGTGCAGGTATGTAGGAGTGCAGAGTAAATAAATTGGGGTCGTAAAAAGTTTCACAGGTATATGGTTCCATTTGATGTGAAACCATTTACGACCCCAATTTATTTACTCTAGCCTGCACTCCTGTATAATTGCACAGTTAGCTGAAACGAACATTGAGCCAGATTCAATTTGAAACCCTCATCTTCGGGAATATAGGCCGTATGTCTGCGAGCTTGCTGCAGGCCTGAACTCTGCTACAATTAAGGTGCTATTCAATTGAACAAGCTCGCAAGTTACAGGCCGAAAGCCGAAGCCGTAAACCATGCACTCATGCGTAGCAGTTCTGGGCAGGAACATGATCAAGGCCGTAACCACCCATTTCAAAACAGCCAATAGAAAATGAAACCGCCATCATTACACCAGTAAAAAATGAAGATTACATGTCATTTAATTAGCATTTGGGGGTTCAATATGCGATCGGACTTGCCAAACGGCAAAATGCAAAATAATAAAAATGAATACCAATACTGTTCTAGTCCATGTGAATGGCCTGATATTTATTAACTCATTAATCGATATTACTCCGAAATGACACATATATATTTTTTTTATTGACGATTTGCAAGCTTCAGAATGTTGTGCAATTAATGCTCATCGCTTTCCCCGTCATTTACAGTGCAGTATAGAATTTTTATTGCATTTTACAGTGCTACGAACAGGGGTCAAACCCCCTTGTGGGTCCTCTCTAGTAGTCATAGAATTTTCTCCTACATTTGCCATTTACTGGTGTGACAAGATTTGCAAGCTTCAGGAATTGTAGCTATTGAATAGCGATTCGCGATTTTAGCAATCGGAACTCTTTCGGACGGGAAAGATCAAAGGCTTCGGGAGGCTCTAAGTTCCGGGTTTAAGAACCGTAAACCATTTGGAGCCCACAAAAAGAATACTCTGCAATAAAAAATGCAATACTCTGATTATTTATATATATATATATATATATATATATATATATATATACATGGGTGTAGCAGCCAAAAAAAATATGGGGGGTGTACTGCATATAGCACACAACTGCTTTTCTATACATCAACACACATATTGAAATACCGAGGGGGGGGGGGATTTGTCCCCTTCGTACCCCCCAGTTCCTACAGCCATGCTCACTCTCAACCCTTTCCCTCTATATGTCTCCATCTCCCCTTTTTGTTTCTCTTTTCCCTAATATCTTTCCCACCTACACACCATATCGGTCACCCTTATTTCCTGTCACTAATCCCCTCTTCTTCTCTCTCTCACCTCCTTTGGTTTCTCTCTTCTTCTCTATCCCCTCTCCCTCTCTCTCTCTCTCAAACACTTCCCTCTCTTCTGTCTCTCTCCCCTTCTTTCTCTCTCTTTCTTCTTTCCCTCTTCTCTTCTCATTTTCAAACCCTTAGCTTTCTCACTTTGTTCCTCTCAATTTAAGTCTCTCAACTCTTTTTTTCTCTACATATAACTACCATATAATTTTATGTAACCTCTCTATATAACTTCAGCATTGTTGTATATATAACATCTCCATATACTGTAACTTTTGTATATAGCCTCTGTATGTAACCTCTCCATATAATGCTCATATTGCTCTATATAACCTCTTTATTTAACACCACATTTTGTCCTACATAACCTCTTCATGATATATAACCTCCTCTTATTGCTGTATGTAAAATCTGTTTAACTTTTGCATTTATATATGTAACCTCTATGTATAACTTACATATTGCCGTATATTATTCTTCACACAACTCCTATGGCTGCATATAACCTCTTCATATAATTCCTCTTATTGTTGTATGTAACCTCTCTATATAACTTCCATATAATTTTACATAACCTCTCCACATAACATTTGTGTCACAATCTACTTCTTCAAGGGAGCTTGATATGAACCTAGTTCAAACCTACCCCAGCAGAATCGTGTAGTTCCTGTTCTCTGTGGCTCAAAAGATGTCTTTTGAAGAGGGCAAGGCCCAAAAGGTACTAGCAGAGAATAATGAATACAGGTTACTAGTGGTCCATGGCAAGACCACTCCCCAAGTCAGGATACAGCACACACAAATAGTCTCAAACTGTGGATGTGTGAAAACTATCACTCAACCTTTATTGAATGATCAAAACAACATATTTATAGTCTCCAATACCACACCCTTGTGTCCATTTGTGTATGTGTGATGTCAGCCCATCTGGCTTGCAACCTTGGGCTATCAAAGCTCTTGAGATCAAATTCACCATTTCCACATATGTTCTATATAACATTTTCCCTCTTATAATATATTATAACCGGGATCACATATATAGTTGTGAGCATACGAGCCGTTGATCACGCTTACGGGCTTGCGTAGCGAGGGCCGCGGCTCGCGTGGCGAACCTGCGTCCCTCGCGAAGCGAGGGCCTCAGTTGCTGGCACGGAGCGCCGAAGGTGCTTCTTGCCAGCACCTGCGACCCTCGCAAACTTTACATCATAACGCAAACAACATACGAGACATGTTACCACCCAGTACGACCTCGCAAAAATCGTCCGCAACCCGCGGACATGAAAAAATGTAAAACACAATAAATACACACAACACATACATAAAAAGCTTACCTACAGCAAGAGGGGCACCCAGGACCTCAAAAAATGAAGTTAACCTCAATTTAACTCAAAAGAAAAGAGTTTAGACACTAAAAAATTCTCTAAGCGAGAGAAAAAATGGCCACCGAACAAAACGAAAACAAGGGTACAGCACTCTAAACACGCAAAACACCACCAGAAACACGCAAAACACTACAAAACAGCTACGGATATTCCGCCACAGATGCATACCACACATTAGCCGCCATTTTAGAGCAATAACTTATACAATGCAGAAGTACACACTACACTAACGGTTTGATCTCGCGCACGCACACTATTACACTGCACACATTCATCATGCTTACACAGCAGCTCCACACCACTAATGCTCCAGCAACAACAAAACAGATTGTCAGCTCTTCAACAGAATGCTTCCTGCATACATTACTTCAAAATAGGTAAAGTATATTCATTTATTAATGTATTATTTATTTGATTATTATACACCAAACAGCATTAGCTCACTTCCAATTTCATTGCCGTCATTTTTTGACGGGCAGTCGCTAGTACATAATAACCATGTACAGGCAACATATAACCACACAATAACACATAATCCCAATGCAACAATGTCATGCTTCCTTGGCCTTAATCATAAATTACTGGCAATATGAGTCCTTAAAGAATTAAATCATGACAACATGTTCCAGTTTATAACCTCTCATACAACTCTATAGTAAATCTCTCAATATGCCTCCAACTACTGCTGTAGGTAACCTCTCCATATAACTTCTATATGGCTCTATATAACCTCTCTATATATTTTCTTCTAAAGCTTTATTGCTATATATAACCTCTCCACATAACTATTCTATTGTTTCATATAACAATTCCACATAACTCCTCTTCCACATAACACCTTTAGGATGTAAGTCTGCGAGTTTCAATCCCACAAGGTGTTTTAGGGAAAGCACCATGGACACTGGATTCCAAACTCAAAGACAGGGCCCTCCTTGTTTTACTATGTGTTAATTTGTATGTATCTTTGTCTTGAACATATCTTATGTACAGCGCTACGGAATATGTTGGCGCGTTATAAATAAACGATAATAATAATAATAATATAATATACCTCCTATCGCTGTATATAATGTCTTCATGTAACTACCATATTACTGTATATAATAAATCATATCCTTATAACTCACTTATACAACCACTCTATATAACTATTCTATTCCTTTATATAACCTCTTCATATAACACCCATGTATCTATATCCTTGCCATATAACTCACATATACTACCACTCCATATAATTTCCATATGTCCCAATTTACCTCTCTAAATAACTTCTTCTAAAGCTTTAAATAACTTTTCAATGTATCTTCCCTATTACTGTATATAACTACTCCATATAACTTATATAACCACTGTATTGCTTCATATAACTTCTTTCCATATAACACCTCCTATCTCTGTATATAACCTCTCCATATAATGCCTGTGTATATCCTTTCCATATAACTCACCTATAAGTCTATTTAAAATGTCTCTATAATATAATATCCATATAGCTTCCCCCAATGGCTGCATATAACATCTACAAATAACTATTATATTGCTTCATATAACCTCTCCATATAACTCCTCTCTATATAACATCTCCTAACACTGTATATAACGTCTTCACATAACCCCCATATTATATATATCTTCTCCATATAACCAAAGTATATATAAATGCAGTATATTGCTTCATACAACCTCTCCATATAACTCCTCTCTATATAACACATCCAACACCTCCTATCACTGTATATAACCACTCCATACAATTCCTGTATTATTGGATATATCCTCTCCATATAACTCCTCCTATTGGTCCATATAACTTCTCCCTATTGTTGTGTATAACATCTCTCTCTATATATATATCTATTGCTTCATATAACATCTCCCTTAGTTCCATATAACCTCTCCCCATATCCCCCATATAAACTCTCCCTATAGCGTGCTATTATATTATATTAATATTATTATTAGTGATCTTTTCCTTCCTCTCTATTCTCAGTCAGATAGCTCTCACTTTCCCGCCTTTTTCCAGAATCACTTCACAGTTAATCTTCCCGCCCCTCTTCAGAGTCTTATACTGATTGGCTACTGGACATGCTCATTATCTTTGTTCAGCCAATCGGTTATTGACTTTTACAGCCCACAGCTCTATTTGACAGTTATTAGGCAGCTCTGACTGATCCCGGATCCATTAAGCCCTCAGATCTTATACACCTGAGTATGTCAAATAACCCCCTGATGTGAGAGACCACCCATCACAGGACCACCCCAAGTGTCATATTTATATAATATTTTAAGGACAAAATTATTTTTATTTTATAAATAAATAATAACAACCTGCAATAATTAACTTCTGTAATAATTTGTGCTTTAATGGTGGCAGCCATTTGCTTTTGTCTGAACAGGATTAGATGGATGTTAGATTGTACATTGTAAGTTTGCCCTCCAACTTTGCAGTGTGTTAATATTGCTATTGTTTTTGGCTTGAACTTACCTATGAATAGCGCTATGGAATATGTTGGCTTAAAAATAAACAATAATAATGGATGCTGATAGTATGTCTATTCAGTTCTATAGAAAGGCTGCCACTCATCAACATACGTAGCTACACAGAAGAACAAATCTTGGTAGCATACATACAGGCAGACAAGCTTGTTAACCATCACTCCATTATCCCCCTGCAGAGCATCACCCCTAAACCTCAGATTCTCTGCAGAGCTTCACTCTTATACCCCAGACGCTCTGCAGAGACCTTACATATAATCCACGTTGTTTTGCATTTCTCTCCACATAACAAGGTCAGGGTTATGGGTTGTGTTCCTCCACCAGGACAGAAGTATCACTTGGACAGTTGCATTACAATGACATAATGCAGGGTCTCTCTATATGTCTTTTATTGACAAACATAATATATAACGCTTCTTATAAGAATATATATGATACACAACCCTCTGATACAGAATAGATGAAGTACCTGCTCTGGGGATAATAATCTTTGAGTGACAATGTGTAGAGCTCATAAAAGGTAATTTTGTATAATTGTTGCACAAAAAAAATGGGGACTGAAACTGATAGCTATATACAAAGGTTAAAGATTACAGCAGGCACTAAAAAAAAACACTTTAAGACATTAGAAACATTCTGACACATGAGGAAGTGACGACCCTGCTCCTGAGAGCTTACACTGTAGAGGAGATGGGGAAGTGACACAAGAAGGTGGGAGTGTGGTGGCCAATGGCCCAGTCAGCAGGCAATAAACACTGAGAGCGGTGGCTATGTGTCCAACAGTGACTTCCAATATTCAATATGGTTTTGTATTTGCCATGTGTTACGGGTCAGTTTGACTCAGTAAAGAATGACACAGATCTGATTTAATCAAGAAGGAGGCATCTTTATTTACTTGTACAAGAGAGTCCAAGGGGATAACCACAATGGCAGACAGAGCGAGTATGCAGAGTCTCATAAGAGGGCTGTGATGAGTCCTTTTTCATGGTGAGTGGCTTGAAACCTTTCAACATTAGCTTCCATGAAACCATTCTGACCTTTCCTTCAACCTTGACAGCAGTTAGATTGGGGAGGAACACAAGGCGAGAGGTTGTGTCCACCTAGGAGATAAAGAAACCTTATTAAGAGACTTCACAAGGACACAATCTCACAGGTGAATATCATTCATTGGTTTATCAAACATTTGAAGTAGCCTCACTGCTTCCTGCTTTTTTGATGCTTAAATTAGGAGACTTCACAAGCAATATATATATATGAAAATGAAAATATATTTTACCATGAGTCTCTGTACTGAAGTAGTTCAGTAGTGGTTTGGGAGGCCAGTTAAGTTGGTGTCAGCTACACGGGTGAGTTGCCACTGTTCTCGCTCTTTTAAGCTGATGACCAAGGGGATAACCACAATGGCAGACAGGGCGAGTATGTGGAGAGTGTCACGAGAGGGCTCATTGTCACAATGTGTTCTATATCTGAAAAAAAAAAAAAAAACAGTGAAAATACACTATTGCACAAGTTCCTAATTATCACAAAAAACAGTTGCTTGCACAGATACAGAACGTTTTGCCAGATATATAAACCTAAGTCAATTAAAATTTCCTCTGCAGAATTCAGGTAGGGATGTAAAATATCAGTATATGTGTTAAAAAATAATTTTACCATCAGTCTCTGTACTGAAGGAATTCAGTAGTAAATTGGGAGGCCAGTTAAGTTGGTGTCGGCTACACAGGTTGGGATTGCCACTGTTCCCACTCTTCACAAATGATGACCAAGGGGATAACCACAATGGTGGACAGGGTGAGATGCAGAGTGTCTAGCCCGACGGCTGTAAAGAGTCCTTTCTCATTGTGAGGGGCTTGAAACCTTGCAGCAAGAGCTTCCATGAAACCATTCTGACCTTTCCGTGACAGCAGTTCGATTGGTGAGGAACACAAGGTGAAAAGGTCCAGTCCACCTAGGAGATAATGAAACCTTATTTAAAGACTTCACAAGGACATAAGCTCACAGGTCAATATCATGCATTGGTTTATCAGACATCTCACCAGAGGGCTGTAAAGAGTTCTTTTTAGTGCTGAGGGGCTTGAAACCTTGTGACATGAGATTCCATAAAACCATTCTGACCTTTACTTCAACCATAACAGCAGTTTGATTGGTGAGAAACAAAAGGTGAGATGTCCCAGTCTACCTAGGAGATAAAGAAACATTATTAAGAGACTTCACAAGGACATAATCTCCCAGGTCAATATCATGCATTGGTTTATCACACGTCTCACCAGAGGGATGCACACCTTTCTGACCTTTTCTTCAACCTTAGCAACAGTTCTATTTGTGAGGAATACAAGGTGAGAGGTTGAGTCCACCTAGGAGATAAAGAAACCTTATTAAGAAACTTCACAAGGACATAAGTTCACAGGTCAATATCATGCATTGGTTTATCAGACATCTCACCAGAGGGATGTAAGAGTACCTTTTCATGCTGAGGGGCTCAACCTTGCAGCAAGAGCTTCCATGAAACTATTCTGACCTTTACTTCATCCTTGACAGTAGTTCGATTGGTGAGGAACCAAAGGTGAGATGTTCCAGTCCACCTAGGAGATAAAGAAACCTTATTTAAGTAAAAGACTTCACAAGGACATAATTTCCCAGACCAATATCATGCATTGGTTTATTAGACATCTCACCAGAGGGGATGCAGACCATTCTAATCTTTCCTTCAACCTTGACAACAGTTTGATTTGTGAGGAACACAAGGTGAGAGAGGTCGAGTCCACCTGGAAAAATAAAGAAACCTTATTAAGAGACTTCACAAGGACATAATCTCCCAGGGTCAACGTCATGCATTGGTTTATCAGACATCTCACCAGAGGGCTGTAAAGAGTCCTTTTTCATGCTGAGGGGCTTGAAACCTTCTGACATGATCTTCCATGAAACCATTCTGACGTTTTATGAAGAATCAGACTTGATAATGGGCAAAATATTTTAGGAAATTATAAGAAAATTTAAGAAAATATAGCCTTTAAATACTAAATGTAATTATACTGTACCAGGAGTCACCACTTTTGCATTCCTTGCTACTACAACAGGTGGGAAATGCAGAGAAAAAGATGCACAAAGAAGCCAATGGCTGCCTCAATAAAGCGTAATTGCTAATTATTAGTAATGAATTGAAGACTGTATGTGCCCATTTACCCATTACCTATGTCTATTTCTTCAAAAAAGTATAATGCACATTATAGGTCTGCAGTATGTTTTTGTACATCAGACATTAACTTGCAGATCTTCAGCCCTTACATCTGTATAATAATTAGTCTTTGTGATGTTATTGTGATATATGATGCTTTAATATCCACATACCAAGGTACTTATTGATAGACTGCGGGTAACTGTTTGGGGTTGGTGTATTTTTCTTGGAGAAATTGGCAACATAAACTCTGAGGTACTCACTAAGGCCGCTCTTCTCACATAATTACTCACAAGGGATTACATTCACAGAGACATATAGCAAAACTCATATACATTAAGGTGACAAAACTTCCCCTTTAATGGGAAAAATACACATTGCAGAGCTGCTGTAAAACCATTCCATGCCAATTAAAGGTGAGTTCTGGCAAGTGTAGAGTCTATATAGTCAAATAAATGGAAGAAATGTCTTTACTCACCACACAGATGTATTTCCTCACATATGTAATTATATCTTATATTTATAGCGTGCTACCATTTTCTGTAGAAAGATACAAGGGTTACCAAATACATAAGACTTGTGACTATACAATTTTATACATAGTATTAGAAAGTTACAATTTGCCTAATTACCCAATTATTAAACCTTACCTTTATCTATGCAATCTCTCAGACTTCATGTAGAAGGTGGAGTTTGCTCCTTTAAGGCTTCCTATATTCAGCTATAAAAGGCTATGGGCACAAAATTATCCAGCTGCTCATCTGTTGGGCTCCCTTATATGAATGTCTTTGCCTCCCAACACAGCTCCTTATATAGTGCCCTGGGCTCTGTGACACCATCTATTATGACATGACTCTGATGTAAGAAGTGTTTGTTACCTGGAGGGCCCAGCTCAGCATTACAATTGCGGCCATTAGACAACTCATCATACAGGCACATGTTGTAAATAATAAGTCTCAATGTTGCATTATATAGTGACACAGAGTATTACGCAGACTGTTTACATAGTTCTTCAAGCTGCATTATATATCTATACCGAGTATGACATAGGGAGTTTTCCAAGTCTGCAACCTCCCCACTTCAAGCTGCATCAAGTGGTCACTAAAAGACTCCTTTTTCTTCAATAATTTCCTTTAACAGGCCTAAATATTGATCATGGGATCATAGGGACAGGTCCATATACTTACCATGGTGACTGCGGGGGGCTCTTATAGGGACAGACCTAAATACTGACCATGGTGACAGCAGGGTCAGTCCCAAATAGATCTATTTTCACACATTTTATACACAGACAGGTTATTACTGTAGTAACTAAACTCCACTTATTGTCTGACACAGAACTAATATAAATAAATCACATATATCTATAATATATCTATACTATAGACTGTTTTCTACACCGGCCTTTTGCCTTGGTTGATTCTCAGCAACTGCCTTTAATTCTACCAATTCTATGTATAAATTCAATGGAGAAATCTTTAGAAAGAAAATAAAAAATTTCAGTTATTGAAACTGATTCTGTAACACTATAGAGACCAGACTAACAGAACTGACACAAGCAGATAAAAGACTACTATTTATTGAAACTACAAAATCTTTATTTATAAACAGACAAACATCCCACTCTTACCTGGAGTGTACATCGGCCTTATATTTGCTTTGGATGATTCCCAGCAATTGTGGATGTTTGCCACATAATGATATTATAGGTAAGATACTAATTATACAGGGCTGCTTATCTGATGGAGAAACCTCAATAAAGGAAATATAACGGCAATATGATATGTGTGAGGAAAATATATGTAATTGATGCTGAATATGTAACACTGTAGAGGGCAGGTGACAGCTAAAGGACTACAATTTATTGAAACTATAAAATCTTTATTTATAAACATACAAAACAGGCAAACATTCCACTATCTTATCTGAACTAGACACCAGCCTTTTACTTCAATTACTTCCCAGCAATTATAACATTTTTTTTTGCCAGGAACAATCCTTTAAATAGATATACTGACTATAGAGGGCTACTTACGCAAAATGGAAGGGAACTGTGCTCCCAAAATAATATTTGAATTAAAAAAGGGAATTAAATGGACACTGGGACCCCAACATAAAGTTAATTTTATATTAAAGGGCATTAAAAACTGGTTGAACATTGTACTATCAGTTTTTCTCTACAGTAAATCATTTCTGAAATATTTAGAATTGATTTTGACAATGTGTAGCTCCTATGTGCTAATGTTCAGTTCCTGTATGTTAATGGGTGGCTCAGAGTGGTTGATAAGGGTGGGTGGGAGTATAACTGCCAAATACCATTGCAGGTTTTGGCTACTACAGAGACAGACAAGCTGAGTGCAATCCTAATTAGCACATCAAAGCATCTAATTAATATGTGTGAGTCACTCATGTGCATATAAATGCAGCAACAACAGCATCATGGAATTTCCCATGACTGACTCACGTATAGTCAGTCCCAAGTAATGGCCGGGTGTTCCAACCAGATTAACTCAGGCATCCAAGTGTCAGCATAGTATCTGAAGGATTCGGGTACGGGTAGACAGGTTCTTACACTTGCCCAGTGGGGTGTGATGGATAGGGGTACGGAGAAGACAGGGATTTACACTTTCCATGGGATGGGGAGGTGTGAAGGATCGGGGTGAAGGGGAAGGCAGGACCATACACTCACGTGGAGGGTGTGAAGGATCGGAGTACAGGGAAGACAGGTTCTAACACTTGCCGTGGGGGGTGTGAAGGATCAAGGTATGATGAAGTCAGGTTCTTACACTTGTCGTGGGGGTGTGAAGGATTGGGGTATGGCAAGACAGGTTGTTACACTTGCCCTGGTAGGTATGAAGTATCGGGGTACAGGGAAGACAGGGTCTAACAGTTGACCTGGGGGGTGTGAAGGATCGGGGTATAGGGAAGACAGGTTCTTATACTTACCGTGGGGGTGTGAAGGATCAGGGTACTGGAAGGACAGGTCCTTACACTTACCTTAGGGGTGTGAAGGATTGGGGTAAAGGGGAGACAGGTCCTTACACTTGCCCTGGGGCATGTGAAGGATCAGGGTAAGGGGAAAACAGGTTCTTACACCTGCCCTGGGGGTGTGAAGGATCAGGGTATGGGGAAGACAAGTTCTTCCACTTTTCCTGGGGAAAGGATTGGGGTCACAGAGTTACTAGAAGGGGGATGGCCGGTATCATATTTATATATTAGATCATGGATAGTGAAAATAATTTACCTACAGTGAAGGATGTCCATCTGAGTGAAGGGCGCCCACACAGCTCGCACCTAGTCTGCACTTACTGCACTCACATAGCTAGCTAGCTTGGTCAATTCAATTTAACTGCAGACTAATATAAAGACAGCAAAAAAATATATAAGCTTAGTTATATAGGACTAGTTGGAAGTACACCCACACAGTACAATTTAAATTCAATATATGATTCCTGTAATAAAGTCCATATACACTATATCAGGGGTGGGCAAGTTTGGTCCTGGAGAGCCCCACACATGCCAAAATTTAAATATATCTCTGCTGCATACAGGCGAGTGAATTGTTTCTTCAGTTATCCTGATTGACTCACCTGTGCACAGTGTGGCAAAAACCAGCCACCTAGTCTTGTTAAAGAGACAATGTGTGTTATTATGTGTTTAAACTCTATATTACATTTTAGTTGTAGCCAGTTCATAAGGAGTTTACTGCATTTGGAATGTTGTGATGTCATCTGTAACTGTCATGCTGTGAGTCCATTATTAAAGTTTGCTCTGATGGTTGATACATAAAAAAAGGTATATCTGTCCTGGGGCCGTAACACACAGAAAGGATATCTGCAAAAACAGGCCTGTGTGGGGCTCACCAAGATCGACTTGGACAGCCCTGCACTATATGATAATTTATTCTATGCCATCATAGATCATTGGTACAATTTGCATATAATAAGAGCCTCCACTGCAGAGTATATCAACTTGCTGCCATTTATCTTCAATGTACATCACATCCAATCAAAATTGCCATAGCTACCAAGTCTGTAGGATCAGGATCATACTCCTCTTAGCTCTCTGATGTACTGTCAGAATATAAACATTGCCCGACTCGCGTTTCTCCATTCCTAGACACTGATTTTTAAAGGGGGCGTATTTAAATACTCTTCAGCACCTTCCTTTTAACATTATAACTCCACCTTTTATGTGACATCACAGGCTACGGATAGCATGAAAAGTCAAAATGATTCAAGTCGCGTTATTCTTGCTTTATATGTATGTCTATACCTGATACCAACAGTCAGGCATCCCCTCTCACTATGGGATTGGATAGAGTACAAAATACATCAAATCACAATCACAATTTTTACTGTGATTCTAAACAAAGGAGTAGTTTGAAATAGAGGTGTGAATCTTTGAGCCTTGCTATGAAAGTATATGAAGCTAAAATCGGATTATTCATACTGCCTCAAATTGCCCAAATACTTCTTTGAGGCTAAATGTGGATCTAATACTATTTATATTGCAATAACAAGGACCCCTCTATTACATTTTAAGTTACAGTGTAAAACATATTGACATAGTATACATCACCAAAGAATGAAATAAATGATTTTTGAAATATATTTAATGTCTTTTTAATGTAAATATTTCAATAAAGAGCGTGTATTAATTACTACGTTTTTAGAACTAGTTTAAACAAAAGTGGAGTAGTTCTTATCTATTATATACTGAACAAATATATTTCATTCATTATTTGACATAATATTGCTGCTGATGACTCTTTAATCAGTATGATAAGACATACTAGCGAAATGCCCGTCAAAAAATGACGGCAATGAAATTGTAAGTGTGCTAATGCTGTTTGGTGTATAATAATCAAATAAATAATACATTAATAAATTAATATACTTTACCTATTTTGAAGTAATACCATATTGGTCCAAATATAAGCCGCACATGCATATAAGCCGCACCCGTAAAGTTCAAGGGGAAAAAATGGAAAAAAGATAGTACTCAAATATAAGCCGCACCCGTAAAATTGGAGAGAAAAAGACTCTCAAAGTGATCAGCCATTGCAGGAAACAGGCTTTCTTATTAGCACTGTAGTTTTTTTTGCAGGTTACAGGCTTTACAGAATTAATAAAACCGTAAATCGCTATTCAATACCGCAGTCTCAAGCACGAAAATCGGCACCCTTAACTCGCAATCGCGCAAATCGGCAGTAATTTTGTGTTCGCGAATAGAAGCCGGACACGTAACAAGCAAAGTTTGCAAATCTGCAATGATTTTTTTTACGGTTGCGAATATAAGCCGCACCCATAACTCGCAACCTCAAAAATCGGAAAAAAGGTGCGGCTTATATTCGGACCAATACGGTATATGCAGGAAGCATTGTGTTGAAGAGCTGGCAATCTGTTTTGATGTTGCTTCAGCATTAGTGCTGTGGAGCTGCTGTGTAAGCGTGATGAATGTGTGCAGTGTAATAGTGTACGTGCGCGAGACAAATCCGTTAGCGTAGCTGTATAAGCATTGTATAAGTTATTGTTCTAAAATGGCGGCTAATGTGTGGTATGCGTCTGTGGCGGAATATCCGTAGCTGTTTTGTGGTGTTTTACGTGTTTCTGGTGGTGTTTTGCGTGTTTAGAGTCCTGTAGCCTCGTTTTCGTTTTGTTTGGCGGCCATTTTTTCTCTTGCTTAGGTGATTTTCGGGTGTTTAAACTCCGGAATTTGGACTTAAATCGAGGTGTAACTTTACTTGCAGAGGTCCTTGGTGCACCACCTTGCTGTGGGTAAGCTTTTTATATGTTTGTTGTGTGTATTTATTGTGTTTGTAATGTGTTTGGGGTCGCGCAGGTTGTGTCCTTGTTTTCGAATCTCATATGTGTTTTTCGGCAATTCCGTAGGTGTTTGGTGGTGTTTTGCGTCTTTAGACTGCTGTAGCCTCATTTTCGTTTGTGTCGGCGGCCATTTTTTCTCTCGCTTAGAGATTTTTTTTAGTGTCTAAACTCTTTTATTTTGAGTTAAATTGAGGCGTAACTTCAGTTTTTGAGGTCCTGGATGCCCCCTCTTGCTGTAGGTAAGCTTTTTATGTATGTGTTGTGTGTATTTATTGTATTTTTAATTTTTTCATGTTCGCAGGCTGTGGACGATTTTTGCGAGGTCGTAATTGTTTGTAACATGTCTCGTACTTTTTTGCGAGGTCCGCAGTTGCTGGCGAGGAGCGCCTTTGGCTTCGAGAGGGCCGCAGGCTCACTGCTCGAGCCCGCAAGCGTTAGCAACGGCTCGCATGCTCACAACTATATATGTGATGCCAATAAATATGACATATGAATGGGTCGACCTATTATAGGTTTCTAAATTTTTTATGGTCACTATTAATTATCTTTTATTAACAAAGTAGTGACCGCAGCAAGTCTTGCTATAATTCTTTAGAGAGTATTACATTAAATGCTGTGTAATTGATACCTTCATTTAAACCAGTTGGTGCTAGAGTTTTTTCCCATGAATGAGAGACACATGACATCACCATTGTGTACATTTATTAACATGTCTTGCCACCGGTACGTCTAACGTATTTAATATTGAGTTTTATGTGTTTTAATACTCTCTAGCGTAGTTGGCGATTCGTTTTGCCAACATTTTAAACCACATTTACATTAAAAAGATTACCACAGTTGTTTGGCAGTTAATACTGTCATGTATTTTATGCTCTTTCTCATTGAGGGATTTCATAAAGTTTGTTGTTTTCTTCATATGTAAACACACTTTGCATTTTTGACAAAGTCTCAGACCTGTTGGTCGTTGTTGTAATCAACCAGATTGTATTGGGTGCGTTGATGGGGTGTAGTGGCTATGCACCAACTTATCTTTTAGTGATGGTGCTCTCCTAAATGTTATGGAAGGGTTGGTGGAGAGTAATTTCTTTAGGTCTTCATCCGATCATGGAATATGCCAATGTTTGGAGAATATACTTTTGATTTTGTTACTTAGAGGGTTAAAAGTACAGGTCATTCTGATCTGTTTGCTTCCTTCTCTCTTATTTACTATGTTATACAGTTCAGTTCTCGTTTTGCTTTGGCATATGCTTTCTTTAGGCAATTATGTGAGTACCCTCTTTTGGGGAATCTCTGATATAGGTCACAAACCTCTTTTTTTAAATCTGCGTCTCGTATACAGTAATGTTTGAGGTGCAGATATTGCCCATATGGGATGTTATTCAGAATATGTTTGGGGTGATGGCTACTACCCAATGATAGATTATTAGTAGAGGTACCTTTTCTGAAAGTTTTCGTAAGAGTGTTATCTGTCGTTTTTTGAATGATTATATCTACAAATTCTATTTGTGTTGAGCTCATTGTAGATGTTAATCTCAACTCAAAATCAATGTCATTCAGACGATCCAACATTCTATGAGCCTCTGTGTCTGAGCCCCGCCACAACATAAAGACGTCATCTATGTAGCGGAGCCAGACCTCAATGTTGGTTGTAAACTCACTTATATATTGATTGAAACCTATTGAGTCTTCCCACCAACCATAGGTTTATTGAAGACTATTGAGTTTTCCCACTACCCATAGGTTCACAAAAGTGGGGGCACATGGTGTCTCCATTGCTGTCCCACAAATCTGTTGATAAAATGGATCATTATAAAGAAAGTAGTTGTGGGTAAAGACAAAGCTTAACAGTTCTAACACAAAAGTGTTATGTCTGTTATGTTGAGTTTCTCATGTGCTTAAAACCAACCATGTTTCCACTTTAATCAGAGGTTTTTATTATGAGGTTATCAATTTTTTTGAAGCACCAACATTGCCCTCATCTCTTCCTTGGTGAGGTTATTAATGTACTTATTTTTTGTCTTTGACAATTCCTCCAGATCTTTTTCTACTAATGTCACAAATACATTGACTTGTGACAACAACTTAAAATTTGGGGTGAATGTACGTTTTGATCTCAGGTTCGTATATGGACCTAAACTTTTTTTCAGTATGGGTATCAACATCTTTTATAAGGGACATCATATCCTCCAATACACGTTGCTCTTCAGGGTTCAATTCAAGATCATAACTTTGCTTTTGGAACATATTCTTATGATATTTTTCCAGAAGCAATTTTCTTGCGAATAGATGCAAATTGGGTGAAAATGCTAACCTTTTTTAATAGGTTAATGTGCAAGGTTAAGCACAAAATCAGATACATTTATGATTTGCATTTCTTTTGATGTATTCATCAGGGATCTTTCCGTCAATATGCCCATTTGCTCCGATCCCGGAGATCTCGTGTTTGACCCCTCTGTGATGGGAGTCCATCTGTATCCAAAGTATCGTATTATGAACTCAAGACTCTCTCAGTTTGTAGCATATTCCTTCTAAAGTTCTATAGACCTTAATTAGTCCATAATCCTGGACATCTCTTGTAAATTTCTTTTAGTTTTTTTCTCTACATTGTATTGTATTTTTTTTTCTAAACCTTGGAATTTGTCATAGCTCATAAATGATTCTATCTCCGCTGAATTCAATGGCAGTTTTACTTTTGTTCCCATAAGTCTACTTGTATACTGCTTTTCCAGATTTAACAATCCTAATGTTGTATATTGGCTGTTATATGAAAAAAATGTCTTCATAGTTACAAAGTAAAAGGAATGGTCGGGGTTATTGGGTCCCAGTAATGCCTAAGTGCTTGTGGGAACTCTACGAGAATTGATAATTAAGTCCTTGGAAGTGCAATGTCTCATCAGTTATAAAAAGACCGCTGTAACACGTAGTTTAATTGCAATGTATTGTGTCCCTTTTGGGCCCTATCGTCCACAATGTCTTTCTTCCTAGGCGATGTGCAGCCTCTATTCTGGGCACTGTTCAGTGATCCACAGCTCTATCAACAAAAAATAAGAGGGGAGGTGAGAGTAAGAGCATGATCTCCTGGTGTAGAATTCCTTATCAGCAGTACTCACATACGCTAACATTTATGTGTTATGCTCTCACCTGATATGACCTCAACTTAATTAGGTATCATGAAGTGTATGTCATCTCCTGACCGGTGTGCCCACCCTGATGTCAAACCTTTATAGATATTATTCTTCTTTTTCCACACTTGCTTGTAGATGTACTAGTATGTTATATTATGCATTTACTGTATGTGTGTATAGATTTACTACCACAGGTTTAAACATATAACTGGACAAATGATACTTGACTATAATGATATATATTTTTTTTTACTTATCCAATAAGATAAGAAAACAACTGGTGTGTTCCTTTCACACGTTAAAAACAACATAGAATAATCATGATATATATAAGTATAAAACCAAACGCGTTTCCAATCCTGCAGCTTCTTCAGTGATCAAAGGCTATCCACAACAGGCGATATCAGCATAGCTGCCATATATGTAAGTTCCTACCATATATGTAAGTATATATATATATATATATATATATATATATATATATACACAGGGGAGTAGAAAACGTATTATATTACACACACAGGTATACCTCGTTTTTGCTCCACATGCATTCCTCATGCAGAAGCCCTATGCACTAAACAGGGCTAGACATGGATCAGTGGTCAAAACATCGCAGGGTTTAGCGATAAGCGGGAAATTACAGGAAAAAGATTGCTATAGCAAATTAGCACTCAAAGGGGTAGCATTAAGTTGGTGATACCTATGTGTATATATGTAGTAGACTCTCAGTTATCCAGCACCCATTGGGATTGGTATATGCTGGATAAATGTAGTTTCTGGTTGCTTCAGACTTACTCATAAAAGAGGTCTAGATTAGTTGCACATTGGATGCTCTGCTGAGTATATTTGTCAGTGAGGGCTGTTCTAGCAGCAGCAGCTTTCACTCCTCACTTACACACAGGTACGTTCGGGTGGAGAGTGCAGTGATGATGCAGAGGAATGTAACGCCAACGCCAGTGATGATGCCGAGGAATGTAACGCCAACACTGCACTAGCTCAGTCACTAATGCCTGTCTGCTTCTAGGTAAAATGTTATTGCAGAGACCTATAGTGGATGCAATCTAGTTGCCTGTAAGCATGTTGTGGCATGACAACCTGGCTCCTGGCATTTTTTGAGCCCTGTAAAATTTTATTTTTATTTAAAGTACAGTACTCAATTTTTTTCTGCTTGTTAGTCTTGGTTGCTTGAGTCCTGGTTAACGGAGAGTCTACTGTGTGTATATATATATATATATATATATATATATATATATATATATATTTATATATATATATATATATATATATATATATACAATAAAAAAATTGTATGTCATTCGTTCACTTATGGATCTACCCCCCCCCCCCCCAGATTGTTTTCAGTTCCCATGCCCTTGATCTCCGGGCTTGCACTCAGACAGTTAAAATTACAATTTAAAGTATGCTCTCTGCATTACCTGTTTGTTTCAGTGAAGGTTAAACAGGTTTTAATTAATAGTTCTTCATGCAAAAAATAACCTTTGTGATGTTTAAAAAGTTGTGCATGTCCCATTAACCACTGGCACACATGTCCTGAAGGCAACATCCACTGGAGGAGCCTTGGATTGCGCCTGCTACTTTTTAGGTCTCATTCATGGCTGAGCCCTAGTTGATGCCTGCATCTAATTGCTGTGTTAATTTCTGTTTTTAATATGCAACACTTTCATCGCTTTCGCCGTTATTTTTTACAAGTCCTCTCTAGCACTCGTAGGATTTTCTCCTAAATTTGCCGTTTATGGGTTTGAAACCATTTGCGGGCTTGGGGAATTGAGCAACTGAATAGCTGAATTGATTTGTGATTTTAGCAATCATAACTCTTGCAGAAGTGAAAGATCAAAGGCTTAGGGAGGCTGTAAGTTCTGAGTTTAACCATTTCAAAGGTTTCAAGCCTGTAACCCATAAACCGTCCGGAACCCATCAAAAAGAAGCCAATTGAATAGCAAATTCACTTATGGCCTCACTTATGGGCTCCAGTAACTTACGATTGCTTTGAATTGGGCTCTTTGTTTGCAGACAGTTATGGACAAGGTTTTGTAGCCTTTTATTTTAACCTGTCTTTACATAAGTACCAAACCAATGATCCTAAATACTAAAAAAAGAAAAATAACACTAATATTAATGTAATTAACAGTAAACTGACTAACCATGTTTACTGTAAATGTTATAATAATATTATCTAATAAAGATTTTCAAAATGCCAGTAACATATTTACTTGTCCAGACACCTTTCTGATTTATTGAAAAACGAGAATCTCATAAGCTCTCATTTCTTATCACAAGCCTTCTGCTAGCCAACACAGATATGAAGAAGCAGAAGTGCGAACGGACACTTTTATTGCAAAACAGATTAAATTGTCTGCATTTTTATCAGCCTCTCATTGCAGCTATCACTTCCACCTATTATTTCACTTCCATTACTGCCAAATGGATAAATCTCATAATCACATTTCTTATTTTTCTCTCTTGTTTTTGATTGACTTAATTTGTGGTGACATTTCAACCAGTCCTTGTCCTCTCTTTGCTAAGATGCTGAGTTCTTAATGAATCACTAAAGATCATGTTAGGTTTACAGGCTAAAACTCATCACATAAACTTCAATCACTCCAGAACAAATAATCATGCATCTGATGAATCCTGGAAGCATCCATGATACTTTTGGGCAGGTTGTGTGTGTGTGTCAGAGGGGCATTTACATTTATGGAGAGCAGGACTTGCATTTATTGATGACAGTTGTCTGCTACTAAGCATGCAGAATTGTCAAATTCTCATCAACCACTCCCAACACTAACAGATGATAACACCCCTCATGCTCCAGCTCTCGAGAAATGATGAAACAAAGACAAAATTGTTTCAACTATAGTCTTTAAAAGTACAGATTTTCTCTAAAAAATGATTTTATGTTTACACAACTGCTACTATCAAATATTTATTACATACTTCACAAACAAATCCAGTTTCCCTTGAACTTCAATTGTCCGTTAACGAATATTGTGCCATGCATAAATTTATAACTCTTGTGTTTAAAAGCAGAACTTTCAGGGTCAAAGGCATACTTGTCGTGTAATTCAGCTGAAATTCTAATGTTGTTTACAAATCCTGGGTACATTAATCTTGACCTTGATATAAGTACTACTAGATATGACCTTGATATAAGTACTACTGCTCTATTGTGTTTACTAAACATCGTGACTATTTTTTATATATACTATATGAGGTTACAAATGAGTCCCCATAAACCTTTTTCTTTTCACTCATCAGAGATGTTGAGATTTTTCCTATTTTCATTTGCTTCCCTCGCTTTGCAAAGAAAAAACCCAACTTCCTTTCAGTTTATTAAAGGAAACAATTTTGTTGGATGCCTGTTCTTAATTGAATGTATTTTTGAGTGACAAAGCTTATGTATAAGCTATATTTAAAATTTAAATAAATGTATGCCGGTGTACATCCTGGAAACTTGTACTTGTGATCCAATCTGCACTAGTACTGAATAACTCTTACGTTTTTTTTAAAGTACAATAGTTAACAGTGAAAGTCTCCTTAGGGCAGGGCTTCCCAACCCCCAAGCTGCGGACCACCACGTGGGCTCTGTTCAGCCAGGCCTTGTGCTGCAGGGCAGGACTTGGATAAGAGCTGTGACAGCTCACCTCAGGTTCAGATCGGCCTCCCCATGCGGAGACTGTGGAGGAAGTAACCGGGGGCTAATCTGGTGCTAAACAGTTACCATAGACATCAGAGCAATGAGGTCCTGCCTGCTGTAGTAACAGGGAGGAGGTCAGGAGAAACAGAGAGGCTGCCAACTCACACAGGACAGAGATCAGCGGGTGGGAAGTTATCCATTGTATAATGTGCAATATAACTTTGAATATGACCTGTGTGTGTATATGTATGTATTTGTGTATATGTATGTGTAAGTATGTATGTACATGTGTCTGTGTCTATATATATATATATATATGTATGTGTATATGTATATATGTGCGTATGTGTATGAATGTGTGTGTATTTATGCGTGTATATATGTATGTGCGTGTTTATGTATATATGTATGTGTGTATATGTGTGTATGTATGTGTATATATATATATATATATATATATATATATATATATATGTATGTATGTTGGTGTGCGTATATATGTACAGTGGAGGAAAAAAGTATTTGATCCCCTGCTGATTTTGAACATTTCTCCACTGACAAAGAAATTATCAGTCTATAATTTTAATGATAGATGTATTTTAGCAGTGAGATACAGAATAACAAAAAACAAAACAAAAAAAAAACGCATGTCAAAAAAGTTATAAATTGATTTGCAGGTCAATGAGGGAAATAAGTATTTGACCCCTTCGTCTTAGCACTTGGTGATAAAATCCCTGTTGGCAATCACAGAGGTCAGACGTTTCTTGTAGTTGGTCACCAGGTTTGCACACATATCAGGAGGGATTTTGTCCCACTCCTATTTGTAGAGTATCTCCAAGCCATTAAGGTTTCAAGGCTGATGTTTGGCTAGGCCACTCCAGGACCTTAATGTGCTTCTTCTTGAGCCACTCCTTTGTTGCCTTGGTTGTGTGTTTTGGGTCATTGTCATGCTGGAATACCCATCCCGACCCATTTTCAATGCCCTGGCTGAGGGAGGGAGGTTCTCACCCAAGATTTGACGGTACATGGGCCCGTCCATCGTCCCTTTCATGCGTGCAGTTGTCCTGTCCCCTTAGCAGAAAAAACACCTCCAAAGCATAATGTTTCCACCTCCATATTTGCCGGTGGGGATGGTGTTCTTGTCGAGTTAAGTTGATGCCAAAGTGCTCGATTTTGGTCTCATCTGACTACAACACTTTCACCCAGTTATCCTCTGAATCATTCAGATGTTCATTGGCAAACTTCGGACAGGCCTGTAAATGTGCTTTCTTGAGCAGGGGTACCTTGTGGGCGCTGCAGAATTTCTGTCCTTCACAGCCTAGTGTGTTACCAATTGTTTTCCTGGTGACTATGGTCCCAGCTGCCTTGAGATCATTAACAAGATCCTCCCGTATAGTTTTGGGCTGATTTTGCACCGTTCTCATTATCATTGAAACTCCATGAGGTGAGATCTTACATGGACCACCAGACCGAGGGAGACTGGCAGTTATTTTGTGTTTCTTCCATTTGCGAATAATTGCACCAACCGTTGTCACCTTCTCACTAAGCTGCTTGGGGATGGTCTTGTAGCCCATTTCAGCCTTGTGTAGGTCTACAGTCGTGTCCCTGACATCCTTGGACAGCTGTTTGGTCTTGGCCATGGTGGAGAGTTTGGAATCTGATTGATTGATTGATTGCTTTTGTGGACAGATGTTAATGAGCTAAGATTAGGAGCACTCCCTTTAAGAGAGTGCTCATAATCTCAGCTCGTTACCTGTATAAAAGACAACCGGGAGCCAAAAATCTTGCTCATTGATAGGGGATCAAATACTTATTTCCCTCACTGACCTGAAAATCAATTTATAACTTTTTTGACATGCATTTTTCTTGTTTTTTTGTTGTTGTTATTCTGTCTCTTACTGTTAAAATACACCTACCATTAAAATTATAGACTGATCATTTCTTTGTCATTGGACAAATGTTCAAAATCAGCAGGGTATCAAATACTTTTTCCCCTCACTGTATGTGTATGTATGTGTGTATATGTATATACGTGTGTATACAAATATATATATATATATATATATATATATATAATGTCTTTCTGTCTCTGTATATAAATATACAATAAATATGTATATTTTTATACAGAGAGAAACATTTTATATGTATATATATATATATATATATATATATATATGTATACACACACACACTTCTGGCTCGTATATTATGGCCATGAAAATGTTTTTGTTTTTTTGTGCAAACGGTCCCTGGTCCCAAAAAGGTTGGGGACCACTGCCTTAGAAGATATATGTAACACATTTTAAAGGGAAGTATAGAAAAAAAGAAAGCTGCTTCTCCCCGTAATACTTTACTTTTCATGCCTAGTTATCCACCATTTCACTTGGGGTTATTTGTCTTCTGCATGGTTACAGTCCCTTTTATATTTGATTAAAGGTGATATTTATTGAATGCAAAATCTGCAAATCATATATATACTTGTGGTAATTGCGGATTGTCATTGCAAGGCACGTAGGACTTTAGGCTGCATGGGCGCTCACCACGAGGCCAGTACAGTAGACGTGAGGAGATGTTCGCAATGAGCGGCAATGGTTATCACTGCAAAGCACGGAAGTTGTGGGTTCACAAGGGTTCGAGAGACCCACACAGTAGACGGAGGGAGAGGCTTGCAATGAGTGCTGATAGTACGGCATTCCCAGCCTTAAAATGTTATTCCTGTCATTTGTGATGGGCAAGTAGCTAGTATTGTATATTTGTGGAAGTAATGCGAAAAAGCAACCTATTTTCTTAGATAAGTGGCAGTAAATCATGTGTAGGTCTTTGGACATATTTTCTACTACTGTGCCTGTGTAGTGAACAGAGCTAAAGCCAGTTTGCAGACAGTCAAGTAGGGAACTGGAAGAGAGAAAGTGAACCAGGCTCTTAGAAGATAGATTAGTAGTTTAACAGAGGGTCATTGTCAAGATGTTTTTTATGTAAAGTATAATAATAGATTATACAAAGCATGATACATCCTGTCACATGTATGAACTATTGGAACAGCTGATAGAGGTGTGAGCATATTGCCTTGAAGCTCATATTGGAGAACTGGAGAGGAGAATTTCAGCACGTAGTGATATTGCTCCACTGGAAAGGGATTTGGTGCTCACTGAGCACAGTTTAGCTGGGCCTAGCATGGAGGGTGGAGATGGGGCTAGTGAGGATATCCAGGGAGGAAGCTGGGTTACAGTTACAAGGGGAAGCAGGGGGATCAGGAAGAGGCAGGCCAATACAGAGCTGGCACGCACCAACAGATTTTCCAGATTGAGTTAAACTGTTGGGGATGTCCGTTCAGTTCTACTGGAGGAGTGGTAGGGCAGAATAGGCAGATCAACAGGCAGGTTTTGGTGGTTGAGGACACTATTATTAGGAAGTTAGGAAGAGTGATTTGTCACCCAGATCCCAGCAATCAAACAGGTTGCTGTCTCCCAGGTGCTTGGGTTCGACATGTTGTGGATCAGTTGATACATTATTGGGAGGGGCTGGAAATTAACCGGCGGACTTGGTTCTGTGATGGAGTGCCATTAGGGGTCACAAGAGAGCTCTGTAAGACTTCTCCCCTGAGAATGAAAAGAGTTAAATCCAGGCAGTTATCAGAGGCTAAATGGAAGCACAGCTGTGAACTGCCTTTAAAAGCAGCCGAGAGATGGGTGGAGTCTCTCTCATTTAGGCTTGGGCCTAAGAGCCGTGAGCTGTGTGTGAAAGCCCTGGACAGCTCAGCTGCGGGGATCCTGAGAGCTGGGATTTGTGCTGGAGCGAGACAGGAAGGCTGCTGTGTTCCAGAGTTTGCGCACAGAGAAGACTTCTGTGGTATTGGAGATATTCCACTGAGATAGGATTATCTGAAGACCCCATCCCTGAGAAGCCGGATGCAATAAGGGATAAAAGGTTGGTGCCAATGCATGTTATTCTCATTGTATCCAGAGAAGGATTACAAAGGTCCCAGGGAGAAGAAGAGTGCATTGAGAGTGAGAGTAAGAGTTCCTCATTACAAGAGGGTGACAAGGGCCCTATGCTTCACACACGATTGATAGAAGCTGTAGAGGAAAAGGCAAATAAGAGACTGTTTGTTTCCTGGCCACAAGGTGGCGATATAACAAAGATAAGAGACTGTTTATTTCTTGGCCACAAGGTGGCGATATAACAAAGATAAGAGACTGTTTGGTTCCTGGCCACAAGGTGGCGATATAACACAAATAAGAGACTGTTTGCAATTTGGCCCCAAGGTGGCACTCACCAGGAGCAGAGAAGCTGACCGGATATAGTTAGGGTGTTCCTGAGTATAGTAAGCACGTTTATGTAGGATTTATTTTATTGCTGAAGATAAGCACTGTTTTTGTTCTGTTTATGATAACAAATAAAATAGCAGTAAAACTCAACTTTGGACAAGCCTGCTGTGTCTTCCTCCCTGTATAAAAGAGATAAGAAAACAGGACGCAAACCCCGCCAGAAGGGGGCGCCCTGTTACACTGGTGTCAGCAGTGGGATTGTGAAGTGTCTGAGTGCAAGAAGACAGCCCACAGTACAGTACAGTGATGGAGGATATACTGAAGGCCTTGCTGCAACAGCAGCAACAGCAGAACCAACAGCAACTGCAGCAGCAACAGCAGGAACAGCAGCGACAAGCAGAGGAGGAAACAATCCGCATGAGAGAGGCCACAGCTGCTCATCAAGAGTTCACTAGAAAGTGGGCCATCCAGTTAGCCCAGAATGAAGCTATACTGGACAAATATAGAAAAGATTCGTCCAGAGCTAGAGCCAATGAAATTCTTTGGGAGCTGACAGAGGATGATGATGTGATCATATACCTCACCATTTTTGAGAGAACAGCCATTAGGGAGGCGTGGCACAAACGGTACTGGGCCAGCCTCATTGCCCCGTATTTGACGGGCGAAGCTCAGAAAGCTTATCTGAGCTTGAATGAAGAAAAGAAAGAAAATTATGATGACCTCAAAGCTGAGATCCTTGCCAGAGTTGGAGTTACCCGGGATGTCAGAGCACAAAGAATCAGTACCCAGAAATATAAGAACAAAGAGAACCTGAGTTGTAATAAGGAGAAGTTACAGTACCGAGGGGAAGTCTCCCAATTTGGACAGGCCCCTACCTGTCTGTGGGAAAAATCTGATGATAGAAGATGGCATACCAAAGAGGAGCATGCCCATCTCTACCACAGGCCAGTGTACGGGTTCCCTGATGAGAGGATGAGGAAAGACTCCCAGAATGAACAGAAGGCGTACTTTACAGCCAGCATAAAGGCGCTGGGGGTGCAACAAGCTAGCCGGAGAAGTGCTCCTATACTTCAACCACACGAGAAAGGTGCAACTGGCATGACAAGGAGAGATTTCCATGCAAATATTATGGACACCCCATTGGAGCTTGGCGTTGAGAAGTCATTTGGTGATATTGTCAAAGATAGACAAGCAAGGAACTGGCGGGCTGACAGAGGAGCCGCCACAGAGACGGCAGGAGCCGCCACAGAGACAGCAGGAGCCGACACAGAGACGGCAGGAGCCGCCACAGAGACGGCAGGAGCCGCCACAGAGACGGCAGGAGTTGCTAATGAGAATGCAGAGTGCACAAAAGAAACTGCAGAGACAGTAACAGATATTGCTGAGAAAGCAAAAGAGCCTGCTAGTGCAGACAGAATGGCCTTAGAGGAGGAGAAACAGCATTCTTTAAGGCTCCAAGGACAATTTAAAGTCAAGATTGAGGAGCTTCAGATGAGAGAGCAGGAGATGAAGAAAGAAATGGAATCTGTTATCCAGTCCCAAAACAGGAAGGTTCAAGAGTTGCACAAGCAGCTACATGAAATGGAAGCAGAGAAAAATGTCTCCATGGATAACTTCTCACGTCAGAAGAGTGAGCTGGAATACAGTCGTGAGAAAGAGGAGAGACTGATTCTGGAACTGGAGACAGCAGCACACACAGTAAAAAGACTGGAAGAAGATATCGAATCGGAAAGAGCAGCCCATCGGGAGTCTAAGGTTAACTCTGAAGTTATCCAGTTGCGGATCCTGGACCTTGAGTCTTCACTTCAAGTGGAAAAGGCCAGCTACTCGCAAAGTGCATCCGACTTAGAGATGATAAAAAAACAGTTCAGAGAAGTGGAAGCTGCTTATAACAGAGAAAAGAAACGGGCTGACCGCAATGCAGAAAAACTCAAGGAGTACACACTGTCCCAGACAGGACATATGACGCAGAGCATAGAGATGTGTCATACCAAACCAGACCGGCGAGAGGTAAAGATGATGCCAGACTATATTCCTGAATGGCGGTGGATGCCTGCATTTGAGGACTACAGAGTGTCCTACAGGAATGATAAACTGATGCCTATTTGGGAGCAGAGGAAGAGTCCTCCCAAGTCTAAGCTGGAAAATATGGGGGAGAACCATATACAAGAACAAGGAGAGCGCATGGGTGACATCCTGAAGATGGAAGGATTGACCCAGGAAGTAGCTGAAATCACTGCTAGGTGTACAGCCCTCCAAGTACAGATCACCAAGCTAGAACAAGAGAAGAGCTCCACCAATGCAGAACTAGAAACCCAGAGAGCCCGGTTTGATTCTGAGAAACTGCAGCTACAGGGAATAATTACCAATCTGCAGACATCCCTTTCAGAGAACACTGTACAGAAGGAGAGACAAGACCAAGCGGCTCAAACTCAAGAGGAGCAGCTGATTTGTCAAATAACCACATTGAAACTGGAAATCTCCAAGCTGAAAACAGTATTAACGCAAAAGGACAAGGAGCTTGAGGGACTCCAATATCGGGTGGAAGATGAGAAGAGGCAGAAAGAGCAGGTGATTGAAGACATGCAAATAAATGAAGAGTCATCAAGACAAAACATAGCTGGACTCAACCACCAAGTGGACAATCTAAGCAGTATATTGAAGCAAACTGAGGACAAGCTAACAAAGTTCACCAGAAAACTGGAGAGCAAGGCCCAGCAGATGGTTCAGTTAACGGAAGAGCACAATAAGGTGATTAGTGAGAGAGAGTCAACTCTTAATGTGTTTAATGAGTACAAATCCACAAATGAACAAGAATTAAACTCTTTAAACCAAGCTGTTGAGATTCTGGAGAAAGGTCTTCAATCAAGTTTGGCCACATCCGAGGAGCTAAAAAAGGAAAAATCAGAGTTGGCAGTTAAAGTGCAAGAACGGGATGCAACCATCCTTGATCTAATTGCTAAATGCCAGAATCTGTACACTGAGAATGAGGAGCAAAGTAAGACTCACGCAGCCACAATGGAGTCTCTAAAGACGCAATTAATTGAGAAGGACAACCAGTTACGGCTTTATGAACAGAGAATCTCTGGGAAGGAGGTAATGACAGAAGAAATCCTTCACCTAAAAGAACAATTGCTTGCTATGGAAGAGACAGAGAAAAAATACATTATTTCTGTCTCTAATAAAGAGAGAGCGAGTGTAGTCAAAGAAGCATCTAGTAAAGTGGAGAGTGGTGCAAAGCAAACTAAGGAGTCAGCTGTGATAGATCAGCCAGAAGAAAGCAGGGAAACAAAGGTTTCACCAACCATAGCAGATCAGTGTGATACAGAGCAGCAACCTGAAACATCAACAAAAAAGGAGACAAAATCACTTGACACTGAAAAATCTTCTGAAACTGAGAAGAAAACAAGTACTTCAAAAAATAAACATAAAAAAAAATTACTTCCCAACGAGAGCAAGCAGACTGACAGAGCAAACTCAGTGGTTGAGTCTCAATTGACGGAGGATGGAGCTACAACTCCAGAAGTAGAGAAGTCTTCAAAATCAGAGAAGCAAGCTCCAGGTTTAAAAAGTAAACATAGATCTAAGTTAGTCCCTGAAGATGAAAACAGTGGAACAGAAGGGAAGGAAATGACATCGGAGAGGCAGAAAGATGGTCTCAAGTTGACCATCAGGGTCTCCAACAAGAGGAAGAGAGGTGACGCATTATTTGTGGTTTCCGCAGTTGCAGAAGCTGAGGAGCCTGAAGCAGAGGAAAGCTTAGGCCGGACATTAAGACGGTCGCCGAGAATTTCACGTCCCTCTGTCAAGGCCGTTCAAGTCAAAGAACGTAAACCTGAAAAGAAACCCATTGATGAGGAGGACAAACCTACTGCCCAGAAAGCAGAAAAAGAATTGGAAGAATGGAAACTTAAGAGTAAGGAACTCAAGGCAAATCGTTATAGAGATTATGTAAAAGAAACCGGTTGTGATAGAAATGATACAACCAAATCGCTCTCTGCAGAATTATCTGAACTGCAGGTCCTATTAAAAGAAATTGAAGAAAAACAAAGCAATGAAGAGAAAGTGATGTCGATGACTCCGGTCCAGAAGGATGAGCTTCTGTTGTACCAAGGAAAACCTGTTCTTCTGAAAAGAAAGAAGAGACAGAAAACTGCGTACAAAGGTCGTACAGATGACACTTGCCTAGATGGGAAGATCAGGAGGAGCAGAGTTGTGTGTAACAACCTAAAGGTGTGGTTTGGAGATACTGTCAGTATCCAACCAGGTCCAGGGGTGCCATGTGGCGAACAGAACGGTGTGTTCCCCATAGATGAGGGTGGACGAAATCCATGGTAGTCTATTCGAGGGGTATCTCAAGCCTTGCTTCGTCAAAGTTGATGGATCAATTGAAGAAGGGAAAGTTCTCCTGGCGCATGGAAGTACGCGTGCTGTTGAGCTCAAGAGAATAGAGCAAGACCCAAGCCCATACTGCATAGTTGCACCAGAGAATATTAGGCCCTATGAAGAGGAGCCCCTTAAACGAGAAGACAAGAGGAAAATAAAGTTACAAGTGAGCGTTTTCGGCCTCTCTGCTCATGTAGCTCAACTACATGGTGTTGAGCTGAGGGGAAGGATATGTGATGGAGTGCCATTAGGGGTCACAAGAGAGCTCTGTAAGACTTCTCCCCTGAGAATGAAAAGAGTTAAATCCAGGCAGTTATCAGAGGCTAAATGGAAGCACAGCTATGAACTGCCTTTAAAAGCAGCAGAGAGATGGGTGGAGTCTCTCTCATTTAGGCTTGGGCCTAAGAGCCGTGAGCTGTGTGTGAAAGCCCTGGACAGCTCAGCTGCGGGGATCCTGAGAGCTGGGATTTGTGCTGGAGCGAGACAGTCAGGAAGGCTGCTGTGTTCCAGAGTTTGCGCACAGAGAAGACTTCTGTGGTATTGGAGATATTCCACTGAGATAGGATTATCTGAAGACCCCATCCCTGAGAAGCCGGATGCAATAAGGGATAAAAGGTTGGTGCCAATGCATGTTATTCTCATTGTATCCAGAGAAGGATTACAAAGGTCCCAGGGAGAAGAAGAGTGCATTGAGAGTGAGAGTAAGAGTTCCTCATTACAAGAGGGTGACAAGGGCCCTATGCTTCACACACGATTGATAGAAGCTGTAGAGGAAAAGGCAAATAAGAGACTGTTTGTTTCCTGGCCACAAGGTGGCGATATAACAAAGATAAGAGACTGTTTGTTTCCTGGCCACAAGGTGGCGATATAACAAAGATAAGAGACTGTTTGGTTCCTGGCCACAAGGTGGCGATATAACACAAATAAGAGACTGTTTGCAATTTGGCCCCAAGGTGGCACTCACCAGGAGCAGAGAAGCTGACCGGATATAGTTAGGGTGTTCCTGAGTATAGTAAGCACGTTTATGTAGGATTTATTTTATTGCTGAAGATAAGCACTGTTTTTGTTCTGTTTATGATAACAAATAAAATAGCAGTAAAACTCAACTTTGGACAAGCCTGCTGTGTCTTCCTCCCTGTAAAAAAGAGATAAGAAAACAGGACGCAAACCCCGCCAGAAGGGGGCGCCCTGTTACAGTACATATTGGTACCAATGACTAAGTTAGTGGAAGATGGAGAGTCCTAAAGGATGATTTTATTGAACTAGGTAATAAGCTGAAGGTAAGGACCTCCGAGGTGGTATTTTCTAAGATACTACCAGTGCCACGTTCTAGCCCAGGGAGACAGAAGGAGCTTAGGGAGGTTAATGTGTGGCTAAAAAAGTGGTGCATTAAAGAGGGTTTGGGGTTTTAGGAGCACTAGGATGACTTCTCACTTGGGTACAATCTCTATAGCAGGGATGGATTGCACTTTAATGATGAGGGAGCTGCTCTGCTAAGGGAAAGAATGTTAGAACGTCTGGGGGATTTTTTAAACTAGTAGGTTGTGGGGACGGACTAGCTAGAAGTAATGGGGTAGAAAGTGTAGTGGGGGTAAGAAACAAATTAACTAGTCAAGGGTGAGAAGATGGGGAAGGATTATTAAAGTCAATAGGGGGTATTGTTATGTAACTAAAGTATAGTGGCAGGCACTTCAGAACTACTGACTTATAACATAAAGTATATGCTCGCTAATGCCAGAAGCTTGCCAGGAAAAATGGGAGAGTTAGAATTATTAGCAGTTAATGAGAAATGGGATTAAATAGGTATTACTGAAACATGGTGGGATGAATCTCATGACTGGACTGTTAATCTGGATGTTATAGCCTATTTAGGAAAGACAGGGGCAATGGTAAAAGGGGAGGAGGGATTTGTCTGTATGTTAAGCCTGAATTTAAGCCTATAGTCAGAGAAGATATTTATGGTGGAATTAGCGATAACGTTGAATGTTTGTGGGTAGAGTTAAATAGCGAAGCAGCAAATTCAAAACTAATATTAGTAGGAGTATGCTATAAACCCCCCAAAATTTACCTTAAAGTGAGGAAATATAATTATTGTTACAGATTGGAAATGCAGCTAAGCATGGGCAAGTTCTAATAATAGGAGATTTTAATTACACTGAAATTAACTGGACAAATGAGACCAGCAGTTCAGCTAAGGGGAGCAGGTTCTTGAGCACATTCAGGGATTATTATCTGGCCCAGGTTATACAAGAGCGTACTAGAAATGAGGCTATCTTGGATTTAGTCATCAGAAATAATATTGATATATTATCAAATGTTGAAATAGGGCAACCTTAGGGAAACAGTGATCACAACACAGTCTTATTTGAGATTGAAGTAAAAAAACAAAACTGTAAACGTCCAAGAAAAACTCTTGATTTTAAAAGGGCAGATGTTAACGGTCTAAGGGCAGCAATACAAAGTATAGACTAAGACAGAACTGACAGGTAAAAATACTGAACATAAATGGACAACGTTCACATCCTTACTAAATATATATACTTATAACCATATACTATGTGGAAATAAAAGTAGAAGGAGTAAATTACAACCCATGTGGCTTAGCAATGACTTAAAGATGAAGATGAGTAAAAAACAAGCATTTAAATTATACAAAAAAGAGGGGACAGAGATTGCTTTTTGTGAGTACAAGGAAGTTAACAAGGTTTGCAAAAGGACTATTAGACTGGCTAAAATAGAAAATGAAAAGTTAGTTGCAAAGTAGAGTCAGACTAACCCTAAAATATTTTTTAAATATGTTAATGGACAGAAGGTGAGGAAGGAAGCTATAGGAACATTACAATGTTAAACAGGTCATCTGATCATTAGTGACCATGAAAAGGCAGATGAACTAAATAGGTTATTTTCTTCTGTATACACAAGGGAGGTACCAGTGGTTAGGACAAAATGGGGCTACACTACCATCACCAAATATTGGTTAACACAGAAAGAAATCCAAAAGAGGTTGAAAAAAATAAATGTTTATAAAGCCCGAGGTCCTGATGGAATACATCCAAGGGTACTGAGGGAACTGGGCTCTGTAATAGACAAACCATTATATCTAATTTTTCAAGATTCACTCAACACAGGGTCTTTACCAGATAGGAAATGAGCAAGAACAAATCCAGGAAATTATAGACCTGTAAGTCTGACTTCTGTAGTGGGAAAGCTTTTAGACGGGTTAATAAAGGATAGTGTACAATAATATGTCTATTTAAACAAGATTATAAGTAGGATCCAACATGGATTTATGAGGTATAGCTCATGTCAAACAAACCTAATTAGTTTCTATGAAGAGTTTAGTAGGAACTTGGATCAAGGCAACACAGTGGATGAAGTATTTTTTGATTTTGCAAAGGCTTTTGATACCGTGCAATATTGGGAGTAAACTAAGGGATATAGGAATTGCAGTAAATATCTGCTCATGGATTGAGAGCTGGCTAAAAGACAGGAAGCAAAGGGTTGTTGTAAATGGAACACACTCAGATTGGACTAATGTGGTAAGTGGGGTTCCTCAGGGTTCAGTATTAGGCCCTCTCCTTTTTAACATATTTATTAATGACTTAGAAGTAGTGTTGGAAAGTATTGTCTCCATTTTTGCTGATGACACTAAGTTATGCAAGGTAATTAAATCAGATAGTGATGTACTGTCCCTCCAAAGAATTTGCATAAATTAGAGAAATGGCGACTAAATGGCAGATGAGATTTAATACAAATAAATGTAAAGTTATGCTTCTGAGAAGGGAAAATAGCCATGCAATTTATTTTCTTAATGGAGCAAATCTAGGGGTATCAGATATTGAAAAGGATTTGGGAGTGCTGGTGGACAACCACCTAGGTAACAGTGCTCAGTGACAATTCCCCTTAAGAATCAGTGTTCGCCACGGTGAAACGTACATCGGGCTTGGTGAGGCAATAGGAGGCTCTCCAGGACTTACTGACACAGCATACAGCAACACTTAAATTTAATATCCCTGACTTATACTACACCGCAAGAGTAATGGGGTTGAGTAATCGAGTGCCTGTCACAGGGCTGTCCCAGAGAGCTACTAGTAGGCCTTTTATTATTTTTTTATTTTTACCCCATACTGCCATTTAGACTTCGGTGCTCTGTACAGTTGCAAGCAAAAGTATGTGAACCCTTTGGAATGCTATGGATTTCTGCACAAATTGGTCATAAAATGTGATCTGATCTTCATCTAAGTCACAACAATAGACAATCACACTCTGCTTAAACTAATAACACACAAAGAATTAAATGTTACCATGTTGTTATTGAACACACCATGTAAACATTCACAGTGCAGGTGGAAAAAGTATGTGAACCCTTGGATTTAATAACTGGTTGAACCTCCTTTGGCAGCAATAACTACAACCAAACGTTTCCTGTAGTTGCAGATCAGATGTGCACAACGGTCAGGAGTAATTCTTGACCATTTCTTTTTACAGAACTGTTTCAGTTCAGCAATATTCTTGGGATGTCTGGTGTGAATCGCTTTCTTGAGGTCATGCCACAACATCTCAATCGGGTTGAGGTCAGGACTCTGACTGGGCCACTTCAGAAGGCGTATTTTCTTCTGTTTAACCCATTCTGTCAAATTAGAGTGGTCCACTGCACAGTAGAATTTACTTTTTTATTGCTGCTTGTATCCACACAGCTACCTTACAGTTTACCCTTAGGCAATGTGGAGACTATGTTATACCTTTACTTGGGGATAGCGCTGTCTCCATTAGTATTGGGGGTCTACAGCTATAGACTTTCAGATCTCCCACTTACCTCACAGTTCACCTGTTTACTGTTCCCCACACCAGTACCAGCTATTCGGCTTTATCTACCGTATTTTTCGCCCTATAAGACGCACCTGCAGATAAGACGCACCTAGTTTTTAGAGGAGGAAAACAAGAAAAAAAAAATCTGAATCAAACACAAATACACTCAAACACAAATACACTTTACACACAGATACACACCTACATTACACACATATATATATATATATATATATATATATATATATATATATATAGATACACATACATACATATACATACACACATAAATATACATACACATACATACATATATACACACACATACACACACACATACATACACACACACACACATACACATACATATCCATATACTGCAGCATTTGGGAGCCATTGACCCTCCCTGACCCTCCTGATCCTCCCTGACCCTCCTGATCCTCCCTGACCGTCCTGATCCTCCCTGACCCCCCTGATCCTCACCTTTATAGAGACACATACATACATATACATACACACATAAATATACATACACATACATACATATATACACACACATACACACACACACACACACACATACATACACACACACATACATACACACATACATACACACACACATCCATATACTGCAGCATTTGGGAGCCCTTGACCCTCCCTGACCCTCCTGATCCTCCCTGACCCCCCTGATCCTCACCTTCCTTCTGATCTCTGCCATCTTGATCTCACCCCAGCGCTTCCTACCAGCTTCCTACTGCAGCGTTGCGTGTGTGACGTCACTAGGACGCACCGGCCGACGCGATGCTGGTAGGAAGCGCTGGGGTGAAATCAAGAGGACAGAGGCAGTCTGAAAAGCTATATTCGCCGTATAAGACGCACCAACTTTCCTCCCCCAGTTTTGGGGAAGAAAAAGTGCGTCTTATACGGCGAAAAATACGGTACCTGGTTACGGCCTTCTATCCTTCTCCTGCTTATTTTTACTTAATTTTTATCTCAATACACCTCATGTGTTTCATGTCCTCAGGTGTCTCATGCTTTCAATTTTTAACAAATAAAGCTTAAGTTTTATTATATTGGTCTCCGACTAGTATCTTTCTTAACATTCTATTTACTTTGGTGTTAATCACCACACTCTACTTACACTACAGTGCTCAATGCCAAGCAGCATCTGCAAAGGCAAGTAAAGTATTAGCATGTATTAGAAGGGTATAGAAGCAAGGGAAGCAAATATAATTCACCCTCATTTGGAATATGGAGGACAATTTTGGGCACCACTACATAAAAATGACATTTTAGAGCTGGAAAGGGTACAGAGAAGGATAACAAAACTAATAAGGGGAATGGAAGGCCTAAGTTATGAAGAAAGACTAACCAAATTAAACGTATTTTCTCTAGAAAAAAGGCATCTAAGAGGGGATATGATTACCTTATATAAATATATCCAGGGTCAATACAAGACTTTGTCAATTAAGATTTTTGTACCCAGAGGTTTTCAACTGTCAAAAGGACATCCTTTGAGATTAGAAGTAAAAAGATTTCACCTTAAAGAAAGAAAAGGGTTCTTCACAGTAAAAGTGGTCAATTTGTGGAATTCTCTACCAAAGGAGGCGGTGACAGAGAATTCAATAGACAACTTTAAAACGGCATTGTATATATTTTTATATAAAAAGGGCATTCAGGGTTATCATGTATAATTAGTGAGGGTGTATTGATCCAGGGAGGAGTCAGATCGCCAGTATCTGGGGTCAGGAAGGAATTTTAATTTTTTTCCCCTTTTGAGACAATTGGCAAAGTTTCACTGTTTTTTTTTTTTTGGATCAATTAACAATTAATCTGCATATTGCAGATCAGGGGAGATCTAAAAAGGTTGAACTTGATGCACTAAAAGTATTTTTTCAACCTCAATTACTATGGCCCTCATTCAATTGCAATTTGGCTAATTGAATAGGGCTCTAAATAAGCACATAACATATTTTTTTAAAGAAGTTTTTAGTTAGTAAGCATCTATCCAAAAGCAAGGTTTTCACTAACTAAAACGTCTTTAAAAAATATATGTTATGTGCTTATTTGGAGCCCTATTCAATTGGCCAAATCGCAATTGAATGAGGGCCTATGTAACTATGTAAATACGTCATGTAAGGAAAAGCAAATATTTTGTGCTGTTTTCTTTTATGTTTATGTATTATTACTTGTTTATGTAATCTGTATGTATCAAAAACAAATAAAAGAAAAGTTAAAAAAAAAGTTTTTTTTTATAAATGTTGTTATAAGAGCATGTTTAACACACACAGGATAATAAGAGGTATGGAGCAGTTTAAAAATTAGCAATGAAGCTTAGTAGAGAGTGAATGAGACAGAGCTTAAAGGCATATCTACAGTAAATTTCCTGGATTATGAGTGCATCTGAGGAGAATCAGTAGTGTATAAAAAAAGTGCATGAAAAAATACAAAAATAGACATTTAAACACCTTGAAGTTGTCAAAATGTCTTGTAATATTGAAAATGAGAAAAACACCCTCTCCAAACCCAGGCTAAATTAGTATAACATTCAAAAGTTGTTTTGGTCAATCAGGAGGAAGCAGAGTCTGAAATATTTGTATCACAATCTGGGGTTGCTGCCCCTGCTGCAATGCAGCCTGGGATATGTAATTTAGCACCTATTAGAAAGTGCTATGTATTTTTATATAAGAGTCTTTCTGTGCAGCACATTCACACAAGATTACACCTGCAGGTTGTCTGTTCTCTGCATCACTGCTGCTGGTGTTTATTTCTCTCTGCCTGTCTCCTTGTGGAAAATTTCAGCTGTGACCCAACCAATCAATGTGACTGGCAGCATTTTGTCTGAAGTGCACAATGTGTACTCAGATGCTCTGCAGCCGGGTAAACTGTTATGTAAGCGTCCTAGGGGTGTGCAAATCCAGATAGCAGTACCCAGCATATAAATATGTAAGTACATTCAACTTTTCAATATAATACATATTTTTCTACTAATCAGTGGCTGTTTTAGGAAACATTTGAAACCCAGGTAACTTTTATATACCTTTAAAGCAATAGTTCTCTATTTGTGTTTTTACCTTCTGGATCACTACCTTGTTGTGTTGAAGCAGCTTTTATAACTCAATGAAGCTGTGATCTATATCATTTAGGGACATCCAAGATGGTCAGGTCATTGCAGAACGGTCAGACATTTGCCATGAAAACCATATGGATAAGCACAGTCAGATACAAGATGTACCTGGTGAGCTGCACAGAGAGTCAGACATGACTGAACGACTAATACAAACACACATTTTCTTTTACAAATACCTTTCATATCTTTACTGGATTCACTATAATACATTACTGTCTTTAGTATTATTTAATCTACTTATAGATGAGTTAGATGGAACAAAGCAGCCTAATTTAATGCACACCCTACCCAACTTAATTAGATATGTAAAAACTTCTGAAATGCTCTTCTTTTGTCTCTGCATAGACCTGAACTATGATTCCAGGAACACACTTAAAAATCTAAATTTCCATGAGAGATTTGGTTGTTATATAATGCATTAGAATTATTGTAAAAACAATGTTGATGTTATGACTGGTCGTGATAGGTATTGTACCAGTTTTTAGCATAGCACTAAAGAAAAAAAGAGGGTTTCCTGGTGCTCTAGTGGTAAGAATTCAGTGCTTTCACCACTGCAACTTGGATTAGATTTCAGTCAGGGAACCAAGAGGTCACACCACCCTGACGCCAGGTAGGATTGGGCCAGGTCAGTACTTGGATGAGAGACCTAGGAATACCAGTAGTTGTATGCTGTGACCCACTGGAGAAGGAACTGGCAACCCACTCCAGTATCTCTGCCATGAATGCTGAGTGGATCAGCATGACCATGGGCATAATGATGTCCTGGTGTGTTACTGACCATGATGTCACGTAGAGTTAGACTAGATGATGCAAACAATAGTGCAAGTTCTATTGAGTTTTTAGTTATTAATTTATGTTTTAAAAGTTCTTCAGTCAGTGTGGGAAGGGATGGGATGCCAAAAAAATGGATATATATGTTCATGGTATGGAAGTGAAGTATAAAAGAGAAAATGGATCATAAAACAAGACCCACATAAAACAGACACAAGATTTGAGGCAACCGGAGACTCTCTTGTCTGTTATAAATTAAAGACACAACTGCAATTTTACAAAGGGGTTATGAAAACTTGGTGCTACTGAAAAGATTCCTGCAGTGATTTAAGAGTAAGCCATGGGGCCTGTTTAAGTTTATGAGATGTTATGTTTCCCCTAAGATTAGCTGTTAGTTATCCCAGGTCTTAGAGTTGAGGTAATCAAGTGCTGAATAGGTTTGTTGTAAAATTAGCAGATTAATTAATTAACCTGGGGTTGTGGGATGGGCTGGAACTCCCAATAAATACAAATATTCCAACTCTTACCTGGCTTTCTGGCTCTCCTAGCTGGTGCTCTCTGGCCCTCCGTGAGATCCCTGTCTGGGGCTCACTGGTCCTTTACTTGCTCCGTGGCAGGGGCTCTCTGGCCCTCCATCGGCCCACTCTTGCCTTCTGTGAGTCCTCCGGCAGGGGCTCTCTGGCACTCTGTGGGTCCTCGGGCTGGGGCTCTATGGCCATCCGTGTGCCCTCTGGCTGGGGCTCTTTTGCCCTTCGTGGGTTCCCTGGGGCCCTCTAGCCCACCATGGGCTGCCTGGATGGGGCTCTCTGGCTCTCAGTGGGCGCCCTGGCTAGGGCTCAATGGCCCTCTGTGGGCACCCTGGCGAGCACTCTCTAGCTTTCCATGGGCCCCCTGGCTGGGGCTCTTTGGCTTTCCATGGGCCCCCTGGCTGGGACTCTCTGGCTGTTCATGGGCCCCCTGGCTGAGGCTCTCTGTCCCTCTGTGGGCCCCCTGGCTAGGGCTCTCTGGCCCGCTGTGGGCCCCCTGGCTAGGGCTCTGTGGGCCTCTTTGGGCCCCCTGGCTAGGGCTCTCTGACCCTTCATGGGCCCTGTGGCTTGGCCTCTCGAGACCTCCGTGGGCCCCTCTGGCCGGGGCTCTCTGGCCCTCCATGGGCCCCACACATTCTAAGTATTATCACGTTGTATAACCCTTAACACGTGTATCATATTCACTGCATACTTAGTCACATTATGCCATACCGTATCTCATGATTTCATAATCACATCATGCCATACCTTGCTTCCTGCTTACTAAGACATATTACGCTGTACCTCAACCCTCAAGTACCAAGTCAGATCACACCATATATCTCGTGCTTATACAAGTCACTTCTCACTGTACTGTATCTTCACATCGTATCATATCACTCGCCTAGTGAGCCATATCACATTCTATCACACCTCACTCTTGCCAGGTCATGTACCTTCACATCTCACGCTCGCCTAGTAACCCCCTATCACACTTAACGCTTGACAAGTCACATCCTACCACATCCCACACTCATCAAGTCATCTCACACACTATTATATCCCATGCTTACCAATTCATACGCCACGCTCACCTAGTCACGGCACACTATGTCATATGCCACACTTGCCTATTTATATCACGCTTTTCTCATGCTCTTGGTTTACCTTACCATTTCACATTCCATACTTACCTAGTCTTTCCATTTACCATATCTACCTAGTCATATCTCTTTTTATCATGTACCACGTTTTCCCAAGCATATCACAATACATCATGCACTACACTTACCCTTATCACACAACATCATGTGCACCGCTTAATTTGTCGTATCATAGGCCAGGCTCACAATGGAACATGCGCCATGCTTACCCAGTCACGTTGCGAGCTGCACTTACCTAGTCTTATCAAACAACATCATGCGCCGAGGTTACCCAGTCATATCATATGCCACCCTCACACTAGAACATGCGCCATGCTTACCTAGTCACACTACAAGCCGCGCCTACCTAGTCTTATCGCACTAGGTCTTATACCACGCTTATCTGGTCATATGCTGTGCTCACCCACTCACATCGTATGCCACATTTACCCAGTCTTATTGTGCTACATCATGCCCCATGCATAACCACTCATATCACTCTACATCATATGCCACGCTTTCCCAGCCATATCATTGGCCACGCTTACCTAGACATATTGCACTATTCCACGTTTACCCAGTCATATTGCGCTTTGCCATATGCCAAACTTATCTGGTCAGTCATGCACTGCATTTACCAGCCTTATCTTACTGTCTCACGAGCCACTTCTGCCACGCACACTAAGTCATGCCATGTATTTCTCTTACCAAGTCACGTTGCACGTTATCATGTGCCGCGCTTATCTAGCTTATCGCACTATGCCAGATGCCAAGCTTACCAAGTAAAATCATCCACCACGTTTACCAGTCTTCGTATCATGTGCTGCGCTTACCTAGTCATATCATTTGCCACACTTACCAATTCACGTCACGTGGCACGCGTACCACACTCACTTAATCATACTGCACTTTATAGCGAGTTACGCTTATCTAGTCATATGGCACTGTGTCATTTGCCAAGCATACCCAGTTATATCATGTGCCACGCTTACCCAGTCATATCGCACTTTGTCATGTTCTACTCCTACCCTGTCATATCGCACTATTCCCAGTTCTACACATACCCAGTCATATTGCACCATACCATAGTCTTCTCTTACATGGTCATTTCGCGCTATACCGTGTCCTCCGCTTACCAGGTCATGTTGCACTATACCACGCTCTACGTTTACTCTGTCATGTCGCTCTATTCCATGATCCACGCTAACCAAGTCATATCTCGCCGTATCACATGCCACGCTTACCTAGTCATATCGCACCGCATCATAAACCTTGCTTACCTAGTCATATCGCACGTACCTTAAACTATGCCTCCCTAGTAGTATCTCACTGTATCTTATGCTACACTCACCTAGTCGTATCGAACCATGGCATGTGCCACGCTTACCTAGTCATGTCTCATTGTATATTAGCATTCATACCAAGCTACATCACGCCGTACCAAACTACTTTCATTCCATATTGTACCAAGTCATATCATGCCTTATCAAACTACCAACCTCGCACTCCTAGCGTCCCAGGACATGTTCCCTGCCTATTGAGCTCCGACAGTTCTCTTCGAACTCCTTGCCACCGTTTCATATTATATCATAACAAGCCCTTTGTATACCCTGTCATGCCATACCACTTTGTTCCCCTTGCATGCCTGGCCAATTCATACTGAGTAACACAAGGCCATCATAAAACTCCTTGCTTACCAAGTCATACTATATTGCATCAGATCCTTTGCATTTAATACGTCATCCAATTTATCGATTCATGTTATTTTGCGCCTCAAACATGATAATCCTAGTCTTACCTCAACAAGCCCCTATTATATCGCATCCCAAGGATACTAATTCATTGCCAGTGATAACATACTCGTAACTTTCTAAAATTATACAACTAAGCATCAAATCCCGGCATACCACGGCACTGTACATACTATTAGCTTATTGAGACATAACGCATGCGTAGTACCGTCAGCGAATCAAATATTATTACTTTTTTACTGCATGCCTAGTGCACAAAATCTAAACGTGCACTATCTAACTCTTAGCGTACCAAGCATTATCATACCATTTTTCTTCCCCTCACACACTGTACTGTGACCCACTGCCAGCGTATGCAGTCACGACGTGCCATTCCCGTAGCCTTCCATATCAAATTCCTAACCTATATGTCTGACCATATCGAAACATAGCCATTGTTTACTGAATCGCAATGTACTGTATGATCCCCTAGTCGCATCGTAAACCTTGCATGCCAAGCCATATCGTACTTTATCGAACACATCACATTCCAAGTTCCGTCATACTTTTTTGCACCATTTGCGTTCCAGGTCATACCGTACTGATTCATACCCCTCGTATACCAAGTCATATCCTACCATATCTTGCCTCCTTGCATGCAAAAACCTACTATTTCACACCATACCCCATGCGTTCCAACCCATATATTATCAAATCGTAATCCTAGCATACCAAGCCATATCATATCATTTCGTAGTGCTAGCCAGTTGTTTGTAACTCCCCTGGCTCGCTTACCATCTAAACCGGATACCACACGTAAGTTTCTCGAGGGACTTTTACCCTATTCGAAACTGCTACTCGAACAACAATCCAAAGCAATCCCCCTGACGTCACGAATTAGTTACGTTAGAATCCAGAATACATTCCACTTCATTTCTAATTAACACCCAACTATCATCTTTGTACTTGTGGCCTCTAATCAGGCTAGGACGACGTAGCTAAAAATGCCATACCTCAAGCTACCTTCACTAGAGAGAAAGCCCCAACTACAATTAGCAGGTTCATTAATTAACCTGGAATTGTGAGAGGGGCTGAAACTCTCAATGAATACTCGCCTCCTACTCTTACCTTCCCGTATGTGCCTAAATCTCCCCACCCACCTCACCCTTCTCTCCCTAGTCCTCTAATCAAGCTAGGACAATGTAGCTAAAAATGCCATACCTCAAGCTACCTTCACTAGAGAGAAAGCCCTGACTACAACTCTGGTAAAGCCTTTTGTGCAGCTATTAAGATAAGGGTCACGAGAATGTGTTTGCGCTTCACATCGTAACTCTCAACTTTTTGTCATAGCTGCCAGGTCTGTAAAAATCAGGTTGGATGTCATCAACATTTCCAACAGAAGTGACAAGGAAATAGTTGGATTAAATACAGTAACATCTGGAGAGGTTTTTAAACTCTTGTTCTTTATTTTTAGAATAAAAGTCTGATATGGGTTTCTGATATTTCTTCACAATCACACACAAAAAATATGTGCAGAGAAGTTTTAGACCCATTTTCCTACCGTGCACCTATGGCATGCATTATTGAAGAACAATAAGCAGGTGTCCCATAGACCCCTTAACCATCAGGGGTTAATTTTGTTTCTTTGATGAAAGATGTTTATTTTTTTATATGCCCGGAGGAGAACATTAACAATACTAGTGAATCAGAGAGTTTGTATGTAATGATTAAGCTAGGCTAACAAGGTTTTCAGTGTAGACTGTATATGGAGAGCCAACTAACTGAATGCTGGTCATTCCTAGGTCTGCAAAATATTGTACTAAGAAAAAATGAGTTCATTTACGCAAAGTTAATGAATAAAACTGGACTAATTACAATTTTACCATCAACTACACAATGTTTTAATGAATGGTATTTTATAGTCTGTACACCGTTGCTTAAAGGGGCAGCTTTGTGAAGTTTTTACATGATTATAGAAGCACAACATAAGTCCCAGTTATAGTATGATAGAAAAAGTACAAATAAAAATATGCATGTTTACACAGTTACATCATAACATATTAACTGATGTTAAAAAATCATTTTAATCAAGTTTAACCTTTTCAGATCTCCTCTGATCCTTGAAAAATGTGGATTAAAGAAGCATTCAAACATTGGCAATTGTCTCATAAGGGGAAAGAAAACATTTCTTTCTGGCCCCAAATTCTGGCAATCAGATTACTATTCCCTGGACCAATAACTTTTCTTCTCTAGATGTCCTACATAACCCTGTATGACATTTTTATTCAAAAACATAACAATTTTTCAAAGAGAATTTCACAGTCTGACTGCGCTTACTATGAAGAACACTTTTCTTCCTTTGGGTGGAGTCTTTTTTTTCTAACCTCAAAGGGATATCCTCTTGTTAGTTGAAAACCTATTGGCCTTGTATGTATTTATATAACTTAATCATATCCCATCCTTTTTCTAGAGAAAATATGTTTTCTTCATAGCTTAGTCCATCCATTACCCTTTGGAATTTTGTTGCCCTTCTCTGTACCTTTTCCAGCTCTAAAATATTATTTTGTCTTAAAGTGTGCCCCATATGTTCTCCATATTCCAAATGAGGGCATACTAGGGAATTATATAATAGAAGAATTATATTTACTTCATTTGTGTCTATACTCCTCTCAATGCATGCTAACATTTTACTTGGATTAGCAGATGCTACTTGTCATTAATCACTGTTATGTAAATGGCTATCCATTAGCAATCTTAAATTCACTTCTATCTCTGATACCCCTTGATTTATTCCATTTAGATTATAAAACACATGAATATTTTTTTCTTTGCAAATACATTTATTTACATTTATTTGTATTAAATCCCATCTGCCATTTAGCTGCCCATTAGTCTAATTTATGTTAGTCCCTTTGGAGGGAAAGTATGTCCTTTTCTGATATAACTACCTTGAAAAACTTGGCCCGTATACCTTCATTCAGGCCGTATGTCTGCGGGTTCGAAATTTGCAATAGTTACAGATTTATTTAATTGAACAAGCAGGGCTGAAGGCTAAAACCGTAAACCATAAACCCCTATGAAGCATTTCCCTGAATGATCATGATCAATTAAGCAAGGCCGTAAGTTACTAATTAGAAAGAGCCAATAGTAAATGAGATTATCATGACATCAGAAAAACATGGAGTTTAAACTACAATCCATTAGTGTTTAGAAGTCTGATATGCGATCGTACTCGCAATCCAGAAGTGATTGTGTTCCTTTTACAACAACCCTTTGTTTCCTGTCTTTTAGCCAGTTTTCAATCCATGTGCATAAATTTACTGCATTTCTTGTCTCCGTTAGTATATACTGTAGCCTCTCATGTGGCACTGTATGAAAAGTGTTTCCAAAATATAAAATAAAAGTTTTTTTATAAATTTTGTTATAAGAGCATGTTTAACACACACAAGATAAGAGGTATCGAGCAGTTTCAAAATGAGCAACGAAGCTTGATAGAGAGGGAATTAGACGGAGCTTAAAGCAATAAAGCCTTTGATAGTTCCCTAATTGTGTTTTCCTCTTCTAGATCACTATTTTGTTGTGTTGAAGTGGCTTGTGTAACTCATTGAAGTTTTGAGCTACAGTATACCATGAAGGCAGAGGAGTCCCTCATGAACTCTTGTAAAAACTTCCCCACTACAGAAGTGAGGCTCACAGGTCCATAGTTACCTGCATGTGCTCTTGCTCCCTTTTTAAACATATGGTATTGCATCTGCTTTTCTCCAGTCATCTGTCTGACTGAGACGGATGAGAGTAAGTCTTGAGAAATTAGATATAATGGTTTGTATTCCATGAGGACCTGGGGCTTTATGAACATTTCTTTCTTTTTTCTGATTTCTTCCTGTATTAACCAATTATTTGGTGAAGGTAGTGCATCCCCATTTTGATACATGCTTTTAACCATTGGCACCTCCCTTGAATAAACAGAAGAAAATAACTTATTTGGCACATCTGCCTTTTCCTGGTCACTATTTATTTATCAGCTGGCCTGTTTCAGATTTTAAGGTTCTGATATTTTCTTTCATAGTCTTCTTCCTATTACTATATAAAAAAAAACTCTTTAGGGTTAGTCTTGCTTTTCTTTGCAATTACATTTCCATTTTCTATTTAAGCCAATCTAATAGATGTATTTGCAAGATATGTTATATTCCTCATCCATGAAAAAAAGCTGTCTCTGTTCTTTCTTTTTTGTATAATTAAATGCCCGTAAGGCGGGAATTTAGAATTTTCATTCCATCGAGTGTCCCCGATCACGTGCGATCGGAGACCCCCACTGCAAGGGTTAATGTTGGGTTAATGCGGGTTTCAGATATTATCTTGGATCCCGTGGGGTAATGCGGGTTTCCGAGCTTATCTCCGATCAGTTCAAGGGTAAGTTGTACATGGCTGGGCGGTCCAGGGTCTTGTAGCCTCGTTTTCATTTTTTGAGTGCCGAAACAGTGGAATTTGGGGTTACATTTGCGTGTAACCTCACTTCCAGATGTCCTGGTTGTCCCCCTGTGCTGTGGGTGGGTGTTTTTTGTCATTATTGGGTTTATTAGTGTGTTTTTAGTGTTTTTGTGTTTGCGCGGTTTGGGGGGGGGTTAGTTCAGTGTTTTGCAAGACACAGGGGAGGGAGAGGAGGAGGGGAAGGAGAGGACTAAGTGCTGCGAGTTTAGAGGTGTGTGGGGTGGTTTCGGGTGCCGTAGGACTAAGTGCTGCGAGTTTAGAGGTGTGTGGGGTGGTTTCGGGTGCCGTAGGACTAAGTGCTGCGAGTTTAGAGGTGTGGGGTTGTGTTGTTTGCAACTCATGCGCTGTAAAGCCTCCACCTTCCGCAAATGCGGCCCCTCGCTTCGCGAGGGTCCACATTTGCGGCCCGAACTGCATCCCTCGGTTCGCGAGAGATGCAGTTCTTGCAAGCTCGCTTTGCAAGCTCACAAAGCGTGACGACATTTCGTAGTTTGACATCTATTATATGTGATTATAAGATCAGGCCATAATTGATTTTAAACAGCACAATGTACATCAGGTTAAACACTGAAATTACACAAAACAAATTCCCCTCCTACTGGCTTAAAAACTCACCCAGCTGTTCTGTCATCCTCTCCCTAAGCACTCAAGTTCCCTTGTGTACATAAGGTACAGTAGACTCTCAGTTATCCGGCACCCTCTGGGATTAGTAGATGCTGGAGAAATGTAGTTTCTGGTTGCTTGAGAGTCACCATTAAAAGAGGCCTAGATTAAATGCACATAGGATGCTCTGTTAAGTATCTTTGTCATTGAGGGCTGTTCTAGCAGCAGCAGCTTTCACTCCTCACTTACACACAGGTAGGTTCGGCTGGAGGGTGCGGTGCTGAATTACTGTAATGTAACACCAACACTGCACTGGCTCAGTCACTCATGCCTGTTTGCTTCCAGGTAAAACTGAATTGCAGAGACGTACTGTGGATGAAATCTAGGTGCCTTTTTGTGGCATGACAACCTGGCCCCTGGCATTTGTTGAGCCCTGTATAATTTATTTTTTATTTAAAGTACAATATAAGAAAAATTCTGGTTGCTTGAGAGTGCTGGTTGCTTGAGTTCTGGTTAATTGAGAGTCTACATGTGATAGGGGAGAATCAGTAGTGTATGTAAACATTTTTAAATAAACATAAATAAACTTACCCTAAAGGTTGGGAATTTCTACAGTTTACTGGCAGTTGATTTTGAGAAGAAATGCCACATAAAATCCAAGCACAATTAGCGTAAAATTAATAATTTGATGTGTCCAATCAGAGGCAGCTACAACATTGTAGCAATGTCTGGAGATTCAGTCTCTGCGGCAAAGCATCATGGGATGTGTAGTGTTTTGTTCCCAATACAGGAAGCAAGGAAGCAACTTAGGCAGTGCTGCTCTGGATTTCTGCACTGTGCTGCTGTTGGCTTAATGGTTAGGCTAGGGTTAAAAGCGTACTTGAATGCAGTTTTTCTATTAGTTAATACGAGGCACCTCTGGGGGGGTGTAAACCAATTTTTCTTTATATAAAAGGAATCTGTGTATAAAATGACTACATTTCTGATATAAGCCCTATGTGTTAGACAAGAAAAAGTTATGGCTGCCTGGATTAGTGGCTTTGTTTTGCATATGACTTCTGATGTGTCAGTCTGTTAACAGCCAAAAGAAAGACATTTATCCACCAAACAGGCAAAGATGTACTGATAACAACACCAGCCTGGTGGGATAACCTCTTGAGCCAGTGACAGAATTAAGTTTTTATTGGTATTATAAGATCAGGCAATAATTGATACCTCTGCTGTGACCTTAAAATGCACAATGCAGGTTAAACATTGAAATTACACACACATCATTAGTATGAGTTAATTATTACTAAATAAATTGCTTGTTTATTTGTGCTTGTTTATTTGTCAACTAACTTAAATGTTTTTTGCTTCAGTTCTGAATTTTTAGTTATTTCATATTAACTCTACTTGTCTTTACAGAAAACTAACTTTGTTTCAAACTGTGTCTAGCCTAATAATATTTTTGCTTTAAAATGCCACTGATATATTGCTTCTGATAAAGTAGATCAAAAGACCAGGAGCTAATCCATGGGTGTAGGAGCCAAAGAACATCTGGGGGGAATACCGCATATAGTATACAAATAGCACACAACTGCTTCTCTACACATAAACACGCATATAATATAAATTAATATAAATTTGCATTCCATGCATAGCAGTTTATGGGAGTAGTGATGATTCCTTTTCCCAAAAGTGATTAATGTTTTACTGCAAATTATCGGTAAAAAATGCTTGTAGGAAATGATTATAGAAAAAAAATATTTATCACTTTCTGGGGATATAAGCAATAGAAATTTAGTGTGCATATTCAATAATAATTAATTTTTCCTAGCAAATAAATTAGATTTCTGAATTGTATCGTTGGAAGATTCAAAGTAATTGTTCACTAGAACTATGAAAAATGAGTGCAGCTATCTTATAAGAGTTATAGTGAAGAAGCCAGAAAAGCTGCGTCTTCACTCTCATTTTTGGGAATTTTATTCTAGCTCTGAAAGAGAAAAAAAAGCAAAATCATTTTTGAAATGCTTCATAAATTATATGATTTAAGAATTCCTTTGATATCCATTTATTTACTGTGAGACAAAGTTTATATATTTTATAGTATAAGAAGTTGGTTTACAAATAAAGGAAGGGAAAATGAGTCTGTGAAAGTGTAAAAAAACGCATTAGTACAAATTACAGTTGCAGCAAATAAGAGCATTATGCTATTTACAAGCTATTTACATTACATTTGAAAGCATACATTAAATTGTAATTATGCATACAATAAAATAAAATTACATATTTAAAGCAACTCTAGTGCAGAGAAATTAACTTTGCTCTCCCTTTTTTCCATTACTGCCTTTTCAATCACAATCTCTAGTTTAGCAATAATTTATAATAACTGTAATATATATTTTTCTTATGCTATCAAATGTCTATTTATCTCATGTATGTTAATTTGAAATGTACTTTGTTAGAGACATGCACTTGAAAATATGAATAAAGTATTAGAATGTAAACACAAATGTAAAAAAAATACAGCCTATAACTGACAACCTTTTATATATAATTATTTTATATATTTAAATATGCTAGTGTAGTCTACCATTTTAGTTTCTGCTCTTTCATTGGAGCTGAAAGAAAAAAAGGAACCCTAAATATAGAATAAATGCATATGAATGTTAAAAAGGTGCAGTGTTTTTGGTTTCTAAAAAGATTGGCCGACTATCAAGTTATTCAAAAGCCCATTCAGAAAATAAATTGACCACAATGGCCCTTTAATAAATAGATAGCACCTGAATTAAACTCACATTAATTACCACACTTTGCCTAATTTGATTTGTCATTGGATATATATAGGAGCACAGCTTCTGATAAATAAAATTAATACTTTGCTACATGATCAGTCCAAGCCTCGCTTTATTAAACATACACACTGAAAACTTACAGCCTTATTAAATTGTGATTCAGCAAATTTAAAAGGGCTCTATTAAAGCACATAGCATATTTTGTTTACAGAAGTTTTAAGTTAGTGAAGATCTTGCTTTTGGATAGAAGTTCACTAAAAACTTCTGTTAAAAAAAATATGCTATGTGCTTATATAGAGCCCTTTTAAATTTGCTGAATCGCAATTTAATAAGGTTGTAAATATGCACTGTAAGGTACTGATTGGGATTGTGAACATGCTGAGTTTCTCTTTAACAGAGTAGGTTAAACATTTCACAGATGAATTGAAATGAGAAGCATAAACATGCAGATTTATGTGCCTATTTGGTACCAATTAATCAGACAACTGGAATAATATTCTACTGTCGGAGATGGCATATTAGCCAGAATAACAGACAGGTTAGGATCTGGAAATGACCCAGTGATCATGGTACAAATTGGTACCAATGATAAAGTTAGTGGTAGATTGAGAGTCCTAAAATGGATTTTAATGATATACGAAACAAGGCAAGGACCTTCAAGGTAGTATTTCCCAAGATACTACCAATGCCATGTGCGTGGCTAAAAATGTGGTGCAGGAAGATGGGTTTGGGGTTTTTAGAGCACTATGCTGACTTCTATTGGGTTAAATCTCTACAGCAGTGAAGAATTGCATCTTAATGAAGCTTCTGTGCCCACAGAGAGGATGGTAGAATGACTAGGGACATTTTTAAACTAGTAGGTGGGAAAGTGTAGACAGGGTAAGGGGATGAGTGAACTATTCATGAGGGAGGAGAGTTAATATAGTCAGCAGAGAATTCATGGTAACTCAAATACAGTTACAAGTATTTCAAACCTTCATAGACAAAGCAGCCTAAAGTGAGTGCAATAAGCTTTCCACAGAAAATGGAAGAGCTAGATTTATCAGCAGTAAATGAGACATATGATTTGATAGGCATTACTGAAACATGGAGAAATTATTGACTAGACAATTATTTTGGAAAGTTATAATCTATTTAGGAGAATGAGGAACAATGGCAGAAAAGGAGAAGTATGTTAAACCTGATTTAAAGTCTATAGTCAGAGAAGATATTTATGGTGGGACTGGTGATAATGTTGAATGATTGTGGGTAGAAATAAATAGTGGCAGAACAAATACCAAAGAATATTTGTAGGAACATTTTAAACCCCCAAATATTAGTGAAAGTGAGGAGCTGCAATTACTGTTACAGATTGTAAATGCAGCTAAGCATGGGCAAGTCTAATAATTGGAGATTTTAATTACTCTGAAAGAAACTGGATGAATGAGACCAGCTGTAAGTGGTCAGGTAAAGGGAGCAGATTTTTGAGTACTCTCTGAGATCAATATCTGTCCCAAGTTATACAAGAGTCTACTAGAAATTAGGTTATCTTGGATCTAGCCGTCAAGAATAATATTGATATAATATCAAATGTTGAAGAAGGAGAAACATTGAGGAACAGTGATCATAACAGTCTTCTTTGAAGTTGTGTTTCACAAACAAAGTTTTACAAGGGAGCAACAAAAACTCCTAAATTTAAAATGGCAAATGTTAATAGTATGAGGGTAGCAATACAGTGTATAGACTGGGACAGAGAACTGGCAGGTAAAAATACTGACCATAAACAGCAACGTTTCTGGATTATACTAGGAGTATAATATTCCTGGGTTCCATGGTTGCACAGTTGTTAGGATGCAATCCAGCCAGGGAACCAAGAGGTTACACTGGCAAGTACTTGGATGGGAGACCACCTGGGAATACCAGGAGCTGTATGTTGTGGCCCACTGAAGAAAATCAGCGACAGCTTAAACTGTTTACAAAGAAGATAAAAAGTCTTGAAAATGCAATACGATTAGTTAAAATTTAAAATGAAAAGTTACTATGTATTAAGAAGGGTATATAAGCAAGGGAAGCAAATATAATTCTTCCATATAGTATGCCCTCATTTACACCCCCGTGGAAAAAGTACAGAGAAGGGCAACAACATTAGTAAGACTAACAAAATAAAACTTATTTCTCTATAAAAAGCTGGGATATAATTAGGTTACAGAGAAATATACAGAATGAACGTCCTTGAGATAAGTACATTTCATACTCATTCAAAGATAGTACATAACACCCAACTAATTAGCTAAAATTGCCCCCGAGAATATTCAGGACAATGTTGGAAATGTTGTAAAGATCTAGGTTCACATGAACACATGTGGTGGTTGTGTATTTTAAATCAAGAGTTTTGGCTAATTTGTATTAACCAGATGTCTAAGATATTGATCATATCTAAAGCTAACTCCAGATCTGATTCTATTTTATATTTTTCCTGAAAAAAATCACTATAAAAAGATCAATATTGTAATTAACGTTCTTTTAATGGCTAAATGGTTGATCACCTTGAATTGGAAGAAAATTAGTTTGCCCTCATGGAATGAAATAAAGATTGTGGTTGATAGAAACAAATACTTTGAATTAGATTTTATTGTCTCAGATATGGTTATGTACAAAAAGGTTAAGTCAACATGGGCCTTATGGAATTAAAATATATATAAAAATATGACATGTTCTCACCACCTCCACTACTGTTTCTCTTTCTCCTCGTCTCTATCCATTCTCATTGAAAATATGTATTGGGTCGTTTATTGTTTTGTCTTTGGTTATGAATGAATGATAACTAAGGTCTTAAAACTTGTATAAGACATTACAATGTAAGAATGAGTAAATATAAAAAAAAAACAAAAAACAAATCTCTTAGAAATTGAAACAGGTAATTGCAAATGGTTGTAACATGTATACAATACTAAATAAACTATTTTCAATATTGGCTATAATTACCTTACATATATACACCCAGGGTCAATGTAAAGTTTTGTCAGGAGAACTTTTTGTGCCAAGAGGTTTTCAACTGACAAGAGGACATCCCATGAGGTTAGATGGAAAACTATTCCACCTGAATTGAAGAAAAGGGTTCTTCACAGTAAGATTCAGACTGTGGTACTCTCGACCAGAAGAGATTGCGACAGCAAATTCAATATCGTTAAAAAGAGATTTGATATGTTTTGAATAAAAACGGCACACATGGTTATGTAAGATAACTAGAGAAAGTGAGTTATTGATCCAGTGAGTAATCTGATTTCTAGAAATGTGGGACCAGGTAAAACATTTTTTCCCTGTATGAGAAAATTGGCAGAGTTTCAATTGTTTTTTTTTTTTGTTCTCCTTCCTCTGGGTCAATTAATAATTTATTAGAAATTAGTTATTTACAAGGCACAGAGGAGATCTAAAAAGGTTGGAGTTGATGGGCTAAAAGTCTTTTTTCCAAAGTCAATAACTATGTAACGATGTAATCTATGCAGAATCAGGTCAACTTTTTGCTTTCTTAAGTGTGTTTTCTCCAATTAATCCACCATATATGATATGATATATTATATTTCACCGATCTGCTCTAAAGAGAGAAATCACAAACTTACATATATCACAAATGTATGATTTTTTTTTTAATGTTCTTTGATTTCTTTCAGAAATGGTTATTTTTTATTTATAAAGTAACAGCATTTCCTGCTGCCCTAATTGCAAATGTAGAATAAAGAGAGTGAGTACAATTTTCAAATTACAAAGATAAGATACATTCTAAAATATGTACAAATAAAATACAACAGGTCAACACACAATTTGGAGCAACAGAGTTCTGAAAAGGTTATAATCTAGAATTCTAGAAGGTAAGGCTGGGGTGTGAAGAGTTGTGTTTGAGCAAGTTTTTGAATGTTCTGAGGAGAAGATAGTCTGAAAGACCAAGGAAAGGAGATCTACAGAGTTGGTGCAGCTGAAAAAAGCCCTTAAGACTGGAGTGAGAGGAGGCAACAAGGGAGGAGAAAATGAGAGGGCTATGAGCATAGTAAAAAGGGTGTTTTGGGTAGTATTAGTGCAGAGATATAACCTATTGTTCACTTCTAAGAAATTCTGTAGTGAAACTTCAGTGGCATAGATAGAACAATTTTCAGATCCAGTGAAAATATATCTGCAGGTACCCTGCCACTTTAATTTTCTCTTGTTGTTATTGTTTAGTCATTCAGATGCATCCTCTTCTCCGTGACTCTATGGACCAAAGAACGCCAGGTGCATCTCTCAGTCACTGCGCCTCTGAGCTCCATCAAGTTCATGTTCATTGCTTCAGTGACTTAATCTATCCATCTCCGCCTCTGTCGTCCTCTTCTTCTTGTGCCTTCAATCATTCCCAGCATCAGAGTCTTTTCTAGGGAATCCTGCCAGCTCATGATATGACCAAAATATTTGAGCTTCAGCCTCATGATCATACCTTCAAAGGAACAGTTTTTCTTGTCCTAGACTTCTTGCAGTCTAAGGGACTCTAAGCAGTCTTCTCCAACACCACAATTCAAAGGCATCAATTCTACAGCGCTCAGACTTTTTTATAGTCCAGCTCTCACATCCGTATGTTACTACTTGGAATACCATAGTTCGAACTATGCAGACCTTTGTTGATAGTTTAATATATTTACTTTTTACTAGCTTGTACAAGCTTGCCATAGCTTTCCTCCCCAGAAGCAAACATATTTTAATTTCATGACTACAGTCAATGGGCCTCATTCAATTTGGGGCTGTTACTTGCAAGTAAATTCCCGATTTGCTACTTTTGGGCTTGTTGCTCGAGTAGCACTACTTTTACTGTCCTATTCAATTGGCTGGGCCCGCAAGTGAGTCCTGTCGTCGGAAGTAGCATCTACGGGCCTGAACATGCAGCCAGGAATGCCCGCTATTGAACCAGCCAATGGAAACATAGATCGTCATCATGACAACCTCCAAGCCTGTAGGACTTAGAAATGCAGGGTTCCCACATCAACCCCATGATGCGGAGGTCCCGATCGGGACCCCCGCAGGGTTCTCACATCAACCCCTGCGTCTTCTGATTGGCTGATGTAACTTTCAATAAGATTGCAGCCAATCAGAAGACGCAGATGCTTGGTGCCTTTTACCCATGCGGGTGTATCCCATTCTGATTGGCTGAAGGCAATAGCGCCTTCAGATTTGTTTAGAAATGATTGACAGTTACATCAGCCAATCCGAATGGGATATAGTGGTGTATCCCATTCTGATTGACTCACACCTTTGCGCCTTCTGATTGCCTGAAATATGATGAATATGAATGCAAGAGAACCCTCATTTGCGCCGGGGATTTTTTAATTTTTTTAGCCCGTCCTGTCGGCAAAGACTTTGAGGAGGACGGGGGCATCGCTGGATGGGCATTTGGGACAGGTAAGTGTACTATTTAAAATGTATTGTTTTACATGTTGTATTTATTTATGTATTAATTGTAATGTTTCTTTTTTGTAGGGGTGCCAGATCTGTGGACTTTTTTGGATTAGGCCATTGTCTATGGACGAAGCACAGAAGACCATCATCACTGGAGTGGCATTTTGCCAAGGTAAGTTGTATAATTTACTATTTATTGCTGGGTGTGGGTTTTTATTGTTATTGTAATAGTGATATATTTATTTTATGTTGTCGTTTTATTTTCTGTAATGTAACTTTTTTATTTTATATATTGTTCTTTTTTTTATTTTATGTAGTGTTGCTTTTTTATTTTATGTAATGTAGTATTTTATTTTCTGTGATCTATGTTTTCTTATTTTCTGTGATTAGGTGGGATTTTCATTTTTTGTAATTAGTGGGGTGTTAGGGATTTTATTAGGGGTTTATGTAGGTAGTGTGGGGGTTAATCCGGTAGGGTAGGAGTTGGGTAGGCAGTGTAGGGGTTAATGGAACCAGTCAGGGTTAAATAGGACTAGATGGGGTTTAATAGATACTGTTAGGGTTAAATGGGACTATATATGGTTACCTAGGTCTAGATGGGGTTAAATAGGACTAGAATGGGTTAAATGGAACGAGATAGGGTTACATAGGTCTAGATGGGGTTAAATAGGTCTAGATAGGGTTAAGTGGTTAGGTATGGTGAGGGTTAGATAGGGTTAATTAGTTAGAGGGGGTTAATTAGTTAGCGCGGGGATTAGTTAGTTGGAGGGGGTTAATAGAATGCTATAGGGTAGGATAGGAGTTAATAGGGTAGGGGTCAGTGGGTACAGTTAGGGTTAATGAGTTAATGGGATATAGTTAGGGTTAATAGTGTAGTGCTTAGACTTTGTGTCATGAGGGTCCTGGATGACCTTCATGGCACCTATAGTGTTAAAATAGAGGTTAATAGTGTCCTATATGGAGTCTATATAGACCCCTATTGGACTGAGGGGGGAAATGTTAGTCTCATGAGGGTCTATATTGACCCCCATAAGTGATGTGATTAATTTAAGGTGCCAGGGGGTACGTGTTATTGTTTTATTTAGCATGGGTCCTTTAAGGACCTTTAAGGTCCTTTCAGGACCCGCGAGGTGGGATTTCTTCATTTTAAATGCAGCGGGGGTCCCGATGGGAACCCCCGCTGCAAGGGTCAATGTAGGGACACTGCAGGGGTCCCAATGGGGACCCCGCAGCATGGGGGGTTAATGTTAGCTGCCGCGGAGAAACCTATTGTACCCCCACAGTATGGGATTAACCACGTGTGTGCCGCAGGAACTTTAATGACCTGCGGTGGGGATTTTTAAATTTTAAATGCTGCTGGGGTCCTGATTGGGACCCCCTCAGCAGTGGGTTAATGTGGGGATCCTGCGGGGGGCCCAATTGGGACCCCCGCATCATAAGGGTTGGATTTGGGAGCAGTGGGGAGGATATGCAAGGGCTTTGGTACACCTCATTGGTACAAGTAGGATGAAGTTGGCTTTTAGACAATTACGGGCTTGGCGGATGGGGTAATCGTAGCAATTAAATAGCGATTCGTGGTTTTTGTGGTTGAAACTCTTGCTGGTCGTGAAAGATCAAAGGCTTTGAGGTAAGTAACATGCGATTATCAGAATTGCAATGAAAAGCAGCGTGTAGCACGTAACCCGATCGGAGCCTGCAAGTAGGCGACAATTGAATTGCAAAGTAACTTGCTCTCTCCACTTGCAGGTCTGGATCTCTAAAAAGTAGCAAATGAATGAGGCCCAATATCTGCAGAGATCCTGGATCCAAGGAAAATAAAATCTGTTGCTGCCTCCTCTTCTTCCTCGTCTATTTGCCAGGAAGTGAGATTGCCATTTGCCATGATCTTCATATTTTTAATGTTAAGCAGCAGGCCAACTTTTGCACTTTCTTCTTTTACCATCATCAATAAGTGCTTTAGTTCCTCCTCCCTTTCAGCCATCAGAGTAGTATCATCGGTGTATCTGAAGTTGCTGATATTGCTTCCAGCAACATTGATTTCGGCTTTGGATTCATCCAGTACAGCCTTACGCATGATGTACTCTATGTATAAGTTGAATAAATAAGGTGACAATATAAAACCTTTGTCGCACTACTTTTCCGATCTTGAACCATTCTGTTGTTCGATGTTCGGTTCTGACCGTGGCGTCTTGGTCAACTTACAGATTCTTTAGGTAAAGGATGAGTTGATCTGGTACTCCCATCTATCTAAGGACATGCCATATTTGGTTGTGATCCACATAGTCAAAAGCTTTAGAATAGTCTGTGAAGCAGAAGTAAATGTTTTTTTTGGATCTCTATTGCTTTCTCTGTTATCCAGCGGACATGTGCAATTTGATCTCTTGTGCCTCTTCTTCTGCGGAACCTGGCTTGCACATCTGATAGTTCCCGCTCCATATATTGTTGGAGCCTAACTTGTAGACTCTTAAGAATTACCTTGCCAGCGTGTGAAATGGATGCAATTGTTCGATAATTGGAGCACTCTTTGGCACTGACTTTTGGGGGGAATGGGATGTAGACTGACCTATTTCAGTCTTTTGGCCATTTTTGAGTTTTCCAAATGTGTTGGAATAAGGCAAGTAACACTTTCACAGCATCATCCTGTAGAATTTTTAATAGTTCAGTTGGGATCCCATCACCTCCTGCAGCCTTATTATTAGCAAGACATCCTATTACCCATCTCACTTCGCTCTCCAACATGTCTGGCTCCAACTCATTGGACAAACTATTGAAGTCATCACTGCTAATCACTGTTAAGATCCTTCCTGTATAGATCTTCAGTCTATTCCCTAGTCTTTGCCATTTTTGTCTTTTATCATTTTCTCTACTTCCTTCAAATTCTTTAAGTAATTATTTAAGCTGTATATCAATACAAAAGGGGTTAGAAACGTCAGAGAAAGATGATAACATATAGACAAGAGACACAGAACAAGGATAGGAGAAGAGTTTATAACGAAAACATAGAGGGAAAAGCTGGGACATTGAGAGAGTGACGGGGAAGTAGAGAAAGAAGGTGGTAGAGGTATTAATAAGTCAAGAGATCATGTAAAATCACTGACTGAGGAAGGTATACAAGACATGAAAAACTTGGAAGAGGTATTTGGGAGCTAGGGAAGTATTTACACTACCTGTCGGTGTACAAGTACACAAGAAAGGGGGAGGGCAGTGTCAGAAAGTTTCTTCTAAGCATAGCATACTAGAAAAAAAATATGTATTTGATTAAAAACAAATACAAATGCACCCAAATAATTCCTTAATCTGTACAACAAACTGGGTTCATCTTAAAAAGCAGTAAAATCTGTTTATACATTGTATAAGTCATTCATGAGATATTCAGAATTGAATGTGCATCTCATTGATGCTGTTCATTATGCTAATTTGTGTCTGAGTACATTTAAGGGTTGGGAGGGGCTCTAACTACATGATAATCTTAGGGAGGCATTGTTTTGCTGCCATAGGGGCGGACAATCAGACTGTATAAATAGGATTTTGGAGTTGGTCATTTACATAAGCAGAAACAAAACTGTTTATCTCTGGATTGATTGACTTTACAATCAAAAGGCCAGTAACACTAGTTTTCCATGTTCTATAAGAATAACATAAACTATTTGATTTTGAGATGACATGATTCATCAGGGGATGATGATGCTCCCATTTGTTCCGCCTATTCTCTTCTAGCAATAGTAATTTCTACTTATTTTCGCAGCTAATATATTTTATTCCTGACCCATTATTATTTCTCTTTTACCTTTTGTGCAAAAATACATAATTGAATATCATTACATACAAAATTCATCCATTACAATTATTTTTCTTTTCTTAATAGTACATTTTGTATTCAGTTTTACTTATCAATGCCTTAAAACAAATTTAGTAGTTGTTACTAATATGGACGTATTTATGTAGTGATTACTACAATTTACTGGAACTCCATTTTACCTAATTTGCAATAACCAAAGATGCTAATACTGAAAACATTATTAGTTTTGTATAAGAAATATGTTTGTTATGGTTGTTATTCAGGTTCTTGTACATTAACCCTGTGAAATTCTATATCATAAAATAATCCTTACATTTATATTGAACCCTTAAATAATGTTTTTGACCATTTCACAATATTTTAAAGATCTCAAGGTTTAATAGAGGATTTAGCTGTTCTCTGCATCACCCATTTCTCTCTTAATTCTCAAATCCCACTTGAGACTATAATCCTTCTGAATATGAAAATACCCAGACAGTAAATGTGGAGATAAGTACAGTTATGTATTACAGAACCACGTCAAATGATAGGGTATTTATTTTATTTTTTTACACAAATATATTGGGACATAAAAATGAAACCATTTTCCCCTTCTTGGGAAAGCATTTTATGATAGATTTGTTCAATCAAAAACACACATTAATGTTATCTAGTGATGCTGGGAAATTTTACTAACTGCAGTATAAACAAGAAAGATGAATAAATTATATTAAGGCAGAAGAATGACATTTAAGATATTTATTATATTACAGCCTATCTTTTAGTATATAAAAATACACAGAAAAATATATCCAGACTCACATCCTAATTTCATGCAAATTACAAAATTCAGAAAAAACATATACAATGCTTAGAAAATGTGTAAATACACTCAGTTGCTTTGTTTACAACAAATTATATATTGCTATATCCACTTACAAATATGACCTTATTACTTTATAGACTTTAGGGTCAACCTTTTTTTCTGGTTTTTGCACAAGTTCTTTTTTTTTATATACCCATATACACATAGACTAACGTATAATACATTCTTCATTTGAAAAGTATTATTTTCCCCTCTGTGTACAACTGAAAAAAGGGCAAATCTCACCAGCTCCTCATATAACCATATATAGTTTTACATGTAATGGTTCTAATAAAGGATACCCATAGTCTCCCAAAACAGAATAAATAAAAAAAATATATTAAAAGACATACTGCTACTCTGTACTGCATGTTAATTTTTCTTTCTAATAAGTTAGCCAAGGTATAATTTTCTTTATACCACATTTGTTATTTTTATTTATTCTTTATTGTTTCTGGATAACACAGTAACACCCTCTCTCTGCTTCTCCTTTTCCTCAGAAAGAAAGGATTTCTTACTACTATTTTTGCTGTGTACACCATCTTCTTGAGACCATACAGTCAACAGTGAAACAGTATTTTTTTATTTTTTTATAGTGGATTATGTTATTCTAAAAATGAATATAGTACTGCCCTGCTTGGGTTAGGCAAATCTTATATGATACACAGCAAAATGGCAGCTTTTCTAAGTATCGCAACCTCTTCTATACCAATACAATTTATAACAAAGAATAAGAAAGCTCTACCATTTTATACAAGAAACTCTAATTTCGGTGTATGTGATTTTACAAGTATTCCTTCTCAATGGTGTAGTTGACCCCCTCAGCCCTCTTGTCCACTTCAGCTGCAGCAGCCCTCCTACCTTAATATGGAGGAATTTATTGGTGGTTCAGCAGGTGGTGCTATCCCTCCCCTGCCAGTGTTTCTTATCTCAGGGACAGGGAATGAAGTCACATGTGTGATGTCATTCAGTATTCCTTCCTCTGCATTGAAGAAGCACTGGCAGGGGAGGGATAGCACTACCTGCTGGACCACCAATGAATACCCCCAAGGATGCTCATTTTATGGTCGGGGGGGCTAAAAAAAACTCAAAAACTACCCCCTACCCCAATCAACTATATATACGTAACTATGAGAGTCCAATGAGACCCTATAAAATGGCACCTAAAATTAACCCTGATGCTGAAGGGGTCCATCAAGGACCTCCGCTGCATCTAAATAAGGAACCCTGCATCAGGGGTTAACTGTTATGATGCCATAGAGGTCCTTGATGCTCAGGGTTAACATGTTATATGCCATAAGGGTCTCAATGGACCCCCATAGTTATGTAGATGGGGGGATCAAGGAAGGGGGGTGATTTTTGAGGGGGGAGAGGGCAATCGTGGGATTAGATGGAAGGAATCCCCAGGAGTTTTCATTAATGTCAGTGTTTTTGTGCTCGGTAACATTACTGAGCACAGCCTTTCCTGTAACCCCGAGCCTTGCAACTTCACTTCAAGGCTTGAGTTTACGAGATGTTTTGGTGCTCAGTAATATTATTATGGCTGGGGAGCATTGAACTAACGTGTAACATTTCTTTAAAAAGCTCATGCAGCCCTATTTAAGTTTATTAGTTGTGTACTTGTGTCGAACAGAATGGGGCTCAATGTATGTATAATTAGCCAAATCATAGGAATATGCCAATTTAATAATAGCTTGTATATAAATGTTTTGTATAAGAGTGTTTGCACTATAGTCTGTTTTTATTTTTATTTTGCCTTTTCTCAAATGATTTTGTTATCCTGCTAGTAATAACCTTACATCTGTTATAGTTATTTTAAGCAATGCTCATAATAAAAAATGCAAAATAGTACATTATGAACTGTGCACAGCTGATATAAGAGAAAGAAACTGTAGAGGTAGCTCTATATTCCATACGTTTTAACACAGAATATGGCCTTTTCAACTGCCTTCATGCATGTGTCTTTATTTGTATGAAGATATATATTTTACCATTGTTTTGGAAATACTTAGAGATAGCAAGTAACCTGCATACATTTTTAAAGTGACTCCCAAACACAAATCAGAAAAAACTGGCGAGACATTTTATTAGCCTTTTTTAAAGTTGACCATTCCTGAGAAATGTTCTATTATTTGTACTACACTATTATGCGAATGTATGGCTCCTGAATACTAATTTGCTGCTGTGATGTACTAAATAGCATCACAGGCTGCATGTCTGTCCCTGTGGTGGTAAAAAAATAATGACCCTCAGTGATGTCATTCAGTTAGAGCCCTATCCCTATCAAGTACGATGAGACACGGATTAACATATAGCATATTAATTGCAAAAACAATGCTGTATTTCTCAAGAATTATTTACTGTAGAAAAAAGTGTAGTGCAATGCATAGCTACTTTTTATTAAAATTAATCAACTTCCCGTTGGGGTGACAGTGTCCCTTTATTATAAAATCAAGTCCCTGTACTTTACACAATAATGGTAACTGAGAAATACAAGATCTTGTCAATGATGGCAGTGTAATATTTAATACACAACCCATAGTAATCTAAATCGATCTAACAAATAATAAATAATTAAAAGTTATATGGAGAATATGCTACTAGGCACATCACCTGCCATACAGTGTCCCAGACAGAGATTGTGTTTATATAAAAATACTAGGAAAGCAAACATCTTGTAGACCCAATCAAAAGTATCCAGTATATAGTTCAAAATATGCAGGAATCCAAATCTTCACTAATTCCTGCCAACTTGATTGTCTTGTGCCTTCTGCCATCTGTGCTGTCCATAAAGGGAATAGGAACTCCACCCATCCACAGATGCTTGTACCACAAGGCTTATAATCATCCAGCACCTATGATGAACTTCTGGTCCATAGGTCAGATCACAGGGTTTGCTCTATAGAAAATGCCACTACATGTGTCAGTTGCATTTGATGACATAATTACAGTACTTTTCTCGTAACAACACAAATTTCTGGCAGTGTCAAGATTGCCTTTCCTCAAGGAATAATACACCTTTTTTTGTGGAGATAAATATGAATTGCTGCAATTATCTCCTGGATTCAAAGGCTTCCATGTTGTTGCTCTTTGTTATTCCTCTTGGTGTTTGAAATGGAGATATTTTGTAAATTATTATCCAGAAAAACACCATTGAAAAAAAGACTGTAAAGACATGAATGGAAAAAAGGCAAAAAGATAAGATTTACAAAATATTTCAAAATGGTCTATCATCTATAAATCCTATGACGATTCCCATTTAGGTCACAAATGTATTCAGCAAACAACAATACAATTTAGAGAGACACATTTACAGTGACAAATTAAATTTGTCACTGCTTTAAATATCTGTTTATATACTTTTTATAAGTTGCCTGTATCACATAGAGAAAATTATTTTGAACTAAGAAGAAAAAAAAATGGAGCGAACCAGCAATTGATCTACTGGAGATTCCTATCCTTAGGTTTTTGCACACCCTTGAATTCCATCCCATCATAGATCAGGATCAATGGCTCCCTGAAACTTCCAGGCTCAAAATAATGCCACAATCTCCCCTTTCCATGTATATAGAGCCTGCCTTGTCACTGTGATAGCTATCCCTGGCCTCTTCCAGCCAACATAGTGGTATAGTACATCAAACGCTACCATGGCTTGTACCTCTGGAGCAGCAGCAGATAAGCCCAATAAACTCCAGTAGAGGTTATCAGACATTTGATGGTACCATTCCCCATTGAACTGTTATCTACCGTATCACCTACAAAGAAAATGCACCTCCCTACAAAGATACAATTCCTAAACTGCGGAAGGATTTTGGAGAGAAAAACTAAGAAACACAAGAAACAGCATAACTGTCAGCTAATCTCTATAAATCTACCTGATAAGACCCTCCAAATTACTTCCCCCAGTACCAGGAAATATATCTTCATTGGCTGATCTAAAAAATGCTGTTCTCCAAAGATGTTTTTCAAAAACTCCTTACAAAAAAAATTAAGCAAGGGTTAGAGTAGAAATAACATATATTAAAAAAGAAATGCATACGGTAGAGAGCTCTATAGAAGGAAAAGATGCCTAAATAACTTTCATTCACAAGAACTCAGTATTATCTCAAACATTCCTTATACAGGAGTTGTTTCAACAGAGACAAATGTTTCTTATATAATAATGTTTCATTCTGGCCAATATTAGAGGGATCTTATAACAACCCTCTATTAATAAAGAATTTTGAATAAAGAAAGTATTCTTATTAAAGTGACACACACGTTACAAATAAGTAAGGTGGATATATTTATAATATAAAGTTTTAATTTAAGACTAAAAGACTAAGACAATTGTTTTCTACCACAAAAGAATTAAATATACTATATATGAAATAAGACATGTAAAGCCTTATTAAATTGCGATTCGGCCAATTGAATAGGGCTCTATATTAGCACATAGCATATTTTTTTAAACAAAAGCAAGATCTTCAGTAACTAAAAACTTCTGTAAAAAAAAAATGCTATGTGCTTATATCGAGCCCTATTCAATTGGCCAAATCGCAATTTAAGAAGGCTGATAATGTCTGGAATGTAACATATATATATATATAGTTTATATTTGGCTGCCCCACCTGATTATTATGAAATAGTAAGCCTACAATTTTTCTATTTACCAATAGACTGAGAAGCATTATATTAACTCTATAAGAGTATACATGAAATATACCAAAGGAATCTGTATCAGTTGTTTTTAATTATTTTAGTTTTTAGCTTGCGTCGCTTTTGTGATTTACCCGTTACAGTGTTGTATACTATATAAGAGTTTAATCTGAGTTCTCCTGGCAAACCGTTCATGTAGATCTTCTGTGCGAGACTCCAGACCGGTCTGCCCAATAAAGAAGTTGATTGAGAACCTTGATATTATCTCATTTCTTGAGTGTCTGAGCAGGGTATTTTAACCAACATTTTGGAGACACTGCTGATATTGGCGATAACACCCTCGGTGATCTTGTGCTCTCAGCTCCTGCACACTGACTGCCTGTGGAAATGTAAAAAATAAAAAGCTTAGGCAGAGTCTTTTGCAAATCTTCCATAAAGGTCTGACTGGTGTTTGGGGCTGGGAGAGCTGAGAAAACCGGTGAGGTGATGCCCGTTCTGAACAAGTTGACTAGAATCAATTGTCTCCCAGGTTACAGTCAGGCAAGCAGTCTTCATTTTGAGGGAATTAAGTTGTTTTTTAGAAATGGAAATCTGAGTAGGTGCAAGTAAATAGTAGTGTAAGAGTTAATGTTTTACTTTATTACTCTGCATGCTGAAGTGCTGTTTTGCTAGTTAGTTTTATCTAGAAACTGACCTTGAAGTAGGAATAATGTGATCTGGGTGGAAACCCTGATTACAAATATAGCAGTTTTGTAACTAATTTTCTTGCATTTGCATATTCGGAAACTTTGCAGGGGTATAGATATTTGACAGCAGAAAATATTGATTAGTCTGTCATTATCCTGCTCCTGGATTGTTGTTTTGTTGTTTTCCCCCAGAATAGGTAAGTGTGAAGAGAGGATGTAAGTTGAATGTAAGGTCTTGTATGACGAGTCTTGGGTGCCAGGATTTTTATTTTTTATTTTTGTTACGCTTTTGCTTATGCCTAGAAGAAGAAGCTCAAAAGTTGGAGATTACGGTGCCACTGTGTCCTGCAAGAAGAAAGTTAAAAAAATAAAGAGAGTAATGTCTAGGTTGAAGCTTTCCCTGATTGAGGATTGAGAGAAAGTCCCTATTGTATTTATCCTGATGATGAAAGATAATGACAGGTGAAAGCTCTAATACACTGTTTGCCTAGTAAGAGACAAAGCCCATACAGAAGTCTTGCTGTGATTCTGCACCCAGGAAGGGGGGACAGATCAAACTCTTGTTCATGGCACTTCATGTGCTAATTAACGTTACCATGGGGGTCTGTATAGACCTCTGTAGTAGGTAGGTAGTTAATTGAGGTTACCATGGGGATCATAAAACACTTCTGGTATTAGGAAATAGAGAAATAAAATAACAAGGGACCCACTAATCCCATTTCAAACACTAGAGTAAATATATAAACTTATTTTTTCAGAATTAATAACATGACTTGCTCTTCGGTATACACAAGGGAGGTACCAGTGGTTGGGACACTGCAACATAATAGGGCTACACTACCTTTGCCAAATAATTGGTTAACACAGGAAGTAATCCAAAAGAGGTTGGAAAAAATAAATGTTAATAAAGCCCCCAGTCCTGATGGAATACATCCAAGGGTACTAAGGGAACTGGGTTCTGTAATAGCCAATTTTTCAAGATTCACTCAACACAGGGTCTCTACCAGATGACTAGAGAAAAGCTGATGTGATACCTATATTTAAAAAGGGAGAAAGAGCAAATCCGGGGAATTATAGACCAGTGAGCTTCACTTCTGTAGTGGGGAAGCTTTTAGAAGGGTTAATAAGAGATAATATACAAGAATATGTCTATTTGAACAGGATTATAAGTAGGAGTCAACATGGGTTTATGAGGGATAGGTCATGTAAAACAAATCTTATTAGTTTTTATGAGGGGGTTAGTAGGAACATGGATCAAGGCAACTCAGTGGATGTAGTTTTTTTGGATTTTGCAAAGGCTTTTGATACAGTGCCACATGGGAGACTATTGGGCAAACTAAGGGATACGGGAATTGCAGTAAATATCTGCTCATGGATTGAGAGCTGGCTAAAAGACAGGAAGCAAAGGGTTGTTGTAAATGGAACATACTCCGATTGGACTAATGTGGTAAGTGGGGTTCCTCAGGGTTGAGTATTAGGTCCTCTCCTTTTTAACATATTTATTAATGACTTAGAGGTAGGATTGGAGTGTGGGGTCTCCATTTTCGCTGATGACACAAAGTTGTGCAAGGTAATTAAAACAGAAAATGATGTGCTTTCCCTCCAAGGGGATTTAAATAAAATTGAGGAATGGGCATCTAAATGGCAGATGAGATTTAATATGAATAAATGTAAGGTTATGCATCTGGGAAGGAAAAATAGCCATGCAATTTATAATCTTAATGGAGCAAATCTAGGTGTATCAGATATTGAAAGGGATTTGGGAGTGCTTGTGGACAACCACCTAAGTAACAGTGCTCAAAGCCAAGCAGCAGCTGCAAAGGCAAATAAAATTAGCATGTATTAAGAAGGGTATAGAAGCCAGGGAAGCAAATATAATTCTGCCACTATACAAATCTCTAGTACGCCCTCATTTGGAAAATGGAGTCCAATTTTGGGCACCACTTCATAAAAAGGACATTTTAGAGCTGGAAAAGGTACAGAGAAGGGCAACAAAACTAATAAGGGGAATGGAGGGGCTAAGTTATAAAGAAAGACTAACCAAATTAAACGTATTTTCTCTTGAAAAAAGGCGTCTAAGAGGAGATATGATTACCTTATATAAATACATCCAGTGTCAGTATAAAGATTTGTCGGGGGAGCTTTTTGTGCCAAGAGGTTTTCAACTGACAAGAGGACATCCCTTGAGGTTAGAAATAAAAAGATTCCACCTCAAAGAAAGAAAAGGGTTCTTCACAGTAAGGGTGGTTAATCTGTGGAATTCTCTACCAGAGGAGGTGGTGACAGCGGATTCGATAGATAACTTTAAAAGGGGGCTAGATTTATTTCTAATTAAAAAGGGTATTCAGGGTTATCATGGATAATTAGAGAGACAGTAATGATCCAAATTTTTTACATTTTTCCCTTGAGACAATTGGCTAAGTCTCGCTTGTTTTTTTTTTTTGTTTTTTTTTCTGTTTGCCTTCCTCTGGACTAATTAATAATAATAAAAAAATTAAAAAAAAAAACATTAAATAATTGATTAATAATTAATTAACAACTAATGAATTAATAGTTAATCCGCATATTGCAGATCAGAGGAGATCTTAAAAGGTTGAACTTGATGGACTGAAAGTCTTTTTTCAACCTTAAATACTATATGTAACTATGTAAATCATATTCAGACTGCTTTTTTTGGAAAATTAAGACAACATTTCTTCATAAGAAGGTTCTCTTTTCAATTTTTCAATAAACTACCTAAATGTTTATATGCATATATAAACATAATTTTATTGACAAGGGCTTCAAAGGTCAGTTTTTACTCACTGAAGCCTTCCAAATAGTCCCAACAACTGTCCATCAACTGTAACTCATGCATACAGTATCTTTGTAGTATTAGTAGTAACCAATCACACATTGTCTCTTATCAGAATTTCAAAACATGCTGTAACAGTCTGTAAGTGGCTAGTACATCTTGTACCACTGCATGCATGGGCTGCTGGGGAGAGACCTTTGTTGAGACTATTTGGAAGGTTTCAGTGAGCAAAAACAGAGCTTTAAGAGATAATATCATCATGTTTAGATAAACAAAAACTTAGGTAGTTCATTTTCATAGTAAAAACAGGGGACATTCCAAATTAATTTAAACAACAAAATTATGAATGGAGAAACCCCAGTATAATGATAGTACTTGCTCTAAGAAAAAGAAAGACAGAACCCATCAACTGAATCACAGACATAAAAGGGGTCACGTACCTAGCTGCCTGCTCAGTAACTAGTGTTTTAACGAATTGTACTCCCTACTTTACTTACTTATATAATAAAAACGAGAATAAGCAATAACTCATATGCGTAGATTCACCCCGTTAATATACAATGCAGTAAAAAGGACCCACTAGAGAGTATTTAATAATCATTAGTATACACAGTGAATCTTACTATTGGTGGTATGTGTAAAGCTACACATGACATTTGAAGAAAAATACGCCAATTTTAAACCACTATCTAGTCCCCATGTAGAGAATCAACATCACATGGGAAAATAGACCAAAATCAGACAAAATAAAAGGCAATATGTTATTATTCATAAAAATAAAACAACTTAAAAACATCATGTGTCTCAATGGATAGCGCCATAATAGGTTATAACATCACGTGTGCGTTGTCAACATACATTACATCAGCAGTTTATATGAGTAAAAAATAGAATCATGAAACATACAAACAAATTGTATATCTATAAATGAAAAAAAGTGATGAACAAATAAGGTGCAATAAACATATAAAGTGTAAGTGCTAGTGTAACCATAAATACAAAGCTACACAGTCTGCAAAGCATAAAAAATATTTAGAATAAATCATACTTAAAATGTGCAATAAAGGGGAACCCTAAACTTAAGTCCCTACAGAGACTGTTATGGTGGCTTGTGGAGCCCATCACTTACTACCTCATGGGAAAAATCTACTCTATACTATAATAAGGCAACTCCCTCCATATATGTGATGGCTGGTGGGGTCCACTAATTACCCCCTGTGTACAGAATTCTAATCTGATCTCCTACAATTGCTGTGATAAATAACACACTGTAAAGTTAAGGGAAAAAAAATAAACAAAATATTTTTTCTTTTTTTCTTCTCCTTTCCTTCTCTATTCCTTAATTGTTGTTCATGATCGTAATAAATATATTGAAAAGTATGAATAATTAGTTAATAAAATTGGGAATATCCTTGACACTAATAAAGCATAATTGTCTAATCGCTTATATCAGATACAACATCTCCAATTACATATAAGAGGATTGATAATATCAGATAGCCTATGGTCACACTCAAGTTACCATGTTTCCAAAATGAATTGATCTCACTTATAAGCCATAAAGCTATTATATTCATTGAGTACAAAGGTCATAACCGTATCCAAAATTGTAATCCATCTAGTTTTTGCTTTAAGTAATTCGGTCTTGAAATCCCCTTTATGCATACCCATATTGATCTACTGTAGAATGCAACACTCAAGATCCAATTTACTATCATGTTTCAATAAAAAAATGTTTGGCTACTGATGTCAACATTTTCTTTTTTTCTTTATCTAATCTACCATTCCTAATGTTGGAGAGATGTTCACCCAATCTTTTACGGATCTCCCTAGTGGTCATTCCGATGTAATATAAATTACAAGGACATTTCAAACAGTAGATTACATTTTTAGTGCTGCAGTTGAAGAAACTTTTAATTTGAATTACTTTACCTTTTCTATCACAGAAAGATGAAAAGGTATTCATAAACTTGCATACACTGCAATGTCCACATCTGTATGTGCCATCTGGAAGAGAACCCAATAATAAAAATGTCTTGGAATAATGACTCTTAACCAAAATATCTTTCAAATTGCGAGATCTTCGCCAACCCATGTCTATCTAATCACTCAGGATAGGCTTCAAAGTGTTATCTGATTACAGCACACAAGTGTACTTATTAAGAACCTTTGTTATAGTGCGCCATTCATTGCAAAAAGTACCAATAAACCTAATATAAACCAAGTAGGCTTATTGATTCCACATCACATGTCGCCAAAAAAGTTGACGTTTGTAAAGTGATACCATCTAGTTTCTTTAAAACTTCCATTGTATCTCTCATATATGAAGAGAGGCACAAAACATGATCTCTTAATCTATGATCAAGGAATCTGCTACCTTGTTCCCATAAACTGCCATCCCTGGAGGCTTCTTTTGATGTTTGTGAAGAAAGTATATATAACATAGCTACACGCGGATGTTGGACAGTTAAAAAATGTAATTCTTTATTATAGAGTAACATAGCGACTTTAGCGTCTGATGGTATTTGGTTATAACTGGCCAAAAAATCCCCAGTGGGGTCCCCAGCTAAACGTTTATAACAGATGGTATCATTCAACTGTTCCTCTTGATACATGAGGACTGGCCACAAAACAATATTGCCCCCTGTGACGAAGTGCCCTTCGCCACTTTGTCTTGGAGAGGACTGTTTGCCAGCCTCCTGCCCTGCGACTATGGCCCTGGTATATATTGCCCTTCAAACACAGTATTCGGCCATACCAGAGTGTATGTCACTCATTCTGGCCCTTTACATACAGGGGAGGGGGTCATTCGGTACTTGCCCTGTGTGAACCATGATACCACAGATAGATATGCCATGGAGCCCATTCATATGATGAAAGACTATGGGAAAGACTTTAGCTCCATGGCAATTGAACTGTGTGAAGATGATCTAAACGCTATTCGGTAGTTTTGTGCGCTCAGATCCCAGCTGTAACGGAACCCTGTTTATGGTTATTTAATTCTTGGTTAAAATATGATCCTAGTAATATACTGTATGTGTGTTGGTTTGTGCTCTGCAGAATATTGGCCCCAGGCTAGTGCAGACCTTGGCAGGAGAGATAATCCTGTTACAGATAAGGGAGTCGATTGTGTGGAGTGTTTTCATTCTCAGATAAGAACAAAGAGGGCTGATTTAATCATTGTCTGATTATATCAATTTGCCTCAGGGAGGGGTGACCACACCTATTGTCCTATATGTGTATTGTGTGGGGGACATGTGAAATGTCTGTGTGTTATGTGAAAAACATACTTTCACTAACTTTTGAACCCCTGGTCTGATTCATGCCATTTTTTAATATGGTGTTCCCCTGGGTGAGAGATATTGAACGGTGCTGGACTTAAAGGTGTACCCCCTGTTTTTGGGGTACATCCAGAATGTGGTTAAAATTGTGTCTGTTTTAATTGTGTTACCTGTTATCTGAGGGGAGGAGACGTGGGGGTTGAACCATGTATCTAATTGGCTGTGATAATTATGTGGGTGTAGCCCTTCAGAGGGCACCATTGCATAAAAGGAGATCCCCTGTCATTAAAGAATAGTTCTACTTGACCCTTCAAAACGTAGTCTTATCTCGTTATTGGAGGGGATCGCTAAATCATACTGGGGATTGCTATTCTTTTGCATACTCCCTTGAGCTGTAACTACTGAACGCTTGTTCCTGATGTGCCCTCCTTGGAGGAGAGGTCTTCCCCACACGGTCCTGGATGCTGGAGATTCATACAGGGTGGAAGGAAGACGGAGCGGCTCCAGCTAAACTACGGCGGTTGTGGAGTCTGTGGTAGTGTGGTGTCTGGTGCGGTGCTTGTAGGCCTCGGCGCAAACTAGGACGCGTCTATCAACGGAGGTACCCGGCCGGGGTGCCAGGAGATCCGTTACACCCCCTTTGTCAGAGGGTTTGATGACAATGTCATCCCACTTTCCTTGCAAGGTTAAATATACCCGACTGTTAAGTTGAACTAAATCATTGGTGACAAGTTGTGTGAATATATCCACTGCCGGACAACTAGCCAAAGGAGGATTAAATGTTGATTTTACTTTATTTTTTTTTAGCCATTTGACCTCAACATCGCTACAAGCCGAAAGAGAATTACTGTCTGTTTCACATCTAATAGTAGCCTCAGGTGGAGTACTAAAATGGATCATCGGAGTAGTCATCTGACCATGGGTCAAATTAAATTGCAACATATAATAATTGGAGGGTTGAAGAAAAGGTCTCTTAATAAGTAACTTCCATGAGAATAAATGATCCTTAATCACATCAAAAAGGTCAAATGTCCTACTCTGGGAAAAGGATAATCCCATTCTTAATAGTTTGATTTGTGTTTGGGTCAATTCTCTGGCTGATAGATTGAATATGAATGTATCGTCTCCATCTGCCAATTTCTCCTCCTTAATGTTGTATCGTGAGGTCTGTAACCCCATTTCTGCCTGTCTCTGAGTTTTAACCCTGGGTCCAAATTTGTTCTTATTCTGGGGTCCGCAAATCTTGTCTCTCTAAAGGGACTGTTCTTGAATCCTAGCTACTAAACCTATGGTCATAACTTTGACCAGAATTCAAACCGTTCTCATCAGTGGCTGATAATTCTTATTTTAATTCTAATGCAGATTCTCTACAAATATGACAATATTACCCAGAATGCTACCATAAATAGCCAAAATTAATTCTATAATAAAAAAGATAATAAGCAATAACTCATATGGGTAGATTCACCCTGACATATGTTGATATTTTTGGTTTACATATATGAATTGATTGTATTCATTTTTATTGGCATTTTTTCTTGCTTGATGTTTTATTCGATCTCATTTTCTATATATTTTTTACATATCTCACTACTTCCATGTAAATCACAGATGAATGGATCTATTATAGACCTGATCGGAGAGGCAACCGGATTATAATGAGTTAATTTAACAGCTGACACATATTCACCCTATATAAAAAGCACCTATATCCATCCTGTTACCAGCCCCAGATGAAGCTTTGAGCGAAACGTGCATGTTGGCTGCTTTGTGTCTCAGTGTGATAATCTCATCACTGATTGCAGAATGTCTGTCTGACCACAGAGGAGCAAGGACTGTTATTGGTAACTTAACAAGGGAAGTTATTTCCATTATATTGATAGTATTGTCTTTTTTGAGAACATTATTTTTCTTTATAGCTGCTTCTCATTTTTTATATAGCTGTGTATATACATTCCACTGTGTTATTTATCCCAGCAATTGTACGAGATCCGAGTAGAATTGTGTTCACAGGGGGTAATTGGTGGACCCACCAGCAGTCACATGTATGGGGGGATTTGCCTTATTATAGTTTAGAGTACATTTTTCCCATGAGGGAGTAACAGGCTCCACAATCAACCATAACAGTCTCTGTAGGGAATTAAGTTTAGGGTTCCCCTTTATTGCACATTTTATATATGATTTATTCTGATTATTTTTTATGCCTTGCAGACTGTGTAGCTTTTCATTTATGGTTACACTAGCACTTACCGTATATACTCGAGTATAAACCGAGTTTTTCAGCCCTTTTTTTAAGGCAAAAAAGGGCCCCCTCGGCTTATACTCGAGTCACTCTCCCCCCTGTGTCTCTCTAACCCCCCTGTGTGTCTCTCTACCCCACCCGTGTGTTTCTCTACCCTCCCCATGTGTCTCTCTAGCCCCCCCGTGTGTCTCTCTATCCCCCTGTGTGTCTCTCTAATCCCCCGTGTGTCTCTCTATCCCCCCGTGTGTCTCTCTACCCCCCGTGTCTCTTTCCCTCCCCACTCCTCAACGTAACCCCCCCTCAACCCCCCTCCTCCACCTAAACCAGCCTAAATACCTCCCCCTCTCTCCTCACTTACCTGTTTGTGCTCCAGCCTCCGCTCCTTGACGCGGCGCCAGCACACATGTGACGTCACATGTGCGCCGCATCATTAGCATATACCAGGTGCCGTCACATGTGCGCCGGCACTGGGTCAAGGAGCGGAGGCCGAAGCACAAGTAGGTAAGTGAGGGGAGAGGGGGGACGTGTTTAGGTGGAGGAGGGGGGTTGAGGGGGGTTTAGGTTGAGGAGGGAGGTTGGGGTTGAGGAGGTGGGTTGCGGTTGAGGGGGGTTGAGGTTGAGTAGGGGGGTTGAGGGGGGTTGACGTTGAGGAGGGAGGTTGAGGATGGGGGGTTGAGGATGAGGATGGGGGGTTGAGGAGGGGGTTGAGGATGGGGTGGTTGAGGAGGGAGGTTGAGGAGGGGGTTGAGGAGGAGGGAGGTTGAGGATGAGTAGGGAGGATGAGGATGAGGAGGAGGGGTTGAGGATGGGGGGTTGAGGAGAGAGGATGAGGATGGGGGGGTTGAGGAGGGAGGTTGAGGAGGGGGGGTTGGGGTTGAGGGGGGGTTGAGGTTGAGGAGGGTTGAGGTTGAGGAGGGGGTTGAGGTTGAGGAGGGGTTGAGGATGAGGATGGGGGGGTTGAGGAGGGAGGATGAGGATGGGGGCTTGAGGAGGGGGTTGAGGATGGGGGGGTTGAGGATGAGGAGGAGGGGTTGAGGATGGGGGGTTGAGGAGAGAGGATGGGGAGGGAGGTTGAGGATGAGGAGGGAGGTTGAGGATGAGGAGGGAGGTTAAGGATGAGGAGGGAGGTTGAGGAGGGTGATAAGGGAGGGGGAAGAGACACAGGGAAGGGAGAGGGGAGAAGAGACACAGAGAGAGAGGGGGACACAGAGGGCACAAGAGGGACAAAGGGGGCAGCACATTTCCCACCCTCGGCTTATACTCGAGTCACTCATTTTACCCAGTATTTTGTGGTAAAAATGGGTGCCTCGGCTTATACTCGGGCCGGCTTATACTCGAGTATATACGGTAATATGTTTATTGCACCTTATTTGTTCATCACTTTTTTTCATTTATAGATATACAATTTGTTTGTATGCTTCATGATTCTATTTTTTACTCATATAAACTGCTGATGTAATGTATATTGACAATGCACATGTGATGTTATAACGTGTTATGGTGCCATTCATTGAGACACATGATGTTTTTAAGTTGTTTTATTTTTATGAATAATAAATGATTGCCTTTTAATTTGTCTGATTTTGGTCTTTTATCCCCATGTGCTGTTGATTCTCTACATAGGGACTAGATGGTGGTTTAAAATTTGTGTCTTTTTCTTTAAATGTAATATCTACTTACTTATAGCCACAAGCAACATAATCAACACGAACAGCCTACCTTAAAGATACCCCTTTCTTACCTTTCCCAGGAGTGAAAGAATATGTTTCAAGCCTCTTATCACACAAAAGGAGGTGGAAATAGCAATAACACATAAGACCTTTAGGTAATTGCCCCAGGCTGAATATCTTTTTAGCCAGGTACTAACTCAAATTTGGCTCCTTCTTAATCACTCACATGACCACCCTTTTAATTCTATCCAAGATTTCACTAAAGGCGCATGGGTGGGCTTTGTCCGGAAAGGGTCAACATCCTCAAAGTTAGACAGACTATCCTGAGAAATCAAACCTCCCATTTATGCATTTTTCTACAGATGCAAAAAAGTTGTTATATTCATATTCCCTTTACCCTAATCTCAAAGCTAGAGTAAGAGCCAATGTCATTATTTTGATCTGCTACCCATTTCTAATGGCTAGAGGCATGGATGCTTCCTTTCTCCCCACCTCTTTGTAATAGAGGTTTTGCCTTCTAGAATTATTGTAGATGGTAAGATGTTTAAGTTATCAATGTTTGTTGATGATGTCCTGCTTACTTTAACCAATCCTACCATCTGCATGACTTACGAAATGTGCCCCAAGAGGCACTACATGTATCTCTGAGCCACAACCTTTGATTCTCCCTTAAAATAGACTTTCATTTATTTGACAACCCTCCTGAAAAAAAAATTACCCTATATTGAATCCTAGATCGGCAACATAATTATAACTGGAAGGAACAGATAAAAATTGAGAGGACACTACTTTCAGCTCAATGCTGGATCCACCACAATCTAATTAATCCTACCAATAGTTACAGCTCATTCATCAGAAGGGTCATCATCTCATGGGATCATATCTACCACTCTACCCCTAGCACTCATCACAAACCACCCAAACTCCCCTATAAATAAGTAGAATGACACCACCCCAACTGCAATTTTGGCTCATGAAGTAGGAGGGACGGACGTGTCAGATAATGATACGTTTCAACCCAGAATAGACCTGAATTAATTACCTCCAATTATAACAGTCACTCCCAATCAGAGGAAATTACTTTGCTACAATTTTTACTCCTTAAAGCTAGAACCATAGTACCAAAACACTGCAATTCTTTAGGTTTTCTGACTTGCAATGAGTGGATACACAAGGTTGACCTTCCCCTCTTTAACAATGACTTTGCTACATGCAAACTCACACTGTATTGATGTTTAGATTTGTAGTTATATTATTTTTGCTCACTATTATGTAGCTTTATTTCTTGGTACACACATCAAGCCTACAGGAACTGCCATGCTTCAAGATATATGCCTGAGGGGAAGATTAATCTCTCACTATGTATGGACAATTCTCTGCACACGACCTGAAGAGAGGTACACTATGACATATTTGACACTGCAGGAATTTTGTTTACTTGTGTGACTTGCCAAATATGTTGAGTTACAAATTTCGTATGATACTTTGTTCTTTTCTTTTCTTTTATTTAATAAAAATTTACTGAAAAACAAGTTAAGCAAAAAAGAAAAATTCAGCCTGAACATTACGTGTATCATTTGTCACACAAGCTAGTCGACAGGTCATTCAAACTCATCCAGATTTACAATTTTCTAGATTCCTTAATTCTGAACAAGCATTTCTCCAATAAGAAAAGAAAACATAACATCTAATAAAATAAATATATTACAGTAGGATATGTTAGAAAAACAAGCTGTAATTTTCTTTTAACAATAATTATTTCTCTTTTAGGAATATAGTGTAGTTGCTATCTCAGTTATCATGACAACTTAATTGACTACTTAATAATACAAGTGTCTTTGCTGTAGTGGAGCTCATGAGTGTTTGTATAATAATCATATGTGGCAAAATCCCAGTACTTTTGTTACAGTTATTTTAAAATATTTAGAAACTGCAGAACATAATGCTATAGAAAAATTGCTTCATTGTACATTATATTGAGTTATATTTTTAACTACCTTAAGACAGAACATTACTGGCCCTAAATTAACTAAATTAAGTAAAAGAGAGAGATGATATGGTGTACCAACTTTGTGTTTTTAATTTTAAAACCCTCTAGGTCAGGATAGGGCTGGATTTTCCTTTCATTCGCTCTAGGCTGATCTTGGATTGAATGGGGAGATTGCCAGGGCTGGTATGCAGAAGATAGGAATTTCAAACAATATGTACAGAGGCATATGGGGAACAGAAGGAGAATTAAGGGGGCAACAGTATGTGGGACAGACAATCTGAAGAATTGTATATCAAACAGGCAACAATATAGAAAAAGAAAGTCGGTATTTGGAATGACAAAGGAAATGGGAAAGAAAAAATAGATAGCATACATTTTACTGTAGAAAGGGAGAGAGAAACATGAGAAAGAGACTAGGGGTAAGATGAAAAAGATTGATGATGTTAAATAAGAGGATAAAATAAACATGTGAGGAAAAGCAAAAAATTAAGATGTAAAGGAAAGGGAAGAAATGCAGACTACAAATGTGGACTAGACATGAGTATAAGAAAGCTTGAGTAGGTATGATATATTTTATTAGCTAAGTTAAGTTACAGAGCAAGCTTTTATAGCAAACAAACTTATGGAGGCACACATTGCACCAGATAACATACCCTCTAGCTAGCATTAACAATACAGCAGGAAACTATAAAATGTTATTCAGAAACAGCTTCATATTATCCAATCAAAATTTTACCTACAAAACACACCTTACTAAAATAGTGGTTTATGGATGTTTAGAAGTAGCAAAATTGGATTCTAGATATGACTTATTTTGTAAACATTATCTCCTACAATGGTCCTCAGGACAACCTTCTGCATATCCCAAGCACCACTGAAATCCTTTGATATGCTTATCACTATAAAATAATGCACATTAGAAATATTAACTTTGGATTTCCGCAAAATATTAAGCAAGGAATCATACAGTACCATTACACAAGTTTTCTAAGACCCTAGCACTCAACTATATGTTTACACATTTTATTTATTTAGATTTATGGTGTATTTGTCCAAGGAGCTCTACAAAACTGGAAGAAGCAGTGCACTCATATATAGATAAGGCAGAGTTAAAGGGGGCAAATAAGTTCCGCAACTGTCCACCAGTCAGTATTGTAGGAGGGTATTTTATGGATTATAAGATCTAATTTTTCTACATATTATGGCCTTTTTATTATATAAATGGTTTTGCACAGATGAATGCTTTTGCACAGATTATATCCATTAGAGTAAGTTGGGGGGAGAAGAAGTTAATTTGTTTTAAGATGCTGGTTACTGAGAGATCACATGCTTTGTAATGTTGGGTTGGTATTCTGATATAAAGATTGGAGGTGAGGGTGATTCTCAGGTGAATGTAAATTATGTATCTCTGTAAAGCTAAATCATGTGAGTGAGGGGTAAAAAATGTTTGTGAAGAGTTTTTAGTTTTTTCTTAAATTCCACACACTCTATGGGGCAGAGTTGATGAGTGAATGAACTTGCACTGGAACATTGTTCATCAATATTTTTCAATGTTATACTCAGTTGTCAGATCCAGGGCACCTTCTCATTGTATTTTTTGAGTACAGGTGAATAAATCAATGTCTAATTTATTTTTATTTACTTAAGTGTGCTGACCTGACCTGTGGAGTGGAATGGCCTGCAAAGATAGCGATGGACAAAGTTGCTCAATAAAATAATTTAGTATAGTTATATTTGTATATCTTAGGAAAAACATAAATTGCAGAGAGGTAGATTTACTAAGCTTTGCATAGGTAGTGATGTGTTGCAAAGAAGAATGCCTATTTTAGTTGGTTAAAATTCCATCTAAAAAGCACATTTTAGCCAATCAATAAAAATGAATCCTCTTCATGGTTCTTAATATTTTAATAATTCTTAAGCCACATTCTGAATCAAAAAGTCTACATTTAATGCTTATAGCCTGGCCATGTCCACTTTCCTTTCATTTATTGTAATATGCTGAAAAGTTTTGTGTTCAAAATTACCCCTACTAAGCAATTTTTATAAACTTAAAACTGAAATTGTCTGTTATAACTTAGGATGCAATCAGTGACTACACTTAATAGGAAGTTTTAGAAATAAAACTTTACCTACAGCATTAAATCTCTAATTAATGGAAAATTTTCTGGTAATTTTCCAGGCTTTAAAGCAAGTTAATGAATTCACTAATTCATGACATTTATTTCTAGCTAAAAATGTAGATATTTCACTTCTTGTACGTGTGAACAGATTGAAACTAAAAATGTGTCAGAACAAAATTATTAGTTTATGCAAAATATATCCTAAAATTAGTATTTACAATTTCATTAAATCAGAATTATTAAGCAATGATGATCTATTTCTTCTATATCTTCGACCCTTATGCATAGTCTTAAATGTTCAAAGCTTCCAAGATGTTTGTGATAGCTACATTAGAGAAAACAATTATAAACTTGTTTTGTTGAGATAAGAAGAAAACAACAATGAAAAAAATATGAATCTTTTCTTTTTTATAAGATTTACATGGGCCATCCTTATTGTAGTAATTGTAGCATAATAAAACATTGAACGAACCGCTTCACGTCTAACCCTTGCTATGTGAATAGGATTGTGACAAAATTGGGGTGAATGATTGGGATATTTAAAAAAAATTAAGATATATCAGACCCAAATATTGACGTATAAACAAAGAATGCTGTGACTAAGTGTTCTGTAAAGTAAACATGAATGATGGTGGCTAAGTGAATAACTATGAGTGATGAAACAGCTCATACCAATGTGAGCTGAGTACTAGTGTCTTATATTTGTCCTAATCCTAATGTTGGGAAATGTGTTACCTTGTGTTACCATGGTGTACCTTTGAGAAAGTTACTGTAACAAAACCAGTCAGGTTTTAAGAAGGGCAATTTCCTTGTCTAGCAACCTCAGGATGGGAGTCCAAGCATCAGCATAACTGGTACAGTCAACCATGCTTTGTTGCATATATGTATATACTGTGTTGTCAATATTGTTGATTGTGTTTACTGACTGTTACAAACGATTTAATAACCTGTTTTTTGTTGTTGCAATAGACCCTTCAAACCATTGGGAGGCTCCCTTAATAGGGTACCCCCATCAGACTGCCTAAAGGCACCAGGCAAAGGGTATATTACAGCCCGGGACTTACTGCAAGGTTATAGCTATCTATTGCATAAAGAAATAATACCAGTTTGCTTTATATTTAGCATATAAGCTTAAACCCTATTCCAGTATTTGGTTTGTTTTTTTATTTTTTGCCTACTATATTTTTTTGCTATCCAATGATTTACAATTTTATTGTACATATGAGGATAACATTCAGCAGCATTCATGCTTTTTAAAATTGTTCTCTCCATTATTATTAGGAGAGGACAATTGCTTCAATACTTAAAAGTAACACATTTCCCAAAAGTAGGATTAGTACAAATATAAAAGACACTAGTACTCAGCTCACATTGGTATGAGCTGTTTCATACACGGTCACTCATAGTTATTCACTAACCATCATTAATTTTTGCTTTATAGAACGCTTAGTCACAGCATTATTTTTTTATGCTTCAATATTTGGGTCTGAAATACCTTAATTTTTTTAAATATCCCAAATCATTCACCCCAATTTTATCACAATCCAATTCACATAGCAAGAGTTAGACGTGACCTCTATGTCAAATCAGGTTCAGGCTATCTTTTAAAGAGTATTTTAAGTGGCCAGCCATTTTAGCCAGCCAAAAATAAAGAGTACTATTAAAAGGGTTTATTCCTCATTTTTTCATAAATCATTATAGATACTTATCAGGTGTTAAGCGCCAAAAAAAATACAATTTACATAAAAATACATAAGGTAATTTAACCTGCTGGAAATTAAAGGGCCTCATTCATATCATGGCCGTAAAACGGCTGCAAATCTGCAATTCCTTGTGATTGGGTTACGGCCCCGCGTAGCTCTACGTCTACGCTGGTATTCAATTGGGCGGCACCGCAAGCGAGTCCCCCTTAGGGCCGATTGCAAACCATGCTATCGGCAGTAAGCACTTGTTTGCATGAAAAGGATCGTGGCCGCAAGGCCGAACTCGTGTTTTCAAGGCCGCAATCTCGGAGAAATGGAAATGCAAATATAAATTCAACACAGCACTGTAAATTATGGGGAACACAATGGCGACATGAGGATTAAAGGGACAACATTCTCAAGCTGGCACATTGCCAAAATACAATGATTTCCAGTTTAATTTATGTCCAAAATCCAACGGGCTTGAATAACGAGTTACGAGTAACTAGTTTATTTCATGTTCAATTTCCTTCCTAAAATCCTGCGGGCTTCAACCTCCAAGCCGGAGGTTGTATTCAAAAGTCCTACCGTCTTGGATGTTGAAATTAACTATTTTTATTTGCCGATTTGAGAGTAGGGGAATGTTGTGCTATAAATTCTAAGTCCTAAAATCACTTTCACTTCTAATAAAAGTCCAGGATGTCTTTTTTATTTGCTTAATTAGTGCTATGTTTTGTAAGTAAGATCATTGCGTGACCTCTTTGATGTGAGTAAGCTGCGAGCATAGCATTTGAATAGCGATTTGTGATTCCTTGCGGCCACAACTCTTGCGGCCACGCAAGATCAAATGCTTTGACGGAAGTAAGCTGCGATTGAGCTAATCGCAAGGGATCGCAGCTCAAGGCTTGTAAGCCGCCGGAGGCCGCAAATTGAATAAATAGCTAAGTAGCTTGCAGCCTCTCCTTGCGGCTACTTATTTGGACTAAGTAGGATTCGAATGAGTCCCAAAGTATTTAACAATATAAAAACTTTAGCAACTATGTTGGCCATGAAAATAAAAGCATTTTTAGTGAAAACTGTGTTTTAGATGCATCCCTCTTGGATTATATATTTGCCTGCAGCCCGAGGAGAATGGTATTGTGGATCTTATTGTGAGCTGCTATTCGATTTAGTTCTATTGTATGCTGGCAATTCCAAGTTGCAGTCTTTGAACAGAACTAAATAGAGATATGATCTGCCTCAGGAGTTCTTGCAATTCTTCACATGTGCATAGTTCTGTTAGGAACGAAATCAAGTCTCCCAGTGAGAATAGAATAGTTAAAAATGAAATTATTTTTTAATTATGGGTAATGATGTGTGAAATGAGACAAAAGTAAAATAAAATAAAAGGTAAAATAGAATATTCAAAAGTATTTATTAAGTATACATTTTAACAGTACACAGAAATTGCAAATGTGTAATATAGTGATATAGATTGAAATACTTTGTAAATTTGTATATATCGAAATATTAATCAGAAAATGCAAACAAATCTATATGTACTTAAAATAAAATATCAGTGAAAACACAAAATCATTGACCACAACAAATCAGCTTTGCAAAATAAAGCCCATAACTGCTAGCTACCTTTTTTCTTTCTTTCTTTGGCTAGGAAAGCACAAACCAAACTAAAACCTCTGCTGCCTATTTACAAGCAAATAAAAATGATAAAGCAACACGGAATTCCAATTTTTTAACACTATACCAATCTCCTAATGAGAATAAAATTAGTTTTCTGAACACTATGGTTACTTCATCAGACTTAAGTTCACAAAAAACAAAAATTGGACACTATGGCCCCTATTCAATTGCAATTGAGATTTGCTACAATTACAGAGCGATTCAATTGAACAAGCCTGCAAGTTACGGGCCGAAAGCCGAAACCGTAAACCACACCATCATTAGTAGCATTTCAGAGCGTGAACATCATCAATTTAGCAAGGCCGTAACTACCGATTTAGAAACAGACAATAGTAAATGAGACCGTCATCATTACGTCAGTAAAACATGGAGGTTACACGTCAATCAATTAGCGTTTAGAGGTCCCATATGCGATCAGACTCGCAATTCGGCAAAGTACAAAATAATAAAAATGAATGGCGATACTGTTTTAGTTCATGTGGGTGGCCTGATATGTATTAACTCATTGATTCCCGAGATTCATATGACACCAAAATGAAACATAATATAAAAAAAAAATTGATTGCAGATTTGCGAGCTTGAGACTGCATTTACAGTGCTATGAACAGGGGTAAATCCCCCTTGCGAGTCCCATCTGATACCTGTAGGATTTTCTTCTACTATTGCAATCTACAGGTGTGAAAACATTTGCAGGCTTGAGGAATTGTAGCAATTGAATAGCCATTTGTGATTTTAGTGATTATAAATTTTGCGGGCTTGAAAGATCAAAGGCTTCGATGGGCTGCAAGTTAAGATTTTGACAACCACAGGGATTTTCAGTGTGTAACCCGTAGATCATTTGCTGCTCTCTAAAATACGCCATTTGAATAGCAAATTTGTTTACGGGATTCATTTCGTGCTCCAGTAACCTACAATTGCTCAATTGAATAGGGGCCTATATTTATATATAGTTTTTAGTCAACAAAAAGAGAGGGGAGGAAAAATTTTATAGTATAGGGAGACTATCACTTCAAAGTACGGAGATGAACATACAGAAGGTAACATACAATAAGAGTTCATACTTAAAAAACAGTTGGTCTACTGAAGAACTGCTTAGCGTTTAATAGTCAAATTAGATTAAATTGAAAAAGATATAGGGTATGGCATCATATTTATATCTATGAAGTGTAGACACCAGACCTAGATTTAATCTAGAATATAATGTATGTATATAATGTACTCCCAAACCCTTTTTCTCTTGATGTTTTGTACTGTCCCTTCAGTACAGTCACTCTCAGGTTTTCAGTTTGTGGTATCAGCTGCTGAAAGGTTTTTCTATCGCTTGGCAGCAGTTGGCGCCTATCTTCTTGTTGACTGTCTAATTTGATGTAGCAAAGTAAATTACAGAGTAAATAAAGTACAAAATGAGGAGGTAGGAGGGAATACACACCTGCACAAAAAAAAAAAAAGGATTCCGTTTTTAAAATATAACCTTTCATAATTTACTAAAAACGTATTGTCAAAGAAAACCAAGAGAGCAAAATAGTTAAAATATATCTCTAGGTGCTGCCTCAATAACACGACTTCCCAAGTGGAACACTTGCTCTATGTCCCAAACCACTCTGCTTGTATGGAACTGGATCCACTTAAAATACACCTATCAGTGCGCTGACATCAATATAATGTAAAGGGAATGATGGTAGATACTGCACAGAGGTTGGGAAACCGATGCAGACTTGATCCGTAATTTAATGCAACAGTTTGCCCTTTATCGTGCTTTTCATAATTCAGAAAACGTCAAATGTTTATCGTACATAATGCGGTCCATATTGTGATACCCAAATACCAATTTTGTTAGAACATAGTTGTTATTCAAAGAACACAGGGACTAGTCCAGTCTAATGCCACATAGGGTTAATAGGGCCTGTGATCCGTTATGAAATACTATGTATCAGAATTAATAATGTCCACCAGGCTACACAAGGCATAGGTTCTAGATGCTGACGTTTTAGTGGACAAACAGTGGAATATGCTGCAATCTTTAGGCAGATCACTGTATATTAGAAGACATTCCAGTGTTCCAAATGGAGCCACTTCAGTTAGCTTGCACAGTATAATCCCATATAAGACATTTTGATCAGTTATTCTATAAACCGGCCCATTACCTCAGAGCTAGTCAGGCGCAATTGCCAGTACATATGGTTTGGATGTTGAACACTCCAGACTCCAAAATCCTACAGCACAGCAGGATCACAAACTTCTTCTCTATTTTAAAAATTGGAGATTTTTTTTTGGGAGTTCAGGTTGACTGTCTAACTGTGAAGATGAATTTGTTTAGATGTGGTACAATATATTCCTCATGATATTAAATATTAATATACAACATTAGATGAGGCATATTTGAATGTTCCCCAAATGTCATATTCTACCTAAAATCAGTCAGGTTGTAGGACTATTCTAGGCATTTAGTTTAATTATTGTATTCGTATCTAAATCTAATACAGTGGCCTGTTGGTATAGACCAGGGGTTATCACATTTTTTGTTCTGTGAACCAGCTGACTATCTTACAGTGCTCTTATGAACCGCCTTTGGGATCCATGGACTATCTAGCACTAGTTGTAGGACTAGCTGTTGAGAAACAGTTGTATAGTCTATTGTATTTTTACATGACACTCTTTTATACCAATAATTACAAAATATAAATTATCAACATGTTAAGAGATTGATATGTATCAAGTAAGCATTAAGATCAGAAACCTTAGGACCTAGTACAAATACCATATAGCCCACCAATACAACGCACATGCATTTTCCCATCTCTCATAGCAAACTTTTATGGTAACAAACTGTACAGTAATATATATATATATATATATATATATATATATATATATATATATATACAGTATATGTGTGTGTGTATATACATACAAATATTAAAGTGTATGTTTGTTCCATAATGTAAATCACAGTGAAGTACATCATTGTACTACTTAATATACATTTATAAGAGCAAATTACATAATATCCTTGCGAATATGTAAATTATGTATTTATTTTCACTCTCTCTTATACCTGATGCAGCCTGACTGCCTCCATTGACAAGAACAGGACTTGGATGAGCCAGATGTACTAATGTGTCATTGTCAGTAGCTATGTTCCCTACTTCCCTGATAGCAGGAGTCTCAGCATATAATATACATGCCTGCCAGAATGAGCCCCCCTTACAAGGTGAGCCCCTGACAAAAGTACCTCCTCTCCCCTGCCAACGGCAATGATTGAGATGGGTTACTATGACTGGAAACGGTATCTTTGACACAGTTTGTAGAAACAATAGGGGTCTTACTATCAAAAATCTTTAATTTCTGTATTTACATTATTTGACTATATTAATAAAAAAAGTATTTAGCTATGTATAGTTTTGAACATTTAGAAAAAAAATAATAATTAAAAAAATAAGGAAACTTCTGAAAAAATATGGTCCATCTTTGGTGGGACAGACTCCCCTAACAGAGGAACCCCATTTAAATATAGGCAACACTTAATACAAAAAAAAAAAATTATTCTAAAAACATATTTAGTTATTTGGAAATGCAAGACAAATATGGAAAGAAATTTAGAGAAAATAAAAAATAGTTGTTTGCAAAATACTGTATGTGTGCTTAAATAGCACAAATACAACAATATATACACAATGTGTATTTTAAAGTTTGTATGAAGCATTGTGCGAGTTGCTAAACGAGAAAAATGCCTAAGAAACAATTCACAGACACTAAATATATGCACTGGCAATTTTACAATTACACAAAAGAGAAATAAAATTTAAATCATATATTTCGTAAATACTAAAAACACACACTCAAACAGAACTGAACTTGGAGTACTTTATCAATCATTCATATGACTATATTTTTACTATTTTTAAAGTTTCATGCTATTTTATCTTCTGTGTCGCTTCTCTGCCAACATCTGAGACTAAATAATTTGTGAAATTTAAAACTATATAACTTTATGGAATGGATGGCAAACTCTTTAATAAAAATATGTAGAATGTATGTAAAAATGTACAAATTTGTAAGTGCTATTATTTCAAAACTATATTGTATTGTAGATAAATAATTTTAGTATACTTGTCAATTTGTTTATTTCATATTAAGAATTATATTATTGATTTAAATATATTGCTTTAACAAAATCCCTGTGAAATGGATACTGGAGGTAAGACACTTCACGGCCCTTTAAAAATATAAGTAACAACCAGCATAAAACTCCATATTGTAGCTTACAATGCAAGAGCCAGCACCCTATGTGTGGTATAAGAGGAAGTAACTGGCCAACCTATGTGTACAGAGATTCATTTATGGCTTTTTGCTTCACACAATGGCATGCTCTGAGTGATGAGAGGAGAAAGTGAAGGACACCAGCATGGTAACCCCTAGAGCTGAGCATAGGAAGATAGAAAATTGATTTAATCTGTCAAAAGAGCTAATAGGGCTTTCATTATAGTAGATGCAAGACTATAAAAGAACAATAGCTTTTTTTTTACCATTTTTGTGTCCATTTAAAATCTGTATAAATAACACAGAATAATTTTAACAATTATTTGTAAATTCAGTCACCATATTCTGTATTTAATTGCTTACCAGAACCATTGTTTAAATGATTGCTTGAAGAAAATATAAAAAAATACATGTAATATAGCCAATGTACTGTACATTTTCAAAGTTTTTAAATTAAATGATAAAAGATGTAGCATACTGACAATATGAAAGTCCTAAACCAACATTTGCAGTCATTTGGACACTTAAGGCATTGATTTTAGCAGGCATTTAACAATTCATCTTAAATTACATGAAATGACGTCTTCAAAACAGTATTGTCACTTTTGTTTCCTTGAATTAAAGCATTCTAAACTACTGCAGTTCCACTAGCCCCAAGTGTACATTAAGCATCAACATGGATTTACATCTTTGGTGCACAACCTTTTACTTTGTACCTCACAGCAATGTTGTTTCTTAACTAGGCTGAGTCATCCCATGTAAATTATTGTAATTCAAGTGAGCAACAGACTATCAGCCCTACTAAATTAGAAGCCCGTAGCGGCATCTACAAGCCGAATAGGGCTGCGGGCTTGAAATTCCGTTGTGTTGGCACAGAAACCTGTAAACCATTTGTCGGATGTGCAGCCATGAACATGATCAATTAGTCAAACCTGTAGTTGCGGGTTTAGATGGAGCCAATGGCAACAGAGATCGCCATAATTCCGTCACTGAAAAATGGAGGTTGGATTTCAAAGTCTTACAGGCTTCAATTACAAGTTGCGATCGGACCCACATTCCAGACATAAGGCAATATTGATAAAGCCATAAGTATGATATTCTAGAACATAAAGGAAGAGGTCAGAATAGTAAGCTCTTTACACCGGCATAAGCTATAGGGCAAAATTTGATTTGAACAATCTTATGCAATTAAAATAATACGTTTATAATTCACACTGGACCCTTAGCTCCTTTTTATTTGTTCGCCAATCAGTTTTGTATTGTCAATTATATTGTCATCATATTGTTTAACTATGTGAAATATGCTGCCGGTGTTTTTTAATAATAAATATTAATAATAAAGACATATCATAGTGCTATAAATCTTTCAAAATACTTTTTGATAAGGGTTTTGAAACACAATTGTTGTGCAATTAAACTTGTCAATCAGATAAAGCCATTTGGTGTTCAGGCTTGTGCGTCACAAAATACCTAAGGCATGTAATTGGGGAATATCAAACCTTATTGCACTAACATTTTATTGAATTTGTTGAGACAATGAGAAAACCTGAAGCAAAAGGCATCTTCCTGGATTTCTGTATCTTTCCATTTATAACAGCTAATTGAAAGATTTCAACTGACAAGTGTTTCAATTTAATTAGTGCTTGATATTTGAACATTTCGAGTTCATGTTTTAGTGTTATTTTCATGGGCACAAATAAAGGTGTAAACACTTAAAAAATCACGAAGACATTTATTTTATTCAAGAGCTTGTTAAGTTTTTAATGGTTTTGTGTAATTTCTAACATGAGGTGGCAGCTATTTCATAGGGCAATTGAATGACATTTGGAAAAGAAACAATCACACAAATTGATTTTTTTTTTAAAGGTCCTTAATGTGTGATGTTATAAACTTGAGCTACAAAGTCACATTTTGGGCACACAAGGCATTGGTGGCAGTTTGTCATAGTTTATTCACCATGTGGTAACTCCAGCCGTGTAAATGGAAGAATAGAAATATGGAGAGTTAGGCACATTTTTTCCAGGGTGAGTTTCAAGAGTTTTAGCCTAATAACTGAAAAAGAGTTTGATGGGTGAATGCTGGCATTCAAAAGATAAACTTATATATAAATTAGTAAATCATGGGAGTCGATGCACTTTGTAAGTTCAGGTGCTGCAAATATATCTAAGGGTTGTAAAATACATTTTTTTCATGCTGAAATAGCCATGGCAACTTTAGCGATCCACTTCTCAACCATATGAAGCTTGTAAATCTAGGGGGATAAGAGGGGCCACACTTAATGTCTGGGTTCAGTTCTAGAGACCATAGTTCCAAAGGTATATTACAGATCAATAATCAGTGTTTTGCAGTATAATCTGATAGAATTGTTTTTGAACAAACATTGTATTTAGAGTGCCAAGGTTCCAGAGATACACATCTCTTTACCAAGTTAAAATCAATACTTAAAAAAAAGAGAGGTGCACCTCCAAGAAAGCTTGGCACTCTAAATAAAATGTTTGTCCAATAAAAAATCTATAATTCTCTACTGCATTACACTGATTATTCATCTGGAATACTGGATATCCATGGCTACTCTACTCTTCATAACAAAAGAATATTAAAGATAGAAATAAATAAAATGAGAGGGAATAAAATAGTGCACTGTCTAGACAACAAGACTTAATAGGAAAGACTTCATGACATAATGGATATCATGTTTGGTATTATGAGTTCTCTTTTTTAAAGTATTAAAGCTAAAATAATGATGAAAATAAATGAAAAATAATTATTGTGTAAATGTCTCTGACACAGACTTCTTAATATACTGTAGTAACATATTCTTATGTGTTTCTATATAATTAACGTTCAGTAATACACAATGAACATAATGACCTATTGTAGCAAAAAAATTATGGCTTATGGTTATTGAAAAGACATCTGCAAGATAAGCAAATCTTTGATGTGCGTAGAGTCACAGAGCAACGACTATTACATTTATTTCCTGTATTCTTTACACTAAGCATAGTACTGTATACTTTGTACTAGTGCTAGTTACATCGCAGCCACATACTGTATAAGATGATTATGTGTCTCATTTATAACTACTGTGCAAGTCTTTTTTTTTTTGCATTGTTCAGTCGTTTCCGACTTTCTGTGACCTCATGGACCATAACACACCAGGACATCTTTATGTCCATGGTAATACTGATCCACTTGGTATTCATGGCAGAGATACTGGAGTGGGTTGCCAGTTCCTTCTCCAGTGGGCCACAGCACACAGCTCTTGGTATTCCTAGGTGCTTTCCTATCTAAGTACTGACCAGGCCCAACCCTGCTTGGCTACAGGGTGGTGTGATCTCCTGACTTAGAATCAAACCCAGGTCGACAGCAGTGAAAGCACCGAATCCTAAGATTCACTAAGAATGACTTTGTTGAGCTGCCATAGATTGCAGTCTTTCAAAGCTGATGACAGCAGACCTCTTCAGACTGTTCACAAACACTAATTTATTATAAAGAGTTATTGCAAGTAAATTTCAGTTCACTCATTTCCTCCAGACGTGGACCCCTTGCTCACTGTGCCTTAGGGAGTTCAGCTGCACCTCACTGACGAGACCCATAAAGGCCAAAACGCGTCTGGGGGTTTGCTGTTTCTCCTGTTCAGGGTAGAATTGACTGGTATTTCGGGGCTGGGTCACTCTTTTGAGTGGGACCAGATTGATATACTACAGGATATTTCTCCCTGTGAAAGGCACAAGTGAGCTAAAAGAGGTTGCTCTCAGAGTGGCTTATAATGGCCATAGAACTAACCTATTAAGCTTGGTTCGTTCTCTGATGAGCACCTCTGACTTAGTTTTTTGTTTACTAATTTCCTGCCAGAGAAGTTATAAATATATGTATTAATTAGTTATGGAATATGACAAAGTTATCCAAGGTGTTTACATGAGCCACAGAGTCTACAGCAGCCTGCAACTAATGACCACCTGGAGCACAGTGGAGATCTGGAAATCTGACGCAATATAGACTGTTTGTTTTGCTCAACTCAGATTTAGCTGATTGAGAGTTGGTTAGTTAACGTGTCATATGTGGTTTAAGAAGTAGGTTTATGATGGAGTAACTTGTGAAAGCCCTGGTACAATCCACTGCATGTCAGCAAAAAAACTACACAACAGTTGTTGAGACAAGCAAGAGAAGACAACTGACAACTGTAAAAACTGCTGTGACTCCAGAGCCCAATGCTAGCATTAAAGCAAATCTCTTCCTACAGATAATGACTAGTAAAGATGATGTGGAAGCATACCTCCTGATGTTTGTGAGGATCGCTACTAAGGAAACCTGGCGATAAAGTCACTTGGCTAGTATCATTGCCCCTTACTTATGTTGTGAAGCACAGAAAGCCTCCCCCCACCCCACCCTGATAGTGATAGACCACTAGTTTATTAATCTTCCTCCAGCCTTATGAGAATTAGTGGGACAAAATGAACCAGAAACCCCTGACAGAAAGGTACCTGGCTATGAATAAGCTCTCATGTTGTCCAAGAGAGAGGCCTTCAGCACGCAAAGATGGTTTAAAACCATGAATAATTGTGCTAGAAAGCCTGGATTCAGAGAAGAAAAATTCAGAATCTGGAAGTAATCTGCTACAAGAAGGAATGATTGTTAAAAAGTCAAAGCACAGACAGAAAACAGTAAGCAATGTCCAGTGCAGGGAACCAATGCAAAGTAACATGGGAGAGCACCAGTTCAAATGTAACATGATCAACATGTTGGGAGTGGTGTACAGGTTAATGGTAAAGCAACCACAGCATTAATAGAATCAGAAAGTTCAGTGACTCTATTTTCAGGCAAAATCATAAGGCCTAGTAAAAGAAAAAAATCTAATAAAACAATCACAAAATGTGTGCATGGAACAGTAAATATCTACCCTACAAGTAAAGTAACATTGGAGGTGGGAGAAGATCACTGAGCCAGTGGTAACTCACCTGCCTCATCCTGTTGTGCTAGGTAGGGCTTTTCCTAATTTTGGAAACATCCTTCAAATCAACAAATAGGAAACCATAGAAAATCCCGAGTAGAAAACCCAGGCTGCTCGGGAACTGGAGACATCTGTCATGTTTTGTCATGTAATCTATTCTCTGGATCAGGGAAGGCCAGTAAAATAAAGCAGGAAAGAAGAAAAGCCAAAAAGGTTGGTACAGAAATAAGGATAAAAGCTTTTCAGGAGGCTGTAGCAGTCAGTCAGGCTGATGAAAGAAGAAAAACTGACAGAGAAGTCACTATGGGCCCCACCAAATCTTTTCCAGAATTAGTTATGGTGCATGTTGCACGAAAGCAGCATTGAATAGGCAAAAACATACAATATGGACTCATTTAGGTCGAAGTCTCCAATCTATTGTCAACCTCTCACCTTACAATTTGTCCATAAGATCCTATTCCATCACAGTTACTCCCTCTCCTCTCTACTACACTTATTCCTGCTCTCGCACATATTTTTAACATTTCCCTAACACTGGAAAGTTTTCATCATCTCTAAAACATGCTATAATTATAGCCATTCTTTAAAAACCTCTTCTGATCCAGTTAATGCATCTAATTATCATTACTTCCCCTGGCTTCAAAACTGCTTCATCTATAATCACCTAACCCAATTTATTTACTCCAATTCTCTTCTTCATTCTTCATCTTCCAATCAGGTTTCCGACCCCATCACTCCACAGAGACAGCTCTCACAAAAGTTACTAATGACTTATTCACTGCCAAGTCAAAGGGTAATTTCTCTATTATAATCCACCTAGATCTTTCTGATGCCATATTCTATGAAACTCCTCACCTAGCTCCACTAGATTCTCCTCCTGTCTCAAGTCCTTCAAAACCACACTAAAGACATGTCTATTTAATGAAGCTTATCTCTTTCATACTTAATATGTCCAATGTATCTATCACCTCTCAAGTCCCTGAAATTTTGCATTTGTTTGCGTTTTAATCATATAGGATGCTTTAAAAAGCACAAGATTTTGAGCTCAATATAAGGGCTCTCTATTTGTTTAATCTGTATTTTTAATGTTTTGACATTTTTTTCGTCTAATGTATGGTGCTGTGAAATAGGATTCCCCCATTCATAATACATGGGGGAACCCAGAGATTCCCCCTTCCCATGCAGTGAAGGGATCCCACAGTGATTCCCTCCCCAATCATACCCCATCCCCCCTAACGGATCTTCATGCCACATAGGACCTCATTGATATCCAAACACCACCTATATAGTTTTTTTCTACTACTTGGTAGCCTTCTTTGCGCTCAATTTGGGCTCTTGCAGGCACAGGCTGGATTTGGGCTCTTACAGGCACAGGCTGGATTTGAGCTCAATTTGTGCTATTGCAGGCACAGGCTGGACTTGGGCTCAAGTTGGGATCTTGCAGGCACAGGTTGGATATGGGCTCTGACAGGGACAAGCTGGAATTGAGCTTTTACAGGCACAGGTTGGACTTGTGCTTAATGTGGGCGCTTGCAGGCACAGGCTGGATTTGGCTCTTACAGGCACAGGCTGGATTTGGGCTCAGCTTAAGCTCTTGCAGGCACAGGCTGAATTTGGGCTCAAGTTGGGCTCTTTCAGGGACTGACGACTAGAATTATTGCAGGCACAGGCTCCTCATGTTGTCGCAATTGTAACAGCCTACAGCAGTTGCTATTGTGCTTTCAGTTTTCACTAGCGCGGCTTAACCCGAGGTAGCGACTCAAACCGAGGTCGAAATTCCCAGAGGAGATTCAACTTAACCCGAAAACGACTTAAACCGAGGCCGACTTAAGCCAAGGTACCACTGTATATAGACTGATGCTATCTTTGGAAGTGTATAGATGCTACTTGTTTTTGTCCTTTTTTACAGGAACACCAATCAAGAAGGGTAAGTTTCTTAATACAATTTTTTTCACTTCAGGTGCATTTTGGAAAGTACTACAAGGTTGCTTGTCTTTGTCATATTAAACATAATGCTCAGAAAGTATTTGATTTAAAACAAAGACTTTATTAACAGATAGCTCTTCATATGCATTTCTTGCATGGGGCAAAATAAGTTCTCATTAAGTAATTTATGAATCCAAACAAAACCAAGTCTCATAAGAGATACATAGACAGACATTTTCCATGTATCTAGCAAATTAATATATTGTGTACCCTCATTTAATCCTAAACGGGACAGGGTGTGTATCTTATGGATACACAATACTACTTGTTCACATAATTTTCTAGTTTTGTCTCCAATAGAAAAGTTTGTGCACATGCAACTGTAAGTCATTCACAGTTACTTTGGTGACATTGATACAATTGTCTTAGCACAGTGTGGGTAAAATAATATGATTCATGTTCTACAAACTATTGTTTCAGTTTGCAAGATGTGTGTCCTTCATACCTGAGGCCACCAAACCATGACAGCACATTAATAACAAAAGTGATGTTACGTGTTATAAACTGATTAATAGAAAATGCTTTATGAAAACTGGATGACAAATAAAGCAAATGGCCATCGGTAATACAGTCTGACTTCCCACATTTATAATTTTCTGTCACTCTTGGAGTTAATGTATTTAAAATTTGGGATTATGTTTTTTATTTGCCAACATATTCTTTAGATTAGGGCTTTTCTAAAAAAAATCTTTGGATCCAGGCGCATGATAATGTATGACTGGGATTTAGTTATTGTTTATCCTAGTTTTGCCAGCACATTCTTTTATGGTTACAGTTCTGGCCTGTTAAAGAGATATACTATATACAGATACACTATGCAAATCATATGTAAGACTGAAATTAATTACGAAGGATTGTTATTGTTGTTGTTTAGTCATTCAGTCGCGTCTGACTCTTCGTTAATCTATGGACCACAGCACGCCAGGTGCATCTCTCAGTCACTGCCCCTCTGGGGTCCATCAAGTTCATGTTCATTGCTTCAGTGACCTCATCTATCCATCTCTGCATCTGTCATGCCCTTCTTCTTGTGCCTTCAATTTTTCCCTGCATCAGAGTCCTTTCTAGGGAATCCTGCCGTCTCATGATATGGCAAAAATATTTGACCTTCAGCCTCATGATCATACCTTTTAGTGAACCGTTTGTCTTGATTTCCTGAAGTATTGATTTATTGGATCTTCTCCAAGGGACCCTAAGCAGTCTTCTCCAACAGTCCTATTTCTTTATGGTCCAGCTCTCACATCCGTATGTTACTACTGGGAATACCATAGTTCAAACCATGTGGACCTTTGTATAGGGTTTAATATATTTACTATTTACTAGCTTGTCCAAGCTTACCATAACTTTCCTCCCTAGAAGTAAACGTCTTTTAATTTCCTGACTACAGTCACCATCTGAAGAGATTTTGGATCCAAGGAAAATAAAATCTGTTACTGCCTCCACTTCTTTCCCGTCTATTTGCTAGGAAGTGAGATTGCTGTTTGCCATGATTGTCGACTTTTGTAACGTTGAGCAGCAGGACAACTTTTGCACTCTCTTCTTTTATCCTCATCAATAAGTCCTTTAGTTCCTCCTCACTTTCAGCCATCAGAGTAATATCATCGGCGTATCTGAAGTTGTTGATATTTCTTCCAGCAATATTGATTCCAGCTTTGGATTCATTCAGTCCAGCCTTAAGCATGATGTATTTTGCATATAAGTTGAATAAATAAGGTGACAATATACAACTTTGTTGCACTCCTTTTCCGATCTTGAACAATTTTGTTTTTCCAAGTTCGGTTCTGACCGTGGCTTCTTGGTCGACATACAGATTCTTTAGGAGGAGGATTAGATGATCTGGTACTCCCATCTCTTTAAGGACATGCCACATTTTGTTGTGATCCACACAGTCAAAGGCTTTAGAATAGTCCAGGAAGCAGAAGTAAACATTTTTTGGAACTCTCTTGCTTTCTCTATTATCCAGCGGGCATTTGCAATTTGATCTCTTGTGCCTCTTCCTCTGCAGAACCCAGCTTGCACATCTGGTAGTTCCTGGTCCATATATTGTTGGAGTCGAGCTTGTAGAATCTTAAGTGTTTCCTTGCTGGCATGTGAAATGAGTGAATTGTTTGATAATTGGAGCACTCTTTGGCACTGCCTTTTTTTGAGATTGGGATGTAGACTGAACTTTTCAAGTCTTTTGGCCATTGTTAAGTTTTCCAAATGTGTTGGCATAGGGTAAGTAACACTTTCACAGCCTTATCCTGTAGAATTTTGAATAGTTCAATTGAGATTTCATCACCTCCTGCAGCCTTATCATTAGCAAGACATCCTAGGGCCCATCTCACTTTACGCTCCAAGATGTCTGGCTCAAACTCATTGGACACATTATTCAGGTCATCACTGCTGTTAATATCCTTCCTATATAGATTTTCAGTGTATTCCTGCCACCTCTTCCTTATCTGATCTTCTTCTGTTAAGTCCTTACCATTTTTGTCTTTTATCACGCCCACTTTTGCATGAAAGGTGTCTTTTAGGTTCCCAATTTTCTTGAAGAGATCGCTTGACTTACCCATTCAGTTATCTTCTTCAAATTCTTTACATCGCTCATTGTAGGATGTCTCCTTGTCTCTTCTTGCTATCCTCTGGAATTCTGCATTCAGTTGGGCAAATCTTTTCTTATCTACCTTTCGTTTTACCTCTTTCCTGGGCTACCTTCATAGCCTCATCAGACAGCCAGTTTGACTTCTTACTTTTCTTTCTTTTAGGGATATTCTTTGTTGTTGTTTCCTGGATTATGTTGCAAATTTTGGTCCAAAGTTCTTTAGGCATTCTATCTTCCATGTCTAGTTCCTTAACTCTATTCTTAACTTCCACTGCATATTCACAGGGGATGGTATTTATTTTGTATCTACGTGGTCTGATGCTTTTCCCTCTTTTCTTCAGTTTAATTTTTAACTTTGCAATAAGAAGCTCATGGTCTGAGCAGCAGTTAGCTCCAGCTCTTGTTTTTGCTGACTGTATAGAGCTCCTCTATCTATGGCTGCAAAGTATATAGTCAATCTGATTTCAATGTTGTCCATCTGGTGATGACCATTTGTAGTTTGAGTTGTATCTTTATGAGTCTGGAGATATGTGCTGCAAAGATAGCCACTATTTGAATCTATACAGTAAGTTGTTGGAAAACCGATGATCTTCTTTACAAGAGATGAACATTTTTGTTCACAAAAATAAAAATAGTTTTTTACTGATATTTACTTCTTAAAAGTCATGAAAGCATATGTATTACAATAGCTCTTTAATAAACTTTCTGATTGTCTTTAAAGTCTTCTTCAGCTTGGGGAAGCAGCTACTTAAAAAGAAAAGCAATAACATTGTTATACAGCCAGGAAACTAGCACAGCCAGTGCTTACACAATATATATTTTAAGCTATGATGAGATTGGAAAATAATTACTTAGGATAAGAATTATAGGGAACAGAAAGTGCTTTTTGGAAATCCTGTGAATTTAGTAAAACTGAAAGTACTCTAGTCTGCCTTGTTATGGTACAATTATTCTTTCACAAAGGGAAGTCATATGTCCAATGTGCAATAGGGAGCGTTGACAAGTCTCCTGGTGCGGGCGCATTAGCTGTGCAACTGATTATTCTTTTCTATGGCTCTATATGGTACATTTAAAATACAAAGAGCACAGTCCTGAGGTTGTCTAGTTATAGTCTGGGTCAGACTCATTAAAGCTTCACCTTGCAAATTATAATACTCTCCTTAATAAATTCAGTCTTTGTGTCGGATTAAAACTGGCTCATCAACTGAAACTTTCTTTTTACCTGCAGCTATGCACATTTTATCTTTTTCTTTTACAGCCTTTTAACCATACACATTTCAAACACTAAAACTATGTAGATGTCTATCATATGGCTATCAATATGTATGTATTTTATGGTTGATTGTTATGATTAGGAACATCAGTGGAGTTTTTTTCTTATGTTTCAAGGACAGCTAGAGTGTACTACAAAATACAGTATGTGTATATATTAAAATCTTATTATTTCATTTTGTATTAAATAGTATGATACTATTCATACATTCTATTGCTAATAACAAATCAACACACTATATGGAATTTAAATAAATTATAAGGAATTTTGTTTGGGTAAATTAAATATCCTCTATGTATTAATTCATAGAAATTGTGCTATTCAAGTAAACATATGAGGTAGATTCACTAAGACATTCCAGCCGATCAAGATGGATCACAATGTGCTGAGACATTTATCACAGTCCTTCAATGTATTCACTACACTCTTTTTCATAGCATCACATGATATTGTAAACAGTAACTATCAAGTTGTTTTTACATTTTAAGGTTGTGTTAAGGGTTAGGTGTGGGTATAAAACTAGTAGCAATTACCTCCAAGTATTCAGAACAAATGTTGGGGGGGTTACAAATCATCTTATCACCTAAGATGAGGTGAAAAGGGCTGTTAATTTCCCCCCAGGAAACAACGCATAGTAAATCAAGGTATGCACGTGAGATGCATTTGAGATGCTTAGGTTTTCAGACACTTTGATGGAGGAACACAATACAAAAGGCAGTATGTACATTTTAAAAGTTTTTGCAAAAATGTATTCAGTGATACAAAAAAACAAGCAAAACAAATCAATGAAAATAATAAGCCTGGGTTCCATTGACCAATAACCAATAAACAGTTATCCTCACCAGCTCTCATCCAGCTACACCTGAATGGAGCAAAAAAAATAGTCCAATAGTTTGTAAAATCACTGGCCTATATATGACTTCAGATTGGCAGGTCTCCATTCTGGAGGTCATTAGCTACCGGAGGCTGTCTCACTGTGTGTGGCTTCTCCAGGTTCAAACAATCAGTCCATAAGTAGCCTCTACCATACTCCAGGAGCAGCCTTAAATCACAAAATCCCATGTGCAGCTAATTTCTTAAAAAGTAACCCACTGTTGTCATACTGAGGGAAGATAGCTTTGCAGAGAATGTGGCTCAAATAAACCCCTTGTATAACTCTGTCACACACTAATGCCGTGAGGCAGTGCATGAGGGACAACAGATTTGCATTGTCAAGTTGATTTCCAGCTCTGTGGAGAACTTTGAAGTTGAAAGGTTGTAGGGACATGAACCATCTTGTAACTCTGCTCTTCTACTCCTTGTTCTGATGCATCCTGTTCAGTGGAAAATGAGGGCATTTTAAACACTACAACATATATTTTGCATGAAAAAATGATGATTAAAATCTGTTTAAAGTTGAAATTTACAATTAGTGCAGTGGGCATAGTTATGTTTATAGATCTCATTGGCTGGCAGAGGTCAAGACCCCAAGAGCAGTTAAAATTCAGATTTTTTTTAATGCTTTGAGACCTTTATTTTAAAACTGAAAACACACTGTGGCACACTATCAAATACCCTTTTTCTGATGCCACAAAGATGTTTTTTTGTGGTACACGGTATTACTCATCCATGATAAATGACATGGAAGAGGGCTCTTTGTGTAGGAACCAACACTATAAAATGTCCTAAAAAGTACTAAAACCAGCTCATGACAAGCCTGCAGTGTGTATCTTTGTACAGCAACAACTTTATTGTATCATAACACAACATATATATAGTTCAGTGCAATTTATTCATAAAGACAATGTTTACATTTGCCACTACTCACTTAAAGCATTCAGACACAACATAATATAATTGCTGGCAACTGGAATATGAGGTAACTCATAATCTGTTGCCACATAGAGACATGTAGTTACTGCCCTGGACTGAATTCTCTATACTTATATAGAGAATTCAGTCCAGGGCAGTAACTACCTGTCTCTATGTGGCAACAGATTATGAGTTACCTCATATTCCAGTTATTGTCAGTGTCAAAAAGGCCTCTTTAAACCATAAATGATTTAATAGTAGATAAGAACCAAAAGGCACATCTAGCCTATCCATTTTATCTACCAAAAGTTTGGCTTTCTTAAGCCTCAGGATAGCCTTATATTTATCTCTGACATACTTGATTTGAGTTCTAATTAAATATTCAGATTTTGTGTCTCATCCTTCTATTGCCTTTTTCCTCCTGTCATCAACACTGCCTTGACCACTTGAAACTCTCATGTAACCATGACACTATGCTACATCCCCAGTTTTGAAGAGGGTGACCATTGCAAAGTAAACTACACATCAGAAAATAATGGCAGTACCTAGGAACGTCCATGGAATTCCCTTTCAGATTAAAGAGAAAACTAAAGAGAATCACAAAAATGTTGGAGCTTTCACTTTCTATAATTAATACCAATTTAAATAATATACATATAAGCTCACTTAAAATGCAGAATCCCCACAGTAGACTAAATCATATTCTAAAAATCTATTTTTTTAGCAGACCTTAGAACTAAATTAAACAAACTAAGGGCCCTATTAAATTCCAGCCTCGTAAATAAGAGGCTTCTACTTAAGCCCTACGTACTGCAAAGTTTCTCTAACTTACAATGCTATTAAATTAGCCCTGCTGCGAGCAACGTGTGAGCTACGCAGCAGGGCCGTACGTATCTACACTGCGTAAATGTACATGAGGAGTGACAGCCTGCGAGATGATATCGCAGGCTCCCACTCCTCATCAAGTGCTGCGGGGGTCCTAAAAGGGACCTCCGCGGCAGTCCCCCACATAAGCATTGCCGTGGGGGGTACTCCAAACCCCCCCCAGGCACCTAAAATGAACCCCCCCTCAATGCGGGGGTCCCTGTCGGGACCCCCGAAGTGTCCTCACATGAACACCTTGCTGCAGGGGTCCATAGGAACCCCCGCAGCCCCCACACATTAACCCCTTGCAGCGGGGGTCCCCGATCGGCACTGATCAGGCCCCCGCTGCATTTAAAACTTTTAAATTCCCCGCCGCGGCTCCTTAAAGGGGCCGCGGCACACTATTAGCCAATCCCGGCCGCGGCACTTAAAATTAACCCCCCTCTATGCTGGGGGTCCCGATGGGGACCCCCGAAGTGTCCCCACATAAACCCATTGCAGGGGGGGTCCCCGATCTGCATAGATCAGGCCCCCCGCTGCATTTAAAACTTTTAAATTCCCCGCCGCGGCTCCTTAAAGGGACCGCGGCACACTATTAGCCAATCCCGGCCGCGGCACTTAAAATTAACCCCCCTCTATGCTGGGGGTCCCCATCGGGACCCCCGAAGTGTCCCCATATAAACCCCCTGCAGCGGGGGGCCCCGATCGGCACCGATCGTGACCCTGCTGCAATTCAATTTTAAATTTCCCGCCTCGCGGGTCCTCAAAGGACCGTAAAGGTCCTGAAAGGACTCGCACTAAAAATAATAACCCCAGGCAACTATAATTACCCCATTAACTCATGATGGTCAATCCAGACCACCATAAGGCCTAAATTAACCCATTAACTCATGGTGGTCAATCCAGACCACCATAAGACCTAAATTAACCCATTAACTCATGATGGTCAATCCAGACCACCATAAGGCCTAAATTAACCCATTAACTCATGGTGGTCAATCCAGACCACCATAAGGCCTAAATTAACCCATTAACTCATGGTGGTCAATCCAGACCACCATAAGACCTAAATTAACCCATTAACTCATGATGGTCAATCCAGACCACCATAAGGCCTAAATTAACCCATTAACTCATGATGGTCAATCCAGACCACCATAAGACCTAAATTAACCCATTAACTCATGATGGTCAATACAGACCAGCATAAGGCCTAAATTAACCCATTAACTCATGATGGTCAATACAGACCAGCATAAGGCTCTATTTAACCCCATCAGTCCCATAAGGGTATATTATTACCATTATGGGCCTGTTACAACCCAACATTAACCACATAAGTGCCATGATGGTCCTCAAGGACCATCATGACACTAACTACAAACACTACACTATAACCCCCAATAAACCATTTAATCTAAACTAACCCCCCTCTACACTAATCTATTAACACTTACACTACCTACCTACACTACCTACCCCCTAATAAACCTCCCCAACACTCTAATTACAAAAAACAAAAAACCTACAGTACAAAAAACAAAAAAACCTACAGTACAGAAAACAAAAAAAAATTACACACCTGAAAAGGAAAGACAGATAAACACAATACAATAATACATATAATACATTACATACATTACATACAATACATGACATTACATATAATATATTAAATATAATATATTAAATATAATATATTACATATAATACATTACATACATTACATACAATACATGACATTACATATAATATATTAAATATAATATATTAAATATAATATATTACATATAATACATTACATACATTACATACAATACATGACATTACATATAATATATTAAATATAATATATTAAATATAATATATTACATATAATACATTACATACATTACATACAATACATGACATTACATATAATATATTAAATATAATATATTAAATATAATATATTACATATAATACATTACATATAGTCCTAATCAAATACCCCCTATCTATCTAACATACAATCTATTTAATTTAAAATAAATCCTAACTATATCAAATACATCCCCCTATCTATCTAATATACAAAAAATCCTAACTACATACACAGACCCTTATTCTAAAATAAAATAAAATAATTACAGTCCTAACTACATACACAGACCCTAATTCTAAGCTAAAATCAATAAATTAAGACCACTTACCTTTAAGATGTTGCTTCAGATCACTAACCTATGGGTCAAACAAAAAAAAAAATTAGTACAAAACATTAACATCAAATAAATAAACATTATATACATTCTACATATTCAACTCACCTTTACAGCATGTCCAGTCACTGTTAAGCTCTTCCGGCGCGGCCCTGTTAAAAAAAAAAAACACAATACATGAATACATGAATACAATATATAAACAATAAATAAAATACACAAATAAACATCTAAATATACATTTAACTTACCTCCCCGCGATGTCCCCGGCCTTCTCTCCTTCAGCCCCGGCTGGGCCGCGGAACCATCCGCGCTCTAAAAAAAAAAAAGAAAAAAAACTAACGGAGGTCTGCACTGGCAGACCTCCCCGACGCTACTGAACCTCCCGGAGTCGTTTCCGGGAGGAAATTGGCATTGGCGGCTTGTGATTGGCTGAAAAAGCTGTCAGCCAATCAAAAGTCGTCAATGTAGGAGCCAATCAGGATGCGCAGATGTCTTCTACCAATCACTCCGTGGGGGTGTATCCCATAGTGATTGGCTGAAGGCATCTGAGCGTTGTGATTGGTTCCCATAAAGATAGACAAGTGTTTTAGCCAATCAGGGTGGGATATTGGGGTGTATCCCATCCTGATTGGCTCACACATTGACGACTTTTGATTGGCTGAAATTGATAGACAGCTTTTTCAGCCAATCACAAGCCGCCAATGCCAATTTCCTCCCGGAAACGACTCCGGGAGGTTCAGTAGCGTCGGGGAGGTCTGCCAGTGCAGACCTCCGTTAGTTTTTTTTCTTTTTTTTTTTTAGAGCGCGAATGGTTCCGCGGCCCAGCCGGGGCTGAAGGAGAGAAGGCCGGGGACATCGCGGGTAGGTAAGTGAAATGTATATTTAGATGTTTATTTGTGTATTTTATTTATTGTTTATATATTGTATTCATGTATTCATGTATTGTGTTTTTTTTTTAACAGGGCCGCGCCGGAAGAGCTTAACAGTGACTGGACATGCTGTAAAGGTGAGTTGAATATGTAGAATGTATATAATGTTTATTTATTTGATGTTAATGTTTTGTACTAATTTTCTTTTTTGTTTGACCCATAGGTTAGTGATCTGAAGCAACATCTTAAAGGTAAGTGGTCTTAATTTATTGATTTTAGCTTAGAATTAGGGTCTGTGTATGTAGTTAGGACTGTAATTATTTTATTTTATTTTAGAATAAGGGTCTGTGTATGTAGTTAGGATTTTTTGTATATTAGATAGATAGGGGGATGTATTTGATATAGTTAGGATTTATTTTAAATTAAATAGATTGTATGTTAGATAGATAGGGGGTATTTGATTAGGACTATATGTAATGTATTATATGTAATATATTATATTTAATATATTATATTTAATATATTATATGTAATGTCATGTATTGTATGTAATGTATGTAATGTATTATATGTAATATATTATATTTAATATATTATATTTAATATATTATATGTAATGTCATGTATTGTATGTAATGTATGTAATGTATTATATGTAATATATTATATTTAATATATTATATTTAATATATTATATGTAATGTCATGTATTGTATGTAATGTATGTAATGTATTATATGTATTATTGTATTGTGTTTATCTGTCTTTCCTTTTCAGGTGTGTAATTTTTTTTTGTTTTCTGTACTGTAGGTTTTTTTGTTTTTTGTACTGTAGGTTTTTTGTTTTTTGTAATTAGAGTGTTGGGGAGGTTTATTAGGGGGTAGGTAGTGTAGGTAGGTAGTGTAAGTGTTAATAGATTAGTGTAGAGGGGGGTTAGTTTAGATTAAATGGTTTATTGGGGGTTATAGTGTAGTGTTTGTAGTTAGTGTCATGATGGTCCTTGAGGACCATCATGGCACTTATGTGGTTAATGTTGGGTTGTAACAGGCCCATAATGGTAATAATATACCCTTATGGGACTGATGGGGTTAAATAGAGCCTTATGCTGGTCTGTATTGACCATCATGAGTTAATGGGTTAATTTAGGTCTTATGGTGGTCTGGATTGACCATCATGAGTTAATGGGTTAATTTAGGCCTTATGGTGGTCTGGATTGACCACCATGAGTTAATGGGTTAATTTAGGCCTTATGGTGGTCTGGATTGACCATCATGAGTTAATGGGTTAATTTAGGTCTTATGGTGGTCTGGATTGACCACCATGAGTTAATGGGTTAATTTAGGCCTTATGGTGGTCTGGATTGACCATCATGAGTTAATGGGTTAATTTAGGTCTTATGGTGGTCTGGATTGACCACCATGAGTTAATGGGTTAATTTAGGCCTTATGGTGGTCTGGATTGACCACCATGAGTTAATGGGTTAATTTAGGCCTTATGGTGGTCTGGATTGACCATCATGAGTTAATGGGTTAATTTAGGTCTTATGGTGGTCTGGATTGACCACCATGAGTTAATGGGTTAATTTAGGCCTTATGGTGGTCTGGATTGACCATCATGAGTTAATGGGGTAATTATAGTTGCCTGGGGTTATTATTTTTAGTGCGAGTCCTTTCAGGACCTTTACGGTCCTTTGAGGACCCGCGAGGCGGGAAATTTAAAATTGAATTGCAGCAGGGTCACGATCGGTGCCGATCGGGGCCCCCCGCTGCAGGGGGTTTATATGGGGACACTTCGGGGGTCCCGATGGGGACCCCCAGCATAGAGGGGGGTTAATTTTAAGTGCCGCGGCCGGGATTGGCTAATAGTGTGCCGCGGTCCCTTTAAGGAGCCGCGGCGGGGAATTTAAAAGTTTTAAATGCAGCGGGGGGCCTGATCTATGCAGATCGGGGACCCCCCCTGCAATGGGTTTATGTGGGGACACTTCGGGGGTCCCGATGGGGACCCCCAGCATAGAGGGGGGTTAATTTTAAGTGCCGCGGCCGGGATTGGCTAATAGTGTGCCGCGGTCCCTTTAAGGAGCCGCGGCGGGGAATTTAAAAGTTTTAAATGCAGCGGGGGGCCTGATCTATGCAGATCGGGGACCCCCGCTGCAAGGGGTTAATGTGGGGGTGCTGCAGGGGTCCTGATAGAGACCCCAGCAGCATGGGGATGTGTATAGGGTGCAGGGGGGAGCCTCACGCTGCTGTCTCGGGCTGTTCCGAGGCAGCACGTAGAGGCTTTCGGATCCCTTGCGTGGACTTTTTGTCCACGTAGGGATTCTTACGATATGCGAGACTCGTGCATAGATTTAAGGCTACGTAGCTCTCTCGGAGCCTATTCTCGGCCATTTTCTCGCAGTCATATCGTAAAGCAGGCTGCGAGAGATTCGGTTCTCGCAAACAGCAGGAAAACTGCCTTTTGCGAGCACCGAGAGAACTACGAGGGAGAATTTAATAGGGCCCTAAATTTGCTCACTAATACTTAAAATTACAACACCATGTAGGATGTTCCTTAATAGTACTAATAAAAATCCAAATCACCAGTTAAAAATAGATCCATATTAGTAGAATGTGATTGGCCACCCATGAATTGTCCTTCCTCTGGATTTTGAATTGTTGGGAGTTATGAATAGAGAGTGGGGATAGGCATTGGTAACATCATGGAAAATAAGGCAAATAAAGGATAAAGATAGGTAGGGAGTATTATTATATAATATAATAATAATAATGTGTGGAAAGTGTACTTATTCTTAACAGTATATTTTTTATATTTATATATTTAGATTTTTTTGGGTTAAACATTTTATTTAGAGTGACAAGCTTTCAAGTGGTACACCTCCTTTATCAAGTCATATATACAATGGTAGAGCTAGTGAATAATGCTTGCAACTTCATTATGAATTCTAGAATGTTCAATAAAAAAATATATATATTTGCCTTTACATACACTATAATCATCAACAAAATAGATAAGAGTATACATTTCATAAAAATGCATTAAACCCCATTAACCTGATTTTTTTAGGCTCTCCAGCTGTTTTTTTTTTCTAAAGATACTTTATGCCAAATAATAGTTTTTTAATCCTTAATAACAGCCCCTTTCACTTAACTCAAGTACAGCTTGGTTAATGCAAGCTGCTTCATATTATTTAAGGATGGTTTAGAAACATTTCAACAACAGGAGTAAGACAGGTTTTATTTCAGAACAATTTTTACAAACTCCAAGAAAAAAATGTAGGTACAGTAATAAGAGACACTACCATAAAGAAAAAAATTAATTGATTCTACAGAAGTATGAAAAACTCAAAGAAGCAATAACAAAAAAATAAGTTATGTACAATATAAAAAAAATAACTATATTCCACATACTAAAGGGAAAAAAAACCTTGTACAATATTCCCTGTAAATAATCACAGTTGAGGATGATGATCATGGATGGAAAATCATTGTAGTCCCAGTGTTTAAAGACAAGTCATACAAATTAATCTATATTAGGGAAAATGTGGCTGGGCACCATTGGAGGAAATTAGTTGTAGAATATTTTATTATTCAGACTAAATTTACTAAAGCCTCTTTGTTGCATACACATTTGCTATAGCTCATGTTAACCTGTGCTCCTGCATCTCAGGTCATTGTGAAATGTAGTAAAGGCTTTTTCCACTTTAAAAGTGAACTTATGTTGCATCTTCCTTGAACACACTGGAACATTGAATTGTTAGGTCCAATACCGACATTTAAACCAAGGTGAGAAACCATCCTTACTGCCAACCATCATGCCAGCCCACTTTGTCCTGGCTCATATCAAGAGGAACATGAGCAAAGGAAAAAATGAGAGTTTGGTCTCCCTCCTAATTGCATATTTTGACACGGCCAAGAACAAAACCCTGTGCCTCAGCTGTCATAGATCTTGTCCTGGTGTTTAGCACCTGCAGCGATATCATCTGTTCAGCCTTTCCAGCAGCAGAGACAGAAATTATTATGACTACCACAGCATCTTCCCTGCTAAGGCAGCAGCTGCTAAGATCCAGTTCAATTACATAGTTCAGTCATTTTGTCAGGGTGAAAGTGTCAGTCTGCCAGCATTGTCTTTCCCCTCTCCATGACACAGTTTTCTGCTCTTCTCCTTCCCCTTTCACTCTACAACCTGGTCCTTCTCACATCCCTCATCTCCTCAGTCTTAAACTGTCATTCCTGACACATCCCCAAAAAGATTGCCTGGGTCATTAGGAGCATTACCTGGGAGCCACCACAATCTACAACAACTTTAACACAAAAGGGTGTGCCTCCAGGTAATGCACCCGAAACAACTAGGTTTAGTCATACCGCATGCTTAACTCACTACCTAGCCCTGCACCCCTCACTGTCCCTCAGTGATGATCTATTATCCAGATTCACAAAAGTATATCACACCAGGGTCACTAGATTGCTACAGTTTACTTTGCCAGGAACAATTTACAATCTGCTGCGAAGGCAACTCGGGTCATGGATCAACTCCTCTCATCAGAAGTCAAGAAACACTTCCTCTGTGGCCCCTTTGATTCACCTCCCTTTCCCATTTGGCTCATTAGTCCAATAGGTATTGCCACCAGGAAGTACTGACTCAAAAAAGAGACTGGTCATTAATTTGTCAGCCCCATAAAACATCAACATCCCAAGTTTCAACTCTCTGATCCCCTCTGACGAGTTTTCTCTCCAGTGCTATTAAGTGAACAATACCTTATTTTACATTCCCATCTATGTCCCAGGTATTGGTTGTCCAAATCAGACATATTAGGCACATTCAATTTGCCCCTGATATATCCTATGATATTGCACCTGCATGGAATACGATGAAAAGACAAGTTCTATTTTGCCAAGAAAGTAACATTCAGGTCCAAAAGCAGCCCAAATATTTTTTACATCTTTGCAGAGGTCCACTGCTGGATTCACCTAAACTTGCAGCGATGCCCTATGGTCATTCACTACCTTGACAAACTTCTTATTCAATCGAAGGTCCACAAGAAGTCCCAAATAGCATTCAGAAAGCACTGGCATTATTTACTCTGGAACTCCCTACCTCGCTTCACCAGACTATCCTCCTGCCTTAAATCCTTCAAAACATCAATAAAAACGCACCTCTTTAAAGAAGCCTATAACATTCCTCCCTAACATGCTCAGCACTACTCTCTCCCTACTGTACCACATACAAACTTTACCTTTAGATTGTAAGTCTGCGAGTTTCAATCCTGCGCAGTGCTTTAGGGAAAGCGCTATGGACACCGGATTCCAAGCTCAAAGACAGGGCCATCCACTCTTTGCAATGTATGAATCTTTAACTTGTCATTGCCTGTAACTTAATTTATGTATAGCCCTACGGAATATGTTGGCGCACTACAAATAAACGATAATAATAATAATAATAATAAACATACTATTTAACATAAACAAAACTGTAAGGCGTGACCACCAATTGGAATAGGCGTAATCCTTAATAAAGCAATGATAGAAACAAGCCTCACAGCTAATAAACTCGAGATTATAGAGTATCCTCTGTTCTCTGAAATGTGACTCCAATGACCGGAAACAGGCTTTCCTTTTTTCTCACCATACCCAACAATGCTTTGCTAACTGTCACCATCCTCTCCTTCCCTGATCACATCAAAATCTTACATTGACACAAACTATGAAAACTTACATAACCAGCATCCAGTTTTTTTTTCCACTCAACCTGAAACCCTACAGATCATCTCCTGAAGAAACTCCTCTTCTAAATCAACTCACCACCTGCTTCTGGCAATTTCCAGCCAACTTCTCACAGCAGTTACAATTATTCATTATAATCACATGATCTTAACCAAACTAGGGCACAACCCATACATTTTATTTTTACTAGTCAAAGCGCCAATTTGACATTATATATATAAAATGTGACATTGACTGTTTTTAATTAATGTTTATTAATATTTATCTTCTTACATTATATTTTATAATATAAGCTGAAAGACTTACATTATAAAAAAAAAAAAAGATAAATATGTAGTGCTGATGACAATTCACTGGCATGTTATCATTTTGGCGGATCTGTTGTTATTATTAATCACATAATGCCAACCATTGCATCTTTGCCAACCATTTTTTTGCAACTAATTGTGCACATCCCCATATAATACTGAAGAAAATTACTTCTGTGCCCACAAAACAACTGATACATTTTGCATGCTTAACCCCTAAAACAAGTATGTGGTACTCTGTTTGTGATGTGTAACGGGATACGTAGGTGGTGAATACATAATGCTGCATTGGGCGTTATTGCAAATTAACGCACCACATAGCAGACCTAATTAGAAAATAAGAGACTTAGGGCCTCATTCAATTGCAATTTGGCCAATTGAATAGGGCTCTAAATAAGCACATAACATATATTTTTTAAAGACGTTTTTAGTTAGTGAAGACCTTGCTGTTTACTAACTAAAAACTTCTTTAAAAAAATATGTTATGTGCTTATTTAGAGCCCTATTCAATTGGCCAAATTGTAATTGAATGAGGGCCTTAGTAAATCAGATGATGTGGAGCGGTAGATCACAGACTAATGCTTGTCCTATTAGTTTATTTATTTATTATAATTAAATCAGTTTTTTAAACTACAGAAAATATATAACATATTCAAAGGGTTATCATAAAACAATCTTAGATTATTCAGTTCTTCACACTAAACAAATCAATTATAAATCAATCAATAAAAAGAAGAAAAGAGAATAACCAAATAGAAACAAAAGTAGAAAAAAGATGTCATGATTCTCTAAAACCTATAAATTAGTCAGATTTTATCTTTCAGGCTTAATGTTACAGTGATATGTAATATACTATCTGTTAACCCCTTTTCTCTTTTTGCTATTAAATTAAATGTTAACAACATTTTCTGGCAATAGGAAATATCCCTATTTTTCCAAAATTTAAGCTTGCATATATTTTATTGCTAATAAGTTATATTTTTAGAAAGTGGAGACTTCACTAGATTTTGTTTTATAAATGTATCTATCCCCGGGGTCTTGAGCAAGTCATAACCTCTCTATCTCTGTTCTTATTATAGGTTATTTTGTGTACAAATTAACTGAAATATTCACTAAGGTACTAGATTTATCAATAGCAATTAATTAAGATTAGCAGTATGTTTAAAAAAAGAAGAAATGCAATCCCAGTTAAAATGGTAATTGTGACATTCATCAATTTCATTTAATCTAATTGTTAAATTGAATTGAATTGAATGTAATTGTTTCATTGTAAACATATCAGCCACTATTACAGTTTTTCCAATTAGGCATGTTCTTCTTTATTGACCCAAAATGCTATTATTTTATTAATTGATGTTTAAAAAGATTTTCGGATTTTAGGTGGAGAGCTCATTCTGGGTAAATGGTATGCAACTGAAAAAATCTGTAGATTCATCATTTTTACTGGCTTTCCCAAATGTAACATCCCATTTGACATTCATTACTGCAGTACAATCTACAGAAGTTATCTATTCGCATTCTATTACATAGCACTGACTTATTGGCTAGGCAGACTTAACTTCACTGCTATTTTGTTAATAACGGAAGTCTTACTTCTCACTCTCAAAATCAATTTGATAATATATTTCCATTTGCCAATAACACAACATCTCTGGGTTATAATAGATTTTTTGTCAGAGTAAACTTTTTAAAATTGAAATAGATTGTTATAAAGTTATTTATCATATGTAAGTGACCTGTTAACCAGATGGACGGTTGAAGCATGATGATTAATAAAGGTGAAATTTATACTCAAGGTTTAAATTTTCTTACAATTTTATAATGTTGTATTTTCTGATTATTGCCTTTGAATCCTTTGGAGCACATCATTTTCTAAAACTATAATATCTACTTGAATGTGTCAGAATATAATGTTATATATTTTTCATGCACAAAAAACTTCTTCTAGTCTAGGTGAAATTACAGTTTGAAATTACATTTTAAAAGCTTTGTATCTGAGAAAATTGCTCTGATCAAAATCTTCTTCATGAAAGTGAGTGAAATGTATTGTACAGTACATATGATGCTGCTTTCAAATACAAACTTCAAATGACCTATTTTCTCTATAGGGATTCATTTTCCTTATCTACTAACATAGACTAGTTCTGTAACTTTTTGGCACAGATACTATACACCAAAAATGACCAAATCTAGTTACCAAAATATTACATAAATATTGTTTTAAAATGATTTGACAGAGTATGCATGTTATTATGTAAATGTTTTTTACTTAAATAAATCACATAAATGAATGAATGAATGAATCCCTGGCCTGGCATTTTTTTCATTCATTTGCAAAGCTGTTTTGCTTAAAAATAGAAAGGATAAGCCCTTAGATGACCTACATGTGTGGCACAGTCTTAGTGATGCACATTTTGTATTTTCAACAATAAATGACTACAGAGCAGTAGAAATGATTACAGTGTTAAATCATCTAATTACAGATATTTTAAAATTAATACAGAACTCAATACCTTATTAGCCTTTCAGTACAAATGTATACTATAATCATCAGTAAAAATTAGCACTAAGCACTAAGAACTCTCCATTGACCTGGTTTTATGAATCTATCCCAGCAGGATTTTTGTCTTGTGATGCTGTATGCCAAATAAGGGCTTTTTACTACTTAATAACGGGCTTTTTACTACTTACTACCAAAGTACAGTATGTTCAATGAAAACTGCGTCATACTTTTATGGATGATTTAGAAAGTCTAACTACATGGTTTCTCTACTCTAGTGAGAAAAAAGTATTTTGGAAGTTAGTTTACAGATTGAGGGTCAACTTCACATTAGCCTTGCCAACATTTAGAAAAAAAATATGGTAAGGTTTGACTTGACTTTTGGTGACCCTTGTGGTCCACCACTACCCCAGAAAATAGTTATCCTCAGTAATAATAATGCTGCTATTACTTGTAATTTTCTTTCTGAGTAGGTAACATCTTGGGGCACATGTTTTAAGCCTCCCATAGGTGTGCATCACCTACACCATTTTTGTGTTGCAATGCTCAGAAATCAGATGTCTAGGCTTAATATTTAAATGTAAACTGAATAACACAGAAGCAAATGTAAATGAAAACAAGTAATTTTCATTATAGTTATGCAGACAAGTCTCATACAAAGATGATTTCATATAAGATTTTCCATCTACATGTGTGGACAAAAAGAACCCATGTATTTATTCGTATGAGCCAGACTGATTATGACAAACTATGGGCTGTGTTTATAGATATAGATACATATTGTGACAGTGGCACAGGGAATCTATGGGCCTCATTCTATTAATGGCCGTAAAAGGGCTGCAAAGCTGCTATTCCTTGCAAGGGTGCTGCGGCGGGTCGTAGCCTTATGTCTACGCTGCTATTCAAATGAAAGGAGCCGCAGCACAGCCCTACCTAGGGCCGATCGCAAGCCATGCAATCGGCCGTTAGCTTTGGCGGGCTTGGACCTAATCACTGGCGTTAGCCCGCAGATCAGAGTGCAAGCCCGCCTAACTAAAAACTCAAATATAAATTCAATGCAGCACTGTACAGTGCTATAATTGATAGGGGACACCTTGGGGGACATGAGGATGACATGTAGTACATTGGCTAGCTGGCACATCTCTGCTAGCCAATACTGTAATTTGTGGCTACAAGTCCGCCGGGCCTGGAGATCGAATTGCTGCCTTGGAGGTCATCCAAGCCCGGGACTACCCCAATGTGTCCCCTATCAATTAGACCACTAAAGGACACTATTAACCCCTAGGTTAAACCCATAAGTGCCTTGAGGGTCCTCCAGCACTACACTACACTATTAACCCAAACTATACTCCATTAACCCGTTAAACCTAACTATACCACATTAACCCATAATAAACCCTATTTAACCCTAACTATACCCCCAATAAGCCTCCATCTAACCCCATCATTTATGGGGTTCTATACAGACCCCCATAAGCCTCCATCTAGTCCATCACTTATGTGGGTCTATACAGACCCCTATAAGCCTCCATCTAACCCATCACGTATGGGGGTCTATACAGACCGCCGTAAGCCTCTATTTGACCCACTCAGTCCCATAATGGTCTATGAAGACCCTCATAGGACAATGAGAACCCTATAATTAACCCCATAAGTGCCATGAGGGTCCTCCAGGACCCTCATGACAGTAAGTATAAACACTACACTACACTATTTCCCCCAATAAACATCTAAATCTAAACTAAACCCCCTCTACCTTACTTATTAACCCATTACCTACCTAACACTACCTACCTACCCCATATTAAACCCCCCACCCCATTAATTACAAAAAATACTAAAAATTATGTCACCAAAAATAAAAAACCTATGTTAACAAAAATAAAAAAGTACATTACAAGCCCGACTACAAAAAATAAAAAAGGACTTTACAAACTCCACCCCAATACCAAAATAAAAAAAGGACATTACGGTCCCCAACCCAATACAAAAAAATAAAAAAAGCATATTACAAACCTACCAGCTACCAAAAAATTAACATTACAGTAAAAAATACATTATAAATACACCCCTAACTACAATACATTTCCCCCTATCTATACACGACCCCTAACTATAACACATGCCCCCTATTATACATTACCCCCTATCTAGACAACATAACCCTCTATCTATACATATCCCCCTATCTAACATTACCCCCTATCTATACATAACCCCCTATCTATATATTATCCCCTATCTAGAATACATTAAACCCTAAATCTGAGCTAAAATAGAATCATTTAGACCACTTACCTTTGCAGATGTCCCTTCAGGAAAAAGGAAACCCCTAGGAAAAAAAGAAGCATCTAATTAGCTCAAAACACTACATATAACAAATACACATTGTAATTACAGTATTAAACTCACCTTTCCAGTATGTCCCCGTCCATCTTCTTCTGTTCCCCGGATCGGCCCCTGGAAAAAAGATGCATAACTTTAGTACACCACATAACATAAACACAAAACATGATGAACATTACACATATATAATACATTAAACTTACCTGTCTGCGATGTCCCCAGCCTTGTTATCTGCCCAGACTGGGCCCTCCAAAAACCTGCGCGCTAAAAAAAATAAAAAAATAACGGAGCTCCTCCTTGGAGGAGCTCTAAAACTCTAATCAGGCTTCTAGGCGTTTTTCCGGGAAAAAATGGAATTGCTCCTTCTGATTGGCTGAAATGACTGTCAATCAAATTTCAGCCAATCAGAAGGTGCCAAGGTGTGAGCCAATCAGAATGGGATACACCCCTATATTTCATCCTGATTGGCTTACGTAGCGGTCAATCATTTTTAACCAATCAGAAGGCACTATTTCCTTCAGCCAATCAGAATGGGATACACACCTATATTTCATCCTGATTGGCTTACGGAGCTGTCAATCATTTTTTAACCAATCAGAAGGCACTATTTCCTTCAGCCAATCAGAATGGAATACACCCCACAGGGTGATTGGCTGAAGGCATCTGTGCCTTCCAATTGGCTACTATCTGATTGACAGTGACAACAGCCAATCAGAAGGTGCAGATGCTTGGAGCCAATCACAATGGGATACACCCCCACAGTGTGTATCTCATCCTGATTAGATCAAGGGAATAGTGCCTTCTGATTGGCTGTTGTCACTGTCAATCAGATAGTAGCCAATCAGAAGGTGCATATGCTTTCAGCCAATCATCCCACGGGGTTGTATCTTTTGGTGACAAAGGTTTTTTATTTTTGGTGATAAAGGTATTTTTGTTTTTTGTAATTAGTGGGGTGGGGGGATTTAATAGGGGGTAGGTAGGTAGTTATAGGTAGGTAGGGGTAAATAGGTTAGGGTAAAGGGGGGTTAGTTTAGATTTAGTGGTTTATTGCGGGGGAATAGTGTAGTGTTTGTACTTAGTGTCATGAGGGTCCTGGAGGCTTATGGGGTTAGATGGAGGCTTATGGGGGTCTGTAAGACCCCCATAAGTGAAGGGTTTGATGGATGCCTATGGGGGTCTATATAGACCCCAATAAGTGATGGGTTAGATGGAGGCTTATGGGGGTCTGTATAGACCCGCTGCATAACTGGTGGGCTTAGATGGAGGCTTATGAGGGTCTGTATAGACCTGCATAAGTGATGGGCTTAGATGGAGGTTTATGGGGGTCTGTATAGACCCCCATAAGGGATGGGGTCAGATGGAGGCTTATGGGGATCTGTATAGACCCCCATAAGTGATGGGTACAAGTAAGCTGCGGCCCTTTTGTGCCATTTTGCGGGCTTGGAGGAGGGCTGGCCAGAGGATTTGAATAGAGATAGGTGGTTCCATGCGGCCAAATCCCTTGCAAGGGAAAGCAGGGCGCCGGCCGCAAGCCGGCCGGATCCCTTTAGCCGCAAGGGAATAGAATACCTAAGTAGCTTCCGGCCATCCCGTGTGGCCACACAGCTCCTACGGCCATTAATTTAATGAGGCCCTAAGTTAGCAGGAAGCTGATCAGAGCTGTATGTCCAGCCCAGAATTGAAAGTGTTAATTAAGAAGTGTGCCTGAAGTGTAGTGCTTTAAATGCCTGCAGCCAGAAATAGAGAGGGAAGATATATTTCCTTAATACAAGTTGCATTTGCACTTAGAAGAGCAGTGTTGACAAGCTGTATTGAGAGCTCAGAGTTGGAGTCTGCTAATACTCGTTATTAAGAGTGTTTAGAAATATGGCTGATATGAGTGATTCATTGCAAACCATTTCTGATGGAATTTCAATGGTATAATTTGGTAAATCATGTATTTGTGGATGTTTTCCTTCTCCGATTTTAATGAACCAATTATTGAATTAATTTTGGCCTTCAGATCTCATATTTAATTCTAATTTCAGATGTGTAACTATTTTCCACAGTTTACTGGTCTTGATACATGTTTTAATGATCTCCGTTCTATTTCCATGTGGCACAACAGGTAATGTTTGCCTAAATTCTCCTCCTAACAGCATCACCTTTCCACCAAATGGCAACTTATTATCCATCACTTCTTTTAGGAATCTGTCAATACATTGCAGTGCATGATGTGCCATCATTGATGCCTCGTCTATGATAATTAGTTTTGTTTCTTTAAATTTTTTTGCTTGTAAAGAATTCAGTCGAATATCTGACACTGATGTTTCCGAAATGGGAACTGGCAGCTTAAATCCACTATGCACAGTTCTACCACCGTCTAACAAAAGTGCAGCAATTCCAGTTGTTGCAAATAGCATAGCTATCTGACCCTGTGCTCGGATATAACTCATCAAATAATTGTACAGATAAGTTTTTCCTGATCCACCCTGATCTTTGACCATTTCATCATCTGTAGCATTTGTGATGGCATGAAATGCTTGTAACTGTAAAGTATTTAAAGTTGCCAGTTTTTCTTTAGTGTTTTGTTTTTGTAGCTCAGTGACATAATCATCAAAGTTGATGTCATCTATAAATCCTGGATCAGACAAATTAAAACTTGCACAATTTAATCCATGAGCAAACAATATTTCTTGAATTTCCATAAAGGTTTTTAACAGTGCTATTGGTTCATTGTAACGTTTCAAGAAGTCTTCAGTCAGGTACACTGCAAAAGATGCAAATGAATGCAAATTGTTGTCTCATTTGCTTTGGCATTTGACATAGTGCTGCATCTTCCAGACAACCCTCCCATTCTGTATCATCAGCTATGAAGTTTTGATGTCTTGCAGCTAATAGGAATGTATCATAAACTATGTCATTCACTGTACATAAATGCTCAAAACTCTGTGCACCGGGAACATGTAAAAGAAGTAATCTTAAACTAAAACGTTCAATGACCCTTGGACTGACGGTATAAATCTGTGGTATAATTTTATGTGCATCTCTTCTTCGTTGTCGCCATAGACCATTTACAAATACATAGTGATATGGTATCTCTATGTATAAAAATTGTCTGGCCTGCGTCTCCTTGCAGTTTAATTTAAACCATGCAGTAAGTGTGGTATCTCTGTGTTCACTTTGATCTAATACAGTTCTTTCATTTCCTGCAGTAAAGCAAACAAACTGACTATGAGGCAAATGTACAGCTAAACGATAGATAGCATGTGACCGATCATGCATCTCAAATTTCAGAAGCCGCCACATTGCTTCAGGAGCACTCACATAGCGAGCATCTAAATAATTTGATAGTTTGTCATGTAAAATTGGATTTTCGTTTTCGTTGCAGCACCTTGCACAACAACAGTTGCTACGTCATATCCTTTGTATATATATTTATACACATACTTGATTGATTTAATAGAAGTGCAAGCTTCCACATTGATGTGTGCATTGTACTTGATGAGCAAATGGGGATTTTATGGAACGACAAATCTATTATCAACCTTTTTCCCACGTATAATAGCTGTTTGTCCTTGTGTTCTTTTATACAAAGGTTATCCATCACAATTTGCATAAGTTTGCATTTGAAATTGTTTTGGAAATTCTTTAGTACATTTTTTATTTTCCATACATGGTGAATTAGGATTCATCTTTCCACATGGGCCATGAATCATTCTGTGTGTAACAATCTCCCAAAGTTTGTTATATTTTTCTTGCTCTGGCAATTCAGCCGAAATTACTGAATCCACTCTCTTTGCAGTATTCAACTTATCTTTTTCCTGCAGTATTAAAAGTATGTGAGCATGTGGCAGTCCTCGTTTTTGAAATTCAATGGTATAAACAAAAGCCACACATTGTCCAAAAAAGTGTGCTTTAGTGATATCATGTATTAATGAATTGAGTTTGATTTTGAATACTCTTGCCACTAAATCTGGTCGGTCAGAAGTAGTTTGTCCCAGATTCAAATTTTCCTTGATCTCTGGCCATTGAGGATTACATGTGAATGTAATAAATAAATCTGGTTTTCCAAATTTTGTGACAATAGCCATGGCCTCATTATACCTTTCTCGCATATTGTGAGGAGATCCTTGGAAACTGGATGGCAAAATAATTGCTCTTCCTGCTGGAATGTCTCTGTTGGAAGCCAATTCCGCAACATAATCCATCAATCCACAATACTGTTCTACTCGTATCTTATTTTGTTGAAATTTAATGAAATTTAGATTATTGGCTTCAACTTGTATATATGAATCAATAATCCATTGTTGAGTGAGTTTGCCCCCATTTAAAATTGGATTAAAAGAATCCTGAGTAGCAGTTTGTGCCACTTTATATTCCAGCATGGAAATATTGGATCTAACACAAACTTTACTATTGGAATAACTTTGCAATTGTAATTTTGGTTCCCATCCAGGTTCCCCATTTGGAAAGAAAATGGGATATGTCATTGGATCTAAATTACAACTTAATATATTTATGTTGATAAATGGTTGTTCTTCATTTCATGGATATATTCTAATATCCCGCTGAAAAGGTGGTTCACCATCTTCATTTTCAAACACCATGGCAACCTCATTTACTGTAGGTAAATTATATCGTCTTTGATCAGTGTTGCAATCTCTTTTTAACACCATATTTACTCTTGGCGTAGGCAATTGATGTCTTTGAGCATGTTCCTGTTGTTCTTTTTCAAGCTGTGCTAATTGTTTGTATGCTTGACTGTATGGGTTTTTCACCATAATTTTATCCAGCTGTTCAAAGACTATGCGCAAACACTGTTTATTTTCTGGTGTCATTCTTTGTTCCACAGCTTCCATTGTATCTAAGACATATAACAGTGCAAATTTCCTTTGCTCTCCTTCTTGTGGGTGTAAATGTGAAGTTCGGTGGTAAATTTGACCTTGAACTCTAAAACAGTAAGGACCATGTCCTGGTACATTTTCTGCTAATGTTGCACCCATTGAAGCAAATGAAATTGCACTGTTATCAGACCTTATGTTTTTTTTAAATTAGTATAATTTGGAAATGTTGGATCGCTCATGATACTTTCTAAATAATCTGGAAATGGGTGTCTTAGTGGCAGTCTTACCTTTCCTTTCTGACAGCAACTAATGAAATCTCTGTCAGTAGGTCTTTCCTTTAGAAAATGATAGGCACCACAAAATTGACAAACAACATTAAGTAATCCACAATAATGAGTGTCTACTTGTAGTGCTCTACTAAACACATTGTCATGCACTTTCTCAACATAGAGATCAGAACAACTTTCTATATCTACATTGGTGTCATGTGTCTCCACATTGGAGTCAGTAGGCAATATAAAATCATTAGACAATGGTTCACAGACATGTTTTTGTTTACTTTTTCTTTTCTTTGAAGCCCCAGCAAACTCACTTGCTGCTTTCTTACTCATTTTTCTTTTATTTAAAAGTCTCTGTCGATCTTCTTCTCTCAAGCTTTGGGAAGTTTCTGGTGACTGTGCATCTCTCCACCTTTGCTTCCTTTCCCTTGCCAATCTTCTTTTGTGTTCAATTTTGTCTTCTACATTATCCGCCATTTTAATCTGTAATTGTAAATAGAGATGTAATTAATATTTGTTGTTTGTTTTCTGTACATATTGTTTTTACCTGTTTCCAATGTTACCGTAAATTGGATGAATGAACTAATCAACCATTTAAAAATCTTGTACTTTTTCCAATGAAATAACTGAAACCATTTCAATATTTTTTTATTGACATTTATTAAATAGCAAAGGCCTACACATATATATATTTTTCAAAGGTAATTATTAATTAATTAGTAAAGTTTTTTGAATGTCCGTTATTAAGTGATTTAAAAAATAGGATAAATGTTGAACTTTCCAAGTTACTTACATTCTCCTAAAGAAGCTGAAACATAAATAGCTATTTAGAAAGTATACATGTGTTGTAACAGAGTCTTAATTTTTTTTTAAATGTTGTACTTTTTAACAATGAAATAAATAAAACCATTTCAATACTTTTTTATTGACATATATTAAATAGCAAAGGGCTGAACATTTATATATTTTTGTAACATAATTATTAATCCTTCAATTCCATTCATTCTTGATTGACTTGACTGCATACATTTAATTACTTTTTTTCGCAAGTCTTCTAACCTTGTTGTTTTTTTTAATATTATTATTAATTATTATTCTCTTCCCAAATTTACATAAGTGCATATTAACAATTGTTCTTATATTATAACATGTATTTTTTTTCCTGATGACTAATTATTAATGACTAAAAATATTATTATACGTTAATTAATCAATAAGTGCTATCCATTTTATCAAAATGTAATGTAGCCTTTTTTGTTTTATCACTTCAGAATTAAATGTTATACCGGTGAAGGTGATCTTTATGGTGTTCAAAGGCTTGAAACGTCACTCTGTGTGTTGATCCAGTTGCGGATGAAACTGTGAAATAGGAATGAAATCCTTTTTAATATTTTGCTTCATCCGTATCATTCAATCAGCAGCAACAGACATATATTTTTGGATAGATTCAAAACCTAAATGCATATTCCTGAATGTATTGTAAAATCTTTTTTTTTTTTTGCTGTAGTAATTAAATTAAATGCTATACCTGTCAAGATTATCCTTATGATGTTCAATGCCTCCAAACGTCACTGTCTGTGTTCATTCAGCTGCAGCTCCGCTGAAAGTGTGCAAAAATATTAAATTAATGTATAATATGTTGCTTCATCCCTATCAATCAATCAGCATGAACACAGATATGTTAGCATAGCTTAAAAACATGAAATCAATATTCATCAATGTATTTTTTAGGTCCTGCTTACTAATATTAATACACCTTAATAATGTAACAGTCCTCAATTACAACTATGAAAATGTATAAATGTTTTTTGCCCCCAAGTCCATAATTGAATGATATACCTGTAAAGGTGCTGTTGAAAGGCTGCAAAGGTCACTGTCTGTGTTGATTCAGCTGCAGCGTCACTGAAAGTGTTCAAAAGAAATGAAATTATTTGTAATATTTTAATTAATCCCGATTAGTTTTTTATTGTTAGTCTTTACAGAAGAATCAATTAATGTCCATTATTATTAAATTAATGTCTGACTAAATATAACGTAAAGATGTAAGCATGACTATATTACATAATTTTTTATTTTTTGGGAGTATTTTATAATGAATATATTACAAAAGAATTACTAAAATAATGTACATTAATAATTAATGAATCAATGTGTTCTTTTTTTTTTATGCACATTAATAAACGTTAACTTTTTTGATATTAGTGCTTACTAATGAGTAATTAATTAATTAAAGTACATTATTAATTATTTTTTCAATTCTTTCAAACAGGTAAGCACAATATTATTTTTAAATTAAATAAATTTAAATTTCTTGTTTCCTCTCACTTTTGTTATTATTTCAAAAGTAATTAAATAATTAATCATTAATGATTATTAATGTAATTTAACTTTTTTAATGTAATATTCATGAAGCAGTATCCTGAGGAGCTAACAATCTCTTTAGATTTTCCGGCCGCAGAATATGTCAAGACTGTCAGACTATCATCACCTGAGGAGAAAGTGTCAGTTATGTGTCAAGTGTGCCCTATATATAGGCTTTGTGCGTGAGACAAATGCGTTGTTTTAGGCGGGAAATCCGCCATTTCACGCTGTTAATGTGTAAATGTGTAAGTTTGTATCGTAAAATGGCGTCGTTAGTGTATGTTTTAAGCATTGCACGGTTATTTAGTAGACTTCCTATTGGTATTTCTCGACCACATATGTCTCTGGCTGTGTTTTACGCACTTCGTGGTAGCCTCGCTTTCATTTTTTTGGGCGGGCATTTTTTTCTCGTTTAGGCGATTTTCGATGTTTCTAAATCGTCTAAATCGAGTTTAATTAGAGTTCCACCTCACTCACTGACGTCCTGCCTGTTTCCTCATGCTGTAAGTGATATTTTTGTAATTTTTTTATGTGCATTTAGTGTTTTTTTCTTGTTTTTGTTCCGCCGCTAATCTTGTAAATTTTTTCATGTCGTATTTTTTTTCTAAGTCCCACGTCTTGTGTAAGTGCAAAGGATTTAACGGCTCACCTCGCTACACGAGGCTCGCCGGCAATGAGCGCCTTCGGCTCACCTCGCTACGGGTTTAACGGCTCGCCTGCAGCGCTCATCGATAAGTCGTACGTACTGCGCAAACAGCGTGACGACGACTCGTAGTTGGACAATTATAATATGTGATATACACATTATGCCACTTAGTAGATGCTTAGGGTATTGGAATATTGAAATATATCAAAAACAGCTAGAGCCAAAATTGTGGATCTATTATTGGTGAGGTGAAAAGATTATAAAGAGTGAATCCATGGTGAGAAATCCTAGAGTAATCACAGAGAGCTTTACACTATAATCACCTAAATATTGACATATTCATCCCTTCATTTGCATTGTACTATCGTAGAGTGGGTACTTAATACCATTTAAGTAAAATCTTTTGAATCTAGTGTTAATCATATGTGTTATCTAGCCTGATCTATACAATACTTTATATAGAATACCTTATGTCACCTAAATATACTAACTATTGTTATTTTGTCTACAAAATAACTTTACCATTTTTTTCTGAAGATGTCTATGTAATGGAATTTCAGCTTTTGTCAAAAGCATAAAATAAAGATGTAATTTAAAAAAGCAAAGACATTTTAATAGCAGAAATCCAGAAAGTCTAAGAGACACTGCAATTTAACATTCTGTGCTACTTGCTAGGTTACTTAGGAAACTAAAGAAAGAAAACAAAAATCTAAAAAAGTTTTGATTTTTAATGCAAAAAAATAAATATATAATTTTAGTAGTTACATTTAATTAGGAGATAAGTTTAAAGTTGATTCACTAATATTATGGACAGTCCAGAAATGTAAACATTACATTTTCATATTTAAAAAAATATCAAAGTTTTCCCAAAGTATATTCTGCATATGAAAATATTTGTATTTTTCTATTTCCTACATGATATTTCAATGCTGTTCACATATATCTGGATTAATGGCTCAATAGTGTGTCCAAATTTGAATTGCATTTAAAACTGTACTATAAATTTCTACTCTAATAACATTCCTGACATTTGTTGCAAAATGTGTGTTTATATATTTCAACCAATCTACTTCACAAATTAGAAAAATGGTCTACAAAGTAGTATATAATTTTGCTCATAGAAAAATTATATTGCTGCATTCCTTAAAGCACATTACTGAACCTGAAATGCTTAACGGATGTACCCCAGAGTCACAAAGAGACAATAGAGTAGATGGCAAGGAAGATATTGCTTTAAAAACAATGTCTAATGCAATGAAACACCAGTTTTACTGCAGTCTGAAAAAGGAACCAATTTATTTTTTGGTGAATATTTATTGTTTAATGTATCCATGAATTCTTCTCAGAGCTTGTTAAAGCATATTGTTCTATAGAAATGTCTTTTTATATGTTTATCTATCAAAAAAGCTTTAAGTAATGTAATGAAATTAATTTTTTATGCATTTTGAAAAAAAGAAATATATATTCCATTTACTAAATCAAAATCTTTTTTTTAAATATTTAGTGACTGTTGGAAAATTAAAAGAATCTTTTAGGTTGTAAAAAAAATGAAGAATTCTGCTAATATTGCCCCTTGAGTGTCTACATGGAATAAAACCAAGTCACTATTAATGCGTGCAATTATTGACATGGAAATGCTATCTGCCGAAAACATTTTATGTAATTTAAAGCAGGAAAACAATTTGCAGAAACAATTTTTCTAACTATAGTTTTCATAATGTGTAAGTGTGAAACATATTTTCATTAAAACAAATTAAATCTACAACAGAATTAAACAGCTTAAGAAATAAGCTGTTAATTATTGTTGAAATATTTCATAATATAAGGCAGAAACAATCTGGTCCTTCGGTTTAATTTCCTTGCCATGAAACTTTAATATCCAATCTATCTTCCTCTTAAAAAGGAGCATAATAAATAAAAATGATATAGCTTTCTGAGGCTATTTTGAATACTGTATAACTTTGATTTCTTTTTTCTAAAAGGGCTTGTGAAAATATACTATATTATGCATTTCTAAACCTATTTCTACATTTAAATAACCGCAAAGAGAATGTATGTTCTTTTATTGAATGTTATATGTGTATTGAGATGAACATTATAAAATGGGCATTATAAACCATTATAAACGAGATTAACATTATAAAAAGTTGTAAATCAGGGATGCATGAACTTATAATACTTAGTATTCATTTATTCATTTTTTTATTTTACATGTTTTTATTAATTTAGAGATAACAAAAATTGAATTTAGTTATCACAAATAATATTGATATAGTATCAAATGTTGAAATAGGGCAACCTTTGGGAAACAGAGATCACAACACAGTCTCATTTGAGATGGAATTAAAAAAACATAACTGTAAGGGGCTACGAAACCTCTTAATTTTGAAAGTGCAGATTTTAATGGTCTAAGGGCAGCAATACAAAGTATAGACTGGGACAAAGAACTGACAGGTAAAAATACTGAACATAAATGACAATGTTCAAATCCTTACTAAATAAACATACTTATCACCATATACCATGTGAAAATAAAAGTAGAAGGAGTAAATCACAACCCATGTGGCTTAACAATGAATTAAAGATGAAGATGAGGATGAGGAGTAAAAACCAAGCATTTAAATTATACAAACAAGGGGGGACTGAGACTGCTTTATGCAAGTAAAAGGAAATCAACAAGGCTTGCAAAAGGGCTATTAGACTGGCTGAAATCAAAAATAAAAAGTTAGTTGCAAATTAGAGTAAAACTAACCCGTAAAATATTTTCTAAATATATTAATGGGAAGAAGGCCAGGAAGGAAGCTATAGGAACATTACAATTACAGACCGTCTGACAATTAGTGACCAGGAAAAGGCAGATCAGCTAAATAGGTTATTTTCTTCTGTATATACAAGGGAGGTACCAGTGGTTGCAACATAATGGGGCTACACTACCTTCACCAAATAACTGGCTAACGCAGGAAGAAATCCAAGAGGATGGAAAAAATAAATGGTAATAAAGCACGAGGTCTTGATGGAATACATCCAAGGGTACAGAGGGAACTGGGCTCTGTAATAGCAAAACCATTATATAAAATTTTTCAAGATTCACTCAACACAGGGTCTCTACCAGATGACTGGAGGAAGGCAAAGGTGATACCTATATTTAAAAATGGAGCAAGAGCAAATCCAGGGAATTATAGACCAGTGAGCCTCACTTCTGTAGTGGGAAAGCTTTTAGAAGGATTAATAAGGGATAATATACAAGAATATGTCTATTTGAAAAGGATTATAAGTATGAGTCAACATGGATTTATGAGGGATAGGTCATGTCAAAGAAATCCAATTAGTTTCTATGAGGAGGTTAGTAGGAACCTGGATCAAGGCAACTCAGTGGATGTAGTTTTTTTGGATTTTGAAAAGGCTTTTGATACAGTGACACATGCGAGACTATTGAGCAAACTAAGGGATACAGGAATTGACATAATTATATGCTTATGGATTGAGAGCTGGCTAGAAGACAGGAAGCAAAGGGTTGTGGTAAATGGAACATACTCGAATTAGACTTGAATGTGGTAAGTGGGGTTCCTCAGGGTTCAGTATTAGGTCCCCTCCTTTTTAAAACATTTATTAATGACTTTGAAGTGGGATTGGATTGTGGTGTCTCCATTTTTGCTGATGACATGAAGTTGTGCAAGGTAATTAAATCAGAAAATTATGTACTTTATGTAGAGGAGTGGGCATCTAAGTGGCAGATGAGATTTAATATGAATAGTTGTAAAGTTATGCATCTGGGAAGGAAAAATAGCCATGCAATTTATAATCTTAATGGAGCGAATCTAGGGGTATCAGATATTGAAAGGGATTTGGGAGTACTTGTGGACAACTACCTAGGTAACAGTGCTCAATGCCAAGCAGCATCTGCAAAGGCAAGTAAAATATTAGCATGTATTAAGAAGGGTATGGAAGTAAGGGTGTCTAAGAGGGCATATGATTACCTTACATAAATATATCCAGAGTCAATACCAGGCTTTGTCAAGGGAACGTTTTGTGCCAAGAGGTTTTCAACCGACAAGGGGACATCCTTTGAGATTAAAAGTAAAACGATTTCACCTTAAAGAAAGAAAATGGTTCTTCACAGTAATGGTGGTTAATCTGTGGAATTCTCTACCAAAGGAGGTGGTGACAGCGGACTTGATAAATAACTTTAAAAAGTGATTGGATATATTTTTAAATAAAAAGGGCATTAAGGGCTATCCTGGATAAATAGAGAGGGAGTATTGATCCAGGGATGAATCCGATCACCAGTATCTGGGGTCAGGAAGGAATTTTATATTTTTTTCCCTGTTGAGACAATTGGCAAAGTTTGACTGGGGTTTTTATTCTGTTTGCTTTCCTCTGGATCAATTAATAATACATCCGCGTATTGCAGATCAGAGGAGATCTAAAAAGGTTGAACTTGATGGACTAAACTCTTTTTTCAACCTAAATTACTTTGTAATTATGTAAAAACATAAGTGTATATATAACATCAAACATTTAATCAAGAAAACTTGCTTAGCCAGAAGTTATTAGAAACACAATAAACTACATTAACTAAACCATTTAAATAGTATATAACTGTCATCAATACTTATTTTATATTATGATGTATAATAAAAATCAATAAAAATAAATCAATAAAAAATCTTAATTAATTAAAAGATAGTTATTTTGAAAAGATCAAACCCTCTAACAACACAGTTTCAAACTATCCATCACAGACAGCCATTTTTAAACATGATGTGCATATTTGAGTGCAACAGTAATGCAGAAGTTGCTTTCTTGGTACAGCAAGATTTAAGTTTTCAATGCAAGTCAAATATGGGGTCCAATTTGCCATTCTAAGATCTACCTGTCCTCCTTGAGACCTCCCTGTAAAACCAGATCTAACTTTTGGATGACTGATAGCTTAGTTTAGAATATGAATGATTCTATTGTTTATTAATGTAGAAAGCAAAACAAAGCACTTTGTGTTTTGAAAATATATTAAATATCTCCCCATAAACGTGAAACCCCTTTATGGTCTCATCTGAATGACTAATACTGGGTCAGTTTACCATGTCTTAGGAGATCTGGAACATAGGTTAGGCCAATTCACACTAAACCCAGACATTCAGTGCCAAAAAACATGTTATACTGTTCACAGAGACACTACACCGACAAACAGGGGAACTTGTGTCATTATAGTCTAGTTTCTCTTTTAAAGTTTCTCACTTGTGATTGACCATATTATTGCAATGATTCCATGAGAAACATATATTTGTCACAATAGTATGTTAGATACAATTTTAGAAAAAATATATTAAAATAATTGTAGAAGATGTGAAAGAAACTGATTGGATAGATTGAGATTGCCAGGTGGATTGAGGTTGATGCAAACTATTTCTCAACCTGTGAGCATCTTCAAATTCAGTTATAGATTGCCTTTTTAAATACAAGAAAAATAATAAAACCAAGTTTTGTATATTAAAGCATTTATATGTTTGTTCAGGAAGTTAATTTGCCGACTAAAATGTTAAAATAATTATCATTAAAATGTATCATATTCACTCAAAATGTTTTTTGTTGTTCAATGGCCAAAACTGTACCACACTGTAAGTACCACACAACAGCTACAGAATAAGTCACAACCCTGAGGTAATACTGGTGATTATGGTTTCTTAGGAAAATGTATTAGAATATTATCAAGAAATACATAATTTACCTTTGAGCCAATAAAACCCTTTTACCTTTGTGTTTCTTCAGTTAATGCTATACCGGTTCCAACCCAACCTTTCCAAACATGCTTTCAACACTTTAGAGAATTTGAAGAGAGATAATGCCCGTCCATCTGAGTGCATCAGAAATGTCCCAGGTACCCCTGGTCGTTGTAGAAGCATTAGAATAACAAATTTAAAGCGGCAACAATCCGTTCCTACCTGTGTAACTAAATATGTCCATGTATTCACTCCTTGACATCCGTCGCGAGATGGGCTCCCAAATTGTCCAAGCTACAGACCACCATCGACTGTACCACCTCTTGACATGTGTGACCCGTGTTTAAGTTTGCGCCAGGTGATGTGCATGACCCTACCACCGGAGGACAGTATTGGCTAAGGGTTAATCCTAAGTTTGCCCATTCTGCCATACTTTTCCTGGAAGGCCCGCAACCTATTACCCAAGACCTTCCCTGCTAATCTAAACGTTATGCAATCCCAGAAATTGTTGCAGGCCTGCCAAAAAGGTGTGTGTCTAAGTAGTGTTGGTGCACACCTGATGTCAACTGCTCACCCCTCACGATGCGCATATCCTGCGTCAATCCTCCACCTATCATTACTTCCAGTCTGGTCAATTTCCATCTGGTTGGCTACTGGATGAGTACCCATAAGTAATCACGGGTAAGCACATCTTACCAAGAGAGAATACCCTGACGTATAAATCATGTTCCAATGTATCGCTCTGACGTTCACATGTGACTAAGGGAGTAACACTGCTTGAGCCATTGCATCATTGCTTGTTGCTGTGCATAACCCTGTGTGATTTGGCCATGTTTGCCGTGGTTGTTGACCCCTGTGAGCATTCCACACACACAGGCAGAGGAGAGGTACAATGCAGCTGATGCCACATGCTGGTATGTAACAGAGACCACCTTTGGTGTGCTTAAGATGCACTTCAGATGTTTACATTTCACTGGAGGGGTGCTACAGTATACCCCTGGTAAGGTTTGTCAGATCAGCATGGCCTGCTGTTGTCTACACAATATAGCAGTACAGGCCAACTGTCTGGGGGACATTGGTGAGGCTCAGCTCCATCATGAGGATGATCCTCTACCTCACCCTGTTGTGGATAATGTTCAGGGGTCACAACAACATGCCCGCAGCATTCGTGAGTACTTCACATCAGTACTAGTAAATGGAGGGTCCCGGTGCAAAAAAAATAATCCCCCCCCCCCCATCCGAGGCAGCGGGGGTCCAAATAATTGCCCTGCTCTGGTGCCAACACTTTTTCTCTCCCCCTCACTCCTTCTCTCCCTCTCTCCTCTTCTCCCTCTCCCCCTCTCTCCTTCTCTTTCCCCCTCTCCTTCTCTCTCACCCTCTTCTTCTCTCTTACCCTCTCCTTCTCTTTCCCCCTCACACTCTCTCATCCTCTTCTTCTCTCCGCGCTCCTTCTCTCTTCCCCTCTATCTTTCTCTCTCACTTTCTCCTTCTCTTCCCCCTCTCTCCTTCTCTTTTCCCCCTCTCTCTTTCTCTCTCATCTTCTCCTTCTCTTTCCCCCTCTCTCCTTCTCTCCCTTCTCTCGTTCCCTCTCTCTCACCCTTTCCTTCTCTTTCCCACTATCTCCTTCTCTCCCCCTCTCTCATTCTCTCTCCCCCTCTCCTTCACTCTCTCCCCCTCTCATTTTCTTTCCCCCTCTCCTTCTCTCTCTCCCCCTCTCCTTTTCATCCCCCTCTCCTCCTTTCTCTCTCCCTACTCCTTCTCCCCCTCTCCTTCTCTATCCTCCCCTCTCCCCTCTCTCCTTCTCTCTCTTCCCCTCTCTCCTTCTCTCTCTTCCCCTCTCTCCTTCTCTTTCTTCCCATCTCTCCTTCTCCCTCCTCTCTCCTTCTCTTTCCTCCTCTCTACTTCTCTCTCCTCCTCTTTCTCCCCCTTTCCCTCTTTCTCCCACTCTCTACTTCTCTCTTCACACCTCTCTCATCTTCTCCTTCTCTTTCCTCTCTTTCCCCTCTCTCCTTTTCTCTCAAGCTCTCCTTCTCTTTCCCCTCTCATTCTCTCTCCCCCCTCTCTCCATCTCTCTCCCCTCTCCTTCTTTCTACCCCCCTCTCCTCCCCTCCTCTCTCTCCCCTCCTTCCCCCTCCTTCTCTATCCCCCGTTCATTCTCTCCTCCTCTCTCCTTCTCTCTCCTTCTCTCTCATGTCCTCCTTCTCTCTCACCCTCTTTTTCTCTCTCACCCTCCCATCTCTCTCACCTTACCCTCTCTCTCTCCCTGCCCCTCACTCCTTTTCTCTCCCCTCTCACTCATTTTTTCTCTCCCTCACTCCTTTTCTCTCCCCCTCACTCCTTTTCTCCCCTCACTCCTTCTCTCTCACCCCTATCTCCTCTCTCACCCTCTCCTTCTTTCTCCCCTCGCTCATTTTCTCTCCCCCATACTCTTTCTCTCTCCCTCCTCCTTTTCCTCCCTCCTTCTCTCTCCCCATCGTTCCTTTTCTCTCCCCCTCTCCTTCTCTCTCCCTCTCACCCTCTCTTTCTCTTTCCCCCCTTTCACTCCTTTTCTTTCCCCCTCTCTCTCCCCCTCTCCTTCTCTCTCACCCCTATCTCCTCTCTCACCCTATCTCCTCTTATACCCTCTCCTTCTTTCTCTCCCCCCTCTCTCTCTCTCTGCCTCTCTCTCTCTCTCTCCCCTCACTCCTTCTCTCTCACCCTCTCCTTCTCTCTCACCCCTCTCTCACCCTTTCCTTCTCTCTCACCCCTCTTTACTTCTCTCTCCCCTTCTCTCTCCCCCTTCCTCCTTCTCTCTCACCCCTCTTCCACCCTCTTCTTCTTTATCACCCCTCTCTCCTTCTCTCTCACCCCTCCCTATTTCTCTCACCTCTCCCTCCTTCTCTCTCATCCCTCTCTTCCCCTCCCCCTTCTCTCTCACCCCTCTCTCACTCTCTCCTTCTCTCTCACCCTCCCCTCCATCTATCACTTACCTGCATGCTCTATTTTCCGATGCCTGCAGCTGAGCCTCACTCAGGGCCTGGCTCCTCCCCCAGTCATAATTGCACTGTTGAAGACAGGCAAGGCCAGGAAGCCCTCAGGATGGGGGAAGAAGTCGGGAGGACCCAGGAGTGGGGGGTTATTTCCTGGGGATTAGTTGGAGCCTGAGAGTGGAGCAGGGTCCTGGTGGGCCCCTACACTGCAAACATTTTTTTAAAAATAAATGTAATTAATAAAGCAGTGCAGCCTGCACTGGGGCCCCCCAGGAGATGAAGGGCCTTGGTGCACTGTACCGGATGCACCAGCTGTAGCTCTGCCCGTGCTTCACATGTAAGTACAAAACAAATAATAACTACCTATAATGTAGCTTGATTATGCATAACTAATACAACTCTTTTCTCCTTCCCCATTGTCATACAGAATGTCAAACAGTCCACAGTAGAGGAGAGCTATATAATGTATGTCTCATAATGCATTATTGATTAACACTGGATCAACTAGAACATGCTATGCTATCCGTTAATGGTAAGATTGCACACATTCCCATACACATCATATGTACTGATATCTGCAAACCTCCAGAAACTAAGCTAAATGGATGTGATTATATATTCCACAAGTCAATGTATATTGGCCCCACAATCCTGTTTGAAAACCTCTTCACAGTACAGAACAGTAATGTTCACAGTAATGTTCATTTGCTAATCCAAATCCAATAGAGGTCAATGCAATTAATAGCAATCTGGAAATATGAACATACCAGCATATTTTAAACGATAATCAATGTTCAGAGTAGGATGCAAAGAAGGGATCTTTCCTGTTATGTGACCGCAAATACTGACAGCAGCAGTCACGGTCAGATAACAGGAAAGGTCCCAAAGATGTGATCACTTAAAGTAGAAATCAATGTTGAAATCAATATGATTACAGTGGATTATGTGTGACTCCAATAGTCTTATCATATTGCCATTACAGAAGTGCTGCTGGGTGTCAACTCATCGGTTAATTACACAGTCAAATAAAAACAACATAACATCAGCTACATCAACATTGACTACATTGTAAGTATTTGCAGAAAATATGTGCATGTATGCAGAAGAAGAAATAAATAACAACTTCATTAATGGAGTGCTACCTTTCTTTTTCCAAAGACATCCCATACTTATTGCAGAAGCGGTCAGAAAACATAATCATACCCTGTGGACGTGTCCTGGGGTAACAGATCCCCTCGTGGATATCCTCTTGACCACATCCAAGGTAAAACACCACATGTAGGTATCCAAAGATGCATCATTGTGATATAGTTGTGATATTCCCACATCATGAGTAATTAGAATTATCCATCATCATCATCTACCAGATGGGTAGCTTGTTTCAGATATCCCTAAATAACATGTAAACATATGTGCAAACATACCTGCATCTGTTGGTTGCTGCTCATATAGCAAAGTAATGTTCATAAAAATATGTTTGTTTTGTGTTACTTCCAGATTACGGTCAGAACAAGGCATGAAGATAAGCATATCGACATGCCATGGTCATGCTAATGTCATCATGTATGTGCATGTCTCTGAATCATTAATTTGTTGCATCCAGTGTGATATTTGATTCCATTACTGATTAACCAATATATGTAAAGCTGTAATTGCGGAATACAATACACCTGATATTCCTTGCATATCCACAGCATATCCACATGCTCTAGATAGATTTATATGTACCTATTGCTTTAGACATTCTATACTGTCCTATACTTGGATTATTGAAGCCAGTGAAGCCTGCAACATACTTTCTTTCAGATCTCTTCTTCAGTGCTGATGTGATCCTTCCTGTACACATGGGGAAGAGTAACTCCAGGCTTGGAACAAAACTGTTAATTAGGTTACGTTAATCTTAAGTTATGCATAAGCAACATCAGATAATAGAGATGCTCATTCACAGAACAGAATTCCACTCAAATTGCCCGGTTTGTTGTGATTAAATCTCTCAAAGAAGTTAGAACAGACTGATATGGTACTGGTCAGGTCTCCATATTAGTGTACACAGTTATGTATGGAGAGGCTGCTCTCCTAGAGGATTAGAGGCTTAAATATTATTTAGCAGCTATGTTATCTGTGTTTGCTTTGCTAATGTTGATACCATAGCATTTCCGTAACACCAATTAAAGGACCATGAATGTAAACGTCTGTGCTGTGCACCATCAGTTATGGGTGTAAATATAATATTCACAATGTGTTTGCACTATTGTATTAAACCATAGTTACATAGTAATTGAGGTTGAAAAAAGACTTTCAGCCCACCAAGTTCAACCTTTTAAGATCTCCTCTGATCTGCTATATGCAGATTAGTTGTTAATTGATCCAGAGGAAGGCAAACAAAGAAAAAACAGTGAAACTTTACCAATTGCCTCAAAAGGAAAAAAAACGAATTCCTTCCTGACCCCAGATACTGGCGATCGGATTTGTGCCTGGATTAATACTCCTCTAATTAACAAGGATAATCCTGAATACCCTATATAAAAATATATCCAATCCCTTTTTAAAGTTATTTATTGAATCCACTGTCTTCACCTCCCTTGGTAGAGAATTCCACAGATTAACCACCCTTACTGTGAAGAAACATTTTCTTTCTTTAAGGTGGAATCTTTTTAGTTCTAACTTCAAAGGATGTTCTCTTGTCAGTTGAAAACCTCTTGGCACAAAAAGCTCCTCGACAAATGTTTATACTGACCCAGGATGTATTTATATAGGGTAATCATATCCCCTCTTAGACGCCTTTTTTCTAGAGAAAATACTTTTAGTTTGGATAGTCTTTCTTCATAACTTAGCCCCTCCATTACCCTTACTAGTTTTGTAGCCCTTCTCTGTACTTTTTCCAGTTCTAAGATGTCCTTTTTATGAATTGGTGCTCAAAACTGTACTCCATATTCCAAATGAGGGCGTACTAGGGATTTGTATAGTGGCAGAATTATATCTGCTTCCCTTGCTTCTGTACCCTTCTTAATACATGCTAATAGCTTATTTGCCTTTGTAGCTGCTGCTTGGCATTGAGAACTGTTACGTAGGTGGATGTCCACAAGCACTCCCAAATCAGTAAGTAACTTCTGCCAACTGCTCAAGCCGCACCATGTAATGTGTCTGGGCTTGTATGTCCCAATAAACCATTTGGCCATACCTCTCCATCCATCAATTATGTCTCCTCACCTGACCATATAGTGATCTGTTGCTGTTGACTTGATTGATAGCAATATCATTCTGCCTTTCAAGCTGATTGAGTCAGCTGTTGCATTACTCCATAGTTACGCTCATCAACTGTGCGGATGTGCCACAAGAAGTCCCTCCAGTTGCCGTCTGAGGGGCTGTGAGGTCTGTCACCAGACATAGTTTAATTGTTGATGTGCTGTGGTGAGGCCAGAGGTGTTGCTAGTATAGATAGTGCTGCCTGTAGCAATGTTGTTGCAATTGGTGATGGTGTTGCCCGTAATGATGGTGTGGCCTGGTCTGTTGGGGCAACATCTGTTGTGGCATCATCTGTTGGGACAACATCTGTCATGGCATCATCTGTTGGGACAACATATGTTAGGGTATCATCTATTGGGACAACATCTTCTGTGGCATTATCTGTTGGGACAATATCTGTCAAGGCATCATCTGTTGGGACAATATCTGTTGGGGCATCATCTGTTGGGACAACATCTGTTGTGGCATTATCTGTTGTGACAACATCTTTTGGGGCATCATTTGTTGCGGCATCATCTATTGCGACCGGGTCTGTTGGGGCCCGGTCAGGAGAGAAAGAGCATTGGGGTATGCCATTGCATCCATTGCATGTCACCAGGTGGCAGTGGTGGGCCTGTTGAGAGTGGTCCCCAGGACCTCAACATCTCTGCAGGTGGTTGATGGCTCCACGACATGTCTATTGGTTCACATGGCTGAAAACATGCCCATGATGTGTATGATGGCTGGGTGAGTGTTCCCCACGATTGTCTTGCCGCTGATGGGCCTGCCTCCTGTGATGGTCCTGTGCCCTTGGCTCCCTCAACCACCACCTGCGTTGGTGATTGTGGTTCCTCCTCCTGTGGAGCCACCGCGTGAGTTTCTGAGGCCAGGATACGTCTCCTGGGTACTGAAATTAGAGGACAATAGTATTTAAGTATTGATTCTCTAAACAATTGTTTGCGGTGTGTTTCCATATCCCTGACATCATGGTCACTTGTAATTGGCTGTGGTGATTGTTTGACACAGATAAACATTGAGCTGCATCATGAGCATTGTAGATCATGGCTCAAATCAATATATGTAATGCTGGTGTGGTGTGCCATCTGCAGTTCAATAGGACACGTGTTCATCTGAATCTGCTATGCAGTGTGAGACTGACCAATCTGTGACCAGTTCTCAATGGTTGTTAACATGCTTATGAGACATGGTCCAGGTTAGGCTAGAACATGACACGCACATGCAGCCCTTCAGAGTCTGTATCCGCATATGGGGCAGTGTGCACACCCGTACTCTCTTTTGAATGTAAAATGAATATTGATCTACAGCTATACCTCTTTTAACACTGTGGATAGGTTCCAAGCTGTAGGAGAGTTAAGCAAAACAGCTCTAAATGGTGCAGTTTAATATGTGGAAGATAGGGATAGGGGAACTCATGACAAAAAATACACAGTTGCAATATAAATGGAAACTTTTTTGTTTTATATGAACTTTGAACAAACAGCAAACATAACACTAACACAAACTGAATTGTCAACTGCTATTCATAATCTATTTTAACTGCAGGTATTCGACAGACATTTCATTGATAAAAATTATGATAATACTATGTTTACTGCCTGGATGTACATAGTTATTGCTATCCCATATATCTGTGTTCATAACAAGAGATCTTACAGGGCTATTGTATGTCAGTTATCTATGTGTGTCGTTCATGTTTGTGCATATAACGGTGTGATTGTGTATATGATACTCACTGTGCAGGGTTTCCTGATAGCCAGTGTCCAGCTGTCCTGTAAGGCCCACTACTGCCGCTGGCTCCATCCACTCCTTCAGAGTCCGCTCCCATCCACAGTAGGTGATGTTAACTGGTGGGCCACCACCGGTTGCATGGGCTGTTCTGGCCTCCACTGCCATCATCCTCATCTGGCAGTTATCATATCAGTGTTTCATAGACTTCAAATCCCTGTTTGCAACCACTAATGATGTAACAGCTGCAGCAATCTCATTTCAGCCCTCACATCCCTCCCACCATTTATGATGCTATGGCGGGCACAACCTCCAACTGTGCCATGGGTTCCTGGGCTCCTTTCTCTCTATCTTTCACTCACTCTCTCTATCTCTATCTCTCAGTCACTCTCACTCGTTCTCTCTAGCACTCTTTATCTCTCTCTCAGTCCATCTCTCACTCAGTCTCTTTCTCTCACTCTGTCTCTCTGTAAAACCCACCAACACCTACACCTGTGTGTTGACTTTCTCAGTTTCAGCACAGTCAGGAAGTATCAAATTTTGCAGCCTTTTAAACCCATTTCCACAGCATTAATTGGCGTTCCCCGGTTCCTATTGGTTAATTGACCTGTGACCGGGTCGCAATTATGGCCTTGCTTGATTTTGGAGCTCTTCATCGGATCGGATACTCAGAAACATTACATGTGAAACCAGGATTTATGGTCTTGAGGCCCTTACTTGCGCCTTTGATCAATTAAATAGCACAGGAAGCTTGCAACAGACCTGCAGACATACGGTCTATATACCGCTAGATGCGGCCTTCAAATTGAACGAGGATTTTTCTGTCTGGCCTTTGTCTTTATTTGGCAAATGCTGTATCAAATCTTTCATGCTATTATCTTTTGTCAGCAGGATAAATTCTCGGTAGAGTCCTTCTCTCCTCAAAAATCAGGGCAGGCTTTTGGCATAGTTGTTACTTTATTTGTATTTTCTTCCTGTTTACAGGATACCATGGCATGGTAGTCTCCAACTTGTGGTCATCTTCTTCTGGGCAACATCAAAATGTGTGACAAAAATAAAATCATTGCATCCAAGACCTGTCATACAAGATCTTACATTCATCTTACAAACTTAACTCCTCTCAAGATACACCTGTCCAAAGAGAAATCCTCCCCAACTGCAACTTAAACTTCACATATACACAACTCTGTGAGTAACAAGGGGTAATATCAAGGCCGGATTAACCATTACTCCAACTAGGCACCCACCTAGTGGCGCTTACCTCTGAGGGGCACCACTTATTTTTTTTTAAATGTGTTTATTGGCTTAAAAAAAATATATATTGCAGTTCATAGACTGGCTACTAGGGGGTAATCACCTAGAACAAGAGAGTTACAACAGAAAAAGGCAAAAATGGGTCCATGCATACCTTGCATACTCACTCAGGGGCTCCTCCACTTCACTGCCTATGGGCTCCAAAATGGTAGATCTGGCACTGGTCAATATTCATGGGAATATACTTTAAAAGCATAATCAAATAAAGTTAATGATATAGTTTATCTCAAGACTAGTAAAATACTTGAATAGGAGAAGTTAACCTGTCTTATTATCCCTCAAGTTTAGTAACATGAGGATAACTCCATTGTGAGCATATCAACTATAGCTGAAAGAAAAAAAAATTAACCTTGGCCAAGAAAAAACATTCCAGAACAAAATAAGAACTAAAAAAGAGAAAAAAAAATATTTTAACTGATCTTACATGCTTAATATAAACCATACAATATTGTACCTGGTTTGTTCCTATCATTAAAAGCTTTACAAAATCATGTCTTTAGAACAAGTACATGTGTTTCTATATGTTAGTGTGATTGAAATGTAATTTTCTCCTTTATAACTTTACAAAAAAAATCATAAAAGCAATTTAAACCAGTCACTTTGAGGTGATCAATCAGTAATACATTTTGGGTACAAGATGCTGGTTACCAAAACTGGGAATTTAGTATTATACATCACTTTTTAATCTTTTAAAAAAGATTATGTAATTTTGAACATATGGATCAAAATCTACACCATGTAAATCCCTTCTTTCAATATAACACCTAATTATCTCATTTAGAATTGTATCAAAATTGTACTAATGTATACTTATTACAAGTCAGTGGAGAAGGGTGACCACACATAAGTTTCTAAATTGTCTGTAAAAATCGCTGACTCAACACTAACTGCAGTATGTTTATTTTTATTTTTTATAGCAAACACTGTGTTAACTTGTAACCAAATCCCTTGAAATGATGACCTCAATAATATTCAAGAAAAGCAGCACATAAACGTAACCTTATAATGTGTATTCAGGGGTGATCAGTCACTGAAGCAGATTATTCAGTCTAATGGTATATCAAACTGTCTGTCAGTCAAAGAGGACACACTATACATAGAACTTTTACTTGACTGTACCTGTGTTAAAATACACTTATGGAAATCTGAAAACGGTATCCACATAAAACAAACATCACAATAATGACACAGAACATAGAATATATAATCAGATAATTGTGAGCTCACAAAAATAATGTATTAGCAAGACATAATGATATTAAATCTAGAGGTGTTCTCTAAAAGGAAGTTGGTGAGAAAAGTCAGATCTTTTGGTCAGGATAATGTATGCACATAGGCTCAATTGAGCAATTGTTAGTTACTGGAGCCCGTAATGTAGCCCGTATACTAATTTGCTATTCAATTGGATTCTTTTAGCTTTCCGCAAACTATTTGCAAGTTACAGGGTGAAAATCTCTGTGGTTGTCAAAATCATAACTCTTTGATCCTTTAAGCCCATAAATGCTACAATCATAAATCGCTATTCAATTGATACAATTCATCAAGCCCGCAATTGTTTTCACACCCGTAAATGGCAAATGTAGAAGAAAATCCTATGTATACCAGATACGACTCACAAGGGCGTTGAACACTTGCACTGGAAATGCAAATAAATAATCAATACTGCAATTTAAAAGATTCGAAAGTGATGAAAGACCTTAGAAATTAATTGCAAAACAGTCTCAAGCTTGCAAATTAGCAATCAAAAGTTTTTTTTTTATGTTTCATTACCTTGTTATATGAATCTCGGTAATCAAGGAGTTAATTTACATCAGGCCACCCACATGTACTATAACATTTCCTTCATTCATTTTTTTTGTACATTGCTGATTGCGAGTCCGATCACATATCAGACTTCTAAACGCTAACTGATTGACGTTTAACCTCCATGTTTTACTAACGTCATGATGATGGTCTCATTTACTATTTGTAACTGTTGGAAATTTCAAGCCTGCAGACTTACGGCCGGTATGAAGGCAACTGTGGGCATGCAGTTGAATAGGGGCCATAGTCTTCAACAAATCACCCTATGTTGATTAAATGGAGACCCATCAAATTTTGTGTTATTTATACTATTTTTCTGGGGGTAAGTTTATTATGAAAACAAACGTACAAACAAATAATGTCACAATCTACACATCACAGATGTCCACTATAGTAATCTATGGGAACAAACACACAGATTATGTAATGTTTTCAATTAATCTGTAGTTGATCTGTAAGAAGATGGATCGTTATCTCACTCTCTTATAAGGCACTGAAGTAGCAGCTTTAACCTATTTACCCTTTCCCACTAATAGTTCTCACCCCCCTTCTTCATGAATACCTCTCCCTATGCTCTTAAGTTTTTTGCCCAGTTACACACAGTTTAAAATCAAATGGCCTGTCCTTAAGCCTTTCCTCATCAATATATCCTACACTCTTTCTCTCAATTTTCCTTTCTTTCCTTAGTGTGAAAAACATAGTCTGTGGATCCTCTGATTCTGTCTGATTCTACCATACTTTCCGCCCCAGCTGTGGTTACTGTCGTCCCCATTATAGTTGCATCTATCTCATCAGTCTCTTTTGCTTTTGTTTTTGTACCCTCCCTTTGAATAAACATTTTCATCTTTTCTTTATTTTAGGATTTTGGGTGAGCGGGAAGTTTGCAAAGATAGGGTAGGGAGGGGCACTGGTACTATCTGTAAACCCCTGTTCCCTTAGATTTCATATTTATATTTCCATTTATCAAAACACTCCTTCATCAGATCATAATGTTTCTTTTTCATTTCACCTTCCATCATAATCATAGTAAACTCAAATGATCTAACTTTAGCATATTCTATGCACCTCCCTTCCGTCAATTGGTAGGGGATCAAGATACATTTCTCCCACTTTTCACAAAATCTTCTAATATTTTTTCCAATTCTGGGTATTTCTGAATCATATATTTTATTATTCTTCTCTTTGTCGTCCTTACAGAACTTGTCATCTTACCATTACGTGTTATTATCCGCTTATTCAATATGTTTTTGTCATATAAAGATGAGGGTTTTGGCCAAGTTTCTTACACTTGCGAATCTGATTCCACATGCTGGTGTTGAAAAATGTTATGTTTATTCATGTGTTATCTGCTGTCCACTCGCTGTGTAGTAGCCTATTTGCTATCTGAAAATCTGGTATATGGAGGACATCTTCACTACACACTTATGTCAGAGTGTCTCATGGAAAACTTTTCTATCCTACTTCTTGGTTCCTGTTTATCATAGCGGTAAAGGATAAAGATTTTCAGAATCCCTTCCTGGGTTAAAGGTGTACCCCTATTTCAGGACGTTTTACCCACTGCTCCTGTAAAAATGTCTTAATCAAATTAAAATATGTTTATATCAGGGTTTGAATCTAAAAAATGTACCTATATATTTTTTCACCAATGCAGACAGTGCTATATATAAAGTTTGAATCAGAATCAAGAATTACTACAGTGCCCTCCCTTTGAGACATAAAAGGATCCTTTCACTGTCAGTTTAAAAAGACCACTGACAATTTTCAGAAAATTAAACACTAGCAAAGCTAGGTCAGATTGATGACATAACAACATGTATATCTCAGTCCTGGAATTTCTTTCAGAATAAAGTAGGAGAAAACAGTATCTTTCAATCCAAGCCAGATCAGTAACAATGTCGTAATTCCTGGTGAACCCGGTATATGCTAATGACGTGGCGCGCTGGCGCGCATGTGACGTCACCGGGTCAAGGAGCGGAGGCCGGAGCAGAAGCAGGTAAGTAAGGGTGAGGTTTTTAGGGGGGTTTAGGTTGAGGAGGGGGGTTTAGGTTGAGGAGGAGGGGGGTTTAGAATGAGGGGGGGTTAGAATGCGGAGGGGGTTTAGAATGAGGAGGGGGGTTGAGGTTGAGGATAGGGGGGTTGAGGATAGGGGGGTTGAGGTTGAGGAGGGGGTTGAAGATAGGGGGTTAAGGAGGGAGGATGAGGATGAGGTTGAGGATAGGGGGGTTGAGGAGGGAGGTTGAGGAGGGGGTTGAGGAGGGAGGATGATGAGGGAGGTTGAGGAGGGGGTTGAGGATGAGGAGGGGGGTTGAGGATGAGGAGGGAGGTTGAGGATGAGGAGGGTGGTTGAGGATGAGGAGGGGGTTGAGGATGAGGAGGGGAGTTGAGGATGAGGAGGGAGGTTGGGGGAGGGGGGTTGAGGTTGAGGAGGGGGGTTGAGGAAGGAGGATGAGGATGGGGGGGTGGAGGAGGGGGTTGAGGATGGGGTTGAGGACGGAGGATGATGAGGGAGGTTGAGGAGGGGGTTGAGGATGAGGAGTGAGGTTGAGGATTTTGCTTCAAAGGTTCTTTATTTGAATTTTTTTTCCCCCTGAAATTCCCTTCTTAAAAGGAGGTGCGTGTTATACGCCGGTGCGTGTTATATGTCAATAAATACGGTATTTAAAAAACCCCTTTCTAAATACCATAACCACATTATTTGTTTTCCATCTATCATGACAACACTGTTGAGGTTATATAATAGGTCAAGTCCTACAGATCAGTAGTTCAAACACAACATAATTTATTCATACATATTTGTTTTTGTTTGTTCCATACAGCATGAACATACTCTATATTAATATGGATGAAACCAAAATGCTTAATTAGCCATTTGAATAACACAATAAAAAAAAATAGCAGCTTATCCAAAACATATTGGAATTGGAATAAATACAAGTTAAGCTATACACAAATAAAATTGAACATAAATTACTATATTTAAATTACTATTATAAAGTTTGTCCAAGAATTTCTATAATTTAGTTTTTAATTAAAATCTATGACATTACATTTACTGCTTATTAGAAGCATGAATTACATTGATTAATTCTATACAGATGGAGATTTACCATATTTTATAAAAAAAAAAAAAAAAAGGTTTCTACACATCCAGACGTCCCTACATAGGCACCTCACCAATAGAAGAACTGAATCCAATAGAAGAACTGCTTCCAAGTAAATTTCTAACCCTATACTAACCTTACATCCAATAACAGCACAGTGCAGATATCCTGAGCAGCACTGCCGCTCTAGCACAATACCTGCTGCTTTCCAGGGGAAGAGAGGTGTGTGTGAGCAGCGCTGCCTGAGTTGCTTAATTCCAGGGGGAGAGAGAGGTGTGTGGTGGGAACAATGGACTACAAATCTCATGATGCTTTGCTGCAGAGACTTAATCCACATACATTGCTACACTGTTAAAGCTGCATCTGTTTGGCCACAATAAATTTTGAATTTTATGCTAATTTAGCTTGGATTTTCAGGAGAGTTGCTTCACAAAATCAACTACCAGAAAACTGAAGAAATGTTGCAAATTGGTAAACTTGTACAGGAATAACTAATGTTTAATAAGGATATTTTTAGCTGAGTGTAGATGGGCAAAGTGAGTACAGTATTCACGGGCCTATAAACATTCATGGCATTGAAAACAACCAATTTCTCCTACAGTCAACCAGGTATTTAATGTTGCCTCCACCCATCATTGTGGATAAAACATCATATAGGTTGTGTCCCCTTGTGTAACAAAACCTATGTCTCCCACTACACATGCCAGCAAAGTCTTATTAGCTGCAAAGCTTTTCTCTTTGCTGACTATGTGCCTCATTTAAATGTGATTTGGCCAATTGAAAAGGGCTCTTTATAAGCACATAGCATATTTTATTTACACAAGTTTTTAGTTAGTGAACATGTATCCAAGAGCAAGGTCTTCACTAACTAAAAACTTCTGTAAAAAAATATACTATGTGCTTATATAGAGCCCTATTCAATCGGCCAAATCACATTTGAATGAGGTCATATATTGCTTAAAGTTTGTCACTGTGCTATATTCCTTTGTTATGAGGTATTCCTCCTCTTTCAGTGTCAGTGGCCGAATGGGCATTGGGAAACGTTAAATGTAAATATGCTGCAAATTGCCACCAGAGCAGTTTTTATCATTTAGCGTGAGTAATAAAATTTTGATAAGGAATTTAAAATAGGAACATGGTAATCCCTGAAGGCTAAAAGACCCTTTAGACACTGTACTATAATGGATACAGCCAAGGTACTATGGAGAAGTAACACCATTGATCACAGGTAGAAAATCCAATTTAAAAAGTCACAAACAAATTGGATTTTGTGTACAAACTGTATTGCAAAACTATAGACTGCAGGATGTTACAGAGTGCTAGAAATTCAAGATTCAAGTTGTAAAGTGGTAACTTGCCCATAATAAACACATTTTACTATATCAATTGCCATATTGATTATAACAAATATACATTCATATTTTTTATTAATCTTTTTTAATCATTTAGCTATTTTTGTGTTGAAATAAAAATATATGTATCCTTATTAGACATAGATATACAAAAGTCCTAAGTACTAAATTATATGTCAATACAGGTATAATTGATCACATGCTACCACATCACCTAATATATCTCTTGCTTTGAATGATTTTAAATTCACACATATGTTTTTCTCTCATAAGCACCAATGTTAATGTTTTGCATGGCTAGGACATAGCCTATTTATTTTACAGTACCATGATGTCAAATATAACTGAACTTAAATTAACAATTTTGTTAGAATAAATACATTTCCTTAAAATAAAACAAATTATAATCAGATATTCAAATTGTAATCACAGCTGACATTGTTCATTTTGCATCCTCAAAAATATTTTAGAGAATTTTATATTTTAAAAAATGATTAAACTGTAATGATCCCACATTCTGCAATAATATGCAGTTTACAGCAAAATATACAATTTTCCATTTACTTTGTTTTTCAAAAATGCAATTTTCTAATTGAAATGTTACTTGTAAACATTTATCTGTACTTCAGTGTGTTTACTGCATCACAGAATTGTAAAAAAAGAAAAGTATTAATGCCATATTCTTATAACATATCATACATTACATCTTATTTTGTGTACTATTATGAAGATGGCATTGGGATTTTATATTACGATATTGAGTGCAATTCCGACCAGTTATAGTCAGAAATTGCCTTATAAATCAGCCTTTTTCAATTTTCAATTCAGTTTATTCTCAGCAAACATAATCATTCTTCAGTAAAGTATTCAAACAGTTTGTACATTCAACCTGCTACAATCATCTGGCAGTAGTGTGTCGTAGCTGAGTATAAGAAGACTTTTTTGAACAGTGGTTAATAAATTCCAAGAGCAAAAAAGAGAAAGCAGCAGAGTAACAGACAACCTGTGATGGTGAAAGCAATTCCTCAAAACAGTCCACACAGTTGCATCAAATGTATTAGGGCACGTCATAAGGTGATATCAAAACTGGTTTGATGAAAGTGATGTGGAAATCAGACCTTATTTGCTGCAAAGCACAGCATGCATTGTGCCCATTAGAACAACCCTTCCTTAGTGCAGCAGAGAGTGCAGAAGGGAAACAGAGTCAGATGGAGTGAGCCAGGTTTCAGTAATAGGCAGTAGATTGAGGGAGTTAGAAATACATAGGTCATGAATGAAAGTAAGTTACATAGCTACATAGTAATTAAGGTTGAAAAAAGACTTTCAGTCCATCAAGTTCAACCTTTTAAGATCTCCTCTGATCTGCAATATGCAGATTAAATATTAATTAATTATTTAATTTTAAAAAAAATTTTTTATTATTAATTAATCCAGAGGAAGGCAAACAGAAAAAAAAAACAAGTGAGACTTAGCCAATCGTCTCCAAGGAAGAAAAAATAAAACTCCTTCCTGACCCCAGATACTGGCGATCAGATTTCTCCCTCGATCAATACTATCCCTCTAATTATCCATGATAACCCTAAATTCCCTTTTTAATTAGAAATAAATCCAGGTGGATTTAAGGTGGAATCTTTTTAATCTATAACCTCTAGGGATGTCCTCTTGTCAGTTGAAAACCTCTTGGCCCAAAAAGCTCCCTTGACAAATCTTTATACTGACCCTGGATGTATTTGTATAAGGTAATCATATCTCCTCTTAGACGCCTTTTTTCTAGAGAAAATAAGTTTAATTTGGTTAGTCTTTCTTCATAACTTTGCCCCTCCATTCCCCTTATTAGTTTTGTTGCCCTCCTCTATACCTTTTCCAGCTCTAAAATGTTCTTTTTATGAAGTGGTGCCCAAAATTGTACTCCATATTCCAAATGAGGGCGTACTAGAGATTTGTATAGTGGCAGAATTGTACATGCTTCTATAACCTTCTTAATACATGCTAATATTTTATTTGCATTTGCAGCTGCTGCTTGGCTTTGAGCACTGTTACCTAGGTGGTTGTCCACAAGCACTCCCAAATCCCTTTCAATATCTGATACACCTAGATTTACTCCATTAAGATTATAAATTGCATGGCTATTTTTCCTTCCCAGATGCATAACTTTACATTTATTCGTATTAAATCTCATCTGTCATTTAGATGCCCATTCCTCAATTTTATGTAAATCCCTTTGGAGGAAAAGCACATCATTATCTGATTTAATTACCTTGCACAACTTCGTGTCATCAGCGAAAATGGAGACACCACACTCGAATCCTACCTCTAAATCATTAATAAATATGTTAAAAAGGAGAGGACCTAATACTGAACCCTGAGGAACCCCACTTACCACATTAGTCCAATTGGAGTATGTTCCATTTACAACAACCCTTTGCTTCCTTTCTTTTAGCCAGCTCTCAATCCATGAGCAGATATTTACTGCAACTCCTGTATCTCTTAGTTTGCACAATAGTCTCCCATGTGGCACTGTATCAAAAGCCTTTGCAAAATCCAAAAAGACTACATCCACTGAGTTGCCTTGATCCAGTTTCCTACTAACCTCCTCATAGAAACTAATTAGATTTGTTTGACGTGACCTATCCCTCAAAAATCCTGTTCAAATAGACATATTCTTGTATATTATCCCTTATGAACCCTTCTAAAAGCTTCCCCACTACAGAAGTGAGGCTCACTGGTCTATAATTCCCCGGATTTGCTCTTGCTCTCTTTTTAAATATAGGTATCACATCAGCTTTTCTCCAGTCATCTGGTAGAGACCCTGTGTTGAGTGAATCTTGAAAAATTAAATATAATGGTTTGGCTATTACAGAACCCAGTTCCCTTAGTACCCGTGTATGTATTCCATCAGGACCCGGGGCTTTATTAACATTTATTTTATCCAACCACTTTTGGATTACTTCCTGTGTTAACCAATTATTTGGCAAAGGTAGTGTAGCCCCATTATGTTGCCGTGTCTCAATCACTGGTACCTCCCTTGTGTATTCAGAAGAAAAGAACCTATTTAGCTCATCTGCCTTTTCCTGGTCACTAATTATAAGACAGCCTGTGTCACATTGTAATGTTCCTATAGCTCCTTCCTCACCTTCTTCCCATTAATATACTTAAAACATATGTTAGGGTTAGTCTTACTCTCTTTTGCAATTAATTTTTCATTTTCTATTTTACTATATCAATATATGTTTTGTGATGAGTAAATCTAAGATTCATTTCTAGTAGGCTCTTGTACAACCTGGGCCAGATAATGATCCCTGAGTGTACTCAAGAACCTGCTCCCATTAGATGAACTGCTGGTCTCATTTATCCAGTTTATTTTAGGGTAATTAAAATCTCCCATTATTAGACCTTGCCAATGCTTAGCTGCATTTTCAATCTGTAACAATAATTGTATTTCCCCACTTTCAGCTATATTTGGGGGTTTATAGCATACTCCTACTAATATTCTTTTGGAATTTGCTGCTCCGCTATTTAACTCTACCCACAAACATTCAGCATTATTACTAGGTCCACCATAAATATCTTCTCTGACTATATATATATATATATATATATATATATATATATATATATATATATATACTGTATATAATATATAAATATATCTATTTATGTAATTTTTAATTATATTGGGGGGAAGGTGGGTGAGTGGAACCCTGTGGCATTGAGAATTTAAATAATGACATTTAAAAAAGTTTTTGAGGGGCATTGCAAAAATATTATATTAATATTAATTATGGGATCAGGAAGGATTTTATTTCCTTTGAGACAATTGGCAGTGTTCAATGTTTTTTTGTTTATTTTTTCCTTTTTCTGGATCAATTAATAATTATAATTATAAGGAATGAGGGAAGTCTAAAAAGCTTTTATAACATATATAACAGATTACATCATGTTTAAGAGCAAAGTAAATTTTCCAAACTATTATATTCACCCATCTCAAAAACATTGTGAGAGAACTACTAAGAAAATTACAGCAAATTTTTCCATTGATTTTTGCACTGCCAAAGTCACTCAGTTTTACTTTTACACCAAAAAACCTATTCAATCTAGATTTTGCAGATAAATCTCAAATCAGATGAGAGCCGCAACTGCGAAACAGTGAAGAAAGATTTACGGGTACTAAACAGCACTCGCAAATGCTTTGAAAACCTTTTCTGTCAGCTGGAGTGCATTATGTAAAGAGTGAACAATTACATTTTTTTTATGAAGCTTAGCAATACAAAGAAAATTCAGTGTGCAATTAAAGACTCAGTAGTATGTAATATTGGTTATTATACTGCCATTCTGACTTAACTTTAAGATAAATATTAACCCATATTAGATCCCAGTACAAAGATTTATGAAGGAATGGACAAAATGGCTGAATATGTATACATTCATTTGATTATAGGTGAACATGGCTGAATATGTATACATTCATATCATAATAGGTGAATATGGCTGAATATGTACAGTTGTGCTCAAAAGTTAGCAGACCCTTGAGGAATTGGTAATATATGTACCATTTTTAAAGAACAAATGAGTGAGCAGGCACAACATATTTATTTTATTTCTTATGGGATTCATATTCAACTGTAGGTTATAACAGAATGGCACAATCATAAAACAAAACATGTCAGCAAAGAAAAAAAATAAATGACCCTGTTCAAAAGTTTGCATACCTCTTTAGCATCAATGACAGCATGCAGTCTTTTCGAATAGTTGTCTACAGGGCCGCTAATTCTTGCAGGTGGTATAGCTGCCCATCCATCTTGGCAAAATGCCTTCAGTTCATACAAAGTCTTTGGTCGCCTTGCATGAACCGCACGTTTCAGATTTCCCTAGAGTGGCTCAATGAGGTCAGGAGACTTTGATGGCCACTCCACAACCTTCACCTTTTTCTGCTGTAACCACTGGAGGGTCAACTTGGCCTTATGCTTAGGGTCATTGTCATGCTGGAAAGTCCAAGAGCGTCCCATGTGCAGCCTTCGTTTAGAAGACTGCAAATTGTCTGCCAGTATTTTCTGATAACATGCTGCATTCATCTTGCCGTCATTTTCATAAGATTCCCTGTGCCTTCAGAGCTCCCCCCTCCACCCCCCAACCATCAGTGAGTCACCACCATGCTGCACAGTGGGGATAGTATGCTTTTCACTATATGCCTTGTTGAAACCTCTCCAAACATAGCTCTTACGATTGTGCCCATAGAGCTCTATTTTGGTCTTGTCACTCCAAATTACAGTGTGCCAGAAGCTGTGAGGCGTGTCAAGGTGTTGCCGGGCATATTGTAACCGGGCTTTGTTGTGGCATTTGCACAGTAAAGGCTTCTTTCTGGCATCTTGACCATGAAGCTCATTTTTGTTCTAGTATCATTGTCTTGTGCTCCTTGAAAAAATCACACCATCTTTTTCCATAGCAGCCGCTAGTTATCTTGAGGTTACCTGTGGGTTTTCTTTGTATTCCGAGCAATTCTTCTGGCAGTTGTGGCTGAGATCTTCTTGTTCTACCTAAACTTAGCTTGATATAAAGAGATCCTTGAATTGCCACTTCTAAATAAGTGATTGAACAGTACCGACTGGCATTTTCAATGCTTTGGATATCTTTTTATATTCTTTTACATCTTATTGAAGTTCCATTACCTTGTTACACAGGTCTTTTGACATTCCTTTTCTGCTCCCCATGGCTCAGTATTTAGCCTGCTGAGTACATCCACGCGAGTGCTAACAAACGCAATGACTATTTATACACAGACACTAACTGCAATTTAAAAAGGTGTGACAAATTATCCTTTATTTGCTATTTTAACCTGTGTGTGTCACCTTGTGTGTCTTTAACAAGGCCAAACATTCAAGGGTATGTAAACTTTTGATCAGGGACATTTGGGAGATTTCTGTTATTATTATGATTTAAAAAGGAGCCAAACAACTATGTGATAATAAATGGCTTCATATGATCACTATCCCTCAATAAAATATTTTTTTTATTTGCATGATCAGTCATATTTTCAAAATAAATGCCAACATTTCAAATTTTCTGCCAGGGTATGCAAACTTTTGAGCACAACTGTATGCATTAATATAATAATTGACAATTGAGGTTGCATATTTATATTATAATGGTCCCTTGGTTATGATCCATATATGTCTATAGGAGGCTGAATATTTGTTTGTATGATTTATATACAGTATATGTATACATTTATATGAATATAGAAGATCCTGGCTGAATGTGTGTACCTATATAGTACTTGAGGGGACCTAAATATGTAAATATTTATTTGATTGCACAGGACCATTGCTTAATATGTGTATACTTATTTCAATGTAGGGGTCCCTAGCTGATTACGTATATATTTGTATTATAATTAGAGTGGGCCCTTAGTTAAGACGCCCTCATCTAATATGTTTAGATTGTATGAGTAAAAGTGATCATGACTGAATATGATTACATTTATATGTATATGTATATACCCAAAAATGTAATGTTAAACTGGGAGGGCTGTATATATCAACGCACATGTGAAATCATAAATATGTTCCTGATGTTATTATTAAACTAAAAGAATATATCCTAACCCACAACTATTTCACTTTTAACAGAAATACCTACCTACAGATGATGGGGACTGCCATGGATACCAAAATGGCTACGCTATACACCAATCTATTTATGGCCAATCTAGAAGAAACATTCTTATCTGTATTCATTCACAACCCATACAGATACTACCGTTACATAGATGATCTGTTCATCGTATGGACAGAAGAAAGAAGCAAACTCAGAGACTTTCACAGTTCATTTAACACCTTCCATTCATCTATAAAACTTAAAAGGTAAACTTTCTAGACACTACGATTTCCATCACTAATGGCACTCTCCACTCATCTGTACATAGGAAACCCATAGACAGATGTAGTTACCTACACAGCTCCAGTTTCCATTCCTCCCACACCAAACAAGCCATCATCCATAGTAAAGTTATTAGATACCATTGCATATGCTCAAACACTGGAGACCGTGATAGAAATGTAAAAACACTGTCTGAATCTTTTAAATAAAAGTGTTACAAACTGGTATTATTACCAAGAAAATCACTGCCATCAATATACCTTGTAAACACCTGTATACCTCTAGTGACCACATACCATCCAATTTTAGAGAAAATGCGGAAAATAATCAAAGATTCACAACCAGTACTAACCGAAGATGCCCAATTAAAAGATATATTCCCACAACCTCCCATCCTTGCATTTAAACAACCACCAATCCTGAAACAAAAACTTTTCAGCAGAAGATTGGCCAATGAACAACTGAATACAAAAAATGGAACTAAACCTTGTAACAAATGTGCCTGTAAATTATGTCAACACATTTATATCATAGATTTCATCAGGGCCCAGCCTACTTAAAAACTAGCAGTATGACTTTTTTCCTGGTTTCTTATGCTCTTCTTAATTCAAATAATTTATGTTTTCATTGTGTAGTGGCTCTTTCACTTTCATAAGTATTCAGTTTTTATGTGCGATACAAATGATTATGATATGTGTTTGTGTAACATACTCACTGCCCCCCCCCCCCATAGGAAATATAAATATTATGGCCCACCATCAAATGCATTTAATAAACAAGTAATAACTTGCAGTGTGTATGAGTAGTGGTGTTATTAAAATGGCTGTTATGGGGAAATATCTATGATTTCCTCCCACAGCAAGAGAGTAATATATATACAAAGAAAAGGGAATATGGATGAGTGCACACCTTGCGCACACACTCGCAGAAGCTCCTTCACTTTACTGTCCAGGGGCTCCAAAAAGGTAGATCCGGGCCTGTACACAATAGGATCCTGTCAGAGCTTTCAGCAGCAGTAATGGGAATATCATCAGATCACAAGGACACACCATCTTAAAAAAGTAAAAATCGGAGTCTGTAAATTAAAAAAATGGATACTTACAGACAATTATGTTTCTTTACTTTCTGAAAAAAAATATCCATTATCAAAGTTAGTTTTTCAAAATACCATATAGAAAAATTTGACCACAGAGTCCGTTTAATACAAAAAATGCACAATGTATTTTTTCTCCATTGCAACTTAAACATATTTCTGACAATATGTTCTTCCTAATGCAATAGTTAGTAGGCGAGAGAACTATAACTATGAGTTTCACATCTTTCACAATTATTATATGAGCCACAAGCCCTATATTTAGATACATTGTCTCAACCCCTGTGATGATGTAATAGTGGTGGAGCCAAGCGCAAATTTTCTGAGAGTCCTGGTAAGTAAATATCTAAATAAAAATTATATAACAAATGTAGTGTTTTTTATATAAGCAAGGGCTTATCAATACTATTACAAAGGGTTAATTTAACACTACAGGTTACATTTATTGTTTGTTAGATTGATTGAAGTAGTTAGCAAACCGGGGGTTGCATTACCTCTTGTGGGATTGAACAGGACCAGTCCCAATATTATAACTTTATTAAATAGCACCTTAATGTGTACAAGTTCTTTAAAATAGTACTTTTACAATATTTCATCTGAACCTGCACTCAATCTAATGGTGCAGAGCTGCCTTTTTTAGGTTTAGTTCGGCTCGTATTTTCGGTCGTGCAGCCTATATAATATACACTTGAGCAACTAGTATTCTCTCCTCGTATTCTTCTTAGTTCAAAGTTGTAATTTCAGGACAATTCTAAGAGCAATTGCACAGCAGAAATTATGTAAAGTGAGGTGCTTGGAGACAAGTTTCTCATATCTCTGTGATGGGTTAGCATGCTAATTACAAATCTACCGAGGTTCAATATAAAGATATTTTAATAATACCTTTCATGTTAAAAATACTAAGTTGCTGTGAAGAAATATCTTCAGTAAAAACAGATGGAATGACTCAAAGTCACTAAACGACTAGCAAATGGGTGATAATTACTGGTTTTCTTATCCATCCCAAGTTGAGAGAACCACACTACATCTAATATGCGCAATGCTTTAACTGGCTAAACACTCGCCACCCTTGTGCAATACCTTCTTTAACAAGAAGTCTAGTAAATATTTCCTGGAGAAGTGCCCATTCAACTAACTAACATTAAGACAAAATTAACAAAGGGATAGGAGACGGGTAAAAAGAGATTGAGATTATAGGATGGATTGATGAAAAGTTCTTGGCTTTTTGTGAATTTTCTAACACTGACAATACATAGATTATCTCATTAATATTATATTTACTAATAGTCTATTTAAAATATATTTTAACGTTTTGACATTTTTCTAATCAAAGAGATCTGATGACAATTTATATACCTATTTATTGTTGTGCAATCTGAAGGACCCTAAAGTCTATACCATTAGAGGGGTAACTTAGTGGTTTTAATGCTTCTAACTTGCCCTTGCATTCTCCTAATACGCTTTACTGGCTCGTGGAACTAATAAGAATCAGGAATGTAGTTACCCCTATATCTAACCATTTTTGGGCCTATTTAAACCTATCTGCACCTAATAACCCTAACTGGCCTATTCAACCCCATCTAGCCCTATTTAATCCTATTACTTATGAGGGTCTATACAGACACCCATAAGCCTCAATCTAACCCCATCCCTTATGGGGGTCTATACAGACCCCTGTAAGCCTCTATTCAACCCAATCAGTCCCATAAGAGTCTATGAAGAACCTCATAGGACAATTAGAAGCCTATTATTAACACTTTCAGGATCCTCATGACACTAAGTACAAACACTGCACTACAGTATTCCCCCCAATAAACCACTAAATATTAACTAAACCCCCTCTACCCTAACTTATTAGCCCCTACCTACCTAGCACTATCTACCTAATCCCCTATTAAACCCTCACCCTACTAATTACACAAAATTAAAAACACCTATGTTACCAAAAAAAAAAAAGCTAAGGTACATAAAATAAAAAAACCTAAGGTACACAAAAAAGGTCATTACATACCCCCCTCACTACAAAAAATCATAAAAAATCATCACAACCCCCACTACTACATAAAATAAAACAATAATTACACACCTGCAAAGAAAAAGGCATACACAGATATACATAACAGTACAGTAATAAATACATTATAAAAATACCCCTAACTACAATACATTTCCCCCATAGAGACATCACCCCCTATCTATACTTAACCCCATATCTAGACATTACCCCCTATCTATACTCAACCTCCTATCTAAACATCACCCCCTATCTATACAATACCCCCTAAAGTTTAATACTGATAGGTTTAAATCGGCCCAGTTAGGGTTAGATTGGCCCAGTAAGGGTTAGCTAGTCCCACTTAGGGTTAGATAGGATTTAGTATGGGTTAATGGGGTATAGTTAGGGTTAATAGTGTAGTCTAATGCTTAGAGGACCCTCATGCCACTTGTAGGGTTAGCCTAGGGGTCAATACTGTCCAATAGGGTCTATATAGACCCCTATTGGACTGAGGATGTTAACTATAGTCTCATGGGGCTCTGTATAGAGCCCCATGAGTTATAGGGTTGACAAAGTACTCATGGGGCTAGTTATAGGTTTAATTAAGTGCTCATGCGGCTCTGTTTAGAGCCCCATGAGTGACAGGGTCAATTAAGTGCTCATTGGGCTTTGTATAGAGCCCCATGATTTATAGGGTTAATGAAGTGCTATGGGGCTCTGTATTGAGCCCCATGAGTGATGGGGTTTATTTTAGTCTCATCGGGCTCTGTATAGAGCCCCATTAGTTATAGTTTAATTAAGTGCTCATGGGGCTCTGTACAGAGCCCCATGGGTTATAGGGTTAATTATAGTCTCATGGGGCTCTGTATAGAGCCTCATGAGTTATAGGGTTAATTAAGTACTCATGGGGCTCTCCATAGAGCCCCATGAGTTATAGGGTTAATAATAGTCTCATGGGGCTTTGTATAGAGCCCCATGAGTTATAGGGTTAATTAAAGTCTCATGGGGCTCTGTATAGAGGCCCTTGGGTTATAGGGTTAATTAAGTGCTCATGGGGCTCGGGTTTAGAGCGCTATGAGTTATGTGGTTAATTTTAGGTGCCTGGGGGGATACTTATAGTAACCCCTGTGGCAGGGGTTAATATTTTTTAGTGCGGGTCCTTTCGGGATCTTTACGGTCGTTTAAGGACCGCGAGGTGGGAAATTTGATTTTTTAAATGCAGCAGGGGCCTGATCTATGCCGATCTGGGACCCCCGGCTGCAAGGGGTTAATGTGGGGGGCTGTGGGGGTCCCTATGGACCCCTGCAGAAAGTGGTTAATGCGGGTCACTTCAGGGGTCCCGATGGGGACCTCCAGCATAGAGGGGGTTAATTTTAGGTGCCTGGCGGGTACTTGGAGTCCCCCCCCCCCCCCCCCCACGGCAGGGCTTGTATGTAGGACGCACTCCTCATGCACTGTTTCTCCATGTTGACACGGACGGCTGTGCTGCGTAGCTCATACGTTGCTCACAGCAGGGCTAATTTAACAGCGTTGTAACTTTTCATAATTTGAAGCACGTATGGCTTAAGTGCAATCCCTGTATCTACGAGGCTGGAATTTAATATGGCTTATAATGTTTTTTAATTGTTTTAACATTTAATAGTTAATAGAATTTTTCAAACTTCTACACTTATTTCAGATGTGTACTTATATTTATGATATAGTTCTCTAATTACAGCTTCATTTATTTTAATGTCAAACTTCGTATGTATATTTTTTAATGAATGGAAGTGGATACTGGTTCTAAAATTGGCTTTTAAATGATGTTCACTTAGACTTAGGAAAATGAATTGGATTCATTTTTGGGAGTTATTTTATTAGCATTTTAACTTTTCATGAGACATTGATTTCAATCCATAGTACAACTTATTCCTTAATATTTAAATATACTGTAATTTATCACTCAGTGCACATAGTTACAAATCTGTATTTTTAGCTTTGAATTTCTTATGGATTTTGTGGTTATACTAAAATTTAATTATCTATAAACTAGTGCAATTAAGGATGAAAATATGTTTTGCATGCAAGGCTGCAACTGGGATAATAAGCATGTCACTAACATGAAGGTGTCAGCTATTGTGTTCCAAACTAATTTTCACTTTAAAACTAAAGCATCAAGACAGCGCTGACTGTAATATTGCAATTACTGATGGTGAAACTCATTTCCAACCTCTGCAAAACTCAATAACTAAGGCAGATATATATATATATATATATATATATATATATATATATATATATTACAAATAAACTATAATAATAATCAGTTTCAGATAAAATCTCTATGTCTGAGTCTCACAAATGATTTTATAATCAGCATTTTAAGCAACATTTCCTAAGCAATACTTTCATCAATACTGTGGAAGTCCTCTTGTCCTGCAGAAAGCACAGTGACAACTGTAAAGATGTCAAAAAATATTTACAATACCATATTGAGGAACATCTTTAATTGTTGTACTGACACTGTTAATTAGACTATGTAAACAAAGGTTTGAGACTTTAAATAAAGCGCATGGTGATGCCACGCCTCATCTTGACTAATACTAGACAAGAGCAAAATGTGTTGAGGTCACACTTTTGTCCTTTGAGAGTCGGACACAACTGAATGACTAAACAGCAAATAGAAGATGTTATGTTCATACAGAAAGGTTATTGTGTATAGGCAATTCTGTACATATAAACACACTATCCAGATAGCAATGTAGTGACATCGTGAACCAGCTTATTACCCCATGGAAATGTCCTGACCTAGACCTTGAAAGAACTTTTTCATCTAGAAGCACTAGTAAAACTTCATGAGTGTCTACAAACAAGAAGCTTTTAGCATCTTATTTAATAGACTTCTGTATAAATAAAATAAAATATTTAGTTAAGAATAAAATTGGCAAATATAAAAATATGCATTCAGCATACAAAGTATTCAGGACTAAACTTTTGATTTGATTTAGTATGAATTTGTTCAGACAGTTTGAGCTGAGAAGGATTACTCTCATTACTGCAAGATTCATTTTACTCAAAATGGTGTTATTGATATACATTATCAGCCTTATTAAATTGTGATTCGGCCAATTGAAAATTACTCTATTTAAGCACAGAGCATATTTTTGTTACAGAAGTTTTTAGTTAGTGAGGACCTTGCTTTTGGATAGAAGTTCACTAACTAAAAATGTCTGCAAAAAATATGCTGTGTGCTTATATAGAGCCCTATTCAATTGGCCAAATCACAATTTAATAAGGCTGTATGTCTGCACCAACAATCTATTCACATTGAACTATATCAGTGCAATGATAGTTCTTTAAAAAAATCTGGTGACTTTTTATGAACAGTTACAAATGTATAAATTATTTGGTAGAATTCTAATTAGCATTATCAAAACCCATTATATTTTCCATATAGATCAATATATTCTACTTCAGTATTACAAACAAATAAGAAGTACTGTGAAACATATTTATTCTAACAGAAGAAAGAATAATACACGACTTCCAGTAAAACCTCCTTGTTTATTTGATTACTGTCATTAAGAACAGCATTCTTGAGAATATATTAGACAGTAAAATGTTTAAGAGCATATAAACACACTTTGCATGAAATATTGATTTTGCTTAGTAAATCCTTATACAGAAATGAAAAGAAAATGAATAGCTATCACAGTTAATGAATCATACTGATTAAGGTCAAAGCCTCTGTCATCATACTGAAGTGCTAGAAGTGTATGTTCTCATTAACTGGATTAGCACAAAGTGTATTCAGCCTGTATAATATTTTCTAAGTAATATAACAAAATAGCATATTTTTTTCTATTCTAAATTATAAATAATTGATTTCTCTTGTATAGTGTGTATATTTTTTTACTGTTTGATAATAATGCTGTAATTATATGAATAGGTAAAGCTGACTTCTATGTATTAGTAAAGCAATCACATATATAGTTGTCAGTGTACGTCTTGTTACGATGTTGGTCATACTGCTGCGACCCGTACGACTTAGGACCGAAACCCGTACATGCACTGTACGCCTTGCAAAATTACGACTTTAACGGCCGAACCACAAAACTGAAAAGACATGAAAAAACAACAAATATGCCTCAATGAACTTGCACACATAGTACAATGGGAGAGGCAGGGAGCCTGTGAGTCAGCTTGCAAGTTAATTTCATGCATATTTGCTGTTTTTTCCCAATCGAAAATCGCCTAAGCGAGAAAGAAAATGGCTGCTGAAAAAAAAAAGTAGCCTGAAGGACACAAACAATAGCCCTAAGCAGTAACACTTACCGAAACCCAGTAACACTTAATCCAAGCCACTAACATTTAACACAAGCCAGGCCTATAAAAACTACACAGGGGGGGGCTTGCAATGAGGGCCAAAGGTACAGCATTCCCGGCCTTAATATTTTATTCCCGCCATTTTAGATGGGCAAGTAGCTAGTATAAATATATATATATATATATATATATATTTGTGGTTGGTGGTATGGACATCTGACATCTCAGAGGGCTGGATAACTGCTTGGACATGGATAAGGATGCTGATGGAAGCCGATATCAGCAATGAGATGCTTAGTAAAACCCAACAAGGGATACCTTGGACATGGGAGAGGATGCTGATGTGGGCAAAAGTAGGCAATGTAGTGCTTAGCGAAAGCTGATAAGGACTTATTACATAGTTACATAGTAATTTAGGTTGAAAAAAGACTTTAGTCCATCAAGTTCTACCTTGTTAGATCTGCAATACGCGGATTTATTGTTAATTGATCCAGAGGAAGGCAAACAGAAAAAAAAAACCCCAGTGAAACTTTGCCAATTGTCTCAATAGGGAAAAATATATAAAATTCGTTCCTGACCCCAGATACTGGCGATCGGATTCATCCGTGGATCAATACTCCCTCTCTTTTTATCCAAGATAGCCCTTAATGCCCTTTTTATTTAAAAATATATCCAATCCCTTTCTAAAGTTATCCATCAAATTCGTTGTCACCACCTCCTTTGGTAGAGAATTCCACAGATTAACCACCCTAACTGTGAAGAACCCTTTTCTTTCTTTAAGGTGAGATCTTTTTATTTCTAATCTCGAAGGATGTCCCCTTGTCAGTTTAAAACCTCTTGGCACAAAAAGTTCCCTTGACAGAGCCTTGTATTGAACCAGGATGTATTTATATAAAGGTAAACATATCCCCTCTTAGACGCCTGTTTTCTAGAGAAAATAAGTTTAATTTCGTTAGTCTTTCTTCATAACTTACCCCTCCATTACCCTTCTTAGTTTTGTTGCCCTTCTCTGTACTTTTTCCAGCTCTAAAATGTCCTTTTTATGTAGGAGTGCCCAGAATTGTACTCCATTTTACAAATGAGAGTGTACTAGGGTTTTGTATAGTGGGACAATTATATTTGCTTCCCTTGCTTCTATACCCTTCTTAATACATGCTAATATTTTACTTGCCTATGCAGATGCTGCTTGGCATTGAGCACTGTAACCTAGGTGGTTGTCCACAAGTATTCCCAGATGCATAACTTTACATGTATTCGTATTAAATCTCATCTGCCACTTAGATGCCTATTCCTCTAATTCAGGCACATCCCTTCGGAGGGAAAGTACATAATTTTCTGATTTAATTACCTTGCACAACTTTGTGTCATCAGAAAAAATGGAGACACCACACTCCAATCCCACTTCCAAGCCATTCATAAATATGTTAAAAAGGAGGGGACCTAAAACTGAGCCCTGAGGAACCCCACTTACCACATTAGTCCAGTCAGAGTATGTTAAATTTACAACAACCCTTTGCTCTCTGTCTTTTAGCCACCTCTCAATCCATAAGCAGATATTTATGGTAATTCGTGTATCCCTTAGTTTGCTCAATAGTCTCCCATGTGGCACTGTATCAAAATCCTTTGCAAAATCCAAATAGACTACATCCACTGAGTTGCCTTCATCTAAGTTCCTACTAACCTACTCATAGAAACTAATTAGGGTTGTTTGACATGACCTATCCTTTATAAACCCATGTTGTCTCCTTCCTATAATCCTATTTGAATAGATATATTCCTGTATATTATCCCTTATTAACCCTTCTAAAAGCTTTCCCACTACCGAGGTGAGACTCACTGGTCTATAATTCCCCAAATTTGCTCTTGCTCCCTTCTTAAATATAGGTATCACCTCTGCCTTTCAGTAGTCATCTGGTAGAAACAGTGTGTTGAGTGAATCTTGAAAAATTAGATATAATAGTTTTGCTATTACAGAGCCCAGTTCCCTCTGTACCCTTGGATCAATTCCATCAGGACCTGGGGCTTTATTAACATTTTTTTTTTCAAACCACGTTTGGATTTTTTCTTGCGTTAACCAGTTATTTGGTGAAGCCCCATTATGTTGCAGTGACCCAACCACTGCTACCTCGCTTGTGTATACCGAAGAAAAGAACATATTTAGCTCATCTGCCTTTTCCTGGTCACTAATTATCAGACAGTCTGTGTTACATTGAAATGTTCCTATAGCTTCTTTCCTGGCTTTCTTCACATTAATAAAGCCAGTCTAATAGCCCTTTTGCAAGCCTTGTTGATTTCCTCGTACTTACCCCTCTTGTTTGTATAATTTAAATGCTTGTTTTTTACTCCTCATCTTCATCATCTTTAATTCATTGCTAAGCCACATGGCTTGTGATTAACTCCTCCTACTTTTATTTCCACATGGTATATGGTGATAAGTGTGTTTATTTAGTAAGGATTTGAAATTTGTCCATTTATGTTCACTATTTTTACCTGTCAGTTCTCTGTCCTAGGCTATACTTTGTATCACTGCCCTTAGACTGTTAAAATCTGCCCTTTTAAAATTAAGAGATTTTGTTAGCCCCTTACAGTTATGTTGTTTTTATTCAGTCTCATATGAGACTGTGTTGTGATCACTGTTGCCCAAAGGTTGCCCTATTTCAACATCTGATACTATATCAATATTATTTGTGATAACTAAATCCAAGATAGCCTCATTTCTAGTAGGTTATTGTATAATCTGGGCCAGATAATGATCTCTGAGTGTACTCAAGAACTGCTCCCCTTAGCTGAACTGCTGGTCTCATTTATCCAGTTTATTTCAGGGTAATTATTAGAACCTGACCATGCTTAGCTGCATTTCCAATCTGTAACAATAATTGTATTTCCTCACTTTCAATTATATTTGGGGGTTTATCATACTCCTACAAATTTTCTTTTAAAATTTGCTGCTCCGCTATTTAACTCTACCCACAAACATTCAACATTACCGCTAGTTCCACCATAAATATCTTCTCTGACTATAGTCTTAAATTCAGGCTTAACATACAGACAAATCCCCCCTCCTCTTTTACCATTGCCTAAATAGGTTATAACCATCCAGATTAACAGTCCAGTCATGAGATTCATCCCACCACGTTTCGGTAATGCCTATTAAATCCCATTTCTCACTAACTGCTAATAATTCTAACTCATTTTTCCTGCCAAGCTTTTGGCATTAGCAATCATACACTTTATGTTAGGAGTCTGTAGTTCTGAAGTGCCTGCCACTGTACTTGAGTTACTTAGCAATATCTCCCTATTGACTGTATTCAACCCTCCCCCATCTCCTCCCCCATGACTAGTAAGTTCCTTACCCCCTCTACACTTACTACCACATTACTTCTATCTTGTCCCTCCCCCCCACCTACTAGTTTAAAAACTCCCTAAGCCTTGGTGAAGCCAGAGACAAGATGTAGTGCTGAGCAAAAAAACAATTATAACTTATGAAAAGCCTGTGAAACCATAGCTCTCAAGTAATGTAAATGCCCTCAGGGACATTAGATGCAAAAAGTGGCGAAAACCTATAAAATGGCTGAAAAATCTTCAAACCTATGCTTGGTGAAGCCAAAAAAGCAAGGGAGAGCTAAGAAACACCCTCCAGACACAGACTCAAAAATGAAATGAGGTGAGCAAGGAAGAGGCAAGCCGAAAGAACTTATGTTGCAAAGTCTTGGTACCACAAGGGTAAAACAGAGCATGGTTACTCCTTATTATTCTTGTTGTTCAGTGAAGTAGTATATTTTAATAGCAATTTTGGTTTTATTGTGTCACTGGCTGTACAGAATAGCTGTGTGAGCATCCTCTCTCTGCTGTATTGGTGGACCTGGGATGTTGGAGGATATATACTTGGAACACACTCATTTATATTGTCTTGTTGGTAAATGGAAATGAAAACATATTTTATGATGGTACTCATGATCAGGAGAAATGTTAAACTTCCTCCCTTCTTTAAGGATATTAAAACATCAGCAGTCAAGGTAATATGTTGCCTGGAAGAAGCCCTGTGTCCTTTAATTGAAGAAACATTCATATTTAAGGGACACTGTAGTTCAAGAAAAAAAATTGATGGCTGTCTGTTATAACTACCAGTGAAGGGAGTGTGTGGGAAGAGTAAATATGCAGTGAATAAAAGGAATTTGAGAGCCTTTCAGCCCAAATAAATTCCAAGCCTGTAGCAGCAATGGGGCTTGATAATGTTAGGTATGTTAGGTAACATGCCCCCACATGTACATCACACACACTAAACATGTACATGATGACCAACAAGGGCACTGACATGTCAGCTCCATGGAATTAACAAGGGAAAGATGGATGCGTCATTAAATCCATAAAGCTGACAAATCACTGTCATTCCTGGGCACAACAACAGTAATCAACCAATAGAGAGTCCATGTATGGGTGTGCCCACTGCAGCCTATGCAGTTACAGACCACAGCTGGAATCAAGATAGCGTTAGGAGACAAGAATGATCAAGACCAAGTGCCAAAGAATAGATAAAAACTAGCAAATGATAGCTAATCTGAGTTGCAATTAGGAGTATCATCCAGGTTCAAGCCTAGGTGTCAGATTGTTAGGAATGCACACAAAGCAATGTTTTATTCATCATACTAATGATATATACATCTCTTTTCTCTCTTTCAGCATCAATGAGGTCTGGATATACGGGTGAGCCCAAGTTGGAGCCGTTGGCTCCATCGGAGCAGGAAGTGGAGGAGCAAGCCACCGCCGAGCAGGAACAGGCGTGGGGGGGATTGGGAAGGAAGAGGACCGAAGGGCCCTGGCTAGGAGGAGGATGTCATACGGCTAGGGGGGGTCACCTTCAGGACCACTGGCAACACCGTCGGTATTCAACCCCACTATCCCCCTCCTCCAAAGACTAAGCATATCGCCAGGGTCCTCCCACTGAAGCAATGAAGACAGCCACAATCTCCCCCCCAACAGCAGTGCCCTGGACTGGCCGCCACCACCACCACCAGGCCCAACTACACTGACACTGCAACTCCCTCCAGTCGGGGCCCAGACCCTCCCCACTCCCACACCACCACTTCCTCACCATGTCACGCCCCTGGGACCTCCATCCCCAACATCAGGCGAAGATGCTGGCCCTCATGCAGCAGTTGGACTGTCTTCAGGGGATCCAGGTCAGTATCATGCAGTAGCAATCATGCGGAGATAATACGCAGCCTGGCCACGCACAATATAGAGGAGAGGAGGCATCATCTAATGACAGAGTCCTACCTGTCCAGGCTGCTCAGGATTGGGCGGACCAGAGAGCATTCCAGGTAGTGACAGCGAAGGCCATGCAATGCGCTCTGGTCCCCAGCCCCGCCTCCTCCTTTCCTCCCACCATGCCTCCAACACTGCAGGTGCTGCTGCCTCCCAGGGGGTTGCCTCCCCTTGCTCCTTCACCATGAGCAGGGAGATGGCAGCCATCCACAGGGGAATGGGGCCCTGTTCCTAGGTGGAAGGAGGACATAGGGGCTGTGCATATGTTTGTGCCTTCTCAACAGCACTCCTCAGTTACAATCTTTTGGTCACAATGTTAACCTAATCTAGCTTGGCTACAGAGTCTTGGATCTTAGCCTATGTGATGGTGATATTTTGTCCCACAATCCCACAATCTTAAACCTATCATTAAGTCAGATATCTAAGACATGATTGTTGTTAGCTGAAATGCCAACTAATACCGCCATGGTGGTGGACTTGCAAAGTCTCACAATGGCATGTTAATGACAGCCAGCATTAATAAATGCACTAGTGAAGCATGTGGTCCGGACCTCAATACCAGTCTGAGAACAGATCCTTGGGTCTGATGTAAGTAACATTGAATCTGGGTACTGACCTTTGTGTCCTCTCCATCTTAATGGGTACTTTCCTATATTGCTGATTATCCAGAGACCTAGCTAGTAGTTAGTAATGCTAGCAGATGGGAATCAGGCGAGTTGGTATATTGTTACAGTTACAGTATTTAGCACTGTACCGCACTGTACATGCATGTTTATTGTCTTATTTAATCCTCCTCTGCCTTTTTTTAATTGACCACTTTTTTTCTGATTTTTGTTTTTTTCACCACACTATGCGTGTGAAACTGGATTGGATTATACAGTCCAGATGTTGAATCATCTGTTTAATTGAGCAGATCTAGACAAGTTGTAAGTGCTATGCACATTAATGGTTTCTTCAATTAAATTGATTGATTTGTGATGATACTTTTTTTCATCAGATTTCGGTTGCAGTGGTGCAGTGACCAAATGTGACCCTGGTAGGTGCTATGCATCATGCTTATTCTAGACTATGACATTACCCCCTGTAGGTATCCCCTTTTTACCAACAGTCTCTTGCTCTCACCGGATCCGCCCACACTGCACCAATGATAGTAATGCACAGTCTTGACCATTTCTGATTGTGCTCTGTGTATGAAATATATAAAGCTTTGTTGTACTGTTTTAACCGTGTCAGTGTGTTTTCAATGGTTGGGGTTATGGGACATTCACATACATCAAATATGTGTCACATTCCTATATATGAAACCTATTTGGAACCCATAATATTTTTGGCTCCATTTGCAGGTTATGGGCTTGAAAGCCAGGCCATCTTTGGGAACTAGTTGCAAATTAATAGCGAGATTGTAACCTATCAGTTTCGGGCTTGACAGAAGGACAGAGTGGAGTTCATATTTCCACATCCGGTAGGGTTTTTCCGCCTGTAACCCGCAGGTCATTTGCGGGTAGCTTTAAGAGGCCAATTTAATAACTGTAAGTCTTGCGGGCTACGTTTCTGGCTACGCTTTTACACGTTGAGGGAATTGAATAAGGCTGTTTGTTTGATAACTGGACCAAACGGGACTGAAATAAACACTATGCCATTTCTGCATTACTGGCCAAGAAGTAGATACCTTCAATGCAACCAGGGCTCCCCAGAAATATAAATACGACTTCTACCAATGTTTCATGGATCCCTCTAGGGTCTAGGAGACATCAGTGATTCTTTTTGCCTAATTAGAACTAGCTATATGACTTTTTTTCTTTGCTTAATTATGCTTTTAGTCAGTTTGGAGATTTGCTTTTTTTCAGTTGGTCTTGATAAGTCCGTTATGGTCAAACTTACCCAGCAGATCTTTTTCCTTCCTTTTTGACCCGTCAACAAGGCAGCGGACATCCCTAAAATCCTGTTGCTCTGATTGAGCATTTAAAAATCAGAAATACAGCAATCAGGATACTAGCTTTCTTTATATCTAGACAAGCTATACTGGAACTGCTTTTATTGATGTTGAAATGCAAAACAAGTTCAATGGATGTATTCTGTAATAGTTTGTGAGTCTTCTGGATTTTGTATAAATTGCCAATACAACCAATCAAAATATTTATTCTGCAAGGCATCATAAGATCGTAACATCCACTTCACAAGCAATCATAACATCCTAACCTCTATTTCACAAGTTGTATAGAAACAGGGGCAGCCCTTATCTTCTCTGAGAATTTTGACACATATATCTACTAGATATCTTGTTCCATATGCATATTCATCTAGTCACATACAGTGATATCTGCACTTCACTTTATCAAATCTAGAAATGGAATGTTCATTTTAAATATAAACATGCAGGGATAGTGTAAACAGCATCCAACATCATGAGGTAACATACATAGAGCAATCAACATAATATAAAAACCTACTGAACTATAATAACTATAAAACAACTATGGAGCTCAGTCCCACAACCACATAATCAATACCTTGTTATAGTAGTAATGGGCAGTATTGCTATCTTGGTACAATATTAATTCTCAGTGTTACTAATCAGGTGCAGTATTATTGAGCAGGACAACTATTGCTCACATTAAATTCGAAGATTGTATGTGCAACGTGTGACCCGCAATGGCTGGGAGCTTGAACTTTTGCGGATTTACAGTGCTATTAAATTAGAACATGCTGCGAGTTACGGGCTTGAGAGGCAAACCCATAAAACCATTTTTTGCTTGTTGGATGTGCGACCGTGAACGTGATCAATTAGTAAAACTCCTAGTTATGAGTTTAGATGGAGCCAATGGAAACAGAGATCATCAGAATTACATCACTGAAAAATGAAGTTGGGGTTCAATTATGAGTTACGATCTGACCCACATTCCAGATATAATGCAATATTGATAAAGCCGTAAATATGATATTTTTTCACATGCAAGTTTCATGATATGTATTAACACATTGATTGCCAGGATAGACATAACACGGAAATGAAACATAAAATAAAGTATTTGGGGGCCGATTTGCCAGCTTGAGAATGTTATGCTATTAATTATAAGACTTAACATCACTTTCCCTGTTAATAAAAGTACAGTAGTGTGTGTATATGTGCATTTAAAGTGCTACGGATTGGACTTTCACCCCCTTGCGGTTCCTCTCACGCACGCGTTGACTTCTTGGCTCCGTTTGCGAGTTATGGGGTTGAAAGCCAGTAATTTGGAGGCAATTTAATAGCACAATTGGAACTTAGCAGTTACAGGCTTGACAGATCAAATGATTTGCAAACTCGCAAGTCAAATTCTCACGTCCGTAAGGTTTTTTTTCCCTCCTACCCTGCAAGTCATCAGTGAGCTGGTTTAAGAGGCCAATTTAATAGTCGTAAGTCTTAAAAGCCGCAAATTATTAGCGGACTGGTTTAAGAGGCCAATTTGAGTATTATGGTATTACTATGTGTTATATTATCTTGGCGCAGTATTAATTTGCAGTGGTATTATCTTGGTATTACCTGATGTATTAATATCCTGGCTCTGTATTAATATGTATAATTACTATCCTGATAGTACTGAGCTGTGGTGGAGTATTATTATATGTTATACCTTGACCCCAAGAGTCTGGTCATCACATACAGACTTAAAGTTTTCATTTTTATTAATTGTGTATTTGTCCTTTAACATTTATATATAAATATTATGAACCCTAGCTTTTTCACGAAGTGGCTAAATCTGTATTTTAAAGAGCATATTCAGTAAAAAGATAACTGAATAATGTACAGTGGGGGGGGGGAGTATTTAATCCCCTGCTGATTTTGAACAATTGTCCACTGACAAATAAATGATCAATCTATAATTTTAATGGTAGGTGTATTTTAACAGTAAGAGACAGAATAACAAAAAAAAACAAGAAAAACGCTTGTCAAAAAAGTTATAAATTGATTTGCAGGTCAATGAGGGAAATAAGTATTTGACCCCTTTGACTTAGTACTTGATGGCCCCTGTTGGCAATCAAAGAGGTCAGACATTGCTTGTAGTTAGCCACCAGGTTTGCACACATCTCAGGAGGGATTTTGTCCCTCTCCTCTTTGCAGATCCTCTCCAAGTCATTAAGGTATCGAGGCTGATGTTTGGCATTTTCCTCGAGCCTCGCAAAGCAAGGCAAGCAGTTGAGGTATTGAAGCACGTATTGACTTAGTTTGAAATGAGCGCGGAAGGCGCTTCTGCAAGCAGTTGAGGAACGCGGGACTAAGAAAAAAAATCTGACCTCGGATTCTCAGGGGCAAAAAAATCAAATTTTCAAATATCGAAAAAGACAAAAAACATGAAAAATAATAAAAAATGAATTAAAACACACTCACACACAGCACTGGGGGAGAGCCAGGACTCCTGGGAGTGATGGTGCAAGCGAATTTGAGCTACATTTGCCATGTTTCATCACTCAAATATCGGCTAAGCGAGAGAAAAAATGGTGGACAAAAAATGCAAAAAAGTCTGAAACTGGTGAAGAGGCTGAGCAAAGCCAGGCACGCAGGACTTAGAAAATACATGATGGCAAAGACAGTAACACTTTTACGAACAACGCCAGGTTACAAGCGAATATGAGCCGAATTTGCTGTGTTTCATCACCCAAAGATCGGCTAAGCAAGAAAAAATGGCGGATGAAAAATGCATAAATCTCTGAAACTGGATGAAAATGAGGCTGAACAAAGCCAGGCACGTGGGACTTAGAAAATACACGACAGCAAAGACAGTAACACTTACACAAACAATGCTAAATAAGAAAAATACACAATGTCAAAAACGCCAAACTTAGAAAATACACAACGCCAAAGACAGTACAACGCCAGGCACATGGGACTTTGAAAATAAAACCAACGCCAGTCAGCACGCGCCATACAAATACTCAGCAGACACATAGAGAAAAAATACAATGGGAAGGGACAGTGGGGAGATGCTGGAAAGAGACACATGCCATCCCTAAGCACAAAACTTCCAGGTTAATGAACCCTGCAATGAGTGGCCTGTACAGTAGACGGGAGGAAATGTTCGGCAGGTGCTAAGCGAAGCAAAAGCCTCACATTGTGTGGCAAACAGCATTGCCTGGCTTACACTTTTATGCCCGTCATTTTTTGGGCAATTCACTAGTATAATATACAGTGCCTTGCAAAAGTATTCATCCCCTTGACTTTTTACCTATTTTGTTACATTACAGCCTTAAGTTCAATGTTTTGTTAATCTGAATTGTATGTGAAAGATCCGAACACAATAGTCTAAGTTAATGTAGTGAAATGAGAAAAATACTGTATATACATAAAGCTATTTTTTAGAAATAGAAAACAGAAAATTGGCATGTGCGTATGTATTTACCCCCTTTGTTATAAAGCCCATAAAAAGCTCTTGTGCAACCAATTATCTTCAGAAGTCACATAATTAGTGTAATGATGTCCACCTGTGGGCAATCTTAGTGTCACATGATCTGTCATTACATATACACACATTTTTGGAAAGGCCCCAGAGGCTGCAACACCTAAGCAAGAGGCACCACTAACCAAACACTGCCATGAAGACCAAGGAACTCTCCAAACAAGTAAGGGACAATGTTGTTGAGAAGTACAAGTCAGGGTTAGGTTATAAAAAAATATCCAAATCTTTGATGATCACCAGGAGCACCATCAAATCTATCATACCAAATGGAAAGAACATGGCACAACAGCAAACCTGTTAAAAGACGACCGCCCACCAAAACTCACGGACTGGGCAAGGAGGGCATTAATCAAAGAGGCAGCACAGAGACCTAAGGTATCCCTGGAGGAGCTGCAGAGTTCCACAGCAGAGACCGGAGTATCTGTACATAGGACGACGATAAGCCATACGCTCCACAGAGTTGGGCTTTAGAGTGGCCAGAAGAAAGCCATTACTTTCAAAATGTATGGAGGAAGGTGCTCCCAAAATGTATGGAGGAAGGTGCTCTAGTCTGATGAAACTAAAATTTAACTTTTCGGCCATCAAAGAAAACGCTATGTCTGGCTCTAACCCGACACATCACATCACTCAAAGAACACCATGCCCACAGTGAAACATGGTGGTGGCAGCATCATGCTGTGGGGATGTTTTTCAGCAGCCGGGACTGGGAAATTGATCAGAGTTGAAGGAAAGATCTAAAGTGATAAAAGATCTTAATCTAATTTAAGTGCTAAATACAGGGATATTCTTGAGCAAAATCTGTACCACTCTGTGAGTGATTTGAGGCTAGGATGGAGGTTCACCTTCCAGCAGGACAATGACCCCAAACACACTGCTAAAGCAATACTTTAGCAAGTGGTTTAAGGGGAAACATGTAAATGTGTTGGAATGGCGTAGTCAAAGCCCAGACCTCAATCCAATCTGGGGTCAGATTTAAAGATTGCTGATCACAAGTGAAAACCATCCGACTTGAAGGAGCCGGAGCAGTTTTGCAAAGAGGAATTTTTGCAAGGCGTAACACATTAATAACATTACGAATATACAATGCTGCTTTACACAATAAACAAACGGCTTTCCCTCGCGAATGCAGCCTATTTATAATGTATACTTGGAACATTCATTACACTCATCAGGGCATCAGGGCACCAACACTCAAACTGTATACTTTATGCTGCCGGAAAATACAAACAGATTGTTAGCTCTTCAGGCTATAGCTGGCTGCATATATTAATTATAAATAGTTAGTATATTAATTTATTTAATTAATAATTCCTTATTACTTACCTACATATACATAAAAATATATATCTCTCTTTATCATGACTGATGAACGTGCTCAGAGGAACAAAAGTACACGACAGGAGAGGCTTGCAATGAGAGACAAAGGCACTCATTGCGAGGCACGCGATGAGCGCTGAAGGCAGTCAGCACAAGGCTCGTAATAAGCGTTCCCAGTAAAAAAGTAAAAACAGTTTACATTGTGTGTCAAACAGCATTCCCATGGCTTAAAATGTTATTGCCCCGTCATTTTTGACAGGCTTTCAACTAATTACCATATGTATAATACTATTAAGTTTAATATTGCTATACAGGAGTAGAAATAAACTGGTGTTCACATTAATAACTTAATAAAGCTATCAGAGGGGCGGAGATTGGGTGTGAAGGGCAGTATTTTCCCATAGGAACACATCAGGCATAATAGTGTTATTTATTTTGAATGTAATTAATTAAGTGCAATGTTTGTTTGTATGAGTCACGCTTTTATCAATATTAAATGTTGGCAAAGAGCGTGGCCTACTTGCAGTCCTCTTGTGTCATTTAGAAAGATTTTGCCATTAATGGATGTGTACACAAGTTAGCTATTTAAAACTATAAAATAAATATAATTAAGTAATATTAGTGTATTGTGAATTAAGTCATAAAAGAAAACGAACAGCAAAGCCCTAAATGATAATAACCCAAAATCATTACTGAAAATCCCTAGATTTACTATTTTTTCTTTCAGGGTTTTCACGTATTTCCAACATGAATCTCCAATAACACTCACTTATAATTTAAAAGTGCTTGCACGCTACATATTGTGAAAGCAGAAGATTTGATGCATCTATTGAAGGTAAAATTAGCCTTACTTTTGGTTTCCAGTAGAGCATTTTAGATTGAACGAGGGTTCCATTAGCCTAGCTTTTAGCTGTCAATTTATTGAATTTACCTGTGTTTTACATTAATTCTGCTGTCTGTGGAAGCTTTCTGTAAAACTGCATTTTTAAAGCACACATCTCCTTTCTTTACTTTGATTGTTTTCTTTTCTTTTGTCCTTTTATGGTAAATTGTAATCTTTTGACATATTTTGCATAGAGACTGTAACATTATCTGATCTTAATTGTTATAGAATACTATGAAAATTTAGAGCAACTACTCCCACTTCTTCAAAACTTTAAAGTAGCGTTTCAGGGGAAAGTTCCAAACAAGATAAAACTAGTTACATTTGTAACACAGAATCAGTGAATGACCCATTTAGTTTTAAGTAGTTATGTATAATTTTGTAAATGTAACAGTAGTCTTTTAAGTAAAATTCTGTAATTTCCCATTTGATAAAACAGAGTATTTATAGATTCACCAGATTGCCCAATTTCCACCAAAAATGTAAAAATGAAAAGTATATTTTAAAAATGTTTAATGGATGCAACCTTTATATTTAGTTATTTCTTTTGAATCAATATTTGTTTGAGGAAGAGAAATAAGAGACATAATTTACTGGATACATTTTCAGATATTATGTATAGTAAAGATCAGTGTAAACTTTGCAACTTATTGGACTCAGCCCAACTTTTACAAATGGTAGTAAGGTGCGGCACACAATTCACTGCAGTTTCATTCAGTTACACTGTGGTAATACTGCATTGTGCAAAATTGGGTTGTTTCAGAGAAAGGTGCTCTACATTTAGCCCTTTTAAATTGCCTCAAAGTTGAAAACCGTAGCCCGTAACATAGAGAGCAAGATTTGTGGCTATTAAATTGGCTCCTTAAAGTAAGCAGCTGCCGATCTGCGGGTTATGAGCGAGAAAGGCCTATGGGAACTGCTCATCCACAAATCCTTTGATCTGTCAAGCCCGTAACTATTACGTTCCAATCACGCTATTAAATTGCAACAAATTCACTGACCTGCTGGTGGGTTAAAGCCCTATCCATAGCACAGTAAATGCAAATATAAATACTCTACTGTACTCATAATAAAAGGAAAGTAATGTTAGGTATTATAATTAATAGCACAACATTCTCAGGCTTGCAAATCTGCAAAATAAAATACTTTACGTGTACTTTAAATTCTGTGTTATATTGATCCCGGCAATCAATGTGTTAATACATATAATGGAACTCGCATGGACTAGAATATCATATTTACGGTTTTATCAATATTGCATTATTTCTGGAATGTGGGTCCGAGCGTAACTTGTAATTGAAGCCTGTTAAACTTTGAAATCCAACCTCAATTTTTCAGTGACATGATGATGACAATTTCTGTTGCCATTGGATTAATTGATACCAGTAACTACAGGTTTGACTAATTGATCATGTTCACGGCCGCACATGCAACGGTCGACAAATTGTTTACAGGTTTGCGTCTCAAGTGCGTAACTCGCGGGCCGTAACTCGTGCCCTGCTCGAATTTAATAGCTCTGTAACTTGGCCAAATGTCAAGCCTGCAGCAGTTGCGAGTCTCACGTTGCACTTACGGGCTTGGAACTTAATAGGGCTGCTTGTCAATTGGTGTTAGATAAGAATGTACCATAAATTTGATTGGACAAACAGCTATTTTTAAGCTATGTTTTTTCACCAAAGATGAACGGCTTGGTCTTGTTATAGGTAAAGGGACATGGAAAGATTTTTTTGCATTCTTTGTTGCATTGGAAAATATATATGGCACCTAAATTAAACACTGACACCATAGCTAATATTCTCTTGTATGAATGGCTGATTTAACATCCAACTGAGAAGGGTAATACGAATGAATCCCTATAGGTGAAAATCAATTGCTCTGATTGGTTAAAGCTAATCAATAGGAATGTATGTATTTCAATCCAGCACTCTGGTTGTCTGAAGTCTTAACCAATAGGAAAATGGAAGGCTTTCTCTCATTGAATACAGGAACACTGATTGGTTACCAGGTTCTTATTGGCTGAAATACGATTGACACCTATGTTAGTAAATCAGAAGCCATTAAAATTAGTAAATAAAATGTGGGCACAGTCAGAAGGACAATAGTGATTGGGTAAGCTCCTTTAGTTTAGATTTTTTGTTTAGAGCTGCAGGATTTTTTAAGTGGTGACCCTTTCCATGGTCCAAAGAAAGGATCTGAGGATCTTCAATCAAGAAAGATGGATGCATCTGGTTGAATGATGAACAGGGTGATCATCGCTGGAGGTTTGTCCAATGGAGAGTAAGTAGAATTTCCCCCCAAACATGTCACAACCTATAATGATGATGGAGTATAGAGGATCCTAGTCCTCTTATCTCCTGTAGGTTTTAGACCTAAGATTTGGGTGACTCAGACCAATGGACCTTCCTTGCGGATGCAAGAGCATAAGTCCCAGCTTTTGGTAGTGGGCCTGGGAAAACCTGGAAGGGAGTCAGAAATGATCTCCTCTGCCAGCATATGCCCCTGGGTCAATAATACACCTGCACACAAAGTCTTGATGAAAATTATGAACCATGTTTTATTTTAGAACAGCATATTTAACCACATCACACAAGAATGGGGGAAGTGGCTACCGTTATCCAGCCCCAAATGACGTCTGGCCAATCATGAAGGGGAACTGTGCGTGAACCAATAGTCCCCTCCCAGGTCCGCCCACTAGGCGAGGCCAACTTAATTCATTTGGGTTTTGAATGTCCAGGGGAAAGCATGTCTTTTACTCTACTGTGCCCATGCTATGAAGGCTGAGAAGCCTTCAGGCCATCCCATTGTTTCTGGGTGCCTGCCTGTCTGCTCTCCAGCTGTGAGCTTCCCATTGATAGTTCTATGCTGGATACTTAGCTAATGGGATTAACAGGCCTTTGGGAACAAAGGAGGCGTGGCTGTATTCAATGGCTTCCCCTCTACAATATAATGGCATACTAATATAATACCATACATTCATATTTACAAATACAACACACAATGTTTCACACACATAGAACCAACACATCCCACCAGCTCCCTCACATGACACCCATTACAATGAGCCTAAACATGGAAGGGATGGGAATATGCTAAGGGATAAACTTATAATACTTTATCCCCTAGACCACAACATAACCATATATCCATAACAAGTGGGCCCCAAACCTTTTGTTCTTCCACATGGCAACAGCATGTGGAAGATAACCCAGCCCAAAATGGCCACTGCTGCCAGTCACATAATGGCCCCAGCATAGTTCACACCAAATCCAATATGGCCACTGGCTGATTCATGACAATCCTTCCCCAAGCGGGCGGAGAACATCCAAGATTTTCGCAACTACGCTGATAGTCATGAATCTGCTGGTTTGGCCAGGCCCACTGCATGCTAGGCCAGTTCATGTCGGTGCGCACACAGTCCCAAGGTGCAGAGTAAAGACCTCCCCCAGCCCTTGGCCTTGCTCCCACTGTATAGAGCAAATTGCTCTTGCCCTGCACCCCCACCCAAAACAGTCCAGGATCCCATCTCTCTGTTTTTGGCAGCAGCATGGAAGTCTCTGGGGACACAGTGGGTTGCACCCATACATTCTTCTGAGGCAAAACCGTATTTTTGGGAGCCCCATAAAACAACCCCTGTCCCATAGCAACCCCTTTCCCTCCAGCCAGTCCCCACAGCTGGGCTGGGGTCTCTAAAACAGTCTCTGGGCCTATGGGATAGCAAGGGGGCAGTCCAGTACTTCCCTCAGCAAAATCATTATTGTTGGTAGCCCAATAACACAATAACTGCAGTAAAGTACATACCGGTCTGCGCTTGACTCCAGCGTCCCTGATGGAGTCCGGACTTGGATGCTCTGGCTCCTGGAAATCTGTATCTTTGGACAGACCCTCCTGGTTTTCTTCCCCTTGGTCTGTCTGTGTTGCAGCCTGGAGAACTACGCTGTTCCCACCCAGGCTGTGCTTTGGGGCCCTCAGCTGACCCTCTTCTATTGCCTTTGGTTGAATGACTGTGCTTTGGCTCTCTGATGTAGGCTGGGGAGTCTCGCAATTCCCACCCAGCTGGTTCTTTGGGGCCCTCAGCTGACCCTCTTCTTCTATGGCCTTTTGCTTGGTACCCTTATCCCAGTCCTCCAGGTTTAACTGGGCCTTTGGAGCGGTGTCTGTTCCAGTGGGCCTCTGGACATTGGTTATCCAGGGTATCTCCCCACTTGGTTCACCCTCTACTATGGTGCCACACTGCATCCATGGCTCCTTTGCCAAGGCTGGCAAGCTTTCTGCCCCTGTCGGGCTCTTGGTGCCCCTGGCACTCTCTTGGTGCCCCTGGCACTCTTGCTGTAAGAGGCCTGGTTCCCTGTAGCTAAGAACCAGTTCCTTTCCCTCCCCACAGTCCATTACATAGCCCACCTGGGCTCTGTGCTTCCCTAGCACCTTTTGTAGCAACTCTCCTGGGGTGTCAGGGTACAGATTTTGGTTATCTGTTATAGGCTGGGGAATCTTATCCTTCGCACCCAACCTGACCTCTTCGGCCTTTTCCCCAGAGTGCATTACATAGCCCTCCCCACAGTCTCTTGGGTGGCTATCCTGAGCCCCTGGCTCCATTAGCAGTTCTGGCCCATACACATTGCCTAGAACTTCTGCGGGCAGACTTAGTTCATTTGGCCCTACCTGTTGAGCAGTTACTGGGGTTTCTGCCAGGATTTGTGCTGGAAGGTAGTCCTCAGGTGAGACCTGTTTGGAGAAACTGTGCTCTGCTAGCATTTCCTCTGGGATTAAGTCTCTTGGGGTATCAGGGGACAAACATGGGTTATCTGACCCCTCCCAGGGAACATTCCTCTGGGTCTCTGGCTCTTGGAGCTGGTGATTTGGTCCCAAGCTGACTTTACCATCCCTTCTAGGCTCTGACACAGTCTCTATATTTTTTAAAGGAACGCATTCTCCATCACTATGTTCTCCCCAGACCCCTTGCACACAATCACTTCGGTACATACCATCTGTGTTGTAACGATCTGGCGACCAGTCCTCTTGACTGGGTTGTTCCCCTCTTGATGGGCAAAATGTCTCCCCATAGATCTCGTCCCACAACTCAAAATACTCCTCCTCCAGCTGCAGTTCCTGCTCAATCAGGTGTACCATTAAATTAACCTCCATGGACCACGGTTCCAGTCCCAGACCACGACAGCGTTCCACAAACAAGTTGTTGTGCCTTTTAAAGGTTCCTATGCCCCCTTCCGGATCACCATACACAATGTCTTGGAGGCCAGAATCTATCTCCAAGCGGAAATCAAACTCCTCTCCAAGGCCACCAACTATTTTGGCGTGAAAAATGTGATATTGGTTCTCCAAGGCAACCTCTTTTCTTACTAGTACTTCCAGCCAACCCATTAGCTCATCGTCCTGCCACAGATTCAGAATCGCCATCCATTTCTCTAGACGCAGTGTCTCTCTGTAGCCAAGTCTTTGCTGAGCTGGAGTTCTCGCTCCATTGCGCTCCTGCCAGATCCTCTGGCAATACTGGTCTAGTACGTTGGACACCTCTTGTGCGGTCATCTTACTGGGGTATAAGTGCCTGGCTGCTTTAAACCGTCTTGTTGCTTCTTTGGTGATATCCGTCTGTTCCATTCTTGGTCTTTCTGTGGAGTCTCTCACCACTGCCACCAATTGTCACAACCTACAATGATGATGGAGTATAGAGGATCCTAGTCCTCTTATCTCCTGTAGGTTTTAGACCTAAGATTTGGGTGACTCAGACCAACGGACCTTCCTTGCGGATGCAAGAGCATAAGTCCCAGCTTTTGGTAGTGTGCCTGGGAAAACCTGGAAGGGAGTCAGAAACAATCTCCTCTGCCAGCATATGCCCCTGGGTCAATAATACACCTGCACACAAAGTCTTGATGAAAATTATGAACCATGTTTTATTTTAGAACAGCATATTTAACCACATCACACAAGAATGGGGGAAGTGGCTACCGTTATCCAGCCCCAAATGACGTCTGGCCAATCATGAAGGGGAACTGTGCGTGAACCAATAGTCCCCTCCCAGGTCCGCCCACTAGGCGAGGCCAACTTAATTCATTTGGGTTTTGAATGTCCAGGGGAAAGCATGTCTTTTACTCTCCTGTGCCCATGCTATGAAGGCTGAGAAGCCTTCAGGCCATCCCATGGTTTCTGGGTGCCTGCCTGTCTGCTCTCCAGCTGTGAGCTTCCCATTGTTAGTTCTATGCTGGATACTTAGCTAATGGGATTAACAGGCCTTTGGGAACAAAGGAGGCGTGGCTGTATTCAATGGCTTCCCCTCTACAATATAATGACATACTAATATAATACCATACATTCATATTTACAAATACAACACACAATGCTTCACACACATAGAACCAACACATCCCACCAGCTCCCTCACATGACACCCATTACAATGAGCCTAAACATGGAAGGGATGGGAATATGCTAAGGGATAAACTTATAATACTTTATCCCCTAGACCACAACATAACCATATATCCATAACAAGTGGGCCCCAAACCTTTTGTTCTTCCACATGGCAACAGCATGTGGAAGATAACCCAGCCCAAAATGGCCACTGCTGCCAGTCACAAAATGGCCCCAGCATAGTTCACACCAAATCCAATATGGCCACTGGCTGATTCATGACACAACAGATGTAGATTTGTTTGTTTTTTTGGTGATTTAACTTTTTTATTTATTTTATCTTTTTACTATTTTATTTGTAATTATTTTTTTCTCTGTACTTTATTTTATTATTTTATGTTTTTAATTTAGTTAATGGCCACTGAGGTGTAGACAGAGGTCCTGGGGGAATTTAAGGCTTCCAGGGGGTTGTGTGAGATAGATGGAGTAATTATAATCCCCCTCCCCCCCACGTGGTATTCATTTCTGTATTACTCTTTTTTTTTTTATTATTATTTCTTCCCATACATACAATATATAAACATATCCACTTATACATCCAAACTTACAAACAATTCATATAGAATCACATTTAAAAAAGTGTTGAGAGGAATAAGAATAGGATGGGGTTTTAATGAGGAATAATTGTTTTCATGCTTCTGCTCTTTTATAGACCCAAAATTCCCATTTTTGTTTTATTTTGTAATGCCTATTTGGTTCTAATACCAAAAAGTCTTGTTCAATTTGTCTATTTCTATCGACCATGACTTTTATTTCCATCCATAGTATGGATTTTTCCACTTTAGTATAAAGAATTTTGCTACCAACAAAACGTTAATGACAATGCTGGACTTCTTAGGATCAATTGCTTAAGTGAAGATATGAAAGAGAATACGTTTTGGGGTTACTTTTAGATCACAATTGATAATTTTAGCTAGATGGTGTATACAGTTTGTCTAGCATTTTTGTATAATGTGGCATGACCACCACACATGTTCCTGTGTTCCCCATTCTTTACACCTTCTCCAGCATTGTCCCGAGTTTTGTTGAGGAGCCATTTTCGACAACTTATTTGTTAAGTACCATCTTTGGTTTAGCTTAAAGTAAACTTCTCTTAAGGAAATCCATATCGTAGTTTTCTCTGTAAATGTAAAAGCTTTAAACCATGTTTCAGTGTCAAATTCTATATTAAGATCTTTCTCCCATTTTTGCATTTTTATAGTTTTGTTATTATGTTTTCATAGATTTTACACTTATAGGAAATAGTTATAGACATTATTTTTCTCTGTCTCTTAATAACTTTTCAAACAGTGAGGACCGTTTTTGCTGTGAAAGAAAATTCAGATTTACATATTGTATTATCATTGAGTTATATTGTAAACATTGCTCTCTTGAGGACATTTTATGAGATTAAATTCAGAATAAAGGTTATTTACCAATGATTTGACCACTAATGGGAGGTTATTGACTAATTTCTTATCTTTTGTTTTATTCCATAATATATTGTCTAATTGCAGATTATTTGAAATGAGTTTTTCCATTTGTAAAAATGTAGGTATTTTTGTTTTAAGGGAAAACTTCAAAATGCGAGTTACTGTAATAGCTCTAGAGTAATCCAATAGATTAGAGGGGGGGCTAAGCCTTTTTTCCAGAAGTCTCTTGAGACTATATCTCTATTTTTTCCTTTATATATATATATATATATATATAAATATATATATATATATATATATATATATATATATATATATATATTGATCTATTATACTCTGATTTTTTTTTACTGTTCATAAGAAGGGATCTTTAATGGAAGACATAGGTTATTTTGGGTAAAACAGACATTTTGATGGCCGCTATCCTGCCTGTCCAGGAGAAGTTTAATTGTCTACACTCAAGTAATAAGTTATGTACATGTATATAGAGTTTATTTAAGTTGTTTTTTAGTAATTTTTTTTAAATTCAGAGTGGAGTTAATTCCTGAATGTGAGAAGGAATTTTGATGCCAATTATAAGGAAATTTCTCCATTAATTCCGTCCGTTTCATCGCATCCATGTTTAAAAATAACACCTCTGTTAGGGTATTTTGGGGCTTTTATGCATAAACACTTTTTAATTATATACTTATATATATATATTGACTTCCTCTTTTGTGATTTATGTTGATTTAAGGTGCTTCCGCAGTGCTGAACGACTATGGAGGAAATCACGCAGATCAGCAGATTTCCTCCACTACAAATTTATGTTACGCGCCTATTCCTCCACCCTCATCCTTGTCAAACAACACGACTTCACATCACTAATATCCACTCTGTCCTTTAACCCCAAGCGTCTGTCTGCCACTTTCAATACTCTCCTCTGCCCACCACCTCCTCCCATCCCTTCCTCTGTCACAGCTGAAGACTTTGCCAACCATTTTATGCATAAAATTCAAAACATTCACAATGAACTCTCCTCTCATAGTGCTTTACACACTCCACCCTCTTCACTAACCAACAACACCCAGTCTTCTCTCTTCCTCAATCCCACAGCCACCATGAACTGCATTGACCCAGCTACAGAGGATGAAGTGTCCAGCCTGCTATCATCCACATGCCTCACTACCTGTCCTCTAGATCCTATTCCATCTCAGCTTATCCCACCCCTTCCAACCACACTAATCCCAGCTCTCACACACCTTTTCAACCTTTCCCTAAACACTAGCACATTTCCATCTTCTTTAAAACATGCCATAATTACACCCATCCTCAAAAAACCCTCATCTGACTCTGACATTGCATCTAACTACCGCCCTATCTCTCTACTTCCACTGGCTTCCAATCTGCTGGAGCGGCTCGTCTATAACCGCCTTACCAGCTTTATTTCCTCTAACTCCCTTCTTGACACCTTCCAATTCGGCTTCCTGCCCCAACATTCTGCTGAGACAGCTCTCAGTAAAGTCACTAATGACTTGCTCTCCGCCAAGTCAAAGGGTCACTTTTCCTTTCTACTTCTTCTAGATCTCTCTGCTGCCTTTGACACAGTGGACCATCCACTTCTACTCCATATCCTCTACTCCCTCGGTATTCAAGACACTGCTCTCATGTGGTTCTCATCATACCTACAAAATCGATCATTCAGTGTCTCCTTATCTGACACCTCTTCTTCTACTTACCCCCTGTCTGTTGGCATACCCCAAGGTTCAGTCCTAGGCCCCCTCATCTTCTCCATCTACACATCCTCACTTGGTACCCTTATAAACTCTTTTGGGCTTCAGTTTCATCTCTATGCAGATGACACTCAAATCTACCTCTCATCACCAGATCTATCCCCCTCTCTTCTAACACACGTCTCCCACTGCCTTTCTAGTATTTCCTCTTGGATGTCCACCCACCATCTCAAACTCAACATATCTAAGACTGAACTCCTAATCTTCCCTCCCTCTATCACAGCGTCAATTCCTCACATCTCTCTCACTGTCAACAACGACATCATCACTCCCACCTCCCAAGCCTGATGCCTTGGGGTTCTACTGGACCCCGCCCTGTCATTCATCCCTCACATACAGTCACTAACAAAAATCTTACCTTCTCCATCTAAAAAACATTTCCAGAATTCGCCACTATCTTACACAAGACACAACTAAAATCCTAAAATACACGCTCTCATCATCACTCGACTCGACTTCTGCAACTCGCTTCTTGCTGGCCTACCCACCACCCGACTAACCCCATTTCAATCCATAATGAACACCTCTGCTAGACTCATCTTCCGTACACAACGTTCAGTGTCAGCATCACCTCTCTGTCAATCACTCCACTGGCTTCCCTTCGACTCCAGAATAAAATTTGAAACCATAACCCTAACTTACAAAGCCCTCAATAGTGCACCCCAGTACAGCTCTGCTCTAATCTCCAAATATTCCCCCAACCGGCCTATTCGTTCTGCTAATGACCTTCTTCTTTCTACAACTCTTGTCGCCTCCACTCACTGTCGCCTTTAGGACTTTTCTCATGCTGCCCCTATTCTCTGGAACTCCTTGCCTCGCTTCACCAGATTATCCTCCTGCCTCACAACATTCAAAACCTTACTAAAAACGCTTCTTTTTAAAGAAGCGTATCACCTTCCACCCTAACACATGCAGCACCTCTCTCTCCCTCCTTTACCATACACAATAGCTTTAGGCTGTAAGTCTGCAAGTTTCAATCCTGCAGGGTGCTTTGGGGAAAGCACCATGGACACTGGATTAGAGGCTCAAAGACAGGGCCCTCCTTGCTTTGCTATGTGTTGATTTGTATTTACCTTTGCCAAGGAAATTATCTTATGTACAGCGCTATGGAATATGTTGGTGCGTTATAAATAAACGATAATAATAATAGTTCAGATCTACAACGTGTGCGTTTATGTAAAAATGCAAGAACATATGACAGGGACCTCCGTCATAGGTCATGATATATTGCAATTTCTCCTATGCCTTCACACTTTCTAAAATGCATAAATATGTGTGTCAGTTCAAATAAAATTTTGAGCCCATGGTTGATAATACAACTTGTCTGTCATTATTAAACTATTGACTCCCAGGTGCCTGTAGCTAACAGAAGGAAGAGACATAGAGGAAGGTGAATACAAGTTTATGATCCCGGGATCCAGTGCTTTCATAGCAGTTGAGAAATCCTGTTATCCTGTTATGCCTGTCCAGTTAAAGTTTAACTTTCTCCACTCAAGTAATAAGTTATGTACATGTATATAGAATTTATTTAAGTTGTTATTTACTAGATTCTTTTAATTCGGAGTGAAGTTAATTCCTAATTGAGAGAAGGAATTATGATGCCAGTTATATGGAAATTTCTCCATTAATTCAGTACGTTTCATCATATCCACATTTAAAGATAACACCTTATTAATTGGAAATGTTAATTTTTTAATATGACACTATACTATATTCATTAATTACCTTATACAAGTTTATAGGAAGTTACTGGATTGGTTAGAGTAATAACCAAATCGTCTGCAAAGATTGTGACTTTATTATGAAGATTTGTTATTATTACTCAGTTTTTTTAATTCAGAAGTTCTAATTATTTCTGTAACTAATGCAAATATTAAAGGGGATAGATGGCATCCCTGCCTTGTTTCATTATTTATTCCGAATTTTTCAGATCTGAAACCAGGACCTGATACATAGGCATTGACTGTTGTGTAAAGTGCTTTAACTGCTTGGGATCCAAATTTGCCTAAACCAAATTTGTCTAAGACAGTCCCTATAAAATCCCAGTTGCTTTTTCAGCTTTTTCTATTGACAGGGCAACAACTGGGGTTCTACTCATTTTTGTATATGCAAAAGTGTCTATCAATTTCCACATATTGTCTGTACCCTGCCTATTTCTAATAAAACCTGTCTGGTCTGTGTTAGTCAGTTTCTAAGCAGGGGGTTTCATTGTGCAGCCAATATAGAGGTATACAATTGAATATCTGTATTGAATAGCGATATAGGGTGATAGTTCTTATAATTAGTTTTGTCTTTATCAGGTTTTGTAATGGTGACTATTGCAGCTTCCAACATCTCTTTTAGAGCTGCTCCTAGATCTTTAATTTCATTAAACAAGTTTTTTAAATGCTTAATAGTCACAGACTCAAACGTTTTATAGTAAATGTTTGGAAAACCATGAAAGCCCTGGGGTCTTTCCTTTTTTTAAATTTGAAATACAAATTAGAATTTCCTTTTCAGTTATATCTTTTTCTAATTCTGATAATTGTTCTTCTGTAGTTTTTGAAAAATTTATTTTATTTAAAAACTGAGATATTTGTGTTTTAGTTGTTTTTTGAAAGCCAGGGCTTTCTTCCAAATTATATAGAGTTTTATAATAATCTGTAAATACATTGCCTGTTTCTGTAGGATTTGCGTGTTATAGCATTTTTGTCTATTAATCTATCTATTCTTTTTTGAGAAAGTGTTTTGTTCAATTGGTTTGCTAGGAGCTTGCCTGGCTTATTTCCAGAGTGATACTGCTTCTGTTGATTTAGCTATATCATATTGTCCAACTGTATTTGATGAATTTTCTTTATCTGAGCCTATATTTGAGAAATTTCTAAAATATATTCTGGTTTATTCAGAATCTTACTGAATTGTTGAATTTTACTAAGCTTCATATAAAGTTCTTTCAAGGACATTGCTCTTCGTTTGGTTCTATATGCTGACCATGCTACTAATACTCCTCTATCATACGCTTTTTGCGTGTTCCAAAGTAATATTTTTTAGTTAACTGGTCTTTCATTAATTTAAAAAAATAGTTTCATCTCTACTTTAAATTTTTCTCTATCCTTATTCGTTCTGAAGAGGGTAGCATCTATTTTATTATTTCTTATTTTCTGAAAGTTATCGGAATTGTTTATATGAAGTTTTATACAAGCATGCTCTGACATGCTAATAGAATAAATATCAATATAAATAGTTTTTTTTCAGTGTTTTTTGATCTATTAAAAAAAAATCAAGTCTAGAATAAGTTTGATGTCGAATTGAGTAGAATGTATAGTCAGATTCATCTGGGTGGAGTGTTCTCCATCCATCATATAAATTCAATTTTAATAAACTGTTATGAAAATTATTAGCAATTCTAAGCAATTCTTTTTTTTATGGATTTCCTAACCCTTATAGGGCCTGCACACAAATTTAAGTTACCGCATATCACCAAGAGTCCTTTCCTGAATTTTGTTATATGATTTAACATTCTATTCAGGAATTTATTTTGGTTTGCTGTTTGGTGCATACAAATGTATTATTGTATATTGTTCATTATTTATCAGCCCTATCCAGACGATATATCTTCCTTCAATGTCTATTTCTCTATATTCCTCTTTTATTCTGTTACTTTTATGAAAAAGAATTGATACTCCTCTAGCCTTAGATTTATAGCTCACATGAATTTTTGAAACAAAAAATCTTTCTGAATGACTCGGTTCTTTTTTATTTGTTAAGTGAGTTTCCTATAAACATGCAATGTATATGTTTTCCTTATGGAGAAAGTTCATTACTAAATGTCTTTTAAACTGGGTGTTATGACCATTAGCATTCGGTGAGAGTATTTTCAACCCCATATAGGTAGATTGAGTACTCTTTTAATTCTATATTTTCTTTGATGTCTTACCATACCTTCTACTCTCATTGTTAAGTATTCCCATTGACCTGATTTCTCAATCCATCCATTCCTTAACTCTCTCACCTTTCATACCATATACATCATATTTACTACAAACAGTTTTACTACAAAACAACATATTATACCAGATCTCACAATCTGAAGTTTTGACCTTGTCTGTAGTAAATTCCTCTCTAGACAGTAGGTTTTTTTTTTTTTAAATACTGTCATTAGGAGATCTTTCTCCAATCAGGTTGAGAGACAGACTTCTCCAATAAGGTGGAGTTACAATTAGGTGGAGTTACAGACTCAGACGTAAGACTTTTTCAACTCTTTACATACATAAAATATCCTGGACAACCCTTCTACCCCTCCATTCCATATTTTCCCTTTTTCATCTCGACTAATTCTTGCCTTTACAGAGTTTTTTTATTCATGAATGTTCCTTAGTGGAATTAATAATATTTCTTACTTTTTGTCTAGGTTTAATCCTCCTTTCCCCTTGTTCTTCCTCTTATAGATAAGTGTTTACATTTAAAACATATACTTTTCCATGACAACAATGTCTGATTAGATATAGTATTGTCTTTAGATTTTTCCTCACCTATATTTTCCCCTCCCATTTTCTCTCCCTTCTCCATCCTTTCCCTCCACATTCCCTGCACATTCACATTGCTGGACTCATCGGTGCAGACAAGCTGTGATGCTTCAGATAGATTGTAGCTTCTCAAATCTATTTTCTCCTATAGAGTGGTCTTCTTATACCTCTGAGTCTCACGCTCTATACTGCTTCTCTCCCTCATTTTCTTTTCTCTTCCCACACACTGCTAAACCCACCGCTTGCTGAGTCCCACTGTTGGTCTGAGTTTGCGTGTGGACTTACACACCCTTCCACTTCCTGGGAGGAGTCATTACCCAGGGTCCTCAATTTCTGTATTATTTAACCCCAGTTTTCAGGAGGTAGTAGCTCTTTAATTGGGTCATATTTGAGGAATCAAGGCACAAACCCAATGCAACTAAGATAAAAGTTAGTTAATAGTTTAACATTTTAGCAAACCAGGCTTCTTGTAGGTATGTTTCTGTCTTTACAGGTGGTTGAAAGTACCCAGAGGCTTTTTGCAATTTATGAGCACTCAAGTATTTGCTGCGATAGCTTGACTCTGCTTTTAGCTTAGGAGAGTCATGGAATGGAGACCTAGCTGTTTTGTTTACTTTATTATAGAACAAAAGACCAATATAAGTTCTATCAGTTACAGCACAATATTTAATTCTACATTAACTGACTGCACAGAAGGCTCTCTCCGCTCTCCATAGTTATTGCTCAACAGGAGAAAGATAGCTACAAAAGTACGTAATAGCTCTAGTTGAGTAAGGGCTAGCAATCGGATGCTTTGCGGCCTCTTCTGCACATACAATATCTCCACAGCAACTAAAATATCTCTCACCACATACATTGACCATTAAGCATGTGCCTCACATATTTGCACAGTGTGCATTCAACAGTATTGTTATCAAAGTATGGATAAGTCACTCTGTGGGGTACCGGCTGTTAAGGACTGGACTGTCTAGCTACTGCTAGCATTTTGTAGTTGTCTGTTAATAAAGCATTTATTTTCAATTATTTTGAGCCACATAATAAATGAATAACAATATTTTTAATTCTCTCTTTTATTAGACAGGCACCTTCCTCTGCAATCTGCTATACATTAATCTATTTATTTCTATTTTTCAGCTAACAAGTTTTTCTAGCCTTGATTTCAACAACCATTTTGCTGTAATTTTGCTTTGTGCAGCAGACATTTTATTGTGCCTGTTTTATAGATAAACTATGTTTCATCTTCTTTTTTTTTTTTTTTGTCCGAAGCTATTTTTTCTAATCTACAGTATGTTTTCTTCTAGTCCTATAAATATTGTCCTCTATGCTAATATAAACCATTATTTTCAGTTATTTTTATAGATCTTTCTTTTTAAGTTGTTCTATTTTAAATAGGACACATTTCTTGCTGCAAAATGCTATTTCAGTTAAAATTAGGAAAGAAGAGAGAAATGTTTTTAATTTTAGCTATACCTCCTACTACTGCACATTAATGATGATGACTAAGTAGCATTCTTTATCTTATTGTATAAAAACAAGTGATTATAAAATGTCTATAAAGGTCAAATCAGACAATTGGAAGCACAGTTAAAATGCATGGCAGCAGGAAAAAGTGTGGCTGAGGTTCAAATGTTACTCCCTCAATACATTGACATGCTACCTAGACAAATAAGGAAGTATTGTGTCATTGAAAGAATGGAATAATGCCTAATGTTTTTGTCTTTTGTCTTTTATTTCACCTAATAAGTTATGGTCAACCTGTTCCATTTGAAGGGACTTACAATTAACGCTTTTGCTAGATCATAATAGGATTATACATCTTTGGGGAGAGTTGTTTTGTGAGGCAACAGATATGGGCAATGTAGAGGCAAAATAGCAACTTATTGTACATTACCAGGGATCCGTTCTATCTCCCTTGTTGTCTGCTGTATATATGCTTCCAATGGGTGAAATAATAACCAACATGATCTAAGTTATCATTGCTAAGCTGATGACACACACATTTACCTATATTTATAACCAAGCATAAATGATCCAGTGCCTCTGATTAATGACTGTCTTGCAGTTATACTAGAATGGGCGGGTACCAGCTTGCTGAAGCTAAACCATGATAAGACAGAGATACTCTTAGTAGAGTACAGCATCAAAACTGAAGCATTATCGGGTGAATGTGGAGGATTACAGATTAAATCATTCTGAGTGTGAATTAACATTTAAACGCCAAGTGTCAATGGTATTTAAGACATCTTTCTTCGACCTGGAAAATATATCATGGATCAAGCATTAGATTACTTCAGAGGTTTTGCCTAAGCCTTTATAAATTCACAGCTTGACTACTGGGACTGCCAGATAAGCAGTTACAAACTGCAGAAGGTGCAGAATGCTTCAGCACAGCTGCTGACAAATCAAGGCCTGCTCTTGTCACATAACACCTATTCTTCATGGCCTGCACTAGTTACCTGTCAAATACTACATTTATTTAAAAGTTGATTTGCTTACCTTGAAAGTTCTAAATTATCAGGGCCCAAGCCAGGGCCGTATTTACCTTTTTGGAGCCCATAGGCAGTGAAGTGGAGGAGCCCCTCCACATACCCATTTTGGCTTTTTTAAGTTCCCTTTCTTGTTGGAACTGTCTTGTTCTAGGTGGTTACCCCCTAGTAGCCAGTCTATGATCTGCAATATTTATTTATTTTTAAGCCAGGGGCCATTTTTCTTAAGAAGTGTAGCCTCTCACAGGGAAGCTCCCCTGGGCGGCTGCCTAGTTGGCCTAATGGGTAATCCAACCCCAGCTTCCTGAAATCATTTCTTGGTTCCCTGCACCCTGATCAGTGCTCTTTGATCACTAAGTGTAATACAATAAAACATACCAAGAGTTTGCTGGCATCATGTGGTGCTAGAGCTTTTAGTCATCCAGCTCCATTTCTGTGGAACTCTCCTCATAATAGCCTGAGAGTACCTATTATTGGACATCTTCAAAAAGAAGCTTAAGACTTTTCTTTTTACACACACATTTTGGGTAACACAGTATCTTGGAAAAGTACTTTCAGTCAAACTAGGAGGAAGTTATTATTATTATTACATTGGTTCAGAGTTTTTTATACCAAGTCAGGATAAGGCAGTTGGGTTGACCCAGATCTAAGCCAGGGCTGTGCAAATAGAGGCCTATAGATCAGATGCTGACAGCGGATATTTGTGTTCCATGGCATATTCTATCTATAAATATATATAGCTGTAAAAAATATATATTTACAAAAACATTTTAAAAATAAAACACATTTTTTTTTCAGTTAAGCCCCATGTAAAAGAAACTACATATCACATTTATATTGCTTGTATTTTCAATATGAAACATAATAGGAGGTTTTGTGCTATTGTGTTTATAGTGTAGTTAATATTGAAATGTTTAACTTCCCTTTGGCAGCAAGAGGTATTTACTAGAAACATTAAATTCAAAACTCACCTTGACCCAAATTTGCCTAAATTGTAATTACAAACAAAATTCTTGTTAAAACCCAAGTTTCTATTCTTGTTAAGAAGTCCAGAAAACTTATTCCCAGACACCAGCAATTTAATATAAAACGAGATTTCAAAACAACTCCAAAAATGTTTAATAAGGTTCCTGAGATCTTATCTTTACTAGACATTTAATTCAATTAAAATCAGTTTACTTCTTTGAATTTATGTTTGTACAAAAATGTACAAAAATGTAAGCAGTTTTGAAATCTAATTTACTAAATGTTCTAAATCTATTCAGGTGGCATCTTTTGGCTCTTTTATCCAGTAAACACTCTTCAGTTAAAAAATTAGTTTGTGCTGTGTCTTGGCAGTAGCAAGTACTTATTTTCTAATCCGATAATACAACCTCAATTTGTTACATTGGAAAGTGGCATATTAGTTTATACAGTAGTACTTAACTCAACAGGACACAATTTGAGGATGTCACTGCTTGTATAAAGGTGTCTCAGTCTAAATGACTGAGCCACTGATATGCAAACTTTGCTAGAGTTATGGTCAAATATAAAGCATAGCATTCCTATTGTGCATAAACAGAAAGGACTGGAGAAACAGAAAGCGAAAAGAAGAACAAACAAATGAGAAAATAGACAACCAAGAATAATTTTGTCTATCAAACCACTATGTATGTCTTTAAACACATAATTATCGTCACTATCTGCTAAGAGATAGTCCAAGTCCTCAACTTATACATCAGTTATAGAGGTACACCGCCAATGCCAACAATTAGAGTTTAGCAAGCATGTTGTTGGATGAGCAGCACAATACAACCAGTTTGAGAGAATCATTGCTACTCCTGCATCCAAGGCATTCAGTACTTCCTTTGTGCAAGCACTCATGTACTGGAAATCCTCGGTAAGTGTAAGTTCTCAAGGACTTCTTTTAGCACAATGGAACTGTTGGTTTCCCCTCTCTTCCTGTTGGGATCCACTACTGGCTGATCTGCTCTCCCTAAAAATGCCTGTATCACTATTCTTTGCATCTGGAGCCATTTTTTTATTTAAGCACAATTGCTGTAATCCTAATCTTGGTGCTAATCGCATTGTGGACCTCACATTTCTAAAATAATAATAATAATAATGCTTGCTTTGTCTAATATTTAACAAACAGGCTCCACAGAAAACATAGGAAGTAGGAATATTTTTTAACTCTGCTTAATCTCACATTATGTTGAGTAAAGCACATTGAAAGTTCCAAATAGGGTATAATCTAAAATTGTAGGTAACAACAAATACTTTATCAAGTGAATGTTATTTTTAAAAATTGCTTTTTCACAGTTCTCCATATATTGAAGTTTGCAATTTTTACCTGTCAGTCATCTTTCCTGATCCACCCACTCTATATCTCTTGATAGCAGATAATTACCAATAATTAGTGCTTGGCACTTGGGTCTCTGAATGTACTTTCTTTAGGGTAGATCAAATGGAAAACAGAAGACCAGTAATGCTCAGACCCCAGGGAGTAACGAAGCTGATTAGATAAATGTCTTGCTTTGCATATGACTTACACTGAAGACAATGCAACCAGATATCTAGAGGAAATACATCAATTATGGGTAATTAAAAGTAGATACACAGAGTCTTTAGTTAATTGATAAAGTCTATTTCTTATTATCTGAAGTTTTAAATTATACCATATTTGGTAACTTCTTTTTGTCAACAAAGTAAGAATTTGTGATACGAAAAATCTTGCCATTGAGTATCAAACATGTTTTTCTAATTAGGGTTACAAATTAATACAAAGTTCTGTAAATAAATCCCTGCCAGTAGAGCAAAACTCTCAGACTGAAATAATCATAATTTTCAATAGACAGTAGAATAGAACTGTTATGGTCAAAGTTAATGTTAATGGGTATTATGCTTCTGAAATTAATATTTAAAATGTATTGAAGTGGTATGAAAAGGTGACACCAAAGTAAATTCAAAGTTATACCTTACTTCGAAAAACTATATTTTTTTGGTTCATACTATGTGTATCATGAATCGAAAATATAACTTGCAAAGAATAGAAGAATATATATAGACATATTGTAACTGCAGTTTTTTTTTTAGTATGATGGTAAATTAAAGTAACTTTGTAGCAGACTGAATGATTTATAAAGTCAGGTAGAATGTAAAGATCACTTAGGAAGTAGGAAGATCAATATGTAGGCCAAAAGCATGAGCATTACACTGTGATTCACTAGATATAATTTATATAATTGGCATAAAAAGCAAGGAAAGTTTAAGTGAATCAAAACTATTGCAAAGAAACAAGAGTCAATATATGCATAAATCAATTCTTGAAATGGGATGTTGACAATGGTAAAAGGTTCCAAAAGAATTAATTTCTGAGAAAAAGATGCACCAGAGCACGGGGTCATACTGTAACTCTGTGAGATGGAAGACTCACAAGGAATATAAAGAAGCACGTTTTACAGTAAAAAGGTGAGGCAGATGTATTAAAGAGTCACATACAGCAAAATATAAGCTAGCTAGTATTCCATATAAAATGGTACTGAAGAGACTAAAGTTAAAAAAAAAAAAATGGATAGACATGGTTATAATATATAATCTGAAAAACTTTATTATTATTAATAGTAGTATCATTTTATTTTTAATTTATAAAGTGTCACTATATTATGTAGCGAATCCACAGAAATAAAGTGAATCCATAAGTCAAACATGACAAAAGTTACATACTGGTATCGAAAGTGTAGAAGGACCTTTTCTCTTACAAACTTAGGGCTCTATTACATCACTCCCATAAGAACTTCCAAAAGGCTGAGTCATATCTACACAAGTTTTGAAAAGCAAAATTGTGGAGCGCCTTAAAAAAAGAATTGAGTAATACTTAGTAACTCGCACTTAGAGGGGGTTGCCTTTAGCTCTCTATCGTGTACTCAAAGCCTGTTTACAGTATTCCCATAGGAGTCTCTGAGTCTGAATCTCAGTAGACTCCATAGCAAAGTATAGAATGATACCCATTAATGAAAGTGAACACACTACAGTAGCATAGCAAGGAAGGAGTTAAATTTTTATTTATTATTATCTTTTATTTGTATCGCGCCAACATATTCCGTAGAGCTGTACAGGGGATAAGAACAAGGGAAATACACGTTTAACAAAATTCAAAAGTTGAAGAGCCCTGTTTTGAGCTTAGAATCTTAGCAGAAAGTGCTTTATCCCAAAGCACCCTACAAGACTGGAAACTCGCTACTTACAATCTAAAGGGAATTAAAGGGCAGAGAACTGGGGAAGAGTAACAAATAAGGAATAGCAAGGGCCAGGAAGTAAGTGAAAGATAGAAAGAGTTTTATTTTAGAGGGAGAGGGGAGGGATCTGAGGTGAAAGAATAGTATGTTGGCTGACCCCTAGTGTTGAGATGATATATCTGCAAGTAGGAAGTCAGGTGTTTTCTATGGCTCTATAAATTTAATCTGAGTTGGGGTGGGTGGGTGGGTGAGGGGGAGGGAGGGAGGCCAATTCTGAGTGTCTCACAGATGAAGTAGGCCTTAAACCAGAGTGAGTTTGCACTGAAAGAAAGAGAGAATGGATCGGGGTCAGACTGTTCAGGAAGATAGGAGAGTAAGAAAGAAATGGGAGAGAGACATTCAATAATGAAACATGCAGGGGCTTATGACCCCTTCCATCTATGACCAGCCCCTTGGATTCCCCCTAATGACTGCTTCCTTGTATCAGTCCTTTTCATCACAGGAATTCCTCCTCATTCCCTGGACATGCTCAGACCCTTAGGAGTAACTAAGCTGATTAGATAAATGCCATCAGCCCTCCTTCAACCAACCATGTGTGCTGTAGACTGAGAGGTCTGTTAACCCCATGGCATCCCTTTGGACCCATATGGGGCATCTGACTATAACAATAGGGTCCTCAGGCCACCCATGGCACTTCATTTTATGGATCCCTAATGCTAAAGTTAATCCCTATTCCATGTTGGTTCCTATGGCCCACATGGCACCTAAAATTAACTGATATACCATGGGGGACCCTACTGACCCTATGGTATACTAAACTAACTTCTACAGACCGCTATGGCATACTAAATGATAACCATTGGGTTCTCTTATGGATCCCATGGATCCTATCTCCACATAGTCTTTAAAATAAAAATGCAATCTAAAAAAGTGAATTACAAATAAAACTGAAGAAGAAAATAAAGAGCACTACAAAAAAAACACGGCACCTATGGGGTTAATTATACTCTCCACCTTGACAACCTTCCAGTGACGTTCCTTGACTCCTTGATCCTCACTGTTGAGAACTGGATTAGTTGGAACCTCCATATTGATTGAAGAATCCATCCTCTTCTTGTTCAATTGAAGTTTTCTTTGGCAGTGGGAATGTCCCATTCCCTTCAAAACTGGGCACTTTTATAAAAAAAAAAAAAAAATCCCTAATGCAAAGCTCCTCCTTTCAGGAGTTCCCATGCCGACAAACATTTTTTGACTGCGCCCCGCCTTATTTACTGATTCTGATTGGCAGAAGTATGTGTTAGCAAATCAGAATAGAGTATTTGAATTATTCCTGCTTTTTCCTCTCTAGGAACCCCATCATAGCAAGCTAAGTTTAGGTGCATTTGGGGTTCCTATGGACCCCAAGGTTATAATTTAGTATACTATGGGGTCTGTACAGATAGCAAGGCACTCTGGATTATTCCTATTTTATTAAATGCCCAACTAGCTTATTAGGATTATTAGGGTTTCACATATTAGAAAATAGTGTTATATAGGAACAGATAAAATACAAGTGGTGTACTAAGGGGTGAAATGTTAATTAACTCTGCCCAATAGGATATCATGTGAATGGAGATGTTCTCCAAGGCAACTCCAATCCTTTATACCTGGTTACATCTGTCCCAGTGTACAGAGAAATGAGTAAATGTAATGTAGGTTTAAACAGTTGATGTCAGTAGAATTTTGAGAAAATCTTAAAATTTAAACAGAGACTGTGATGACAGCCCTTCACTCAGGATTCACTCCAAACAAAACTGTGGTGTTGCAGTATGCCATGGCAACAGTGACAGTTGCAAAGAGAACTTAAGCTGTCTGCAGGAGACTAAGTCCTTTTCAGCCTAGGTGCACTAGTAATTTGTCCAGGCTCCCTCTCTCACTTCCAGCCTCAATATTTCTGACAAAGAACTGAATAATTATCCTGTCCTTGTCCAGTCCTAAAAGGTAACAGTAACTCCAACCCTGCACCCTCTGCTCTGCCCAAGTAGGCAAATATTTTCCTCAAACACCCACAGGGAAATTACACAACTGTAGCCTTAGTGTTGTTTGAGCTCAGAGCAATGGGATTCCCTAGCAACAAGACACAAACACCATCTTTACAAACTGATGGCAGTGGCGTGAATGGTGCTAGATATGTGGAAAAGCCAAACAAGAGAGACTGGAAAAAGCAGCAGTAAAGATGGCTGAATATTAAGCTCAGCATGACTGAATTCAGAGAGTTTATCAGCAGCAGTTGATGTCTGATACACCCCCCCGGACCGAGAATGCCATTGTGGCCGAGCTTCACCACCTGGGGAGAAAGAGTACCTCAGGTCTATGGGAATTTCACCAGTGAAGAATCCAGTTATGAGGCCTCCCTGTTCCATGCTAAGGACCTAGATGTGGAAAGGAGGTACTGCCACCGGATTGCCCCAATGGGAGAAGGGATGTCCCTAGATCACTAAATGGAGGTGATGAGGACAGTCAGAATGGAGGTCACCATGGAGCAAGCCAGCCAGTCAATCCCCATGTTACAGGCGCAGCTCAGCTGATTCTGACCCTCCATCCAACTATCTGCTGTATAGAGCCTTGCACTTATTTGATAATGCTGGCAGGGACATTGACAGCTTTCTGCAGGACTTTGAGCTACAGTGTCAAACCCGAGGACTGGACCCAACTCCTGGTGGTCTTGCTTAGTGGGTAAGCTGGGACAGCCTAAAGGGCCATTCCCTACCATTTCACAGAAGACTATCATTAAGCAGGTGCTGCTGGCCAGATACTAGGTGATCCTTGACCATTGCAAAAAGTAATTCCAGGACCTGGCCCAGAGTGCCAGGACATAAGGGGGGCTGGTGTGGAAGCTCCCCTATGCTTGTGATGGGTGGTGGAAGGGGGCACCCAGTTTAGACTGTTGAGGAAGCTGCCCAGTTTGCCGTTTTGGAGCAATGTTTCAGCATTTCTTCAAGCAATAAGAGTCACCACTGCAGAAGAGGCTGGTCACCTTGCAGACTAGTACAAGGAGACCCGGGGACAAGTGAGCATGGCTCCCAAATCCAGTGGTCCCTACCCAGCTAGGCCACCTAGACCAGCTCTTAGCCCAATAGCCTAGCCTGGACCACAGCTCCAATCAGAAGGGTGACCCCAACTACTTTCCTTCTTGACCCCTACCCAACACTACTGATACATCAGTCCCTAGGAATGTAGGAGCTTGGTTGGAGGCAAGGTGCATTGGGTGCTGACAGCTAAGGCATCTAAAGCAGGATTGTCACTATACCCATCCAGGAAATTTGAGGGTTCCCCATGCCCTGTCCTTTGTGAAGATGAGTGGGTGGCCGACCATACAGCAATGTAGGGCCTGTTCTTTGAATCATCCTAGGATAAAACTTGGTCTGAGGAGCAGTATTTTGTAGTCCCTGTCCAGTTACCTGCAGGGGACTACCAGAGTTGCCATGCCCAGCCTATTAGGGTGGATGGTAAGCTTACACAGGTCTTTAGGGACACTGGATTGTGTCTGAGCCTCATCCACCAAGGCCCCTCCACTTTTCTGAAGAAGCAGTGGACATAGTGGTAGCTGGGGGTCAGTAGTTATCCATTCCCTTATCCAAGTTCCATATCGACTGGGGCACATGCAAAGGCATGAAAAAGGTGTGAGTCATGACTGTAGTAACAAATGTAGTTCATTGGAAGGAATACAACCATTATAATTGGATTGTAATGTTGAAAAAAAGGCGGATTAGGAAGTATTGCCGTGGTATTGCTTGCAACAACTTTAGCCTTATTTTAGTTAGTAAGTTAATGCTATGTTCTGCAAGCAAGTCACTGTGTGTCAAAAAAAGGTCACTTTAAAGCTGGTTTGCGATAGAGAAATCCAGTCCATGAGACATATATGTGATTAGTTTATCAGTTTGAAAACCTGCACAAGTATTCCCAATGAGAATCATAATTTCTAATCCTTTGGAAAACAATAAAAAGGGTACATTTTAAATATAGGACTAATGGATTCTATTAGGAAGGAAACACCAAAACAAATGCCTAAAAAATAGTATTTCAGTTTTATATAAAATAGTGAGACATTTCTGTAGCGATTGCTTTGTCCATTTTCATAGTATCAAAACATAAAGAGAATTAAAGTGTCATATTTAAAGTATCTTGTTTTGAAATGCATGAATTGAAAATGTATAAAAAAAAAATTAAAATTGTTTAAAATAAAGAAATGCAGCCTTTAGTTTGTAACAACTATATTCCAACTAGCGAATTGCCCGTCAAAAAAATGACGGCAATGACATTGTAAGTGAGCTAATGGTGTTTGGTGTATATAATGTGGCTGATTTCACGTCCTTCGTTTTCTATGTCGTGCGACTTTTTCAGAATATCCGTAGCTGTTTGGTGGTGTTTTGCTCCTCTCCCTGTGACTCTTCCCCCTCCTCTCCCCCCCTGTGACTCTTCCCCCTCCTCTCCCCCCTGTGACTCTTCCCCCTCCTCCTTCTCATGTGTCACCTCCTCTCCCCGTGTCTCCCCCTCCCCCCATTTTCCTCCCCTGTGTCTCTCCCCCCATTTTCCTCCCCTGTGTCTCTCCCTTCATTTTCCTCCCCTGTGTCTCTCCCTTCATTTTCCTCCCCTGTGTCTCTCCCTTCCTTTTCCTCCCCTGTGTCTCCCCCCTCCCCTGTGTTTCTTCTCCCTCTCCCTCCCCTGTGTCTCTCCCTTTGGCATCTCTCTTCCCCTCCCCTGTCTCTCTCTTTCCCCCTCTCTCCCTCCCCTGTCTCTCTTTGACCCCTGCCGGTTGTTCTTCCTTCATCAGTGGGGCAGAGGGGGGACATGCGAGATTGGGGTGCCCGGTTGCAAGGGCCGCAGTTGCTGGCAAGGAGCGCCTTTGGCGCTCCTTGCCAGCAACTGCGGCCCTCGCTTTGCGAGCCCTCAAGTGTGAGCAACGGCCCGTATGCTCACAACTATATATGTGATGTACTTTAAAATGACAGGCACATTGTTTTTATTACTGGATGGAGTAGAACCCTAGGTAAAGGGTGGAGGACCAGTGGATTCTGTTAAGATCTTCATTCAATTTAGCTGGAAGACACTTTCTTTTGCAACTTTATAATAGAACTCAATAGAAGAGTAAGCCCCCATAGAATAACCTCCCCCTCTAGTTACATGCAGACTAGAAGTCTAAAATGTGATTCCCCATAAAATAATTGGTATAACATTTTCTCTAAAAATGCTTTTATATTCAGGTTTGCATATCTGCTATTGCTATTTTGTTACATGCCAATTAAATGCAGTAGATATAATACATTGTCAAGGATCTGCCACATCTATAGTTTGTACACTGTAAATGTATAATCATTTATTAAACCCTGCACAATTACAATTGTCCAAACCACAACTTTTAACTTTCCCCTTAAATATATGCTTTTATTTTTCCAATTACATTACAATATGTTTTCTACTGAAATTGAGATAAAGCTTCATCCTTAATCCTTTTTGAGTAATGTCTCGAGCTAGAACAATCTCACTCAAATTTGTTCTGCATTTGGAAGTAAGGCAGATACTGCCTGTCTATTTTAATTTTTCATGTTTAGTTTCTACATATTGCTTGTGCAGACCCTGATTAGATGGGCTCACGTAATAAAATCTGTTCAATTTTAATATAGCCTAAAGACAAAAGGAAGCTACTGCATGACAAATCAACAAAACTCTAATCACAAAATGGCAGAGCAACTTGAATTGATTGTAGTTTTACATCTGTACATATTTTATTTAACATAATAGTTGTATTTAATTCAGAAACCAGTGTTGCTGTGGTTTTGAGCACTCTAAAATATAAAATTTAAGCCAGAGATATTTACTTACATAGGAAACAGTGGCAGAACTATAGAATGAAGGAATTCGATGCAAAAACAAAAATGCTACGTGATGACATTTGGGATTCCCTGCCCAGACAAGGGGACTTGCCGATAGCACCAGATCTGTCCCTCTGTCTTCTTGCACTAATTTCCAATTGCCTCTCAAAATGTCAAAGACTGAGCTCCTAATCTTCCCACCCTCAACTACAGCTTCCACTTCTTATATATCTGTCACTGTTGACAATGCCATCATCACTCCTTCCTCATAGGCCCATTGTCTTGGGGTTCTATTGGACCCTGCCCTCTCCTTCATTCCTTATATACAATCACTAACAAAATCATTGTCTTTTTCATCTAAAAACCATCTCCAAAATACATCACTATCTTACACAAGACACAACTTAAATTAAATCCATATCTCACCTGCAACTCGCTCCTTGCTGGCCTCCCCATAATGCGTCTGTCCGTACTCAAATCTATAATGAACGCCTCCGCTAGACTCCTCTGCCATTCTCATCACTCAGTGTCTGCAGCTTCTCTCTGTCAGTCACTCTACTGGCTTCCCATAGACTCCAGAGTAAATGTTTAAATCATGACCCTAGCCTACAAAGCCCACAACAACAATACACCAACCTATATCTCTGCTCTCATCTCAAAATACTCCCCCAACTGCCCTCTTCGTTCTGCTAACGACCTTCTTCTTCCCTCCTCTCTTATCACCTCCTCTCACTACCGCATTCAGGAGTTTTCTCCTGCTGCCCCTATTCTCTGGAACTCTTTTCCTCACTCAAAACATTCAGAACCTCACACAAAACTTCATGTTGTCAACTCATAAAGGCTGGCTTGTTTTGATCATTAGAACCGAGAAAACAAAGGTCCCAATATAATAAGGCATTTAGCAATTGGTTATTGAAAAAAATTAAATATGGTTAGATCATTGACATTTAATTTTGTTATTTCTAGACAGAAATTACTATTCAGCGTTACTTGGAAAAACGTTAATCAGATTTTGATAGATATAGATTTTATATGTATTTAATCCTTACTGTAAGGTCCTATTTGGTTTATTTGCCTGCAGCTTCTCAGGAAGGTGAATTCTTGTAAACTAATAAGCCCTACCTTTAGTCCTACTGAGAGTATATATACAGTATTTATATATATAGTAGCGACTTGCCCGTCAAAAATGACGGGGCAATAAAAAAAAGTGTTGAAATGCTGTTTGCCACACAATGTGAGTGTATCTTGTGCCTCAGCTATATAGACCCATATAACACACTAATAATCACATGTAATAACATTATAAGTTTCAGGAGTGTCATCCAGGACCCTCATGACCCAAAGTGTAAGCACTACACCATTTTAACCCGGTCTCTTATGGGGGTCTATACAGACCCTCATAAGCCTCTATTTAACCCTAATAGTCCCATAAGGGTATTTAAAGACAATCATGGGAGAGTTAGAAGCCTAGCATTACCCTGTAAGTGCTATGAGGGTTCTCCAGTACCCTCATGACACTAAGTATAAACACTACACTGCACTATACCCCCCCCCAATAAACCATTCAATCTAAACTAACCCCCCTCTACACTAACCTATTAACACGTACACTACCTAACTACACTACCTACCTACCCCCTAATAACCCCCCAACTACGCTAATTACAGAAAATTAAAATCTAAATTCACCAAAAATAAAAAAATCTACATTACATAAAATAAAAAAACCTAAATCACAAAAAAGAAAAAATCTACATTACAGAAAAGAAAAAAACCTAAGTCACAAAAAATAAAAAGAAACATTACAGAAAATAAAAAAATACATTACAACCCCTCCTCCCCCCACTACAGAAAAAAAAATTACACACCTGAAAAGGAAATACATAGAATACATACAACACAATACAAATAAAATAAAATGCAATACAAACCCCGCTATCTAACATACAATCAATAATACAGTATCTATCTAAAATACATCACCCAATCTATCTAATATACAATACATCCTATCAATCTAAAATACATACCCCTAACATACATACAATACTATATAATATACAATACATCCTATCTATCTAAAATACATACCCCTAACATACATACAATACTATATAATATACAATACATCCTATCTAAAATACATACCCCTTACATGCATACAATACTATTTAATATACAATACATCCTATCTATCTAAAATACATCCCACAATCTAATATATAATACTATATAATATACAATACATCCTATCTATCTAAAATACATCCCCCAATCAAACATACAATACTATATAATATACAATACATCCTATCTATCTAAAATACATCCCCCAATCTAATATACAATAAATCATAACTATCTAAAATACATCCCCCTATCTAACATACAATAAATGCTATCTCTATATACAAACCCTAATTCTAAGCTAAAATTAAATAATTCAGACCACTTACCTTTGCAAATGTCCCTTCAGATCAGCAACCTAGGGGGAAAAAAACAGTAAGTACAACAGATTTACAGAAAATAAACATTCTAAATATTCTAAATATTCTACTCACATTTCCAGCATGTCAACGTCCTTCTTCTTTTCTTCTCCGGCACGGCCCCTGTTGAAAAAAAACATTACATTAGTACATCATAAATAAACAGAAAAAACTAAGTAAAATAAACATAATATACATTGGACTTAACTCCCCGCGATGTCCCTGGCCTCCTACTCTTCTGCCCCGTCCTCGAACAATACGCGATCTAAAATAAAAAATAAATAAAAAACTAATGGAGATCCGCACTTGCGGATCTCCCTGCCGCTAAAGAGCCTCCTACAGAGTTTTCCAGAAGAAAATTGGCAATGGTGGCTTCTGATTGGCTGAAAACGCTGTCTATCAAATTCAGCAGACACCAATGTGTGAGCCAATCAGGAAGGGATACACCCCAAAATCCCACTCTGATTGGATAATGAACCTGTTAATCTTTATTTAAACAAATCAGAAGACTTTCTTTGCCATCAGCAAATCACAATAGGATACACCCCCACGGGGTGATTGGCTGAAGACATCTGAACCTTCTCATTGGCTGTAATACTGATTGACATTGACAACAGCCAATCAGAAGGCGCAAATGCCTTCAGCCAATCACTATGTGGGTGTGTGTGTATTCCATTGTTATTGGCTGAAGGCATCTGCGCCTTCTGATTGGTTTAAATAAAGATTGGCAGGTGCATTATCCAATCAGAGTGGGATTTGGGGGTGTATCCCTTTCTGATTGGCTCACACAGTGGCGCCTTCTGATTGGCTGAATTTGATAGACAGTGTTTTCAATCAATCAGAAGCACCATTGCCTATTTTCTTCCGGAAAAGGCTTTAGGAGGCTCATTAGCGTCGGGGAGGTCCACGAGTGCGGATCGCCGTTCGTTTTTTTTTTGGGGGGGGGGGGTTTAGAGCGCGGTTCCAGGGCGGGGCAGAACAGGAGGACGCCGGGGACATTGCAGGGAGGTAAGTACTATGTAGATTATGTTTCTTTTATTTGTTTTATGTTTATGTATTTGTACTAATGTAATGTTTTTTTTTAACAGGGGCCGCGCCGGAGAAGAAGAAAAGAAGAAGGACGGGGACATGCTGGAAAGATGAGTAGAATATTTAGAATATTTAGAATGTTTATTTTCTGTAAATGTGTTATACTAATTTTTTTTCCCTAGGTTGCTGATCTGAAGGGTCTTAATTATTTTATTTTATCTTAGAATTAGGGTTTTTTATATAGAGATAGCATTTATTGTATGTTAGATAGGGGGATGTATTTTAGATAGATAGGATGTATTGTATATTATATACTATTGGATATTAGATTGTGGCATGTATTTTAGATAAATAGGATGTATTGTATATTAGAAAATTGGGTGATGTATTTTAGATAGATAGTATTGATTGTATGTTAGATAGATAGGGGGGTATTATATTGTATTTCTTTTGTATTGTATTGTATTGTATGTATTCTATATATTTCCTTTTTATTTTTGGTGACTTTAGTTTTTTTATTTTCTGTAATTAGAGTGTTGGGGGGTTTATTAGGGGGTAGGTAGGTAGTGTAGGTAGGTAGTGTAGGTGTTAATAGGTTAGTGTAGAGGGGGTTTAGTTTAGATTTAATGTTTTATTGGGGGGTATAGTGCAGTGTAGTGTTTATACTTAGTGTCATGATGGTCCTTGAGGACCGTCAATGCGCTTATGTAGTTAATGTTGGGTTGTAACAGCCCGATAAGGGTCATAATATACCCTTATGGGACTGATGAGGTTAAATAGAGGCTTATGAGGGTATGTATTGACCCCCATGAGTGACAGGGTTATGTATTGGCTTATGGGGGTCTGTATTGACCCCCATGAGGGACAGGGTTAATTAAGTGCTTATGGGGGGCTGTATTGACCCTTATGAGTGACAGGGTTAATTAAGTGCTTATGAGAGTCTGTATTGATCCCCATGAGTGACAGGGTTAATTAAGGGTTTATGGGGGGTCTGTATTGGCCCCCATGAGTGCCAGAGTTATTTATTGGCTTATGGGGGTCTGTATTGACCCCCATGAGTAACAGGGTTAATTATGGGTTTCTGGCGGTCTGTATTAACCCACATGAGTGACTGGGTTAATGAAGTGCTTATGGGGGTCTGTATTGACCCCCATGAGTGCCAGGGTTATTTATTGGCTTATGGGGGGTCTGTAATGACCCCCATGAGTGACTGGGTTAATTAAGTGCTTATGGGGGTCTGTATTGACCCCCATGAGTGCCAGGGTTAATTATATATATTATGGGGGTCTGTATTGACCCCCATGAGTGAGGGGGAAATTAAGTGCTTATGGGGGTCTGTATTGACCCCCATGAGTGACAGAGTTAATTAAGGGCTTATGGGGGTCTGTATTGACCCCCCATGAGTGACAGGGTTAATTAAGGGCTTATGGGGTCTGTATTGACCCCCATGAGTGCCAGGGTTATTTATTGGCTTATGGGGGGTCTGTATTGACCCCCATGAGTAACAGGGTTAATTATGGGTTTCTGGCGGTCTCTATTGACCCCCATGAGTGATGGGGTTAATTAAGTGCTTAATGGCTGTCTGTATTGACCCACATGAGTGACAGGGGTAATTATAGTTTTATGGGGATCTGTATTGACCCCCTTGTATGACAGGGTTGATTATGGGTTTATGGTGGTCTGTATTGACCCCCATGAGTGACTGGGTTAATTAAGTGCTTATGGGGGTCTGTATTGACCCCCATGAGTGCCAGGGTTAATTATATATATTATGGGGGTCTGTATTGACCCCCATGAGTGAGGGGGTTAATTAAGTGCTTATGGGGGTCTGTATTGACCCCCATGAGTGACAGGGTTAATTAAGGGCTTATGGGGGTCTGTATTGACCCTCATGAGTGCCAGGGTTATTTATTGGCTTATGGGGGGTCTGTATTGATCCCCATGAGTAACAGGGTTAATTATGGGTTTCTGGCGGTCTGTATTAACCCACATGAGTGACCGGGTTAATGAAGTGCTTATGGGGGTCTGTATTGACCCCCATGAGTGCCCGGGTTATTTATTGGCTTATGGGGGGTCTGTAATGACCCCCATGAGTGTCAGGGTTAATTATAGGTTTATGGGGGTCTATATTGGCCACCATGAGTGACAAGGTTAGATAAGGGTTTGTAGGGGTCTGTATTGACCCCCATGTGTGACAGAGTTAATTAATGTATTATGGGGGTCTGTATTGACCCCCATGAGTGCCAGTGTTATTTATTGGCTTATGGGGGTCTGTATTGACCCCCATTAGTGACAGGGTTTATTATGGATTTATGGGGGTCTCTATTGACCCCCATGAGTGATGGGGTTAATTAAGTGCTTAATGGCTGTCTGTATTGACCCACATGAGTGACAGGGGTAATTATAGTTTTATGGGGATCTGTATTGACCCCCTTGTATGACAGGGTTGATTATGGGTTTATGGTGGTCTGTATTGACCCCCATGAGTGACTGGGTTAATTAAGTGCTTATGGGGGTCTGTATTGACCCCCATGAGTGCCAGGGTTAATTATATATATTATGGGGGTCTGTATTGACCCCCATGAGTGAGGGGGTTAATTAAGTGCTTATGGGGGTCTGTATTGACCCCCATGAGTGACAGGGTTAATTAAGGGCTTATGGGGGTCTGTATTGACCCTCATGAGTGCCAGGGTTATTTATTGGCTTATGGGGGGTCTGTATTGATCCCCATGAGTAACAGGGTTAATTATGGGTTTCTGGCGGTCTGTATTAACCCACATGAGTGACCGGGTTAATGAAGTGCTTATGGGGGTCTGTATTGACCCCCATGAGTGCCCGGGTTATTTATTGGCTTATGGGGGGTCTGTAATGACCCCCATGAGTGTCAGGGTTAATTATAGGTTTATGGGGGTCTATATTGGCCACCATGAGTGACAAGGTTAGATAAGGGTTTGTAGGGGTCTGTATTGACCCCCATGTGTGACAGAGTTAATTAATGTATTATGGGGGTCTGTATTGACCCCCATGAGTGCCAGTGTTATTTATTGGCTTATGGGGGTCTGTATTGACCCCCATTAGTGACAGGGTTTATTATGGATTTATGGGGGTCTCTATTGACCCCCATGAGTGATGGGGTTAATTAAGTGCTTAATGGCTGTCTGTATTGACCCACATGAGTGACAGGGGTAATTATAGTTTTATGGGGATCTGTATTGACCCCCTTGTATGACAGGGTTGATTATGGGTTTATGGTGGTCTGTATTGACCCCCATGAGTGACTGGGTTAATTAAGTGCTTATGGGGGTCTGTATTGACCCCCATGAGTGACAGGGTTAATTATATATATTATGGGGGTCTGTATTGACCCCCATGAGTGAGGGGGTTAATTAAGTGCTTATGGGGGTCTGTATTGACCCCCATGAGTGACAGGGTTAATTAAAAGCTTATGGGGGTCTGTATTGACCCCCCATGAGTGACAGGGTTAATTAAGGGCTTATGGGGTCTGTATTGACCCCCATGAGTGCCAGGGTTATTTATTGGCTTATGGGGGGTCTGTATTGATCCCCATGAGTAACAGGGTTAATTATGGGTTTCTGGCGGTCTGTATTAACCCACATGAGTGACCGGGTTAATGAAGTGCTTATGGGGGTCTGTATTGACCCCCATGAGTGCCAGGGTTATTTATTGGCTTATGGGGGGTCTGTAATGACCCCCATGAGTGTCAGGGTTAATTATAGGTTTATGGGGGTCTATATTGACCACCATGAGTGACAAGGTTAATTAAGGGTTTGTAGGGGTCTGTATTGACCCCCATGTGTGACAGAGTTAATTAATGTATTATGGGGGTCTGTATTGACCCCCATGAGTGCCAGTGTTATTTATTGGCTTATGGGGGTCTGTATTGACCCCCATTAGTGACAGGGTTAATTATGGATTTATGGGGGTCTCTATTGACCCCCATGAGTGATTGGGTTAATTAAGTGCTTAATGGCTGTCTGTATTGACCCACATGAGTGACAGGGGTAATTATAGTTTTATGGGGGTCTGTATTGACCCCCTTGAGTGACAGGGTTGATTATGGGTTTATGGTGGTCTGTATTGACCCCCATGAGTGACTGGGTTAATTAAGTGCTTATGGGGGTCTGTATTGACCCCCATGAGTGCCAGAGTTAATTATATATATTATGGGGGTCTGTATTGACCCCCGTGAGTGAGGGGGTTAATTAAGGGTTTATGGGGTTCTGGATTGACCCCCATGAGTGACAGGGTTTTTTACGAGTCTGTATAGAGCCCCATGCATGATAGGGGTATTTTTTTTTATTATGACAGGTCCTTTAAGGACCTTTACGGTCCTTTAAGGACCCATAAGCCGGAATTTTTAATTTTTAATGCAGCGGGGGTACCCGATCACGGGGGTTAAAAAAAATGATAACGGTTTCTTTAAGGACCTTTACGGTCCTTAAAGGACCTGTAAGGTGGTAAATTTGAATTTTGATTGCAGCGGGGTCCCCGATCACGTGACACAGCACGGTGGTACAGCAAGGACGTCTGGGATTGAATTTGCTCGTGAATTTAAACCAGAATGCAGAGTTTCGGCACTCGAAAGTCGCCTAAGCGGAAAAAAAATGGCGTCCGAAAAAACAAAAACGAGGCTACACGACCCATAACCACGCAAAACACCACCTGGCATATAAGATTTTTACCCAGGAATGTACTAGTTACAAAATACACTGTTAGGAAGCGGGACTTGGAAAAAAACAATTACGAGTCACAGGAAAATACAAAGTAAACGGACGAACTGCGCACTTCAAAAATCACAAACAAAATTAAAAAAAAAACATCACACACAGCACGGGGGGACAGCCAGTATGTCTGGGAGTGAGGCTGCACCCAAATTTAAACTGAATTTGCCAAGTTTCGGCACTCGAAAATCGCCTAAGCAAAAAAATAAATGGCGGCCCAAAAAAACAAAAACGAGGCTACACGACCCATACCCACGCAAAACACCTCCAGGCACATAAGACTTCTACTCAGGAACGTACGACTAATAGTTGCAACTAATAACATTACCATTCCAAAATACCGTATTACACAACTAACAAACGGTTTGCCCTCACGCACGCAGCCTATTTATACTGCACACTTGCCACATTGCTAACACATTCTCCTCAGGTCACCAACAGTCCAAATGTACACTGTATGCTGCAGGAAAATCAAAAGAGATTGTTAGCTCTTCAGGATATTGATTGCTGGATATATTAATTAGAAATAGGTTAAGTATATTAATATATTATTTAATTAATGAATTATTATAAAAAATATATATATATAAAAAATAAAAATAGCAGAGTAGAGGCTCACAATGAGCACCGAAGGCGCTCAGTGCGAGCCACGAGATGAGTGCCGAAGGCACTCAGCGCGGGGCTCTCAATCAGCACAGGTTGCTCATAGGAGCAAAAGTACACGAGGGGAGAGGCTCGCAATGAGCTCCGAAGGTGCTCAGATGAACAAAAGTACACCTAGGGAGAAGATCGCAATGAGCGAAGAAGGTACTCAGAGGACCAAAAGCCTCACATTGTGTGGCAAACAGTATTACCTGCCTTACAATTTTATGACCGTCATTTTTTGATGGGCAATTCGGTAGTATTATAATAATAACGAGACAAAATACAACCAACCTAACTTAGGTTTAATGTAAAAATCATTAGTTTGTTTCTTAAGACTAAAGTGTAATAAAATGATAACTCAAATTACCAACCCTCTACTTGTAGAAGGTGGAGAAAAGTGACCGTGCTGATGTCTCCATGCTAACCCTCGATTCCTCATAGAAGGCTCCCTTACTGCCAAACTCCAGCGTGTGACGTCATGATGTAGCGATGCCATCTAGCGTCTGGCGGACTAATGCCAAAAGCTTCCACGGAGGCCTGGATACCATATGTTAAGAGGCAATAACTTTTTCGCAGACCAGCAGTAAATTTATGGGCCCAAGTGTAATAAAACAATTAATAGAATGTCAGCTTGTTACATTTTATATGCAATTAAACTACAATGGAAACTGACTGAATATTTTCTATTTATATACTTTCTGAAAGGGCTGGAGCCTATGAAGCCACATGAAAATTCAATCTACACAATGGAAATGTGGCAATTAAAACTGAGAATGTTTTCTTTCAGTAGTATAAGTTTTCAAGGACAGACACTCCTTAGTCAAAAGCTCCAAAAATCACTCAAGTCAAGTAAATGAAACCTTGCAGTAAAGTAATATAAATCTGCAGTAATTGCATATACAAATTAAATAAACTGTATTTATTTTGCCCATTATTAAGGACCATATAGAAAAATGTGATTGCAACTATTCTTAAAGATCCATTTTAGACTGAATGTAAAAGTCCTTTACATTGATATTTAGTATTGATTTTTTTCACTTTGCTGGAAAGCTGCAGTGGTCCCTTATCTTACAAATAAACACAGAGATACATTTTACCTTTTTTCAAACCATTTTTCTCATATTTCTGAATGTAATGCAATTTTACTTAAATTATTTTATTTTATTAGATTCCAACAACAACTTCTCAAGTGACAAATGTGTATTGTAATCAAGCACTTTTCTTGCTTAGAGGCAAAATATTTGATATGAGTTTTCAGATAGAGCCCACAAAGGAATATTTTTCAGAAGGTAAAAATGATTGCTTAAGGCTACTAGTCAAAACAACTAAATATTTAAGAACGAAAGAAAGAAAGAAAGCTTTTAGAAAATTATGTTAAGTCACAGACCATTACATTTTACATATGTATATATTACAGGCAAATCAATATTTCAAAATGTGAAGCAAAATATATTTATATGCTGAATACTGTGTAAAATATTATGTAAATTTCAACAAGTTATATATTCTTTGGGGCAGGTAAATAATCACACACATAAAGTATATTTAAAACATATATTGTGTACATAAATCATACAGATGACAGTATAAAAACAATATTTACAAGGAGAAAACTTATATAAATCCTACATTATATGATACAAAATACATTAACATGTTGCTTAATAATACCCCTATAGTCAGCTTCTTCTTCAGTTTCCTTCTCCGCCAGGTTCTGGTCTCCAAGACTGCTTTCTGGACTCTTCAGCAACACTGGTCTCTTTTTAAAAGTTTCTCCTTGGAGATTCTGACTAGAAGTGCTTTTTTCAAATAAGGTATAATTAAACCATATATTGTATAAATAAATAAAAAAATATTACAAAACATGTAGTTGATGAACAGATGACAGACAATAAGTATAAAAACAATATTTGCAAGGAGAAAACTTATATGAATCACATAATATATTATACAAAATAAATTGTTATCATAATTCTATATAAAATCCCTATAGTCAGCTTCTTCTTCAAGTTCCTTCTCCATCAGGTTCTGGTCACTGGTCAGCTTCTCTGCTTTCTGGAATCCTCAGCTACACTGTCTCTTTCTGAAAGTTTCCCCTTGGATTATCTCCCGAGAACTGTTTTTTTCAATAGACAGTACTTGGATTTTGTATATTAAATGTAGGCTATGTCCCCTTTCTCTACATAAGTCATACATAGTTAACAATTTAGTAAAAAGCTCTTGGTTTTCATACTGGGTTATATTTCTACTGTAAAAAGAGTTTGAGTTTCTCGAAGGTGATTGTCTTCAGTTGTTTAAATTTAAAAAAGCCTCCCCTCCCTAAGGCCATGTCTGTACTGTAATGTCCACATATACAATATCAAAACTGTTTTTTATTTAGTTTCACACATCCTTGGGGTTTGTTTCGATGTGAGGCTTCGAGCACCTGTCATCTCTGATTCACAGTATATGACTATGTAGGTCCTGTCTAGTCTAATCTAAACTGAGGGTTCCATCTCATGTTAGTGTTGCTTGAGGCTTGATAAAGAGAGGTTAAACCTCTTGAAAACTCATACAAAAGGTATCAAATTATATTGCAATACCCATTTTTAATCTATCTATATATATATATATATATATATATATATATATATATATATATATATATATATCATAGTGAGAGAGGCAGGAGGGACACAGAGAGAGGCAGGAGGGACACAGAGAGAGACAGCAGGGACAGAGCGGGGGACAGAGAGAGAGACAGCAGGGACAGAGAGAGAGACAGCAGGGACAGAGAGAGAGACAGGAGGGACAGAAGGGACAGAGAGAGAGACAGGAGGGACAGAGAGATAGACAGGAAGGATGGACAGGGTGAAAGATACACAGGAAGGAGCGACAGAAAGAGAGAATGACAGGAAGAAGGGACAGAGCGACAGACAGGAAGGAGGGACAGAGAGACATGTGAAAAGTGAAGTGGAAGAGATGGGAGGGAAAGCGGGGTGGAAGAGACAAGGGAAGGGAGAGCAGGGTGGAAGAGACAAGGGAAGGGAGAGGGGGAAGCGAAACAGGGGAGGGAGAGGGGGAAGAGAAACAGGGGAGGGAGAGGGGTCGAAGAGACACAGAAAAGGGAGATGGGGAGAGAAACAGGGCGGAAGAGGAGGGTAAAGAAACGGCAGGGAAAAGAAACTGGAGGGAGAGTGAGGGAAAAGAAACGGGGGGAAGAGACACAGGGGAGGGAGAGAGGGGAAAGGGGACACATGGGAGGGAGAGGGGGGAAGAGACACAGGGGAGGGAGAGAGGGGGTTAGACACAGAAGAGGGAGGGGGGGAAGAGACACATGGGGGGGAGATGCTCGCAATAAGCACCTTTGCTGATCATTCCGAGGCCCATGATGATCGTCAAAGGTACTTAACGCAAGGACAGTAAAGTAGAGGAGGGAGAGGCTACCGTCAAGTAGAGGGGGGGGGAGAGGTAGAGGGGGGAGAGGCTCGCAATGAGCGCCAAAGGCGCTCATCGCAAGGCCAGTTAAGTAGTGGGGGAGAGGCTTGCAATGTGTGGCAAACATTCCTTATAATGTCTTCAAAGGCCATTGCAGAAGCCAATTCCTGAACAATTGAAAATATTTTTTGGGGATAGAATCACAGTTATTCCTGCATTCTTGCTTATTTTAAAACGTAACTTTTATTGATTCGAGTAAAATCTCTTAATCTTCATTACATTTAGGAATAATACCATGTGAAAAGGTATTTTTTTTTTTTTTCCAAGGATTATATGTACCAAGAGATCCTCTTGGAGAAATGCTGAATTAAAAAGATAATGTACAATCTTTTAACCAAATTAATTTCTAGTTGGTTAAATAACTTGTTCCTAGATGTAGATTAAGAAATGTTATTAGAATCAATAAAAGTTATGTTTTAAAATAACCAAGAGTACAGGAATAAAAACTGTGGGTCCTATTCAATTCGAAGACCGCAACTCGATCGCCGACAGCTGAATGTCTGTGAGTGAGTTTCGTGCTCTCGTTGGTCTCCGATATCGATGCTATTCAATTGCTCAAGCCCAGAAGTTACGGGCCCAAAGTCGAAACCGTAGACCATGCACTGGTTTGTAGCAGTTCAGGGTGGGAACATGATCAATTCAGCAAGCCTGTAACCGCCAATTTCGAATCAGTCAATCGAATTATTAGAGCAGTAAGACATGGATGTCAATCAGTTAGGTTTGGTGGTCTGGTAAGCGATCAGACTCGCAAAACCCTCAAAATAAAGAATTATGAAAATTAATGTTCTAGTCCATGTGGGTGGCCTGATATGTATTAACTTATTGATACCCAAGATCGATTTAATTCCTGAAATGAAACATACAAATAAATGTAATTACCTGCCGCTTTGCAAGCTTGAGACTGTTGTGTAATTAATTCTAATGTCTATCATCACTTTCCACGTTATATACAGTGCAGTAGTGATGTTTTATTTGCATTTACAGGCTACGATCAGATGTTTAACTCCATTGCGGGTCCTCTCTAACACTCTTAGGATTTTCTCCTGCATTTGCCATTTAGGGGTGTGAAAACATTTGCGGGCTTGGGGAAATTGAGCAATTGAATAGCGATTTGCGATTTTAGCCTTGCAAAAGTAAAAGATCAAAGGCTTCTGGAGGCTGTAAGTTACGAGTTTAACCTTTGCCATTTATTCAAGGCCGTAACTCGGAAGCCAATCGGAGCCCGCAAAAAGACCAATTGAACAGGAAATTATATCACAACCTTACTTACGGGCTCCCGGATCTCCAGAAACGTCAACTGAATGTGGGTCATTGTTTCTATCCTAAAAATTATTTTCAATTGTTCAGTAAATTAATCCCAGTATCCTAGCACCAATGCTGATATACATGTTTAATAACATTTGATTCACTTTTTATGTGCAACAGAAATTGATTTAAGTAGCCAATTTCTATCATTAGTTATTTATACAAAACCTTTATATATAATAAATTGCATAAACTTAGGTTATATTGTTTAGAAAAACACCTCTATTTCAGCCATATCTTATAACTGGATATTCTTATGATTTGTGCATGCAATGTTCTTGAGACTTTCTAAGACTCTTTCCTATGTCCTGCAAAATAAGTTAAAACACCAATGTGGTACTTTTTTTTATATGACCTTCTAAATATTTAAACTTGATAATTAACAATTGTTTTTATAGGTCAACAAAAACAAAATAAATCCAAACATTGCATTTTAACTTTAATTTGCAGCTTAAAAGCTTTCGTCTGTTTTAAAGTGTAGATCTTCAAAATATTTTTTAAATAAAAAATTAATCAGTTATATCAATATTAATACTGGTAAACTTTCGTGAACTTAATTGTTTGTATGTTAATATTAAGATAACATTATAAGAATTTTGTTACATTTATTTAAAAAATAGGTGCTTTTTATATATATATATACTAGCGTCTGGCAATGCTGTTTGCCACACAATGCAAGGTCCCCCCTCACTTAACTTGTGGGCCTCGCTATGAGCACCGTCGGCGCTCATCGCGGGCCTCGCAATGAGCGTCTTTGGTGCTCATTGCAAGCCTCTCCCACCGTCTACTTTACGGGCCTCGCGATGAGCGCCTTTGCTCATTGCAGATGTCGTCCAACACGCCACTTTCGTGCCTCGCGTTGTGCGTTGCAAATCTCTCCCCACTCTCTGACCCCTGGGTCTGTTTACCCACTCTCCCTTCCATGTGTCAGTTTCCCCCTCTCTCCCTCCCTCCCCTCTCCCTGCCCTTTTTTCCTACTTATTTCCCTCCCCTATGTCCCTTTTCCCCCCTCTCTCACGCCTGCATCTCTTTCCACCCTCTCCCATGCCTATGTCTTTCTCCTCTCTGTCTCTGCTTAAGTCTTGCGTGCCTCGCGCTGACCGTCGCTGCTTTTAACATTGCTTGTATTTTCAAAGTAATACGTGCCTGGCCTTGTTCGTCTAAGTGTTATGGGTTTCGGCCTTGTTTTGATCCCTTTTGAAAGCATTTAAGTTTTTATGGCCTCCAATTTTTCCCTCGCTTAGCCGATTTTCAATCTCTGAAAAACTACAATTAACTGTAAAATTAAACTTTCAACCTCACTCACAGGCTCCCTGGCTCTCCCCCTGAGCTGTGTGTGAGGTTTTACATTTTTTTTTTTAATTGTTGGCTCTTTTGAGGGGTCTTTTGAGTTACGTGGTTGCAAAAAATATCCTATGGCCTAGGGAGCTGATCGCGGGCATCACCATGTTTCCCTTAAACCTCTTTCCATCCTCAAACGGTGGAGTCTCCTCTGGCAAATTACAGCTCTGACGGGACAGATGACCATTAGAAGGATCCTGAAAGGGCAGAATTGGGACTCCTGCCTTCGGCGCTCATTGCAGCAAAGTCGTGCGGGCCTCGCGATGAGCACCTACAGGGCTTAACGTGAGCTCATAAAAAAGCACCTTCGGCGCACAATGCACATGCGCAAGCCCTTATTATGTAACATTGCGTGACGACAACTCGCAATACGACAACTATTATACAGTATGTGAAATATATATATATATACACACACATATATATATATATATATATATAAATACCGTATATACTCGAGTATAAGCCGACCCGAGTATAAGCCGAGGCACCTAATTTACCACAAAATACTGGGTAAAATGAGTATAAGGGTGGGAAATATGCTGCCCCCTGTGTCCCCCCTCTCTCTCCCGTGTCTCTTCTCCCCTCTCCCTTCCCTGTGTCTCTTCTCCCCTCTCCCTTCCCTGTGTCTCTTTCCCCCTCCCTTATCACCCTCCTCATTCTCAACCTCCCTCCTCAACTCCACTCCTCATCCTCAACCTCCCTCCTCATCCTCAACCTCCCTCCTCATCCTCAACCTCCCCCCTCATCCTCAACCCCCTCATCCTCAACCCCCCATCCTCAACCCCCCCATCCTCAAACCCCCATCCTCAAACCCCCTCCTCAACCCCCTCCTCAACCCCCTCCTCAACCTCAACCCCCCTCCTCATCCTCAACCTCCCTCCTCATCCTCAACCTCCCTCCTCATCCTCAACCTCCCTCCTCATCCTCAACCCCCCATCCTCAAACCCCTCCTCAACCTCAACCCCCCTCCTCAACCTCAACCTCCCTCCTCATCCTCAATCTCCCTCCTTAACCTCCCTCCTCACCCTCAACCCCCTCCTCATCCTCCCTCCTCCACCCCCCTCAACATCACCCTCCAACTTCCCACCCTCATCCTTAACCCCCCAGCCTCATCCTCAATCCCCTCCTCAACCCCCCTCAACCTCAACCCCCCTCTTCTACATCAACCCCCATCCTCAACCCCCATCCTCAACCCCCATCCTCAACCCCTCATCCTCATCCTCAACCCCCCCATCCTCATCCCCCTATAAATAGAACAGTATATCCCCTAGGTCCAAAATGATTTAAAATAACAGCCTCCATGCACATATTACTCTTTATTAGTAGTGCTATGTAGTCCTGAAGAAGAAATAGTTTTTGCGACCCAAAATGACATATGACATAATAAACTTTTTACTGGATCCATGCACTGTGACTATTTGACTTTAATTCTTAAGTGATATATTTTTCTGAGCTTAACCTTTTCTTTTTAAAAAGAATTACTATAACATAATCATACTGTTTCAAGCTCTGCTTTTTTGTACTGACATTTAAAAGCCTTGATCCGTGTTTATGAAGCTCAACATTTTTACTGAGTGCTGAGAGTTTATTAAGATTTTACAGACAAAGCCTGAACTTTTCCTGATGTCTATATATATTTTATATAAATGTATTTCTCTCTCACATTCTTTCTCTCGCTCACCTCTGCTACAGCTGCATACATATTTTTTGAGTGGTTTTATATATATATATATATATATATATATATATATATATATATATATATATACAGTTGCAAGAAAAGTATGTGAACCCTTTGGAATGATATGGATTTCAGCACAAATTGGTCATAAAATGTGATCTGATCTTCATCTAAGTCACAACAATAGACAATCACACTCTGCTTAAACTAATAACACACAAATAATTAAATGTCACCATGTTGTTATTGAACACACCATGTAAACATTCACAGTGCAGGTGGAAAAAGTATGTGAACCCTTGGATTTAATAACTGGTTGAACCTCCTTTGGCAGCAATAACTTCAACCAAACGGTTCCTGTAGTTGCAGATCAGATGTGCACAACGGTCAGGAGTAATTCTTGACCATTCCACTTTACAGAACTGTTTCAGTTCAGCAATATTCTTGGGATGTCTGGTGTGAATCGCTTTCTTGAGGTCATGCCACAGCATCTCAATCGGGTTGAGGTCAGGACTCTGACTGGGCCACTTCAGAAGGCATATTTTCTTCTGTTTAAGCCATTCTGTTGTTGATTTACTTCTATGCTTTGGGTCATTGTCCTGTTGCAACACCCATCTTCTGTTGAGCTTCAGCTGGTGGAAAGATGGCCTTAAGTTCTCCTTCAAAATGTCTTGATAAACTTTGGAATTCATTTTTCCTTCAATGATAGCAATCTGTCCAGGCCCTGACGCAGCAAAGCAGCCCCAAACCATGATGCCCCCACCACTGTGGTTTGCTGTTTCTCCTGTTCAGGGTAAAATTGCCTGGTATTTCGGGGCTGGGTCACTCTTTTGAGTGGGACCAGACTGATATACTACAGGAGATTTCTCCCTGTGAAGGGCACAAGTGAGCTAAAAGAGGTTGCTCTCAGAGTAGCTTATCATGGCTATAGAACTAACCTATTAAGGTTGGTTCGTTCTCTGATGAGCACCTCTGACTTTGTTGTTTTATATATATATATATATATATATATATATATATATATATATATATATATATAATAAATATTCATATTTATAAAAGAAAAAGAGAAATATAAAAGAAGTTTAGTGGAGATGTGGCATTTATTGTTGTATAGTTTTTATGATTGGCTAGGTGGTAGGTGAGTTGCCCGGCCCACTGGCCTAAGTGGGCGTGGCCCTACCTCACAGGGCGTGCTTAATATAAGCATTGGGGCTTTGGGCAGGGCCCAAGGCGTGAGGTCACTGTCCGTGGCCGGGCTCCTCCCCCTGGAAGATACTATGTAAATTATATACAGGCTTTTATGTTTATGTTAAAATGGTTATTTATGAATAAAAGCTGTGGCCCGTGTTTCTCCCAATCAGTCATGGTGTCTATTATTTAATTAAAAGCCTAAATGGATCATGCCTGGGTCATGTTACTGTCGGTACCTGTTCACTGGTTGGTTACTTGCCGTTCCTGCTTGGTTCCTGCCTTGCCTCTTGTGTATCCTTCACTCTACCTTCACGCAGAACTGATTGCCTCTGATGCATGAAAGCAGCCTGTACTGGTCATGCATTGTGAACTTAACCTGGCTTATTTCTAAAAACAAAAGTTAGAGACACTTACCTGGGGCTATTAAAGGACAGATGCAAGTATTAAAAAATCAATGACACAATACTGTATTCCTCCTGTACCAAGGGTGAGCAGGTGGGTCTTTGGCCCAGCCTGGTTGGGCTCCATAGCAATAGTTAGTGACTCCATAACAAATTACCTTACACCAAAGAAAATATGGAGTTAACAATGGAAAAGGATTGAGGTTGATGCCTCTGACCACCTTATGTTTTCTGTAAGAATGTTTTGCCAAATTTAAAATTTGGGGGAAGAAAGAGAGACAGATAGAGAGAAACAAAGAGGTCCAGCATTGGGATGTGATAACACGCAGACGCAGGCAGGAATAGGTTGAGATGTCTAGAAAGGTAAGAGAGGTGAGGCATCAGTACAGCGGCCCACAAAGTACATCTCAAGCTAAACGGAGTATGTACAGCAGCAAGAATTATGTATTAGTGAATAGACTCTGTAGAGGATCTCCAGTAAAATTCAGGAAAAGCCACCAGAAACAGTGGCGAGGTTCTAAAATAGAACCAGAACTGCCTAGTTTCCATGTGTCCGAAATATACCAAGAACAATCAGAGGAGCCTCGAGGAATTACCGTACTTAAAAAGTGAGTTACATTCTTTCCCTTTAAAACTGTGAAAGGGCTGAAACTGAAGATAAGTCAATATGTAATTGGAATAGTGGTAGTGACTTACTGAGTAAGCTTCTGGTTACTAGTCTATGCCCCATGCTGAGTGTGGGCGCTGTTGCCACTACTGGTAACATCAGCGCTCAGTCACTATCCTTTGCATTTGCAGCCTCTCTGAAGCTGATGCCAGTGAATAGCAGAGCTAAGCCACCAATGGTCCCCACGCTGCGATTGGATGCATGTTGCTTTTACATCACTTGAGTTGTGGTCAGTAGATCAGTAAAAGTGACAGCCATGAATTCAAACCTCTGAGAATGTCAGTATCTTGCCCTTTGCATTATTAAAATACAATATATTTGTATTTTAATATATAAATGCTATGGGTAATTATATATGTTGCTCTACAAAAGTTATCTCTTAGCAGTGGGGTATAAGAAAGCTTTTCCCCTCATTGATAGTTTTTGTTTTTTGGCAATTGCCTACTCCAATCAACCAACAAAGGATCAATTCGCAGTTTCAAGACAATACACAAGGTATAATGTTGTGCTAGAGCTCAACAATAGTGAACAGGTTTGCATATAAGTTACTGTTGGTACATTGCGCTAGCAAGATAATCAATCTTCCATATTGCGCTTAACTAAAGCTTTAGATTTCTACATGAGAACTTCAAAGTAATGTGTTGTTCAACAAAGAATATAAATAAACCGATTGACTAACTATTCATAATATGTTATTTCAACAACAGAAACAAATTAAATGATTCAATGAAGGCATTAGCAAACTGATTAATTTGAAAATATTTTGTTTGCAAAGTTTCATTAATTATTGAGGTTTCTATTACTTTGAATATCATATTGTGCATATAAGATAGAGATATATTTCGAAGCCTTACGGGCTTCAATTACGAGTTTCGATTGGACCCACATTCCAGAAATAATGCAATATTGATAAATCCGTAAATAGGATATTCTAGTCCATGCGAGTTCCATTATATGTATTAACACATTGATTGCCGTTATCAATATAACACGGAAATTAAACTGAAAATAAAGTATTTTATATTGCAGATTTGCGAGCTTGAGAATGTTGTGCTATTAATTGTAATACCTAACATCACTTTCCCTTTACCTATAAGTATAGTAGTGTGTGTATATTTGCATTTACAGTGCTACAGATAGGACTTTAACCCACTAGCAGGTCCTCTCTAGTACCTGTTGGCTTTTTGGTTCCATTTGCAGTTTACAGGCTTGAACGCCAGTGAATTTTCTGCAATTTAATAGCGTGATTGGAACGTAACAGTTACGAACTTGACAGATCAAAGGATATGCGGGCGCTCGGTTCAAATTTCCACGTCCAGTAGCCTTTTCTCGCCCTTACCTGCAAGTTGTTTGCGGGTTGCTTTACGGGGCCAATTTAATAGCCATAGTGGTGTATATATTTGCATACATATCCACTATACAAGCTGGGATCCCGCCCCATGCTGATGATAGGCAGTAACCTTGAAACCTTGGCTTTGCATAAAAGCTGTGTAATGCAGTGGGCATAAGGTTAAAGGAAGCCATGTTTGAAATGGTTATGGATAGAAGAACTAAGCATTTGTGGGCACATTTGCATGTCCCTGCTCAGCTTCCCAGAGTGCAGTGTAATAACTGTATTTCTCTGAATTGTGAGAAGAAAACAAGTTTTTTTACTTATTTGAGACATTTAAATGTGAACACAAATGTACTATTTATTTACTGTACTACTGTACGGTGGAGGGCTTCCATCACTCTTTTGCCCACCATATAGTAAATGATTGTAGTGCTCAAAATATCCACTACACAAGCTGGGATCCCGCCTCACACTGACGATAGGCAGTAACCTTGAAACTGCTGTCCGTGAGTAGGATTCCCAGCTTGTGTATAATCCAACCTTCGCTTTGCATAAAAGATGTGTAATGCAGCGGGCATAAGCTTAAAGGAAACCATATTTAAAATGGTCATGGATAGAAGAACAAAGCATTTGTGGGCACATTTGCATGTCTCTGCTCAGCTTCCCAGAGTGCAGTGTAATAACTGTTTTTCTGAATTCTGAGCAGAAAACTTGCTTTAGACATTCAAATGTTAACACAAATGTATTATATATATATATATATATATATATATATATATATACAGTATATACCAAAAAGTCAGAAAGAAAGCCCCCATTCAAAAAACTAGCTGGTCCAGTTAGAGGGTTATTAAACAACTAGCTACTTGCCCGTCAAAAATTACGGGATTTAAATGTGTAGCTTGGAAATGCTGTTTGCCATTCAACGCAAGTGTTTTACCCTTGTTACCTTTATTTTATTTTTTTATATATATATTGTTTTTCTATGTAATAATTGATATATTTTCAAATGATAAGAAATTATTGTTTTATTAATTTATTTGTTTATTGTTGTAACAGGCAAGTTGTATAGTAGTATCTATTACCAACTGAGAAACCAACAGCCTTATTAAATCGAAATTCGGCCAGTTGAATAGGGCTCTATATAAGGACAGAGCATATTTTTTTTACAGAAGTTTTTAGTGAGTGAAGTCCTTGCTTTTGGATAGAAGTTCACTAACTAAAAACGTATGTAAAAAAAATATGCTATGTGCTTAAATAAAGCCCTATTCAATTGGCCGAATGTCAATTAAATAAGGCTGCATGTTTTTTAATGTTATAACTTTTTTTTATTGTAACGGGTACAGCAATATTATAACACTGTATGAACTTTGTTTGTAAACCATTGTAAAACATTACATGTATTTAAAACATATGTATTTTGTTTTGTTGAATCCAGAGGAAGGCAAACAGAAAAAACTCAAGTGAAATGTAGCCAATTGTCTTAAATGGGAAATAAAATTAATTCCTCCCTGACCCCAGATAATGACGATCGGATTACTCCCTGGATCCCTGTGTGTAATTATACATGAAAACTTGGAAAGCACTAAATATATAGATTAAATCTCATATTAAAAAACAATTGGGGGTTAGGGTAAGATGGCTAGAGGGTTAGGGTTAGCGAATTAGGGTTATGAAGTGAAGTTTAGGGGTTTAGGGTTCGTGTAACAGGGTTAGGCTTTGGTTTAGGAAGTGATCTTTAGGTGGTTAGGGAAATAGGGTTAGGGGCTTATGGTTATGGACTTAGGGTTAGTGTTAGGAATTGATGTTTAGTGGGTTAAGGTTTGGGTAAGTAGGTTATGGTCAGGTGCTTAGGGTTTGTTTTCTGAATTGAGTTTTAGGAGTTTAGGGTTAGGATAAGAGGGTTACAAGCTTAGTGTTAGGGTTATTGTCATGATTACATTGTTTAAGGACTGATATTGCCAGTATTTATGAATATGGCCAAGGGAGCATGGCATTGTCAAAGTGGGATTATGTATTATTGTGTGTGGTTATATGTTGCCTGTACATGGTTATTATATTTACTAGTTATTATATATTACTAGCGAATTGCCTGTCAAAAAATGACTGCAAAAAATTGTAAGCCAGGCAATGCTGTTTGATACACAATGTAAGGTTTTTGGTCCTCTGAGTACCTTCGGCGCTCATTGCAAGCAGGCACTCATTGCGAGCCTCTCCCCTGGTGTAGTTTTGGTCATCTGAGCACCTTTGGTGCTCATTGCAAGCCCCGCGCTGAGCGCCTTCGATGCTCATTGCGAGCCTCTCCTCTGCTATTTGTATTTTTTATATATATTTTTTTGTAATAATAATTAATTAAAAAAATAATAAATTCATATACTTTACCTATTTGTAATTAATATATCCAGCAGCCAATATCCTGAAGAGCTAAGAATCCCTTTTGATTTTCCTGCAGCATACAATGTACATTTGGACTGTTGCTGAGCTGAGAAGAAAGTGTCAGCATTGTGGCAAATGTGCAGTGTAAATAGGCTGCGTGAGCGAGGGCAAGCCGTTTGTTAAGTTGTGTCAAGCGTCATTTTAGAATGCTAATGTTATTAGTTGTAAGTTAGTGTTGTAAAATAACGGAGATTGTCTATGTGTTACCGTACTTTGTAATAGTGTATTTTGTACCTCGTACATTCCTGGGTAAAAGTCTTATGTGCCTGGCGGTGTTTTGAGTGGTTATGGGTCGTGTAGCCTTGTTTACGTTTTTTTCGTCCGTCATTTTTTTTCTCGCTTAGGCGATTTTTGAGTGTCGAAATTCTGCAAATTCGACTTAAATTTCCGTGCAACCTCAGTCCCAGATGTCTTGGCTGTCCCCCCATGCTGTGTGCGATGTTTTTTTGTGTGGTTTTCGGGGGTTTCGATGTGAGTGGTTCGGCTGTTAACTTCATATTTTTTCAAACTCTGATTTTTTTTTTCCTCTCCATCTCCTGTGTCTCTCCCCCCCTACCTCCCCTGTGTCTCTTTCCGCCCCCTCTACCTCCCCTGTGTCTCTTTCCCCCCTCTACCTCCCCTGTGTCTCTCCCCCCCCTTCTCTCCCTCCCCTGTGTCTCTCTCCTCCTCTCCCTCCCCTGCTGCCGAGGCAACCCGCAGCCATTTACAGAGCAAGATGTGAACCTAGCAACCAATCACGCCGCCGCTGTCAACAATAGCCAATCAGGCTGCTTAAATTTAACACTGAGTTACCAACATTTTTCTGCTCACAACTATATATGTGATGAGAGGATTTTTTTTTATATATAACATATGGGGAAATGGTAAATGCTCTGCACAGAAGTTAGCTGCAGATCATTGCACTCTCACAGATACAGACGTTGATAAACAGCAGTCAAGAAAGATGCATGTACTTCAAGTAGTCCTAAGCAAACACTTGAGATTAACATCAAGGTTGTTTCACTAGCCAGCTATAGATATCTGGTGAATTTGATGTCAGGAGTTTTTATATTAACCAAGGCTACAAGGCAGATGTGTTTCATAACACACATACACAGATGTACACAACGGTAAGGTATTGGAGAGTATAAATATGTTGGTTCCATCATTCAATAAAGCTTCAGTTATATCCAAGGTGTGAGACTATTTCTGTTTTCTGTATCCTGACTTGGGGAGTGGTCTTGCTGGAGGCCAATAGTAACCTGGATCCAGTATTCTCTCCCTGTACCTTTGGACATTGCACTCTTCAGAAGCCATCTTTTGTGCCTCAGAGAACAAGAACCACACAATTCTGCTGGGGTAGGTTTGAACTAGGTTCATATCAAGCCCCCTTGAAGATGCAGATTGTGACAGTTATGAAGTGACGTTCAGCATGTTAGGTTTATGAAGTGAGGTTTCAGGGGTTAGGGTAAGTGGGTTAGAGGCTTAGCGTTAGTGTGTTAGGTTTACGTTTAGGAAGTGAGCATTAGGGGGTTATGGTTAGGGTAAGAGGGTTAGGGTAAGGGACTTAGGGTTAGGTTTAGGAAGTGAGGCTGAGGGGGTTAGTGTTAGGGTAAGATGGTTTGGGGCTTAGGGTTAGGATGGTGGGTTTAGAGGCTTATGCTTATGAAGTAAGGTTTATGGGGTTAGAGTTAGAGGATTGTGTTGTTAAACTTAGAGGGTTAGTGGGATAGTGAAAAATGTAACAGACTATAAGGTAGGGGCAAGTAGTTGCAAATGATTACATGGCAAATGATTACAAAATTATAATATGTGATAAAATATAGTGTACCTGGTCCTTGTAAAGTGTGTGTCACTGTGAATTTGACAAACACCTGCAAAATATAAAAATGATTGTGAAGAATTTAGAATATGTTTTTTTTTTTATATATATATATATATATATATATATATATATATATATATTACCCATGTAATAATTTATTAATTTACAATAGTTAAAGTATTATTTTTCCATGTATTTGCTGACAATTATACATATTTAACTTGTCCATGAAATATAATATATACATATATTATTTTTATTAAAGAAATTATGTAATACATTAAAAAATAATATTACTTTACCTATTATCTGTACATGTAGTTGTTAGAAATTCTCAAGTGTTAACAGTCTCTGAAGAAATTTTGTCCACAGAAAATGTCTAGTCAGTACGTTGGTCATCTGAGGAGAAAGAGAGAAAACTCTGGAAAGTTTCCAGTATTTATAGAGTGTCAGCGCGAGGAGAAACTTGCGCATGCTCAGTTTACCGTTTTTCATGCCATTTTGCATTTCCAATAGTGTTGTTTTGTGATTTCCGGGTTTATGTTCTACAAAACGATGGATTTTTTTCTATGTTCTGCGTGCCTCGCAATTATCAGCTGCGTGTCTGGCGTGGTCCGTTTAAGTTTTACTTCTTTTGTGTAACACTTACTGCCTTCAGGGTGGTTTTTACGTGTTTCAACCTTGTTTTCATGCACTTGCGTGTTTTCGTCAGGCATTTTATTTCTCGCTTATGCGACTTCCAATCGTCAGAAAAAGGAAAATATGGCTCAAATTAACTTGCAACCTCACTCACAGGCTCCCCGGCTCTCCCCCTGTGCTGTGTGTGAGTGTGTAAGTGAATTTGAGGCATATTTGTGGGGTTTTCATGTTTTCCCAGTTCGGTGGTTCGGCAGTTAAAGTCGTACTTTTGTGAGCCCCGCAGTCCATCTAGGTGCTTATGGTCCTAAGTCATACGGTCCATAATTTTTGCCAAGTGCCACGTGTCTCTCTGGATGAGCGGCAGCTAAGTTTGGCGTGTCCACCCCTACAATGAGCGCCTTCGGAGCCTAAGTCCTGCGTGGTTGACAACTTGCCTCGCTTTGCAAGGCTCGCAAAGCGTGACAGAGCCGCAGACGTGACCAACGTTCTTGGTCCACAGCTATATATGTGATTTGAAAGATAAATAATAGGGAAAAAGTCATCATAAAACATACATTTTATTGATACAAATAAAATATCGACGTGTAAAAAAATAATTGTTATAATAACAATGAGCCCGATTCAATTTCTGGATCCTGGACATATGTCTGCAGGCCTGCTGCGGGTTCCCATTCGTCTCCGATTCTGGTGCTATTCAATTAAAGGAGCCCGCAAGTTACGGGCCCATGCAGACTTCATAAACCATGTACTCGTTCATAGAAGTTCAGAGCGGGAATATGATCGATTAAGCAAGACTGTAACCTCCCATTTCGAAACAGCCAATAGAAAATGAGACCGCCATCATTACGGCAGTAAAACATGGAGGTTACATGTCAATCAATTAGGTTCGGGGGTCGGATATGCGATAGAAATCACAAAGCCGCAAAATACAAAATAATACAAAATAATGCCTATACTATTATAGTCCATGTGGGTGGCCAGATATGTATTAACTCATTGATTCCAGAGATCGATATAACCCCAAATGAAACATAAAAATAAATCTTATATACTGCCGATTTGCGAGCTTGAGACTGTTGTGCAATTAATTCTAATGTCGTCGCTTTCCCTTGTTATTTACAGTGCAGTATTGAGTTTTATTTGCATTTACAGTGCCGCGGACAGGGGTTAAACCCCCTTGCGAGTCCTCCCTAGCACTTGTATGATTTTCTCTTACATTTGCCGTTTACGGGTGTGAAAACATTTGCGGCCTTGGGGAATTGGAGCAATTGAATAGCGATTTGCGATTTTAGCGATCATATCTCTTGCAAAAGTGAAAGATCAAAGGCTTTGGGAGGCTGTAAGTTATGGGTTTAACCCTCGCAAAGTTTTCAATGCCGTAACCCGTAACACATTTGGAGCCGACAAAAAGACACCAATTGAATAGCAAATTACCTTACGGCCTCACTTACGGGCTCCAGTAACTTTTGTAACAATTGCATCAGGCTCAATGACTTCTGACGCACCATAAATTCGTAGTAAAGAGAGAGTTCCCTATATCACATCTATGACAACTCTTTTTAGTCTAACCAGTACTTTCAAGTTAAGCATTGTAATCTAATAGTCCCAAGTGGAAAAATGTTGAGAGAACAATAGTAATAAAAGTATATTATTTGCGATCTACCCCAATCTCTTAAATTTTTTGTGAAGTTATTATACTTATCTTAAGGTTTACCTTACACAGTTCAGTCACATTATTATGAGCACCAGCTAATATCCCGAATATCCCTGGTGGGCACCAAGGACAGTAGCTACATGGCGTGGTTAATGAGTCAATAAGATGCTGGAAGGTTGGCAAGGGTATCTGGAGCCATGTAGACTGCAGTGCATTAGACAGTGAGTAGTGGAGGATCCATATGGCGAACATGGCGTTCAAGGTGGTCCGACAGGTGCTCGATGGGATTCTAGTTCGGGTAATTTGGAGTCCAGGGAAGTACTTAGAAGTCTTCATTGTGCTCCTCCAACCACTCCCAGACAATTCTGGTCGTATGTCATGTTATATTATCGTGCTGGAAGATCCCATCCATTCCAGGGATCTCAACAAGTATGGGTGTACTTGATCTGCAAGGATGATAGATAACCCAGTTGGTTGAGAGTGCCTTCCAGAGGTATGGGTGGACCCAGACAATGCCAAGAAAATTTTTTTCCAGACCATAACAACGCTTCCGCCACCAGCTTGTCTACATCCAACAATGGTTGCAGTGTTTTTGTTCTCAGATGTTTCTCTCCTCCGTCAAGTCGATGGAGCAGAAAACATGACTCATTAGAGAAGGCAATCCTTTAACAATCAGAAGAGGTCCAATGTCAGTACTGTTGTGCAAACTGAAGCCGTTTCTGACAATGAACCCTCATCAGCATGGGTGAGACCAGCCATTTTCTCTGGAGCCCCATATGTAACAGGATTCGCTATGCTATCATTTTAGACACACATCCGGTAGCCCCCTAGTTCGATTGGATAGTAGAATGTTGGTTTGCCCTTACACACCTTCACAGCCGTCATTCACCTCTAACATCAGTGGCGAGGAGTGCTCCGCAGTTTGACACCGTTTATGGTGCCGTTTGTCCAACAGCGGTACACTTTAACCACAGCAGCGAATAAACAGTTAAAAAATTGTGCTGTTTCAGAAAAACTGCCAACCTTGGCATGAAATCCAATGATCATTCCCTTTTCAAAGTCAGATACATTGCACGTTTTCCCTTTGTGATGGTTGATCTGATTGTAAAATGCCGACATGTCACCTTATATACCGACTGTGCCATATTTCACTGGCTACATGCTGCTGACATCAAAAGGTCATAATAATTTGATTCAACCCTGTAGTTTGCTTATACAGTTATTACTCTCACGACACTGCAATAATGAGAATTTGGTAGAAATCCCTAAAATGTCTTAAAAATACAGGCACACCAAGTAACTTAAAGTTAGTTATAAATCTGTGGTCTTTATAAGTTTCTTATATTCTAATGTGTTAAGTATTTAAGTGCAAAGTAAAGAAAAAATTATATTTAAATAACCCAAATCTTCCACAAAATGTAATGTTTTGCATCCCAGGGAAAAAATTAGGACAGTAGTCAGGGTAATAGGAAAAAATACTAGTCATCCAAGATCAAATTTGGCCTTCGATATTGTTTGGCTCCATATAATGTAGTGATAGATGTATGATCTCCTCTTTACTCAACTTTAAAAGATATGGCTATTTAACTAATCTTTAAGCATAAATTATCAGCTGTGTATTTCCCATTGAAATCATCAGAATTTTCAACTATTAGACAGGTCTTTAAATCTAAATGAACGGTGGTATATATGTTATAAGAGTCTTTCAAGCAATAACTTGACTACACAAGCCAATTTTGCTTTTGCTACTAAGACTGTAAAACATGATTTATAGTAAAAATATAAGTATATTGTCTAATATGTTATGGTCTAATATTTCTAGAAGCACTCAATGTTTTCATATAATTTCTTCCTACCTTATTTTACCATAGAGAGGTCTGAGGCAGTGCTGCTGAGGTGCGTTAGAGCATCTGTCATCACCAAAAGGAGACATTCATGTGAAAACAGTTTCCCATACAAGGCTTCTACGGAGGCCAGATGGAGGTCTGGAAATCAAATATTTTTATAGGTGAATATTGTGATGTAATGATAATTGAACTCTTTATTTTTCAGATTCTGTAAAACAACAACAGTGGAGACAGGTACAGAGATGAGGACAAGGAAATAATCCAAATTCTAATTATAATACATTTATCACAATATTGCCTATGATTCAAGACTAATTGGTTATGAAAGTAGTCCTTACTTGACATGACAATCTAAGACACAATAAAAAAATAAATCATTGAAATAAAGTGCTACGTGTATTATTCAATCTCATGCGTAAAATAATATATATACTGTACTAAGACAGACAGTATATGCTATCAATGTCTCATTTCAGTAAAATACAATAGATGAATATTGTGATGTAATAATAATTTATCTCTTTCCAGATTCTGTGAAACAGCCACGATGGAGACAGGTACAAAGGACCAGGAAATAATCCAAATTCTAAATATAATACATTTATCATAAAATTGCCTATGATTCAAAACTAATTGGTTATGAAAGTAGTCCTTACGTGACATGACAATCTGAGACTCAATGCTACGTGTATTATTCATTATTCAATCTCCTACGTAAAATAATATATATACTAAGACAGAGCATATGTTACATAGTTACATAGTTACATAGTCATTAAGGTTGAAATCAACTATTTAATTATTTTATTTATTTTATTTTTTTAAGAATTAATTAATCCAGAGGAAGGCAAACAGAAAGAAAAACCCAAGTGAAACTTAGCCAATTGTCTCAAAGGGAAAAAAAAATTCCTTCCTGACCCCAGATACTGGCGATTGGATTTTTCCCTGGATCAATACACTCTCTCTCTCTCTCTCTCTAATTATCCAGGATAACCCTGAATTCCCTTTTTAATTAGAAATAAATCCAGTCCCCTTTTAAAGTTATCTATCGAATCCGCTGTCACCACCTCCGCTGTTAGAGAATTCCACAGATTAACCACCCTTACTGTGAAGAACACTTTTCTTTCTTTAAGGTGAAATCTTTTTACTTCTAACCTCAAGGGATGTTCTCTTGTAAGTTGAAAACCTCTTGGCACAAAAAGCTCCCTTGACAAATCTTTATACGGACCCTGGATGTATTTATATAAGGTAATCATATCTCCTCTTAGACACATTTTTTTTTAAGAGAAAATAAGTTTAATTTGGTTAGTGTTTCTCCATAACTTAGCCCCTCCATTCCCCTTATCAGTTTTGTTGCCCTCCTCTGTACCTTTTCCAGTTCTAAAATGTCCTTTTTATAAAGTGGTGCCCAACATTGTACTCCATATTCAAATGAGGGCATACTAAAGATTTGTATAATGGCAGAATTATATTTGCTTCCCTTGCTTCTATACTCTTCTTAACACATGCTAATACTTTATTTGCCTTTGCAGCTGCTGCTTGGATTTGATAACTGTTACCTAGGTGGTTGTCCACAAGCACTCCCAAATCCCTTTCAATATCTGATACCGCTAAATTTGCTCCATTAAGATTATAAATTGCATGGCTATTTTTCCTTCCCAGATGCATAACTTTACATTTATTAAATCCCATCTGCTATTTAGATGCCCATTCCTCAATTGTATGTAAATCGCTTTGGAGGGAAAGCACATAATTATCTGATTTAATTACCTTGCACAACTTTGTGTCATCAGCGAAAATGGATCCACTACTTTCCAGTCCCACCTCTAAGTCATTAATAAATATGTTAAAAAGGAGAGGACCTAATACTGAACCCTGAGGAACCCCACTTTCCACATTAGTCCAATCTGAGTATGTTCCATTTACAACAACCCTTTGCTTCCTGTCTTTTAGCCAGCTTTCAATCCATGAGCAGATATTTACTGCAATTCCTGTATCCCTTAGTTTGCACAATAGTCTTCCATGTGGCACTGTATCAAAAGCCTTTGCAAAATCCAAAAAGACTACATCCACTGAGTTGCCTTGATCCAGGCTCCTACTAACCTCCTCATAGAAACTAATTTTATGTGTCTGACATGACCTATCCCTCATCAATCCATGTTGACTTCTACTTATAAATCCTGTTCAAATAGACGTATTCTTGTATATTATCCCTTATTAACCCTTCTAAAAGCTTCCCCACTACAGAAGTAATGCGCACTGGTCTATAATTCCCCAGATTTGCACTTGCTCCATTTTTAAATATAGGTATCACATCTGCTTTTCTCCAGTCATCTGGTAGAGACCCTGTGTTGAGTGAATATTGAAACATTAAATATAATGGTTTGGCTATTACAGAACCCAGTTTCCGCAGTAACCGTGGATGTATTCCATCAGGACCCGGGGCTTTATTAACATTTATATTTGTTTACTTCCTGGGTGAACCAATTATTCGGCAAAGGTAGTGGAGCCCCATTATGTTGCCGTGTCCCAACCACTGGTACCTCCCTTGTGTATACCGAAGAAAATAACCTATTTAGCTCATCTGCATTTTCCAGGTCACTAATTTTCAGACGCTCTGTGTCACATTGTAATGTTCCTATAGCTTCCTTCCACACCTTCTTTCCATTAAAAACATATTTTACAGTTAGTCTTACTCTCTTTTGCAATTAATTTTTCATTTTATATTTTAGCCAGTCTAATAGCCCTTTTGCAAGCCTTGTTGATGTCCTTGTACTCAGTAAAGCAGTCTCTGTCCCCTCTTGTTTGTATAATTTAAATGCATGTTTTTTACTCAGTATCTTGATCTTTAAATCATTGTTAAGCCACATTGGAAGTGATTTACTCCTTTTACTTTTATTCCCACTTGGTATATGGTGATACGTATGTATATTTAGTAAGGATTTAAATGTTGTCCATTTATGTTAAGTGTTTTTACCTGTCAGTTCTCTGTCCCAGTCTATACTTTGTATTGCTGCCCTTAGACTGTTAAAATCTGCCCTTTTAAAATTAAAGTTTTTTTTTGGCTCCTTAAAATTTAGTTTTTTTAATTCAATCTCAAGTGAGACTGTGTTGTGATCACTGTTTTCCAAGAGTTGCCCTTTTTCAACATTTGCTACTATATAAATATTATTTGTGATGACTAAATCTTCATTTCTAGTAGGCCTTAGAACTCCATTGGTTTTAACACAGCTCAAATATTTTAAAACAATAACTAATTAAAGTCACACAAGATCACACGTAGCTCTAGCTCGCAAATAAAGTCTGACTTGCAGCTGAAAAAAGTATAATTTTTCTGTTAAAATTATTAAGAGTACTAAATTGGACTCCCAAGGGCATTTTAAACACTTATAAGAGCGGTAACAGCAATTAAACGCACAATACTGTACTTGAAAAGCATGGGAGGGCATAGAAATACATTATAATTAATTGCACAACAGTCTCAAACCCACAAACATGCAATAAAAAATATATAAATATATATATATTTTTGAGTAATATTGATTCTGGGACTCAAGGAGTTAATACATATCTTGAAACCCACATGGACTAAAACAGATGATCTAATGCATTTTATAGAGTGCTAGATTGTGAGCCTGACTGGCAGATATAATTTATTGGCACTAACTAATTCTTAGCCTCCAATTGCAGATTATATGTAGCTTTCATGTTTTACTGATGTCATGATGATGGTCTCATTTACTATTGGCTGTGTCTAAGAAGTAAATTATGAGCTTGCTTAAATATTGTCAGGTCATATGATAACGCCCCCTGAAATCCTACTTAAAATGTCAGGGTTTACTAAATCAGCCTTGCGGTCGGATTTTGCGAGCTGGAGTCAATAGATTACATCTAAGCATTAATTAAATAAAACATTCACAGTCAAATTTGGCCCCTATTTAATTGTCAAAATCACAATCACTGGAGCCTGTAATGCAACCCGTAAATATTACTGTTAATTAATTGGCTTTTTTTAACTACTCGCATTCCAATTGGGAATTACTGGCTCAAAATCACTGTTGGCAAAAAGGTACCTAAGTCCTATTGACTCCTTTGATGTCATGATGCCAGTCTAATTTACTATTGGCTCTGTCTAAATTGTAACTTATGGGCTTGCTTAATTGAAAATGCCCTGAAATGCTACTATGGTGTACGTGTTGGGGCTATGAGGCTGTACTTGCGGGCCTGTGTCAATTAAATGCATCTGTAACTGTGACAAATTTCTAACCGACAGACATATGGGCAGTATGAAGGATAATGACAGTCTTGGAATTGAATGGGGGCCTTTGTGCGTTCAAGGCATTTACGAGCTGCTAAAAGAATACAGTGCCTTGCAAAAGTATTCACCCCCTTGACTTTTTACCTATTTTGTTACATTACAGCCTTAATTCAGTGTTTGTTATTCTGAATTGTATGTGATTGATCAGAACACAATAGTCTAAGATGGTGGAGTGAAATGAGAAAAACATATACATAAAACTATTTTTTAGAAATAGAAAACCGAAAATTGTCATGTGCGTATGTATTCACCCCCTTTGTTATGAAGCCCATAAAAAGCTCTGGTGCAACCAATTACCTTCAGAAGTCACATAGTTAGTGAAATGATGTCCACCTGTGTGCAATCTAAGTGTCACATGATCTGTCATTACATATACACACCTTATTTGAAAGGACCCAGAGGCTGCAACACCTAAGCAAGAGGCACCACTAACCAAACACTGCCATGAAGACCAAGGAAAAGGCATGTGGGAGACTCCCAAAATGTATTGAGGAAGGTGCTCTGGTCTGATGAGACAAAAATTTAACTTTTCGGCCATCAAAGAAAACGTTATGTCTGGCACAAACCCAACACATCACATCACCCAAAGAACACTATGCCCACAGTGAAACATGGTGGTGGCAGCATCATGCTGTGGGGATGTTTTTCAGCAGCTGGGACTGGGAAATTGGTCAGAGTTGAGGGAAAGATGGATGGTGCTAAATACAGGGATATTCTTGAGCAAAACCTGTACCACTCTGTGAGTGATTTGAGGCTAGGACAGAGGTTCACCTTCCAGCAGGACAATGACCCCAAACACATTGCTAAAGCAACACTTGAGTGGTTTAAATGGAAACATGTAAATGTGTTGGAATGGCCTAGTCAAATTCAATAGAAAATCTGTGGTCAGACGTAAAGATTGCTGTTCACAAGCGCAAACCATCCAACTTGAAGGAGCCGGAGCAGTTTTGCAGGAGGAATGGGCAAAAATTCCAGTGGTAAGATGTGGCAAGCTCATAGAGACTTATCCAAAGTGTGTGTCTTATCCAAAGTGTCTTGGAGCTGTGATTGCTGCAAAAGTTGGCTCTACAAAGTATTGACTTTACGCGGGTGAATAGTTATGCACATTGACTTTTTCTGTCATTTTGTCCTATTGGTTGTTTGCTTCACAATAAAAAAAAAAACATCTTCAAAGTTGTGGGCATGTTCTGTAAATTAAATGATGCAAATCCTCAAACAATCCATGTTAGTTTGAGGTTGTGAGGCAACAACACCTTAAAAAAAAAGCCAAGGGGGTGAATACTTTTGCAAGGCACTGTTGGTCCCCTTGTCGGGTCCATCAGCCTTGTGTGCTTGAACAGCGAAAGCTAAGTACAGCACAGTATGCAATAGAACATTGCTATATGATTATTATTACCTTTCTGTTTAGAGTTGTTCCATTGGAGCTAGCAGTTGCTAATTCTCCCGTGGATTGAGCCCCACATGCTAAGATTTTAGAGGCTTAAGCCAGGCGAAGTCTCCAGGAGGTTTGAGCCACACAGGCTAAGTCTCCAGGAGGTTTGAGCCATGCAGGCTATGTTTAATCCATAAATATAATTTAATGTAAAATAAATCTATCTTATGCTAAAGGGGGACACAAATCTTTTCCTTTTAATTTCATTTTATTGTGTCCTTTGTGCATAAAACCTGATGTATATATTGAAGGGACTGGAACTAAAGATAATTCAATGTGTAATTGGAATAGTGGTATTACTTATTGAGTTAGCATATGGGTCTCTTATTACCAGCCTATGCTGTAGATTGGTGAGTATGGCAATATTAGTGCTCAGTCACTATCTTTTGCAGTTGTGGCCTCTCTGAAGTTGATGCCAGTGAATACCAGAGCTAAATAATCTAGCGCCCCCACACTGCAATAGCATGCATCTTACTTTAATACCACTTGAGCACGTCTTCCATGAGTTCAACTTTTTCATTATGTGCAGCCTCAGGATCAGCTACAAGTCTCACTAATGGAGGTCAGACCTGCTTGGTTTTCTGTAGTCCATTAGAATCCACGACACTGAAGAGTGATGTCCAAGGTCTTTCAAGCTTCCAAAGTTTACAACACACAGATGGAAGGGTAGCATATAGCCTTGAGAGTCAAGTAGCTGTGGCGATTGCAATAGGAGGCCAGTGAAGATGTCTATTAATCTGAATTCTAACCTCTGAGAATGTGAGTGTTACTAGCCCTTTGCATTATTAAAATAACATATTTTTTCATATATAGATGTCATGAATAGTTATATACCTCATTCTACAAATGTTATCTTCTCTGAATTAACACTGAGGTTTAAGAAAGCTCTGCCACTAATTAATGTGTTTCTTTTTTGGCAATTGCAACCAACCAACAAAGGATCAAAGTGGAAATCTTTGCTTGCATTTTTCAGGCTTTACAGATGGTATGATGTTGTGCTAGGGCTCACAAACTCTCAACAATAGTGAACAGGTTTGCATACAAACTACTGTTTGTACATTGTGATAGCAAGAATAATCAATCTTTAATTTTTCACTCAACTAAAGCTTTCGATTTCTACATAGAAACTTCAAGGTAATGTGTTGTCTAACAAAGAATATAAATAAAGCGACTGACTAACTTTTCATAATATGTTATTTCAACAATAGAACCAAATTAAATAATGCAATGAAGGCATTAGCAAACTGTTTAATTGGAAAATCTGTTTTCTTGTATTTGCAAAGTTTTATTAATTATGGAGGGTTCTATTAATTTGAAATTAATTGTGTGCATGTCATAAAGTTTTGGTAATAGAATTATAAATAAAAGTGGATTTAAATTTTTTTTTAAGCAAATTATGTTGGCTGTTCTACAATATGTACGTTAAAGGGACTCTGTAATACATATTACATTTTTTTTATATTATTTACAACATTCCCAACAGGGTCCTATGGAAATATATTATTACAGGTGCCTCCCAGGTTACAGACTATGCAATAAAAAATGGATGCACTCAGACTCAGGGGTAAAAAGCTTTAAAATTTACTTTTATTCAACCATTAAAAAAAATTGGTGAGTAACGCCACATTTGGATAGACATAAAGAGGTTATTTATCTAGATGATCCAACATGACATATACCATCTAGGAAAGGCATATCAAAATATGGCAAAGTATAAAAACGTGGTCTCAATCTAGGTGACATAACAGGGAAATTGGCGGACTTTCTAACAACCACCTCCCAACTTCCCTACTCTCAAGCACTGATGATATGTAATCCCAATAATGTAGCCAGTAATTCCATGGCTAAACAACCTCCAATAAAAATTAAGATTAAAAGCAACACATTGTTGCAGTGTACGCATATTTGCATACAGCTTGATCATCACTACAACATGGTAAAAATAATTCAGGAATGCCACTTAAATACTCTAAATCCCACCCACTGAGTCCTACTAAGCCAATCAAAGTGCTGTCTCAATGTAGTGATGCAAGTCATCCTTCTAGGGAGTACCTAGTTAGGTTTCGTCAGTAGTAAAAAAATACCAATCCACCTAAACCTAGAGACATCCCATTGTATTGTGATAGGTTGTTATTGTGCTGTTTCAATGTAGTGATGCAAGACATCATCCTAGGAAGAACCTAGTTAGGTTTCACTGCATAAGAAATTAGCCAAAAATATGAGCATCAATAGTAAAAAGTACCAATCCAACTTAATCTAGGGACCGCCCATTGTATTATAAGATCTGCCGATACCGACATGTAATAGAGCAGGAAAAATGGAAGGCATAGTAAATGACAGTCTGAGGTAGTTAGCATAGGAGACGTTGGTTGAAGTTTGCACAAATGTTAAAGACTAAGTAAATGATATAAACAATAAATGCTTAGTCTATGGAAAGAAATTAATAATGATCTTGAGGTTTGGGGAAGGAGAGATGGATGACAAATTGTTTGCAGAAAAGCAGAAAGAGATGACTGGACATCTCAGACTAAAAATATTGAAGAGCTTGAGGGAAACCAGATTTAGCCAATGATTTAAAGAGATTACATATAAACAAAAAGAGCAGATGTTTGGATTCTCAATCTAGGGTTCTTGAGAGGCATAAGACCAAGAGGGTTACTGATAGGATCAGATTAGTGAGTAATCATGTATTCTGATGTGTGTATATATTATATCTGGGTACCAAGATATAATGAGAGAAAATAATGCAAAGAAGTCAGAGTGCCATCAGAATAATCTCTGAGTTTAATTTTGGGCGGGCAGCCCCTTATATAGCATAACACACGTCACAGCAAATAGCACAGTTCAAAATAGGGTTAAATACACATTTGCAAGCAAGTGTCTTTTTCTGTCTAACTCAGCGAAACAATCCTTATCTAATAATGGCTTCCTATAGATATTTGCCTTCAGCAGTTGCGAGACAAAGAAAGGAAACAGATGGTAAAGGAATATTTACCTCAAACATTTTTACTGACAACCTTCATAAACATTCTAGTAAGATACAAGGAAAAAACAAGCTGATATACTTTTTATAATCATAATATTCTTAGCCAATAAACTCATAATGAAGAAATTAAATACCTAACAGTCCCTCCTTTTATAAATGTATTAGACAAAGGTCTTAAGGCAAGGTTCAGGTCATAGTTCTTTCTTTAGTGAAGAGTTGGGCTCTGGACCATCATGGTGCTTCTTTTAACCCACTTGTTTTTTATACATCATCAATGTCATGATCAAGAGAAGAATCAGATTCTCCTTGAATGAGGGGTATCGTCTCTATTAGGTATTGTTGAGTTACTGCTTGGTCAACAACCTTATTCACCAATCCACGGATGCATGGTATCACACAGCATCCTAACAAAATGATCAGTGTTAGGACTGTGCCAACAGTGATCAATATCCCTCTGATGTAGGCTGCCCATTTACCAAAGGTGTCTTGGAGCCATTTAGTCAGAAGATCATTAATACCTGAGTTTTCTACTAGTTCATTTGACAGGGCAGTGAGGCCTTCCAGTGCTTTGGTCACAGATCCGTCTGGAGCTGTGTTGTTGGGTATGAAAGTGCAACAAGCAGTCCCAAACATTTTGCATACCCATCTTTCGCCAACAGCATGTCCAGAGCTATCCGGTTCTGCCAAGCCATCAGGCTAGTTCTATCCAGTTGCTCTGCCAAGCCTTGAACTGCATCTCTGGTATAATTTACGAATCTCTGTTGATTATAGTAGATATAGTTGATCCAATCTACATTCTTATTTATGGTCACCCACCAGGAGATGATGGTTTCGAATCCAGCCACCACTTGATTTTGGGCTTTAAACTCATCAGGTACTCCTCTCAGAACCCCAATAGAATCAATGTATATTCCATGTTGTTACCTCTGCCTGAGGTGTAGATTCCAAGAGTATATCTCCCTTCATCACCCTTTTGTGGGTCCTGGAGTGTGATCCGGATGGGGTTGCATAGCTGATTTTGGCTGCAGGAGGATGGCTCCACACCCTGTGTCAGCTTTAAGCGTCTCTTTGTACTTTTGCACTTCATGTGATAAGGTGGGGAGTAACCCCAGTAAGCTCCTGTATTCCATAAGGCCAGTTTCCAGCTAGGACATCTCTCATTTCCATATGGAGAGGCTATACACAAGTATACTGGCGCTTTTCTCACCCTTCCACTACGTCCTCCTTCAGAAAGTCCACATCTTAGTACTTGACATAGGTCTATTTGGTTGGTTCCTATCTGCCCTTCCTTGAACACTAGGTGATTGCGTCAAGGTGTGCACATGGTTTCGTTTCCACCCACCTAGAGTATACATCAATTATCACTAGGCAATATTTCTTCCCTTCACACTTTGTTAGTTCAATGAAATCCATAAATATTGTTTGGAAGCGGTATGTTGGTTCTGGGAATGTGCCTCTTATGGGTTGATGGTTACCCTGAGGGTTGTGTTGTGCACAAACAAGGCACCCTGCACAAAATTTTTAAAATAGGTGTTTAATCCATAGGCGGAAAATATTCTGCTGACCATGTCTACCATACTCCCTCTTGAGACATGACTAATGACATGGCTCAACATAGCTGCATATATGAATAGTGATTTTGGTAAAATTGGTTTCCCTTCTGCACTCTCATAAATATTATCATACCTTTAACCAGTATGTTTTTTCCTCTAACGGTACGTCTGTCTGTATTAGCCGTAGAATACTCTTGTCAATTTGGTCTACGAGTAACACAGATGTGTAAGAGAAAAAATGTGTTTGTTTCCTGTTAGAGCCGCCTGCTTTTCAGCTGCGTCTGCTCTGACATTTCCTATTGAAATTGCGTCTTTTGTTGTGGTATGAGCCACACATTTACATACCGCAAACTTCAAAGGCAGTTGAATGGCTTCAAGTAACTGCAAAAGGAGTTGTTTATGAGTGACTTGCCTGCCGGTAGATGTGGCCATGCCTCTATTCTTCCCTAATTGTGCAAATATGTGCACAGTTGAGAATGCATATTGGCTGTTGGTGTATGTTTACTTTGTCTCAGTTACCCAGTTCAGGCTTTTCCTATATATTTTTGTGCTCCGTGAGTACTGCACTCCGAGGCCATAGGGCAAGTACTCCCATGGTGTTTTATCTGTCTGAGCCTCTTCTGCCATTCCTCCTACCTGTACCCACCTTCCACCAGCTGGCATAGTCAGTGATATGTGTGGCACTGTGAGTAACTGGTCTTGATCATTCAATTTTACTCCCACACCTGTATACTCATTTTCTGTCCAGTATATGTAATTCAATGTTATTCTGGTATTGGTGTGTTTGCATAGTCCACATCCCTCCCCGGTGTACTTTCAAATTTCATAGTGCAGTGTAATGACCCTGTGCTTTGTTTTACACTGGAAGATGGAGCTAGGTCATTAGCCATGGCGCCAAAGTGCTGGATACTTGTCCTTGCACTTTTGACACCATGTCTAATGTGTAGAAGTAATGTGGTTCACCCATCCCCTGCACTACATTTACATCGACAGGTATGTCCTCCATGTATGCTTTCATGCCTTACTCTGTAGAAACCACTCTAATGTTGCATTTCAGCATCAGACCTCTACCTGAGAGATTATCAGGCATCTAGGGGAGAGTATAAAAGGATGCTCAAATGTTTGGCCGTTGAACAATCTCACTGTGAGAGGACATGATATAGGTTCGCTATTTGTCTGTCCTGCTGCTGACCTAACCAATATGTTTTGTGATGACGTGTAAGTAGTCCATGTGCCATCATTGCTCAACACTGAACTATATGCTCCTGTAACACATAAACATTTTTTCATTACCCCCTCTACATCTAGTTGAATGACTGGTTGTTCTTCTAGAGCCATTAAGTCTATACATGATTCTAAATTCAACACATCATTTATTTCTGGCAAGTTTGCATCATTATTGCCATACTCATACAATTCAGATTCATGCAATTCTTGTTCAGCAAATATTTGTAAAGGAAGGGTACAACCTGGTTCTAGTTATATGTCGGTCTGGTCATCGTCATCCGCTCCCTCTTCCTCCTGGTACTTTCTGTTTCTGCAGGAACGTGCTAAGTGGTCGGCCTTGCCACACCCATAACAATTTCCATAAAATTTTCCTCTGCTTCCACCTCGTCCTCGTCCACCTCCTCTCCCTCCACGTTTTTGATTATTTCCACCATCACCAGAAAAGAAAGCAGAAGTTATAGGTTGCGCTTTCCCATCAACAGAAGTCATCAAATACACCTCCTTTGGTTTACTATCTTGCTTTTTCTGTTTCTTTTCTTTTGCTCTCTTACACTGCTCCTCTGCATGTTTAGTATATTCTATGGTTTCCATAAGGAGACATGTTTTGTAAGTAATTTGGTGCTGTATCACAAAGTCATTTATTTCTGGATGCTCCCCTGAGAAAAGCGTTTTTTAGTTGCTGAGCATATGGTCCAGCATCATCATATGGGTTGTCTGGCCACCCCGCTATGGCTGTCAAATACTACCTGCAACCTCCCCATATATTGTTCCACACTTTCATCATCTTTTTGTACACACTCGTTTATCTTAGTCCAGTCTGCGTGCTCTCTGTGTCTGTCAGCTATTCTGCCTATTAGAGCGTCTACTCGTTGGCTCAGTTCTTGTGATCCATATTGCAGTGATTCTCCCTTGGGTCCAGTGGATTCCAGTCACCTTCACTAAGGATCCAATCGGACCCTAATATCTGCCTCAGACATCTTGCAACCTCAACACCATTTAATTTAAAACTTTGCTGCAATCGCTGGAACTTAAGTCTGAAAATTCCCATATTTTCATTTGGGCGGGGGACTCCTTCTACAGCTCTCCTCACATCTGCGTCTGTCCATGCTCGGTATACTAGCATTGTGGGTGCAACACATTTCCCCCATCTACAAGCTCTCCCCCCCCCCCCTTGGATTGGGAACCTCAATTAAGGGATAAAATGGCACAGATGTTATTCCCGTACCTCCGTATTGATGATCTGGTGCCCGCCTGGTTCTGGCGGGCCGTCCTTCATAAGGTGGTGGTGTTGGAGGAGGTGGATTTGGAGCGGTGGCGGCAAGCAGGTATTTGCGGGCATCATCAAATTCGTCCTCTACATCATCACTATAAGTGACCATATTCCCAGGAGTTGGAGGGGCGGTCAGTCGTGGACGTCTTTTCTGTGTACACATATCCTCTTCCTTTTTCGAAGGAGAGAGGTGGTTAACATTACATGTCCCTCCACCCGTAGGCACCTTCATTGTTATACACATTTGCCTTTTTTTCATCTTCAACAATTTTTTATTTTTAGAATAGAAAATGTATTTACTTTTTTTATTTTTATTTTTATTTCCTTAATTAATTAACGTTGCGTTTACTTTTTCTTTTGCATACTTCTTTGTGTATAGTAAAGCTTAATAAAGTTTGAACGTCTCCTATACCTTCCTTTTAATAAGGATTAATATTGCCAAGAAGTAGTGGATCCAGGGCACTGATTCCAGCAGAGGTAGTATAGTAGATGCTGTGTATCCAGTGGGTGCGGTGAGCATCGTCATCGCTTAAAAGGGGTTGGCCATAAGGGGTTGTAATAACATGCCTTTGTCTCTCTTTACAGCAAACACACTTTTTCCCTTCTGCTATTTTCCCTCAATGATACAGACAGACATATTTTCACATAAAAACTAACACACACACACACACAGAGAAAATGGGAGTAGGAAGGGTCTGCTATGTGGGGGGTTGGCCAGACCCTGCACGTCTTCTCAAAATGCAGACCAGTCACCTCCCTGTCCAAAGGTAAAGCATTGAGTAAAGTTACAAACACACAGAAACTTTATATATATACACAAATACACATAAGAAAACAATTCTAGAATACAGTGTTCACAATTCCCACACATAAGTGTGTTTTTACCAGACATAAGTTACAGATGCACACCAGAAACCCTTTGCATATTAAACATTTCTGTAGAGATAACCTTGAAAACTGCAGGGTCTAGAAACCACACACCTGGCAGTGCGATTTGTGCCCTTGAGAGCCTATCTACTTATATATATATATATATCTTGAACTCCTATAGTATCAATTAAAGTTAATAGATATACACAAAAAATAAGATCACAGGTACATGGAAATATACATAGCATTACATATACATACAACAACCAACAGACCATTTATACATTTTCCAGAAATAATCTGTATTTCTCCCACACCTTGGACCATCCGCCTTCTCCACACCCGAGTGTGGAAACCTGGTTCACGTAGAGAGAGAGTCGTTCACGCTACCTCTCGCGCGCTACACCTCAAACACCACCACATATACTCGGCACATCAAGGACCCATAAAGCCCATAGCTTCTGATGGGAAGTCTTGTTGTGCAGTTCCCTTTAGTGTAAACCTTGCCACCCAACCTTTAGGGCCGACAGGTAGACCACTCAAAGTCCAACTTCACCATATACCGTGTGGTGCCTATGTGGACGTATCCCTTACAAGTATAACTCCCACCCAGGGCTTCATACACACAATCTTACAGAGTATTTTAGTAAGAAGTTATGAATACACAGAAACTTCAGACAAAATATTTCAACATTGTATAACCAATTAAAGAATGAGAAAGATGGAAATTCAAGGAGTTATAGATGCCTGTCGTGCTCGACTGCCACAAATTTTGGTTTGTGCGTCTTCCATAAACACAGGCAAGTCACAGGATTAGCCCTTCGGAGACTAGGTGGGTAATGCGTGACCACTCACTACTTGCAAGGGTACAGAGAATGAGAAAAGAAAGAGAGAGTTTGAAAGCCTGTAATGCTCGACTTCTACGGGTAATTATAAAAATCACCCTCACGTTTTACCAAAACACAGGCAAGTCACTGGGTAGCCCGTCGGTGGACTTCAGGTAGTGTGTGACAACTTCACTACTAAAAGTGGATAGTTGCAGGTAAGAAGGTTTTAGAACAACACAAAAGAATACATGTATATATACATACACTCACAAGTACAAAGAAATATACAGAATGTTTACAGGTATATACAATAACCAATAAATCTGTTATCCGTGGTACACCTCTCACAAACATACATACACCCGGTACCGGTATTTAAAAACATACAAAATGTTAACATGCACACACATACATATTTTCTTGCAAGAGCTAATTTGAAAGTCGGACTCATTTACCCCTTTTTCATGGTAAGCTTTCTCAATAACATTACGTACAGAGAACTTATTTTATAGTCTTTTCCTCAGGATAATGACTCTTTTACCTCTCTGTGGGTAAGTGTCAACCCTTCTACCTATTACTAGGCTAGAAACCTAGTTGTACAACTCTTTTACCTAATATCACTGTTAGGCAAGGACCTGGGGACATACACACACATGCAAATGCAACAGAAATTCATATACTCACTGTCAGTTCGTTGTAAGCTGTGCCTTTTCATCCCCTGGAAAAACACCTTGCCTCTGTGGTCCAACTGATCATATATATCCGGCCTGAGGTCTTTCTCAAGGTAAGAGAGTCCTCAGCGACATACCCCCCGTGCACGGTAAAAGGCTTTTTGCTCCGTCCGAGGAATGATAAGGGAAACAACTTCCGGCTCGAAGGACCAAAATGATAGGATCAGATTAGTGAGTAAACATGTATTCTGATGTGTGTATATATTATATCTGGGTACCAAGATATAATGAGAGAAAATAATGCACAGAAGTCAGAGTGCCATCAAAATAATCTCTGAGTTTAATTTTGAGCGGGCAGCCCCTTATATAGCATAACACACGTCACAGCAAATAGCACAGTTCAAAATAGGGTTAAATACACATTTGCAAGCAAGTGTCTTTTTCTGTCTAACTCAGCGAAACAATCCTTATCTAATAATGGCTTCCTATAGATATTTGCCGTCAGCAGTTGCGAGACAAAGAAAGGAAACAGATGGTAAAGGAATATTTACCTCAAACATTTTTACAGACAACCTTCTTAAACATTCTTGTAAGATACAAGGAAAAAACAAGCTGATATACTTTTTATAATCATAATATTCTTAGCCAATAAACTCATAATGAAGAAATTAAATACCTAACAGTTACAGGCATATGTAAGGTACTTCAAGAATAAAACAACACCTTTGAACCCCATACTTAGGGCCTCATTCTATTAGCGGCCGCAGCCGTTGCGGGGCCGCAAGGACCGGCCGCAAGCTATTCTGCTATTCTATTCCCTTACGGCCGGAGGCTCCGGCAGGCTTGCGGCCAGTGCCTTGCTATCTCTTGCGGCCGCTCGCGCCAGAGGAAAGCCTTTGATCTAAAACGGCCGCAAGAGTTTCGGCCGTAAGAAATTCCTATTTGCAATTCAATTGCTCCGGGAAACCTCTCTGCAAGGCTAAAAACGAGCCGCTGCTTACTTGCAGGAAAGAGGTCCCGCTAGCACCAATTAAGCACATAAAATAGCTCAAATAAAGCCATCCTGCACTTTGAGAAGACTATAAAGGGATTTTAGGTGTTAGTAGCACATAATTATCCTATACTTAAATCCGTAAAATATTTTATTTTTAATATCCGTAAAATATCCATGTAAAAAGTCCAGAGTGCTTGGAGCACCTCAAACATGCCCACGCCGCAGGCAGAAAATAAACAGTTAATTTGAACTCGGGTTTGGGCTGATGTGCAAGCTTGAGAGTGGGTTCCTTTTAATCCTCATGTCCCCCAATATGATCCCTAGCATTTACAGAGCTGTACAGTGCAGGCTTGAATTTATTTTTGAGTTTTTATATTTTACAGCTTACGGCCGGTTCCAAGATATGCGATCCTTGCGGGCCGTATAATAGAATTGCGAGTTAACTGAACCCCCGCAAGGAATCGCAGCCTTACGGCCGATTTACGGCCGCTAATAGAATGAGGCCCTTAGTCAATAGATACAATATGGAAGATGACATTACAAAGTATTTAGTCTAAAGCTTTTAAGATATAAATTAATAGAGCCCCATTACAATAATTTAGTTAGATTATAAACAATATTACTAAAATACAAGGAGAGCGGTCTACCCTACAGGAATTCTAAGAAAGATATCATATTTTGGAAACATACACTTAGGACACCAGGTTGCAATGTATCCTTTTTTTTATATAGCACAATTTATACCAGAGTAGTTATTGTGGAATTAATGGTCTGAAAGGACCCTACACATTAACAGCCTTATTAAATTGCGATTCAGCCAATTGAATATGGCTCTATTTAAGCACAGAGCATATTTTTTTTACAGAAGTTTTTTGTTGGTGAAGACCTTGCTTTTGAATAGAAGTTAACTAACTAAAAACTTCTGTAAAAAAATATTCTATGTCCTTATATAGAGCCCTATTCAATTGGCCGAATCACACTTTATTAAGGCTGTTAATCTCTTCCTCTCTTTTGATATATTTTTTTTTCCTTTTTCTTAAATATAATAAAAGTTACATTTTAGATGTTAAAGTTTGATGTTATCATAACCATGAGTGCAAAGCAAAACCTGTTCTCTTTCTTGTATGTTTGTAAATGAGTCATACTACACAGGTGTGCATTGACATCATAACTCTGAGAGTTTGGTTAAAAATCAAATAAGCTACATTGCTGATATATTGTCATAGAGCAATGTGATGCACTATATAGACACAGTGCTATCAAAAGGTGACAAAGAAACAGATATCATTCAGCAGAGATTAAAGGAATGCGTCAGTCAGATAAAAAATATATAGTAATGCATAGAGGTTGTTTTTCAAGATCATTGAATGCACCACTGAGTGAAAACTAAAAATAATTTTATATCTAATATTTTCAGAGCCACAACATCCATGCCTGGGACTGTCCGCTTCTTTCCAATTTAAGCTAGGATGCAAGCTGTTATGTTTCTCTATACAAAGAGTTTGAAGTCACAGCTGTCAGAACTAACATCTAGAAATAGCCTCTGGTTGGATAACAAGTGGGCTGTTTCAGGGTGGCCTTTGTAATCAAGACATTTTAGATATCCTAATTATTTAAACTTATTTTCATATATTTACACATTAGATCAGCTAGCAGAGACAGTGCCTATCAATTACAATGCTTAGAATTAATGCTTTACAGTGAAATCTATTTAAAGCCATGAGTCCAGGGATCCATACATAAGATATGTTGGAGATTATAAAAACTTTAACTAGTTTTCAGCTTTGAATACATCTGAGAGAACCTTATATGGAGTAGAGTACATAGGCTCCCTAGAACAGGTTGGTATATATCTTCCAGAGAATCTACATAGAACTACCCATTTTTGCATAAAATGCAAAAGTGAAAGAATTTAAGTAGAGTTGGCACCTTTTAACTGTATAAAAAAATCGCTAAATTATCCATATAAGTTTTATGTCAATGATTATTATATTGCATCCCATACAAAAGATTCATGGGCTGAACAGTCACGTTGAGAAAGTAAATAGTAAAGGGAACAGACAGTCTTCCTAGGACAATATAGTCTATGGAGACATAAAAACAAAAGCACTCTAGCAGCCAGGCGATCATTGTGAGGCCTGTAGAACTTAGGCTGCAATGAGCACAGTAGGTGCTCTTCGCGAGGCACGTAGGACTTAGTACCGAAGCACGCAAAACGGCAGAACCACGCAACTGGAAAGACCACCATAAAAACACAATTATGCCTCAAATTAACTTACACACTCACACAGCACAGGGGGAGGGCCAGGAAGCCTGTGAGTGAGGTTGCAAGTTAATTTGAGGCATATTTGTTGTTTTTTCCCGATCAAAAATCTCATTAGCGAGAAAAGAAAATGGCGGCAGTAAAAAACAGTCCGAAGCCAGGAACACTTAACGCAAGGCAATAACACTTAACCAAAGCCAGTAACATTTCACCCAAGGCAGTAACACTTAAACCAAGGCAGTTACACTTAACCCAAGGCAGTAACACTAATCTCGAGGCCCCTAAACTACACAGGGGGGATGCTCACAATGAACGCCAAAGGCGCTCATTGAGACCCACGCGATGAGCGCCACAGGTGCTCATTGCGGGGGTCGCGATGACCCCGGATGGTGCTCAAGCGTGAAGCCTATAAAATACACAGGGGGAGAAACTAGCAATGAATGCCAAAGGCGCTCATCATGGGGCTCGCAATGATCGCCGAAGTTGATCATTGCAATACAGGAAAGTTGAAAGACACGAGTTTTGCAATGAGCACCAAAGGTACTCAGAGGGGCAAAAGCCTCACATTGTATGGCAAACAGCATTGCCAGGCTTACAATTTTATTCCTGTCATTTTTGACCGTCAAGTTGCTAGTTATTTGTGAAAATGCAGAGGTTCTTAAGCTGTAGTAGTGGTCCATGAATTTCAGTCAGTTGATCACCAAAACAGCAATTTAGTGGTTAAAGGACCACTGTGACCACTGTGAGGTTTTCTATATGATCTTTTATATAACTAAACTGGGCCAAAATGCTTTAAGTAAGCAATATATCACATATTATAATTGTCAAACTACCAATCGTCGTCACACTTTGCGAGCACACCTAGCGAGCGACGCAGTTCTTGTGAGCTTGCAAAGCGAGGGATGCAGTTTGTGGAAGGTGGAGGCTCTACGGCTATATACACCCACACAAGCTTCCCTTTACCAACAATACGAACCGCAGGAAATTTACAGACTTAGCACACAAAAATATGAGACGCAGGCCTTAGAAAGAAAACCATTACGACCTCGCAAAAATACGACCTTAACGGCCGAACTGCGCGCACCGGAAAACACAATAAATACACACAAAAAAAGATATAAAAAGCATAGCGAGGGGGGGGGGGCACTCAGGACTTCTGCAAGTGAAGTTACACCTCGATTTAAGTCCAAATTCTTCACAAGTTCAGACACACAAAAATCCCCTAAGCGAAAGAAAAATGGCCACCGAAAAAAAACGAAAACGAGGCGACAGGACCCTAAACACGCAAAACACCACCAAGCACATACGGCTTTTCTAAAAAGCAATAAGAGGTAAAGATACACTTTTACTAAGGACGCAAAATCATACACACCAGCGTAACACATACACATTTACGCCATTTCTCAATGTGGAAGTACACAGCTACACTAACGGCTTTCCCTACACTACACACTGCACACATTGCTGAAACTTACACCTCAGCTCCAGAAACGTCCAAAACTACAGTAGATGCTGCAGGAACATAGAAACAGGTTGTCAGCTCTTCAGCAGAATGCTTCCTGCATATATTACTTAGGAATAGGTAAAGTATATTAATTTATTCATTATTTCATTGACATACAACAATACATATACAGTACACAAAAAAAGCTGTCACATGTGATGAGCTCCGAAGGCGCTCAGCGCAAGCCTCACAATGAGCGTCGAAGGTCCTCACGCTAAAAAATGGATAAAACAAGATTATCTGTTTTACGATTTCATGCCTGGCATTTTTTGACGGGCAAGTCGCTAGTATATATATATTTTGCCCAAGTTTAGCTATCCAGAAGATCATAAAGAAAACCTTTGATCACAGTGGTCCTTTAACTACAGTAGCTATTTCTGTGATATCATTTTATTACATTTATTGAGGGTGTTTTTGCTGATCAACTGTATGAAGTTTGTGGTACTGTATATTCTCTACTGTAATTTTATTTTCTGTACTGACTCTTCGGTACTGCTGTTATTTTCTCAGGAGAGTTTGTCCTTGCGCGTTAAAGTGCTTTCCATTAGTCTTGTTTCAAACACTGGCGGTTTAAGCTGCATTCCTTCCACCATTTCATTTAACTTTATAGTTTTCAGTACCTCCAAAGTCTTCTATCATTTCAGGAGTCTGATACACCAATACCAAAATGGCATATCCCCATGTAGCATAACTGCATACAATTGGTAGTAAAATAAGAACCTATATATATATATATATATATATATATATATATATATATATTACAGTACAGTGCTAATTAAAATACATTTCATTGTTTAGAAAGGAGTAAACCAACACATTGTAGTATTGTAGTACACTAGTAGGATAAATGTAGGTGTAGCAGTAAAACATTTAATTGCCATAACAAAAAGCAATACTTCAGGTAACAAAGGGCCCTATTCTATTACAAATACTTTTTTCCCCCACTGTATCTGCTCGCAAATGCCTCAAACTCACAAATTTTGCTGCAAGTGTTTTTTTTTATAAATGTTTAGATGTAATCTATTGACTACAGCTCGCAAATTAAGACCGCAAGGCTGAACACGTAAACCCTGACTTTTTAAGTAACATTTCAGGGGGGCGTGATCATATGATCTGACAATATCTAAGCAAGCTCATAACTTACTTCTTAAACACTCGCAATACTGCTTAGACACAGGCAATAGTGACATCAGTAAAACATGGAGTTAAAACAAAACAACAAAGTCAGAGGTGCTTAATCAGAAAATGAACTAACCTTAATAGGTTAGTTCTATGGACACGATAAGCCACTCTGAGAGCAACCTCTTTAACTCACTGATGCCCTTCACAGGGAGAAATATCCTGTAGTATATCAGTCTGGTCTCACTCACTAGAGTGACCAGTCGCGAAATATCAGGCAATTCTCCCTGAACAGGAGAAACAGCAAACCCCAGATGTACATTTCGGCCTTCATTGAGGTGTAGCTGAACTCCGTAAGTGGAGTTTATATTTGAGGTTCACGCAGAGACTACGAGTCAATAAGTAAATTTAGCGATAGGACTCGCAATCCAGCAATGTAGTAATCAATACAATTAATTAAAGCAACTTTTCTAGTTCATGTGGGTTCCATGATAAGTATTAACTCTAGTTAATATTTGTGGAGTTTTTTGGGGTTTTTTTATATCATTTTTATTTGATTTTAAAACCTTTGAACAATGATAGTAATACGTCTTAGACTTGAACTGTTACATTTTAAGTGCACACATTAAGAGTCCATCAAGTCAATCCATAATAGACATAATTGGACAAAACAAAACAACTTGACTATGCCCTGGGCCAAACCCAAGCAGAGTTGAAAATGTAAAAGGAACGAATTTAGGTAAAGGGGCATAACATTGGAATTGATTGATGTAGTATTTATGATTGAATCACATTTTTTCCACTTTAATGTTGGAACTTTTATTACACTCAATCCTTGGAAATCATATTCTAAAGCTCAACGTTTGTTGATTATCGCTTTCACTTTGCTCCAATTGGGAACGTATGGTTGGTGCAAATTAGAAGCTATCATTCATTTTGTAGTCATGAATATTTGTATAAGACATGCTTTAGTGTCCCAGGGTTAAATTGTCTAGGAAAAAATGAAATAGAACTGTGACAGGAGTGACCTGTAATTTAATATCTAGTAATAGAGATACTGTATGTATTCAATACACTTATCCCAAAATTGATGAAGAACTGGGCATTTATACCAGTCGTGGTAATGTGAACCTAATTGGCCACAATTTCACCAGCAGTATTTACATTTTTAATTTCCAGAAATGTGCTCAATTCTTGTAGGTACATAATACCATTTGTTTAATATCTTAAGGAAAACTTCTCGAAGAGAAGCGTCCTTAATATATCTTTCTGTAATATTAATTGCTTTATGCCAGCTCTTTTCTGACCAGTCTCGCCCAGCTAATCATTTTGTTAGTTTTATTACTATTTATACAACTGGAAATACATTTTAATTTATTATTAATTTCTCCATATCTGTTAAAGATCTAAGGGTATCAAGATAAAATTCGGAATATGCCCAAGCCATTTTGAACCCAACATAATTAATCTAGGAAAATTTTGAGAAAGGTTTAATTTTGCTTCACATTGATTTAAAGAGGCCAGAGAATCTCTGATAAAAAGATCCTTGAGAGTCTTAATCCCTCTATTTGACCAATCTGAAAGGAAAGGTAATTTTAGTTCTCTTTTAATCATGTCTATTGGGGTTATAATACTGGGAAGGAAAAAGTAAACTATATTTGATCAATACTTTTTTCCAGAAGTTTAGTCCCAATTTGATTGTCTCTAAATCGATTAAAACCTCTGTCCTCCTGGGATTATTTCTAAACAGGAGGGAGGCAAAGCTTCCCTCATGAATACAGGCTCTTTCAATTACTATCCATTGACTCTTATTATTCTGGTCTAGCCATTTTATTAAATGGGAAAGCATAGTAGAGTCATGATATAATTTTCAGACAGGATAAGCCAGGCCACCTTTATTAAACCTTCTGACTATCACCCTAGACGTAACTGTCGGGGGTTTGCCTCTATAAATACATCTATCCAATAATCTTTGATATTGGGCAAGTAAATATCTGGGAATTCGAAATGGAATGCAACTAAACAAGTAGTTAACTGTAAGATGGACATTTTTATTGCCACTATTCTTCCTGACAAGGACAGATTTGTAGATTTCCATGAAAAGATTATATCTGATAATTTCAAATATAACTTCCCATAATTGAGTTTGATCATCTTCTGAATGTTATTGACCAACTTAATACCAAGGTGTTTAAAGTTTTCACCTTGCCATTTATATTTGAATCCGTACTCTAACTTCTCTCGGGTTTTAGCCAGTAAATGTAAAGCTAATATTCCATTCTTTATGATATTACGTTTATAATTTGTTATTTTACTATAGGAGTCTATAATTTTAGGCAAGTTTGAAAGAGACTTACTCGGGATTGTTAATGTGAGTACAATATTATTTGCATATACTGTAGTATAATTTTATACTCTGTTCCTCCTATTTTTATACCATTAATTACAGATAATTTACAAATTGTTTCTGCCAATGGTTCGATCATCAAGGCAAAGACTAAGGGGGAGAGTGGACACCCCTGTCTGGTGCTGTTTGTCATGTTAAATTTAGTTGACTTGAATCTAGTCCCTATAACATATGTCGATGGGGATGAGTAAAGGGCTTTTATGGCATGAGTGTCAAATTTTGTTAATGTTAGATCCATATATTCCAATACAACCCAATTGAACGCTTTCTGAGCATCTAATTTTTGAGAATGAAATTAGATTTATCAGCCTGCAGGTGTTGTCTAGGCCTTGCCTATTGATTATGAAGCCTGTTTGATCCATTGAGAGTAATTTGTGGATTACTTTATTTAATCCTGTAGACAAGAACTTTGCTTAAAGTATTACATCAGTGTTCAACAGGGATATGGTCCTATAATTTATGCACTCAGGAGGACCTTGATCTTGCTTCAAGATAGTAATTAAATTAGCTTCCAATGTCTCAGAGGGGACTTTTCCCTCTCTCTTAATTTCGTTGAACATTTCTTTAAGCGGTGAGATTAAAACTTCTTGGCAAACCGTATAATACATATTTTCAAACCCGTCTGGACCTGGAGCTGTATGTAATTTAAACTCTTTTATAGCTAAACATATTTCTGAATTAGTGATCTCTTTATTCAGAATTTGAAGATCCGATTTGTTATTCCTAGGAAGATCTAAATTATCTAGAAAATTTGAGATCTCTTTCTAGACTATTTAGCTTGATATAAAGCATATTTGTGGTTTTGAGTCTGTTCTGCTATTAATTCTAATGTATTTCTATGCTTTCCTGTATTCCTAAAAACAATATGGCATGATTAATAGCTGTTAAGGCTCTAATAACTGATTGAAAAATGCCTTGCAAGTCCTCAAGTCTTTTGACAGTTTTACGTGATACTTTTTTCATTTGCGAGTTTGAAAATTTTTGCAAATTAGATCTGCGAATCTAATAGAATATTGATTTTGTGTAACCTTAATTGGTTAGCACTCGTAAATCTTGAGCTGTGCTAAAACCAATTGAGTTTTTTTGGCTTGTCAGTAGTGATTTTGGGTGGTCTACTTGTAATGGGTTTGTGACTAGCTAATAGAATATGTGGCAATTGCAAACTGACTGATATGTAGCATAAATTTTCATTATGGGGGCAATAGAATAGGGTCCTGTTGAATATTTATTTATATGTAATATAAAACCATGTTGTACTAAAGTGGACAGAGTGATTTCTTATTTGGATATGAAATTTTGTAAAGCATTATAGGTAAAGACTTTGTATAAACTGGAATATATAAATACTAAAATATGTTCTCCTTTCAGTTTCAATCACTGTTAAATATGTCTGTTCAATTGAAAGCACAAAATGTTCTATTTTCTGCCATTATATTATGCGCAAGTGTCAGTTGTACTAATTGTTATAAATAAAATGGCATCTACTTCTTTTAGCTGGATTGCAACGAGTAATTAATTACTAAAATAAAATATGTCTTTAAAGAACATATTTACAAAATTAAAATGATAGCTTAAACTTCTTTGGTATACATGAGAAACCTTCATAATTAATAATACTTTGAAAAGCAAAGAAAATGGATTTTCAAATGAAAAAAAACAGTTTTGTGAAGGCTTCAATGAAGCCTTTAATCTGGTTCCACTGCTGAAATTGGATTTTTTTAATATGTATTTCATCTTGTGATTTATATTTATTATTTCCTAAATTGCACATTAGTTTAAAGTTTCTATTTCAAAAGCAGAATATTTGGTCTTGCACATATTTTTCAACATAACACCTGCTAGCACTATTTAAAAATACACTCTTTTTGCGTACCTGTTAAAGGATCACAGTTTTTTTAGCTTTTTATATGGTATTTTGAATTACAAAACTTGATAATATGCAAATTGCTGATTCAGGTTTTCATTTACCTTACAAAAGCAACTTCTGCTCATCTCTTATTCTCTTTTGTGACAAGTTGCCAGTCTCCACTGGGTTTGTACCCATGTTTGATGGAGGAACACCATACAGGAAACGTTAATACTTTTCCAAATTTTACAATAATATTAGCTGGTGATAATAAAACCAAAACAAATTAAAGAAAATACCAAATCTAGCTTTTACCAAAGCATTAAACTTACATTTAGACAGTTCCCACACTAACTAGCTACCATCCAGCTAAACGTGGATGGAGCAAAAAAACAAAAAACAAAAAAACGGCTTAATAGGTTAATCACAATCACAGAATTACAGGTTGCAGAACGATCATCAGCTCCAAGCTGTTCTCTCTCTTTTTTTTTTTTTTTTATCCAACTTCAAAAACTTGCATGCACACGTCTCTATTTGTGTCTCTTTTTCACAGCTCAGACCTGCTGCATACACAACTGTGTGCATGACTTTTCTTTCAGTTATAGGCAAACTGCACACCTCTCTGGAAAAAGTATTAAATAAAATTATTCAAAATACACAAACAATAGTATGAGATACTACATTTTGGGATAAATGAACGTGTACTCCAATAAAGCAGAGTGTATCACAAGGCATAAAATGCATAGTGCACCAAATTCCTTTAACGTTTTCAGAGACCCGCAGCAATGTTCAAGTAATCCTTTAAAACAACTGTTTGGAACCACCACATGGTGTCTACCTCTGACCTTCAATTCCTAGTTGTTAATTACAGAGTACTATACACCTTTTTTCTTATGACCTAACTGCAAAATGTATAGTAAAAGAGTATTCTTATTCTTATTATCATTATCTTTATTTGTAATGCACTAACATATTCCCTAGAGCTATACAGGGGTTAAGTACATGGTAAAAACAAAATTAACACCTTACAAAGAATGGAGGGCCCTGTTTTTGATCTTAAAATCAAATGTACATAGTGTTTGTTTCCCAATCACCGAAACATGTTTGAAAACTCACAAACTTACAATCTAAAAGGTTTAGGTGTGATACAAGAGGGTGATAGATGCAAGATGGCAATTTGTTCAATCAAGTGGAGGTATCTGTGTGTTGTACTGTAGATTGTGGGTGTGAGTTAAAAATAATAATAATATTAAGCCTGAAGGTGATAGTGAATGTTTCTAGTCAAGGTTTTGAGGCAGGAAGATAGTCTGTTGGAGTGTGGTAAGGAGTTCCAGATACTAGGGGCAGCATGAGAAAAGTCTTGAAGGCTGGAGTGAGAGGATGTGATAAGAGAGGAGAAAAGAAGAAGGTCATTAGCAGAACAAAGAGGGTGATTGGGAGAGTATTTTTAAACAAGAGCAGAGATATAAGGGGGTGCACTGTTGTTGAGGGCTTTATATGTTAGGGTCATGATTTTAAATTTGATTATGGAGGCTATGGAGGCAGATACTGAGCATTTAGTATGGAAGATGAGTCTAGCGGAGGCATTTATTATGGATTGGAGACAGACGAGAGATTGGGAGGCTAGCAAGGAGGGAATTGCAATAGACGAGTCGAGATATGATGAGAGAATGTATTACAATTTTAGATGTGTCTTCTGTACATTGATGTAAAATTATAATTAAAATAATAATGACTTACAATTGTGATTCGGCCAATTGAAAAGGGCTCTATATAAGCACAGAGAATTTTTTTACAGAAGTTTTTAGTTAGTGAAGACCTTGCTTTTGGATAGAACTTCACTAGCAAAAAGCTTCTGTAAAAAAAAAGAAGAGCCTCTGAGAACTTTAAAGTTAAATGGCAAAAATTAATTTAATCAACAGCTCAGGTTTTTATATTTGTAGTGTTTGGGTAATAGAAACTCCTAAGAGCTTTTAATATGTAAACTATAAAAGCTCAACAGGATAAAAACATACCCACAAATACACCACCCTCCATCGTATACAACAGTATCCTTTATTGGATTTCAATTCAAATGTCAAATGAGCATTGAATGATGATGAACTGCATATACCTGATTGCATATACCAGATGCTGTTAGAAGTTTGACTGATTAAATTAAGATTACTATAACATATAGAAAAAGGGGAAGAAAAGTAATCCTGACTGCCAGTATCTTAGACATCACCTAGCACAAATGTTATACTTAAATTAGACATTCAACAATAATGTGGCACACCTGACTCAGTTCTCTCTTTCATCACCCACATCTCATCGCTCACCAAATCCTGACATCTTGGGAGTATCTAAAACATTTGTTTAATTCCTGAAGAACGACACAACAAAACTCCAAACCACACTTCATCATGTCGCAGCTTGTCTACTGAAACTTTACAATTTAATTGGCCTTCCACTCAACCACTTATTACAACTCCAATCTGCCCTGAATGCATTTGCCAGGCTCATTCAACTTACCCGATGACTATCATCTCAACTACTGCTTCCCTCTTTTCCCTCCCTATATTATCAACCATATTAACCGTAAGCTGAACTGCACTAAACCTCCCTATATCTCAACTTATTCCAAATATATTGCAGTTCATGCTCTCTGCTGTGCCCATTAAAGAGTGAACATGCATTTTGGACTCATTTGCATGTCTCTGCCCAGTTTCCCAGAGTGCAGTGCAATAACTGTATTTCTTGGAATTCTGAGCAGAAAATAAGGTGTTAACTTATTTATAGACTGCACGATGTGAATGCAAAGGTATATATACATATATAACAAGGTATATGTGCTAATATGCTGTCTTCTTTTATTATACCATCTTCAAATGTGTTTACAAATGTTAATTAAGTGTTTATTGTACCCTTAGCCCAACCAAATGTGCTGGCTCCATAAAGTAAAAAAAAGGAAAGTAATTAAAAAAAATATACACAAATAGTAAATGTAAAGTAGGAAAAATTATATAGAATATATTTAGGACATACTGTATATATAACTCATTACATAGACAGTAATAGACAAATATTTCTAAATGTGAATGTCCAAATTTAAAGTCACCGACAGCAGACAGCATCTAAAATTCTCCAAATAATTTTATTTTGTATTTATGAGTCACAAAACTGTAAATCATTGTGCATAATTATTGTACTGAAACCAGTCTGAACCCTTAAGGCTACTTCCAGAGCACCAAAATAAAATCGATAATATAGATGGCTTACTAATTATATTGCTCCAAGCATATTTGAGATATATGACACTGAGATTATAATTGCCCAGGAGTAAAATAACTGGCAGCATGTCATGTGCCATATCACTCCAATATTTCTACCCACTGACAATCCACCGGTACCACTCCCTTACAGCTCAAAAATCCAAGTGATGTGGTTATGTGTGTGTCATATTTATAGTCCTTACAGAAAATCTCAATATGTTTTAGAAAGATCTGAGTTTTCAGATACTTAGATATGTCATGATAACTTTTCAAAAATAAGCAAATACCTTAAGAATATGAATAATGTTATAATCTTTTTTTTTATTCCCTACAGATACTATAAGAATCCCATACACACCCACTTGAAGCATAAAGACTTTCCTTATGGTGCCAAATAAATAATGGCAGCGCTCTTAAAAGTTGCACAGAAAATGTCGCAATTATATTTTGAAATTGTAAGTAATAAGGATATTCTAAGGATATTATTAAAAATATATAAATTTTTGTTAGATACTTGACATTAAATGTTGATCTTTATAGACAGAGGATACTTTTCAGGACTCTCTTCCTTATCACATTATATGCTAAAAACATCAGACTCTTATAAGTAATCTATGGATTTGATTACATTCCACATGCTAAAACTACTTTAGCTTAGCCAACATTTTTACAAGCTAGAGATGCCATTACATGGTCCTGCTATAAAACCATTATGTGTTTACTTGCACATAGATTGTTGAGCATTAATATGTTACTATAAATCACTTGCAACCAACCTACAGCCATATTAAATTGTGATTTGGCCAATTGAATACGGCTCTATATAAGCACAGAGCATATTTTTTTACAGAAGTTTTTATTAAGTGAAGACCTTGCTTTTGGATAGAAGTCCACTAACAAAAAACTTCTGTAAACAAAATATGCTGTGTGCTTATATACAGCCCTATTCAATTGGCCAGATCGCAATTTAATAAGGCTGCTAATGTGTACACGTAAGAAACTACAAATTTAAAACATTCATGATTCCCTGCCACAGCAAGAAGACAAGCCAACTGGGGAAGGATAGCAGTTCAGCCCTGAACCACCAATGATCCCACCACGAATCCACCCTAAGAAGCCAACAAAGAAAAAATATAGACAGCTTGCAAACACCAAAGGATGGGCCCAGAAGAGGGCCCCAGTGCATAGCCCCGGCTGCACCAGTGGTGACTCCGCCCCTGCTTCTTTCCATCACTATTAGGTGTCCGTAAGGATCAAGCTAACATCCTGTCCAGGATCTTCTCATAAAATGTCTTACAAATCTTTTTGGACAGAAAGATTTACATAACCCGCTTCCCACCAATTCAACTTGCGTTGGACTGAAAGTAAATTAATAGTACTAATGGATCAATCCATGGGTCAAGAGTAAGATCTGTAATCCAGCCACAGAGGTCACGTTTTGCTGAATGTTTTGGTGTAGTGATGAAGCATTGCAGTAATGTTTACCATCGGGTACACCTTGAAATCTTAATATCCCTTGCTTCAGGATTGTTGAATGAAGCTGTTCCTCAGGCCATTATAGGGATAAAAGTATTTAGTATAGAATAACATATTTGTAGATTCTTCTTCTTGGAAGATACATAGATAATATGTCAACCAAAACATTACAATAGGATTGTACCCTGTAATAAGTAGCATTAATTGAAAGTAGCCAAATCTATTCAAAGGGAACATGGGGGGATTTGTATCTGCAGTCAGTGTATATGTTTAGTAGTCCTACCAAGGAATATTATTTGAAATGACTGAAACATGGTTAAGGCAACTATAAATGCAAAGCTTAGGTGTGTAGTTGCCTTGCAGAGAGTGATACAATTTGCATGAATGAGAATTTCAATCTATTAGGCTGCTTCGAGTAAAGTGTTTAAAGGCAGCTTGTAGTGTAATTATCATACTTAGGAAACAAGTGAGAATCAATCTTCTGCAGAGTCTGCATTGCTTACTTGTCTGTAATTATATCTCCTCACTGTAAGAAACGGAAATGACTGCACAGTTGTGTTTGAGTGATCAACAGGGCATTAATGACTATTGATTATTGACTGGTTTTATACATAAGATAATAGAGAGAATGATCCTGATAAACAATAGACCTTAAAGACCACTACACAATGAATATATATGTTTGACAATGTTGAGTATTGCTATAAGCATAATAAAGCATGAAAACAGTTATAAAGTTAATTGATGCCTATGTAGGACCCTGGAGGGATACATGATATCTTGGTGAAAAGGCTTTTACATTTCTGGAGAGCTGTCATTGCAGTCTTTGATGCAACTTCCAGCTTCTGTGTCAGTGAGGGGGAATGGGCGTCGTGTCAATTTCAATTTTATCCTATTATAAAAACAAAGGATCTTGACTTCTGCCTGATCCCTTGTCATACTCCCTCAACTGATAACTAGAAAGACTAATTTCCATTATCCAGAGCTCAGAATGTGATGTAACAAACAGAAGATGGATTATAGTACTTATAAACATAGTCTTCAAAATTCAGGTTCACCCCAAAAATGTTTTTCTGTCCATGGCTCACACAGCTGCTAATATTGTTAGGTTGGTACATACCTGACAAACAAATTGAAGTATTTTATTTATATTATGCATTATGAAGAACCTGAATTGATAATAGGCATTTTTTTAAGTAAATAAATAAATTAACAGTATTTAATTTTTAACTATTATATCCAAATATAATCTCACTTAATGGCGTCAGACACTTTGCATTTGTTCCTAACTTTATTATATCCCTGGATAGGAATAGAAGCAAATGTAGATTTAGATAGCATGTATTCAGTTCTGTTGAAAGACAACCACTACAAAGTGACACTTTACAACAGAACTGGAGATAAATCCCCAGTTGCATAACTCCCCCACTTAGGCTACAGGCAGACTAGCTATCTAAGGGTTTGATTACATGGCTTCCGTAACAGCTCCCATAAGGCTGCCTCAGCGCTGCAGGAGTTTTTACAAAAAAAATATACTGACTTGCCCGGGGTTTATTGCCCATAGCTTCTAGCTGTCATGTGTGCTTGCAACCTGCCTAATGTATACCTGTAGGAGAGTCCAAGCCTGAAACTCATTGGGCTCTGTCATGATTACATTGTTTAAGGAGTGATATTGCCAGTAATTATGAAAATGGCCAAGGGAGCATGACATTGGTGCATTGGGATTATGTATTATTGTGTGCGGTTATATGTTGCCTGTACAAGGTTATTAGGTATCCTAGTTCTAATATATTATAAGAGGAAAAATGTGATATAGAACATATGTGGAAATGGTAAAAATGCTCTGCACAGAAGTTAGCTGCAGATCATTGAACCCTCACACATACAGGCTTTGAATCAAGACAGATGTATGTACTTCAAGTAGTCCTAAGAAAACAATTGGAATTAACATCAAGGCTTTTTCACTAGTCAGCTATACATATCTGGTGAATTTGATCTAAAGAGCTTTAATAGCCCAAGGTTGCAAGCCAGATGGGCTGACATCACACATACACAAATATACACAAGGGTGTGGTATTGGAGAGTATAAATATGTTGGTTTGTTAATTCAATAGAGGTTCAGTTCTAGTTTTCACATATCCACAGTGTGAGACTATTTCTGTGTTTTGTATCCTGACTTGGGCAGTGGTCTTGCCATAGGTCACTAGTAACCTGTATCCAGTATTCTCTGCCTGTACCTTTGGGCATTGCCCTCTTCAAAAGCCCCCTTCTGTGCCAAAGAGAATTAGAACCACAGGATTCTGCTTTGGTAGGTGTGAACTAGGTTCATATTAGTCCCCCTTGAAGAAGCAGATTGTGACAGTCTCGATTGCAATGCAACACAATGCCACCCACTACATATGAATCCACTTATCAACCCATCCATATATAATAACACTAACATGTCATAGAAGGGTTAATAAATAATAAATATGAATGGGGGGTTATGGCCCCTTCCCCTATGCCTTTCTACCCCCTCAAAAATAAAATTGAGCAAAGGTTTCCCTGTGACTTTCTCAACATCTGGGGCATACCAGATCCCATACCCCTCTCCCTTTGTGTGTTATGTTGTGTGGGGGTTCAATTAACTTTTCATTAATCCACTCACCTACCCTAAATAAATAATAAGTCTCCCATGGGAGTCCCTAATATTAATCCACTATAATAAGGGGTCCCTATTTACCGCATCATATGGACACCTAAAAACATAGGGATCCCTTTAGACTCCCATGGCACCCTACCCTCTACCCAGATAGCCCTTAACTATATTCCCCAACTACCAATTCTAAGCAAACAATATACAAAAAAAACATAAAACCAGTACAATATAAAACAATTACAGAAATAAAAGTAAAATAATACAAATAAATTATAATTAAAATAAAAATATATTACAGAAAATAATTTAAAAAAATTAAACCTGTAGATTATCACCCTCCTTAGTTGCACTATCCAGTGATTTTCAGCAATGATCAGCAATGCCTTGGTGCTCTTCAGTCCTGCATAAGCTGGCACAATCAGTATTGAATGAAGCCATCAGTCCTCTCTTCAGGCCATCCTTGGAAAAGGCCTCTTCATTCTTGATTTAAGCCAATACAAAAAAGTAGTAAGACTTGCAGAGCTCCTGCTGTTTGACTATGCTCTTGCCTTATATACTGTTTTTCTAGGCTTCTGATTTGCTGAAATATGTGTCAATCATATTTCAGCCAATCAGAACTGAACAATTAAAACTCTCTATATCTGATAACAAGACTGCAGGAGTTGATGGAATCCCAACTGAACTATTAAAAATTCTTCAAGGTAATGATGTTAAAGTATTGCTTTCCTTATGCCAACAAATTTGGAAAACTCAACAACAGCCAATAGACTGGAAAAGATCAGTCTACATCCCAATCCCAAAAAAAGGCAGTGCCAAAGATTGCTCCAATTATCAATTAATTGCACTCATTTCACATGCCAGCAAGGTAATGCTTAAGATCCTATAAGTACAGCTCCAACCATATAAGGACCGGGAACAATTAGATGTGCATGCCGGGTTATGCAGAGGAAGAGGCACAAGAGATCAAATTGCCAATGTCCACTGGATAATAGAGAAAGCAAGAGAGTTCCAGAAAAACATTTACTTCTGCTTCATAGACTTCTAAAGCCTTTGTTTGTGTGGATCACAACAAAATGTGGCATGTCCTTAAAGAGATGGAAGTACCAGATCATCTCATCCTCCTTTCAAAGAATCTGTATGTGGGCCAAGAAGGTTGGACTGGATGAATCCAAAGATGGAATTAATATTGCTGGAAGAAATATCAACAACCTCAGATACGCTGATGATACTACTCTGATGGCTGAAAGTGAGGAGGAACTATTTACTATATTTACTTTCCATTCACACTTAGGGCCTCATTCAACTGCAGAACGTAACTCGACCGCAAACGGAAGGCAATTGTACAGCAATGTAGCTTGCGATCGACATTTACGAGCCCAGATCTCTAAAACGTAGCAATTGAATGAGGCCCTATGTTTTTGGCTAGATTTATTAGGGGAGCAAAGTGATCAAACTTTAGGTGAAACCACACAAAGAACAATGAACATATCACATGTTGTGATCTTAGGGTTTACTTGTAAGGGTTTGGTACAGGCAGCATAAAGTAGCTAATGTTAGAGCTTCTGTGAAATTTTAACTCATAAGATATCTTATGGGAGCATTAAAACTAACCCCAAAGATGGAGCTGAGCTTAAAAAAATACTTTTATGCTCCTGTCCTATATGGCTGCTAATATTACTAGGTTGTTATATGCTTCACAAACATGTGAATTTTTTCTCAAACTACAACGGTGCTATAATCGGTGTAATATGCAAATAATTTAGTACAAGGTCAGGTCAGGTTTCCTTTTTTTCATATGCAATATATCCAATACCACTATAAAGTGCAGGGAATTAACAGGAAAAAAAAGATTTCCACATTATTGCAAATTCCTTAAAGGGACACTCTGGTCATATATTTAATATATATACTATTTTGGAGAACTTCACTTGAAAATAGAAAAAAATGTTTTTAGAAAGGAAAATAAAAGAATACAGCTTGTAATATATTGAACTTTATATACAATTTTGCTTGTGTGAGATCTGCAGTTTTGTTTTCTGGTGATCAATTTACTGAAAATCTACAAATGCCAGTGCTTTTTGTAGCAGTAATTAACTATTTTTTTTCTCAGAAAGTAGTACACAGAATCAACTGAAAAAAATATTGGAAGCCTTGAACACTAATTTAGTGTAAATGATAAAAATACAAAGGTTGTATCTATCTCTTTTGCTTTTTCAAAACATTTTGCTTATTATTAGTTATTTAGTTATTCAATAAACCATAGAGAAAAAAACTGACCACAGCAGTCCTTTAAGGTACAAATTGCCTTTACATGTCCCTTGTACAGGTTGGCTTGTTTTTACATTGCAAAATGTGCATTTATACCACACAGTACTGTGAGGTGACTCCCCTGGCTGTCTAACTAGCAAGTCCATCATTGCATTCTATACCATTTATTTATCTTTTTATTATATTTCCCAATTGTATAGCGCTTGTATCCAAACTCTTATGAGATTCTTTATAAGAGTTTCCAGGTTTTTGACAGCATTGGTTAAAGGGTTAATTACAGTACATATTTAGACATGCAGATGCAAGATGAGTAGGAGGCTCTGTCCTGAACAACATGTGAGCGTTTTAAGTAATTAGGGAGCAAGAGGAGATAGGTATGGATTGTATCCTCTTAAGCATTTACTTCCCATAGAAGCAAAGGGATTTTAACATAACGTGTTTTCAAAGCATTACAGTGCCCTCTAGTGATCATTCATAAAGCCAGCAGTGAACTAAAAATTGCTACAATTTGTATTCGGAGAGGGGAAGTGGTCCATCACCCATGGCGATATATATAACCCCCAAGGACCCTATCCCTATCATCCGTTGTAGTGTAAAGGGATCTTGATGGTTAATATTTTATAATTGGTTACTATTATATAATTATATTATTAATATTACATATTATATTATATGTTTTTTCAGTAATGTTACATTAAGCTTGGAGGTAGTATTAGGAAATATGGGGTCCTCATGGACCGCATGAAGGAGATGTGGCAAGCCTAGACAGGGGTCATATATTGGGGTTAAGGCCCCCCACTATGCTCAAGGGTGTGGGGGGATTAAGGGGTTGATGTTCTCCCTGTTAGTGAGGGGGGGTCCTGGACAACCAATTATTTTTTTATTTTTTGTTAGACTAGCAGTGAAGAAGCTGTTCTTCATATATATTTACTAGCGACTTGCCTGTCAAAAATGACGCCAATAACATTTAACCCTTGCAATGCGAGGCTCTCCCACTCTAACTTGCGGGCCTCACGATGAGCACCTTCATCGCTCATTGCGAGCCTCTCCACTGTCTACTTTACAGGCGCTCATCGCTAGCCCCGCAATGAGTGGCTTCGCCGCTCATTGCAGGCCTCAGCCAACCAGCCACACTGCAAGCCCCCCGTGTCTCTTTCCACCCTCTCCCTCCGCTGTGCTCTACGGGTCTGAAACCTCACTGGTCTTTTGAGCTTTCCACCTCACTTAAAGCCTACCTCTGCCCCTGTGCTGTGTGTGAGGTTGTCAGTTAATTTTGTAATCAATTGGCGTCTTTTGGGGGCCTCCAAACAGTTTCTGAGTTACGGGTTTGAAAGAAATGGCATCTGTTAAAGCCGTATTTTTTTCCAAGTCTTGCGGGCCTCGCGATGAGCACCAAAGGCCTACAGCCAAGTCTTGAGGGCCTCGCAATGAGGGCCAAAGGCCCACGGCCCCCTACGGCCTTTGTCACTCATCACGGGCCACGCAATGAGCACCTTCAGTGCTTATTGCAGCACTGTCAAACGCGTAACTTTTGGTCCTCATGCGCAAGCCCTTTTCTTTTAACATTGTGTGACCAACACTCTCAATTACGACAACTATATGTGTGTTTTATATATATATATATATATATATATATATATATACAATATATATATATATATATATATATATATATATATATATATATATATATATATATATATATATAAGGCTGGGATAGTTGTAGGAAGTAAGGACTATTACTAATTACTATTATATAATTATATTATTAATATTATATATTATATTGTATTAATTTTTTTTTTCAGTAATGTTAGATTAGGCTTGGAGGTAGTATTAGGAAATATGGGGTCCTCATGGACCGCATGAAGGAGTAAAGACTCTTAGGAGCTGTGGCAAGCCTATACAGGTGTCATATATTGGGGTTAAGGCCATCCACCACGCTCAAGGGTGTGGGGGGATGAAGGGGTTGATGTTATCCCTGTTAGTGAGGGGGGTCCTGGACAACCAATTATTTATTTATTTTTTGTTAGACTAGCAGTGAAGATAGGTTGAATGTGACATAAACCCAACCCCTTCTCTTTCATGGGAAGCGGTTCTATATATATATATATATATATATATATATATATATATATACTAGCGACTTGCCCGTGAAAAATGACGCCAATAACATTTTCACCCTTGCAATGCGAGGCTCTCCCCCCTCTAACTTGCGGGCCTCACGATGAGTGCCTTTGTCGCTCATTGCGAGCCTCTCCCCTGTCTACTTTACAGGTGCTCATCGCTAGCCCCGCAATGAGTGGCTTCGCTGCTCATTGCAGGCCTCAGCCAACCCGCCACCCCACAAGCCCCCCCTGTCTCTTTCCACCCTCAGCTTCCAAGTTACGGGCTTGAAAGAAATGGCATCTGTTAAAGCCGTATTTTTTTCCAAGTCTTGCGGGCCTCGTGATGAGCACCAAAGGCCTACGACCAAGTCTTGCGGGCCTCGCGATGGCCCCCTACGGCCTTTGGCACTCATGCAGCCCCTTCAAACGCTCATTGCAGCCCCTTCAAATGCGTAACTTTTGGCCCTCATGTGCAAGCCCGTATCTTTTAACTTTGTGTGACCAACACTCTCAATTACAACAACTATATATGTGATATATATATATATATATATATATATATATATATATGAGGCTGGGATAGTGGTAGGAAGTAAGGAATATTACTTACTGTGTTCAGGTTGCTAAAAGGGTAGTGTTACTGGGGTAAACTATAGGGTTTCATACCTGTAGCCATTTAAAAGTACACTTTAGGCAGGTAGAGTGCGAGTTAGAGCATTCAATCAATAAGCAACCACACGTCTAGGTGCACATAAAAACAATGCATGTTTCAATACGAGTGCCATGTAATAACTCCTTTAATAGCTTGTTTGTATGTGAATAATCAATGCCAAAGTTTCTAAAATGTAATACTGAATAAAACCACTTCCAAAAAAGGGCGTAATTTAATCACTGCAATGTACCAATCACCTATTAAAAGCTTTTAATAGATTGCTGGCATTGTGTCCAAACTGATATTAGAAGGGGTGTAGGGCATAGGTAGTGTTGTTAACACAACAGAGAGGAGTGAAATTAATGGGGGAAGTTATTAAGTTTAGGATTTATTTATGACCTTGTTGTTGTTGTTTAGTTATTCAGTTGTGTACGACTCTTAGCATGCCAGACACATATACTTGTATGTCTAATTTCATTTAGAGACTGGAATCCTAGTCAGAAAGCCTAAGTATTGTGATGCATGAGGCCTTAGCTAGAAGGACCTGCCATGTGGATTTTCAGAACATGATCTTCCTTTGTTGGATCTGCTGTTTGTTGGACCCTAATGATCTGGCTCATGCAAATAAATGGAACATTTACTGGTATTGCTGCATTACTATATATATAAAATACTTTGATAATGAAAATAAACAGACTAGAGTAGTTAATGAGTTTTGTCATGAGATGTTTGCTTACTGTTAAGTATTAATATCACATTTCAGGTTAAAATCTAGATTATCGGAGGTCAACAGGGCTACAAAAAAGGGTTAAACAAAGCGTGCAACCTTATAAGGTATCTAGGGCCACATATTTTTCCCTTCAAGTAAACTGTGAATATTACCTGAGCAGCTGTTTAAAGTGACACTACAGAGGTTTTACATGTGGTACAATTTAAAGCTATAGGTAATAACAAGTACTTTATCATCTTAATATTATTAAACTAACATTTGCTATTCTGATCTTTCAGTCAGCATTTGTGATCGACTCACATAGAGATTCTAATCCTTTATTAATCTGAGATTGTTATGATTAATTACTGATAAGGCACTAAGGCATTGGGTTATTTGTCCTAATTACAGTCCTGGGCACAAAAAGATGGCATGCTCAGACACAGGTGACTAAAGACTGAATAATTAACGTAATGGGCATCTAGATTTTATTTATCACGTATTCTAGATTTTATTCACCTGGACTGGATCAATCCAAAGCTGGAATCAGTATTGCTGGCAGAAATATCAACAACCTTAGATATGCCGATGATACTACTCTGATGGCTGAAAGTGTGGAGGAACTAAATGGCCTTTTGATAAAGTTGAAAGAAGAGAGTGTAAAAGCTAGCCTTTTCAATGTTAAAAAGAGAAAGATCATGGCAAACGGTAATCTCAGTACCGTGCAAATAGTCAGGGAAGAAGTGGAGGCAGTGACAGATTTTATTTTTCTGGGATCCAAGATCTCTTCAGATGGTGACTGTAGCCATGAAATGAAAAAAATGATTTGCTTCTGAGGAGGAAAGCTATGGTAAGCTTGGACAAGCTAGTAAAAAGGTCTGCATAGTTAGAACTATGGTAGTAGTAACATACGGATATGAGAGCTGGACCATAAACAATGATAAGCGCCATAGAATTGATGCCTTTGAATTGTGGTGTTGGAGAAAACTGCAAGAAAATCCAATACATCAATATTTCAGGAAATCAAGACAAACTGTTCACTGGAAAGTTTGATCATGAGACTGAAACTCAAATATTTTGACCATATCATAAGTAGACAGAATTCCCTTGAGAAGACTCTGATACTGGGAAAGATTGAAGGCCCACAAAGAAGGGGACAGCAGAGACAGATGGATAGATGAGGTCATTAAAGTCACGAACATATACTTGATGGAGATCAGACGGGCAGTGACTGATAGACATGCCTGGCGTGCTACAGTCCATAGGGTCACGGAGAGCTAGACAAGACTGAGCGACTAAACAGCAACAACAACAAATGTAATTCAAAAAGATATTAACCTTGGTTGGTAGGTGGACAAGAAAGGCTGATTTATTGTTAAATATTCCAGTCCTCAATGTGAGTTTACTGTAGGAAAATGCATTTTTCCTGATTTTCCTGATTACCTATTGTTTTAAATGAACTTCCACTATGTCACCTTAAAGGACCAATGTAGTGCTCATACAATAGATTTCATTTGTGTATTTGCTTACTGATTGGCAATGATTTAAATAAAAGTTGAAGATAACTATTTTAGACTTTAATATATCTGCTATTCCCCTCCTCCTATCAGATATCCAGGTTTATGGAAGATCTTCCCAGGGTGACTCTTCAAAAAATATTTTATCAATTGTCCTGAAAACACTGGGGCCCTCATTCAATTGTTATTTAACCAATTGAATACGGGTTCTAATTAAGCACATAACATATATTTTTAAAGAAGTTTTTAGTTAGTAAATATCTATCTAAAAGCAAGGTTTTTGCTAATTAAATACTTCTTTAAAAAACATATGCTATGTGCTTATTTAGAGGCCTATTCAATTGGCCAAATCACAATTGAATGAGGCCCTGTGTATCTGCCTCCTTCCCTGCAGTGGCGATTTTAAGCATACTTACATAGGTCGGAAAACAAATTCGGACAGTCCTCTGGACATGGACAGATCCCCTTTCCTTGATATCTAACAGGGGTGGAGGGAAGCATACAATAGTAATATGAAAAGTGAGTTTTAAAAGGTATAATTAATTATTAAAATACTGATTTTATTGACAATCAGTAACAAAATAAATAAATTAAATGTTGTCATATGACCATTACAGTGGCCTTTTAAGCACCACAAAGCGTGGCAGTCCTTTATAGGGTGTAGGGTGTCACCTGCTTAGCATTGTCCCCATTTTAAAGTTATTGTACAAAATGATTTAGGTATACTCTGAAACTTTGTTGTTATAATCAATTTTATAGCAATTTCCATGCTTTTATGACACTTCACATAAAAAGGAATTGCAAACTCCAATTTATATACTTAAATGCTTTTCACTGAGCAATTAAATTATGTGAGTAAACTGATAATGAAAAAAGTCACAAAAATAATGTGTCATAAAACGACTGATGGAATTGGCCTCAGAGCCTGGGGATATCATTTCTGCTTCCTTCCTATTATCAGTTTTGGGTCAGGACTTTTATTTAAGTACCACTGCAATCATATATTTTAAAAAAAATTAACATGTAGTGTAATATTCTAATTTAGTTTCTGCTGATCAACATCCTGAAGTTGGAGGAAACTTTCAATACTCTGAGACTTTGAATGCACTGGGAATAGTGCAGCTACAACTGCTAGTGCTTTCAACAGGTTTAAATGAAAGCTCATTAGTATAAAGGGATACACCTTCCTGAGAAAGAAGAAGCAGAGTCAGCTTAGAGAAAAAAATGGGCTCCTGAAGTAAAGAATAATTGCATACAAAAATTAGAAATGTATACGCTGCACTTTTAATCTTTTCACTCACAGTATTACAGCACACAGCCCATGTCCATAAAATCCTGTCTTGTCCACAGGAGCGTTCAGAGTAGGAAGTATTTACACCAAACCAAGCTTTACGGATGAGACACGGCTCTAGGAACCAATAGAAAATGAGAACATCATGATTATTATGATGAGTGAGAACAAGTGCCATAACTGAGAGAAACTATTATATTTATATATATTATATTTATATATGTATATATATTTAAATTAAATATATGTGACAACTGGATTTTGAGATGGCAGGTTCCCTTTAAAAGCTCACCCTTTAGCGGGACCTCACTAACCTCACTAACTACTATCAGGAGTAACATGAAAGTAACAGAAGTCTATTTACAGGCGCAAAGTCTTGCTAGGGGATCTAATTTATAAAACCTTTATTGGGACTCTGTAAAACCAAGATAATTAGTAAGGGTTTTTAATTAAGCATTAAAAATGTTAATACTGATCTAATTGGGCCCTTAATGAACAAAATTAAGTAAAAAATCTGATGCTTAATATGTTTATTACAGTATCTATCACATTAAAAATATAGTTTTCTTTGTAGACTTGCATAAAATAGCTATTTTTTTAATTGTGGATGACACCTGAAAACATTTCACATTCCAAGCTAAAAATTATACAAAAATAAACATTGAGTAACATTTTCCTGGCAAAGCAGCCATCCTGATGTTCTTTTTTGTGATGACTTGATGAAAATGAGTTTATCTGTAAGCATAAATACATTAATTACTATTCAATAAGAATCCCCAAAAATATTTTTTCGATATTTTGTACTGGAGTCATTAAAAATATCAAACTATCAAATAACTACTTTAGAAACATTTAAAAATACAGCAACATACACAATGTAAAAATGGTAAAGTAATTTATGGCATAGGGTTATTAAGCATAAGGTCATTTAATTCTGTTGACAGTTTTGTTGTTTAATTAGCCTCTAGAAATACTTGTTCCCAACATCTTATAAATTGATTTAAATGCCTTGAAGGTGATATATTTTTTCTAACTGATGTTGCTATAATGTGTTTTACAGCATCTGGTAATGGATTAGACAACATAATGAATGTATGCCCAGTGTCCATGTTAATTAAGCAATTTACGGTCATGCATAGGGCAGGCTCTTCCATTATTTTATTAGGCTTTTTACTAAGAAAGACAGAATGATTTACATTTTTGGACATTTTCCCAAGTCAAACATTCTGAAAGTTGAGGCTAATCATAGAAATTAAACTTTTGAATTCCTCAACTATATTCTGAAGCCTTTATTAAAAGTTCAATATTTTCCTTAACAATGATTTTGAGAACAAAATAAGTTAATCATGCAAATACATTTTTATCGACAAAAAAATTGCTTTAATAAATCTCTTATGAATCGTCTCTTATAAACAATTGTTTTTAAAATATAATGAATTGGCTGCTCAACATTTCTATATGTTTTGTATATTGTCAATATTTCTCCCAGCAATATTAATTCTGCATTTCGATTCGTCCAGCCGACCTTACGCATGATGTATTACGCATATAATATGAATAAATAAAATTATAATATATCACCTTGTTGCACACCTTCTCCAAGCTTGAACCATTCAGTTGTAGCATGTTTGGTTCTGGCTGTGGCTTCTTGGTCCAAATACAAATTCCTCAGGAAGCAGATGAGATGGTCTGATACTCCTATCTTTTTTAAGAACTTGCCGCATTTTTGTGTGATCCTTACAATCAAAAGACCTAATTCTATTAGGGCTCGCAAAATTGTTGCAAATTCCTGATTGCCTACGTTCTGCCTACATGCTCTAGTAGCACTATGTTTTGCGCTGCTCTTTAATTGGCCGCAGTCGCTACTCAGTTCCTATTCGCGCTGTTCGCAAACCCTGCCGCCGGAAATAAGCATTCACATACTTGAACATGATCGTGGTTCAAGCCTGCAAAATCAGAACACTGTAAAGGCAAATATAAATTCAACACAGCACTGTAAAGCTTACTGACTCAGCTTGAATGACCTCTAAGCTCGTAACTCGCTCTTCAAGCCCGTCAGACTTTGGCCAGAAATTACAGTATTGGCTAGTTGCGATGTTCACGCTTGACAATGTAGTGCTTTTAGTCTTAATGTCCCCCATAATGTTTCCCACCAATTACAGCGCTGTACAGTGCTGCATTGAATTTATATTTGCCTATATAGACCTCCAAGCAGTGACTCGTACGGGCTTGGAGGTTTAAATTCCCTGCGGCGGGTCATTTAAGGGCCCATGGCTTGCTACTGGTTACCCCATGCCGTGGGTCCCCACATTAACCCGATTGGGACCCCCGTTGCCTTTAAAATTTTAAATTCCCGCCTCACAAATTCTGAAAGGACCTTAAAGGTCCTTAAAGGACCCGCGCTAACTAAAAGATTAACCCCTGCCGCTGGGGTACTATAAGTACCCCCGGCACCTAAACTTTCCCCATCACTCATGGGGGTCTATATAGACCCTCATGATACTAAAGTTAACCCCTTCAGTCCAATAGGGGTCTATATACACTATTAACCCTAGGTTAACCCTATAAGTGCCATAAGGGTCCTTCAAGTCCCTCATGACACAAAGTCTAAACACTACACTACACTATTAACCCTAAGCATACACCATTAGCCCTAACTAAACCCCAATAAACTAATCTGTCCCCCTTTAACCCTAACTGGGCCTATTTAACCCTATCTAGGCCTATTTAACCCCATCTAGGCATATTTAACTCTATCTCCTATGGGGGTCTATACAGACCCCCATACGCCTCTATTTAACCCCATCAGTCCCATAAGGATCTGTACAGACCCTTATGAGACACAACTTAACCCCCTCAGTCCCATAAGGGTCTTTACAGACCCTTATGGGACACTACTTAACCCCCTCAGTCCCATAAAGGTCTATTCAGACACTTATGAGACACAACTTAACCCCCTTAGTCCCATAAGGGTCAATACAGACCCTTACGAGACACTACTTAACTTTCCCAGTCCCATAAGGTCTATACCTACCTACCTACCTAACACCTACCCTAACCTATTAACACCTACACTACCTACCTAACCCCCTATTAAACCCCCCACACCCCACAAATTACAAAAAATAAAAAAATAAAAAAAATATACAAAATAAAAACACCTAAATCACAGAAAATATAAAGCACCACTACAGAACATTTAAAAGATCCTTACACAAAACAAAAAAAGCACCACTACAGAAAAAAAGATCATTACACAAAACAAAAAAGCAACACTACAGAAAAGAAAAAAGGATCATTACCAAAAATAAAAAAACCTAAGTTACGTAAAATAAAAAACAAGCATACATTACATAAAATAAAACATAAATTACATACAATAAACCCCCTCAATATATATAATTTAACCCCTAAATACATACATTAAAACCCCTATCTACATATATGAATCCCCTATCTACATACATAAATACCCTATCTACATACATTAATCCCGCTAACTACATAGATTAATACCCCTAACTACATACAGTAAAACCCATAACAACATACAATTAAACCTCTAACTACATACAATAAAAATCCCTCTATCTGACCTAAAACAACCCTCCCTCACTAAACCTAGAATAGGGTAAATAAGCCCAATAACCTTGCTAAAATGCCCCTCCAGCGACAACGGTTTTCTGGCCTTTATCCCTCACATAAGGGCACATGGAGAAAAACCTGTTGCAGTAAAAAAAATCAAAAAATCTAATGGAGCTCCTCCCTGGAGGAGCTCTCTGCCGCAAATGAGGCTCGTAGCTCTTGTTCCAGTGTATTCATTCTAATTGGCTGAAGGCAATAGCATAATTTTTTGTAATTAGTGCGGTGTGGGGGGATTAATAGGGGGTTAGGTAGGTAGCATAGGGGTTAATAGGTTAGGGTAGGTGTTAGGTAGGTAGGGGAGGAGTTAATAGGTTAGGGTAGAGGGGGTTTAATAGGATAGGGAGGAGGGGGGTTCTTTATTTAGAGGGGGGTTAATTTAGATTTATTGGTTTATTTTGGGGAATAGTGTAGTTTAGTGTTTGTACAGACCTTTATGGGACTGAGCGGGTTAAGAAGTGTCCCATAAGGGTCTGTATAGACCCTTATAGGTACTGGGGTGTTAAGTAGTGTTTCATAAGGGTCTGTATTGACCCTTATGGGACTGAAGGGGTTAAGCAGTGTCTCATAAGGATCTGTATAGACCCTTATGGGACTGAGGGGGTTAAATAGAGGTTTATTGGGGTCTGTATAGACACCCATAATAGATGTGCTTAAATAGAACTAGATGGGGTTAAATAGTACAGACCCCTATTGGACTTTGAGGGTTCATTTTAGTCTCATGAGGGTCTATATTAACCCCCATGAGTGATGGGGTTAAGTTTAGGTGCTGGGGGGCACTAATAGTACCCCCGCAGCAGGGGTTTATTTTTTAATTTAGCACAGGTCCTTTAAGGACCTTTAAGGTCCGTTAAGGACCTCCGCAGTGCATATTTTAATTGTTTAAATGCTACAGGGGTCATGATCGGGACCCCTGCAGCAAGGGATTAATGTGGGGACACTGTAGGGGTCCCGATTGGGAACCCTGCATTATGGGGTTAATGTGGGGACACTGCAGGAAGGGGGGTTGATTTGGGAGCAGTGGGGAGGCTATGTAAGGGCATTACAAGCCCTTGCGACACCTCCTTGGTGGACGTAAGGAGGAGTTGGCTTTTTGCCAGTCAAGGGCTTGACGGGAAGGATCAGAAGGAGTGATCACAGCAATTGAATAGTGATTAGCAATTCAAGAGTTCCGCCTTAAAAGAACAAAGGCTTGGGTGGACGTAACTGGTGATTTCTCAAATCACAAGGGATCACAGGCCGCAGGACGCAACTCATTCGGAGCACGCGATCGGAGGGGAATTGAATAGTAATGTTGCTTGCGTTCACCCGTTGCGACCACGTTTCTCAAAATTGCAGCAATTGAATGAAGCCCAAAGGCTTTAGAATAGTCTATGATGCAGCGGGGCACATCTGGTAGTTCTTAATCCATATATTATTTGGATCCGAGCTGGATCTTAAGCATTAACTTTGCTGGCATATAAAATTAGTTCAATTGTTCAATATTTAGCGCACTATTTGGCACTACTTTTGTTTAGGATTGGGCTGTGGAGTGACCTTTTCCAGTCCTCTGGCCACTGTTGAGTTTTCCAAATGTATTGGCATAATTACAATCAACATCATATTGCAGGATTTTGAACAGTCCAGTTGGTATTCTATCAGCAAGGCTTCCTAGGGCCCTTCTCACTTCACTCTCTAGGATGTGTGGCTTGAGCTCACAGGAGAAACAATTAAGGTTATCAGTTCTTAAGATCATTCCTATAAAGATTTTCTGTGTTTTCCTGTCACATCTGTTTTTATCGAATCTGCTTATGTTAAGTCCCTACCATTTTTGTCTTTTATCACTTTTAATTAATTTCTTAATCTTTAAAATTACTTACCACATCATTATCTCCTTTCATCCGTTTATCCTGCATTTCTATTCCAATCTCTGATGCTCTTTGCTCGGAATTTAGTCCTCAAGATTTTAAACACTTTGAAGTACACCCACTTGTACATACTCCTTATAGGGCATATTACTCAAACATGGTGGTCATGCCAGAAGGCTATCTGACACCCTGTATTTGTTCAAGCAACTGTAAGAGAGTAACTTATGTTAAGGAGATGGAGGGGTGACATATAAAACATGTTATAATCTTAAATAATCTTGTCTTGCTTGGGGAATCAATGAAGATATAAGTGTGTTGTCTACTTGACCAAAATCAACTCCAGAAATCCATCAAAAGTGCCAAGCAGCTGGGTAACTGTAACTAAAGTAATTTTCTGTGAAATATATATATATATATATATATATATATATATATATATATATATATATATAATATATATATACACAGAGAGAGAGAGAGAGAGAGAGAGAGAGAGAGAGAGAGGGAGAGAGGGGGGGGGGATAAGTATATCTAATTTTCTAATTTTCTAAGACAGATCAGAAATATTTTAGAACAAAAACTCAATATGCACAGCCACCAGATCCAAAGACTCCCCTGAGTGAAGTAACATATTTGGATGGAAAAGGGAAGAAATTAAAAATTACAGTTTGAGCTAACTGCTCTGCAATGTAGTTAGAAAACATGTTTTGTTTTATTATGATTTTACTTTTCTGAACATTCCTGAAACAATATACTTCTGTGCTTCACACGCGTAAGAAATGGCTGTATCCAGTCCACTGAGAAATGAAAGCAGCACCAGGAACAGAATGTCCAAGGTTATTCTTTAGTTATTCATGATTTAAAAACTAAATTCAAAGGGGTTTATCCATTAATACTAAGCAATGAGCAATTCCAAAACATTGTTATAAACATTAGTTGTGTTTCCTTACAAAAATACATTAAAGTATCCAACTTGAAGTCTATTGACAAAATAAATCACAAAACCAGTCTAATGTAAATATGAAATATTAATATTTCTTGTTTTGTTTAGCAAAACAAGAAATATTCATTAAAAAGATAATTGCCTATACAGTGCTGACCAACATTTTAATGTGAGTTGCCATATTTTTATTGTCCAGTAAGCTAGTGGGCAATATTCCTATTGGCTAGTGAGCTGGTAATAATTGAAAGGATCATTAAAAAATGTAACATCTAAATATATAAATGAACATATTTTTATTTTGTATGAAACAAATAACATTCGGGAAAGGATTTATGATGTCCCAAGGGTTTTACTTTAATACTAGCTTTATGAGAAGATTCCTGGCAATCAGTGAACCACAGAAATCAGGTTGAGGGCTTCACCCAGGAAAATGGCAAAGCCAAAGATCCTTATTCAATTGAGCAATTGTTACTGGAGCCGTAATGTAGTCCGTAAACTAATTTGCTAATCAATTGGTGTCTGTTAGCTACCCCCAACAGATTTTCGGGTTTCAGGCTAAATATTTCTGTGGATGTCAAAATTGTAACTTACAGCCCATCTAAGCCTTTGATCTTTCAAGCCCGTAAATGTTACAGTCGCAAATCGCTTTTCAATTGCTACAATTCTTCAAGCCTGCACATGTTTTCACACCCGTAAATGGCAAATATAGAAGAAAATCCTACGAGTGCAAGATAGGACTCAAAAGGGGGTTAAACACCTGATAGTAGCACTGTAAAAGCAACAAAAAACAATAATGCACCTTAAAAGACAGGGAATGTGATGAAAGACATTAGAATTAATTGCACAACAGTCTCAAGATCGCAAATCTGCAATAAAAAATGTTTTTTTTTTTACGTTTTATTTCCGTGTTATATCAATCTTGGTAATCAAGGAGTTATTACATATCGGGCCACCCACAGATTTTTATTATTTTGTACAGTGCCGGATTGCAAGTCCGATCGCATATCTGGCTTCTAAACAACAATTTACTGACATTTAAGCTCCATGTTTTACTGTCGTCACGATGACAGTTTAATTTACTATTGGTTTCTAAATCGGTAGTTACGGCCAGGGGCATAGGAACTGTGGGGGATGGAGGGGACAAATCCCCCCAGATTAAATGAATAGGGGACAAAAAATAACAAAATTAAACTTAATCATGCACTAGAGGGTGCCAGCTCAATGAAGCAGTATATCTTTCCCATGAAAGCTTTGACCCATAATTTATTATATATTTATATATATACTAGTAACTTGCCCGTCAAAAATGACAGGATAATATTTGATGTGTCCCTTCCCCCTCTCTCACCTTCCCTGTGTCTCTCCCTTCCTGTGTCTCTTTAACCCCCTCCTCCCTCCCCTGTGTCTCTCCCCCTTCTTCTTCCCCATGTCTCTTCCCCTATCCCCTGTGTCTTCTTCCCCCCTATCCTGTCTCTCTCCCATGTGTCTCTCCCCCTCCCCCCTGAGTCTTTTTTCCGCCTCCTTGCTCCCCTGTGTCTCTTTCCCGCCACTCCCTCCCATGTATCTCTCCCCACCTCCCCTGTGTCTCTTTTGCCTATGTCTCTTTCCCCCCTCCCCTTTGTCTCTTTCCCCCCTCCCCTGTGTCTCTTTCCCGCCACTCCCTCCCATGTATCTCTTCCCCCTCCCCTGTGTCTCTTTTGCCTATGTCTCTTTCCCCCCTCCCCTGTGTCTTTTTAACACTCTCCTCTCTCCCCTGTGTCTCTCCTCCTCCCCTATGTTTCTTTCCCCCATGTCTCTCCTCCCTCCACCGTGTCTCTTCCCCCCTCCCGTGTCTCTTTCCCCCTATCCTGTGTATCTCCCCTTCTTCTGTGTCTGTTTTCCCTCTCTACCTCCCCTGATAAATTCCACCCCTGTGTCTCTTCCCCCTCTTCTCCCTCCCCTTTGTCTCTTTCCCCCTCCTCCCTCCCCAGTTATACTTCCCCCCTCTCCCTCCCCTGTGTTCTTTTCCCCTCCTCCCTCCCCTGTGTCTCTTTCCCCCCTCTCCCTCTGCTGTATCTCTTCCCTTCCTCCCTCCCTTGTGTGTCTTCCCCCTTCTCCCTCTCCTTTGTCTCTTTTCCCCTACTCCCTCCCCTGTTTCTTTTCCCCCTCCCCTCCCCTGGGCCCCTTTCTACCTCCCCTGCGTCTCTGTCCCCTCCTCCCTCGCTTGTGTCTCTCTCCCCTTCTCCCTCCCCTTTGTCTCTTTCCCCTCTCCTGCCTCCCCTGTTTCTCATTCCCCCAATCCTGTATCTCTCCCCCCTCATGTCTTTTACCCCTCCCATGTGTCTCTTTGCCCCTCCTCGCTCCCCTGTGTCTTCCCCCCTCCCCTGTGTCTTCCCCCTCCCCTGTATCTCTCCGCCCTCTCCTGTGTATTTCCCTTCTCTCCTGTTTCTCTTTTACCCCTCTTCTCCCTCCCCTTTGTCTCTTTCCCCCTCCTCCCTCCCATGTGTCTCTTTCTCCTCCTCCCTCCCCTGTGTCACTTTCCCCCTCTCCCTCCCCTGTGTCTTTTCCCCTCCCCTGTGTCTCTTCCCCCTCCTCACTCTCCGGTGTTTTCCCCCTCCCCTGTGTCTTTCCCTTTCCCCTGTTTCTCTTCCCCCCTCTTCTTCCTCCCCTTTGTCTCTTTTCGCCCTCCTCCCTCCCATGTGTCTCTTTCTCCTCCTCCCTCCCCTGTGTCTCTTTCCCCCTCTCCCTCCGCTGTGTCTTTCCCCCTCCCCTGTGTCTCTTCCCCCTCCTCACTCTCCGGTGTCTTCCCCCTCCCCTGTGTCTTTCCCCTTCCCATGTTTCTCTTCCCCCCTCTGTATCATCTTTGTCTCTTTCCTCTGCTCTCTCCCTGTTTCTCTTTCCCCCTTTTTCCTAACCTGTGTCTCTTTCCCCTCCTCCCTCCCCTGTGTCTCTTTCCCCATCTCCCTCCCCTGTGTCTCTTCTCCTCCTCTTTCCCTTGTGTCTCTTCCCCTCTTCTCCCTCCCCTTTTTCTATTTCCCCCTCCTCCTTCACCTGTTTCTCTTTCATCCTCTCACTCCCCTGTGTCTCTTTACCCTCTGCCTCCCCTGTGTCTCTCCCCCTCTTTTCCCTCCTTTGTCTTTTCCCCTTCTCTCCCCTGTTTCTCATCCCTTTCTCTCTTTCCCCTACTCCCTCCCCTGTGTCTCCCCCCTCCCCTATGTTCCTTTCCCCCATGTCTCTTCCCCTCTCCACTGTGTCTCTTCTCCCCCTTCCCATGTCTCTTTCCCCACTATCCTGTGTTTCTCCCCCCTCGTGTTTCTTCCCCCTTCCCCTGTGTCTGTTCCCCTCTCTCCCTCCCCTTTGTCTCTTTCACCCTCCTCCCTCCCCAATTTTTCTTTCCCCCTCTCTCTCCCCTTGGTATCTTTCCACTTCTTCCTCCCCTGTGTCTCTTTCCCCCTCTCCCTCTGCTGTGTCTCTTCTCCTCCTCCCCCCTTGTGTTTTTCCCCCATTCTCACTCCCCTTTGTTTCTTTCCCCCTCCTCTCTCCCCTGTTTCTCCTTTCCCCCCTCCCTCCCCAGTGCCCATCTCTACCTCCCCTGTGTCTCTTTCCCCTCCTCCCTGCCATGTGTCTCTTTCACCCCTGTCCCTCCGCTGTGTCTCCTTCCCCTCCTCTCTCCCTTGTGTCTCTCCCCCAACTCCCTCCCCTTTGTCTCTACTGCCTCTCCCCTCCCCTTTTTCTCATTTCACCCTCTCCCTCCCCTGCATCTCTCTCCCTTCCTTCCCTCCCATGTCTCTGTTCCCCCTCACCCTCCCCTGGGTATTTCCCCCCTGCCTGTATCTCTATCCACCTCTTGTCTCTCTCCTTGTCTTTTTCCCCCTCCTCCTTCCCCTGTTTCTCTTTCCCTCGTTCCTGTGTCTCTTTCTCCTCCTCCCTCTCCTGTGTCTCTTTCCCCCTCCCGCCCCCTCATCTGTTTCTCTTTCCCCCTATCTTGTGTCTCTCCACCCTCATGTCTCTTCCCCTCACCCATGTGTCTGTTTCCCCCCTCCTCACGCCCCGGTGTCTTCCCCCCCACACCTGTGTATTTTCCCCATCACCTGTGTTTCTTAACACCACTCTTCTCCCTCCAATGTTTCTCTTTTCCCCCTCTCTCTCCCCGTGTCTCTTTCCCCCCTCTCCCTACCCTGTGTCTTTCCCCCTTCCTCTGTGTCTCTTCCCCCCTCCTTACTTCCCTGTGTCTTGATGCCCTCTTCCCTCCCTCCTCTCTGTCTGTAAGGTTGCACGCGAATTTAAACCGATTTTGGGCACTCGAAAATCGCCTAAGCAACAAAATAATGGCGGGCCAAAAAATAAAGAAAAACTAGGCTACACGACCCATAATCACGCAAAACACCAGCAGGCACATAAGACTTTCACCCAGAAACATACAAGGTACAAAATACACTGTTAGGAAGGACAGAAAATGCTCGAGACCCGCATAACACATACACAATTGCCGCCATTTTACATCACTAACTTGCAACTAATAACATTACCATTCTAAAATGGCAATTTACACAACTAAACAAACAGTTTGGCACTAGAGATGTCGCGAATAGTTCGCCGGCGGACTTTTTTCGGCGAACATAGCATGTTCGCGTTCGCGGCGAACTGCGAACATATGCGAGATTCGACCCGCCCCCAATACTTTATCATTGAGCAAACTTTGACCCTGCATGTCACAGTCAGCAGACACATTCCAGCCAATCAGCAGCATACACTCCCTTCTACACCCTTCTACCTCATGGACAGCAGCCATTTTGGAATCATAAGTACCTTGCAGTCTTACTGAGAGGAGGGACAGTGTAGGTGATACTAATTCAATAGGGAAAACCATAGCTAGGCAAGTTTATTCAGTGTCCAGTGCAGTGCTGAAGGACTCTTGTGCATTATTATTATTACTAGCGTATTGCAATGAGATGTGTATGTCAGTGTACTTGGTGTTGTATATATGTGTGTAATATCAGTGTACTTGGTGCTGTGGGTCAATGTGTACTGTCAGTGTACTTGGTGCTGTAGGTCCGTTTGCACTGCCAGTGTACTTGGTGCTGTATATCTGTGTGTACTGTCAGTGTACTTGGTGCTGTGAGTCTGTGTGCACTGCCAGTGTGCTTGGTGCTCTAGGTCTGTGTGTACTGTCAGTGTGCTTGGAGCTATATGTCTATGTGTACTGTCAATATACTTGGTGCTGTAGGTCTGTGTGTACTGTCAGTGAGCTTAGTGCTGTAGTTCTGTGTGCACTGCCAGTGTACTTGGTGCTATGGGTCTGTGTGCACTGCCAGTGTACTTGGTGCTATGGGTCTGTGTGCACTGCCAGTGTGCTTGGTGCTTTAGGTCTGTGTGTACTGTCAGTGTACTTGGTGCTGTAGGTCTGTGTGTACTGTCAGTGTGCTTGGTGCTGTAGGTCTGTGTGTACTGTCAGTGTACTTGGTGCTGTAGGTCTGTGTGTACTGTCAGTGTACTTGGTGCTGTATATATGTGTGTACTATCAGTGTACTTGGTGCTGTATATATGTGTGTACTATCAGTGTACTTGGTGCTGTGGGTCAATGTGTACTGTCAGTGTACTTGGTGCTGTAGGTCTGTTTTCACTGCCAGTGTACTTGGTGCTATGGGTCTGTGTGTACTGTCAGTGTGCTTGGTGCTGTAGGTCTGTGTGCACTGTCAGTGTTCTTGGTGCTGTAGTTCTGTGTGCACTGCCAGTGTACTTGGTGCTATGGGTCTGTGTGCACTGTCAGTGTAATTGGTGCTGTGAGTCTGTGTGTACTGCCAGTGTACTTGGTGCAATGGGTCTGTGTGTACTTGGCAGTGTACTTGGTGCTGTAGGTCTGTGTGTACTGTCGGTGTACTTGGTGCTATGGGTCTGTGTGCACTGCCAGTGTGCTTGGTGCTTTAGGTCTGTGTGTACTGTCAGTGTACTTGGTGCTGTAGGTCTGTGTGTACTGTCAGTTAGCTTAGTGCTGTAGGTCTGTGTGCACTGCCAGTGTACTTGGTGCTATGGGCCTGTGTGCACTGCCAGTGTGCTTGGTGCTCTAGGTCTGTGTGTACTGTCAGTGTGCTTGGTGCTGTAGGTTTGTGTGTACTGTCAGTGTGCTTGGTGCTGTGAGTCTGTGTGTACTGTCAGTGTACTTGGTGCTGTAGGTCTGTGTGTACTGTCAGTGTACTTGGTGTTGTATATATGTGTGTAATATCAGTGTACTTGGTGCTGTGGGTCAATGTGTACTGTCAGTGTACTTGGTGCTGTAGGTCCGTTTGCACTGCCAGTGTACTTGGTGCTGTATATCTGTGTGTACTGTCAGTGTACTTGGTGCTGTGAGTCTGTGTGCACTGCCAGTGTGCTTGGTGCTCTAGGTCTGTGTGTACTGTCAGTGTGCTTGGAGCTATATGTCTATGTGTACTGTCAATGTACTTGGTGCTGTAGGTCTGTGTGTACTGTCAGTGAGCTTAGTGCTGTAGTTCTGTGTGCACTGCCAGTGTACTTGGTGCTATGGGTCTGTGTGCACTGCCAGTGTACTTGGTGCTATGGGTCTGTGTGCACTGCCAGTGTGCTTGGTGCTTTAGGTCTGTGTGTACTGTCAGTGTACTTGGTGCTGTAGGTCTGTGTGTACTGTCAGTGTGCTTGGTGCTGTAGGTCTGTGTGTACTGTCAGTGTACTTGGTGCTGTAGGTCTGTGTGTACTGTCAGTGTACTTGGTGCTGTATATATGTGTGTACTATCAGTGTACTTGGTGCTGTATATATGTGTGTACTATCAGTGTACTTGGTGCTGTGGGTCAATGTGTACTGTCAGTGTACTTGGTGCTGTAGGTCTGTTTTCACTGCCAGTGTACTTGGTGCTATGGGTCTGTGTGTACTGTCAGTGTGCTTGGTGCTGTAGGTCTGTGTGCACTGTCAGTGTTCTTGGTGCTGTAGTTCTGTGTGCACTGCCAGTGTACTTGGTGCTATGGGTCTGTGTGCACTGTCAGTGTAATTGGTGCTGTGAGTCTGTGTGTACTGCCAGTGTACTTGGTGCTATGGGTCTGTGTGTACTTGGCAGTGTACTTGGTGCTGTAGGTCTGTGTGTACTGTCGGTGTACTTGGTGCTATGGGTCTGTGTGCACTGCCAGTGTGCTTGGTGCTTTAGGTCTGTGTGTACTGTCAGTGTACTTGGTGCTGTGAGTCTGTGTGTACTGTCAGTTAGCTTAGTGCTGTAGGTCTGTGTGCACTGCCAGTGTACTTGGTGCTGTATATATGTGTGTACTATCAGTATACTTGGTGCTGTGGGTCAATGTGTACTGTCAGTGTACTTGGTGCTGTAGGTCTGTTTGCACTGCCAGTGTACTTGGTGCTGTATATCTGTGTGTACTGTCAGTGTACTTGGTGCTGTGAGTCTGTGTGCACTGCCAGTGTGCTTAGTGCTGTAGGTCTGTGTGTACTGTCAGTGTACTTGGTGCTATATGTCTATGTGTACTGTCAGTGTGCTTGGTGCTGTAGGTCTGTGTGTAATGTCAGTGAGCTTAGTGCTATATGTCTATGTGTACTGTCAGTGTGCTTGGTGCTGTAGGTCTGTGTGTACTGTCAGTGAGCTTGGTGCTGTAGTTCTGTGTGTACTGTCAGTGTACTTGGTGCTATGGGTCTGTGTGTACTGTCAGTGTGCTTGGTGCTGTAGGTCTGTGTGCAAACAAGGTTCACAGCTCTTCAACACAATGCTTCCAAATAGGTAAAGTCTATTCATTTATTAATGTATTACATGTTTACTATTACACACAAAACAACATTAGCTCAGTTACAATAACATTGCCGTCATTTTTTGACGGGCAAGTCGCTAGTGTCATAATAAACACCACATGAACATGGCGACCACTCTCTTGATGTTACCAACGGATAAGGAAACGAAACTGAGGTTATTATATCTAATAGTAGCAAGCCTGGGAGTACTGGGAGTAATAATACTGCAGCAGGAGGTCAGGACTAATGTCACCTATAGACCCCCAGACAGATAAAGGTCAGTACTAATGTCCCTCTATAGACCCCCAGTCAGATAAAGGTCAGTACTAATGTCACCTATAGACCCCCAAACATATAAAGGTCAGTACTAATGTCACCTATAGACCCCCAGTCATATAAAGGTCAGTACTAATGTCCCTCTATAGACACCCAGTCAGCTAAAGGTCAGTACTAATGTCCCTCTATAGACACCCAGTCAGATAAAGGTCAGTACTAATATCACCTATAGACACCCAGTCAGATAAAGGTCATTACTAATGTCCCTCTATAGACACCCAGTCAGATAAAGGTCAGTACTAATGTCCCTCTATAGACACCCTGTCAGATAAAGGTCATTACTAATGTCCCTCTATAGACACCCAGTCAGATAAAGGTCAGTACTAATGTCCCTCTATAGACCCCCAGTCAGATAAAGGTCAGTACTAATGTCTCTCTATAGACCCCCAGTCAGATAAAGGTCATTACTAATGTCCCTCTATAGACACCCAGTCAGATCAAGGCCAGTACTAATGTCACCTATAGACCCCCAGTCATGTAAGGTGTAACCCTTACACTACCTGATCGATACAACATCATACCTGATGTTTTAAAGCACGTTATTCCAAACAATTTAGGAATGTTAGGTAATTTATGCCCTTTATGGCTTAAAACCAGACTCTGTATCAACTATGTAATTTTCCGTGGGAGTTTTGCCATGGATCCCCCTCCGGCATGCCACAGTCCAGTTGTTAGACCCCTTGAAACAACTTTCCCATCACTATTGTGGCCAGAAAGAGTCCCTGTGGGTTTTAAAATTCGCCTGCCCATTGAAGTCTATGACAGTTCGCCGATGTTCGCCGGTTCGCGAACATTTGCGGAGGTTCGCGTTTGCGGTTTGTGAACCGAAAATTTTAGGTTCGCGACATCACTATTTGGCACACTTGCCTTATTACTGACACTTTTTACTCAGGTCAGCAACAGTCCAAATGTACATTGTATGCTGCAGAAAAACAACAGCGATTGTTAGCTCTTCAGAATATTGATTCCTAGATATATTCATTGCAAATAGGTAAAGTATATTCATTTATTAGTTAATTAATTAATTAATTATTATTAAAATATATATGTATATATATATAAAAAATAAAAATAGCTGCGGAGAGGCTAGCAATGAGCGCCGAGGGTACTTAGAGGAGCAAAAGTACACAAGGGGAAAGGCTTGCAATGAACGCCAAAGGTACTCAGAGGACCAAAAGCCTTACATTGTGTGCCAAACAGAATTACCTGCCTTACAATTTTATGACCGTAATTTTTTGACGGGCAATTCGCTAGTAATATATAAATATCAACAGCCTCATCCAGTTCGGGCAATAACTCAATCGCAGATAGACGATTTTCTGTGATTGAGTTGCTAGCTCCAGTAGGTCTACTTTTACTCTGCTATTCAATTGGTCTGGCCTGAAAGTTAGGCGCTGGTCGCGAGAATCGGAAACCATGCTCTTGGCAGTAGCCTTTGCGGGCTTGAACATGATTGAACTTTAAATGCAAATATAAATTCAATACAGCACTGTAAATTATGGGGAACACAATGGTTGACATTAGAATTAAAAGAACAACATTCTCAAGCTCGCACATCACCAAAATGTAATACTTTATTTCATGTTTAATTTCTGTCCAAAGTCCTATGGGCTTGAATGACCACCAAGCCCGTAACTCGTTATTAAAGCCTGTATGCAGCCTAAGTCCCACAGGGACTCGCAATGAGCGCCTGCTGCGCTCATCATGAGTCCTGCAATGAGTGCCTTCAGCGCTCATTGCAGAGAAAATCCTGCGGGCCTCATTGCAGCCTAAGTCTCTCATTGCAGGATGGGTATAGGGGAGATTACCCCTGATGGAGATGAGTTGGCTGTTGATCCACGTGCCTCTGCCCAGCCTCCATGTGTTTTTGCGGCCCCTCCAGATGAGTTAGAGTAGATTAGTGTGGTGTATGTTCCCCTGGTCCCTTTCAGGATTGCTAAGGGGTGGTGGTGAAGGGGCTTGTGTAGTGCAATGAAGCTGTGAGCTATACCATGTAGGGCCAGTGTAGTTGGACACGTTAGAGCAGAGAGGTTAGATAAATCACAGTCCACTAGAGAAGAAACTGGCAACCCAATCCAGTATCACCTGTCACATTCATTTTAGGCCCTCAGGGGAAGGATCACTAATTGGACTTTGCCTGTGTATTAACCCTTTATTATTATGATTATTATTATTATTATTATTATTATTATTATTATTATATGTGATACATGATATCTAATTCTATTCTGACTACGATTCTTTTGATATGTATTGATCTATTGCATGTTTACTAGGGCTCATTAGTTTACATATATAGGAATGTGACACTAATGTGATGCATGTGGATGCCCCATAACCCCAACCATTAAAAACACACTGACATGGATAGAATGGTATAACAAAGCTTTATTTTATACACAGACCATAATCAGAAACGGTCAAGACTGGCATTAATATCATGGGTGTGGTATTGGCCACTCCCGAGAGAGCAAGAGGCTTGTGGGAAAAAGGGGATACCTACAGAAAAATAATGTCATAGTCTAGAATAAGCATGATGCATAGCACTTACAGGGTCACATGTGGTTACTACACCACTGCAACCTGACTCTGATGAAAAAAAAGATCATCAGAAATCACTCCATTTAATTGAAGAAACCATTAATGTGCATAGCACTTACAACTTGTTTAGATCTGCTCAATGAAACAGACGATTCAACCTCTGGCCTGTGTAATCCAATCCAGTTTTACGCATGCAGTGTGGTGAAAAAAACTAAATTCTGAAAAAAAGTGGTTAACTAAAAGGCGGAGGAGGAAAAAAAAAATCAACATGCATGTACAGTACAGTGCTAAATACTGTACCAATATACCAACTCAATTGATTCCCATCTGCAAGTATTACTAACTATTAGCTAGGTCTCTGGATAATCATCAATATGGGAAAATACCCATTAATATGGATAGGACACAAAGGTCAGCAGCCAGATTCAATGTTACTTACATCAGACCCAAGGATCTGTTCTCAGACCGATATTGAGGTCAGGATCGCATACTTCACTAGTGTATTTATTAATGCTGGCTGTCATTAACATGCCATTGTGAGACTTTGCATTTAAGCTAACAACAATCATGTCTTAGATATCTGGCTATATGATAGCTTTAAGATTGTGGGAGCTATCTGTTGAGGGGGCTGTCATTGAAGGAATGTCTACCTGAGTGGCACTGGGAAAACCTTCCACCTCATACATTTCCTCCACAATGCTTGCAGGTGCAGAAGATGCCTTCATGGACCTGAATTGTACCTAAAACAAAAAAAGAGAAGAAAAAAAAAAACATAAAATAAAGGCTGAAAAAATCATAGGGACTGCAGCATCTCTTCTCAACAGAATTCCTCAGTGACCATCAATTGTTAACATGTTAAACAGAACCCTACATGTCTACAGAGAAGAGGATTATGGACCATGTAATGGGAGGTAGCCATCTGCATACAAAATATCACCATCACATAGGCCAAGATCCAAGACTCTGGCTAGATTAGTTTAACATTGTGACCAATAGATTGTCACTGAGGAGTGCTGTTGAGAAGGCACTAACCACAGGGCCCAAATCCTCCGCGGCCGGCCACCATCTCCCTGCTGGTGGTTGTGGTGGGGGGGGGAGAACCCCCCGGGAGGCCGCGGCACCACAGGTGGTGAATACATGATGGGAGGAGAGGAGGGGCATTAATTTATACTGCAATTGGATCGTAACAGCCGATCACATCTCGGCCAGCCGCTTAACAGTTTGCGGCCGCGGGAGGAATTTATGGGCTTGAGGCTCAAGCTCGTAACTCACGCCCTTCAGCATTTTAATAGCATCACAATCAGAGACCAACGGGAGCCCGCAACTCACTCGCAGACATTCGGCTGTCTGCAATCGAGTTGCAGGCTTCAAATTTAACATGGCCCCATGTCTGTAAGAAGCGCCATATTTCAACACAGGGATTTATGTTTAGGTGAAAACACTGTTACAAGCTTATGTAGTTTACACAGTGCTCTGTCTAGAATATACTGATTGATTGATTGACAGACAAATATACCATACGTAAACAGTGCCTCGTAAGTAGGATTTCAGGGGGCGTGATTATATGAGCTCGCAATATTTAACCAAGCCCCTAATTTACGTTTAGATACAGCCAATAGAAAATGAGAATGTCATTGTGATGTCAGTAAATAATAGAAATTAGACGTAAACTGAGATTGGAGACTAAGCATTAATGAGAGACAATAAGTAATGTTTGCCCATTGGGCTAGCACTCTAGCCAATGCATTAAGGCATCTGTTCTAGTCCATGTGGGTTTCATGATATGTATTAATCCACTGAGTACCGCTCAGTGTTACACATAAATAACAGTTAAAAACAATATGTTTTAATTGCATATTTGTGCAATTAATTGTAATGTCTTTCCATGCTTTCCCATGCTTTTAAATCAAAGTAGTGTCTGTATAATTGCTGCTACAGCTATCCAAACTGGTGTTCAAATCTTTTGCGAGTCTTATTTAGTACTCATAATATTTCTGTAAAAAATGTGATACTTTTAATAGTTGTGTAACTAAGTATGTTTATCGGAATTGAATCGGAAGATTCGGGCTCGCAAATGGAGGTTGCAAGTTATTTTGCTATTTAATTGGCAACTATTTGCAGCCTCCAATCGAGTTACTTGCTCCAAACTGCGATTCCTAGCTAGCCATTGCGATTTGTCAAATCGCAAGTTAATGCCCTCAAAGCCTTTCACGGCCACAAGAGTCCCTACCGAAAAAATCGCAATTCGATATTCGATTGCTTCAATTCCCCCTTCCTAACTCCTCCATCTAGCCTGCAAATGGCAAAAATCCAACCCCAAGTTAATGGTACAAAGGAGGTCTGGCAAGGGCTTGAAAAGCCCTTATGTATCCTCCCCCTAAATGTCCCCACTGCTCCTAACACAACCTACTCCTAAAGGAAACCCTTATGATGCAGGGGTCCCAATCAGGACCCCAGAAATGTCCGCACATTAACCCCTAGCTGCAGATTAAAAATGTCCTCTGTGGGTTCTTAAAGTGCCCGCGGCACACAAATTGTTAATTGTACTGTAAGCACCCCTGCTGCACCTAACATTAACCTTTGCTGCGGGACCCCTGCAGCATTTAAAATTTAAAGTTTCCCGCTGCAAGTCCTTAAAGGACCTTAAAGTTCCTTAAAGGAGCCAAGCTACAATTCTAATTAACCCCATCATTCATGGGCCTCTAAACAGACCCTCATGAGCCCCTAATTAACCCCATCAATCCAATAAGGGTCGATATAGACCCTTATGAGAAAATAATAAACCCTCACATTAACACTATAAGGCCCATGAGGGTTCTCCAGGACCCTTATGACACTAAGTCTAAGCACTACCCTACACTACACTATTTGCCACCCCATTAAACTAATAAATCTAAATGAGCCCCCTTCTAACTAATTAACCCCCCCTCTAAGTAAGTAACCCCGTCTAACTAATTAACCCCTCTAACTAATTAACCCTATTTAACCCTCACCATACCTAATTAACCCTAGCACTAACCACTTAACTCTATTTAGACCTAGTTATCCCTATCTTGTCCTATTTAACCCTAACTGTACCAATTCATCGCTAACTGGACCTTTTTAACCCTAACTGTACACAATAAACCCCAACTGGACCTAGTTAACCCTAACTGGACCTAGTTAACCCCAAGCCCCTACCCTACCCATTAAACCTTACACTACACTATTAACCCCTACACTACTTACCTAACCCCTACCCTACCTTATTAACCCCTGCACTACCTAACCTTACCCTACCCTATTAACTGCTACCCTACCCTATAACCCCTACACTACCTACCTAATTCCTACCCTACCCTATTAACCTCTACACTAACTACCTAACTCCTACCCTACACTATTAACCCCCTATAAAACCTACCTAACTGCTACCCTACCCTATTAACCCTCTCTACCCTATCCTATTAACCCCCTCTGCCTTATACTATCCTATTAACCCCCCATCTACCTTATCATATTAAGCACTACACTACCTAGCTAACCCCCTATTAAACTCCCTAACACCACAATAAGTACAAAAACAAAAACATGCACATTACAGAAAATTACAAAAAATAACAAACAACTAACTACAGAAAAAAAAAAGCATTACAGAAAATAAAAAATAAAATTACGCACAAAATAAAAAAAACTTACACATAAAAAAATAAAAACACTATAAAAATAAAAAGTAAACTCAAAACCTGTTAAAATGAAAGGGTTAATGCAAAAATGCCCACCAGCGCTCTCCAGCGATGCCCTGGTCTTCAGTCTTCTGTCCCAGGAAAGGCTCTCCCAAAAATGTCCAGAGGTCATGTCACACCTTAAAAAAAAAGAATCCTTTTAACAGGTTGTGTGTTTATTTTTTAATTTTATAGTGTTCTTTTTTTATGTGTAATTCTTTTTTATTTTATACGTAATTGAATTTTTTATTTTCTGTAATGCTTTTTTTGTTTCTGTAATTAGTCATTTTTAATTTTTTCTAATTAGTGTCTTTTTTTTCTGTAATGTGGGTGTTTTAATTTTTGGGGTATTTAATAGGTGGTTAGCTAGGTAGTGTAGGGCTTAATAGAATAGGGTAAAGGGGGGTTAATATGATAGGGTAGAGGGGGGAAATAGGATAGGATAGGGTAGAGGGGTGTTAATAGCATAGGATAGGGTAGAGGGGGTTGATAGGATAGGGTAGAGGGGTTAATATGGAAGGGTAGGAGTCAGGATGGTAGTGTAGGGATTAATAGGGTAGGGTAGGAGTTAATAGGGCAGGGGTTAGGTAGGTAGTGTAGGGGTTAATAGGGTAGGGTAGGAGTTAGGTAGGTAGTGTAGGGGTTAATAGGGTACGTAGGAGTTAATAGTGTAGGGTAGGAGTTAGGTAGGTAGTGTAGGGGTTAATAGGGTAGTGTTGGTTGTTAAGAGGGTAGGGTAGGGGGGTTAATGGGATATGGAAGAGGGGGATTAAGAGTATAGGGGTTTACTGGGTACATTTGTGGTTAACCAGGTCTAGTTAGGGTTAACTAGGTCCAGTTGGGGCTTATTGGGTGCAGTTAGGGTTAAATAGGTCCAGTTAGGGTTAAATAGGTCCAGTTTGGATGTATTTGGTACAGTTAGGGTTAAATAGAACTAGATAGGGAAACTGGGTCTAGATAGGGTTAAGTGGTTAGTGATGTGGTTAATTAGGTATGGTGAGGGCTAGATAGGATTGATCAGTTAGAGGGGCTAATTAGTTAGAGGCGGTTAATTGAGATGGATTAGTTTATTGAGGGGGCTAATAGTGTAGTGTAGACTTAGTGTCATGAGGGTCCAAGAGATCCCTCATGGCACTTATAGTGTTAATGTGAGGGTTAATTATATTCCCATAAGGGTCTATATAGACCCTCATGGGACTGATGGGTTAATTGGAGGCTCATGAGGGTCTGTATAGAGCCCCATTAGTGATAGGGTTAATTAGAATTGTAGAGCGAGTCCTTTAAGGACCTGCGGCAGAAAATTTTAAATTTTAAATGCAAGGGTTAATGTGGGGACCCATTGGGCCCCTGCAGCATAGGGGGGTTAATATTAGGTGACCCCGCAGCATGGCGATAACAATTTGTGTGCCGCAGGCCCTTTAAGGACCCGTGGTGGTCATTTTAAATTTGGAAATGCTGTAGGGGTCCCGATCTGGACCCCTGCAGCAGGGGTTAATGTGGGGACCCTCCGAGAGTACCGATGGGGACCCCGCAGCATAGTTGGGTTATGTGCCACTGGCCCTTTACGGAATACCTATTGGGACCCCTGCAGCAAGGGGTTGATGTGGGGACCTTGCAGGGGTCCCGATCAGGATCTCTGCATCATGAGGGTTTGGGGGTCTGATCACATATGGAGCCCAAATTGATGACGGGCTCCATTGCGATTGGCTGTTTCTGACTGGGGTTATGAATAGCATCAGAAACGGAGACCTAATGGAGCAAGCAACTTAATCGCAGGCATTTGGCTGCCTGCGATCGAGTTTCAAGCCTCAAATTGAATGAGGCTTATAGTGTTTCTTTGTACCTTTTCTGTAATTATTGCTAAAGTAAACGCTAAGGGCCTTATTAAATTAGCCCTCGTAGTTCCCACGGTCCTCGCAAAAGGCAGTTTTTTGCTGTTTGCGAGGACTGATTCCCCAATATTACCCTCGCAGCCTGCTTTGCGAGATGACTCCGAAAAATGGCAGAGAATAAGCTCCGAGAGAGCTACGGAGTAACACGCAGCCTTAAATCTATGAGGTGAATCTCGCACCTCGGAAGAATCCCTATGGGCATAAAAAAGTGCTAGCAAGGGATCCGAAAGCCTCTACGTGCTGCCTCGGAGCAGCCCGAGACAGCCGTGTGATGCTTCCCCCTGCACCCTATACACATCCCCATGCTGCAAGGGGTCCCTATCGGGACAATTTCTCAAACTACAGTGGTTTTATTTAGACTTATCCATAGTAATTCTATGCCATCTAATTTCAATTAGTGTTACTGGGGAGTTGCAGCATTTACTGCATTCTTTTAAACCATGTATCACATTTTGGACTACACATGGATGAGGATAAACTATAATGCTAAAATAAAAGGTAGTGAATACATACTTACAGCCTTGTAACTTTTATAAATTTGCAGCCCGTAGGATTTAAGTAGAAGCCTCTTATCTACGAGGCTGGAATTTAATAAGGCTGTTAATATGTATTCACTACCTTTTATTTTAGCATTATAGTTTATCCTCATCCATGTGTAGTCCAAAATTTGATACGTAGTTTAAAAGAATGCAGTAAATGCTGCAACTCCCCAGTAACACTAATTGAAATTAGATGGCATAGAATTACTATGGATAAGTAGTTTGAGAAATAGTTCACATGTAGTTTGAGAAATAGTTCACATGAGTGAAGTGTGTCCAAATTAACAACATTAGCAGCTTTGCAAGCCATGATCATAAAAATGTTTTTTATTGCAGACTTGTGCCTGACATTTTCCATGAGAGGTGTGTTCTGATATTTTTGTTTTATCTATTCAGGAGTGAATGATGGTATGGTGTACTTGCTGGCTTTTTCACAATTCATCTCCCTCCTCCCCTGCATATGCTCAGAAACTGGCATTCATACTTAAACTTGCAAGCCATACCTGGCCTGCTCTGAATTCACTCGATCATGCCTTGAACAAGGAGGATTGTCACCATGGTAGCCTCTATACACTTGCAGATTATGTTCATTGTTTTGTATGTACTACACAAACATGAATGTTTTTCTAGACTACAGAGGTCCTTTAAGTAGAATATAGCAGAGTGTATTGTTAATCAAGCTTTCCCAGACATGATGCAATCCATGGGCCATATTAAATTCCAAACCTGTATCAGCAACGGTATACCTGCAAAGCCTGCAGGCTTGAAATGCGGCAGAGTTGATATTTGCATTTACAGTGCAATGGATAGGACTTTAACCCCCTTGAGGCTCCTCTCTAATAGCCGTAGGCTTTTTGGCTCCATTTACGGGTTTGAACGCCAGTGGATTCATAGCAATTTAATAGCGATTTGCGAACGTAACATTTATGGGCTTGATAGATCAAAGGCTTAGCAGCAACGGAGTTCCGATTTTGACGGCCCTACAGGTTTTTCCGCCTGTAACCTGCAGATCGTTTGCGGGTAGCTGTAAGAGTTTTAATTTAATAGCCGTAATTTAATAGCCGTAAGTCTAGCGGGCTCCTTTACGGGCTGCGAGTTTTAATGTTGGGAGTATTTAATAGGGCTGCATGTATGTTTAAGATATATTACATGGGTGGACACGGCTTATTAATACACACATTGATATTAAAATACATATGTCTATTGGTGGTATCCGATAAATATTTGACATGGGGCTCCTGAGATGTGATATGCCAGTGGCTGGCCAGCTTGTGTGGATGATCCCGGGCCCTCTGGAATTTCCTGGCCTTCTTCCTCAACAACTCCCACATCTAGTGGAGCCTCCCCCAGTTCCACTGTGGTTGGCCTTCTCCTGGACACTGAAATGGAAGAAAAAATATATTTGTGTTGCATTCCCTACACAATTGACAACTAAGGTGCCTTGCAAAAGTATTCACCCCCCTTGGCATTTTTCGTGGAATTAACATGGATTGTTTGAGGATTTGCATCATTCAATTTATAGAAAATGCCCACAACTTTATAGATGTTTTTTTTTTTATTATTATTCTGAAGCAAACAACAAATAGGACCAAATAACAGAAAAAGTCAATGTGCATAACTATTCATCCCCCTAAAGTCAATACTTTGTAGAGCCACCTTTTGCGGCAATCACTGCTCCAAGTCGCTTTAGATAAGTCTCTATGAACTTACCACATCTTACATCTGGGATTTTTGCCCATTCCTCCTTGCAAAACTGCTCCAGCTCCTTCAAGTTGGATGGTTTGCGCTTGTGAACAGCAATCTTTAAGTCTGACCACAGATTTTCTATGGGATTGAGGTCTGGGCTTCAACTAGGCCATTCCAACACATTTACATGTTTCCCCTTAAACCACTCAAGTGTTGCTTTAGCAGTGTGTTTGGAGTCATTGTCCTGCTGGAAGGTGAACCTCCGTCCTAGGCTCAAATCACGCACAGAGTGTTGCAGGTTTTGCTCAAAAATATCCCTGTATTTAGAACCATCCATCTTTCCCTCCACTCTGAACAGTTTCCCAGTCCCGGATGCTGAAAAACATGGTGTTCTTTGGGTAATGTGATGTGTTAGGTTTGTGCCAGACATTGCGTTTTCTTTGTTGGCTGAAATGTTAAATTTTAGTCTCATCAGACCTGAGCACCTTTCTCCATTCATTTTGGGAGTCTCCCACATGCCTTTTCACAAACTCCAAACGTGCCATTTTGTTTTTTTGCTGAAAGTAATAACTTTCTTCTGGCCACTCTGCCATAAAGCCCAACACTATGGAGTCTACTGATTATTGTCGTACTATGTACAGATACTCCAGTCTCTGCTGTGGAACTCTGCAGCTCCTCCAGGGTTACCTTAGGTCTCTGTGCTGCCTCTCTGATTAATGCCCTCCTTGCCCGGTCCGTGAGTTTTGGTGGGCAGTCATCTCTTGGCAGGTTTGCTGTTGTGCCATGTTCTTTCCATTTGGTTATGATAAATCTGATGGTGCTCCTGGGGATCATCAAAGATTTGGATATTTTTTTATAACCTAACCCTGACTTGCAGTTCTCAATAACATTGTCCCTTACTTGTTCGGAGAGTTACTTGGTCTTCATGGCAGTGTTTGGTTAGTGATGCCTCTTGCTTAGGTGTTGCAGCCTCTGTGGCCTTTCAAAATAGGTGTGTATATGTAATGACAGATCATGTGACACTTAGATTGCACACAGGTGGACATCATTTCACTAATTATGTGACCTCTGAAGGTAATTGGTTGCACCAGAGCTTTTTATGGGCTACATAACAAAGGGGGTGAATACATACGCACATGACAATGTTCTGTTTTCTATTTCTAAAAAATAGTTTTATGTATATATTTTTCTCATTTCACTTCACCAACTTAGACTATTGTGTTCTGATCCATCACATAAAATTCAGATTACCAAAACATTCAACTTAAGGCTGTAATGTAACAAAATAGGTAAAAAGTGAAGGGGGTGAATACTTTTGCAAGGCACTGTATGTGTTTCTATATCCTTGACATCATGGTCACCTGTGAGTGACTGTGGTGCTTGTGTTACACAGATGAACCACAGCCTGCATAATGAGCATCGTGGATCATGGCTCATATAAATATGTGTATGCGCCTGGCTGTATTCGTGTAGGGGGCTCTCTCCTGCATTCAGCATATACAGTATATCACTAAATCTTGCCATCTTCACTTGTCAATAGGAATATTTACGTAGTTACATAGTATTTAAGGTTGAAAAAAGACTTTCAGTCCAACCTTTTAAGATCTCCTTTGATCTGCAATATGCGGATTAACTATTAATTCATTAGTTGTTAATTAATTATTAATCAATTATTTAATGTTTTTTTTTTTTATTATTATTATTAATTAGTCCAGAGGAAGGCAAATAGAAAAAAAACAAAAAAACAAGCGAGACTTAGCCAATTATCTAAAGGGGAAATGTTAAAAATTGGATCATTTCTGTCTCTCTAATTATCCATGATAACCCTGAATACCCTTTTTAATTAGAAATAAATCTAGTCCCCTTTTAAAGTTATCTATCGAATCCGCTGTCACCACCTCCTCTGGTAGAGAATTCCACAGATTAACCACCCTTACTGTGAAGAACCCTTTTCTTTCTTTGAGGTGGAATCTTTTTACTTCTAACCTCAAAGGATGTCCTCTTGTCAGTTGAAAACCTCTTGGCACAAAAAGCTCCCCCGACAAATCTTTATACTGACCCTGGATGTATTTATATAAGGTAATCATATCTCCTCTTAGACGCCTTTTTTCTAGAGAAAATAAGTTTAATTTGGTTAGTCTTTCTTCATAACTTAGCCCCTCCATTCCCCTTATTAGTTTGGTTGCCCTTCTCTGTACCTTTTCCAGCTCTAAAATGTCCTTTTTATGAAGTGGTGCCCAAAATTGTACTCCATATTCCAAATGAGGGCGTACTAGAGATTTGTATAGTGGCAGAATTATATTTGCTTCCCTGACTTCTATACCTTTCTTAATACATGCTAATATTTTATTTGCCTTTGCAGCTGCTGCTTGGCTTTGAGCACTGTTACCTAGGTGGTTGTCCACAAGCACTCCCAAATCCCTTTCAATATCTGATACACCTAGATTTGCTCCATTAAGATTATAAATTGCATGGCTATTTTTCCTTCCCAGATGCATAACCTTACATTTATTCGTATTAAATCTCATCTGCCATTTAGATGCCCATTCCTCAATTTTATGTAAATCCCCTTGGAGGGAAAGCACATCATTTTCTGATTTAATTACCTTGCACAACTTTGTGTCATCAGCGAAAATGGAGACCCCACACTCCAATCCTACCTCTAAGTCATTAATAAATATGTTAAAAAGGAGAGGACCTAATAGTGAACCCTGAGGAACCCCACTTACCACATTAGTCCAATCGGAGTATGTTCCATTTACAACAACCCTTTGCTTCCTGTCTTTTAGCCAGCTCTCAATCCATGAGCAGATATTTACTGCAATTCCTGTATCCCTTAGTTTGCCCAATAGTCTCCCATGTGGCACTGTATCAAAAGCCTTTGCAAAATCCAAAAAGACTACATCCACTGAGTTGCCTTGATCCAGGTTCCTACTAACCTCCTCATAGAAACTAATTAGATTTGTTTGACATGACCTATCCCTCATAAACCCATGTTGACTCCTACTTATAATCCTGTTCAAATAGACATATTCTTGTATATTATCCCTTATTAACCCTTCTAAAAGCTTCCCCACTACAGAAGTGAGGCTCACTGGTCTATAATTCCCCGGATTTGCTCTTGCTCCCTTTTTAAATGTAGGTATCACATCAGCTTTTCTCTAGTCATCTGGTAGAGACCCTGTGTTGAGTGAATCTTGAAAAATTAAATATAATGGTTTGGCTATTACAGAACCCAGTTCCCTTAGTACCCTTGGATGTATTCCATCAGGACCCGGGGCTTTATTAACATTTATTTTTTCCAACCTCTTTTGGATTACTTCCTGTGTTAACCAATTATTTGGCAAAGGTAGTGTAGCCCCATTATGTCGCAGTGTCCCAACCATTGGTACCTCCCTTGTGTATACCGAAGAAAAGAACCTATTTAGCTCATCTGCCCTTTCCTGGTCACTAATTTTCAGACAGCCTGTTTCACATTGTAATGTTCCTATAGCTTCCTTCCTCGCCTTCTTCCCCTTAATATACTTAAAAAATATTTTAGGGTTAGTCTTACTCTCTTTTGCAATTAATTTTTCATTTTCTATTTTAGCCAGTCTAATCGCGCTTTTGCAAGCCTTGTTGATTTCCTTGTATTCCCGTAAAGCAGTCTCTGTCCCCTCTTGTTTGTATAATTTAAATGCCTGTTTTTTACTCCGTATCTTGATCTTTAAATCATTGTTAAGCCACATGGGTTGTGATTTACTCCTTTTACTTTTATTCCCACACGGTATATGCCGATGTGTATGTATATTTAGTAAGGATTTAAATGTTGTCCATTTATGTTCAGTGTTTTTACCTATCAGTTCTCTGTCCCAGTCTATACTTTGTATTGCTGCCCTTAGACCGTTAAAATCTGCCCTTTTAAAATTAAGAGTTTTTGTTGGCCCCTTAAAATGTTGTTTTTTTAATTCAATCTCAAATGAGACTGTGTTGTGATCACTGTTTCCCAAAGGTTGCCCTATTTCAACATTTGATACAATATCAATATTATTTGTAATGAGTAAATCTAAGATAGCTTCATTTCTAGTAGGCTCCTGTATAACCTGGGCCAGATAATGATCTCTGAGTGTACTCAAGAACCTGCTCCCCTTAGCTGAACTGCTGGTCTCATTTATCCAGTTTATTTCAGGGTAATTAAAATCTCCCATTATTAGAACTTGCCCATGCTTAGCTGCATTTCCAATCTGTAACAATAATTGTATTTCCTCACATTCAGCTATATTTGGGGGTTTATAGCATACTCCTACTAATATTCTTTTGGAATTTGCTGCTCCGCTATTTAACTCTACCCACAAACATTCAACTTTATCACTAGGTCCACCATAAATATCTTCTCTGACTATAGCCTTAAATTCAGGTTTAACATACAGACAAATCCCTCCTCCTCGTTTACCATTTCCTCTATCTTTCCTAAATAGGTTATAACCATCCAGATTAACAGTCCAGTCATTAGATTCATCCCACCACGTTTCGGTAATGCCTATTAAATCCCATTTTTCATTAATTGCTAATAATTCTAACTCTCCCATTTTTCCTGGCAAGCTTCTGGCATTAGCAAGCATACACCTTATGTTATGAGTCTGTAGTTCTGAAGTGCCTGCCACTGAACTTGAATTACTAAGTACTACCTCCCTATTGACTATACTACCCCTCCCCCCATCTCCTCCCCTATGAGTTGTTAATTCATCCCTTATACCTTCTACACTTTCTACCCCATTACTTATATCTAGTCCCTCCCCCCCACCTACTAGTTTAAAAACTCCTCCAGCCTTTCTACCATCCTATCCCCTAGTACAAAAGCTCCCTCATCATTAAGGTGCAATCCATCCCTACTGTAGAGATTGTACCGAAGTGAGAAGTCAGCCCAGTGCTCTAAAAAGCCAAACCCCTCCTTAGTGCACCACATCTTTAGCCACGCATTAACCTCCCTAATCTCCTTCTGCCTCCCTGGGCTAGCACGTGGCACTGGTAGTATCTCAGAAAATACTACCTTGGAGGCCCTTGCCTACAGCTTATTACCTAGTTCTCTAAAATCATTCTTTAGGACACTCCATCTTCCACTAACTTTGTCATTGGTACCAATATGTACCAAGACCGCCGGTTCATTTCCAGCCCCATTTGAGGTCTAAGACTTAAGATGGAACAGACTCATCAAGATTAACAAATCTGGGAGCCAGAGCTGGATGAATTTTTCATGTCTCAACAAGATTTTCATGCATATAATTCTCAACTCTACTCATGAAAGGCACACAGTTATTTTTGTACATTTACATTTCATGCATTTCTTGTTTTATATTCTTTATTCAAATCAGATAAGTTTTTTAGAACTTGTTGAAATTGCAAAATATCATTAAACTCCTGGGTATGTATATGATATTTAAATTTAAAGTGTAGAGAGACTGTTATTTTTTTATTTTATATATTTCTTTTTTTTTCCTCTTTATTTATCATTTTGTAACGAGAAGTACAATATAAATTTGTGTACCTTATTACAAAAGTTCTTTACCGTCTATTGTTTATACAATAGCTATAACTATGAGGGAGAGACGAAGAAGGGATGGGAAGGGGAATAAATGGGAAGCAGGTTAAGAAATGACAATAATCAAATGTTACAGACATAGCTTTTGTTTTATTATTTCATTAATAAATATAATTTTTTTTAGAGAAAATATAACATATTTTCTACCACTGTATCTAACATATTTTATACATTTCTAAATTAAAAACTGGTCTGTGATAATACCTTCTTTTTACTTATGAGTGTAACATATTTTAGTGTTAGCACTAGTTACATATATATATATATATATCCAGATTCACGCTTGGTGCGATGGACAAACTTCATAAAAGCTAGAAAAAAAAGGATAAAGGTTTTTTTTTCTGCACTATTTTCTTGACAATATTCTTGCAGGACCTCTGTCTTCAGAAGTTTACATGTAACTTGGGAACTCACTTGTCAAAAGTGCAGTTTTAAATCTTACTACGCATTTATAACAATCTACTTCTGTAAAAAAATATGCTATGTACTTTAATAGAGCCCTTTTTAATTTGCCAAATCGCAATTTAATAAGGCTGTATATGATTTAGGATGAATTTTAATTTTAGTGTTGGAGAAAACTGCTTAGATATCCTTGAACTGCAAGATGATCCAATAAATCAGTAGTTCAGGAAATCAAGTCAAACTGTTCACTGGAATTTTTGATCATGAGGCTGAAGCTCAAATATTTTGACCATATCATGAGATAGTAGGATTCCCTAGAGAAGACTCTGATGCTGGGAAAGATTGAAGGCACTCAAAGAAGAGGGTGGCAGAGGCGGAAGTGGATAGATGATGTCATTGAAGCAATGAACATGAGCTTGATAGAGCTGACAGATGTGCCTGGCATTCTGTGGTCCATAGGATCACGGAGGGTTGGACATGACTGAAGTAACAAAATATGTTTAGGAAAATAAACTATGGCAGTCAAAGCACTAATCTATTTGCTAATCATTTTACCATCCTAAGCAGCTTTCAAAACTCAGCAATATCCACTTCAAACCTTCTTAAGTACTTCTGCCAGGATTCTCCTACTCATGGTTGTTCATCATTTAGTGTTCTTCTCTGCCAGTTCCCTTCACTGTCTTCCCACATAGTCCATTGTCAAATTCAAAATCCTGGCCTTAATCTACAAAACTCTGCTATTTTAATATAAATATACATGTTTTTTTAAAGTAATACAGTGAAGGTTCCATTTATGGTATAATTTAGAACTATAGGATAAACAAATACTTGAATGTTATGAGAAAATTGCATTTTCCTTCAGTAAATTTACCTTGACGCTTACAATATTTACCTGTCAGTCAGTCTTTCTTATTTCTAATGCATGCATTAAAGACACTATGGAAACTCCTGCTAATGGCAAATAATTGCCAGTGATTGTTGATAACCCCCACGGGATTCTGAGTGTATTGTATTCGGTGTAAGCCATTTGCCATGCATGTTTAGTCCTCCTTCAGCCCCATTCAATTTGAAGCCCGTAGCGGCTACGTGAGGCCTGCAGAACCTACAGGCTTGAAATTAGACTGCGTTGCAGAGCTATTAAATTAGACCATGGAGCGAGTTACGGGCTTGAGATGTAAGCCTGTAAATCCTTTCCGTGCATGCACGCTGTAAAGGGGCCGGACGAGCCGCGATCGTCCGTCAGTTACCAATTGCAGTATAACATAGTGTGACACAGGCCGAATAGCCAATAGAAAGCGGGAAACCACAATTAACGCCACAGGAAGGGTTTAAAAAGCAGCTAAAACCGTAAATCATTAACTGTGCTGTAGCAGAGCAAGTGAACACACATGTCTAGGCGTTGGTGGGTCTAGGCATATACTGTCCTAACCTGGACCATGTCTCAGCTGCATGCAAACAACCATAGCTGGGAACATGTCACAGATTGGTCCGTCTCACACACTGCACAGCAAATCCAGCAGAGCACGTGTCTGATGCACATGCAGATGGCACACCACACCTGTAGTACACATATTCATATAACTCCATGATGCACAATGCTCATTATGCAGGCTGTGGTTCATCTGTGTAACACAAGCACCACAGTCAATCACAGGTGACCATGATGTCAAGGATATGGAAACACATAGCTGTCAATTGTGAATGGAACGCAACTCAAATATATTTTTTCTTCCATTTCAGTGCCCAGGAGGACAAGGTTGAGTGGGAGTTGTTGAGGAAGAAGGCCAGAAAATTTCAGAGGGTCCGGAACCATCCACACGAGCTGGCCAGCCACTGGCATATCAGGAGTGTGAGTCACTGCCTGGGCCCTCACAAGCATCAACCAGCCATGCCCAGCTTCCAGCCCTTTCCACCGGCCATGTCCTGGCCCCAGTCATTATCACAGGTGCCACCTACTCCAACAACATGGTAGCATACAAGCACTCCCACACAATGGGGTCCACCAACATGGCCTAACACGCAATGGGGTCCCCCAACATGGCCGAACACACAACAGGCTTTCCCAACTTTGCCCTCCCACACAATGGGGTCACCAAACATGGGCCAACAACTTAGGGCCTGCTGACGACACCTCAGATCCTGCTGCCGTCACCTCAGGGCCTGCTGCCATCACCTCTGCCACCAATGCCGTCACCTCAGCCACCGATGACATCACTTCAGCCACCGATGCAGTCACAATGCCAACACCTCCAGCCACAATGCTTACACCTCCGGCCCTGCTGTCATCACCTGTGGCCCCATTGCTGTCAACGCCACCACCTCTGACATTTGGGTAAATAAGGGCCGATTCGCCAGGGAGGACATGGCACGCAGGAAACAAGCAAATGAGAGGCTACGGTTGCTCCGGGGGGAGTATAGGCTCACACACACCCTCCTGGTGATTCAGGACAGACGGCAACTCATCGAATTAGCAGAACACCAGCTCATACCTCTCAAGCCTTTGGTTGCACAACAACAGCAACACGAGACCTCGGCCTCCTCATCTTAGGCCTCACCACCATCTCTACCAGATCCCCAGTCAGCCAACATAGTGGCACCCCACTCTCCTCCACAACAAAGAAGCCAAGTGTAGAAGAAGAGGAGGTCTTAGGAACATCCAGGAAGTCATCCTCCTGATCAGTCCTCACTGAATACTGATTGGTATAGATGTTGACATACTATTGGCTGGCTACAGAGTGTGTACATGTCTGGCTATGTTCAATGTGGATTGACCTTGAGATGAGGTGTTGTAGTTAATCAGAATATTGTTATGATTGATATCTTGTTCTTGTCTCTGTAGGTGTTAATAGCCAAATCTCACAACCATGAAGGCATGTTCTTCATCTTCGAGCAGTACAATACCATCATGTGAGTGAACGCTCAACCCAGTTTCCAACAGGCATTCTTTCAGTTCATTCACCACTGCAGATGGATCTGAAATGCAATCTTTGACTACATATCTCTCTAATATACATGACTGGTGTGAGTTTCAATTATAATGAATAGTGTCCCGGCTTTATAGTTGCACAGTCCCATTAGGCTCTGCTAATCCAAAGCAGTAGTTATAGATGTGTTTTCTTGCATTTCATCCTGTTAACAGTATGAAAGCCGATAAAGGTATTTCATGCCACCCAAATGGATCATCTTCTTGGTTTAACATCAGGATCAATGTTCATGTGTTTAGGGGTAATGTGAACAGTGTAATCTGTCTGGCCTTGGTACCACGCATATACTGGTGAGATGTTTTATCCGCATGGCCCAACTATTCCATGTTAATTGTGATAGTACTTTTCGCTGACAGTTTGTGTTCACAGCGAAGCATGCCTTGTTGTATTACACATCCTCAACATATTCTGGGAACACTGATTGAACAGGACATAATCAATATGGGGATAACCTAGATAACGTTCATGTTAATTGGTTTATTGGACTATCCAGAGCAAAAACAATGTACTATAATAACAGCTTATGATTGTTCCAACACCTCCTCTTTATGTTTTACAGATTCCTATCATCTATTTGGGGATCAGCAGTAATGTATGAAAACACACTGTGTGCATAATTTATTAGTATCACATGATCCCTGGTTTCTAGCATCTGTTTAATATGGCAGATGGAGACCATATGGTTGCTGTATGCACATTAATGGTTATTTCTATGAAATGGAATGTTATTTGATGTTCTTATTTCACATCCAATTATGGTTACTGTGGTGTCCTGACCACATGTGGCCCTAGTAGATGCTATGCCTCATCAATATAATGTTGTCTAACAGTTAACCCCTTAGTTGTCCTTTGATTGCCCACAGCCTCTTGCACTTTTGGTATCTGCCCACACCACATTTGGAGGTCTTAATGTTTTTGCCTCCATTTGTGAATTATGGGCTTTAATGCCAAGGCGTCTTCGGAAACTTGTTTCAATTTAACAGCGAAATTGGAACATAGTAGTTTTGGGCTTGAGATAACAAAGGACTTGCGTGCACACAGATAAAATTTCCACATCCTGTAGCCTTTTTTCGCCCTTATACCGCAAGTCGGCGGCGGGTTGCTTTACAGGGCCAATTTAATAGCTGCAAGTCTTGCTGGCTACGTTACGGGCTACGGTTTTACACATTCAGGCAATTTAATAGGAGTGCTAGAGTAACTATATTCATTCCGAAAATTACTCCAAGGGGTCTGAGCTGTGACATTTTAAGGGGGGACTTCTGAACAATGTATTTTGTAGGGTTGTTATGGATCTGATTTTTTTTTTAAATCCATTAAATCAGGGTAGATTCTTGGGGGAGAATGTATCCCCAAGATCAATAGGGGATACATTGCTACTACAGATGAAAAAGGTATTATTCATAGTAAGCAGATATGGAAAGGGGGTAGAACATTAACATTACACTTAATTAACATTAAGGGGCGACAGGATGAGGTCAAGGCAAAAGGAAAGCACCAAATAGGAAATTGTACAAAGGCAAATGAGAGAGTGGACAAGAGAGGGGAAGGAAGGCATTTCAGAGAAAGAGATTTGGACAGTAAATGTGTTTGCTTTTATTTAAGGTAATACTGGATCTTTCCTGTTAGCTGACCGTCTGCAGTGACAGAGATTTGTGTCAATTTCAGCAGAGATTTTTCGTCAGTTTCCTAACTTCAGGGATAAAGGTTAGGGTTTAGGGTTTAGGATTTAGGGTTCGGTTATGGTTTTGGGTTTAGGGTTAGGGTTTAGTGTTTAAGGTTAAGGTTTAGGGTTCAGGATTTAGTCTGCAGAAATGTGTAACCTCCATACATGTATCCTTCATCAAATGTTCATGGATGCCACCAGTGTCCAGCAGAGATATATTTTATTCTAATCAAACACATTAAGTTTAGGATATTTTTCTTGCCTGATTATACTCATGCTTCAAATAGTCACATAAAAATAAATAAAACTCATATAGTTTTTTCATCATTCAGCTATTTCCAGATACTCTCCAACACATGTCCTTCAATCTGACAGTGACTTGTTTAGTGTCTTCTCTATTATTGCCTCCCTCCTTTGAAAAAAGCAGCTCAAGCAAGTAAATAAAACTGGAAAAATTGCTGCTCATATTAAGTAATGATAAATGAAAGGCTAATTCATTAGCTAAATCACCATTGTCTATAATCAAGTGAAAAAATTAAACTACCCCCCAACAACTGCAAAATTACTTGCACTTGCCTCTCCCCTTGGCCTCTCCCAATGGATAGATTTAGCAACTCACAGTGGTGGACACTCCATTGACCTTATTTTTACCAATCTCTGCACTATTTCTAACCTTGTCATCTCCCCACTTCCTCTATCTGACCACCACCTGCTAACTACCCACAGAAACCTGCAAGCACTTAACCCACAACAATTTTCCAATGTACTAAAACCCCTTCTCAGCCCCCTCACCACCCTTGACTGCCTTGGCATCGCCACTTCACAGTACAAAATGACTCTAACCTCCACCCTTGGCACTCTTGTCCCCATAACAACAGGCAAACTCCCTCGCTCTCATCCACAACCATGGCACACTACACAAAAACGCTATCTACAGAGATGCTCACGCACTGCAGAACAACTATGGAGGAAAGACTTCAGCAGACTTTCTCCACTACAAGTTTACCTTGCGCTCCTACTTCTCTGCCCTCAATCTTGCCAAACATCACTACTTCTCATAACTAATATCAAACCTGTCCTCCAACCCTAAACGTTTATTTGCTACATTCAATACCTTCCTTTGCCCACCCCCACCTCCTGCCCCTTCCTGTCTCACTGCTGATTACTTTGCCAGCCATTTTAAAAATAAAATTCAAACCATACGAAATGAACTCTCCTCCCAGCTTGGCCCTAACTCACCCTTCTTCTTCCCCAATGCTTCCTCCACGATGGACTCCTTTGGTCCTTTCGTCACTATCTTACGCAAGACACATCTAATATTCTAATATACTCTCTCATCATATCTCGACTACTGCAATTCTCTTCTTGCTGGCCTCCCCATCTCTCGTCTGTCTCGCCTCCAATCCATAATGAACGCCTCCGCTAGACTCATCTTCCATACCGAACGCTCAATGTCTGCAGCTCCTCTCTGTCAATCACTCCACTGGCTTCCCATAGCCTCCAGAATCAAATTTTAAATCATGACCCTAACATATAAAGCCCTTAACAACAGTGCATCCCCTTATATCTCTGCTCTTGTTTCAAAATACTCTTCCAACCACCCCCTCCGTACTGCTAACGACCTTCTTCTTTCTTCCGCTCATATCACCTCCTTAAAGACTTTTCTTGTGCTGCCCCTACTATCTGGAACCCCTTGCCCCACTCCATTAAACTATCTTCCTGCCTCAAAACCTTTAAAAAAATCTCTAAAAACACACCTGTTTAAAAAATCGTATCACCTTCAGCCTTAACATGTACAACTGCACACTCCACAGCCTAATAACACCTACAATCTACAGTACAACACACAGACACCTCCACTTCAATAAACAAATTGCTTTCACACTGCCATCTTGCATTTGTCACCCTCTTGTATCACACCTAAACCCTTAGATTGTACGTTTGCAAGTTTTCAATCTTGTGTTAGTGCCCTGGAAACAAGCACTATGTACATTTGATCTTATGCTCAAAAACAGGGCCCTCCATACTTTATAAGGTGTTCATTTTGTTTTTGACATGTACTTAAACCCTGTATAGCGATAGGAAATATGTTGGCGTGATATAAATAAAGATAATAATAATAATAACACTGTGGGCTTTTAACTCCTGCATCATGATCTAGCCATATATCTTTATTATTTTCAATGTATCAATGTACTCAGTTGAATAACCCATTGAATATATTGACGTTTTAATATTAATGTGCAATAATTTTACCATTAATAATGTTACATATTACATTTTGCCACCAATAAATATAATAATATCATATTTTATACTGAGATTTACATTTTCAAGTAATATAGCTTAACTCAGATTGACCAGCAGGGGTCATCATTGCTTCAGACAGGTTAAAACTTTATGGAGGCCATAAAAGCTTGGTAACATGGAAAACAAATAATAGTTTATTTTCTATTGGGAACTATATAAATTATTGTCCATAGTTTAAATGCTAAAAAACAATACAGAATGCGACCATTCTAATAGTAACTTTTCTGATATGTGTTGTTTAAAACCTTAAATTAAATGTGGGTAACAAATGTAGCTCTAATTGTGCAGGAATTGTTGTTTTTATACATATTGCTTTTTTATGGGCACATGACCAGTAAAGCCATGTAATTTATACAACCTGGCAGAAACATAGGCCCTATTCAATTGAGCACTTGTTAGTTACTGGAGCCTGTAATGGATCCCGTAAACTTATTTGCTATTCAATTGGCGTCTTTTAGCTACCCACAAACTATTTGCGGGTTAGAAGCTCAAAATCCCTGCCGTTGTCAAAATCGTATCTCCTACCCAGCTAAGCCTTTGATCTGTCAAGCCCGTAATCGAAATTGCAAATCGATATTCAATCGATACAATTCCTCAAGCCCGCAAATGTTTTCAGCCTGTAAATGGCAAAGGTAGAAGAAAATCCTACGAGTACCAGATAGGACTCACAAGGGGGTTAAACACCTGTTTGTAGCACTATAAATACAAATAAATAATCAATACTGCACTTTAAAAGACCGGGATAGCGATGAAAGACATTAGATTTAATTGGACAACAGTCTCAAGCTCACAAATCTGCAATAAAAAAATATATTTTTTAACCTGTTATATCAATCTCGGGAATCAAGGAATTAATACATATCAGGCCACCCACATGGACTATAACATTTACTTAATTCATTTTTATTATTTTGTACATTGCTGGATTGCAATATCGGACTTCTAAACGCTAAGGGCCTCATTCAATTGCGATTCTGCCAATTGAATAGGACTCTAAATAAGCACATGGCATATTTTTTTTAAATACATTTTTAGTTAGTTAACTTCTATACAAAAGCAAGGTTTTTATTAACTAAAAACTTCTTTAAAAAAATATGCTATGTGCTTATTTAGAGCCCTATTCAATTGGCCAAATCACAATTGAATGAGGCCCTAATTGTTTGTGGTTTAACCTCCATGTTTTACTGACGTCATGATGACGGTCTCATTTACTATTGGATGTTTCTAAATCGGTAGTTACGGCCTTGTTAATTGATCATGATCATGCTCTGAAATACGACTTACAGGTGCATGGTTTACGGTTTAGGCTTTCGGCCAGGTAGCTGCGGGCTTCTTCCATTGAATCGCTCTGTAACTGTTGCAATTTAATAGGGGCCACGGTATTTAAAAATCTGATCCTATATTCTTCGATGGAGCTTAGCATCACAACTCTGTTTTTGTTTTTGACACTCGGTTAACCCCTTTTGATAAGCAAATAAAAATGATAAACTTTTACTTTCAGCACATTTTCAGTGGGCAGCTAAATGCCCACATTGACCGTGCAGTAACACAGAGTAATATGTCCAAATGCACCTATATGTATACATGCAGTGACATTTGCTTTCTTTCTATTACATCATTTAAATTTGCATTACATAATTATTTTAAAAGTTTTTTATCCTCATATATTTAATACAGTAAAACCAATCTTTCTCTATGGGCTAAGAGCCTCATTCAATTGAGGTTTTCTGGAGATCGGACATGGAGCCAGCAAGTTATTTTGCTATTCATTTGGAGTCAGAGTTACGGGCTCCGAGCTGCGATTTATATTGATTTTAAAAATCGCAAGTTAATGCCCTCCAAGTCTTTGATCTGTCACTGTTGCAAGGCTAAAATCGCAAATCGCTATTCAATTGCTCCGATTCCCCCTCGCTAACTACTCCGTCAAGCCCGCAAATGGCAAATATCTAACCACAAGTTACTGGTACCAAGGAGGTCTTGTAAAGGGCTTACGTACAAATGGGAGAACGTTATAAGCAAATAAAAAAGCAATATTGTACTTTTATTGAGTGAAAGTGGTGTTAATAGCACAACATTCTCCAATACTTTATTTCATGTTCAATTCTCATCTTATATCGATCACGGCAATCAATGGGAAGTCCTACGGGCTTCAACCTCCAAGCCTGTAGGACTTTAAAATCCAACCTCCAGGTTGAAGCCCGTAGGACTTAGAAAAAGGGAGGTTGGATTTTAAAGTCCTATGGCCTTCACAACATTGACTGTTTCAACATCCGGAGCTAACATGTTCAAGCCCGGAAATTCTATGTCGCTTAACTAAGCTATTTTCCCTATTGCTTTGTTACCTCATCACATCTTATTCTTATTTGTGACATATTGGTTGTTTACTGCAGCCCGTAATGTAGCCTGTAAACTAATTTGCTATCCAATTAGCAAGCTGCAAACGATCTACGCATTACAGACTGACAGCCTTATTAAATTGTGACTCTGCCAATTGAATAGGGCTCTATATAAGCCCAGAGCATATTTTTTACAGAAGTTTTTAGTTAGTGAAGACCCTGCTTTTGGATAGAAGTTCACTAACTAAAATCTTCTGTACAAAAATGTGCTATGTGCTAATATAGAGCCCTATTCTATTGGCAGAATCGCAATTTAATAAGGCTGTGAAACTTTAAAAAAGAGTTATCATTTTCCAGAAAAATCACATAACAATATGCTTGCGAAAGTGACATTTCCAGCAGCAAATGGAAGAACCTCACCTTACCAAAAGGTGGAGAATCTAACCCAGTGGTTCAGCTCTAGAAACTCTTCAAATTGCAAAATGAAACTCGCAAAAAGATGTGTTGAAAATGTCTTAAAATGTTAAATTACAACTGTAATGCTCATACAATATGTATATCATTTACAATGCAACACCTAACAGGGATTGGAGAGAAGTATATATGGTGGAAGTTCCATTCACCATCAGGACTAAGCAGTAACTTCTGTAGGTGCTCAGACACCTGAACAGAGGCACTGACCACCTGACATCTTTCCCAGGTTCCATTCAACTTAGTTTATTTTACCTCCTCGGCTGCAGCATGGACAGCAGCTAGATGGCATGGTAGTCAATAAGAGTCAATAAGATGCTTGAAGGTTGGCAGACTGCAGACTGCAGTGCGTCTGCCAACCACTGAAGAGCGTGTGGTTGTGTGGTTGAGGTGTGGTTGAGGGTCCATACGACGAACGCTGCAATCGAGGTGGCCCCACAGATGCTGAATGGGGTTCAAATTCAGGGAATTTGGAGGCCAGGGAAGTACTTGGAAGTCTTCAACGTACTCCTCCAGTGGTGAACATCGGCTGCAAAGGTGTGTGAGGGCCAACTGACACTACAGTTGATCAACTCACCATCCAAATGAACCAGGGGCTACCAGACGTGTGTCTAAAATGACAGTAGAGTGAACCCTGTTGCTTATGGGGCTCAGAAGCAAATGGGTGGTCACTGCACCCATGCTGACTAGGGTACATTATCAGAAACAGCTTCAATTTGCACAACATTACCGAAATTGGACCTCTTCTGGCAAAGGGTTACCTTCTCTGATGAGTCCCATTTTCTGCTCGATCGACTCGAGGGACGTCAGTGTATTAGGCACGATTCTCTATAATGATACTTCTAAGTTTATTGTTTACATAGCTACGAAAAGATGTTTTTATATATATATTTCAAACATATGTAGATTTTCCTAAACTATAGTGGTTCTTTCACAATCGATACAACTTGATGTCATGGTTTTCTTAAATTCTTATAAAATAACCACAAAATATGTCCTTGTAATGGTCAAACCAATCTGTATGTATACTAGAATGAAGAATGAAGAATTATTAATCTCTAACAGACTGGTTTAACAAATATCTCAAATATTATATCTTTAAATATATATATATGGTTGACATATGTGTTTTTTATTTAGTTTGGTAAAGTTTTGCATCAAACACTGTTGCAGCAATTAAGTGTTATATCACCATAATAGGTTTTGACTAGTGTTATGTTTAAAAATGTAAATATGTCAAACCCCAGATGTCATTAAATCTGTACATTCCAATTCTGTTTAAAAAAAATACTTTCACACATTAGTAAACGTACTTTCTCCATCATTTTAAAAAAAAACACTGGGTCTGATGGACAATTTCGCACTGAAAGATTAAAATGTGTTATTTATAAGAGAAATAGACATATTTTCCATAAATGAAAATTATCTCTGGTGGTTAAAAACAACAAAAAAAGGATGAGTCATATCTTTATTTGTTAATTTCCATAAAGAACTGCTGAAATGTCATATTTATAGTTTGCTTAGTATGAATAATGGGCAAAAATGTTTTTATAAAGACTGAAATAAATAAATACACCCTTTAATTGTAACTATTGCATTAGATTTTATTTTAATGTTAGCAGTAGTTTTGCATTTGGTCTTTTCGGGAACAGGAACCTGGGAGGGATTGGAGGAACTGTAGATTCAGATAAGTTCTTTGTTCAGTTCTCCTGATAGACTGTCACTTGAAATTGCTACTGGACAATAAAACAAAGTAGAAGAGTCGGACGATCCTCCTCCTCAAGCTGCAGGCAGACAAGCAGTGCAAGATTAGCTTAGTTTGTTTTGTACCTGACAATGATGTGAAGTTTTTTACTACAGAGTTCCTTTAGATAGTAAGTACACCATAACTATAATCAACCATATTTTATATAAAACTCTACTACATGATACCAATTATTATGTAAAGCTTCAGGAAAATAAACCCAAGCATGTATATGCTACTAGATCCATTTGTTTGTTCATACATCAAATCAATGTTTAGCGTAGTTTAAATGTATATTGAAATTGAATACAAACTTAATGGAAACTTGGCTCTCCTACATGCTGGATCCTAGCCTACTCCCTCATCAGATGAGCATTTACAAGGCCTGGCACCAGGGAAATGAGAAACCAGTGGTTCTGTGGTCAGCTCTGTCTGACTCTAAGAAAATGCTGAGTTTCAGATGACCCTCAATTATAATGTGCACGGGTCCATATTCACTAAGTGGTGTCATAAAACAGTAATCAATGAAAGTGTACACCTTGTCCTACGTTGCTATCCAGCACATGAAGATTTATTTTATAATGTGCACAGGTCCATATTTACTAAGTAGTGTCATAAAACAGTAATCTATAAAAGTATACACATTCGGCCTCATTCAATTGCGATTTGACCAATTGAATAGGGCTCTATATAAGCACCTAGTATATTATTTTACAGAAGTTTTTAGTTAGGGAAGATCTTGCTTTTGGATAGAAGTTCACTAACTAAAAACTTCTGTAAAAAAATATGCTCTGTGCTTTTATAGAGCCCTATTCGCTTTGCAAAATCGCAATTGAATGAGGCCCCTTGTCATTAGTTCCTATCCAGCACATGAAGAATTTTTTAAGAGAAAAACACCAACATTATTAAAATAATATATATGAAGTTTGTGTTTTACTTGATTTTATATATCAATGATCCTATTAGTCTTAAGTTGGAGGGAAAGTTATGAATTATAAAATAAGATTTCCTTTTTGTTTTCTTTTAGTTTGCCTCTGTTGCCTCAAGTTATACTTACGAGCTGCTTGTTTTTGAGCAAAGGTATAGGAACAAGGTATGTATCACATTATAAAAGCTCTAGTGATTTAATAAATCCTCACCCTCTCCCACCTTCCTCATTCCTCAGCCCTCCCACCACAGATAGATAAAGTACAAAACGTCCCTCATTTTCTAAAGTAGAAGAAACACAAAGTATGCAAACATTCAAATCATACCTAAAATGATTTTATGATTATGGTTTACACATCTTTTAATATTGTCAGTTTGTTACATACTTTACAAACACGAGGGAAATCACAAACAGGGATATAGAGATTACCAAAAATATGAATCAATCATGCCCACAAGCTTTGAGCAAAATGCCTAACAAATCTCACACTCACAATATTCCCTTCAATAACAGCAATAAAACAATATAATATATTCGTTTAGTATATTATCAAATAGTATATGTTATTTTAAATTTTGTATGAAACATGTGATTTAGATTTATATACATTTTGAATTAATAATTTTGTAATCATTGTATATTATAGTTTTATAGAAGAAGTGGTTGGAAAAGATTACAAAATAGATGTATTAATTTGCATACACTTTGCCACTGAAGCAGTGTGAACAATGTGAAACGCGTTTGACTTCAAATCCCGATCCCAGGTTACTTTTGGCTTAATTTTCTGTACTACTGATTTATTGGATCTTCTTGGATCTCCAACACCACAATTCAAAGGCACCAATTCTACAGCGCTCAGACTTCTTTATGGTCCAGCTCTCACATCCGTATGTTACTACTGGGAATATCATAGTTCTAACTATGCAAACCTTTATTGATAGTGTAATATCTTTACTCTTGACTAGCTTGTCCAAGCGTGCCAAAGCTTTTCTTCCCAGTAGTGATAAATTAAGGTAATATGCAATTACTGAGGATTTTGTTTTAAAGGATCATTGTATTGCATTTACAAGTAAAACTCCATTGTTTGCTAGGCATAAACTATTAAAACAGTATGCAGTTTAAAGTAATTAAATTAATATTGTTTCTTATTTTTTAAGTTGTCTGTTTTCTACTCAAGCAGCGCTGCATTTCTCCACCTCCCGGGGGGCATGGCCAACTGTGCCTGTGGGCTGAGAGCAGGCTGGGCTATAACATCACTGGCTCCATCTCATGACATAATTATCTCTGCCCCATGACCTAAACAGAGGTAAGAGCTCTATTGTAACCTGCTTGTAGCTCCCTCATAGGGCTTGCCCAGCTCATGAGCCATCATAGCCCTGCCCCCCTTTACTGATGCTCAGTCTGAACAAGAGGCTGACTAGTGAGCCATTTTTTAGTCTTGCGTCTGGGCAGAGGTGGGAGGAGATAAGCAGTTCTGTTTGGGGGAAAACTGATAAATTCAAAAGTAAAAAAAGAAATAGAAGTTAAGCATAACTATGGTAAAAGCCATCTCCCCTTCATCATAATGGGAACACTTGTATTGTGGATTTGTAGCTTCAGATTACCACAAAAAACATTTGGGCTGGTACAAATCCAATGGAAAACATGACATAGTAAATGCTGTGAAGGCTACAATGATATAGAAACAGACATTGCTGTCCTTTTCCAAGTAATGTGGTCTCATGTCATGATAAAAAAGGTAAATAGAAAATAGAAAACCTGAGTGATTACTAATACCCTTAGAAGTGAAATGATATGCACAAGCAGTTTAATTTGTTTTATTTCAAAAAAATCTCAAGTGTCTCTTGTATCTTTATCCAATCAGACAAATTATCCAGAAATAACTTCTGTGTAAAAGGAAAGACATGAGGACGAGTCACTGACTGCCCACTCCCAGACATGCCGCTTCAGCTTTGTGTAGTGAGGAAAAGGGAAAACATTATTAAAAATGACCACAATAACCACTTCTAAATCTTTATGTATTGAGTTTTACTATCGACTATCTCCTTCCTTCTTAACACTGAATTGCTGTATTAAAAGACCACCATATAATGAAAATAATATACCCTTTATCTTTATTCACATATAGTTATCTGGTAAATGTGTTTTCCTGGTTGCTGTTGTTGTTTCATTGTTCATTCGTGTCCAACTTTCCGTGATCTCATGGACCACAACACACCAGGATCATCTTTATGTCCATGGTCATGCTTATCCACTTATCTTTCATGGCAGAGATACTGAAGTGGGTTGCCAGTTCCTTCTGCAGTGGGCCACAGCATGCAGCTCCTGGAAGTCCTAGGTGATCTCCCATCCAAGTTCTGACCAGGCCCAACCCTGCTTGGCTTCAGGGTGGTGTGAAATCTTGGTTTCCCGACTGGTATCAAACCCGGGTCGCAGCAGTGAAAGCACCTAATCCTAACCTCTGGACCACCAGGGAACCCGTCCTGGTTGTAGTCTCATTTTAATTAAGTAGGAAACATTGTGTAGTAAAAGAGATTATGCATCAGATTTTTTGTGCCCTACTTTAAAGACCAATTGGTGCTTATCTGCTATAACATCTATGTTTCCATGAATTTAATGACAATTAATTATAATTGCAAAGCATGCAAAACAATACAGTTTTATGTTTGTGAATTTCAAAAGAGGCTACTTGTACCACAACGTTGCTTATTTGTTGAATAACTGCTTAATGGACAACACTAATTAAACATCTCAAACATTTTCAAAACAAAGACAAATGCTTTCACACATGCAAAGTAGGGCTAATTAGCTTTTCTAAAATGTCTCATCCTTTTTTTACTTAAGAGTAGAGAAGGGAGTTCTGCATCGTAGAATAACATAATATGTTCCCATTACACACTCTTACGTTAGCAAGTCATTCAAGCACGATTGATGTGGCTTTTTATTGAATCCATAATTTTGTGGCTCGGAGAAGACATTTATGTTCGTCATCCAAAGACAGAACGATGGCACCAGAGGGAGGCAGACATCATGAATGAGTCTAAAAAAACTGTGTTGTGGCTGCTCGGTATTGTCAAAATGATGGAGGGTACACAGCACACACACTGTGTTCAGTTCCATCAGGATCTAAGCACATCATTTTTTTATTCTACTTTATGCATCAGATACTTCACATTTTTTAAATATGTTGTAAACATTTTTGGCAAAGAGAGCAGAATAAAATGTAACCAGTTTTATGGACATGTACTTTAGATTTGCATTATTATTATACTTTATACAACACTAACATATTCTGCATCATTACACGAGGGCTAGAATAGAATATACTATAAATATACATAAGAATACTGAAAAGGAAGACTCTGTTCTGGTGATAGCTTACAATTTGGAAGGTAATCTGTGCTTCAGAATTGAAAGTTTATGTTAGATCAGTGGTTCACCAAATTCGGTCCTAGGTCCAGTGTGGATGCCTGAGACCTTATCTGCAGGTCGTCAGGAACCATGAAAAAGGAGAAGAGCCTCACACGTTAAACATCTACTACTAATATTATTATTGTCCTTTCTTTTGCCAACACATTCTGTAGCGCTAATCACATTTATAGATATATTATCAATAATAGTATCTGCAGTTAAAATGTACTCTGTTCAAATCAGTACAAAACTAGATGATGAGTTACATGTGTAGTACCACCCTGTTCAAAATGTTCTTGACCCTATCCCCTCATTATGGTCCATTATGACCCCCATAAGGTCTAACACTATCCCTAACACTAGCCACCTAAAACTACTTGACCATCTCCTGGGCCTCATGGAAGTGGGCTTCTGGTGTTAGATTAGAGTGTCATGTGGTCCATGGGATCGCCATAGAATAGATTACATAGGTGGCATAAGGGTCTATAGTGAGCCAAATAGGAGACATGGATGAGTTTGTGGATTGCTAGAGACCCCATGGGAGATAGGCAATCCATTGGAATAGCGTATTCAGTGTGCCATTCTTGTAATATTCTCCAAAATTAGATTTATAGACTAAAGAAGTGGTTCCCATTTTTTTTTTTCTTTTGATGAACCACTTAAAAAATGCAGAGAGCTTGGGGAACCATCTGGATATACCATCTAGATAAATCATTTAGATATGGCTGAGGGTGAACCACCTAATCTAAAAGACTGTAATTACAATCATTGGAAGGTAAACAAATAAGAGCCACTGATTTTTCAGATAGAACTTAAAAGATCACTGTGTATTGATAATCTTTTTATATTAAGATGTTTGTAGAGAATAAAAATGCAGCTTTTATTAACTGCAATATACAATATTTCTTTACATAACTTGCTTTACAAAACTTTTACCAGATCCTTTTGTAAATTGCACTTAAATTACAAATTCAACATCATTGCGGCAGCCTTTCAGTAACACTAAATTGGCATTTATCAACATACTTGACACTCCCAGGTGTCTCATTTGATAAGAATAAAACAATTATCTGGCTCCAGTAAATCAAAATTGTATATATATCATTTCAAAATTAAAGCTGTATTTTACATTATTTTTTTTACTTTCTAAAAATAATTTGGACATTTTTACATAAAGTTTTTCAAAAGAGAAATATTCTTATAAATTACTATACATTTTTATAGAGCACTATGCAAGTTAAAGATAGGATTTTGCAGGTTTTGAATTGGACTGTAATTATATGGATTCCAGTGAAGGGTCTTGGAAAGCAGAGAAGCAATGCATAAGATGGATGAGCATGGTTGAAGAATTCAGATTGGAGTGAGAAATGAGTGAAGTAAAGACACAAAATGAAAAAGTATATTAGGGTTTAATGACATGCCTAATGTGGCTATTACATGGTGCCTATAACAAACCTTAAAATGTAGCTCTTTCAAAGTGTTTGCTATATGTGATATCTACCCTACCCTAGGTGATCTATACCTGAGAGGGTGAGTGTCGTCAGGGCCCCTTCTCCCCACCCCCTTGGGCTTTAGGGTAGGGGGCCTTTAACAATCTGCTCTTCTTGTAGGGCTTGAGAAGGCTTAGTAGAGCCGGCCCCTTATAAGTCAGCAGGACCTTAGCCAGACACTCCCCAGTAACCTTAGACCTTTTTGGCAGCAAGAATACAGCTATTCTGGAGATAGGTAGTTGAAAATAACTCAAGGATACACACCATTATCTATGTGATCCAGAAGCAAATTATTTATTTAAAAAATTCCCACATATTTAACGGGGATAGGGCACAAGGGGTATGTATACATTACAACAATGAGAGGGAGGGACAGATAATTACAGGAAATTTACCCCACAGGGAGTCTAGCAGTAGCATCCTGTCTTGCACCTCTAATAAACATAATGCTGTCTAGACCCTGAAAAGAGCACATAGGAGATGGGATTAACTTAAAAGGATAAAAATAGATAACAATACAATAGAAGTTGTAATCCTTCCTGCTTAGTCTGAAAGGCAGGGGTACATAGTAAGTCATGGTAAGCCCAAAAGAGTCCAGCAAACAGTCCAAAGTCCACAGCTACATTGACAGGGCCATTAACTACTAACATCCTCAAACCTACCCTAAAAACCTAAGTAAACTACAGTATGTGCTCCATAGAAGTCCCAATGGACTCCTATAGTCCCTATCACCCATGGGGCTCCCTACAGACCCCAAAAACCAAATCTCTATTTCCCATTCTGGTCACTATAAACTCCTGTGTCTTCTATTTAATTTACCCCACAGGGTTCCCTATGGCACCTAATATTAACCCCTACGATAGAGGTCCCCATGGACCTCATAGCACCTTCACCTAACACCATAGTGACCACTATAGAGCCCCATGAACCCTATCTACCCATAATGACCCCCATAGTGCCTAACACTAACCTAAAATATAGACAGAACAAAATCACAATTCTAAACATAAACATTACATAAAGTAAAAAAATAATTACAAGTTAAATAATAAAATAAACAACAACTACTGGAAAATAAAATTGTACAATACCCTTCTTGAATGACCTTCCAGCGATATTCAGTGTCGATCTGCAAAACCCTTGTCCTCAATCATCAGCCCTGGATAAGTCAGCACATGTGATCTTGCTTGAAGCCATCGGTCCTCATCTTCTGCCCTTCCTGGAAATAGGCTTTTGGTGTTGGATTAAAGTGTCATGTGGTCCATGGGATCTCCATAGAATAGATTACATAGGAGGCATGGGGGTCTATAGTGACCCCATAGAAGATAGTAAGAAGGCCCTTGGGGATCCATAGGGACCCTAATATGAGATAAGGAGTCCATTGGGGCAATGTATTCACTGTACCATTCTGACAATATTCCCTAAAATTTTATCTATAAACTAAGGAAGTCACTCCCATATTTTTGATGAACTACTTAAACATTTCAGAAAGTTTGATGAAACATCTAGGTATACCATCTAGATATGGCTGAAAGTGAACAATCTAATGATTTTTACCATACTGTTTAAAGCATCACTGCACATTGAAAAAAATAACAATATTTGCTTGAAAACTTTACATAAATAAGCAGAAAAAATATCATGCATCTAGTTTTTAATTAGAAAAAAAAATAACTTGTGTTGCCTCTGGAGGACCCTGGTTAGATCCATTGTATATTGGTGGATGTTGTATGTATGAGAGGGACAGTTACATTTTTGCAGTAAATGATGCAATGGATCTACTTCTGAGCCAATTAGTGGAATGGGTGTTGTGTCTATTTAAGTCTTATCCAATTTTTTTTCCCATGACTCTCTGTTCTCTCCCCCCCCTCACTGTTAGCCAATACACACACCCTCATGATTCAGTTCTGATAAAGTGATATAACATACACAAAAGGGATTCATGCACTTATAAACAGAATCTTAAAAAAAATGTCCATGGCTTACACAGCTGCTAATATTGAGCCTCATTCAAATGCGATTCGGCCAATTGAATGGGGCTCTATATAAGCACATAGCATTTTTTTTACAGAAGTTTTTAGTTAGTGAAAACCTTGCTTTTGGATAGAAGTTCACTAACTAAAAACTTCTGTAAAAATGCTATGTGCTTATATAGCGCCCTATTCCATTGGCCAAATCACAATTGAATGAGACCGCCGGTTTGGAACATACAGTGGTCCTTTAATAACAGTAGTATACTTTATAGCTACATTAATAACATCCAGCACCTTGGCAGTTTCTGTACTACTTGTTTGTGTAAATTGAATCACTATAGTAATTATTCTCCAATGTTTCTATAATCCCACTGGGAACCTATAAACTGTAAATTCTCTAGTAAACACGATTCAGTAGAATAACACAAGAATCTCAACAAATAAACTACCCTCACCTTACTCTATATAGTTCAGAAAGTTCAAAATTATGACTTGCCCAGTGCCCTTACAAGTATCGAAAAAATACAATACTGCATTGTTTGATACCTCAAGAGGGAGCACCTTGCACCACTGGTGCTGATGGACCAGTCTTTGTAATGAATACTAAGCCTATATGTCAATGAATGGTTGTCAAGGAATGTCAAGTTCCTTTTAATATGGTTTCTGGACCCTTCCTGCTTAATGACAATGCTTTATGATGGAAACAAGCTGAGGATTACTGATTTATACTGGAATTCTTCTTTGCGTATGTGTCAACTTGCATTACTGCCAGCAACAGACCATGGCCGCTATTCAATTGAGCAATTGTTGGTTACTGGAGCCTGTAATGTAGCCCGTAAACTAATTTGCTATTCAATTGGCTTTCCTTCATTCAATTTTATTATTTTGTACATTGCCGGATTGCGAGTCTGATGGCATATTGGACTTCTAAACGCTAATTGATTGTAGTATAATCTCCGAGTTTTAATGACGTCATGATGACGGTCTCATTTACTATTGGCTGTTTCTAAATCGGTAGTTACGCGCTTGCTTGATTAACATGATCATGCCCTGAAATGCTACTTACGGGTGCCTGGCTTACGGTTTAGGCTTTGGCCAGGTAGTTGTGGGCTTGTTCAATTGAATCGCTCTGTAACTGTAGCAAAATTCAAGCCTGCAGACTTACGGTCGGTATAATGTAAACTGCGGGCTTGTAATTGAATAAGGGCCCATGTGATAGAAAAACAATGGGGGGGATTTACTAAGCATCTCAGCTGCATCTCACATGCCACTATTTACTATGAACTATTTTCTATGAAAAAACTAAGACCACAGGCTTTCTCACCTCATTTCATGTGAGAAAAAATATTAGTAAATCCCCACCACTGAGTGATTATATATTAAAATCTGGAAATTTTACTTTTTGTTAATATGTACCAGTAACTATTGTAGAATTACAAAACTATTATGTAAAACTGTAAATCTAGCACCTGGGAAAAGTACATAAAATTAATGTTGTATCTGAAAGTGAGTTTTGTTAAAGGGGGCACAGTGTGTTTTCTGTTTTTCTAGGGATAATAAACTGATTCAGATGTGTAACTGCTCTGGGGACTTGTCATGCAATCAGTAGTAATATAGTTGTATTAGTCATACTTGTCTACCAGTCCCATATACTACAGTATGCTCTAGATTTCCTTTTAGTTTCAAGGTACTTTAAACCAAATTCTACTTAATGTTTTTAGGGTCCTGTAGCCTCATTTTCGTTTTTTTCGGTGGCCATTTTCTCTCGCTTAGGTGATTTTCGGGTGTCTAAACTCTGTAATTTGGACTTAAATGGAGGTGTAACTTCCCTTGCAGAGGTCCTGGGTGTCCCCTCTTGCTGTGGGTAAGCTTTTTTTGTGTGTATTTATTGTGTTATTAATGTTTTCAGGTTCGCGCGGGTTGGCCATTAAAGTCGTATTTTTGCGAGGTCGTAATGGTTTTTGTTCTAAGTCCCGCATCTCATATTTGTTTGTCGTAAGTCCGTAAATGTTGCGAGGTCCACAGTTGCTGGCATGGAGCGCCAGCAACTGCGGCCCTCGCTTTGCGAGGGCTGCAGGCTCGCTATGCGAGCCTGCAGCGTTAGCAACGACCCGCTTGCTCACAACTATATATGTGATTGTTGTAATTTAATAATAATAATGATTCACAAATGGTGGTTACTAATCTGTTAAAGGGCATCACACAGCAATGGTGCTACTTGTCTGATTGCAGTTAGTAATAATCACATATAATAGTTGTCAAACTTCGCAAAGCGAGTGTCCGCATTTGCAGAGGTGGAGGCTGTACGGCACCTCACTCGCGGTTAAACACAACTCAGAAAAGCGGGACTTTGAAAAAAAGACAACCACGCCGCGGGACTTAGATAAAAAAATATACGACCCGCGTGACTTAAAAAAAAAATAACGAGCAATTAGGAAATACGGACTTAAACAAAAAAATACGAGGTTGCAAAAATACGAACTTAACGGCCGAAACGCGGACATCCAAAAACAACGAAAGCACTTAAGAATACAAAAAGAAAATGAAAAAAACATCACACACAGCATGGGGGACAACCACGACATCTGTCAGTGAGGTTGCATTTATGGAGTTTCGCCATTTGAAAATCGGCTAAGCGAGAAAAAAAATGACGGCCCAAAAAAATGCAAACTAGGCTACGTGACCCCAAAGCGCGCAAATAACCAACAGGCACATACGACTTTTGACAGGGAAGTACGAGGTACAAAAATGCAAAGTTAGGAACCACGGAAAATGCTCGGGAGGCGCGTAACACATAGACAAATGACGCCAGTTTATAAAAAAAAAATACAAGGTTGCAAAAATACGAAGTTAACAGCCGAAACACGGACATCCAAAAACAACAAAAACAATTAAAAAAACTAAAAACTAAAAGTTTGAAAAACATCACACACAGCATGGGGGAACAGCCACGACATCTGCAAGTGAGGTTGCACGCGAATTAAAGTCGAATTTAAGGAGTTTCAGAGCTTGAAAATCGGCTAAGCAAGAAAAAAATTGGTTGAAAAAAATGAAAACGAGGCTACACGACCCCGAACCGCTGAAAACACAGCCAGGGACATACGACTTCGCCATGAGCCGTGCATTGCGCTGGCAAGCACATGCGCATAGCTCGGCAGGGGTCGCTCATGCACAATGTGCGGCGTGAGCCACTCAAGCGTATTGCGATGGGGGGGAGTCACAGGGGAGGGAGAGTGGGGAAGAGTCACAGGGGAAGAGAGAGGGGGAAAGAGAGTCATGGGTGGGTGAGGGGGAAACAGACACAGGGGAGGGAGAGGAGTGAAAAGAGACACAAGGGGAGAGAGGGGGAAAGGAGACACAGGGGAGGGAGAGGGTGAAGGAGACACAGGGGAAGGGAGAAGGAGACACATGGGAGGGATAGGGGGTAAGAGACACAGGAGAGGGAGACAAGGGGAAGAGACACAGGGGAGGGAGAGTGAGAAGAGACACAGGGGAGGGAGAAGAGAAACAGGGGAGGTAGAGGGGGAAGAGATACAGGGGAAGGGAGGGGGAAGACACACAAGGGACGGAGAGGGGGAGAGACACAGGGGAGGGAGAGGGGGGGAGACACAGGGGAGAGAGGGGGAAAGATACACGAGGGAGAAAGACACAGGGGAGGGAGAGGGGGGAAATAGACACAGGGGAAGAGAGAAGAAAGAGACATAGGGGAGGGAGGGGAGACACAGTGGAGGTAGAGGGAGAGAAACACAATCAGTTTTGACGGGCAAGTCGCTAGTAATAATAATAATAATAATAATAATACACAACTGGTCGTTACTAATCTGTTAGAGGGCATCATCCAGCCATGGTGCTGCTTGCCTAATTGCAGTTATTAATAATAATAATGAATAAAAATAATAATAATCACCACTGGTGGTTACCAACCGGTTAAAGGGCATCACACAGTCATGGAGCCACTTGCATAATTGCAGTTAGTAATAATAATAATAATAATAATAATAATAATACACAGCTGGTGGTTACTAATCTGTTAGAGGGCATCACACAGTCAAGATGCTTCTTGCATAATTGTAGTTAGTAATCACATATATAGTTGTGAGCAAGCGGGTCGTTGCTAACGCTGGAAAACAAAAGCTGAAGGCACTCCTTGCCAGCAACTGCGTCCCTCGCGAAGCAAGGGCCTCAGTTGCTGGCATGGAGCACCGAAGGCGCCATTTTACAACACTAACTTCCTGAATGCGGACGTACACAGCTACCCTAACGGATTTTCCTCACGCACACACACTATTTACACTACACACTGCACACAATGCTGACACTTACACAGCAGCTCCACAGCACTGAAAACACACATTGTATGCTGCAGCAACATGAAAACAGATTGCCAGCTCTTCAACAAAATACTTCCTGCATATATTACTTCCAAATAGGTAAAGTATATTCCTTTATTAATGTATTATTTATTTGATTACCATACACCAAACAGCATTAGATCACTTACAATTTCATTGCCGTCATTTTTTGATGGGCAATATTCTAGTCACATATATAGTTGTCAGCAATCCCGGTTGTTGCTAACGCTTGCAGGCTCGCTATGTGAGCCCGCTGCAACTACGGCCCTTGCAAAGCGAGGACCGCAGTTGCTGGCAAGGAGCGCCAAAGGCGCTCCTTGCGCTGGTGGAGATGAGCGCCGTAGGTGCTCATCCCGACGACCCTGTATGACTTAGGCAGGGAGCGCCTAAGGTCGAGCCATAGGCGCTCATCCCTACAACCCGCGGAACTACACATCAACACAAAACTCAATTACACAATTCAGAATGTGAGACCCGTAGCAGTTTGAAAAAACGCCTTAAAAAATTACTGCCCATAACACTTGCAACAAGGAAAGCGAGACTTACAAAAACAAAAAATACGATCTGTGGCACTTAGAAAAAAAAAAGTACGAGGTCCTAAAAATAAGAGGTTAACCCCCAAACTGCGCACATACAAAAGCAACAATAACACCACCAAAATTAACAAAAATACAAAAATAGCATCACTCATAGCACGGGGGACAGCCAATTGAACCACAATTTGCTGAGTTTCCAAAACATATTGTTAGCTCTTCAGGATATTGCTTGCTGCATATATTAATTACAAATAGGTAAAGTACCATATATACTCGAGTATTAGCCGAGTTTTTCAGCCTTTTTTTTAAGGCTAAAAAGGGCCCCCTCGGTTTATACTCGAGTCACTCTCCCCCCGTGTCTCTCTAACCCCCCCTTGTCTCTCTAACCCTCCCCCTGTGTCTCTTTCCCTCCCCCCTCCTCATTCTAAACCCCCCTCCTCATTCAAAACCCCCCTCCTCACTTTACCCCTCTAAATACCTTCCCCTCTCCCTTTCCCCTCACTTACCTCCATCTGCTCCTCCGCTCTCCAAGCTCCTTCCTGCGTCGGGAACCGGCATATGCTAATGACGTGACATCACATACGCGCCACTTCATTAGCATTGGCCGGGTCAAGACGCAGGAAGGAGAGTGGAGGAGCGGAGGAGAAGCTGCAGATTGAGGTAAGTGAGGGCAAAGGGAGAGGGGGAGGTATTTAGAGGGGTAGAGTGAGGAGGTGGGTTTAGGATGAGGAGGTGTAAAGTGAGGAGGGGGTTTTAGGATGAGGATGGGGGGTTTAGGATGAGGATGGGGAGTTTTTAGGATGAGGATGAGGGGTTGAGGATGGGGGGTTGAGGATGAGGATGGGGGGTTGAGGTTGAGGAGGGGGTTGAGGTTGAGGAGGGGGGCTGAGGAGAGAGGTTTTGGAGGGGGGCTGAGGAGAGAGGTTGAGAAGGGAGGTTGAAGAGGGGGGTTTAGGATGAGGAGGGGGTTGAGGATGGGGGATTGAAGATCGGGGGTTGAGGTTGAAGAGGGGGGTTGAGGTTGAGGAAGGGGGTTGAGGAGGGAGGTTGAGGAGGGGGTTTAGAATGAGGAGAGGGTTGAGGATGGGGTTGAGGATGAGGATGGGTGGTTTGAAGTTGAGGAGGGGGGCTGAGGAGAGAGGGTTTGGAGGGGGCTGAGGAGAGAGGTTGAGGAGGGAGGTTGAAGAGAGGGGTTTAGGATGAGGAGGGGGGTTGAGGATGGGGGGTTGAGGAGGGGGGATTGAGGATGGGGGGTTGAGGTTGAGGAGGGGGGTTGAGGTTGAGGAAGGGGGTTGAGGAGGGAGGTTTAGGAGGGGGTTTAGAATGAGGATAATGAGGGAGGTTGAGGATGAGGAGGGGGGTTGAGGAGGGGGGCTGAGGAGGGTGGTTTAGGATGAGGAGGGTGGGTTGAGGATGAGGATGGGGGGTTGAGGATGGGGGGTTGAAGATGATGGGGTTGAGCACATTTCCCACCCTCGGCTTATACTTGAGTCACTCATTTTTCCCAGTATTTTGTGGTAAAATAGGTGCATCGGCTTATACTGGGGTCGGCTTATACTCGAGTATATACGGTATATTCATTTATAATTGTTATATTTAATTCATTACTTATCTTTAAAAAATACATATAGAGAAAAAAGTACCAGGCGACAGGATGACAATAAACGCTGAAGGCGTTTAGTGTGCGGCTCACAATGAGCGCCAAGGGTGCTCAGAGGAGCAAAAGTAGACAAGGGGAGAGGCTCACAATGAGCGCCAAAGTCGCTCCGTGCGGCCCTTTTAATAAGCGCTGAAGGGGCCAAAGCCGCTTAGCGGGAGGATCGCAATGAGCGCTGAAGGTACTCAGACGACCGAAAAGACTTACTTTGTGTGGCAAACAGCATTACTTGACTTGCAATTTTATGACCGTCATTTTTTGACGGGCAATTCGCTAGTAATAACAATATTAATTCACAGCTGGTGGTTACTAATCTGTTAGAGGACATCACACAGTCATGGAGGTACTTGCATAATTGCAGTTAGTAATAATAATACACAACTGGTGGTTACTAATCTGATGCTACTTGCATACTTGCAGTAAGTAATCACATATAATAGTTGTCAAACTGCGATTCTTTGTCACGCTTGCGACAAATCGCATTTTGACAACTGTGCATTGCGCAATGGGCTGCGCATGTGCATTGCGCATGCTCATAGCGCGGCATAAGCCACGCATACACATTGCGCAAGGGACTGGGCAGGAGCACTGTGCGCCGGCAGCTCGCGTATTGCGCGCCGGCGGCAACACAGGCGCATTGCGCGCCGGCGGCCCTCACAGGCGCATTGCGCTCCGAAGAGGAGGGGAGACACGCAGGGAGAGGAGGGGGGAAGAGACACAGGCGAGGGGGGAGACACACAGGAGTGGGAGAGGAGGGGGTAGACACACAGGGGAGGGGGGAGAGACACAGAGGAGAGGGGGAGAGACACAGGGGAATGAGAGGGGGAGAGACACAGAGGAGGGGGGAGAGACACAGGGATGTGAGTGGAGGAGAGACAAAAAGGAGTGAGAGGAGGGGGGAGAGACACAGGGGAGTGGGAGGTGGGGAGGAGAGACACGGGGGAGTGAGAGGAGGGGGAGACCCAAAGGAGTAAGAGGAGGGGGGAGAGACACATGGGAGAGAGAGGAGGGGGGGAGAGATACAGGGGAGGGGGAAGAGACATGGGGAGGGGGGAAGAGACACAGGGGTAGGAGAGGAGGGGGGAAGACACATAGGGGAGGGAGAGGAGGGGGATGAGACACATGGAAATGAGAGGGGGGAGAGACACAGAGGAGGAGGGGGAGACACTCAGGGGTGGGAGAGGAGGGGGTAGACACACAGGGAAGGGAGAGGAGGGGGAGAGACACAGGGGAGGGAGAAGAGGGAGAAGAGACACAGGAGAGGGAAATGGGGGAACAGACACAGGGGAGGGGGGAGAGACATGGGGGAAAGAGACACAGGGTGGGAAAAAAGAGACAGGGGAGGAAGAGGGGGGCAAGAGACACACGGTAGGAGAGGTGGGGAAAGAGACACGGGGGGAAAGACACAGGAGGAGACGGGGTAAAAACACAGGGGGGGAGACACAAGGGAAGGAGAGGAGGGGGGAAATGAGACACAAGGGTGGAAGTAGACAGAGGCAGAGACTCGCAATGAGCGCCAAAGGCGCTCATAGCGAGGCCAGTAAAGTAGAGGGGGAGAGGCTCCCATTGTGTGGCAAACAGCATCGCCAGGATTTACATTTTATTGCCGTCACTTTTGACGGGCAAATTGCTAGTAATAATAATAATAATACATAACTGGCGGTTACTAATCTGATGCTACTTGCATACTTGCAGTTAGTAATAATAATAATAATAATAATAATAATAATAATAATAATGATAATAATAATAATAATACACAACTAGTGGTTACTAATCTGATGCTATTTGCATAATTGCAGTTAGTAATAATAATAATTATTTTAATAATAATAATAATAATACACAACTAGTGGTTACTAACCTGATGCTGCCTGCATACTTGCAGTTAGTAATAATAATAATAATAATAATAATAATAATAATACACAACTAGCGGTTACTAATCTGATTCTACTTGCATGATTGCAGTTAGTAATAATAATAATAATAATAATAATAATAATAATAATACACAACTAGCGGTTACTATTCTGATGCAACTTGCATACTTGCAGTTAGTAAAAACTAGCGAATTGCCCGTCAAAAAATGACGGCAATGAAATTGTAAGGTAGCTAAATTAGTAAATGAATATAGTGTACCTATTTTGAAGCATTGTGATGAAGAGCTGGCAATCTGTGTTGATGTTGCTGCAGCATTAGTGGTGTGGAGCTGCTGTGTAAGCATGCTGAATGTGTGCACTGTGTGGTATGAATATCCGTAGGTGGTTTGTTGCGTTTTGCGAGTTTCTTGTGGTGTTTTGCGAGTTTGTTGTGGTGTTTTGCGAGTTTAGAGTGGTGTAGCCTCGTTTTCGTTTTGACGGGCAGCCATTTTTTCTGTCGCTTAGATTTTTTTTTAGTCTCAAAAGTCTTTTATTTCGAGTAAAATCGAGGTGTAAGTTGCATTTTTGAGGTCCTGGGTGCTCCCTCTTGGTGTAGGTAAGGTTTTTATGTATGTGCTGTGTGTATGTATTGTGTTTTAAATGTTTGTATGTCGGCGTGTTGCGTCCGATGTTTGCGAGGTCGTAATGTGTGGTAACGTGTTTCGTAGGTTGTTTGCGTTCCTCGTAAAATTTAGCGAGTGTCGTAATTTGTGTGTCGTGTTTTTTGAGTAGCGACGTGAAGTTTGCGAGGGTTTGAGGCCCTTGCCCAGTGACCTCGCCAGCAACTGAGTCCCTCGCTTCGCGAGGGGCCTCAGTTGCTGGCATGGAGCGCCTTCGGCGCTCCATGCCAGCAACTGAGACCCGTGCCCAGTGACCTCGCCAGCAACTGAGGCCCTCGCTTCGCGAGGGGCCTCAGTTGCTGGCATGGAGCGCCTTCGGCGCTCCATGCCAGCAACTGAGACCCGTGCCCAGTGACCTCGCCAGCAACTGAGGCCCGTGCCCAGTGACCTTGCCAGCAACTGAGGCCCTCGCTTCGCGAGGGGCCTCAGTTGCTGGCATGGAGCGCCTTCGGCGCTCCATGCCAGCAACTGAGGCCCTTGCCCAGTGACCTCGCTACGCGAGCCCGCAAGCGTGAGCAACGACTCGTACGCTCACAACTATATATGTGATATTAATAATAATAATAATACACAACTATTGGTTACTAATGTGATGCTACTTGCATGCTTGTTGTTAGTAATAATAATAATAAAAATAATAATAATAATACACAACTAGCGGTTACTAATCTGATGCATATTGCATACTTGCAGTTAGTAATAATAATAATAATAATAATAATAATAATAATACACAACTAGTGGTTACTAATGTGATGCTACTTGCATGCTTGCTGTTAGTAATAATAATAATAATAATAATAATAATATTAATACACAACTAGTGGTTACTAATCTGATGCTACTTGCATGTTTGCAGTTAGTAATAATAATAATAATAATAATAATACACAACTAGCAGCTACTAATCTGATGCTACTTGCATAATTGCAGTTAGTAATAATAATAATAATAATAATAATATTAATAATAATAATACACCAGTTAGTGGCCATCTAGTAACATTTGCTGTTGTTTTATAATACAAGTTTGTCATTGTTATCACATTGCTTTGCAATGCAAAATAAAGCAGGTTATTTAATATAGAGTCAAAAGAAATATGTACATGGCAGCAAGCAGTGGCCCCCTCCCTATAAAGATTACTGTAAATATAAATGTATTTATTCAGATATCAATACTAGATAATACCTCTTGTGTGTATTCATGTCTGGTCCTAACTAGATCTGACACAATAATAGCAGGCAGTGGAATATGATATTGATGGGAGTGGTGATTTAAATCACTAGTTGTGTGTATAGTGTGTGACCCTGGTGCTGACCCCAGACAGCCTCAGACTAAAGTACAAATGGGACTGCTGTTACTGCCAAAGATACAGAGCTGGAAGGATGCAAATGTGAGGTACACAATCCCAGGGTCATCACCAGACATTGCGTGACAGAGGGGGGGGGGGGGGGGGGAGTACCAAGCCAATACACACAGCAAGCATTAAACAAGACTTTACACCTCTTATGTCGCTTTTAGTTAACTTACCTCACTTGTCCATAACCATGGGACTATAATCACATTATATCCGCTCCACTCAAGAGCACCAATGGGGAAATAACTGCAGATACTAGAGTATAAGCAGGGGGGCCATGTGATACACACCAGTACAGGGGCTAGTAGCCCAGAGCATGGCTTCTTATGGTGTCAGATACAGGGCAACCTGGGGATGAGAGGCGACTCCTGCAAAGCACGGTATATCAGGGGGTGCGATGTAATGTGGTATGGGATTTATATGGCAGAGATGTGTTTGTCTATCTATAATTGAAGATACAGACAGAGAGAGAGAGATAAGAGAGATAGATAGACAGACAGACAGACAGACAGACAGACAGATAGACAGATAGACAGACAGATAGATAGAGAGAGAGAGAGAGAGAGAGAGAGAGAGAGAGAGAGAGAGAGAGAGAGAGAGAGAGGAAGAGAGAGAAAGACAAGGAGGGATAGAGAGGGAGAGAGAGAGTGACAAGGATGGTTAAAGAGAAAGAGAGAGATAGATAGATAGACAGACAGACAGACAGACAGACAGACAGACAGACAGACAGATAGACAGATAGAAAGATAGATAGATAGACAGACAGACAGACAGACAGACAGACAGACAGATAGATAGATAGATAGATAGATAGATAGATAGATAGATAGATAGATAGATAGTATTTTTACACACCACAATGAAATATATTCCGTACTTTACATCACATAAAATCATAGTATATCTTGCCTTCTTATATATATGAAGCATAACACATACATATATGTCTGTATATATATATATATATATATATATATATATATATATAGATGTGTGTGTTTGTCTTATGTTTCATATATATCTAAAAGAGACGAAACAGTAATATACTATAAAGCTTTACCTATGTATAACTATATATATTCTGTGTTAGGAAGAGTGTACTACTGAGAATTATATATTAGCAAAGTAAAGTATATATATACACACACACACAACATAGTCATAGATTACGCCATGCAAAGATATCCGTAATTAATAAGTATTATTGGAAATTAGAAAAGAGTCTTGGTGTAATAAACACATATACATACACACACTTATTTATTTACCATGTTTTAAATATCTATATATATCTGTTATATATATATATATCTGTATATATATTATATATATATATATATATATATATATATATATATATATATATAATATTTTATGCTGGCGGTTTCCATCATATAAATAATATTTCTAAGATGTCCCAAACCCATCTGCTAAAATAAACACAATTATAGTTTATCCAATTTCGCTTTCTGAACTTTTTGTAGTATTATCCTCATATTTTGCATTCATATATTGTGTTTTAACCGGATTTTTACAGGATACTGTATTATTAGAGGATCACTAAAGCTCATGTTATAAACATATATACAGTTGTTATAAAATAAGTAACTTTAAACATAATTGCTGTTTGGTTTTAATAGATTATTTGTTAACATTAGATGAATTTAGCTTCAAACCTGGGTAACAATTCGCTGGTGTAATTTAAGCGGTTGAAATAAAACAAAAAGTGGAATAATTTTACATCCAGTATAAAATATCCATCTTCCATTTTGTCATTTTCTTTATTTAGCTCAATAAAAATACACGGAGAGCATTAATATGAATTAGCAATGTGGATATGAAATATACATTAATGGTTTAGCATTTGCATAAATAGGAAAAAAATGGATCGACTGCACTTCTGAAATCCTTTTAACTCAGATTGATAATGGGCGATATTGATTTTAATTTAGGTTGTTCCTGTAATTGCAGGATGCCTTTTAACTATGGAGCTTCAAATGCAAATAGGTTAAAAGTATTGAGTTATGTCTGGCAGCTTGTATCAGGCAGACTCAAGGATTGACTTCTGAAGATTTCTTAACAATTCTGTAAAACACAAGATGAAATTTACTGTACACTGAGATATTTCCTACAATTTACCTGTAAAAAAAAAACAGTAAAATCAATTTATTACAGAAATCAAAATAGCCATTAATAGCAAAACGAATTAAATAAAATAAAGACAAAATGTTTAAAAGAAAGTAATATATACAGGGCAGCTTGGCATACAATTAGAGAAAATATAAACATTAATTCAATTTAAAAAAAATGAGAAAAGATACAGTGTAATTTGCCCCAAGTAAAGACAGAAATGCAAAAAAATAGTTTACGAAACAAAAATTAAGATTAATAGACTCTACCCTGTAAAATTCTCTCACAACAAATCGTTCAGTATAAACATTTCTTAAATTAATTATGGAAAACATAAATGTTTGTGGCTTTGTTATTTTTTTCCTAGATAAATAATCAGTGTTGCAGGTTATAGTAAAACTTTCTTTACTGGACAACAAAAATTAGTTAGGGTGACAAACTTTGGAGAGTATTTTTTTAATTTAAAAAAAAAAACTAGTAACCCACACAGAAACATAATTTATATAGATAAATTAGATTTTTTTTATTTGACAAAAAAGTATTTAGTGATACTTTTTTTTATTAGACAAACATTTTAGTTAGGGTGACAAGCTTTGGAGAGCATTTTTATTTTTTTTCTATAAATTTAGATTTAATTAATAAAAACAAAAACTAGCAAACCACAAAAAAACATATTTTATAAAGATTAATTAGATTTTTTTTATTTGACAAAAAAGTATATAGTGATATTTTTTTTTGTTGGACAAAAATTTTAGTTAGAGTGACAAGCTTTGGATAGTATTTTTATTTTTTATATAAATTTAGATTTAATTAATGTAAATAAAAACTAGCAAACCACAAAAAAACATATTTTATATAGATAAATTTGATTTGTTTTTATTTGACAAAAAAAGTATATAGTGATACTTTTTTATTGGACAAAAATTTAAGTTAGGGTGACAAGCTTTGGAGAGTATTTTTATTTTTTTCTATAAATTTAGATTTAATTAATAAAAACAAAAACTAGCAAACCACAAAAAACAAACATATTTTATATAGTTAAATTTTATTTTTTTATTTGACAAAAAAAGTATATAGTGATACTTTTTTTATTGGACAAAAATTTAAGTTAGGATGACAAGCTTTGCATAGTATTACTCACACAAAAACATATTTTATATGAACACATTTAATACTTTATTTGACAACATATTTTTATTTAATAACCTAAATACATTATTTTCTTATATATATATATATATATATATATATATATATATATATATATATATATATATATATAAAGCATGGCTACTTCGAAGTTGGTAAGATCATTCTGCTGCACTTACTCTAGCAACTTCACTTCATGTCAGTGTCCAATATTAACTTGTTTCTTATTTAATAATGTTTATTATTTATATACAGAAACACAAATGTAAATGAATACAGGATACATTGCATAATTTTCAATGCATACATCACATCCTTATAGTGATTTAAATTAAAGACATTATCAGTTGAGTGGGATAAGATATAATTTCAGTTGAATGTCATTTTTAAACTGTACATATGAAAGTTAAAATAGTTTGGTAAAGGTAATTAAATACATTGTGGCACACTGGGCAACATTGTTTTCTGTTTCAAATGTTACCAATACAAGCATCTACAATGTATTAACGGGTAAAATTATGAATGAAACTGATTTACAGTTAACAACTACATATAATTATATTTTATCCTAATTTAAATATACTTGGATATGAGAACTTCACATTTTTCATTATCAAATTTCTTTCCATCGTTACACTAATGATGTTTTGGCTGTCATTATACCAGTGCACACATGTAAAGCCTTTACAATAGGCTGTTGTGTTACAGTACCTAGTGTCCTTACATGTCCCCCAGTGTCCTCATGTGTACTAATAAGTCCTCATTGCACAGCCACATGCTACAATCTGGTGCCTGTAAAGATGCCCACTCATCCCTTTACTTAACATCACTAGGATATTGAAGAATCTATTTTCTTGCAAGTCTGTAATCAGGCACATGGGAACTGTTATAGTGACAAACAATAATTTATTATCAACAGTTGCTGAATGTTACAAGTACATACCACATCATTACAGGCATTACTAAAGCTCTCTGCTTTATATCAGCTCTTTCACAATACTTAACAAATGGTAATTGTTATCAGAATCAGCTAATCTGGTGTGTAATTAGGCTATTAAATCACTGGCTCATTCAGATTCCTCTGTGTTAGGAAGAGTGTACTACTGGAGAAAAAGGAATTATATATTAGCAAATTAAACCATAGATAGATACATATATAGGTAGTGTATATATATATATATATATATATATATATACACTACCTGCATGAAGTTACCTATGCTTCTATTGAATTATTGTGTTATTGTGGGTAAAATAATAACTCCACCTAAGGTTTTGGTATACATAGCCTAAAAAAAGATTTTTATATATTGCTGGGGTGTTGCAAAAATGAATAATTCTGACCCTTCCTTACCCATATTTGTATAGTCAGACTACAGAGACCCACAATTTTATTTTCTATCCTCCAAGCAGGTATAATTAAGTGTTGGTTTTTCCATATATTCCCTTGGATTTTAAGAAGTGGCATTATATATACTCTTTATGGTGATTTCTTATATACTTACTTTTATAACTAAAATAAATATAGCTTTTTCTCTCATTATGGCAATCTGGTAACTACCTACTTTTATCAGAAAACACTTTTTAACAACAGTGCCTTTCTTCAAATGAATAATACTGGTAGTTTTCGTTGAGATAATATACTGTCCCTGTTGGATTTATTGTATGGAGACATGCATGTTCTCAGGAGAAGGGTGTCTATCTAATAGAAAAATTTACTAAGCAACTTAAGTGCATCTAAATATATCTTTTGATTTACTATGTACTACTCCCAATAGAGAAATACAGCTCATCTCACATTATCTCAGCTCTTCTGGACATCTCAGGTGGACATCTATTTAGTATATTTTCTGCATGGGGTCCAAACCATAATAACTATAATCAGAACAGGCTCATGGACAAAGTTATGGTCCTAGGCTCACAACTAACTGTAACAATCAAATAACCCCAAGTGGAGAACACATGAACTTGGTTGTTAATCTGGTTACCCTGACATTGAATAGCATTCACCATCTGGCAGAATTATATTTGCTTCCCCTGATTCTATACCCTTCTTAATGCATACTAATATACTTTATTTTGCAGATGGTGCTTGGTATTGAACATGTTACATAGATGGGGGTCCAGTAGCACTCCTAAATCCCTTTTGATCTCTGATACCTATAGATTATTTTAATTTAAGTTATAAATTGCATGCTTAGTTTTTTCTTCCCAAATTCACAACTATATATGTATTTCTGTCAAATATTTAAAAAGGAGAGGACCTAATACTGAACCCTGAGGAACCCCACTTACCACATTAGTCCAATCGGAGTATGTTCCATTTACAACAACCCTTTGCTTCCTTTCTTTTAGCCAGCTCTCAATACATGAACAGAAATTTACTGCAATTACTGTATCCCTTAGTGTATGCAATAAACTTCAATATGGCACTGTATGTAAAGTATTTGACAAATCCCCAAATACTATATGTACTACACACACACTTACAGGTCTAGACATCCCTGAATTTGCTTTTGCTCCTAAGGAGCTTTTATCCAGTCATCTGGTACCAAGTTCATGGAGAGTGAGTCTTGAAAATGTAGTTATAATGGTTTGGTCATTACAAAACCCAGTTCCTTCAGTACCCTATCACACTCCTGTACTACACCCAAACCCTTTAGATTGAAAGACTGCAAGTTTTCATCCTTGTAAGGTGCTTTATGGAAAGCACTATGTACATTTGATTTTAAGACAAGAAAGGATTAATCAGCATGTGAATACATATTTTTATGGGCTTACACATGGTAATGATTATTGAACTTAAATCTGTCCACTGACAAACTTGGCTCTTTACTAAGGAGGAGAGCCATTTTGAAAGGTGTGAGTTATGAAGTGTTGCCTTTTAACATGGATTATAACCAAAAACCTTTACTTGACTCAGAGACTGACCCATAAAGTTTTGCTAACAACACTTTATAAAAATAAAATTCGCAGGTAAATAATGAAGCTTTGCCATGTAAATGGCATTTACAGAATGTAAGAAATGACGCCAGTTATGGTCCAAATAGTCATCAATATATCTATTTTTCTATTACTAATACTTCTGAATATAATGTATACTTAAATTATTGGTTTTCTCCACTAATTTCCAGCATTTATTTACCATTCATGCAGAAGATGTACTGGATCCCATGACCTTTCATCTGATATAGTTGACATGACAGTAGCATTAATCCTATTTATAACAGAAGTACATTGTTTGTACTTTTATTTTGAACTTAACAGTAATTTCTTCACTATTATTCCCTCAGTTTGCTTCAGTCATTAATCACTTAGACATGACCACTCTATTGTAGTGTTTTGTTCCATGAACAAGAAAGCATGCCTTCTTTACAACCTTTGGTGTATAATACAGAAAAACATTTTTGAACACAACTGCATTTCTTGAGAACATGATATATCTGAGATGTATACTGGACAGTGTAGTAGTAGGTTCTTTAATTTTTACATTATTAACTTTGTAATTACTCATTGAATAACGATTTTGACTGATTCCCTTCCCTTCCACAATGGCAGTCTAATAGACTCTCTCTTATATTTTTTTTTCAATAACATAACAACAACAGTTCTTTACAGTCATGGGCATAGGAACCCAAAAAAATATCTAGAGGAGTTAATTTAAAACCTCTCTCAGGACAGTCAGCAGGTGTGGATCCCCATTTGCTGCAGTACCCCCCAGAAACTTTTTTTTCTTCAATGTATTTGTTTAAATTCTCATATATATATATATATATATATATATATATATATATATATATATATATATATGATAAATGGGTCAAAGCTTTCATGGAAAGACATACTGCTCCATAGCGCTCTAGTGGCCAAATCTGGGAATGCATAATTAAATTTAATAATAATAATAATAAACCTCTCTCAGGACAGTCAGCAGGTGTGGATCCGCATTGCTGCAGTGCCTCCCAGAAACTTTTTTTTTTCAATGTATTTGTTTAAATTCTCATATATATATATATATATATATATATATATATATATATATATATATAAGATAAATGGGTCAAAGCTTTCATGGAAAGACATACTGCTCCATAGCGCTCTAGTGGCCAAATCTGGGAATGCATAATTACATTTAATTTGGCTATTTTTTGTGTCCCCTATTCATTTAATCCGGGAGGAGATAATTGTCCCCCCAGTTCCTTCACCCCTGTTTATAGTTAGCACTGTTTCTTATTAGTCTGGATTGCACCACCTTGGAGGAAATTTGTCACACATTCAGCAATATGCTGTTCTCTTTAAGTCCTTACATACCTCCTTGAGCAATCTTTACACGTAATGACACTCAATATGTGGTGCAAAATATATGCGCAAGGTTTCTAACCACTAACCTCATCTCTGCATTTTCTATTTCATCACAACATGCAATAAAAAGCACATATTGCGAAATTCGACTGGATTCCCTACTTTACCCCTGTTCTTTGCCTTAAGGAACACTGTAGTCATAGCTTTGAGAAGATCTGCTTCTCTCTCACTGGGGATGATAAATCACAAATTGCTATAGTTTAGAGTAATGATAAGCCTTTAACACCTAATTCTGGTCATGCTCAGTTGTTTAACATCCCCTACTGTGTAATTTATGATTTATGCATAAAACACCCAACATTCAAGCTCAGATTTCCACTCATTTTTTTTAATAACAACTTCTAATCATATTTTTTAATAAGTGGTTATTTAATTGGGGCTTTTGTTGCATCACTGTTTGACTCATCAATAAGAAAACTATACTGCTACTGTTGTGTTACTATTTAACTATTCATATAGGATTATGTTTTCAATGTTTCTGATTAGTAGATGTCCTATTAGCATCTGTTTCTGGTAACTGTTAATAGGAATCATATTTTTCTTTGTCGTCTACAATTGCAAAAATGCATTACCTCAGCAGTCCTCTTGACCACTAAAACTATTGAAACTAAAATCCCAATGTCAAAAAACACTACACATTAATTCTCATCTGAAATCCCAAAAGGCAAAACTAAAATATTCCTGTATAGATTGTTAGCGTGCTGTCACTTCAAAACTTATCTTTTATTAGAGTGATTAAAAACAGCTAGATCTAATGGAAACTGTTGCCTGGAGTTATATCCATCTTTCATACAAACCAAAAAACTAAAATATGCAGTTATATGGAAGGACATCTCAATAAATAAATATATATATATATATATATATATATATATATATATATATATATATATATATATATATATATATATATATATATCAGTAAGTACTTAGTACACCCAACCTTGTCTGGATTTTATCTTTATTTGTCAGTAAAATAATTTGTTCCATTTTTAATATTTTGATTGATTGAAGTTGTTGTTTTTCAGCTTACGCATTGTGGATGTCAAGAAATGGCCACTGGAAGTATATTTATCTATGTAAAGCAAAACAGCAAATGTACTAGTTATTTCAGAATATGTATATGTAAATGGAACTAAAATGTTTAGTGGAAGTTTTACTAGATTGATCTTAAAAGTTAGGTATTTAAGCAAATGTTGTGTCTACCTAGGCCAAGGAAACCCACGAAAACTTATAATCAGGGAGCAGCAGCAGGCCTCAAGTTGTCAATGCAATTTTAGGAAATATGAGATAAAGACAACCTGGGTGATCAAATAACATATTATGTCTTTACTTGTTTTATTTATTTAACAAAGTTATCAAACATGCAATGAATGTAATAAAGTAATTGTCCCCTTACACTTACATAGACCTTCACTTTGGTGTGGATGATATTTCCTCACAAAACGGCTATAATTCAGAAATATTGACAGGTTATTGATCATGAACTGATTGTTTCAGGGTAGAATTGCCTGGTATTTCAGGTCTGGATTACTCTATTGAGTGACATGAGACTGATACACTACAGGATATTCCTCCCTGTGAGCTAAAAGAGGTTGCTCTCAGAGCAGGTTATCGTGTCCATGGAACTAACCTATTAAGGTTAGTTCATTCTCTGATTGAGCACCTCTAACTTTGTTTTTGTTTTTTTATTTTTTTTTGTGTTTTTTTTTATTAGTTTGTTTTCTGTTGTTTCAGATCCTGTCATAGCATATTTGGTCAGTTTATGTCTGGACTTTGACTAGGCCACTCCTAAACTTTAATGTTGCTTCTTTTCAGCCATTCTTAAGTCTATTTACTTTTTTATTTGGATCACAATGAATAAAAGTCAAAAATGCAATGTTATCATATACAGTAAATCCCTCAATAAACTGCATTGCCTGTATTTTTGATCTCATGCGATGTCCTCTTCAATATAACCCCAGCTTCCTTTGTAGTTCTACTTTTTTCTCTCTGTCTCCTCAAACTACTGCCTCCATTTTCTCTTGTGCTGTTTCTACTGTTTGGAACTCCTTGACTTTAACCTTTCCTTAAGAATCCACCTATAGAAGCTAACCACCTATACCCCTAACATTTTATCCAAATTTAGAAATCAAATTTTAGTGATTATCTGCACTGTTGGCTCAGTCTTCACATAGACACACAGCAACATCCTCCAACCCAATATTGATTATGCATCTGTCCCACTCATTTTGGTTCACTTGCTCAACAATCTCTTCTAAGCATGCAAGCTCTCAGGAACAATAAATATATCAACAAGTTTACATTTCTACTTGTACATTTCATGCACAGTATTCACTGCTTTCACCACTTGTATATAGTGCATTGAATGTTGGCTCTTTATAAAATAGGTAAATTACATTATTAAAATGGCAGCCTAAAACCTAAATATATCAATCATTTAGTGGCATATCAATTTGGCTTCAAGATAAAATAAAATGATTACAAGGCTTTCCGTTAAATGGGTATAAAAGCAAGGGTGGCATATATAATTCTGCCACTATACAAATCCCTAGTACGCCCTCATTTGGAATATGGAGTACAGTTTTGGGTACCAATTCATAAAAGGGACATTTTAGAGCTGGAAAAAGTACAGAGAAGGGCAACAAAACTAATAAGGTGAATGGAGGGGCTAAGTTATGAAGAAAGACTAACCAAATGAAACTTATTTTCTCTAGAAAAAAGGCGTCTAAGAGGGGATATGATTACCTTATATAAATACATCCAGGGTCAGTATAAAGATTTGTCAAGGGAGCTTTTTGTGCCAAGAGTTTTTCAACTATCAAGACAACATCCTTTGAGGTTAGAACTAAAAAGATTCCACCTTAAAGAAAGAAAAGGTTTCTTCACTGTAAGGGTAGTTAATCTGTGGAATTCTCTATCAAGGGAGGTGGTGACAGCTGATTCGATAGATAACTTTAAAAAGAGATTGGATATATTTTCAATTAAAAAGGGCATTCAGGATTACCCTGGTTAATTAGAGAGGGAATATTGATTCAGGGAGAAATTCAATCGCCGGTATCTGGGGTCAGGAAGGAATTTTTTTTTTTTCCCTTTTAAGACAATTGACAAAGTTTCACTGGGGTTTTTTTGTTTGCTTTTCTCTGGATCAATTAACAACTAATCCGCATATTGCAGATAAGAGGAGGTCTTAAAAGGTTGAACTTGATGGGCTAAAAGTCTTTTTTCAACCTCAATTACTATGTAACTATGTACATTCTAAAGGATATTGGATATCAAAGCTTTATAATATATATACATTGGCATACAATAAAAAAAAGGGTGAGGCATGGTGGATTGTGCACCGGACACAAAATCTAATTTTATGCAGAAATCAAAATGTTTTTCTGTATATGTACAAGACTATGTCATTGTTATTCTTATTAATATTCTTATTTATAGAACTGTACATTTGGTATATATTATTTTACAGCACTACTACAGGAGTTGTCAACTTCACATATAAGAGTTTACAATCTAGAGATAGATATACCTTTTTAATCCCAAATCTTGGATGTCTTTCTTGTACACTTGCAAAACTGCATGAAATGTTTCTGCTTGCATGAGTTTCCAGGCATTAATCACCATGATTTCACAGCTATAGTTCACTTCGGTTCCAAGAGGGACTGCACATCTACAATTAAAAGGCTTTACAAGCAGACACTTAGACTGTGTGTTCTCATTAAGAGGATGTCAGGGTCTAATTAATAAAGCCACCCAGCTAGAGATGTGTCAATATCTTTAATGGTGTTTGGCAAAATTGTTAACAAATTTCCGTACACTTTATGTTTTTTACAAAATGAGGTCACATTAATTATAAACGTATCCAGCCAGCCAGCAATTTGGCCAGCTCTGTGTAGACTTTTGTCATGATATTAAACAAACTTAGTTCTTGGTCATACTTCACAATGCTTACACATTAATACAAACAGCTCAAAAAATCTCTGCTGTTCCCAACAATGTTTGTTGTTATTAGTCTCCCTTTTGTTAATCATTGGACTATATTCACTAAGCTTCACCTAGTTCATAAAAAGGGCAGCCTTCTCAGTGTTACTTTGCTGTATTCCCACCACAAGCCATCTTAATCTTTACCTTTGCTACTAATTGTATAAACACTGAGGGCATCTGACGCTCCGTGACCCTAGGGACCACGAAATGACCGGTACATCTGCCCCTCTGAGCTCCATTAATTTCATTGCTTCAGTGACCTCATTTAACCATCTTCACCTCTGTCGCCCCCTTCTTCATGTGCCTTCAAGTTTTCCCATCATCCTTGTCTAGGGAATCCTGTCTTCTCATGATATGGCCAAAATATTTGAGTTTTAGCCTCATGATCATACCTTCTAGTGAACAGTTTGTCTTGATTTCCTGTAGTACTGATTTATTGGATCTTCTTTCAGTCCAAGGGTGGTTCACCAACACCACAATTCAAAAGGGTCAATTCTACAGTACTCAGACTTGCTTATGGTCCAGCTCTCACATCTGTATGTTACTACTGGGAATACCATAGTTCTAACTATGGTGGACCATTGTGGATAATGTAATATCCTTACTTTTTGCTAGCTTGTCCAAGCTTGATGCAAACAACTTGTAATTTCATGGCTACAGTCCCCATCTGCAGAGATCTTGGATCCCAGGAAAATAAAATCTGTCACTGCCTCCACTTCTTCCCCATCTATTTGTCAGGAAGTGAGATTGCTGTTTGCCATGATCTTCATTTTTTAACATTGAGGAGCAGGCAGCATTTGTACTCTTTTCTTTTACCTGCATTAATAGGTCCTTTAGTTCCCCCTCACTTTCAGCCATCATAGTATCATCGGAGTATCTGAGGTTGTTGATATTTCTTCCAGCAATATTGATTCCAGGTTTGGAGGTGTATTGGATGTAAAAAAAACTCTATTTGAGGTATTTACTATGCGTTTGTCAGGCACTGATCTGATGGCAAGCCTTATATACAACTTATCAGTAGTTGCTATTACTAACATTTTATTAACATAATGATACGTAGCAATATTCTTATATTATTCTGTATATTATACAACAAATCCATTGAATCCACTGAAAAATGCATGGAATGCATGTTCTTTGGATTTGTATTATAATGCAGGGTGAATATGTAGATGAACAGTAAGTATTGTTTGCAATGTCTGCATACTGGCATTATTGTTTTGCTCCATTCCCCATTCATGCTAATCAAGCAGCCCTCCTCATTCTTAGTGGAAAATATAAGATGATGGACGAATGGCTAGGTAAATATTTATAGTTCTTTGTGGACTTCATTATACCACTACTGAATACTGTGAAGGTCCCTGCTGCAAAGGATCACTGAATCAAAATTAATCTTTCTATACTTTTCTCACTTTTTTGCTCACCACAAGCTAAATACATTGGTGTTTGATACCTTCTCACAAACTTCACAGCATAAATTGGGAAACAGCCCCACACTCATGAGATCCAATAGACTGAAACAGTACTGTCTATGGGTAGGGTTCTTGACTAGCAAATCAACACTGTGCTGTGCGCAAAGCTTGTATTATAATGGCAGGTGTATGCTGTAAAGAAGCCAGGATTAAAATTCTATTGAAGAAAAGAGTGAAAATGCATTTGGAGCTCATTTGCATGTCCCTGCCCAGTTTCCCAGAGTGCCGTGCAAACACTATGGCCCCTATTCAATTGCAAGCTTGCAGTTTACATTATACAGGCCGTCTGCGGGCTTAAAATTTGCTACAGTTACAGAGCGATTCAATTGAACAAATTGAAGGGCCAAAAGCCAAAACCATAAACCATGCAATCATAAGTAGCATTTCAGAGTGTTATCAAGATCAATTAAGCAAGGCCGTAACTACCGAATTAGAAACATCCAATAGTAAATGAGACCGTCATCATGACGTCAGTAAAACATGGAGGTTAAACATCAATCAATTAGTGCTTAGAAGTTCGATATGCGATCAGACTCGCAATCCGGCAATGTACAAAATAATAAAAATGAATGAATGATACTTTTCTAGTCCATGTGGGTGGCCTGATAAGTATTAACTCATTGATTCCAGGGATCAGTATAACATGAAAATAAAACATAAAAATATAATTTTTGATTGCAGATTTGAGGGCTTGAGACTGTTGTGCAATTAATTCTAATGTATTTCATCGCTTTCCCCGTCTTTTAAAGTGCAGTATTGATTTTTTATTTGCATTTACAGTGCTATGGACAGGGGTTAAACCCCCTTGCGAGTCCTATCTGGTACCCGTAGGATTTTCTTCTACATTTACCATTTACAGGTGTGAAAACAATTGCGGGCTTGAGGAATTTTAGCAATTGAATAGCGATTTGCGATTGTAACATTTACAGGCTTGAAAGATCAAAGGCTTATATGAGTCGGAGTTACGATTTTAACAACCACAAGGATTTTCAGCCTGTAGCCCGCAGATTGTTTGTGGGTAGCTAAAAGACGCCAATTGAATAGGAAATGAGTTTACGGGCTACATTACGTCTCCAGTAACTAAAAATTGCTCAATTGAATAGGGGCCTATGTCTTGAGATACTGAGAAGGAAATACATTTATTAACTGATTATTAGACATGTAAATGTACACAAACATTTTCTTGCTATCCTTTTTTATAAAAAAAATTGTGAAATATACATAATATATTTTGAGCTTACCTGCTTTGTAATGCCACACATATTGATCAGTATAGGAGCAGTCATTTACATTGTCCCTCAGTGAAATCTTCCTCCATCATGTGTAGCTGCTAATTTATCTCCCTAGCAGGAAATGATCACTTTAGTAAACATGGGCCTTATTCAAATGCGATTTGGCTAATTGAATAGGGCTCTATAAAAGCACAGAGCATATTTTTTTACAGAAGTTTTTAGTTAGTGAACTTCTATCCAAAAGCAAGGTCTTCACTAACTAAAAACTTCTGAAAAAAAATGCTATGTGCTTATATAGAGCCCTATTCAATTGGCCAAATCGCATCTGAATGAAGTCCCAAGTGTAATACATATTATTGTACAGCGTAAAAAACTCACAATCAAATCACATTCATAAAAAATAATTAACATACAACACACATATAGCTTTGAACCAAGCCATTTATATTTATTTGAATTATGTATAATTAGTTTTTTATTAATGTTACAAAATTATGTAGTGTAAAATAATATATTTTACTCATTATTTGTATAATAAAGTACGTCTTTCCTACTAGGGAGATAAATCAGCAGCTTTAGTGTCCCCTCATATCATGTTGTAAGTGGTCGGGTTGTGTGGCTGGCTCTACCCCTAACAATGACATTTTCCATATTCTATTGCAAGTTGCAGTTTAAAAAGATGGAGGAGCGTCTCATTGAGAGAGAATGTTAGGGGCAAAATAGCTATGAATTTAACTGTAAAAAAGTCAGAAATAACCCCCCCCCCCAAAAAAAATGAATGTTTTAAGATGTTTTTCTTCCTGAAAAAAAACTTGTTTGCTTATCTTACAGAAATAAAAGGGGATAACTATAAAAGAGATCAATGAATAAGCATACAGCCTTATTAAATTGCATTTCGGTAAATTTTATATAAATTTTATATAAGCACACAGCATATTCTTTTTACAGAAGTTTTTAGTTAGTGAAGACCTTGCTTTTGGATAGAAGTTCACTAACTAAAAACCTCTGTAAAAAAATATGCTCTGTGCTTATATAGAGCCCTTTTCAATTGTCCGAATCACAATTTAATAAGGCTGGTAGTGTTCAAATGTGTTGTTTTTAACCACTTAACTAAATTAACACTGACTGTTTTATTGATTTTATGAGTCTGACACAGATTCGAATCAAGCAATAAAACACTTGGGGTCTTTTTCAATTAGCTACTTGCAAATGCCTTGAACTCTGGTTTTGGGTGTTTATTTTATAAATGTTTATATGCATTCTATTGACTTAAGAATTCATTAGTGCCAATAAGTAATATTTGCCAAATATGTAGCAATAGAATGATTTTAAGTGTGTATAAATTTACGAATTGGGCAATTGAAACAGGCCCTTAGTATATTCCTCTCAGTGTGCCATTAGTCACTCACGCTTCTGCTATATTATATACATATCTGTACTGCATATTGAGTATTTATTCATAAGCATTCAATGTTTTAAAAGTTATTTAAAAGTCATTGAAAACACAATTTCCAGGATCAAACCTATTTCCAATTACCAATTTCAGCTATTAGTATTATTGATGAGTTACAGAGCCACATTAAAGGCTTACTTTCTGGCATCTTTACTTCCTTGAAGTGGGCCGTGTTGTCATTTGCTGTAATTAACAGCTGAACATGATCCATATCATATTCTACATCTGGTTATGCTGTATGTTCCCATTATATACCCATCAGATGTTTTGATATGTGTGACATATTTGATTCACATACAGGAAACATGTGTATGGGATATCTGCCTCCAGCTGTGTCAGAGTTTTGAATGTAGTCCTACATTAAAATATATACTGTCTTCAAAAACTAACCTTGAAAAGAGACAATGTGTCTTTAGGATGTAAATAAATAATATAGGCTCTTATTTATTTATTTCTGTATGCAATTATGCTCCAGTGGAATCTACCATTTTAATTTCTGCTGATCAGCTTCCTGAGACAGGAATGCACTATGGAAATGTATCATCTTCATCCAGTGTTCTGAATGGACTAATTGAAATCTAATTAGTTTAAAAAGACACACCCTCTTGAGAAAGTAACAGATTCTGCCTAAAGTAGAAAATGGAGCCTAAAGAACAGAATAGTCACATGTGTTTGTGTCAGTCAGTCGTGCCCAACTCTCCGTAACCTCATGGACTGCAATACACCATGCTGATCCACTTGGTATTCATGGAACAGATACTGGAGTGGGTTGCCAGTTCATTCTCCAGTGGGCCACAGGATACAGCTCCTGGTATTCCTAGGTGATCTCCCATCCAAGTCCTGACCAAGCCCAACCCTGAATGGCTTCAGCGTGCTGTGACCTCTTAATTCCCTGTTTGGAATTGAACCCAGGTGACAGCAGTGAAAGCACTGAATCCTAACCACTGGACCACCAGTGAACCTGAAAATTTGCCATACAATTTTTAAAAGTTATTCTTTCTAAAAATGTTTGCCCATTATCAAGTTTAGTTATTCAAAGTCCAATAAAGCACACATAGGACTAAAGTAATCTCTTAATCAGGGTCATGGGGAGACAACATCGCTGAAAAAATGAACAACAACCAGGGCACTTTAATCAGAGATTCCAGTAAGTACAAACCTATAAATACTTGAACAAACTTGTAATCACTGAATTGGATAATAAAAGTTATTTATTAAGTAAAATAGTAGCAGAATATGATTTATTACAACTACAATAGAGTAGTTATCGCTGTTTGTTATGTGTATGTTTGCCCTATACTACCAGTTATACTTGAAATTAAAATATAACTTTTATCAGATACATTTTTCCAACATGCAGTGCTCCAGAATGCAGCCCCCACTCTAATTCCCACTGATGCTGCCCCCTAATTCCTCACTAGAACATTGTTTCCAAGTGATTTGTGCTTTTTGACAAGGTCAAGCTGCCGTTTAAAAAGGTTAAACAAACGGACCTTATAAGCTCCTCACCGAGAACACTGCAGCTTTGCAATTTGGTGACTCTACATCAAAAACAAATCTGAGATTATCGTACTTTCCTCTGTAGAAAATATGCTTTATTTAGAATCAGTTCCTAAATAATTGATAGATGTTCCTGTATTCTGTCACCATCTGCTTTTGTGTAGTGATCTCCAACCATTCTTCTTCGGCATTTCTATATAGCCTGTCATTTATTCATTTAAAGGTAAATAAATATGACTCAATCTATAACATACAAAGTGAAAGACCTCCTTAAAGTTACACAGCAAAGGTCCCACCCATAGGGCCATATTCTATTAGCTACTTGCAAACGCCTTGAACTCATACATTTGGCTTTGGGTGTTTCTCTTATAAATGTTTATATGCATTCTATTGACTTAATAATCCATTAGTGCCAATAAGTAATATTTGCTGAATATGTAGCAATATTAAGATTGATTTTAAGTGTGTATAAATGTACGAATTGGGCAATAGAATAGGGCCCATACTAATTAATATAAATGCAATTTATTGTAATTAAAACATCAGTATAAGTGTTAAATGATTGTTCTTGAAAGTAAGGTCATTTAAATATAAATTATCTATTTTAATCTAGGACCAATATTAGCTCAAAACTGAGGAGTGGTCAAGAAGAAGCACATCCAGAGTTAGTATATTTTAGAAAAATCTTAAAGCCATGGGTGTAGGAACTGGGAGATTGTTCTATTGTATGTATATAAGCTATTTTATGGTCTATGTATACAATGAACTGTATCCCCCCCCCCCCCCCCCCTCGATTTTTTAGGGCTCCTACACCCCTGCTTAAAGCAATAACAATTAAAGGTCTCTGTCATTATTTATCCAACTGGACATACTATCATCCCCCATGAAAGTTTATTAATGACCCTAGATAAAGATTGATATGGCCCTTTGGGTATTTCTGTGTATACTTTTAATTTTTGCACAACTGAAACTTTGTTTTGTTAATTAACTAAGAGTTATATGAGGGGTTAATTTGAGTTTGTATACTAAAATACTATTTATACACACATACAGGCACACACATACAGAATTACAAACACTTGTAGTACCTACATATAGGCATATAGAATTACTCACATACAGTATACTGTAGTACCTACTTCCTCATACATATAGCAATATATAATTACTCACATATACTGTAGTAGCTACCTCCTCATACATATAGGCATATAGAATTACTCACATACAGTATACTGTAGTACCTACTTCCTCATACATATAGCAATATATAATTACTCACATATACTGTAGTACCTACCTCCTCATACATATAGCCATATAATTACTCACATATACTGTAGTAGCTACCTCCTCATACATATAGCCATATAATTACTCACATATACTGTAGTACCTACCTCCTCATACATATAGCCATATAATTACTCACATATACTGTAGTACCTACCTCCTCATACATATAGCCATATAATTACTCACATATACTGTAGTACCTACCTCCTCACACATATAGGCATATAGAATTACTCACATATACTTTAGTACCTACCTCCTCATACATATAGCCATATATAATTACTCACATATACTGTAGTAGCTACCTCCTCATACATATAGCCATATATAATTACTCACATACACTGTAGTACCTACCTCCTCATACATATAGCCATATATAATTACTCACATACACTGTAGTAGCTACCTCCTCATACATATAGGCATATAGAATTAGTCACATATACTGTAGTACCTACCTCCTCATACATATAGCCATATAGAATTACTCACATATACTGTAGTACCAACTTTCTCATACATATAGGCATATATAATTACTCACATCACATATACTGTAGTACCTACCTCCTGATACATATAGCCATATAGAATTACTCATATATACTGTAGTACCTACCTCCTCATACATATAGCCATATAGAATTACTCACACATACTGTAGTACCTACCTCCTAATACATATAGCCATATATAATTACTCATATATACTGTAGTACCTACCTCCTAATACATATAGTCATATATAATTACTCACATATACTGTAGTACCTACCTCCTCATTCATATAGGGTATAGAATTACTCACATATACTGTAGTACCTATCTCCTCATACATATAGGCATATAGAATTACTCACATATACTGTAGTACCTACCTCCTGATACATATAGCCATATATAATTACTCACATATACTGTAGTACCCACCTCCTCATACATATAGCCATATAGAATTACTCACATATACTGTAGTACCTACCTCCTCATACATATAGCCATATAGAATTACTCACATACACTGTAGTACCTACCTCCTCATACATATAGCCATATAGAATTACTCACATATACTGTAGTACCTACCTCCTCATACATATAGCCATATAGAATTACTCACATATACTGTAGTACCTACCTCCTCATACATATAGGCATATAGAATTACTCACACATACTGTAGTACCTACCTCCTCATACATATAGGCATATAGAATTACTCACACATACTGTAGTACCTACCTCCTAATACATATAGTCATATATAATTACTCACATATACTGTAGTACCTACCTCCTCATACATATAGGGTATAGAATTACTCACATATACTGTAGTACCTACCTCCTCATACATATAGGCATATAGAATTACTCACATATACTGTAGTACCTACCTCCTCATACATATAGCCATATATAATTACTCACATATACTGTAGTACCTACCTCCTAATACATACAGCCATATATAATTACTCACATATACTGTAGTACCTACCTCCTCATACATATAGCCATATATAATTACTCACATATACTGTAGTAGCTACCTCCTCATACATATAGGCATATAGAATTACTCACATATACTGTAGTACCTACCTCCTCATACATATAGCCATATATAATTACTCACATATACTGTAGTACCTACCTCCTCATACATATAGGCATATAGAATTAGTCACATATACTGTAGTACCTACCTCCTCATACATATAGCCATATATAATTACTCACATATACTGTAGTACCTACCTCCTCATACATATAGCCATATAGAATTACTCACATATACTGTAGTACCCACCTCCTCATACATATAGGGTATAGAATTACTCACATATACTGTAGTAGCTACCTCCTCATACATATAGCCATATAGAATTACTCACATATACTGTAGTACCCACCTCCTCATACATATAGGCATATATAATTACTCACATATACTGTAGTAGCTACCTCCTCATACATATAGCCATATATAATTACTCACATACACTGTAGTACCTACCTCCTCATACATATAGCCATATATAATTACTCACATACACTGTAGTAGCTACCTCCTCATACATATAGGCATATAGAATTAGTCACATATACTGTAGTACCTACCTCCTCATACATATAGCCATATAGAATTACTCACATATACTGTAGTACCAACTTTCTCATACATATAGGCATATATAATTACTCACATCACATATACTGTAGTACCTACCTCCTGATACATATAGCCATATAGAATTACTCATATATACTGTAGTACCTACCTCCTCATACATATAGCCATATAGAATTACTCACACATACTGTAGTACCTACCTCCTAATACATATAGCCATATATAATTACTCATATATACTGTAGTACCTACCTCCTAATACATATAGTCATATATAATTACTCACATATACTGTAGTACCTACCTCCTCATTCATATAGGGTATAGAATTACTCACATATACTGTAGTACCTATCTCCTCATACATATAGGCATATAGAATTACTCACATATACTGTAGTACCTACCTCCTGATACATATAGCCATATATAATTACTCACATATACTGTAGTACCCACCTCCTCATACATATAGCCATATAGAATTACTCACATATACTGTAGTACCTACCTCCTCATACATATAGCCATATAGAATTACTCACATACACTGTAGTACCTACCTCCTCATACATATAGCCATATAGAATTACTCACATATACTGTAGTACCTACCTCCTCATACATATAGCCATATAGAATTACTCACATATACTGTAGTACCTACCTCCTCATACATATAGGCATATAGAATTACTCACACATACTGTAGTACCTACCTCCTCATACATATAGGCATATAGAATTACTCACACATACTGTAGTACCTACCTCCTAATACATATAGTCATATATAATTACTCACATATACTGTAGTACCTACCTCCTCATACATATAGGGTATAGAATTACTCACATATACTGTAGTACCTACCTCCTCATACATATAGGCATATAGAATTACTCACATATACTGTAGTACCTACCTCCTAATACATACAGCCATATATAATTACTCACATATACTGTAGTACCTACCTCCTCATACATATAGCCATATATAATTACTCACATATACTGTAGTAGCTACCTCCTCATACATATAGGCATATAGAATTAGTCACATATACTGTAGTACCTACCTCCTCATACATATAGCCATATATAATTACTCACATATACTGTAGTAGCTACCTCCTCATACATATAGGCATATAGAATTACTCACATATACTGTAGTACCTACCTCCTCATACATATAGCCATATATAATTACTCACATATACTGTAGTACCTACCTCCTAATACATACAGCCATATATAATTACTCACATATACTGTAGTACCTACCTCCTCATACATATAGCCATATATAATTACTCACATATACTGTAGTAGCTACCTCCTCATACATATAGGCATATAGAATTAGTCACATATACTGTAGTACCTACCTCCTCATACATATAGCCATATATAATTACTCACATATACTGTAGTACCTACCTCCTCATACATATAGCCATATAGAATTACTCACATATACTGTAGTACCCACCTCCTCATACATATAGGGTATAGAATTACTCACATATACTGTAGTAGCTACCTCCTCATACATATAGCCATATAGAATTACTCACATATACTGTAGTACCCACCTCCTCATACATATAGCCATATATAATTACTCACATATACTGTAGTAGCTACCTCCTCATACATATAGGCATATAGAATTACTCACATATACTGTAGTACCCACCTCCTCATACATATAGCCATATATAATTACTCACATATACTGTAGTACCTACCTCCTCATACATATAGCCATATATAATTACTCACATATACTGTAGTAGCTACCTCTTCATACATATAGCCATATAGAATTACTCACATATACTGTAGTACCTACCTCCTCATACATATAGCCATATATAATTACTCACATATACTGTAGTAGCTACCTCCTCATACATATAGGCACATAGAATTACTCACATATACTGTAGTACCTACCTCCTCATACACATAGGCACATAGTATTACTCACATATAATGTAGTACCTACCTCCTCATACATATAGGCATATATAATTACTCACATATACTGTAGTAGCTACCTCTTCATACATATAGCCATATAGAATTACTCACATATACTGTAGTACCTACCTCCTCATACATATAGCCATATATAATTACTCACATATACTGTAGTAGCTACCTCCTCATACATATAGGCACATAGTATTACTCACATATACTGTAGTACCTACCTCCTCATACACATAGGCACATAGTATTACTCACATATACTGTAGTACCTACCTATTTCAGTAATACTGTAGTATGTTTCATTCTGCAATATATTATTCTCAGATCTATCTATATTTCTTGACTGATTCATTCATCTTGTGTTTCTGAAAAAAAGAATAAAACGTATTTAGATAAAAAATAGAAGTTTTCTTTCTTGGCTTGACTCTAAATAGCAGACCTGCTGTGAGGGGCTCCTGGATGGGCTGAGGATATCATTGGGCTCCTTGAGATTACATTCCTTTCAGGCTGAAGTCTAACTCAGCGTTTCTAATCTTGTCTGGGCTCATCTTGTCAAGTGCTCACTCACATGAAAACTCACATGCACAAGAAATACTTAAAAAGCACTAAAAGCTTCCTGTCAAAAGAGAGGTCTGTATATATATATTCACCATAGGTAAGTCATGCTTCTGTTCATTTACTACCATAAGTCAAATATATCACTGCTACATTTCTGGTAAATTAAAGCTGGAAAGAGGAGTCTGGGGATAAGCAGGGTTTATATCTTGTGTCTTATGGTTACAGAGATTTATAAACTCATATAAGACTTATTTGACCAGTAGACACAAGAGAAAACTCAAACATCTAAACCTTATGTGTAAATTAAGTCTCTATAATTGTCTTAGGCATTGATATAATGTAGAATATAATAGTCTATTATATAAAAATAATTATATTTGTTT